>OY728125.1:1426091283-1428591283 GCA_963277665.1 Viscum album
GACAACCCACCCCCTCCCTAGATATCCCACACCCTCCCACACCCCTACCCCCTGCACCCCACCCGGATAACCCCCCCCCCACCCCACCTGGGCACCCCCACCACACCTGGGCAGCGCACCCCCCTCCTCCATAGACAACCAACACCCCCTTCCCCACCTGGACAACCACCCCCACCCCCTTGGATAGCCCACCCCTTGACATCCCACACCCCTCCACCACCTAGATAGCCCACCCACCACCACCCTTGGACAACCCACCCCTCCCTAGACAGCCCACACCCCCTCCCCTGCAACCCCCAACAGCCCCCCTGGACAGCCCCCCCTGGATAGCCAACACCCCCCACTAGACAACCCCCCCTCCTTGGACATCTCATACCCCCCACCTGGATATTCCCCCCTAGGACAACCCCCTCTCCCCAGACAACCCACACCCCCTCCCCTGCAGCCCCCCACCTGGTAGCCTCCCCACCTGGAAAACCCCCCACCTGGACAACCCACCCCCACCTGAATAGACCACCCCACCCCCACCTGGACATCCCCCCCACTTGGACAGCCACCACCCCCACCCCCACTAGATATCCCCCCCTCCTTGGACAACCCATACCCCCTCCCCCACCTGGATGCCCCCCCCAGGATAGCCCACCCCCTCCCTGGACAACCCGCACCCCCTCCCCTGCAGCCCCCACCTGAACAACCCCCACCAGGACAACCCACCCCCACCTGGACAGCCCAACCCCACCCCCACCTGGACAACCACCACCCCACCAGGACAACCACCCCCCACCTGGACCTCCCCCACCCCACCTGGATATCCCCCCCACCTGGACAACCCACCCCCTCTATGGACACCCCACACCCCCTCCCCACCTAGAAACCCCACCCTAACCCCCCTAGATAGCCCACACCCATCCTTGGGGTAGCCCATACCCCCTCCCCCACAACCCTATAACCCCCCTACCCCCTGCAACCCCCTACCCTCCTAGAAATCCCACCCCCACCTAGACATCCTCCACACCTAGAAAACCCCCCTACCCCTCCTATATACCCCCTTAGTGTATTTTTATTTGAAATAATTTTACTCATTAAGAAATCCAAACTATCATGCATTAGCCATTTCATTCCAAACAACCCATTCAATTTATCAAAACATGAAAAATTCAATTTATCAAAACATGAAAAATTCAATTTATCAAAACATGAAAATTCAATTTATAAGGATATATGGGTCACTTAGAAAATGCCATTGGGAAAAGGGAAAATAAACTACATTGTTAATTCCAATTTAAAAATTGGGTCTGCCACTTAGGAGGTGAGGTGGTGTCTAGGAGGTGTGGTGGTGTCCAGGGGGGTTGTCTAAGGGGGTGGGGTGAGGGGGGGAGATGTCCAAGGGGGTGGAGGGTTTCCAGGGGTTAGGAGTGTCTAGGGGTGGTGGGGGTGTCTAAGGGGGTTGGGGGGGAGGGCTGTCCATGGGGGGTGAGGGGTGTCCAGGGCTGGTGGGGGTGGGGGTGTCCAGGGGGTGGGGGTGCAGGGGGGTGGGGGGATGTCCAATGGGGGTGTCTAGGGGGGTGGGGGGGGGGGGGGGGGGTGGGGGGGAGAGGCTGTCCAAGGGGTGGGAGGTGTCCAGGTGGGTGGGGGTAGGGGTTTTCACAATTCTAATCCATCATCCAACCAACACCAAAATCCAAATCCAATTTTCAACTAAAATAAAGTTCAAAAAACATAAAACAAACCCTTTACCCCCCCCTGGAATAAACAAACCCCACTAAACAAACCCTTTACCATGTTTGAAGTGTAGAACAAAAAAACATAAAACAAACCAAAGGGTTCGGTACTCCAAAGACAAAAATAACTCTAATTTAAGAAAAATCAAAACAGCAAACAGGAAAAAAGAGGAAGAACACTAAAACTAAGGTAACACTTATTAATTTGAAGTGTATAAATAAAAATTTGTTTGATTGAAGAAGGATCTATAGTTGGAAGGAGTTTCGCGGCTGAGAAGACTTCATGAGGAGCTCTGGATTAGGTCTGTAATCAGGTTGAGGGGGAGTTGAGGCTATGGGTATTTAGGGGAAAACTTTCCCAACAGTTTTTAAAAACTGATGGGAAAGCCTCTCTTTACCAACGGTTTAGTAAAACTATTGGTATATGTTAGAGGAACTAAAGCTTTCCCAATGTTTTTTTCAAACTGTTGGGAAATCTTAACTATATTAAAATTTTTTCCAATAGTTTGAGAAAACCATTGGAAAATGTGGCTTTTTTTTACTGTATACCAACAATTTCTTCAAACTCTTGGTATATATTCGTTGGAAAAACCACTATTTCCTGTAGTGATATTAAACTAATATAAATTAATGTTCAAAACCAAATAAGCCAAAAGTGAGTTATTTATAGTATAAGATAATTATGGGTTTAAATACACTCATTAAATAAAAAATAAACATGTTTTGAATATATTTCTACCCTTAATTTGTCGTTTTAACCCCTACTTAACCCCTTTAACCCTTACTGTGACAACATGGTTTTTTACAATTTGAGGGTCAATATAATTACTATAAAATAAAAAAAGACCCATAAATAGAGCATGGACAATATTTTAAATCGTATCCTAATAAATTGGGATAATTTTATATTTTAATAATTTCATATCATTTAATAAAATATTATTTATTATAAAATATCAATAATGTCAATTTTTAGAACTATTCAAGAATTTGACTTTAATAATATCAATAAAACACACAGAATTCGAAAAAATATTTTATTATACCCCTAAAATATCATGGTAATACATAAAATTAAACTATAAAATTATTTATCTTGGATTTTATTTATTCTATTGTTTTTAATATCATTTATTTGTTTTTTCTATTGATTAAATAATCACAACATCAGTGTTGTGTAAGAATTTAAAGTAATTATTTTTAAATTAAAAAATAAAAATAATTTACCATGATAAATATAAATATTTATATTTAAAATTAATATTTATAGTCAAACATATCCTCTATATGACATCGTATTAAAAATATTACACTAATTAAAAACAAGAGTGTGACATGTTTGACATTTCCTTAAATAAAATACTATAAGGGTCATAATCTCATCCAAGTGTCCAAAAAGGGTCATAAATTATACCATTGGATGATTATGATCTATATATACTCATATTATAATATTTTGGTAAGTTTTTGGGTTATTTAATAGTTCTTATCATTTTATTTTTTACCCAAATTACCCGATTTACCCATTACCGTGGAAATAAAAATTACTAAGGTTACTATTCATATTGTCAAAAAATAAAATAGAAATACTTAATAAATTTGGAACTAATAATTAAAAATATGGAATATATTTTTTAAAATTCAAAACATATATGTGGAATAATTTAATTTAAAATTAAAATGCAAAACTTAACAAAAACTAGTTTTTCAGAAAAAAATCCCTTTTTAGTATAAAAATGTTTTTATACCAAATTAAACAATAAAATTGATTCGCATGAAATTAATTGAGTTATTAATAATATATTAAAATTAATTTTTAAATTTTAAATAATTTTAAAAAATAGTACTTTGAAAATGATTTAAATAAAAATATAAAGTGGTGTTTTTCCCTATTCACTGGAAAATAAATCTTTTCAAAAAAATATAAAAATTTCTACCTACGATAATTTTGATATGCTGATTTCAAAAATGGTATTATTTTTATAAAATAAAATTTATATAATTTATAAAAATTAATTGCAATATTTTCTCAAAAAAATAAATAAAAATCCTTTTTAAAGAAAACATATTTATGAAGCATTAAAAAAATTACTTTTAAATTGAGTACTTATTTCATAAACAATAATCAATAAATTTGTTTTTATTAGTTACATGAAATATATATTTCATAATTCAATTAATAATATTCATACCCTCTAATTTAACAGCTATGTTATAGTAAACATATTTAAAAAATAATATTTTGGGGTTTATTTAAGCTCGATGTTGCATATTGTATACACTATGGAACATAGTGTTCTCTTAAAATATTAGGGTGTTATATCTAGGGGTTTGTCTACTTTTTTGGTTGTAGTTTTTTTCGCTTGAATCAAATGTCAGGGTTGGATTATTGTCTCTCTAAGAACCTTATAAAGGTGTTCAAAGAGCTATTACCCATAGTCTTGATATTTCTCATGTGTATGTAGTTAATCCATAACACTTATATGTTGTATGTTTTCTTACATGGTTTAATAAAATGGTTTTGGGACTTCATTTGATGTAATGGACCCTCCACAGATCCCATTGGATCTATTGGTGAGTAAGATACTAGATCTATGACCACCCATTGGGTATTCCAAATTTATGGAAATGTTAAGGTATGTTTTTAAATGGTGAAATGGGTTATTTAAAAGCTTAAAAAAATTAATATTATCACGTATATTGTTAGTATGGTAACATGGGATATTTTACATAACTTGGAAATGGAATGTTTTATGATGAGAGGGTATGGATCTTCCATCGGTTCTGTGCCCGTGCAACTCTGCACGAGACTGCTAGCTGAGTGATCATGCGATGGTAAAGGCTTGTCTTCTTAGTATATTTGCTAGGGAGGGGAAGATTCTGTAGCCTTGATCTGAATTATATTTTTAATTATTTTTTGGTGTAATGATGGATGTTGTGGTTTCTCACTTTTTCCCCAAAAGTGTTTTGATAATAATTTTTTTTTCAATTAAATGTTTTATGAAATATTAAAAGGATAGAATTAATAATAGTTGAATTGAATAGTTATAATGGTTAAATGGATTTAAAATAAATTTAATAGTTTTTCCCAAAGAATAAATTATGAAATGGTTTAATTGTGGAATTTTATTTAAATGTGTTGAGTATGATAACCCATGATGAATAATGAAGAATTAAAAGTATCATCCTTATTATCTTAGTTTATTAAAAGGTCAAGTTTTTTAAACCTTGAAAAGTGTTACATGATGGAATAGTTTGGAAATAGTGGACATGGGGCTCCACAACTATGGTTCGGGAATGGTGGAAATGACACTCCACATCTATGAGTTGGAAATGGTGGACATGGAACTCCGTATCTATGGATTGGAAATAGTGGACATGAATTTCTACATATATGGGTTGGAAATTTTATAAATGATGCCCCAAAGTACCAAAAATTGAATTTGATGAAAAATCCTTTTCTTTCTCTTGATTCATGTATTACCCAATGATTTGTGGCTCAGATAACCAAAATTGGTCGAAACAAGTTTGGTTGGCCTAGATGTCACCTTAGAACCCACAATAAAGGGTTTAATATATAACTAGTTATTTTTAAAACATGCTTTCATTTATTACCATGACTATTATTTCATTATACTTCTATATACACTATTTTCTCAGACTATTTATTGCTTTAGACACCGTTTCTAGTGAGCTGTTAGGTTTTACTCACACCCTACTCAAGCTATCATCGGTACTAGAGTAGAATTCATGGTTTTATTCCATGATAAGGGAAATTTCAATATATTAGATGGATTATTTAGAATTATGGGATAGAGAATGGATGAGGGGACCAAACTATGTATCAGGACCCACTTTAGGGGAATTTTAGTTTATGTTTTTCTTTTGGGTTGCTTTTGGACCTTATGACTATCATGACATGACATGTTAACTTTACTATATTGTTGGAACTTACATAGTTTTTGTAAATTTTTATGGGGTGCATCGTTTCTTGATGGATATTGTTTCATATTATTTATTAGGATTTCTAAGGTCGTTTTACTCTAATAAATTGGGTATAATATCCCAAAATTACTAATTAGACCTTTACTTATAGTTAGTAACCTCAAACATATAGTGAAGCATACCCGAGGCCATGTAAAGAACTAGTTTAACTACTAGTTAGGGTGATATAAGCCGGTATGTTTCTAATGACCTAGGTTAAAACTAAGGTTTCATATATTGAAAATAAATTTTCATTATTTAGACAACCTTTGAATAATTTTCATGATTATATGATTGATCAAAATTTTGTTTTATTCTCACATTAACCATTTCGGTATTAGTAAAATAATGAAGATAAAATAATGAAGTTGAGTCGGTGACATGAAAAATAAAATATTGAAGTTTTTATATGATCTTAGTCATATGAATTCCTTTATATCATAAAAGGTATCCAAGGATGTTCATATATATCCTCAATAATTTTATGTTGAGTTAGTAGTAAAAACTTTTAATGGTATGTTGATTTTATCTCAAGTCTATAGCTCATATCTAATAAAAGTTTGTGGGAATATACTTCCAAAAAAACTTGTGATTCTCCCTCTTAAATTTGATGTGATTTTGGTCATGGATTGGCTCTATATATTGAGCCAATATTAATTTTCGAGGAAGGTAATTCTGCCCGAATGGCCTTAAGTCATTCTTTTTATTTATTTTTTGATAATCCCCCTTTCAAGGGATGAGGGGGAACCCTTATAAGGCTCATAGGATTAGAGATTACATGACCCGTTAGTCAAAATATCTAGACTATAACTACATGTAACTAATCCTACCTAGCTTCTACATCGTGATGTTAGCTCTCCACCTTCACATGGATATTTTCCCAGGTTTCTCATGCATACATAGTATGGTCCTGATGGAAATTCCATACCCTATCTTTCTTCCAAATCTGTTAGCTTCTTCTCTGATGAATGCACATGCTCTGAATCCTCATGTAGAGTCTACTCCTTATAGAGTCTGTCTAGTCCATTAAGCACAATTTCATGTGGACCAAAATCCTTAAGGTGTATTGAAGGTCTTAAGGTGGACCGAAGGCCTTAAGGTGGCCCTAAAACCTTGCTGGCCTGAAGGCCTTGGGTGGCTCGAAGGCCTTGAAGGACCTGAGGACCAAACCAGTGGCCTGAAAGACCAAACCGATGAATAGTTCTGAGCAGCTATAGTATCGAACAGTACCTGCTATTGTGCTTGCTACAATGCATGCTATAGTAAACTGGAAATTATTTCTCCACCCGGATTTGAACTCAGGTCACTTGAATGCACTCGGGAATTCAAATTTGATATTCTGAATCAACCTGTGATCATTTTAAAATCCTAGGATGAATATGAACTTACAACGAAAGTTACTTCTGTTATATGGGTCTTAATATATATTTATAAGAGATATTTATCTCAAATGGATTAGGAGAAACCAAAAATCAAAGACATACCTATTTTTTAATATTATGTTGATGTATTTTTTGAAGACTTGCATAATATTCCCTTGAATCATGAAGTTTAGTTCTCAATAGAACTTATACCTGGTGTTATACCTATTTCAAAGAATCCATATAGAATGACCCTAATTATGCTATAATAATTGAGGAAGTGACTCTAGAAGAACATTGGTAAGGAATTCATACATCCTAGTGTGTCTCTATGGGGTGAACATGTTCTTTTTTGTTAATAAGAATGATGGGTCAATGCATATTTACATTGATTATCGAGAACTTAAGAAGATCACAATAAAGATCAAGTATCATATACCCCATATCAATGATATGTTTATCATTTATGTGGATTATAATATTTTTCCAAGATTGATCTTTGATATGTATATCATTAATTGAGAGTCGAGAAGGCATATATAGCTAATACAACCTTCCATACGAGTTATGGTCATTATGAATTTATACTGATTCCATTTGGACTTACCAATGACCATGATATCTCTATGTATTTAATGAATAGAGTCCCTAGATATTACCTTGATTAGTTTTTAGTATTATATATTGAAAATATTATTAGATATTCAATGAGTAAGGAAGATAATAAAGAACATGTGAGTATTGTACTCAAGACCCTAAGGAAGGATAAAGGGTATGCTAAATTTACCAAATGAAAATTCTAGCTTGAGAGAGTTTCATTATTAGGTCTTATAATCTCAAGTGAGGGTATATTGATAGATCCTTTAGAGATAGAGGTTTTTAAACAATGACCAATAACTACCATGATAACTGAGATCTATAGTTTTCTTGGGTTGGAAGGATACTAATGATAGTTTGTGATTGATTTATCATGGATATCTAATCCAATAATAAAGTTATCTCATAAGGGATCCTAGTTCCTCTATACAAAATAATGTGAGGAAAAATTTGAGGAGTTGAAAAGAAGTTTGGTTAGCTCTTCTATAATCACACTAACCAATAATGTAGAAGGGTTTGTAATATTTATTGATGAATTAAAGAAGGTACTAAGATTCATCATAAGGCAGAATGATATAGTGATAGTTATGCCTCACTCCAATTTAAAATTTATGAGAAAAATTACCTGACTCATGATTTATATTTGGAAGCTGTATTTTTTACACTAAAAATATAGAGGAATTATATTTTTATTAAAGGGTGTGATATATATAATAATTCCAATAATATCTTGAAGTATTTTTTCACACAAAAAGAGTTCAATACGTTCTAAATGAGATTATTGAAGTTGATTAAAGATTATGAATTCTCAATACACTACCACCCTAGAATAGAAAACAAGTTGGATTATGCTCTAAGTCATAAATACCATGATAGTTTTTCTATGATAAGGATTAAAGAGATCTAATATTTATGGATTTATAGAATATGGATATTAAATTCAATAGAAACGGAGACATGTCATATATTTCTTATATGAATGTTCAACCATCTATGTATGTGATGATTAAAGAGTCACATAAGAAGGATATGGAACTATAGAAAAAGGTGAGAAATGTTCCTGAGTTCAACCATGATTGAAATAAAACGATAAGGTTTGGTAACCGAGTACGTGTCCTATCAATACCGAACTTTAAAAATGATATATTAAATATAGCTTATAGTTCATCATTATCTATTCACCCTAGAAGTATGAAGATTTATATAGATTTTAAAGAGTATTTCTCATGGGATAATATAAAATGAGATATTTTAGACTATATATCTCAATTTCTAGTTTTTCAATAAGTTAAGGATGAGAAATATAAGTGTAAGTGGATGTTACAACCATTACCTATACCAAAATGAAAATGAGAAAATATTACCATGAATTTCATCATCATACTCCCTAAAAATTCTAAAGGGAATATTTTTATTTGGGTTATATTCAATCACATCATGAAATCAATGAATTTAATTTCCATAAAAATAATATTTCTATCTTAATCAGTTTTCCAGGATACACATTAAGTAAGTGGTAAGGTTTTCTAGGATTCACATCAGTTTTCTATTATATTTTATTAGGATCTATGGTTTTCTTAAATGTTCAAGATATTTCTTCAGAAGGATATAGATATAGCGTTGAGTTTCAGTTCTTAATATAATCTTTATAAATTTTTTTAGTCTAAGATGACTATTAAAACTCTAGAATACATGTTGTGAGCATACGTTATGGATTTCAATGGTGGTTGGGATCAAAACCTTCTTTTAGTATGATTTTATTAAAATAATAACTTTCACTCAAGTATAAAAATGGATCCTTATAGAGCCATATATGGTAGGAAGTTCCAAAATACAACATGTTGGGTTAAATTTGGAGAAAGAAAGCAATTGGGTCCTAATCTAGATGAGGAAATGATAGAGAAGGTTATAACTATTTAGAAACACGTTAAGGTAGCTAAGAGTTGATATACAAGTCAAGATAAAAATCATCTATGAGATCTAGAGTCAAAGTTAGTGATATGGTATTTCAAAAATTATCTCCTTGGAATAAGGTTATGATATTTTCAAAGAAGGTAAATTTTATCCCTAAATATATCAGTCCCTTCAAAATTTTTGATCGTATCAGAAGGTTTTTTATCACTTGGCGCTTCCACCAAATCCCTCTCAAGTTACTGATGTGTTCCATGTATCTCTTCTGAGAAAGTCCATACCTGATCTTTCACATGTAATGAACTTAGAGTCTATAACACTAGAGAATGATCTCCCTTATTAGGTTTGTCTAGTGGATATTATAGATCAAAGATAGAATGTTCTTCAGAATAAGACCACTCACCTAATCAAAGTTTTTTGGTGAAACCATACATTTGAGAAAGCTATGTGGGAACTCAAAAATGTGATGAGGTAGAAGTATCCCCATTTTTTTTTATCAAAGTGGTGGAATATAGAAGGTGAAATTATTATAAGGGGTATAATTTAACACCCCTATATTTTATGATATATTTCTATTTAAATAAAATTGATTTTTTATAGCTTGCTTTACACACAACACTGAGTTTAAACAAATCGAAATGTAAATATTATTATTTAATGTGATAGTTATTTCCTAGCCATTGGATATGTAGATATTAATAAGACTAAAAAAATTATGAAAAATTAATTTTTATATATTTTTTAAATGAATTCATTAGTTTTTAATTAGTTAGAAGTTAAAATTAAAGCATTTGACGGTAAAAAGAGTTGTTTTTATGAAAAAATGTTTTTATGCACACAATATATTTTTATCTAAATAAATTAAATTAATATATATAAATGAATAATTTTAATGAATTTTTTTGATAATATATTAAATATAGTTTTCTAATATTCATCTAATCTTCTTATATGGAAAGGAATGAATGAAAATTCAGTTTTATGCTTAAAAATGATTTTTTTTTTCTAAAAATAGTTTTATTAAATTTTGCACACCTATTTTAAAATGAATTTATTACACTTATAGAAATTGAATCTTATAAAATGGATTTAAATTTTTTAATAATAATAATTAATATAAGTTAATAAGACCGACCTAATTTTTGGCCATTATGAATAGTAAAAACAATAAAAATTTATTACCGTTGTTAAGGTTAAAATGAGTTTATCTAAGTGGTTAACCTAAGAGATAAGGTTTAAAATATCAAAAAATACTTGATTTAATTTGATTGGTTTATGTAATTTTTACCTTATCCTTTAAATCTTTGAATATTTGTCATTTTGGATCCACTTAACTTGTGTAAGACATTATTATATTTTAATCTTTTGAAAAATTCTAGGCGTGTCCTCTCCCTCCCTTATAAAGGGACACTAACTATCCTCTATTTATAAAACTTCTTGAGCCTTATATATCAATTAATATCTACATTAATCCATTAATAATGTCCCTAACCATGTCCTAGAGGCCCTTGTTTGATCATAATCTCATATTTTAAGGTTTAAGGTTTAAGCTAAAGGTGATTTCTCAATGAAGAGGTATAACTCATAACTGAGTACTTCCAATTTTATTTCTTATTATACCTCATCTAAATATATGGTATCCATTATAAAATAATTAATTTATCATATTTAATATAATTAATTGGTTTTATTATGGATTAACTATTTTACACCTCCTTTCCATCAAATGGGAAATGAATGTATCACTTATGCGTACGTGCGGACAACCGCCTCCACGTAGCGATATGATTCATTTTTCATATCCTTATTTAATGGTTGGTTATTATGATGGATTTAATATTTTTATATTAAATTTATTAAATAATTATTCTTATTTAATTAAAATATCTTATTTACCTTTTTATTTTCCGATCCATTATAAAATAATAACATCGCTCATGCGTATGTGTGGACTACCACCTCTTTGAAGTGATGCAATTAATTTTTCATTTATTCTTTTAATAAATGGTAATAAGGATATATTTAATAAATATATATTATTTTGATGATATAATTATTAGTCTTTATATATGATTTATAATTTACCTTTCTTTTATTCCATATATTAAAAAGTGAAAACACCACTCATGTGTTCGTACGGACTACCGTTTACACGAAATGATGTAATTCATTTTTCATCACCAATTTATCTAAATGATTATAAAATTTTATATGTTTAATAAATATTATAATTATTTGATGATTAATATTCTAGATAATATGAAACCATGGGAAGGATGAAAGTACCAGAACCATCGAACCGAAATATGCATGGAAAACGAACCAGTTTTCACCCAAATATTCATTTTAATAAACAAATTATTAATAAAAGGATAATTAAAAATTATACAGAAATGATACATAGTAAGTTATGTATCAATATGGTTATGTAATGTATTTATAATAAATCTATATTTTTTATACTGTATATTTAAATACATGTAAAGAAAGAAGAAACTTGATGTAAGAGTTTTATGTTATAATCTTATTTCTTTTTAGGATTATCTATGCTAAAATTTCATTGATGGAATTGATATGGATATTATCCTTTAAACTCCAAATATTTTATTATAATCTATTTATTTCTGACATTTTTATGTATTAGTAAAATTTTCCTCTTTTTATTGCTTAAAATGATCGAGAAAATTATTATAAATAAAATCCAACCCTATTTTCTCTTTGGTTGAAGAAAATTTTCTTCTATATCCACACTCTTTAAAAAAATTATTAACGATTTAAAATATAATTTAAATGTTTTAAAAAGTTCATTTTAAACACCATTGACTTTATTTACAAAGGTTTTAAAATGAATATTTCTAAATGTTTTATGAACAAGCCATTTTTGAATTTTTATAAAAGTGTTAAGGGAATGTTTCATTTTAACATATACAACATGAATGGATTTTCTTACCATCATAACAATTATTTTATTTGAAGATTAATTTACATATTTCCTTAGTTATTTTTAAAGAAAATTATTTTCCCAATATTCTAGGAATTTTTAGTTAAAATGTTATCAAATGAAAACGATATTTTCCCATGTTTTCAAAGAAAGTTTTGAATGATATTTTAAAGGTAAATTTTATCTATATCAACATCCTTTAAGGATTGATATGATTCATTGGGGATATAATCTTATGATACCAACCACTTTATTTCTTTTTTATTATTATTATTTAAGGTTGATTATATGAAACCGATTTCTTTCCCAAGGGTTAATTAAGTTATGATGAAACCTTCATGAAACCTGTTTCTTTTCCATGGGTTATACTATGATGAAATAATGTAATGGTGAAATTTTTATGAAAATAATTTCTTTTCCAAGGATTATGATATGATAACTTTTTTATGATCTTATGGAACATATATGTATTATTTCCATTATGTGATAGGTGATCTTATATAGACATTCAATGTATTGGGTAAAGATGAGTATCTCATGTGATAATAAGGGCTGGAATAGGGAGTGAACCTAGTTCAGTACAGGACTCTATCTAAAAATATAGTCTTGGTAGTGAACTTAGACTAAGGAAATAATGAATTAAAGAGTGAACCCAATCCACTATGATAGTCTTGATAGTGATCCTTGACTTAGGATATAATTTTCTATGTGTATGTGTATGCCAAAAACTTATGTCTTATGATTATGATATGTTCTCAAGGATCATGACCGATTATTAATGATTCCTCACACTTACAAATTATGTATTTTGTTATGAAAAAGCATAATTTCATGATTTATGATTGAAAGTATTTGACTAATTGGATATGATCATTGTATGTTATGATTATCTTTTCATACCCTTATGATTATCTAAATCCCAATTATAATCATTGATTGAAATCTCTTAAGTTTACCTTTACAGAGCATTTGAGCTCACCCTTTCTTTTGTTTCCTTTACTTAGGTCATGAAGAAAGGTTTTAAGTAAGGAATTTATGATAAGTGTATTATATGAGAAGATATTTGTGTGATATGTTGATGATATTTCATGAAATAACATGATTATGTATCCAGTCTCTAAATAATAGAAATTTTTAAAGTTTAGGGGAGTGTTTTTTATGAAATTTATTGAATATTCATCTAAAATTATGTAATATATATGTATAAAATTCTTGGTTTGCCTCAAGGTACATGTGTGAATCACTACTTGAGGGTATATTCTTTGGGTCCACACTACACAACGATGATACACTAATTGGGTTAGAATGATCAACATATTCAATGAAGAAAGATCTCAAGACTAATGTAATGTTTCTTATTTTATTTTAAATTAATTAAAAATTAATAGTTAAGGATCCTTTCTCTGTTTAAAAAAAATAAATTGTCAATATTATTTAGATAAATTTTAATTGGTCTTGTTATTAATGTAATATACATTGTTAATGGTCTATTGAATTCAAAAAAAGTAAAGTTTTCCATAGGCCCAATAGGTGCTTCCGCTATATCTAGAACTATAATGAACCAACCTGGGTCAACCCCCAACCAGTCACCCGATCCAGCCAGCCACATACCTGAGAGGCATTCCTAATCCTCCCAATTTGGAAATCAATGCCCGACATTAGGTGTAACTCAATAAGTAATTATTTATCCTAAGAAACAACATATAAATAAATAAAAATAGAATAATATAATAAATAATAGCATCATAAAAATAAAAATACTAGACAAACATCTATGTGACCTTGCGGGTCACCACCAACCATAGAACCCCACTCGCTCCATGAGAATATCAGAGTTGGGTAGAACCTGAAACTAAAATTTATATATAGTCTCGAGTGCCTAAGAACTCAGTGGGCCACTACTACCTACCAAATCTATGGAAATACCTTATCAAAGAATTTTAAAAAATGATAGTTTGAATATATAGTATCAAATTAGGTTTTTTCGAATGATTTAAAAAACCAAGACACATGAACACTTTACAAACAAGTATTATTATTATAAAATAAAATAAAGGGTGGTTAACAATTTAAAATAAAGATTTTAAATTTAATAAAACAAGACAAAAAATTTTCCCCTTTTTTAAAACCATACCATGAAAATATCTTTTTCATGAATCATTTCAAGGAAGATCCCATTTATTTAAAACTATTAAATAAATACCCCAAAAATCCATTTAAAATATTATTTTAAAACCATTTCAAAAACAACTCTTTTGAAATTAAGTTAAATAAACATAAGGTGGTTTTATACCATTCATAAAGAATAATAAAAATATCACAACCAAAACCACATAGTGTCAAAGCTCAATTATAAATGAACCAACATGTTAACACATATATAATTTAATATGTAAAAAACTCACATGATCATCATATAATAAAGAATTCATAACATACCATACATATCATGAGGCAACATCATAGGGACCAACAAGAAAACACAAGACATGGAAAGGTGGACCTAACTACTAATAAGTACTGCAGTCACACACATTCATTATATGAATCACTCTCAAATAGCCTCATCGGTGACAACCCACTAGCTACTGTATGAATATAAACTAGGGGTGACTATCCAGCGTGTAATCTTAGATAGTCATATCAAAATCCTAATACCTCTTACTTAGTAGCTTCAGTCTCCCCATGAAATCATAAACGGAGGTGGTACATGAGAAAACCTCGTCATCACATGAAAATAACAATCCCCATAGGCTAACATTGCAATCACTTCCTTCCCACCTCCCATACATTATAAATATCCACAATTCATAAGCATATCATGAATCTCATAATTAAAATCCATTAAATGGATAAGATAAACATCATTAACAAACATGGGGGATCAATAAGGGAATAATCAACAATCAACACATCATAAATTGCCAACCGATCATTTATCTTATCATATATAACATATAAATTTTGGAAATACCTTTCTCAAACAATTATGAATCCAAAAATCAGTCCAATAGAAAAAAAAATCAATTCCAAACAAGGAAAAAAACTCAAATAAATATTCACTACCTTTCAAAAAGGTTAAACCCATAATTTTTATAAAACAATCCCTTTAAACCTAATCACAACATTTTTCAAAATTAAAACCATATTTAAATATATTTTAAACTATCAAAATATCTTTATAAAATCTAAAAGGCATTTAATACAACACTTATCATGTGACAAAGGTCCATGCTAAATAGTTTAATCTTTAAAGGAAGACTTGAAAATCAAATGACGATTCTATACACTTTTAACTTCACAAGAAAATATTCCAAATGCTTGAAATAATTTTAAAGAACCTCTTGAGAAATTTTTCAATTACTTGGCATGTGTCCAAGTCCCATTCCAAGCACTAAAACTAGTCCAAATCTCTTTCAACCTTGCAATGTATTATAATAATCTTTTAAATTTATTAAAAATATTTTAAAATATCCCAAGATAATATGAAATACAAGGGGGTTTCATAGAAACAACTACCTTAAAACATGCCACCTTGGATGATGACCACTCAAATCCACCTCAAAGAGGTCCATAGAAGCAAGAGATACTGTAGAAAACCATATAGAAACCAAAATCTTTCCTTTCACTTACATATATATGCACCTTCACACACATATATAAGAATTCCTAGCCCCAATTTATAAATTCACACCACCATGAGTCAATATATACAAATGAGGTAATTATATATATATATATATGCCTATATATATATATAAGTCACATTAAAAGAGCCACAAGTTATTGCCTTCGACGAACACTATAAGAACATGATTCAAATTGACCCTTACGAACCCTTAAGACCAGGAAACAACCAAAACAACCACCCATTTTTAGGGTAAGGTTTGGCTGAATAAAGAGAGGTGATGAAGAGAGAGAGAAAAATGAAAAAATGAGGGAAATAATAGAATCAGTTGTCATACCTTTAATAATCATCCCTAAATCCTAAATTAATTTAGTGTGAATGGTGAGTGAAGATGTGCCTAAGAGTGGGAGAGGTGTGCACATTATGGATAGGAGGGGGAGGGGTATGGTATATTTAATGAGAGATAGTGGGAGGTGAATAGGGATAAAACCCCTATATATAACTAGGTACATTTTTGTAAAGAAAATAAAATTTTAATCTCCTATGTTTCGCACACGGTTTAGGTCCACAATTTACCAAATCATGCACCAATCATGTTGTCCCTACCAAAAAAGATTGAGGCACCAACATAGTTACCCCTAGGAATTTTCATGGTTGAGATAACCATGATCAAAACATGTGATTCACATCTATTAAAAGATATACCCCTCACTCACGGTCAGAGCACAGTTACTCTTAACCATGTGTAAACCATGCACTGCACCACTTCTGTTGAAAATTTTATAATTTCAACCCGAAATTCTTGTTAATTCACAATGTAAAAAAATTAATTTAATTAATTAATTAATTAATATTATCATGACATAGGGGGTGTATCAAACTACCCACCATGCCACTTTCTTCCCCTAAAAATTCTTAGGTTCAAAGTAAATGTCAAAGGAGAGGTAATTTCCTAGTAAACACTCAAAGAGAATAGAATCCAAAAATAAAAACCGATCACACACTGATTAAGGAATGAAAAAACCTAATATAAGGATATTTATCATTAAAATCATCACCATTTATAAATTAACTAAGATGTAAGAACAACTGGCACTTTTTTTCTTTCCATAAAACAAAATAGCATCACCAGAAAACCATATTCCCACAATCTCTAAAGGGAATCACAAAATTTTATCGTCCAAGGGAAAAAATAGTCCAAAACCACAAGGAGAGCACTATTCCTAACAAAATCCTAATGGATAACAAAACAGATCACCTAAAATCAAGGTGTCCAAACAAGAATCTTGACAATAGAAAATATGCATCATGGAGAAATGACACAACACTAACCTAAGGGTCACATCCTACACATGAGAGTGTCTATATCCAATTCCTTATAATACCATCTCATGATAATTTTGATGGAAACCATAACCCAGTGGAATGCATAACCCAATTGAAAATAAAACACACCCCAATTATCCAAGTTTACACCCTAGGTTTTCCCCAAGTCCAAAGAAACCATCACAAATCAGCCCAAGATCTTCACTAAGAAAGGGAAACAAAAAAGAAGAAATGAGGCACAAACAAGTTCTTAAAGGGAAAATACCTGCATCAGGAAATAGAGAACAGCCCTAGAAAACACTAGCCTAAGGAATTCTCAAGAAAAAAATTCCCTAAACTCATTGAGAAAAACCCCCAAAATGGCATTTCCTTTAAAAGAGACACAACACAACACCCGAAGGATTTTCCGAACAATTACCACTTACCCATAAAACCTCAAACATACCCAAGAAGGACAAAGGAAACACCCAAAACTATATCATACCTGAGAGATTCAAAGAAAAACCAATCCTCACTAATCAATTAATCAACCAAAATTCACAGGTCTAAACCAATAGACCCAAAAATCTCTTAAGAAACCAATATAAAATAACCACCTTAGGTAAAACCAGAGAACATCACCCTAAAAAGAAAACACACCTGCCACTCCAATTGGAGACTAGGAAGCACTAATAAGGAGGATTAAGGACACCTAAGATGAATAATTTACATTCACACTATATACCATTATGGGAGGCTCCAATAAAATGCATGAGACATCAAACTTCACATGGTTATTTCCCTAAAATCATACCAAACTATCCCAAACATGCAATGAAAAAAACTAAACACATGAATTACAAAAATGAGAATGGTTTTTACACAAACCCATTTTTAAAACCAATGCACTATTAAAATTGGGACCTCCTTCATTTAAAACAAAAAAATTAAAAAACTCAAACCCCATGTCCTAACCTTAATTGGTTAATTTTAAAAGGATTTAAAAGCTAGTTTCAAAATAATACCAACCAGTTTTAATACCAAAACATTTTTCTAGGTTTTAAAAGGGAAAATGGAATTCTTATGTGATGTAGTTTTAAAATACTTTAACCATTTTAAATACACACAAAAGGGTAATAATCTAATTTGAAATACATCGGTTTCCCCTAAAATAGGAAACCTCTCTTTTAAAACACTATGTGTACTTGATTAGAAAAAACTACCATGTGTAAAAAGTTTCCCAAATTTTAAATTTTAAAAAATGAAATAAACTATTTCAAAACATTTCATGAAACCAATCTTATTTTACAAACAATCCATAAGGCCTTTTTTTAAAACCAAAATAAAAAATTGTAATAGAATCCATTTTCCCCCACAAAAAAAAAGTTTAACACCACATGAAAAAACTTTGGAACAAATTCATAACACAAGACTCAAAAGAAATCCAATGATTACAACATATCACAAGACCAACCTTGACCCATATCCCATTGCCCT
This sequence comes from Viscum album, assembly GCA_963277665.1. Lineage (NCBI taxonomy): Eukaryota > Viridiplantae > Streptophyta > Magnoliopsida > Santalales > Viscaceae > Viscum > Viscum album. Next base: position 1,426,110,229 of record OY728125.1, read on the forward strand.
TACAGAAACAAGGAAATCCAAGATTCAACTAATAAAAATAAAAAAATAAATAGAATATAATTGTGTGTGACTTATTAACATTGTTTATTACCACATGAAAATCATGGATTGGTCCCTAAAGCATGTCCAAAATCAAATTTTAGGTTGTCTTATGGGTTTTTAGGCCATACGAACCAACCTCACATCTTAAATTCCTACATTGTCAATATCTAAAAACATCACATACGACCCACAAGGAAACTCAGTTCATATAGATGTGGGTCAAAATAACACTTCCATAGGAATGAACTATAATCTAAAAATTCAATAAAAAAACTATAATCAAAGAAAAAAAATCCACACTTCCCATATAAACTCAAGGTTCAGGGCAAGCAAGATCTCACAACACTCTCCCTGCACCTACCTCCTAAGTCTGCACAACCTTATCTCCAAAACTACCAACACCCCAAATAATATGTGTAATTAAAAAGAATTAGGATCCTATGGAAAAGAAGAACCCAAACCTCATCTGATACCATTTTTTAAGGAACCAACCCGTGTCGACCCCAAATAGGTCACCTAAGCCAACCCACTGCATACTTGAGAGGTGTTCCCGATCCTCCAGAGTGAAACTAGTGTTGATCATTAGGAGTAACTCGATAGGGAATTATTTATCCCAAGAAATATTAGATAAATAGATATAATAATAATAATAATATAATAAACACTAGTAGTAGAAAAATAAAAAAGACAAGATGTGCCTCCATGTGGCCTCATGGGTCACCACCAACCATGGAACCAGACTTTATCCATGAGTGAATTAGAGATGGGTAGAACCTGAAATTGAAAATGATATATAGGTTTGATCACATAAGCACTCAATAGACCACCACTACCCACCAAATCAATGTAAATATCTTAGCAAAGAAGTTTATAAATTTCTAGTTTCAATATAAAGTATCAAATAGGATTTTCACAAGATTTATAAAACCAGAACACAAGTAAACTTTCCAAACAACTATAATTATTATAAAATAAAATTAGGGATAGTTCAAAATTTTAAATTAAACTTTTAAACTAAGGAAAAAAATACAAACACTTTTTTCCTTTTTCCAAACCATACCATGGAAATCTCATTTTTATAAACCATTTCAAGAGGAGACCATTTATTTAAAACTCTTAAATAAATACCCAAAACATTTTCATTTTCAAATATTACTTTCAATATATTTACAAAATAAATCTTTTGAAATTAATTTATACACACACATGGTTGTGTCATATAATTCATAAAGAAAAAAACTATCATAAATCAAACCAGATAGTGTCAAACCTCAATTATAAAAAGAACCAACATGTAAACACATGGATAATATAACAAGTAAGAAACTAAAATTCTCAATAGAAAATAAAAAAGTTATAATATACCATAAATATCAGGACGAAACACAATAGGGACTAGCAGGATAACACAAGACATGAAAAGGTAGGCCTAATGGACGATGTGTACTACGATCACACATATCTGTCATTAGAATCACTCATAAATAGCCTCATCAGAAATAACCCACTACCCATCATGTGACTCTAAACTAGAGGAAAATATCTAGATTATAATCTCAACTATTCATATCAATTTTCTTCTACTTCCCACCTAGTAGCCTCAGTCTACATACAAAATAATAAATAGAGATAGTCCATGAACAAACCATGCCATCACATGAAAATAACAAGCCCCATTGTCTCACATCGAAATCATATGATTCCCACCTCTAATCCCTTAGAAAGAGACAAATTTCATAACTACATCATAAATCATATAAAAAAAATACATCGCATGGATAAGATAAACATCATCAACAAACAAGGGGGTGAACAAGGGAGCAATAAACAATCAACACATCATAAAGTTCCAAACAAGACTTTCTTATCATATTTAACACATACATTTTATAAATCCCTTTCTCAAACAATTTGGAATCTAAACATTAGTATAATAGAAACCAAAATAAATTCCAAACATGGAAATAAAACTCAATGAAATATACACTTCCTTTCAAAAAGGGTCAACCCCTCAGTTTTTATAAAATAATCCCTTTAAAATTAATGGCACCATTTTTCCAAAAGAAAACTAGCTTAAAATATATTTTTCAAATATCCAAATCTATTTAGCAAAGATAAATGTGAATTTAATAAAAAATAACTCATGAAACCATGGTCCATTCCAAATGGTTTAATATTTAGAAAACAAAATGAAAATAAAATGGAAATGCCAAACACTTTTAACTTCACAATAAAATATCCCAAATCCTTGAAACAATTTTAAAGAAACTCTTTAGCAATTTCAGAATTACTTTGAATGTGGCTAAGGCCCATTCCATGTGATAAAAACCATCCCAAATTCATTTCATGTATAAAATATCCTATAATAATATTTTAAATTTATAAAAAGGCATTTAAAAGAACCCATGAAATTTATAATATGAAATACAAGGGAGTTCTATAGAAACCCCAACCTCAAAACATGTCACCTTTGACAATGACCACTTGAATCCACATAAAATAGTTCTATGGAAGCAAGAGAGACCAGAAATAAACCTAGAAAAGATAAACTCCCCCTTTACGCTTACATACATCTGAAACGTCACACATATATATAAGAACACCTAGCCGTAATGTATATATTCAATCCACTATGAGTGAATACATACAATGGGGTACTTATTAATATACCTACATATGAATATATATTCAATTTACCTTTAAATATCTGCAAGCCATCACCTTTTATGAACACCACAAGAATGGGCTTCAAATAAACACTCATGAATCCTACAGACCAAGAAAGAACAAAAAAACAACCAAAAAATACCCATTTTTGGGTTAGGATTCAACCAGACAAAGAGGGGTGATAGGGGGAGGGAAAAGTGATAAGAACAGGGTAAAATGGGAAGAAAATTTCATACCATAAATAATTAGACATAAATTTGAAATAAATTCAATATGAACTATGAGAGAAGAGGTGCCTAAGATGGAAAGAGGCGCATGTAACATGGAGAGGAGGAGGAGGGGGCTGGTGTGTTGAGAGATGGGGGAGGAGAAGAGGGATAAAAATCCCTATATACAACTAGAATAATTTTTTAGAGATAAAATAAAATTTTAAGCCCCTCGATGTTGTGTACGATTTAGGCATAAAATTTAAAAGACCATGTGTCAACCATGTTTTCCCTACTAGAAAAGATCAGTTAACCCACACAGTTACCCCTAGGAAGTCGCACAGTTGAGATAACCATGCAATTTAGCTCTATCCAAATATAGTCCCCTCCCACATGGTTGGTTCCTAGTTACTCCTAATCATGTGAAAACCATGCACTACACTTATTCCCTTATTTTTTTTAAAAATTTCAACCCGAAGTTCTCAAAAACTCAAAACGACTCAACATTATTTAAATTAATTAATTAATATCATGTACAATTTATAATTATTTATTTATATTTGATTCTTTATGTAATTAAAAGTTAGTTTTCATTTCAATAAATTCATTATTTTAACTTTATTATAATGATCTCCTCTTATAATCTTAATTTATCACTCATATAACTCAGATTAGTTAATAATATATGAATAACACTTGAAGAACCATCCAAAGGTGGCACTCGATTTATAGGGTAACACAACATGTAATTCATCGACATATCATGTAATGCCACATGACTCAGTGGTCGTGTGGTAAATAAATATGAAGTAATTAATTAAATCACAGACAATATAATTAATTTAAATGCATTAAATTTAATTCACATGTGGTGAAATTTAAAAATATTCAGTGTGATTAATTCACATGCCACATAATTAATTCACCTACTATGTAATTAATTCACAAGTAGTGCAGTTAATTTATAAATAGTATGACTAATTCACATACCATATAATTAATTGAATTTTAGGGTAATTAATATACATGTGGTGTGATTAATACATGCAAGATTTAATTAATTTAACTTTCACATAATTATTTCACACGTGATGAAATACATTCCAATCTTGACTATAGACCGTATAAATTTATTTAAACTAAAATAATTAAAAAAAAAATTATCAATTCATAAAACTCATCATTATGTGTTTTTTGTGCCATTTATTAAATTGTACATTCCACATCATAGGTTTTTTATGATATTAAACACTTAATTGATTTCCACATAAAATTTGAAACTACAAGTAGTGTATGATTGTTTCATACTATATGCTCCACGTGCATTAAATTGATACACACAACATAGCTTTTATGTGTCCCATGTGTCATTTATCGATAGTAATCATTATAAAATTATGCCACATGCCATGAACATGATAAGTCATGTGAGTGAATAGTATACAATGACTATGTCGAGTAGTTTATATGGGGATATATCATTTTCCATCAAAGTAAAATATATGTACTTAATTAAATTTTAAATATAATTAATTTATATAAAATTACAGTGGATGAATATATCTAGGATAGATTGGATGAATATTAAGATAAAATTAATTGATTGATTAATAATATATTTAATCAGATTAATTTGAAGGTATTTTACCTTAATAAAAAAGAATGGATTGAAATGAATAATAGATAAGTATTTTAAATAAACATTCATTACACATAGTTTCTTTTATACAAGCCACCTTTATTGTTCCCTTCACCTATGAGTGAAGTAATCACATTGTAAGGATGTAGCTCCCAGGTGCATAGAGTTGGTTCAGGGTGGATTCAAGGAAAAACCAAACCAAGGAGATATATAGGACATAGGTGGAATACTACAAACATTATCCTGAATTAGATAAATAAGTTTCCCCCTAGGGTCAATGGTTTGTTTAGTATTTTATCAATAAAAAACCACTAGTTAAATATCATTATTAGATCATGAATTATTTATTTAATTTATATTTGGTTCATGATTTTTTTTATGGATGTAAGACCACAATAATATAAGTAAATGGATCAATTTTCAAATATATAATTAAAATAAAAACATTTTAGGTAAATATCTTATCGGTATATGGTTAATCAATTAAGTAAAATCCCCTTAATATTGATAAGACATGTAAACGATAAAATAATAAAAATCTACACATAATAAAAAAAAATTTAAGTTAATATTAAGTCATTATACTTTCCATTATCTAAATTAAGATGAACCCATATTTAATGTGTTCGTTCAACCTCTATCAGGGGAAATTTTAATTATTAGGAATTATTAAATTACATAGTGGTTTCAATTAAATGAATATATATTGAGTTTAATTTCCTTAGTTAGACCAATCTAAATTTATAGTAAAGTTTTGAGGAAAACCATGTTAGGATTTTAGGACAGGGGAGTCCACTTAATAGAACAATGAATTGAAAGATTCTTATGGGGAATACTAGTTACACACCTTCTTATGTTTTTCATGGACATTTTATGGATCATAAGGAGAGAAATAAGGATTCTTTACGCAAAATTTTTCAAGTTATAAAACATTCATATTTCAATGGTGAGGGATATTAAGATTTGATAAAATAGCGGGAGACTTAATAAAATAATTAAATTATTTCATCTCACTTATTTTGTAACCAAGTAAAGTTCCAATAATCTATTTTAATTATTTTAAAAAATGGAAAGTGAAACTATGAAAACACTATGATCATTCCTTAACTCAGGTAATTTAATCAAAAACAAATATTTCCTAGAGTGTAATATATTTTTTATACTTCTTTACCAACAATGAATATGTACTATGTATTTGAATTCCCTAAATTAAATCATCTTCCCACCAAGAAAAGGTGAAAAAGATGCATTGAGAAGACATATTAAGGGTGATTCCTCTATGATATATTATCTTTTATCAATTCATAAGAAGAATTAGAGGCTTAATGATAAATGGTATTCTCCCTACACTATTTTAGTATCAACTGAAAAAGGTATGCTTAGCTTGTAATCATTCCTTCAAGTATTGAAGTACATTATTTAAAAATAATCTTCTATTTAGATAAGATATAATCCATGAATATCATTTTATCATCCTTAACACCAAGGCTCTCCCTATTTATTCAAGATTGGATGAATAGTATATAGAAAATATTTATAAATCATTTTTCTTATACTTCACCCAGAAAAATAATATTTGGTGGAAACTTATTTCCCACTCATTATGGTCAGAAGAATAAAAGAAGAGGTTGGAACAAATATGGAGTTTTATGATAATATTTCACTTAAAATTTACTTCAAATAGAAAAAGTATTTAGATGGAGGGTAATGAAAATAAGGATATTTACTTCTCATATAAAAGAAATAGTTTGAGGAATAATTGTAATAAATTTAAGTAGAAGTAGATATAATCTTCTAGGACATTCATAATTGAATACAATATTTCCATTAGACTTCTTGGGAATTAAATATAATATTTTTTTACATATATATTATCATTAGATAAATAAGTATTTTTAAAAATATTATTATAAGTATGGTTAATTCTCCCATCAACTAAGAAAGGGTGATTACTATAATAGTAACAAGAAGACACAAATTATAATCTTCTAGAATGAATTTATTAATGTTTTTAATGAGTGTTACTAAATTTTTTATCTTAGTGTCCAACTAGACACAATGATACATTGTTTTACATTTGGAATAAATTTTGTTATGGTACTTTATACTAAAATAATGATTTGGTAACTCTTGACTTACATATATCCATTTAAATAAATGTTTAATGTAAAATAAAATACTCTTAACCAATTTTGAAAAGATTTTATTTATCAAATAAAACTGAAATTATATGACTTTTGTATACCCATAAAAGCGTTTTAATATCTATTAAGCTAAGATACCTGGTATACTAACAACCTACTTATCATGCTTTACATAATGAATCTTTCAAAAATAAAGGTAAGCCAAAAATATTTTAGATTTAGTTCGACAAGTACATGTGAACTATTATAAATCTATAGGTAAACTCATATACTTCATGTGATTCTTTTAAATATTTTAGAAATTCTCAATGTAGTAAATGAGTGCATTTGGTAAAGACTAAAGAACCTCTGAGATGACTTGTCTGATAACATATTATCCAAGTAATAATTTTTCATAAATGTGGAGTAAAGGTATTCCAACACTCAAATTTCCATATATACATCAATATAATGATGGTAATAAAAGTAATATCAATGATATGACATCCCACCTTTTTATTACATAAACATTTCATTTCATGAAACAAAACACATGATATTTTAAATTTAAGTTTCTTTGAAATTAGAAATATAATACATAAACACATAAAAAATTCATATAATCCACCTGAAATACATATTAATGGGTTCAATCTAAGTTACTTCTACTTAATCTCATATCCTAAGGATATAGGTCAAAAGAAAGGGGTGATCATGAGCCCAATAAGGGAATAAGCAAGGAAAACATTTAGCATGTGATCATGAGGCATATCAATAAGAAAAAAGAAGTGTAACAATATAACATGAACAAGAGAACATGGGGTATATAATAATAAAAAGAACATGAATCATAACATGGAAATATGGTTACAATATTTAAATGAAATAGTTATAAGCATATCACTAAGGTGTCATAAATGAAAACTACCAAGGTTATTCACTAAGGTGTCATAAAACATGTAATATCTAGAGATTAAATTATTTACCCAATGCATTGAAGTACTATCAGTGTGAACCATTCATATTTCATAATTTTATATGACCCAAATATATCATAGTAAATAATTTCATTAATAACCTATGGAAAATAAATAACAAATTTCTTAGCAAAACCATGGTGTAAAAAACTGCATAAAGTCATGATCATTACATCATTATAAACTTAGGGAAACAAATTGGGTTAAATATATATAAATATATAATTAATTAAATAATTTTACATCTAGGTGAATAACCAAGGAAAAGGAAGAGGTTTGGGTATTCACAAAAATAAAATAAATGAGAATTTCTCAAGAAAAAGAGAGAAATTTGAGAAGTAAATTCAGTAGCATGATGGGTATAAAACGTGGTTTTATAAAAGGATAAAATGAGAAAGTAATATGGTCTACTATTGATAAAACATTATTTATAAATGAGGGTAAGATAAAAATCATAAGAAAATAAAGTAACATAACCTTTAGAATATATATATATATATAAATATTTTCTTTAATATAATAGAAGAGGATGATAATTTCCTTACCTTGAAGAGTTACTCTTAAATATTGAGGATTGGAAAATTGGAAGATTGAGGACACCTTGTGGGGAATAATTGGGAATAAAAATCACCATAAATTCATGGTGGATATATTGGTAGTGAAGGGGAATGGTGAAATTGGTAGGTGATTATATAAAATGTAGAGGAATTGTTTAATAATTTTCAAATACAGGTCTTTGAGTTTTAGGTCATGGAAAAAGAAAAATAATTGTCTTATACATGGTTTTATCTCAAGTTTTTGGACATTAGAGTAAAAATTTATGATATTTTAATACCCTATAACAAAAAAATAATACTTCTTTGGACATGGAAAAGTATGTTTTTCACAAGAAAATGATTTTAAAAACCAAATTTCCCATTTTAGACTTTTGGAAAGTAAATTAAAGGTTTAAAAAATGATAAAAAATATTAAAATACTTAATAATAATAAAATAAAATATTATAGGTCTTGTATTTTGGATAATTAATTATTAAATAATTATGAAATAATTATGAAGTCATAAAACATACTGAAAACCTAAAACTGTATTTTTACTATTCACTGAAAAATAAAGTATTTTAAAAAATGATAAAAATTTAACCCTAACCTAATTTAAACATTATAATTTCAATTATAATATTTATTTTATCAAAATAATTTTCTAAATATGTGAATTTTAACTTTTAAAAATAAATATCTTTATTTATTGTCAAATATCATTTTTTTAAACACAGTTAAATTTCTATCCCTTATAAATCTTTTCTAGGACATTATAAAATTAGATTATCATTTATATTTAAATAAGAGTGCTTTAAAATTATATTTCATTAAAAAAATATTATTCAAAATAAATTATTTTATTATAAAAGAGTATATATTTTCTATAAAAATATAATTATGTTTTATTGGCGTCTAAAATAAATCTATCAAATTCTTCTCAATTAAACATATATTTTATTTAGAAAAAATATTAATAAAATGGAATTTATGGAATAGATATTTTATTTATAAAAATTAAATTACACTTTAATAAACTAATGCATTGACACATAACCCCTTATTACACCCACGTGCACCCTAAGGGTAAGGTGTGCGATTGTGGTAGTTTCATGCGGTGGCTTGGATAACATTGATCGAGTGGTAATATCTACTAACTTGAAATTCTACTATAGGAATTTTTTTTTCAATATTAATTTTTATAATATCATCTTGGACTTGTTCAAGGGAGAACCCTAGTTATTCTACCTCATTCCCAAGTTCTGTCAAATGGGATTCAAACGGCATGACTCTACTGGTTGTGGCCATTATTTCTCTTTTCTATATCAATTATCCTTTATAATTACTACTTATAAACACTAATTATAACCATAAAAGTGTCTAAAATTTTTATACTTTCCAATAGTCAAATTGAACAACAATTATCTTGAACAATGGTCATATTTGACCAACGGTCATATAATAGTCGAATCCCAAAAGTCACATTTCCCTTTATACCTTATAAACACCACTTCATTATTTCACTCAATGTTGACTAAAATTTCCCCTAAGGTTATATTTTCATTTCATAAGACGATTATTGGTTTAATAATATTTTCTTTAATTTCTATAGTGTTGTCTATGGGGGTGATGATTCTAGCATATTAGGGCAATCTATATTTTACTATTTTAGAAATTCTATTTTATATTTTTGTCTAGTTGTAATGTTTATAATTTTCATTGGTTTAAAAGCTGAGTAATATTTATTAATGAGATAAGGTTTTGTTGGTTTCTCTATATTTTTACATGTATGATATTATAAAATATATAATACAAATTTATTCAAGAAACAAATATCATTTAAAAGGATCAGGTCGCTACATTCTTCCCTCCTAAAGAAATTTCAATTCATTATTAGTTGAAAATAGGTGAGGGTAATTTTGTTTCATTGTTTATTTTGGTTCCCATTTCACCTATTTATACATATGTTTCATGCACAACACTTTAATAAGGTGAGTTTTTTTGTTGCATAAATGTTTTTCTCTACGATCCAATATCTCCACCAAATGATCCTCATAAGAGAGGTCGTGTTCCAGTTGTACCATATTGGGATTCAGTACATGTGAGGGATCAAGTATGTACTTTCTCAAGAGAGATATGTTCAATACATCATAAACTTGAGCCAGATTTTGTGGAAGTGACAGCTAACAGCCACTACTCCTATGCAATCAAGGATATCAAAGGGGTCAATGTACCTAGGGATAACCTTCGATTTATTTTGGAAATACATGACTCTCTTTCATGGTGATATCCTCTGACATAAAACTCCAAGTCTCTTTGATAGTTTTCAATATACATATTTTTATGAATCTAAGCAGATTTTATATGTTTTTGGATGGAATGAACATTTTGTATCATCTCTTACACAATGCCATGCCCAAGTAGCTTCCTCTCACCAACTTCATCCCGACAAGTAAGAGTTATACATCGATCCCCATATAGAGATGCTTATGGAGACATTTTAATACTTGATTGTAATTTATTGTTGTATGAGAACTAAAATAATGGGATGTGTTGATCCAATGAACCTTTAAATTCTATTGATAATATTCCCATCAATTCCTTGAGTGTTTGAATAGTCCTTTCAGATTGGTCATCAGTTTGGGGGTGATAGACCATAATGAAATTCAATACATAATTTAGATCATATTGAATAATTATTTGTAATTTAAATGTGAACCATGGATCATGATTATAAACAATATAAATTGGCACCCCATGCAGCCTCACCACTTCATTTAAGAATATCATATCAAGTTGGTCAAGAGAGAAATCTTCCCGAATAACAATGAAATTGACATTCTTGGTGAGTCAATCCACTATAAACCATATCACACTGTTTCATTTGGATATTCTTGGGAGACCAGTGATGAAGTTTATAGTGATATTGTAACACTTCCATGTTGTTATGGGTATTGGTTATAATATCCCTTTAGGAAGTGATTGCTCTTACTTCACTTCTTGACACACCAATCACCTTGCAATATAGTTAGAAATTTCCATTTTCATATTATACCACCAATAATGATCATGAAGGTCATTATAAATTTTAGTGTTCCATAGATTTATAAATAATTTAGAGTTATAATCTTCATCCATTAGTTCCTTATTTATCTCCAGGATAGAAGGGACACATAGCCCTACATGAAATTTCATAACACCTTCTTGATCAATATTTAACTTGGGAAATTACACATTCTTCATATCCTCTATCTTCTTTTGTATCAAATAATCTTCTCTTTGATCTCTCTTGATATTATCTAGTAATAATGGTTGAGAAATCATTTGGTATAAGTTTGATGATATCCCTACCTTTTTTATTCCCATGTCTAACCTTATTAGGTCCTTGATCAATGGATCTCTTAGAATCCTTATCATTTCCAACACAAGGTCTTTACTACTTAATGAATCAGTGAGTCTATTTTCTCTTCTGGGGTGATAAGGAATTTAATAGTCATAGTATTTAAGAAGCTCCAACTATCTCATTTTTCTCATGTTCAATTCCTTTTTCATGAATATATAATTCAAACTATGGTGGTCTGTGTATATATCACATTTCTCTCTATAATGATAGTTCCTCCATATCTTCAAAGAAAAAAATGACTACAGTTAAATCTAAGTCCTACGTAGGATAATCCTTCTCATGATGCTTTAAATATCGAGATGCCTAAGAGATAACCTTTTTATTTTTCATGAGGGTTCACCTAAGACCATTAATAGATAATTCTCTATAAATAAAAAATCCTTCTTCAATAGAGGGTAGAGTTAAAACAATTTTAGTAACCAATATATTCTTTAACTCTTAGAAAATTTCTTCACACTCCTTTTCCCAGATGAACATACCTCCTTTTCGAGTTAACTTGGTTAGTGGATTATAAAGTCATGATTTTTCTTTCACAAACCTCCTATAATATACTAATAAACTAAGGAAACTATGAATATCAGTTAATATTATAGGATGAGGACACTCCTTTACAACCTTTTTCTTGGAAGGGTCAACTGAGATTCCTTCATTGGTTACATTGTGCCACAAGAAATAAACATGTTGTAACCAGAATTCACATTTGATGAACTTCCAAATATCTTTTCCTCCATTAGAGTTGTAAATATAACCTTTATATGATCTACATTCTTCTCATGAATTTTGGAATATATCTGAATATCATCAATAAAAAAAACCATAAATTTTTTAACGGAGTCCTTAAATACTCTATTCATAAAATCCCTAAATATAGCAGGATCATTAGTCAATCTGAAGCGTATGAAAATCAACTCATAATTCCCAAATCTTATTAGAAGGAAGTAGTTGGAATATCTTCATTATTCACCCTCAATTAATGATACCCAGAATAAAGGCCAATCTATGAGAATAATTGAGCCCTATGAACCTGGTCAAATAAATCATCAATTTTTGGGATAGGTTACTCGTTCTTTACTTTGATGTTGTTAATTTCTCTAATATCAATGTATAGTTGTATTAATCCATCCTTATTCTTTACAAAGATAATAGGTAATTCCAAAGGAGATGCACTTGGTTGGATAAATCCCTTCTCCAAAATATCTTGATGTTGTTTCTTTAATTCCTCTAACTCTATATTTTTTTTCTATATTGGGTCTTTAATATCAGCTTGGATCCTGGTATAAGTTCAATTGAGAACTCTACCTCGCCTTTTGTGGATGATCTAGGTAACTCTTCAGGAAATAATTCAATATATTCCAAAATTATGTGGAAATTTTTTACCTTTATACTTTCATTTCCTTCTCCTTCTTCACCAATCATCTCCATAAAGAAGACTATGGGAGGTGCTTCTAAATAAATCTTAGGCTAGGATATCAGTCCTTTGAAAATAACTATAGGTTTTCCATTCAATACTATTTTAATTTCCTTTCTCATATATTTTATCTTAACATTATACTTTGAGAGACAATCCATCCCAAGCATGGTATCAAATTCCACCATGGAAATACCTAAAATATTTCCAATGAGATTGTACTCAAAAAATTTAATACTAGAGTTTCTATACACTGTTGACGCTAGGATATTCCCTCCAAGAGTCCTGATAGATAACTCTACTTCTATAAGATAAAGGATTTATTAACTATGCTTTGAAAACAAGGATGAAATAAAGTAATTCATATAACCATAATCAAACAAAGTACTTGTTATCTTTGAGAACATAATGATTGTACCTTACAACACATCATTTAGAGCCTCCACTTCAGCAGTCATGATAGAAAATTTCCAAACTTGCTCCCTTTTCCTATACTGAGGTTGATGGTGGTTTCCCTCCATTATATTATTATTTAGACATTGATTGGATAAGTGAACAACCTTTACACACTTGAAGCATTGAAATTTAGGCTAGGTATTCACCATCTTCCTTTTTATCGTTAGTGTTGAGAAGTTGATGCTTCACCTCACCACAATAATTTCAAGATATATTCCCATATCTTCCATACTTATAGAACATTCCTCTCTAAAGATAATAGTTCCCTGAATTATTATTCCAACTTTTTTAACATAGGGTATGGTTGACTTTATTTCCTCCTCTTCCATGATTGAAATTCTTCCCTAATTTTGGCTTCGTTGCTTTATTATTTTCTTTTGATCTATGTGACCAATGCATCTCTCCATAATCCAATTCAACCTTCATAGCACTCCACATTATCTATTCATAGCTTTCATAGTCTCGATATTCTAAATTCCTCTATAGATGGGGTCTCAGACCAATAAATAATCTATAAACCTTTTCCTTATAATCCACAAAAAAGTTATAGGTGTATCGAGCAAGTCTTGTAAATTTACTTTCATAGCTTCCCATGGATTCATTTTCCTTTTTTTTAGTTATAGGAATTCATTATCCATTTTTCAAATATAATAGGGAAAATATTTATTGAAAAATATTCCCCTGAACTCTTACCACATTATAACATCAATCAACCTTCTTAGATTTATGTTTTTAATTAGTTTCCACCACTAATTAGCTTCTACTTCTAAGTGGTATACTAGCAGGGTGACTTTATCTATATTTGAATATCATAGTATAGAAAAGATATTTTCTATAGAGGTAATCCATTATTCAGTAATCAATGGGTTGGTAGATCTACTAAAATAGGGTGGTCATTGATGCATGGAGGAATCAATAGAAATTCGTTCCCTTCAAAGTGAATCTGGTTTCTCAACTTGATTAAAGTTATTATTCATAACCCGAGAATTATGATTCATCATCCTTATGATGTTTTAATTTCCAGATTATATTATAAGTCCATATGTGAATCATCCATTGGATTCATTATTTACACAACTCCTCCTATTTCCTTCCATTTTTTTAAAAGAATAAAACCTTAGTGAGAAACATGTTACTTTTAAGAATTTTATAATTCTAAATGGAGTTTAAGGTATAAAATATCATGCTCAAAAATATTATTCATTAACCTCTTATAATTATATTTTCTATATATCCTTCATAATGGTTCATAAAAAACTTTTGATTGACTAAACATATCCCCTGGGAGTGTGAAACTAGATGTGCAGCAAGACCCATTGACATGTACAGATTCCCAATTTAGTCTTGTTCAATGAAGTTTTCTGGTGTTACCCCTAGGTACATCTATTCCAGAGCCACACACAGTTGTAGTATCCAATCATGGATGTATTTTATTAGAAACTAATTACTTAATGATCACTAAAATACCAGGACATTTTACTATAATTATACTTTTCTCTAGGGTTTCCACAAATAACTAAACTACAATATGATACTAATTATGGGCTCCCTTCTTTTTATCAAATAAACTTTTCATTACATAAAACAAAACATTAGATATTTTAAAGTTTGGTTTCATAGAAATTAGAAACATAATATATAAACACATAAAACATTATTCTAGTACACTTGAAAAAGATATTCATGGGTTCAATCTAAGTTACTTTTATTGCATATCATATCTTAGAGAGATACATTGATGTAAAGGGGTGAGCATGATCCCAATAAGGGAATAATCAAGGGAAAAAATTATCATGTGATCATGAGGCATGTCAATAAGAACAAGAGGTGTACCAATATAACATGATCAAGAGAACATGAGTCATATCATAATAAAAATAAAATGAATCATAAAATATAAATATGGATATAACATTTAAATGAGACATTCATAAGTATATTACCAAGGTTTATCACTAAGGTTTCATAAATGAAAATTACCAAGGTTATTCACCAAGGCACGGTAAAACATGTCATCTATAGAGTTTAAATTATTTATCTAATGAATTTGAGTTCTCTCTGGGTTCACCCTTAATATATATTAATTTCATGTGAGATATATAGATCATAATAAATCACTTCATTAATAACCTATGGGTTTCTTGTTAAAATCACAGCATATAAAAGTTCTTAAAGTAAAGATCATTACTTCATTCTTAACCCATAAAAAGGGAATGTGGGTTAAATCTATGTAAATACATAAATCAATAAATAATTATATATCTAGGTGAATACCCATGTATAAGTAAGATATTTGGGTATTCAAAAAAAGGAAATAAATGATAATTTCTCAAGTAAAAGAGAGAAATTTTGAGAAGTAAATTTAGCAACATGATGGGTATAAAATGTGGTTTTAGAAAAGGGTAAAATGAGAGAGGAAAAATATATCCCATTGATAAAACATTATTTTATTAGTAAGGGTATGATAAAAAAATAATAAAATAATGTAACATTCCCTTTAGAATATGTACACAAAAATAATTTATTGAATGGAAAAAAAGTGGATGAGAATTCCCTTACCTTGAAGAGTTACTCATAAATCTTGAGGATAGGAACCTTGGGGGATTGAGGATACCTTAGGGGGGCTTGTTGGGAGTAAAAATCAACCTAGATTCATGGATTATATATTTTTAGTGAAGGGTAATGGTGAAATGGGTTGGTGTTTATAGAAAAAGTGGAAGAATTATTTAATAATTTATAAATATAAGTCTTGGAAATCTAGATTGCTGGAAATGCCAAACCATTAGCTTACCCATGGTTTTTTATCAATGTTTTTGAAATTTGATTAAAAATTTAATATATTTTAATCCACCAAAACCGAACACAATTTTTTAAAACTTTTTTAGATATGGAAAAGTAAGTTTTTTCACAAAATAATGTTTTTAAAAACCAAATTTTCCATTTTAGACTTTGGAAACTCACTTATAGGTTTCGAAATTGATTAAAACTATTAAAATACTTAATAATAATAAAATAACACATCATAGGTCTTGGATTATGTTTAATTAATTATTACATCAATGTCATATAAGTATGAAGTCATACAACTACCAAAAACCCAAAAACTATATTTTTACTATTCACTAAAAAATAAAATATTTTAGAAAATTATAAAAAATCATCATATCCTAATTTTTATGAAATTATTAAAAATATTATATTTAATTTATAAAATAATTCTAAATATGGTAATTTTAAATTTTAAATATAAATATCCTTATTTATTAAAAAATGAAATTTTTTAAAACATAATCAAACTTTTGAAACTTATAAAAACTACCTATGATATTATAAAATTATTTTTTGGTTTTTATTTAAATAAGAGTATTTTAAAATATTATTTCATTAAAGTAAATATTATTTAAAATTCTTGAGTTTATTATAAATGTGTATATATGTTTTGGAAAAAATGCAATTTTGTTTTATTTTTATCCAAAAAACTCAATTTATCAATTTCGACTCAATTAAACATATATTTTATTAATAAAAAATATTCTTAAAATAGAATTTATTGAATTAAAATTTGATTTACATAAATTAAATTACACTTTAAGAAACTAATACTTGGACATGTAACCCCTTATTACACCCGTGTACACCCTAAGGGTAAGGTGTGTGATATTGGTAGTTGCATGGGGTGGTTCAACTCACATCGACCAAGTGGAAATATTGACTAACTTGAAATTATACTATATTAGATTTTTTTAAACCTTAACCTTTTGAATATCAACTTGGGCTTGGTCAAGGGAAAACCCTAGTGACGCTACCTCCCTCCCGAGTTCTGAAAAGTGGTCTTCAAATGGCATGACTCTACTGGTTGATTCCATCACTTCTCATTTCTTCATCAATTATCCTTTTTCATCACTAATATTAAATAATAATTATAATAGTAAATTTATTAATAATGGGTATAGTTTTCAATAATAAAATTGATCAATTTTTATATTGAAAATGACCATATAAAGGTCAAATCCTAATAGTCACATTCCCTTTTATACCCTATAAATACCACTTCATTATTTTGCTCAAATTCACTACAATACCCCATGAGGTTATATTTTTATTTCTTAAAATTTTTGATAGTTTACTAATATTTTGTTTAATTTCTATAGTTTTTTCCATGTGGGAAATAATTCTAACCGGTTAGGACAATCCATATTTTTCCATTTTAGCTATTCTATTTTATATTTTTTGTTCAGTTGTAATGTTTAGAATTTTCTTTAGTTTTAATGATGATTAATGTAATTATATTTATTAATGAGATACGGTTTTGTGGGGTTATCTATATTTGTACATGTATAATATTATATAATTTATAACACACATTTATTCAGGGAAAAATATCATTTTAAAATCTAGGGCCATTATAAATTATGAGTCTTATATATATTGAAAATCTTTCATAATTTCTTCCAATACATGTTTTGAAAATAGTAGTAGAAAAATTAATCAAATTCCAACTATATTGACTAATGGATATCATATCATTTTTCATATGATAAGAATTATTAGGAAATAAACACAAGTGTTTGTTGAAAACCATTTGTTAAAATATATATTTAGCTACAAATAGACATAAAACACTTAGTTCATCTCAGTGAATAATCCTATAATCATTAAGGGTATTGACATCTAGTCAAGACCAACTATGTTTCCATAAAATAAACCTATCTCTTTAAATATAGTTGGATAAGACTTAAATTATATGGGTTAAGGTTTTGGATGAACATAAGTTAACATAATAGTGTTGGAATCCACTAAGAATGGTGGGAGGTGTAGTTCCAAAGACACATACTATGTAAGAAGTCATAAAAAAAGATGATTTATGTTCATTGTATTGGTCAATTCATATTTTATTCTTTATTAATAAATATTCCTATAAATAATAATTAAATGTAAAAATTATAAGGTTTAAATGTATATATGAATTATAATAATGGATTCCATGTATCAAGATTAGGGGAATCTATATTTTTAATGATTTTAAGACTTGATATTGTTGGTGATTAATCAAGAGAAATATGATATGGATAGTAGAATCAGGTAATAATAAATCATGATATATTATTGAAAGGTTTAGTCTACGTTAAAATCTAAGCACCAATCATTATGAGTAAAATCCTTTTGAATTATAATCATAAAATAATACTTCCATGATCTTCATATTGGGATATTAATTGTCAAGGATGCCTCATTTAGAGTAAACCTTACTGAATTTTTCTATATGAAACAACCAAAAGAGACCATGTGGTATGTTTCTATGAGTTATAACTATAAGGGGTCAGTGGCATTAATAAATTTCAAGAAGATATGATATTACATAAATTCATTTATAGATAAATCATGTATATTGTTCATAGAATATTAATTTGGAAATGAATGAGTAAAATGTGCCTCTAATAGGTTAGTGGGAGTGCTATATATTTTCAGGAGATATATGTTGATAATATATGAAAAAAATGTTATGTATTACTATTCTATTAAGTATAATGAATTAATTTATCTAATAGTGAATTAAAGTAGAAACCATGTTCTGAGGAATAATATTTTCAAAATGGATCCATTAGTTTATTGAATATAGTCATAACATATGTATTAACAAAGTATTTAAAAATACAAGTTAAAACAATTCAAGACTGATTTTGTTTCATGTAATATTTCTTGTAGAACATGTATGGTAATAGGAAGAGATTATTGATATAAAAATAATTTCAAAATCTTAAGTTCTAAGAATTTATCTAACAAGGGAACAAGATATGAATACTCAGTGATATCACTACATTAGGGATTTTCTCAAGGTAGTGATGTCATAGTAAGTAGATCTACCACAAAGATATGTAGATTTACTAAAATTACCCACAAAAACATGATAGGGTTGGCATCTGTATCCATACTCAGTAGAAGAATGTTTAAAATGTGAGAACTAATCAATCATTAACAGTTGGCTCTAGAGAAATTGGGAGTCTATTGGAGTTAATGACCTATAACCTACTAATTTTCACTTTATATTTCATATATATTCATGGATTTGAATATTAATACCTTATAGAATATTGATTGGTCTTTTTTATAATATTAATATGATAATGTCCAAGAATATATGTTGTATTGAAAAGGTTATAAAAGTCCCCCACTACGATGAGAAACTTAAAGATATATGAAAATATTATTAAATATTATTCTACAGTCAGATAACATAAAATGATGGGACACATAGTGTGTTGATTTTTAGGTGCGATTACTCATAAGAAAACAAGACTTTATCTCAATAAGTTCACACTTGGTAATCTTAAAGACAAGAGATTATGAGAATTGAATCACATGTAGGAATTCCACATAATTATGTATCATCAGATATTCCAATCAGCATGCATGTAATGGTCCTTAGACTTTTACATTATTATTAATTCATGTTATGGATCACACATTTATATGTATTTTCATAAACCATGATGAGATAGTTTATAAAGAATTTAGGCATATTGGGTGCATCAAAAATAATGTGTTATTAATGAATAAGTTGGAGAATGATTTGTCCCTTCCATCCTCATAGAAGTCGATATCACGAACCTTTGATTGAAATGGAACCTGATTGAAATAGAACCATCACATTAAATTACATGACCATGGTGTAATGATGATTTTATTTTTTATATTCAAAGAAAGGAGTTTCAATCATATAGGTTTATGACATGGGTGTGAAACTTTTTTGATGAGATACAATGACAAACATATTATTTTACACTATGAGCATTAGTATTTAGTTGTTTTCATTATGAAATATCCTATTCATTTAGGGGTGAATTGACTCATTTCTAGATAGTAATATTGTAATTTAAGAAATTCTTCTTAATTCAACTAGTGAAGAGGCGTAGAGGGTCACACACAAAGTGATTCCATTGATCTCAGTAAATATTATATTTAATAGTTGGAATAAATATTATTATCCTCACTGAGCAGTAATATTTATTTAGGATTTATTAAATGGTCACAAAAATTAAATAAATATTTATTTTCAAGGTAATTATTTAATTATTTGAATATCTATTTATATCTTATCATTTATAAGGTAATAAATAATTATTTATTCATTACTAAATAATTTTTATGTGAATATTAAAATAAATATTTTATTCACTAGACTATAAATATAATATTTATTTATTTATTTATTTATTTTATAATATTAATATCTTTTTATTTTAATGGTAATAAATAATTATTTATGGATAAATAATTTATTCAATTATGTGAAAATAAATAAAAATTCTTATTCTTCAGACCATGAATATAGTATTTATTTATGGTATTTATTTTTTAAATTCAATAAATGTCAATGAGGATGAGTGGACCCAATTATTGGTTTAGTGATAAATATTTATTTACTAGACTACAAATAATATTTATAATTACGTGGGTTAGTTCATTCCATAAAATAAAATATTATTATTATTTTATTACATGGAATGAGGTTCCTTTTGGGTTTAATATATTATTAATGGCCTTTTGAAATTAATTAAATACTAAACCCTAACCCTAAGTCTATAAATAAACTACTATGTCAATTGGATAAAGGTTAATCATTAGGAATAATAATTTACACTCCAGATCTAACTCCTCGTCTCTTCCTCTCAAGACAGAGAAGAACTGGAACATTTCTTTTAAATCCTAAGGGACATGGAGGGATCAAGGTGAAAAATGAAAGATAATGAATCGACCATTCCAGCACCCAGTGGTTTATCAATGTTGTTTAGAGATTGAAATAACATGTGTGGATCACTACTAGAGGGACTCTTCTTGGGGTATTTTCTACACAACAATGATACATTGATCATGTTAGAATAATCAACATCATCAATGAAGAATGAAATCAATATTTAGGTAATATTTATTTTTTTTGTTATAAATTAATTATAAATTTAAATGAAAATGTCATTTCTCTTGGTTCTGAAAAAATAATTTCTCAATATTCTTCATAAAATTTTCATTAGTCATGACGTTCTCATAATATACATTGAAAATGATTTGTTTAATTTTAAAAAAGAATATTTGGATTTAGGCTCAATAGGAACTTTCACTACATTTAGAACCATCAATAATTCCCTAAACAGAACAATCATTTTATGAATCTCTATGAACTGGGCATAAATGTTGGGATTAATTAAAGATTGGTCAGACTATTATACATATACCAATTGAAAAAAAAAGAAATAAATAAGAAATAAAATAGGTAAAATAAATAAAATAGATAAATCCAAAAAAATAAAATAAATATACTAATTATAAAAGTAAAAAACCAAGGGTGATCAGTTGGATCCTCAGAAATGGTGCCAGTGATGTGAGGCTATTGTGGGACTCACAAGTAATAAACATTTGTAACTCTTAGAATGCAGTCATGGAATCTAACCAAGTCCATCACACAAAGGCCTAAAAAAATAGTCATTATCTTAAACATTAATTTTATTTTTTATAGTGTTTAATATTTATAATTAAAATAATTGATAACAAACTCGAAAAGAAAATTAATGAAAAAAAAATAGGAAATGAAAAGATAGGGGAGGAAGAGAGATAATTACACTTGAATCCCACCTATAATAGGATACAAGTTGGTGATTATCACTGAGGTTATATCATACACACAAATGGGATACATTACCCTCCAAGAAGAATAAATAATGAGAGATAAGATAGGAACACCAAAAAATCTTGCTCAAAATAAATAAAATATCCTAATAGATTCATCTTATGTTATGTTATTGAAACAAAAGAAAAATAACTACAAGTACCAAAAATAAATCCTTATAAGAAACCTCAAAGCCCAAACAGCTCCTAAAAAACTCCAGAGGCTATTAATATATATCCCTATCACTGAACACCTCTTGAAAACCTGAAAAACAATATATATAGACATATCATCAGCATATAAGTATACTTAGTTGGATTCTTCCAATAGCCTCTCATGTGAAAGATAAAGAAATCATAATAAAGATTAGTGAATAAACAAGTAAAAGTAACTCATTACCTAATTAGATATACAATGTTCCCAACCTCACTATGAATTACTCACCAAGTATCAAATATAAGTAATAATATAATATATAATATAAGGATAAAAGTGATGGTACCCTGCTACCACTTTCCTACTGGTTTGCCACTATTCCCGAACACCACATTTCCTAAGCAATATATCTCAAAATAATATATATGCATTAAATGTAGCTGTATAATAACCCATACCTCATGCATATCATGATTTTATCATCATAACCACTTCTAAATAGTAACTAAGTAGTTTTCTAGGATCCACCATAACCCACACACCATACACTACACCTCAATCCAGCACAGTCCATACACAACATACCTATAATAATTCTCAGGATACTATATCCAGAGATACATGTGTGTGAAATAACCACAAGACATTAAAACCCTCTACACACACAGATATATATATATATATATATAAATTTAACCACCATGCATAACAACACATAATACAATAAGGAGAATAGAGCATGTAAAGAGGGGGTAGCTAGCCATCTGTTCCTCGCCAACCTGAATGTTGTAAAAAACACCCTCCCAGATCCCAATAGATTTCATTATCTCTATAAACATGGGTGGTGTATCATATTAAATAAAATAATATATATAATATTGATAAATTTTTATCATGAACGCTCTCAAAAATATTTATAACTAAATACAGCATATGGGATAACCTAGGTTGTTCTCTTGAGGAGCTTTTGTGGACAATCAATCACTACTTATAATTGAATTTTTTATGAATTTATCATTTATGAAATAAATATATAATAAATTTATGTTTGATAAATGAGGATAAAAGATAATTAAATGTAAATATGCAATGCATATTGCAGATAGAATGAATGCAGATAAAATAATGCGAGACAGAAAGGAGATCCTCCTAGAAGATTATCCAGAATAACTTTTATCGTCTCTTTGTTAGCTTAAAATATACTTAATGATAATGATACATAATATTCATGAAAATAATATTCTACCTAGGGGTGTGGATATATGATGAACTCAATGATCACCGAGAGACTGCACATCCACCTCCTCGATTGAGGGAGAATATTGTAGAAGAGAAAGCTAAGCCTCTGGTGGAAAGTAGAGACACAAATTCACATTTACCTAAGATCCCCATATTCCTAAATATAATCAAATAAGAAACATAAAAAATTAATGTATAATGACTTGGGTTCAACACCATATTGATCCCCTGGGAACTTCCTCGAGTTAGTTACTCATGATCACGAGTGCAAGAGATCGCAGTGGAGAATAATGAGGTGGAAAACAAAAGATAAGAAAACAATAATGAGATTAACAATACGATAAAAATATATTAAAAATGAATAATAATATTATAGTATAAATAAACTACAAAATAATATAAAATATCCACATATAAGTGCCAATATTTTGAGAAGGGGTGTGAATACATATTTATAGGGAGAGGATGTGAAAGAATTATCCCAAAAAGTCTCCTCCAAATATTTCCACATGGATATCCCATTAAATTTATTAATTTGTAATATTTGTAGTAATGAAAGTTGTTTCGTAATATCTCCTCTATTTACCCTCAAAATGTAATTATCATTTAGAACTTTAAAAAGGAGTTATGACAACTTTACTCTGATACATTTAATATATCCATGTGCCATGTCAGATTCCACATCTTTACATTCCAATACCATTATGACCCTCCAAAATGTCGATTCATGCATTGTATCCTTAAGGAAAATTTATCCCCACTTCATTTATTTTCCCCAATAAAATATGAGACATTTATTTAAATGTGTTTCATATTTTATGAATTAATTATTGAATAGAACCATTTCTGCCTGGTGAGACATTTCATCTTCTACATCTTCCAACCATTCAAATAATGCCTTAATAAGATTATTTTGACTTGAAACTCATCAAGGACGCACCTTATTGAATCCTATTTAATTTATAGTAATAATTAGTTTATTTATATGTGTTTACACCGAGTTATGCTTTTGTTATGAAGGTGGGGTCCATGCTATCTGCCCGGAAAATTTCCCAACTTAAATGATTGTTTTGGACCTCGAAATGCTTGAATCATCCCCTGGTCTAGAAGGAAAATTTGTACTAAATAAATAAATTATTTCAAAAAATAATAATCACACAATTTTTAATAATAATTTAAATGTTATGACCAAAATACCCCTGTCATAAAAATCTGTTGAATATTTAGATTTAACCATTTTTTTCATTTGAGCTCAAAATACCACTAAAATCTAAAAACCTGACAATTACCCATAAAATTACAATATTATGGGATTATAAACATTGAATTAAATATTAAAATATATAGACATGTGAGCTTAAACACTCCTCCACCATTAACCATTTCACTCCCAAGAAATCATCTTATATCCAAATCAAAATACACACAACAATCAAAAATGAGAAAACATCAATGATCTAATCGAAAATAGAATTTTATCATGTATCTTATATGAAAAAAATTCCCTATAATATTCATTCCACACATTAAAATTCATTCAACCTCAAAAATAAATCCATTTAACAATAAAAACCTACATCACATTGAATTTTATGTTACTCTTCACTCAAAATAAATTAAATCTAGAGTTATGCTCATACTTAGAAATTTCATGTATCACCATAGGCTTGTGAAAATTATACTTTCACCAAATCCTGAAACATAAAAATCAGTTCAATCATGAGGGATTTAATTAATTTTTAAAATTAATCTATGGATTAGGGTTGGTGGGAAAATTATTGAAAAAGTTTCAGGCCATAAAGAGGAGGTTGGACTCTTAAGTACAATGCATGATTAATTCAAGTGAAAACACAGAAAATTCCTGTCCCAAATCCCCTTTAAAATTTGAAAAAAACACCACCACTTTTATGACATGTTACATGATCCAAATAATGATTATAATGAATGATATCATCTATGTTCTTCTTTTTTTTAAATCTCTAGAAAGGCACAACTTTTTTTATTTTTTTTATTTCTCTTCATGGAGGATGAGCTGAAAATTGAATACAATGAATGAATGAAAATTAAATCCATTGATATTTGATAGGGAAATGAGTCATAAAATAACATACAATGATAAATTCAATCTCATATCTATTTTTTTAATTTTTTAAAGAGAAATGGATGAAACAAATAAAGCATAATTAAATGATGAAACATGCATAATTATCTTATTATCCACTACAAAAAAATGTTGAAACACACCTTTAACCACCCATAAATGATACACATACCAATTAATGCACAAGAAAGGCCCTTCCCCTACACTCAAACTTGAAATATCTTTTCAAAAATACCTAAATTGCAGGTTGGTAAGGAAAAATCGGCTTGTAATGTGGCTTAAAACTATAAGTAAATTCATGGAATCTAAGGGATTATGGAGGATAAATGTAATGGTAGGTATTAGGTAAATATGTGTCTAGCCAAATTAGTTCAATAATCATATTAAAAACATTTCATGAAATCCAAATCTTCGAAAGATAAAAATTAAAAATTCTGGTTCTCACACAAAATTCAAGTTCCCCTCAAGAAAGTGTGGGTATTAGGAAGAATATGTCAAAGTGGTTTAGAATACCTTACATGATTATAAAAATATTTTGAGTTAATGTTTCATGGGCATGGATTTCCAAAATTATTCAAAGTCATAAAAATTCATGACAATCCAATTCAAGGAAAAAGTTTTCACATCAAAAATCATTTAAAATCCATTATTTCAAAAATCATTTCAACTCTTTCAAAATAAATTTATGTGTGAGAGGTGATAAGAATATTCATTAAAGCTCAAAAATCCTAAAAATATGAAAAAAAAATAAAAATCACATAAGAATAACTAAGTAGGTTGACACCCCCTCACTTAAATTTTACCACCCCTCATTTCAACTCAATAAAATATAAATATAAAGGTAGAAAAGCCAAGGTAAGTAAAGATACCAACTGATATTATTTTTGAAGTGGATACCTTGAGTTAAGATCTTAGCTATTTTCAATAGACCAAGTAATAATTAAATAAAATAAATCATAAGAAAAATAAAAAAAGAGAAAGACAAAAGAGAATATAGAATGGTTTAGTCCCCCCATGTGGGTGCTAGGATTTCACTGCCCCAAGTCTGGCAGTTGTAGTGGATTATCCCCAATCATATGGTGGGTGTGTTTTCTTTTAGATGAACCACCGCATGTGACTTTTCTCGATGTCAATGAGTAAACATTGAAATTAGAGAACCCCAAAAAAGACAAGAAACTTCCCAACCCTCAAGAAATAATAAAGATAGAATTTGAGTTCAAGAGTGGGAGGGAATAAAATATATTAGTGCTCCCTGTGAACATCCATGTTGTCCTCCTCCATATGGTTTGAAAATTATTTTTGAGGAATTAGTCACACCACCACATGTTTTTCCAACTCTTATTATTAAATCACTACCACTTGGGTAGTATTTTCATTAACATCCAAGGTCTGGTCCATTTGTGGTGTATCATAAATTTCAGAGAAAGAGAAATCAGAAAAACATTTAGATTGAATAATATTAAAACATGAAGAATTAATAAATAAATATTCCCTTCAAAGTAATTCATCTTGGTAATTGATCTCTTCATATAGGATCATTGGAAACTCAATCTGAGCAGGTGGATATTCTTCATTATATTCCAAAGCGAGAGAGGGGTAAAAATTTTCCGATGTTTCGTTATAAAGGATGGGAAGATCATGTTTCAAGTTATCTTCAACAAATTATTCTAGAATTCTTCCAAAAAATATTTATCCACCATCAGTGCATCAGCTGGAATGTTCACTTCAGGGACCTCCTCGAGAAATGGTTGAGTGCAGGATGTTGTGATTAGTTCCTTTATAAGTTTTTTCTCACATGCCTCAGGTTCTTTAGTATAAAAAATGATTGGTAAAATCTCTCCCACCACTCATTCTGATTCAGGTTCCATATTAGGTACAAATTTCTATTGAGATGTGCGTAAATATTCCGCAATCAATTATATTTGGATCTCCGTGTTTTTCACTTTATCATTGATCCTTTGAAACTGGGTATCATGATTATTGAAAACATTTTCTTGCACCAGATATAGTTCAGTCCAAGCATTAAAATTTGAATTGAAAGACATCATGAATAAAGATATTATTTATTGTTTTTTTTTGAAATTTATGTTTTTTTTAATAAATGAAAAATTATTTACAAAATATGAATAAAAATAGTGAGTGAAGACCACTTGGATCCCCAAAAATGAACCAATTTGATGAAGTGTTATAGTACACATTCTCAAAAATATTTATAACAAAATACAACATATGGGCTGACCTAGGTCGTTCTCTTGAGGGGGTTTTGCGGCCAATTAATCACTACTTATAATTAAATTTTTTTATGTATTTATTATTTATGAAATAAAAATATAATAAATTGATTTTTGATAAATTAGGATGAAAGATAATGAAAAGTAAATATGAAATTCATAATTCAAATAGAATGAATGCAGATAAAATAATGCTAGACAAAAAGGAGATCCTCCCAGGAGATTATGTAGAATGAACCTTCACCATCTCTTTATTGGATTAAAATATACTTAATGAGCATGATCCATTGTATGAATGAATATACTCTTCTAACTATGGGTGTGGATATACGATGCACCCAACGATCACCGAGAGACCGTACATCCACCTCCTCGATCGAGGGAGAATATTGTACAAGAGAAAGCTAAGCCTCGGGTGGCAAGTGTAGACAAAAAGGTGTCTTGACCACTAAGATCCCCCTCGGCCTAACTATAATAAAATAATAAACATAAAAAATGAATTTATAATGACTTGGGTTAAACACTAGATTGATCCTCGAGGAAATTCCTCATGTTAGTTACCCATGATCACAAGTACAAGAGATCATAATGGAGAAGAATATGGTGAAAAAAAAGATAAAAAAATGATAATGAGATTAAGAAGAAGAGAAAAACATATTAGAAATTAATAATACTATTAAAATGGAAATAAACTAAAAAACAATATAAAATTGTTACATAGAAGTGCCAATATTTTGAGAAGGGGTGTGGATACATATTTATAGGGAGAGGAGGTGAAATAATTCTTCCAAAAAGTATCCTCAAAATATTTTCAGGTGTATGTCCCATTAAATTACTAAATTTGTAAAATTTGTATTCATGAAAGTTGTTCCATAATATATCATCCATTAATCCTAAAAATTTCATCATCATTGAGCATCGTACGAAGGATTTATGACCATTTTACTTCAAGACATTTCATCTTTCCGTGTGCCATGTTAGATTTCACATCTTCACATTCTCAAACCATTATTACCATCCAAAATGTCGATTCACACATTGGAGACTTAAGGAAAGTTGTTATAAACATAATTTATCATCCATCCACAAAATATGAGGCATTTTTGACATATGGTTAATATTTGATGAACTAATTATTGAATGGAACCATTTCGCTTGGTGAGACATTTCATATTCCACATCTTTCAACCATTAAAAGAATGCCTTACGGAGATTATTTTGACTTGAAACTCATCAATGACGCATCTTATTGAATACTATTTCATTTAAAGAAGTAATAAATTCATTTTAAGGTTTGTGCAATGAGTTATGATTCCATTACAGAAGTGGGGTCCACAATGCCTGCCCGGAAAATTTCCCAACTTAAATGATTTTTTTCAGCCTTGAAATGCTCGAATCGTCACCTGATCCAAAAGAAAAAGTTTTAGTAAATAAATCTGGGATTTTAAAAAAAGAATCACATAATTTGTAATAATAATTTAAATGTTATGACCAAAATACCCCTATCATAAAAATCTTTCAAATTTCCAGATTTAACTATTTTTTTCATTTGAGCTCAAAATACCACTAAAACCTAAACACGTCACAATTGCCCATAAAATAACAATATTATGGGATTATAAACATTGAATTACAAATTAAGATGTATGAAAATGTGTGATTAATCAAATATATATGTATATATATATATATATATATATATATTACAAACCACACAGTAGGAAACTACCTAGCCTTAACCTCAACTGTAGCTATCATCTTTCGGACACCCAACCACCTTTGATAAGGACTAGATTTCCTATAATCACAGAAAATATTTTTAAGAGAAATTAATTTAATAAATTATTTCTATTACACTTTTAATTTTAGATAATTATTATACAATTATTATAATTCAAACCTTGAACACCCAACCCCATGGGTTAAATCATTTATCATTCATTATCATTCCATAATTTTAGATATTCTAGGATTCATCCTAAATTTTTAGTTTGCATACATAAAACAAGCACAATCAGCTGTGTTAAGAAGTGTGGAAAGGAAATTAAAAAAACCCAGCTATTCAAACATATAAGTATATTGACTAATAATAAATCATACTGAATTTTAACATAATAAATAATGGGCAATCCCATATTCAACCCACTCTATCAGTCCCAATGCCATCCCCAACACCACTAAGCATATCACCATCCACCCTTCCATTATAGGTTCCAACTTCTACCATGGACCTAAACATCCCAAAACATTCCTCATTTAAACCATTATCCATCCTAGGCTCACATCATGTCATATAGTAAGAATCCTCATCTAGAGAAATCACATAAGAGGACAAGAAAACATCAAACAGTTAACATGGCATCTAGTCATTAGAAATAAGACACCGATCCTTCATAATAAAACATTCCCACTCATCCCAAAAACCATTATATTTATCAAACAACCAATTTATTACCATCCTGAATTAACCAATTTATTCATCACTGGTAAAAACCATAAGAAACCTAAGGAATCAACTACCAAAAACTAATTAATTATTTTTATATGATTCAAGCATAACTCCCAATTTCCATCAACTTAAGGAAGAATAATAAGAAATTAAACATTCCTAATTATTTAATTATCCAATAAGTATTACCAAATTTATGTTATTTAACCAATTTACATGCATGTAAAACACTCTAAAACACAATATAAAAAATATAGCACACTGTCTAGAAAATCAATTTGAAAACCACTAACACAATATAAACACATGTGATCTCTACAAACAAAAACAAACTATTTATTAAATTATAATTTAATCTTCATTACTATTAATTAAACTATTTCACAATGATATAAAACATTATAACTTTACAATTTCAATTTAAAAAGGAGAAGTAAAAAATTTCTAACCTCAAGGATTTCAATGTTCTTCGAATGAGAACAGAACAAAAAGTGTAGATCTCTAATAACTTTTCCTATAAGGAATCTACAACCCTATAAGGATGTCACACCAAAAGCATTCCAAAAAACATTAAAATAACACCATGATAATGAAGGAGATAAATCTCTATAACATGGAAGGATATATGATTAAAAAAAACTAAACAGAGAAGAAAACATAAGAGGAAGAGGAAAACTCTCATTATATCATCTAATATTGATATCTAGAATACAATGGTTGAATATGATCATATGGGATCCAAAGGCCTTTGTAAGATCTCTCTTGGGTTCCTAGGGTTTCAAATAAAAATTTGGAAGAAAGACTAGTTTGAAAGATGTTCTAGAAATTATAGGAAAACTATAAATTAGAAGACCACACTACAACAACCTTCCCCATGTTGCAAAATGATAACATAGGAAAAAACTACCATGTAAGGAAAGAGACCATGTCATGGTATGATTGGTCAAATATTTGTTCAAGAA
Source organism: Viscum album (assembly GCA_963277665.1). Classification (NCBI taxonomy): domain Eukaryota; kingdom Viridiplantae; phylum Streptophyta; class Magnoliopsida; order Santalales; family Viscaceae; genus Viscum; species Viscum album. The sequence goes on from OY728125.1 coordinate 1,426,141,487, forward strand.
ATATGGCATGGTTCATGATGTAAATCCTATAATTTTGAGGACTACGATATAAAGGAAATACTACACCACAAAATTTTAATTCCATAGAAGAAAGTTAAGCTACAAGTCAGTTTTATGGCATATCAACCCTAAAAAGGTATAACCATAGAAATTTACATTCCCATATTCCATGTCATAGTCTTCCCCCAACACCATAATAGTACTGAAACTAGAAGAACCACCCAAACCTCCCCTCTTGATCCTCTATAACAAAATTCTTAATCCATACTACAACCTCATCTCTTGTATGGACTCTAGAATGGAGCATATGCATCCACTCTGTAATCCTATTATATAGCTAAAATTATAGCTTAACTCCCCCCTTCCTCCATTGAGACTTCTATTAGAACCTCCAACACCAAAAAAACACAATGGAATGGGATACAAGGATCTGAGACCTTACATCAGAAGCCTCTCAAATAATTTCCACCCTCAATAATTAAAACATAAATTAGAGAGAAGGGAAGGAAAAAGGGTTTCCCAAACAAGCACCCTATAAGATAAATCTCAAGAATCCTGCCATCATAGGAACATGACTATATATCTTAGAGGAACAAAGTGAAAAACCACACAACACTCACTCAGGGGAGATACATCTTAAATATGATAAAGTCCATAAAAAATCCATCAAAGAAGAGAAAACCACCTCATAAACCAGATAAAGATCAAAATCAGAAAAAAAATCATTATAAGAGAATATTAATAATAAAAAATAGGATAATGAGCATGTATCTATGACTCAAATTACTAAGTTCTCTACCTGATTCCACTATGTCACTAATGTACATGAACCAAGGGAATAACATGCCCATGAAACACCTTCTCTTAGCAGCCTTGTCTCTCCATAGGCCGCTCCTCAAAGTTCACATCATCATCAATGTCAATCTCACCCTAATCAATGATGTAATAAATGACATGAATATAGTGGTGAAGATGTGACAAATTAAAGACATAATGAATCTGAATCATCTACGGGGGGAAGTGTTATCTAGTATGTAATGGATCTGGTATACCCCAACACCTCGATAAACCAAAAAACCAATGATGTATTTTACTTATAATACTAAAAATTCATTTCCCATGATGATGAGTGACCTTAAATAACACATGATATCAAACATAAAACTCCAGAGGTATCCCCTTATGGACTGCATAAGAATTTTGATGATCCCGTGCCACATTCATCTACTCATGAATCAATTAAACTATTTCAGTTTTTCTCTATACTAGTTCCTACCCAAGAATTGATGACTCTCTGACCCCAGTATAACATAATGGTAAATGGAAAGATCAGTTATAAAAAGTTAAAAATGTTTCCATAACATTGGTGGAGTGAAAAATATTATTATTAGAAAAATCAACTAAGGGTAGGTGCCTTACACCCAAACCTCCAAAATCCAATACACAATCATAAACCATATATCCAATAGTCTGGATAGTCCGCTATCTTTGGCCATATATTTGTAAAATAAAAGTAGTGTTGAGGAAAAAATGGGAGCCAAAATCATGCTGATGACCTCTCTAAAACTTGGTGGTGAAATGGGGATCATGACTAGATATAATCACCCTCGGGACTCCACGAAGCCTCATAATCACCACCAGATAATGACTCAATAAACTCTTTACTAATATTGACTCCTTGATAGCTAATAAGTGAGATGATTTTTTCAACAGACCAACTATTAACCATATATCATCATAATTTCCCTAATATTGATAAAAAACGATGATGAAGTGAATCAAATATCCTCCCACTTCCACTGAGGAACATATAATGGATGGAAAAAGTCACTAGGAACATGGTGTTCAACATTTACCTTCTGGAAAACTAAACATTAGAACATGAAGTCTGTAATTGAAAACTTCAACCTAGGACACCAAAATAGACCTTTTAGAGAATGATATATATTTTCCATGCTAGGATATACCACTAATGGTGAAATGTGGAATTCATAGAGAACCACCTTGTTCGTCATTGAAGAAATGAAAGGGATCCCCTAAAACAGCACCCAGTATTGATCATCCTTAGACAAACCATTAGGGGCATCACCATAGATAATTAGATATTACCAAACTTTCACCTAGATATCCCCTAACTAGGTATCCTACACCTACTACATTAAATATTATTACACCATCATCTAAAAAAGAAATCATCTACCACTAACCTATCCCATATACAGATTCATAATGAAGAGTTCTTCCATCACTCTCTAAGAATCTCCTAACTCATGCACGACATCACTACATGAATTTCTACTTAGTGAATAAACTAAAAAAATTAAACTTAGTGTTTAATAAATCCCAAATTTATAGTACTATATTAATTATATCCACCATCACTATCTCAAGTTTTGGTCACACTAGGAGAATACATGCCTTAGTCACTTATTATCATTGAAAACCACAAAGCGTTCACTAATGAGGTAGTATCATTGACAATTTAAGGCAAAATTTACTGCTACCAACACAATATTGTGGATATAATTTTTTCATTCATGGGTTCATAACTGTTGAAAACCATGAGAAACAACCTCCCTCTACTACACCTTGACACCACCCAAACCAAGATGTGAAGCATCGTAGTATACCTCAAACTAAACTCCCTCTATTGAAAAATGAAGAACTGAGGCACTAAATAACTTCTCCTTAAGATACTAAAAAGAAACTTGGCACTATTAAATCCATAATAAGACTTATAATTTATGGTTAAAGTTTTCATATGAGTCTCAATCTATTAGAATTTGGGTGTGAACCTTCTATAATATCCTGAAAGATCGAGGAAACTCCAAACCTCTACAATGGTCTTGGGGGATTCCCAAGAAACTACCATCTCGATGTTTGAAGGATCCACAAATAATCTACATTGGGACACGATATTCCCCCAAGAAATTAAATTTATGAGCCTAGAACTCAAACTTTGATAGCATAATGAACAACTTCTCATAATGAAGAAATCCCAAAATGTCCCGTAGATGCTCTGTGTGATTCTCCTCAAATGTGGAATACACAAGGATTTATTTGATGAAAAAAACCACAAACTAATCAATAAACTATTAGAACAATACATTCATCATACCCATAAACAAAGTTAGAGAATTAGTTACACTGAATGACATTATAACAAACTCATAATTCCCATAACAACATTAAAAAGAAGTGTTTTGAATATCTTCACACTTACATCTGATGATATCCTGATTGTAGACTGATCTTTGAGAACCCACTAGATCCCTTTATATGATTTAATAAATCATAAATCAATAGAAAATGGTAGTGATTATTCACTTTCAACTGATTTAAGTGATGATAATTGATACATAGGTGTAGATTTTCGTAAACCTTCTTTGCAAATAAAACCAAAGCACCCCAAGGTGACACACTTTTCTAAATAAAACCTCACTACAAGCAATAATCAATCTATATCCATAGATCCCACAAATTATAATGAACCATCCTTTATGGAGACATCGAGATTAGGGAAACACTCAATCATAGATCTATACCAAACTCAATCTCCCACAGAGGAGGTAATTCCACAACCTCTTTAGTAAATTCATCAGGTTACTCTTCCATGAACCTAGGAAACAGTACTAGATGGACCTCTAATGAACTCAGTATGAACTTTCCTATCAAGGAAGATAGGGACAAAATAATCCTTTAACCTATCAAAGGGATTTTATCACTAATAAACATGGTATAATCTCTATCATCATCCTATAACATGATCTTTCTCCTAATACAATCTATGATAAACTGCATCAGATATATCTTATCCATGTCAAGGATGATGTTGTATGGTTATATTCACAAACATATGAAGTCTTCCCAAGATAGGTTATTCCCTATAACTAGCTTATAATATCTACATACTTCATATAAACTATATCGACCTCCAACTGATTTCATCAACACCAAGGGAACTTGAATCCTCTCCACCTCAAGTCCCAATTCATGAAACAAGGTAGGTGAAATGGAGGAGTGTGTAGCTACTAAATGAAACAAGGAAAGTAGCAAGTAAAAAATAATAAAAGGGTACTTAAACAATGTCTAACTCACCTTGTACTGGAAACTCTAAGCATCTATCTTACCATGACCTTATCTACGACCTATTTGACCTTGATAGAGACCTCCTACATAGACATACTATACTCTACAAGGATTATGAGCATCATGGAGATGTTATATAACTTCCTAATATCCCCTCTATGGATCATAAGCTGGATCCCCGTGCTATAACTACTTGAATAATACTATTGAAATTATAGAAGCTGAAGTGGACTACCAGTCGCACGCTTTCTGGTCAGAATGGTCGGTCACTCCCATTGATGGTGACCATGAACTCCCTATGAAAAAATACATTTGGTCTCTTGAAAAGAGATCAAGAGTCTCCAAACCTAGATAATTTAGATAAAGTGGGTTGAAAACTACCCCTAGCTATCAAAAAATGCTCCTATTTAGAAAATTGGGAACCCCAAAACCCAACTCTACTATATGAAGAATCTCTAAGACTCTCCTCTCATGAAGATATGGTTCTAGAAAACTTCTTCTTTATAATATCCTCACTCACTAATACCTAGGGATGTGTCATAGGCATAGATGGGGTAACCTAGAACTAGATATTTTTACATAAAGCCTCCTCCAAATAACTCACCCTAACCTCCTTATCTGGTATTAGTTTAAAAGAATATCAAATAAGATTTATGAAATGAATCCTAAAATCCTTCACACTAGAGTTTACCTATATACGCGTAAGAAGATATTGACAACCGGTCACCTTTATAGTAGAAAAAAGAAACTCAGATCCGAACCAATCTCATAAATTCATCCATGAAGAAACTAACTCCTCATGATTTCTAAGTAACAAGAACCATCACTTCTTGGTTTCCCCACAAATCATTATCACTACTAAAGAAAAATGAATGCTCTTTTTGAGCATGTATTTAACTAAAGTATATCTCTACCATATTCCACTAGTCCATTGTCACTGAATTAAAAATAGTTCCTTTATAATTTTTTAGACTATGGCACGAAAACTATCATAGTTTCTTCCTCTGAGTGGCGTTGATGACGACCTCAACCCTATAATGATATACTGGATCATCCTATTGAACATATTCAGCATGAACCTGATGATGATGTCGACCTATAACCATACCTACAATATAAAAAATAGTTAGAGCCTCCTAAACAAGGAACATGGAATATTTAAGATGAATTATTTAATTTAGGTTCAACTTAACCCCAAGATCTACCCATTTAAAAAATTGTAACTAACAAGAATGATTCATGATCATTTCCTAGTTATCTACCGTAAAACAAGAATCACTATGATTAGTAGTCATAGTAAACTTGAAGGTCCTTTCCTCAGATCATATGGGGCCCTAAATACAAATTTCCTAAATGACCTCCCTTATTTCTATCATATACTAGGCTCAGTTGAAACTGTTTCCCTACCAACCTATTCAATCCTAAATAATAAAAACCTAAAAACTCCATCCCATCACTCAACCTAGACTTTGACAGCACTATGTCTTGACCCCCTCCCCCAAAGGCATCCAACTTGGGACAACAATAAAGGAACAAAGATAATGACACCCAAATCCCACCTCCAATAGGCAATGGGTTAGAAATTAGTTCTAGGGAAATAATATACACACATCTAGGAGGCATTACCATATTATATGAATAAGGAATATGAGATAATATGATACCACTAAACAAATCATGATCATACCAAATAAAAGAACCCAATACATGCGTACAATTTCATACAACTGAAATAACCACAAAACACAAGTACCTAAAGGAAATATTTAACAACAAACTCAAATATCAAAAAACTCATGCACAAATCCATGAGCTAGTAATGTCCATCCTAATCACCAAATTGCTCTCGTAGACCTGAAAAATAGATTATAAATATTTAGGGTGAGTGTATAGTAAGTATAATCAAAGGGATCCTACTAGGATTGTCTTGTGAAGAGGATAAAGACAACATACTAAAGCCTAGGGAATAGACAAGTGAAACTAACTCAATACCTAATCAGGTATATTAAGTTCCCATCCTCACCATGGATCACTCACCATGTATCACATATAGGTAATAATATAATTTCCAATATAAGTAATAAAGTGAAGGTACACCACTACCACTTCCCCACTGGTTTGCCTCTCAGCCTCAATGTCACATGTCCTGAGCTATCTCTCTCCAAAAAAGTAACATGCATTAAATGAAATTTTATAATAACCCACACCCCATGTATCTCATGATCTCATAACTATAACCACCTCTAGATAGTAGTTGAGTAGTTTTTTAGGATCCACAACAACTTATACACCATGTACTACACCTCAATAAATCATGGCTCATACACAACATCCCTATAATAATCTTTAGGATAATATATCTTGAGATACATGTGCGTGAAATAACAAAAATCTATTATAGACCTCTAAACAGATATATAAGAGGGTAACCACTATGTATAACAACATATAATACTACTAGGAGAAGAGATCAGGGGAATTGAGGGTATCCAACCATCCATTCCTCACTAACCTAGATGTTAAAGAAAACACCCTCCTAGTGTCCATTGAGTGTTGGCTACCCTACCAACATGGGTAGGGTAGCATATGAGATCACATAACATTATATATATATATATATATATATATATATATATATATATATATCGATCTTAAACCACATTATGGGAAACTAACTTGCATTAACCTCAACAAAATACACCATCTCTCGAATACTCAAATGCCACAGATAAGGCCTAAATATCCTATAAGAACACAAACATTTCAAGATACAATCATTTAGTTGACTCTTTTTATTAAAAATTTCATTTTTCATAATTATCATCCAATTATTTCGAGTCAACCATCAAAATCCCAACCCCATAGGTTAAAATATTTATCATCCATCACAATTTCACAATACTATATATTCTATGAATCATTCTAAACTACTCAAAAGGATGTATAAACTAATATCAATCAGCTAAGTTAAATTGTGGGGAAAGGAAATGAAAAAAATCAACCCATCCATCCAACCATAAATGTAGATTCATTAACAAGAAATCATCATAGATTTCATCATAATAAAAAATAAGTAAGCCTACTTTCAACCCGCTCTATTAGTCATGATGTCATCCCCAATGCCACTAAGCATATCACAATCTACCCTTCCATAACATTCTACAACTATTGACATGAACCCAGAAATCCCCACCCATTTCTCACCTAACCATCAACCAACCCAGGCTCATATCATGTCATATAACAAGACTCACCATCTAGAGAAATCAAACAAGGTAACAAGTAAAAAAACAGTGAACAAGGCATCTGGTCCCTTGAACCAAGACATATAAACTTCACAATAAAACATTATTTATCATCCCCAAATAATTATCTTAATCAAACAACCAATTATTTACCAACTTGGATTAACCAATTCATTCATCGTAAGTTATAACCACCAGCAACCTAATACATCATCTATCAATGGATAATAAATTATTTAAACTCGATTTATGTATAAATCCCAATTTCCATCAACTTAATGAAAAATAATTACAAATTTAACTTGAATATTTATTTATTTATCCAACAAGAATTACCAACTTTTAATTATTTAAAAAATTTACAAGAATGAAAAACATGCTAAACCATAGAATAAAAAAAATATAGAACACTATCTAGAAAATCATTAACATGAAAAAACTCATCTAATTTCTATAACCAAAAACAAATTATTTCTTAAATTTTTAGTTTAATATTCATTAAGATTAATTCCCCTGTTATCCTATAAAATAAATCATGATAACTTCACATTATAACTTTAAATATGGGGAAGTAAAAAATCCCCTACCTCAAGGATTTCAATGTTCTTTTAATGAGAATGAAACAACAAATATAGATCTCTAATCACATCTCCTACAAGTAATCTGCAACCCAACAAGGATTTCATTCCATGAACACACTGAAAACATCAAAATAAATCCATGATAATGAAGGAGATAAATCACTATAACATTGAAAGATAGAATGGGAGAAAAAAAAACTTTATGAAGAAGATACCATAAAATAAAGAGTGATACTCACCATTGATCACCAAAGATCCATATATAGAATATGAGGGTTTAATTTAATAAAAGTGCCTTCATAAGCCTTTAAAAAATCTCTTCTGGGTGCCTAGGTTTTGATAGAAAAAGTTTAGATAAATACAAATTTGAAGGGGGTTTGAGAATTTATTAGAAAACTATAAATTATTAGACTACAACGCAACACCCTATACCAAGACACAAAGATACCGATATAGGAAAAAACTACAATGTAAGGTAAGAGACCATGCTATAGTATTCCTAGTCAAAGATTTGTTTGAGAAACATAGCATAGTCTATGCCACATATCAAATAATTTAGGATAATTACTATTATGAAAAGGATCCACTATGTTGCTAAATTTTGATGAGAAAAAGTAGAAGCTTGTGCCACATATCGTCTCTATGGTGTAGCGACGTTTAAAAGGGTAAAACCATTAGAACATACCTACTCGTATTCCTTGTTATAGTCTTCTCCCATGCCGTAGTGGTACCAGAACTAGAATAAACACCCAAAACTCCTCTCTCAGGCTTCTATACCACATATTTTAATCCATGTCGCAACCTTATCTCTTGATTGGACTCTTTGAAATATCACAATCCTCCATGCCTCAATCCTTCTCTATAGATGAAATTCTAACTTAACTCGCCTCCTCTCAACACCCCAACACCTAAAACACACAAAGGAACAAGCTATAAGGATCTAATACCTTATATAAATGTTGTATTTTCTTTCATTTTCAATATTCTATTCCATTTAACTTTTCCATTTTGTCTTTGCACGGTTATTTTTTTGAATGTATAGATGAATGTGACGACATAGGATAGTTAACAAGAATGATTAGATAATTATGGATTATTCAAATATGAACATTTTCTATTTTATGTATGATTAATTTTTTGAAAGTGATCACAAGGTTTAAATTATCATGCATGATAAATATAATATAATTTGATTCTCTAAGTAAATAGAGATAAAAACACATTTTAAGTTATGTTAATCCATAAAAATCTTCCATTACTTATGTTAGAATAAAACCATATTTCAAGGTTCTCTTCACCCATAGTTGAAAGTGCGTCTACCTATTGAGAAATTCTAATATTATTAGTGGATTGACATAATTAAAATTTACATCAGAGAAGTAACCATAGCTAACATGGTGTAATTTCAAAAGACAAAGTGTTGAATAAAACCAAACATAATATTTGAAGGAGTAAATCTATATAATAGATCAATGAGTTACAAGTTAATGTAATTGATCGATGAAAACATATTCCTAATATAATATTTATTTAAAATTTCAAAAAAGTAGTTTTGGAATTTATGATATTTCAAGGGTATTTTAGTAATTTCAATTAAATAAGATTAAATGGTGATTTAACCTAGTAAAAGCACATCATATGTGCAATAATTCTCCTATAGACTAGGATGCACAACTAAATGATGTTTTTGGGGTGTGCAGTGGAAGATGATGGGCTAGGGATTTAAAATAATTCACTAGAGATCGATGTATCTATGCCATCACCCATGAAGTGCAGCCCTAGTAAAAACTCAAGGATCTCGTGTGATGAATATTAAGAACAAAAAATAAAATTAATAATACCTCATTTAATCTGAATCCATGCCCAACATATTCTCATCACCGATGACCATTGATTGAAGGATTTAAATCTGAACCCCTGTAGATCATCCAATCATGCTTCTAAACATGTGGGAGAATTAATCATTGAATTATGGGTGCTAGAACAGAGATCTGATGACACTTTTGAAATCACAATGATCACGACATAAATGTTTCTTTGATTAATGAAGGTGAGATTAGTCCAGTTGATTAGATTAAGATCTCTATTACAAGTGGTAGAGGATATAGAGGCTTTCATTTCTTGAATAGTGAATAGTTTCATGTGAGATCCTATCTACATCAATATATAGAGTTAATAAAAATACCCAGAAAGGGTCCTGAACCCCTAATATTTATTAATCACTATTAACCATAAACACAATATTATGATTTTCTTACCGATTCATGAATATAATTTATATGTTTTTCACTTACTTATAATATAATAAATATATTACATGATAAAAGTGATCCACTAACTCGACTCAATATTCCTAAAAATATTAAACAAACCTTGAATATTAAAATAAGATTTTTTCATATAAGATTTTTCCTTATATTAACATTAAAACTCATAAATAAATTTAATGAAAAAATTTAATTCCAATTATTCTAAACTTGAATAATATGAATTTTTTTACTCCTTGGTGATCACATATCCTTAGACATATTCAATACCCCATAGTAGGATCCACCACGTCCTAAACTCGTATTAATTAGAATAGGGAAGACTTTTGAATATGCTAATGTGTGTGACCCTCTAGGTCCTTATCTTAATAGTAGTGAATACTATTCATAGACAAGAAGTAAAGTCTAGAAATCCATTAAGGCCCCTAAAGAGATAAGGAGTGGTCACATAAATTATAACCTTCCTATGAACACACTCAGTGTAATATAATCTATTTGTCTCGTGATATCTCATAGATTAGGAAGCAAACTTCATGTCATCATCCTTCCTTGATTTATTATTTGTTAAACTTACCAAATAGACTTAAATTCTTCTACCATGGCCATGGATTTAGTTAAGTTACTTCCAACCTAATCAACAAAGTCCAAGATATCACTTCTTCAACTTAAAATCCAAAAATTCTATCTTGATAATTCCATAAATTCCATACCACTAAAGACACACCCAAAATAAGCTACCTCACCATGACTTCAATGTCATGGTTTTTACCTTGAATCAAAGTATGTGATAGAATGGTACACATTTATAATGATTTCAATTCAGGAGACCAATACACATGTTAGTATATTGGAATAACCGTTGTCACTTGAAACGTGTGGTGTTCCTATTCATGGGCCAGTCCTCATGATATTATCTACTTGAGATCACTAAATGAGAACTTCATGAGAATAAGTCTCAATGCTTAAGATCCCCTAGAATCTGATAGATGTACATCATTTGTATCCATTAATAATGATATATCTAGACCATAGGACATATGTTTAAGATTAATTTCATAGTATCTCAAGGTTCTCATTATATCTTGAGAACTGATATAACATTTTGATGTGAAAAATAATTTATGGAAATTACTATAAAAATATTGGATGCAGAAATATCAACAGTGTTATGGTAAGAAAACATCATGTATAACTCACTGTATACAAGGTATGGTAATAGAAAAGTTCAGTTCCAGTTGGGTCTAGGGAGCCAACTATTACAACACTCCCACTTTCTATATATCCAACTTAATAACCATCATTGTTATCTCTCACATGATAATATCATGTTTCTATTGAGTTATGGCTTTAGTCATGGGCCTTTCATTTCTCCACTACGTTTCTATTCTACTATATGTTACTTCACTTCCTTGAGTAATACTTCTCAAGAGATGATATCCTTGAGTATATTCCTTTTGTTCACTATCATAACTTGACATCTTAGCTAGTACTAGTAGAAGAATTATTATTATGATAAAATTTACTTACTAGGGGTGATTCCAAGAACCAAAATAAATATTTTCATATTTTACACTACTTCTTTAGCTATCTGAGAAGTCAAAACACACTTGGTATTTGTAGATATGGCCACCAATAGCTTGACTGAGCTTCTATTTCTCATTACCTTAGACCGAATATAATATTAGATCATATTATTCCAAAGGAAGACTAGTCTGTGTCCCCTAAAAACTAGTATCTGTTCCTATATAAGTACCAGAAACATATCCCTTATACTTCCTCAAGTACAATTGGATACTTATGACTGCTTCCCATGCAGTTCTCTTGGATAATACTGATATTTTATTACCATAGAATATATATTAGAAATATAAAATTTGGTACATAGCATGGAATATGTGAATGAACCATTGTAGAAGCTTATGGAATTCAAATCACCACATTAAACTGTTACATTCACCATACATGTCTTCTTGGATATATTTATGCCATTTAAAGTTCATAACAATTCTCTCTAAAATTGTTCCAACATGTATTTTTTTTCAATACCTCTTCAATATATATACTATTGAATTTGTCTAAGAACCCATTAGATCTTCCTCAGTAGATTAAATCCCCTAAAACATATGTTTCTACTTTAAGTCAGTCTCTGGAGAGTTACTTTCACCTCCGTCTTAACTAACTATAAAACCAATATCAAATTTTTGTATGTTACCAAACATAATTTAAATTTAAAATAGTGGTTCTCCCACTAAACTCTTATAAAAACATGTTAAAAATTCATTCTAAATGAATATTCTATGATCTTTGTATTTGCTTCAATTCAAAACATGATTTTAGTATCTTTCACCCCTCTTTGGAATTATATGGTGTCACTGCCCCTTTCTGGTTGCATCATATAGATACCTTCCACAATTGGCGGTCTTTACATCCAATTCTCAATAAAATGAGCATAGAAAGTAGCTATAACAAGTAAAATTCTATTGGATTTAGGAATAACAACTTTGTATTACCAATTTAGCCTTATTGGTACCATGCTTGTACTACCCATGTATAGTTTCACTTGAATACCTACCACAGTATTCAATATAATAATCCCCTATAATTTTATACATGAAATCCATTATTGAATTTTAGTTGATCTTATCAATCTTAACTTGTTTCCATTTACTGCTTACCTGTGGGATTTATTATTATTGATGAATAATTTATCACCAGCCATGGTGAATATAAAACCATTACCATGGTTTTATCTTTCCTATGTAGTATTTGCCTCTAGAACATTATTTCCCATAAGCTACAGTGGAACTTGTTGCTATTCCAACTATATGAGCAACCACTACATTAACTAAACAAAATTCAACCTTTCTCCACTATCTCAAGTAGAGATGTGCACCCTTTTATAGAAACACAGTCTATCACTTGACTATTAATTTTCAATATTATGGATTGTAGTAACATCCTTATAAACCTTTAAGATAATTACTATAGATGCACAATGTGTTTTACATGATGCAAGTTTGTTTATATCCTTAACAAACACTTTGTATATAAACACTTGTTCATATGGCATAATGGATTTATATTATACTATAACTCATTTGATATCCATTTGTAATTATAGTTGGTATATGGTTATGGGATAACTTTGTTATTTTAGAAGCATGTCTTGAAAATAATGGAAGTTTATTCAATGCATATGAATCTTAACATTGATTCTCCTTTTACTTACATCATGAATCTGATGTCTATAAGTAAATGCACATTTAAGAATTACTCAATGCTACATTCTAATGATGAATTAATTCATGTAAGACTCATCATAAATACTCCTTATTCAGATAATTAATATGACATGTATAAGGAAATATGAATTTAGGAATTAGTACATGCTATATTCTAATGATTGGTGAGTGATTATTTAAGATATTCTTTAGCACATGGGCTTGAGACAACTCATATCTTATAACCATGCATATTATGTACTTAAATTTTACACTCTTCAAAAAACTTAAAGTAATCTTATGAAGTATATTTACAACTAGCTTACCCTTAGAATAGTTCATGCTTTCTAGCTAAACAAATTCCAAAATATTTTTTCCCTACCTTTATTTCTAAAGGTTTCTTTGTCCAAAACTAAATATATACATGTGTTGAAAATACCTATCATATTTAACTCTAAATAGTCTAAAACATTTACTGTGTAAATCCTTTCCAACTTAGTTTTTTCTTGAAAAATAATAATCTTTCCAAAACTGGGTATAACTGAGTCTTACATTTTATATTCATCGGGTATTTTCAATGCTTAAAAAATTAATAAACTATTAGTTGAGTATTAATCAGCACAAACTACATTCATTATAGCATGGAATAATTTTTCTTTATGTATATAAAAAACAATAAATGTTTTAGTAATACTTAAAAAATGTTCAACTAGAATCCTTAATCTTGACAATTAGAAGTTGTGTACTTCTCACCACTGACTTTGGAATCACCCTTTCTCAACCTCTTGATGAATTCATCTTATTTCTTATAAAGTTTCTATTATTACTTGGTTTTTGTATTTAAATACACATATGTGTTAGGCATATTTTATTTAATACTCAAGAAGTAAAATATAAACATTACATACAATTGAAGAATATACTTGTAGAAGAAACAACTACTTGATTCTTCAATTCAGTTCATTGCATTTAAAATTTCAAAGACTTATTTTATAACAAGGTATGTGAATAAATTCTTGTTTAATACCTATTTTATTTGAATTATTTTGTGAAGGTTCTTTTTATTTCATGATTTCCATTCCCCCTTTCACCTTTTCTTTCAACTTTTTCATCCTAAGAACTAAAGATTAAACCCTCTTTATGTTTCCATTTTCTTAGTGAATATAACTCAAAAGGTAATAAAGCATTTTTTTCATTTTTTTCATTTTTTAATCTTAAATGAAATTGGTGTTAAGTGGGTGGAAATGATATAAATTTATTTATTGAGAAATTTTTCTTCATATTTCAATTCAAACATATTCAGTGTAACATCATCTTATTCATGTCTTCTTCACTTTCTCCTCACAAGCTTCTCAAAGACAAGACAATGTTTGAAACCATCCATGTCCTGATGTTGTATCTATAACTCACATTAAACATTGATGGTATCATTGTGATTTAAACATAAAATGAATCATACATGAGTCTCATTTAATCATATTTCAGACCCTCGCTTCCTGAGGTGGCTCAATAGGTATTGGAGAATCCAACACCATGAATTTCCAATATCATAGTACTATGCGCAAGAGCCTGTACTACTCTTGGAAACAAATTTCGGTGAGGACATTGACTATGAACAATATTATTCACTATATATTTGTGGTATTAGATTCTATTTTTTACAGAAACAAAATCTTACAAATCTGTACTTTTATCTTAATTACCGATTATACATTACTGATTAATTAAATCGTTAAATGTCTCCCACTATTTTATCAAACTCTAATAGTCCTCACTACTAGAATCATATTAATCTATCACTTGAGTATTCTAGGGGAAAGGATCCTTGAAAACACTCCTCATATTCTATAAGCTATGTAAATGCAACTACTTGGAGGCTTTCAAGGAAGGCATTTGATTGGCCAACCACATTAACTCGTAGATCCTTGATCTGTTGAGTGAAATCCCAAATTCTAAAATCATAAACTTGATTTACTCAAAAATTGCCTCTAAATATGAAAGAAGATAGATATGGATGCTTCATTGTTGATATAATTAGTTAAGTAAACTCATATATCTCATAATAACTCTCCTATTTTCAAAGGCACTCTCAACTAGAGATGATGAGAACCTCGTACACCTAGTTTTGTTCAAATTCAAAAGATAGAAGACATTTACAACTTAAAATTTATGTGAGTGATTTTACTATTTGTTGATGAATGAAATAATTTTTTATCTAATATGCACGTACTATGTGATCGTACTCACAACTGACTATACAATAAATAGAAAAATATTATCTTATCTTAGATTGATTTAATCTATGCATTTTATGTTTATTATTTTATGTAATTGTGTAATCTTTCAAACATGAACATACATAAAAATAATAAATAACACATAAATTAAATAAACCACCTGATTTATCTTGAGCATCTATTACTAGTTGATCCATTTAAACTTAATGGACCAATCATGACCTAAGAGTATAATACCTAAGTCATATTTGACTCATATCACAGCTCATAGCCCAGTCCAATGCAACAACATCTTGTTTGGAATATTGCCTCGTATCGGTGTCATCCACGTCTTACAATTTCTTTGTCTGGCTTTGTCATAATACATAAATACTTTCACCTGGGTGATGAGGTCTTGGGAGTGCATAATATGGATAAATAACTTTTATCTGGTCATGAAAGTCCTTATATATATAATTATGAATACCGAAGATGCGTAGACCATATAAATAAATAATTAATTATGAATATCACATGTAATTGCAGTTAAATAATTACATAAATTAAATCTCAGACATACATGTGTTGGTCTTTGATCAAGATTAGTCAACGTGCAGTTAAATAGATAATGAAAATTACTTTTTAGTAAATTTATGTTTAAGGAAGTTATTTGAATTAAAATAATTCGGTTAAAAAAATTTAATTAAAATAAAATTATCACTGGGTTCACCGCTATGGTTTAGCCTGGGTAAGGAAGATCTATCCAAGGAGAGCTTCTCGAGGAGCTCGCATGGCTGCCACATCAGCGGTCCGACGTGGATAATTGAGTTTGAGTGGAGTCGGTTGCAACGGCACTGGCCGAGTTTGGGAGGAAAGGTGGTAGGGTTTTCTGGATACAGGTGATCAACGATGATGGTCAAGTGGATTACAAAAATAATATATAATAAAAAAATGCATGGAATCAATTACTCGATCATAAATCCATATTCCAGCCATCAGGAACCATAATCTGACCAGAAATTCAAGGGGTCACCAGAAATTGTTATCATTGACTAAATTCAAGTAAATTTTAAGACACACACATATATAGTTATATATATCTTCTTCAAATTATACTCACAAAATTTTAGATTTCAATCAGTATTAAAAACCTGATATGATCAAAACTTGACCGCTAGATTTTGGATTGAAATTCGGTCAACGACGTTGAGATCATAATGATGATCTCTACAAAAATTTAATGTCAGTTAATTATTTTTTTAGATTAAATCATCATGTAATCTCTTCAATACCAATTTAAGATTCTAGAAAGCAGAGAAGGAGCTTATGGGTTGGAGATTTAAAAATTATCACCAGCGATTGATGTAACTACACCATCATCGGTAAAGCACATCCCCTGTAAAAAGCTTGGGGATCCTGTATGATGAATTTAAAAAATGAGAAATAATATGAAGAATACCTTGTTGTTGGGAAAAAATCCCTCAAGGTAACATTGTAGTATTTTTGGGTTGATTGTGTTTGTTGACAAAGCAGGTTTTCATGGATATTTGTCGAGTTCCCAAGAAGTTGTTGACAATCCTTGTTGACAAAGAATGATGACAAATTAAAGGACGATCTGGAGGTGGTACAAAAGAGCAGTACAAGGTGGCGCCATTTCCCAGTCTTTTCCAAATTTTTGGGGTCCAAAATTTGGATTTTGGTGACCATCGCGAAAATAGGATTTCCATGAAGAGCATAATTTAATATGGAAAAGGCATGAATTTCACGAAGATAGGGTGCATGGATTGTATTTCGCGAAGACCAGAAAAATGGAGGTGGTGATGCTTCGCGATTACGTCAAAGCTTCGTGAACGGCAGAGTTGAAGCTCATCGCGGCGGTGAAGGGATTTGCGAGGGAGCTTCACAGCGAAGGTGCGAAGGAATGTTGACAGTAATGCTCCGTGATTACGATGAGCTCCACAAACGGAAAATTGCTGTGGTGCTTCGCGATTTGGACATAATTCTGGCAGAAACTTCGGAGCTTCGCGATTTGAGGTGATGAGGCGTTGACTTCGTGCGAAAAGTTCGAGGGTTGGTGGAATCACCTATAAATAGAGGCCGACCCCCTCGAGAGAAGTAGAGAGAATTTTCAGAGAAAATCCATTACTCTCGGTTCACAGAGGTGGTTCGTGAAGGAAGTGTGCTTCGTGAAAGGGGAGCTTCACGGCGGCTATTCTAGCTCCGCGAAAGGCATGTGCCCCATGTTGGCTCAGTGAGCTTCGCAGAGAGGTAGGAGCTCCGCGGCGGCCTAAGCATTGCAAAGGTCTGTGCATCATGAGAGTGAATTGCGATAGAGATTCTCGAAAAGGCAGGAGCTTCGCGAAGGCTTGTTTGAGCTTCGCGAAATTGGTAGCTTTGCAAAGTAGGGTGCTTTGCGAAGGTACTTTCCAAAGGTACTTTCCAAAGGTAGTTTCCCAGTGGTCAGAGGCAAAGTTCTATTCATCAGTGGATGAATGTTGGAATTCAACAGAGAATCTATCAATAGTTGAAGATGCATTATTTCATGAAAATGAAGAGACCTACAGGTCTATAAACTGTGAGTGGATTCCCTTCCAAGTGTGGTGAGCATAGGAAGAGGAAGAAGGTGATCCTCTCCATCGGCAGTGAGCCAGAGAGAGAGAAATAGGGAGTGACCCTTGGGAAAGCAGTGAGCTGACCCTAAACCTTGTGAAGGCAGTGAGCCTGGGCATAGAAGTGATCTAGCCCAAATTTTTTATCCACATATTATGAAGATTAGTGGGATTTGGTACGCATGACAACTTGTCGGCATATGCTCCTTGGACGTAGCCTAGTGAGGGTGAACCAAGTAAAAATATTTGTGTCTGCCGGCTTACTTCCCTGCATTGCATTTGAAGCATCATCATTAGACAAAGAAAAAAATAAGTGATCATATTAAACACACAAGTGCAAACAAAGTGACCCTTGTAATAAAGAGGTCAAGATCCAGTGGGGCAGGAAGAATTTTTAATAGAATATCCATACCCTGATTCACCCCCCTCTCAGGGTATATAGGCCCCTATTGGTCCTAACACTTGTTCTATATGAATCTGTTGTTGGCGCCAAAACGTTGGAAGAAAAGAAAGAAGAGAAATAGGTTCCACGACTGACCTCACAAAACCACTTCACAGAGTCCCCCCAAGCAACGTGGCCATCACGAATCAAAGGAGGTAGGACGCTCCGTGAATGCCTCTGACGTTCGCAAACCCTCCATGAATCAAAAGAGTTGGGACGCTCCATGAATGCCTCTGACGTTCGCGAGCCCGCTGCGAAGCAAGTAGGTGGACCCCTCCGCGAACCCCACTGACGTTCACGACCCGCTGCGAAGTAACCGAATCCCTCTTTGCGCCGTGTAAGCTCTGCTTCGTGGCGCCTCTTGCCTATAAATACCGGGCTCCCCCCGAGCCCAACAGATGGACAATTCGACCTTTCAATTTCCCAGATCCCAAATTGTGAATCACCCTTTTCTCTGTGAATCACGAGAAATGCGAGGTACTTTTTCTTCGCGAGGTTCCTCCCCATTGTCTCGTTTTGTTCCCCTCTTTCGAGAGGGATTCCTTTCGTGAAGCCTAAGGGCTTTCGTGAAGGAAGGGGATCCCCAAGGGGACATGGGTTGTTGCGGAGTGTTTATGCTTCACGAAACACCCCTCATGTACATGTGATCCACATGCCAAGGCAGGGTCACTGTACTTCATGAAGCATATTGCTTCACGACACTTCGATTCGCGAGGCGGCTGTGCTCCGCGAGGCAGTGCTCCACGAATACCTTTCCCCTTCAAGAAGCACCTCCCATTTTCACCTATGCCCAATGATAAGGCTAAGTCACCCCACTTCGCGAAGCACAACCCTTCGCAAGTTCCCTACAACACGCAGAGCAACCGAGCTCTACAAGGCCCCTGCCTATGGACCCCTCTACTTGGCAGTTTCTTCTCCCGTGCGACCCTCCAGGTTTGCATGATGTGACTTCAAAGTCCCCTGGACGATACCGCCCATAACATTGCTTCACCTAATTATTCTTTTCATAGGCACGCTAATTGATATTGCTTCTTCGTATATCCACGCTAACGTGGACCCCTTGATGGCTCGCTCTATGACCCCCCCTTCACCACGACATTGTTGATACCTTCTCTCCCACAAGGAGCAGAGGGTACCAGTTATGTAAGTCCTAGGGGTGTCGAGTAAACCCACCCCGTCCGAGCTGCAGGATGTTAAACTACCAAGCACCCTCACCCTCAACAAACAACATTAAACTATGACATCGCCCCGTGCCTCTCACATGGGGTGCCCCCAACTTGGAAATTCTCCACGCCCCCTGGTCTCCACAGGGGATGATATCCTCTTTCTAGGAGTGGAATTTGTCCGTGAGGAAGGGAATCCACCTTGGTGTAAGACCCTAACCGTTATTTCAGGAGGCAGTGCCCCTGTTCCTCCCCACTCCCTCGGCGCCAAGGCCAGCCAAGGGCGTGGTGGGGAACGGTGCCCCCACCTTTCATCTTCGGTCCACAAGGCCAACAGAGGATGTGATAGGGAATGGGGATCCTCCTTTCTTCAGTCCCAAGTCTCTCTCCTACTGCTCTTTTTCTCCCTCGGGCCTCTATCTTAGAGTTTGTCTCGACACCTTGGGCCGTTCAACGAGTAATCCCCTCTTCACTTCCCATAGACGCACCCTTCGTGACGTGATCGCCAGGTCCCTACAACCTCTTGTTTCTCACACTGAGCATGACTTCTGTGAGCTTAGAGAGAACACCGAACATGACACACCTTGGGATGCCTCAGGGCATAAGCCCCAAATTCCCCCATCCCGCATGACGTTAAACTGTATACCCGAACTATGGGGACTTTGATCCATGTTAAGGCATGGTACGTAGGAAGCCTCACGAGGTTCAATCCATCATCCACCAGGACCAATGTCCTTATTCACATTGGTTCACCGGCATCCCACCCGAACTATGGGGACTTTGATCCATGTCAAGGCATGGTATGTAGGAAGCCTCCACGAGGTTCAATCCCACCACCCATCGAACCCCCGGTCCATCTTCACGTCGGTTCACCCCCATCCCACCTGAACTACGGGGACTTTGATCCGTGATAAGGCATGGTATGTAGGAAGCCTCACAAGGTTCAAGCCATCATCCACATGAACCAAGGTCTTTATTCACGTCGGTTCACCAGAATCCCACCCGAACTATAGGGACTTTGATCCATGTTAAGGCATGGTACGTAGGAAGCCTCCACGAGGTTCAAGCCCAACACCCATCGGACCCCCGGTCCATATTCACACCGGTTCACCCCCACACCACCTGAGCTACAGGGACTTTGATCCATGTCAAGGCATGGTATGTAAGAAGCCTCCACGAGGTTCAAACCCGCCACCTGGTCATTCTGATATTCTTCATGTCGGCTCACCAACACCCAGACAGCCTAGAGTGTAATCCCCACACATCCATTCCCGAGCTACGTGGACTTTGATCTGTGTCAAGGAATGGTATGTAGGAACCACCGATGAGGTTCAAGCCCATTAATCATTGGCCCCGACTGCCTATGTGCCGGTGTGCCAGGACCCCCTTTCTACCCAAACTATGTGGACTTTGATTCCCTACTACGGGGATACTTAGGAAGTCGCTTCGAGGATCAAGACCAAAACCATCGTCCATCCTGATTCTTACCCAGGATGCCACATCCCGGTGAGATCATGCCACCTCATTCCCCTCCATAGCATTCGGGAAGCTGCCCACGTGTTGGCCCCAATATCGGTGTTCCCTCTAGGGGTTCTTCAATCTGACCCACTCTAGCTAGTGTTCTGATCAGCCCAATCCGTCTCCGCTGGACGTTAAACTTGCGACATACCCCGTGTTAAACATAGGAAGATGAGGAAAACCTCATATAAATACCTATGGCATATGATTCCCCACACTCGATGTGGTATGCCTAGGGATTCCGTGCCCTCGAGAAGCCCTATAATAAGGGACAAAAGGAAGACACTCCAATTCCCTAGTGTCCATACATGCCAGTGATGCCTCAGCGTGACTACTCCCCCAACTGAAGGTTTCTCCCCTGATCATACCCCTTGGAATGTCCTGACAGAAGCAGTGTAATTAACCGGAGTTCATGGAAACATGACACTGGGAAGAGTTTCACGAACTACGTCTTAATCTATAAGGGAGACCCGAATTAGGTGACGAATTTTGAGGAGGAATCCACGGAAAGAAGAAACAACATGCCATCACCCTGTTTCGATCAAGGAGCATACATCCCTGAATAAGGAGTGAATGCCGCCCATCTTTGGAAATCGGAAATGTGGGGCAATAGAACATCGCTGACGTCCCCAGAACGTGATGGACGCGTGCGCCCCGACGAAAGCATCGAAAACAGAAATGGTGAAACCGACGTGAATTTATTCTCCTCAATGTGGATATTAGTAGCGCTCGAGGCATCAGTTGAGTGACGTGTCCCCGGATATAGATATCTAGCATTGGGCCCTGCCAAGAAAATAGCGGGCCTGGTGTGAAACTCACCAGAAGTTGGGGCAGTCAAAACATTGGGTATCTCGGTCTGCGACGTTGTCAGCGTGGATCCCTCTTACCGGCCATGGAAGACGGAATGACACTGGGGCAGTGGGCATCGATTTCTTTTTTCTGTCCGTACTAATGAGCAGATCTCCCAACTTTTAGGAACCCAGTTGCTGCATCCGAAACCTGATCACCTCCTTCCCACTAATGCAGGGGCAGGGGCAATCTCAACGCGGCTATCCCGCGTGATTCTACCTATTCTACGACGACCTCGACTACCGTGACTACTGGGCGCCCACGCTCCCTCTCCCCATCAGAAATTATCCAACGAAGGGTAATCAATCACCTTGTACATAGGTACGTGGAGAAGGGGGTCATCCCTACAAGGGACATGGCCCGCATGGATTTAGAGGCGTCTGCGCCTCGCCGTCAACGTCGCCCCCGAGGGCCGCGCAGGGAGTCACTTCTCCCAACTCCACCCTTCAATCGTTTCAGGGGCCTATCCTCCGAACACCTCAACGACTCCATGTCCTACGTCGATGAGGTAGGGGATGTTCGAGCCAGCCTGGCCAGAGTTTCATCCCAGGGGTTCCCAGCGAGGGCCCTGTAACACCCCAAGTTTTTATAAAGATAAATAGAAATGCATGGAACATTGTTTTAAATAGATATTTTTAACTAGACTTTAAAACACAACTTTTCAACTTCTACATTCTGAATTTCAAGAAACTGTCATCTACAATTGTGTTCAGTATGTTATTTGGAGTCTATTGGAACCAACTTGTTTTTTTGGTGAATAGTAACATACCCTTATGAATAGTAATATGAATAGTAATATGACCCTAATGAATAGTAATTTTTTTATTATTTTATTTTCTTAAGGAAATAATATAATGAGATCTTAATTATTTTTTGAATATGAAATAAAACTAATTGCGCCTTAAAATTTTTATTTTTTGAATTATCTATGCCTTTATTTAAAAATTGAATTAATAATATTTAGAAAATTAATTTTGAAAAATGGAGTTCATTTTTGAATTCTACACATTGAAAAATTGTAGGGGTAAATTTTTGGGAATTTTCTGAAATTCAAGAATTTTCGGTGAATAGTGAAATACGATAAAATACCGTATAATCAAATTATCAGTAAAATTCACTATTTATGACATCATAAGTGATGAAATTACACTTGGTTAGAACTCACATGATATTATTACTATTTAGGGTCACTTTCATTGAGATTATTCATAGTCTTGATAAAATTATTATAATAATGATTAAAATAATCTAAAATACCTCCCCTCTTCCTCTATAAATACCACCCTCACTCCCCTCTTCCTTCCCCACCTCTCAAGCCATGAGAATTGTCTAATTTTTGACAAATTCCCTCCCCAATCTTCTTCCCCACTTCCTAGTGCTTTTGGTCTCACCAAAAGACCAAAATCAAAGCCCTTAAGGAGGATCTCAAGGAGAAGAGATCAAGAGGTAAACATCCACTTTTATTTTCTTTGTTTTCTTTCATTTTATGTTATTCTCTTCCATTCCCTTTGTCTTGTGTTAGGATATTTCATTAAATATTCCCCCTTACTATCTATATTTTGTATGAATGATGAGATATTCCATTCCTCTCATAAATTTTGTTTTTATGAGATTTTAAGGGATGTCGTTAGGCTGTCAAATTTTCGTGAGAAATTTCTCAAGATTTTCTTTTATTTCATGATTCCTTTTTCTTCTTTCCTCACTAAATTTTATCCAAGAGGCATGCAATCTCCAGAATCATGTATATTCCGGATGTTATCATGTTTATGGAAAATTCCTCATCAGTATTATTCTCCTCTTCCACTAATTTAAAGAATAAAAACATTGTCCATTTGTGTCGAATTACTGACATCGTGGACGATGTATTTTCAATTTCCATTAATTCTTTCAAGTCTGGTCATGAAACCATTTATATGATTCAACCAGGTTATAATATATGTTTTATGACTCATATATGGTTCTGTAATTCTTTTGTACTAATGGTTCTAATTTATAAGACAAAATGAGGTTGTTATTATCAAAGAACCACTAAAATGATCTAAACGAACAACATTAATGTTTTAACTTATAAGTCATTCTCATATAAATAATCAAAGTGATAAATGGTATAAATTATAGTACTGTAAATATGTAAATACTACTCTATTACAATTCTGGAGTTTCACTTCCAATTAACAAGAACGATTCATCGTGAACCAATCGTGAAAATCATAAAAGAACTCACCCAAAATAATGCAAGGAACAAAATACTAACAATTAAGGGGTGAAATGAGGTTATGAAATGACCATATAAGATGTTATAAACATAAAAATGTTTCTGTAAAATACGAATAAAACTATTTTAACCATTACACAGGAGGTTTAAACAAGTTTAATGTAAGACAAGCCTAAGGTAATGGAATTCTTAACCCAATTTCCATTCTTTGGGTTAACCTTCTACTACATTTTTTATGTGGTATTTAATTTCTTTGTGGGATGGTTTTTGTTTATATTATGATGAATTATGTTTAATTACAGTATATATACATATTCAATCCACTCTATTAAGTCTCAATTCAAGTATATGGTTTTTATAAGGGTCTTTTCATTTAAAATCCTCTTTTAAAATTCTATTTTACAAAATTCAAAAGCAATGTTTTTATGCTATTATTCATGTTGTATGATTATGTTATGGTTCTTGGGAATTGTTTATGATGAAGGTTGGGACCTATATTTCCCTCCAATTCATTGGGTATGAGTATGTTGGAGGTCGACCGTATGGTTACTCCAAGTGTAACTGCGATGGTTAGACAAAGTAAGGTAGCCATGAGGGTTACAAATTTTAAGGTAGCCAAGATGGTTACAAGATTATGTAAGTAATGCCCCAAGATACCTCTATGATTATATTTATGTTCTCATGTTTGTGTGGATCTTGTTTAATTCTCATGTTATACGAAGTAAGTATTTATGGGTGAAAAGCATGTCTTTTGAAAATGTTTTCATACGTTATGAGTATTCATGGACTAATGTGATTTTTCCTTCTTTTCCATCCCTTACTGAGATTTTGTGCTAATACCAAGTCATTAAATTATTTTTCACAAGTTAATGGATGTGTAATACCAGGAAGGAAGACATGTTAAATGTTTCATAATTGTCAAGGAGTCTTGTTTTAAGTTTTAATGTTTTATATTTTGAGAAAAATGGAAACTGTTTTTATGGTATCCACTATGTAACAATGTGTAATGTTATAAATGTTTTGTACCAATTCTCTAAAGTTATAAACTTGAAAATATCCTAAATGTAAAATGAAGTTTTTTCTTAACTAAATTCAATATTATGCATGTAATAAGGCCAGGTCCTTATAGTTGGTATCATAGGATGGTTTAGATAACTTTAAGGGTTAGGGTGATGTTAATAGAATACCATAAATGATTTTTACTCTGTGTTTAATTTGAAATGTTATAGCATTTAAAGATTAACATGTTGATTCATCTAAGACTTGTTTGTTCAGAATGGTTCTCCGCAGAAGGAACAGGGATGCTGAAGAGGAGAGGCACCGACATAATGACATCCTTCCTGATCTACAGCCCGGAATGGTAGGGATTGGAACCGAGCAGTTTATGACAGTAATGGCCCATATAACACATGTAATAAATGGTGGTGGCATCCATGAAAGAGTACCAATAGAGGTACCACAACAGAACATGATAGTGGTGGAACATTTTATGAGACAACATCCTCCTGCATTCAATGGATCTTCTGACCTAGTGGAAGCTGAAGGATGGATCAAAGCCCTTGAAAAGATATTTGATGTTATGGGATGTTCAAACAATCAAATGGTAAGTCTTGACATTTATCATTTTGAAGAGGAAGCTGATCAGTGGTGGTCAATGGTAAGGAATATCAGGGGTAGAGAGGATTTTGATGCCTTATAGTGGGATGAATTTAAAAGTATTTTCCTTGAAAAGTATTTTCCTAAGGTGATGCAACTTAGAATAGAGAAGCAATTCCTTGAATTGAAACAGAAGGAGGAAGATTTAGTGGCTTTGTATGAAGCAAACTTCACCCGACTGGAAAGGTATGCTTCAAATCTTATTCTGGATCTCGATAGAAAAATCAACCGCTTTTACTTAGGATTGAAGCCAAGGTATCGAAGGGAGTTGGACTCCTGTGAATTCAAAAGTTATGAAAAACTTGTCTGATGTGCTGAGAGGGTAGATATGGAGTTTTCTGATGATCATGTGCATTTTGGAAACAAAGAGAAGAAGAGGTCCAGTTGGAAAGCAATGGGAAAAAATCAACCAAATAAATTTGATGGTAAGAAAATACAATCTCCAATTTGTGAAAAGTACGGCAAGAAGCACCCTGGGGATTGTCTTAGAAAAACTGGGAAGTGTTTTAAATGTGGTAAGTTTGGACATATGGCCCGAGATTGTAATGAAAATGATCCAAAGACTAATCCTGATAAGAAAACTATAACGTGTTTTAAATGTGGTGAGATGGGTCACTATGCAAATGTATTCCCAAAGAGAGATCCGAATGATGCAAAGAAGCTAGACTACAAGCAAGAAGGTGTAGTGAGATCCTTTGTAACTACATCAGCAGACGTCGGGCGATACAATGAAGTTGTATCAGGTACTTTGTTTGTTCACTGAGATTTTGTTAAAGTTTTTTTTGATATGGGGTCTACACATTCCTTCATCTCTGAGAAATTTTCTGGTAAATTGGAAATATCACATCAACAAATGAGACCTGAACTTGTTGTTAAAACACCAGGGGGAAATGTTATAGCAAATAGGAATTATAAAAATCTTTATATTGTGGTATGTGGTAAGACTTTACCTGCAAACCTTGTTGTTTTACCCTTAGTCAAGTTTGATGTTATTCTGGGGATGGACTGGATTTCTGATTATCATGCTAAGATTGACTGTAGAGCTAAAGAAGTTGTTTTTCAGAAAGAGTTTCATTTTGTAAAAAAGAATGAACCCATACAATTGATAAAATATTAGGAAGCTGAGAAATTATTGAAAGATGTAAATGAAAGTTATCTTACTCATATTGTTGAAAACAAGGGAACTATACAAATTAATGATGTGCCCGTGGTAAATTAATACCTTAATGTTTTTCCTGATGAGTTATCCAGTGTCATACTTGATCGAGAAGTCGAATTCACAATTGACTTAGTTCCTGATGCTAAGCCAATTTCAAAACCCCCCCATTTTATGGATCCAATAGAACTTCTTGAATTGAAAAATCAATTGTAGGATTTTCTTGTCAAAGGCTTCATTCGTCCTAGAACTTCAACTTGGGGAGACCTTTTTTGTTTGTTAAAAAGAAATATGGTTCCATGAGACTTTGCATTGATTATAGAGCTTTGAATAACATCACTGTTAAAAAAAAGTATCCTTTTCCTCATATTGATGACTTGTTTGATCAGCTCTAGGGAGCTCAGTATTTTTCCAAGATTGACTTGATATATGGATACCATCAGCTGAAGGTGAAGGAGGATGACATCCCAAAAATATCCTTTCGTACTAGATATGGGCATTATGAATTTGTTATTATTCTTTTTGGATTAACTAATGTACCTGTTGTATTCATGTATCTTATAAATAAAGTATTTCATGAGTTCTTGGATATGTTTGTGGTTGTATTTATTGATTACATTCTGGTATTTTCTAAAAATAAAGTAGAGCATGAAAAACATCGAAGGGTTGTTTTACAAACATTAAAATAAAATAAACTAAATGGAAAATTCAGCAAGTGTGGTTTTTGGTTGCAAACGATTTCTTTTCATATGCACATTGTAAATAAGGATGGAATAACAGTTGATCCTACCAAAACAAAAGTAGTTGATGAATGGCCAAGACCCACAAATGTTACAGAGATTCATAGTTTTCCGCGCTTAGCAAGTTATTACCGACAGTTTGTTAAGAACTTTACATGGTTATCTAGCCCGATAACTAAGTTAACACGGAAAGGTGTTAAATTTGTTTGGAAAGAGGAATGTGATGTTTGTTTTCAAGAACTAAAGAAGAGATTGGTGAATGCTCCAGTTTTGGCCTTACCTTCTACGAATGGTGAGTTTTTCATCTACAGTGATGCTTCTTTGAAGGGACTTGGTTGTGTTTTGATACAGAATGATCAGGTAATTGCTTATGCTTTGAGACAAGTTAATCCTCATGATCTAAATTATCCTAGACATGATTCAGAATTGGAAAATATGGTTTTTTCTTTGAAAATATGGAGGCATCATCTATACGGAACCAAATTCCAAATATATATTGACCATAAAAGTCTAAAGTATATATTCACTCAGAAGGAATTAAACATGAGGTAGAGGAGATGGCTAGAACTGATAAAGGATTATGACTGCACAATCAATTACTATCCTAGAAAAGCAAAAAAAGTAGCATATTCCTTAAGTCGGAATCATCATGAATCATTAACCATGATATGTTTGGAACATGATCCCTTGATTAACGATTTGATGAATTTTGGCATAGAAGTTGTTGGTATAGGGAATATATCTGTTTTGTTTCAGGTTTCAGTGCAGTCTTTGTTGTCAGACAGAATTAAGCAAGCATAGAGGGAAGACCGTGAGCTACATAAAAAGGTAGAATTGGTTAAAATGGGTAAGTTTCTAGAATTTAATCTTGATAAAGATTGTGTTTTAAGATTTGGAAAAAGGTTGTGTGTGCCTTGTGATTCCCAGTTGAAGAAAGAATTGTTGTGTGAAGCTCATAGTTCTCCATTTTTTGTTCATCCTGGAAGTACTAAGATATACAGAGACCTTCGAGAGTATTATTGGTGGAATGGGATGAAAAGAGATATTTCTGTTTTTACAATAAAATGTTTGACATGTCAGCAGGTTAAAGCAGAGCGGCAGTTACCGAAGGGGATGCTTTAGCCTTTTCCAGTGCCATAGTGGAAATGGGAGAATATATTCATGGACTTTGTGGTGGGACTACCAAAGAATTCTCGAGGTAACAATGCATTTTGGGTTATTGTTGATTGGCTAAAAAAGTTTGCACATTTTCATTCTATTTGAGATACAACAACTTTGGATTAGCTTTCTCGATTGTACCTCAAGGAAATTGTCAGGTTACATGGAGTTCCTCTTTCCATTGTGTTTAACCGAGATCTCAGGTTCACTTCTAACTTTTGGAAGGGACTTCAGAAGTTGTTGGGAACATAGTTAAATTTCAGTACAACTTTTCATCCTCAATCAGATGGGCAGTCATAACGAACGATTCAAACTTTGGAGGATATGCTTCGAGCTTGTTCAATGGACTATCAGGGAAGTTGGGATCAACATCTTTCTTTAGTTGAGTTTTCTTATAATAACAGTATTCATTCCAGTATTTAGATGGTACCTTTTGAGGCCTTGTATGGGAAGCGGTGTTTGACTCAAACATTTTGGGATGAAGTTGGCAAAAGAAAGTTTATGGGGCCATAATTAGTTAAAGAAGTGGCTGAGAAAGTGTGGATGATCCAACTACACATGAGGACATCTCAGAGCAGGCAGAAAAGTTATGTAGATAATAGAAGGAAAGACTTCTCTTTCGAGGTAGGTGACCATGTTTTCCTTAAATTCCTTCCTTGGAAAAGTGTGATGTGTTTCGGTAAGAAAGGGAAACTAAGTCAACAGTTCATCGGTCCTTTTGAAATCTTAAAGAAAGTTACAACAGTTCCATATCGTGTAGCTTTTCCTCTGATTTTGTTTTAGGTACACAATGTTTTCCATGTTTTGATGTTGAGAAAGTATGTTCCAGATTCATCACATGTCTTGAACCTAGAAGCAGTTCAGCTGGAAGAGAACCTTTCTTAGGAATAGAAACCAGTTCAAATTCTTTATCGAAGGGAACATGTATTGTGGAATAAGGTAATCCACCAGGTAAAGGTTTTGTGGAGAAACCACATGGTTGAAGAAGCAACATGGGAGTCTGAAAATTCTATGAGGTAAAAGTACCCTCAGTTGTTTAATAAGTAAATAAAATTGCGAGGACGCAATTTCAAGAAGGTGGGGATAATGTAAAACACCATGTTTTTCTAAAGATAAATATAAATGCATGGAACTTTGTTTTAAATATTATTTTTAATTATCCTTTAAAACACAACTTTTCGAGTTCTATATTCTGAATTTCAAAAAACTGTCATTGACAATTGTGTTCAGTATGTTATTTGGAGTCTATTGGAACCAACTTGATTTTTAGTGTATAGTAACATAACCTTATGAATAGTAATATGAATAGTGATATGACCCTAATGAATAGTAAATTTTATAATTTTTTTATTTTCTTAAGGCAATAAGATAATGAGATCTTAATTAATTTTTTAATATGAAATAAAACTAATTACGCCTTAAAATTGTTATTTTTCGAATTAACTATGCCTTTATTTAAAAATTAAATTAATAATATTTAGAAAATTAATTTTGAAAAATGGAGTTCATTTTTGAATTCTACACATCGAAAAATGGTAGGGGTAAATTTTTGGGAATTTTCTGAAATTTAAGAATTTTCAGTGAATAGTGAAATACGATAAAATACCATATAATCAAATTATTAGTAAAATTCACTATTTATGACATCATAAGTGATTCAAGGAAACTTGGTTCGAACTCACATGATATTATTACTATTTACGGTCACTTGCATTTAGATTATTCATAGTCTTGATACAATTATTATAATAATGATTAAAATAATCTAAAATACCTCCTGTCCTCCTCTATAAATACCACCCTCACTACCCTCTTCCTCCCACACATCTCAAGACATGAGAATTGTCTAATTTCTACCAAATTCCCTCCCCAATCTTATTCCCCACGTCCTAGATCTTCTGGTCTCACCAAAAGACCAAAATAAAATCCCTTAAGGAGGATCTCAAGGAGAAGAGATCAAGAGGTAAACATCCTCTTTTATTTTCGTTCTTTTCTTTGATTTTATGTTATTCTCTTCCATTACCTTTGTCTTGTGTTGGGATATTTCATTAAATATTCCCCCTTACTGTCCATATTTTGTATGAAGGATGATATATTCCATTCCTCTCATCAATCTTGTTTTTATTAAATTTTAAGAGACGCCGTTAAGCTGCCGAATTTTCGTGAGAAATTTCTCAAGATTTTCTTTTATTTCATGATTCCTTTTTCTTCTTTCCAAAATCCCTCTTATCCAAGAGGAATGAAATCTCCAGAATAATGTATATTTATGATTTTCTCATGTTTATGGAAAATTACTCATCGGTATTATTCTCCTCTTCCACTTATTTAAAGAATTAAAACATTGTCAATTTGTGTCGAATTACTGACATCGTGGACGATGTATTTTCAATTTCCATTAATTCTTTCAAGTATGGTCATGAAACCATTTATATGGTTGAACCAGGTTATAATATATGTTTTATGACACATATATGGTTCTGGAATTATTTTTTACTCATGGTTCTAATTTATAAGACAAAATGAGGTTGTTATTATCAACGTACCACTAAAATGATCTGAACGAACATCATTAATGTTTTAACTTATAAGTCATTCTCATATAAATCATCAAATTGATAAATGGTATAAATTATGGTACTGGAAATATGTAAATACTACTCCATTCCAATTCTATAGTTTCACTTCCAATCAACAAGAACGATTCAGCATGAACCGATCGTGAAAATCATAAAAGAACTCACCCAAAATAATGCAAGGAACAAAATACTAACAATTAAGGGTTGAAATGAGGTTATGAAACGACCATATAAGATGTTATAAACATTAAAATGTTTCTGTAAAATACTTATAACACTCTTTTAACCATTATACAGGAGGTTTAAACAAGTTTTAAGTAAGACAAGCCTAAGGTAAGGGAATTCTTAACCCAATTTCCATTCTTTGGGTTAACCTTCTACTTCATTTTTTATGTGGTATTTAATTTATTTGTGGGATGGTTTTTGTTTATATTATGATGAATTATATTTAATTACAATTTATATACATATTCCATCCACTCTATTAAGTCTCACTTCAAGTATATGGTGTTTATAAGGGACTTCTCTTTTAAAATCCTCTTTTAAAATTCTATTTTACAAAATTCAAAAGCAATGTTTTTATGCTATTAATCACGTTGTATGATTATTTTATGGTTATTGGGAATTGTTTATGATGAAGGTTGGGACCTATATTTCCCTCTAATTCATTGGGTATGAGTATGTAGGAGTTCGGCCGTATGGTTACTCCAAGTGTAACTACGATGATTACACAAAGTAAGGTAGTTGTGAGGGTTACCAATTTTAAGGTAGCCAAGATGGTTACAAGATTATGTAAGTAATGCCCCAAGATACCTCTATGATTATATTTATGTTCTCATGTTTGTGTGGATTTGTGTAAATCTCATGTTACACGAAGTAAGTATTTATGGGTGAAAAGCATGTCTTTTGAAAATGTTTTCATACATTATGAGTATTCATGGACTAATGTGATTTTTCCTTCTTTTCCATCCCTTACTGAGATTTTGTGCTCATACCATGTTTTTAAATGATTTTTCACAGGTTAATGGATGTGTAATACAAGGAAGTATGACATGTTAAATGTTTAAGAATTGTCAAGGAGTCTTATTTTATGTTTTAATGTTTTATATTTTTGAGAAAATGGAAACTGTTTTTATGGTATCCACTATGTAACAATGTGTAATGTTATGAATGTTTTGTAACAATTCTCTAAAGATCTAAACTTGAAAATATCCTCAATGTAAAATGAAGTTTTTTCTTGACTAAATTAAATATTATGTATGTAATAAGGTTGGGTCTTTATAGGCCCCCACCAGGTCGCGCCAGTGCCGCCACCTGGTTCCCCGAGCTGAAGGGCAGGTAGACTACCTACCTGCCCCACCGGTACTGGCCTGGATGACCCGATGCCAGTATCGGGCAAATGAAAAGGAGTATTCCCATCAAGGGGCATCAATTTTAGTGGCTACTATGGCCCGAGCCACTACCGACGTGCATCATCAACCCCCTACATACGCCGAGCAGGGGAAGCTATGCGCCCAACCTGGATCGAGGCCCCAACCACCCCATAGGCAGGCTGGGTCGACTCTCCTGGTCATAGGCACAGGTAGTGTCCACCACGGACTAACTCGCTGCAATTCCACCCAGTACGGGGGCCCTCCCCGTGCAACTACCATAGAGTACGCGGGCCTTTCCCGCTCCCAGGCCTGATTCGGAGGTATGCCCCGTGCCACCTTCGACTCGAATGAGGGCCTTCCCCATGGTAGCAACACCCCATATGGGAGCCTCTACTACACTCATCACACTTGATACAGAGCCGTCCCTTCTACCACAGACAGCCGGGGTGGGGACATTGCACATCCAGTCACTCTTCGATGTGAGGATATTCCTCACATCCTCGTAGCAGCCGATGAAGGTCCTCCTCGTCCTAGTAACTAGAGGGGTGGAGATCAACTTCACTTCACCATCACCCAGCATGGAGGTCCTACCCATGTTCGGTCCAATAAGTACGGGGACCTACCTCACCCTAATGTCACCGAGGTAACTAGGAATGGAGGTCCTACCTGTGCTCCTTTCAGTTCCAGTGGGGGTCATACCTGCACCAACACCAAACATGGAGGTCCTCCCCATGTCCCCTTTGACATCTGCCCTAGTGCTCCTCACACCCCGGACCACTCAGGCGGAAGTACTCCCCACCCCAACACTAGTACAACCGAAGGACCTTATCGTGCCGGGAATTTTCCCTTCCCCAAAGAGCCATCCCAGGGCAGGAAGGCAGGTCGTAGCTGCTGCAAGAAGAACACCGAAAAGATTCAGACCGAGATCAAACTGGTCAGTTTCTTGGATTCTGAAGCAGAGTACAACTCAGTGGTGGAACCCTCTCCTCAGTCCTCTATTTCAAGGACTGGGGCAGGGACAAGGCATATCAGTCTCATCCTTTCGGAATGTGAAGTCCATCAGATTCCCGCCTCTCTTCGCAGGTACATCCAGGAGGAGGAAATTTTGGGAATCCCACAGGTTCCGACCGTGAAGTTGCCACCATCATCACTATAAGTTCCCTCTACCTAGACCAAAGATCATGGAGAGCTATTTTGGGGACCGATGGCGTTTGAAAAACAGTGTGACCCATCGCTGACAACCGTAATCCCTGCACCAGAAGATGTGGCAGTCAGCCCATCGAATCTTAACATTATGGTCAGGTCACTACACTCCTCGAAGGATGGCCCGAAATTCGGTGGCCAGTCGGCTCGTTTGTCGTATTCTCCACCGCTTAGTCTACTGTCTTAGTGGTCCACCTCAGTACCACTACCGGCTCCTAAACCGAATCCAGTTGACAAGTTGGGAAATACGGGACCAGACCCTGAATCCGAGCCCAGGAGCTTCTGGAACATTCTTGCGGCAGATCACTTTTCGGAGAATTTCTGGCTGACGACAGCATCAAAATTATGTGCACTGGAATCCCTCACCCCAGAGGAAGTCAAGTGCTTTCATCAAAACCGATGGGAGATACACTTCCATCTTCATTATCATCGGG
The DNA here is from genome assembly GCA_963277665.1 of Viscum album. NCBI lineage: Eukaryota > Viridiplantae > Streptophyta > Magnoliopsida > Santalales > Viscaceae > Viscum > Viscum album. The sequence goes on from OY728125.1 coordinate 1,426,176,198, forward strand.
TGGTGTACCCTAGGATCCAAGTGCACTTTAAGGAAATCAGTGAGCAATGTCGTCTGGTCGATTTGGCCGCACTCCTCATGGCCTAGTGCCCTGAGTCACCAGGTCTCCAGAGGACCCTCCAACAAAGATGCGTTCAGAGTTTTAGGGTACTCCACAAAATCATCAGGGATGATACCCCCCACATGCAAGTCCATGGCTAGGGGAAGTATGCTGCCCTCTTCTTTAGCCCTATTCGACAGCAGCCTGACTCGATATGCGATATTGAGGACATGCCCCCGGGAAGGGTCACGGTCCATATAGACGATGTCATGGACAAGGAGGATGAACTAGAATTTCTTGATAGAGAATTACCCCCTAAGGGTGTGCCACCATTATTGGACCCATCCAGGAGAATTACTCGTCAGCAGAGGAACCTCCTAGGTATCCCTGTGCCCACCGAGTCATTGGTACTCAGTCGGAATTCCAGTAAGGGTAAAGAGAATGTCGAAGTTGTCAAGAACTCCGACCTGCCCACCTTAGTGCAGAAGGAGGAGGAAGATCCCAAGAAGTCCACGTTGCGCTAGAAACTTGCTGAGCAGAAGAGGCTGGTCGATGAACTCTTGTCCGAACGCGCTGTAGAGCGACGACCCGACTATGGTGATCCTAGGCCGGGGTTGCAGGGTAAGAAACCACTCCCCCCGACGATATGCCTCTATGAAAACCTAATCATACCACTCCCACGGATAGGGTTGAAGCCGGAACTCACGGCAAGAGGGCATGATACGTCTCACCCAACCCTCCCGAACAGCGTGGAAATCCAAGGAATCCGGCTCGGGTTCCCCCAACTACCCCTTAGGTTGCTCCTCTTGTCGCTCCATGAGCCGTTGAAGCCAAATACTGTGTCGAAGAGACCGACAATGAAATCATGGTTAGGGATCACCATCAAGATAGGGACCCCCGCCCAGACAATCCAATGACAGCACTCATCACCCGCCCCAAGGTGTTGGAAACACGACAGGTGGCAGTCCCACCAGATGGCAGTCCCACCAGATGGAAAGCCATATCCAGCGTGGGTGGATGATATTCCTGCACCCCTGGGTTTTGGAAATCCCAATTTCTCACCCTTTAACAGGACATGGGACCCGCCGCAACACCTAGCCCACTTTTCCTCTAGGTGTGGCCCCATGTTGGGGACTCCAGAACAGTAGGAAGACACCAAGCTCCGATGTTTTGTGCAGACACTAGAAGACCCTGTATTTTTCTGGTACAACCAGCTCCCCATTGGATCAGTGGCCGGATGGGAGGATCTTTGCTGAAAATTCCTATGCCAGTTCAGCTCCACCACGCAGGATACCAGCATTACAGACCTCATCAGGTGGAAGCAAAGGCCCGATGAGTGAGTCGCAGACTTCATCGCCCGGTGGAAGGGGCTCGCATACTCCCTCGATATGCCACTGACTCAGGAGAAATTACTGACGATGTATGTGGGGAATATCAAAACAGAACTGGTTCCTTCCCTGATCACTCAGAACTACCCCAGAGGGTTCCAAGACTTCTTAGATAAGGCACAGCTTCTCGAGGAAGCTCTGCAATAGGCTAGTCAGGTGCGCCTGCTGCCCCCTATGATCCCAACAATGAGGGATTCCAGAGCTGAGCCTGCCGTGGTGGCCCAAATAGAATCCCCCAAGCAGCTAGATTCACTGCCTGTAGCACCGGCTCCGCAACCTCGCAGAGGCCCGCCACTGCTGGCGCAACCTCTTGCCCAGTAGTGACTGCCTCAGAATTAGCAGGTTCCCCCACGCAACGTGCCACCACTGCCTAGGTGGGATGATCAGGCTCTGCCTCCTCGGAAGGATCCTCCGACCCCTCATCAGGTCCAGGTTCCCAGAGCCCCCTATCCAAAAAAAAGACACCAGACTTACTCATTCAGCGAGGATCAGGACCCCGGTTACTTCCATAGTGCCCTAGAGTAGGGTATTGTACACTTACCTAAGTGCAGAAGGCCGGCAGAGGAGAATCTCACCGATCACCCCAACTACTGCCCATATCATCAGATTATGGGGCACACCCTCAAGCAGTGTTATATATTTAAAGACTTGCTGGAATACCAGGTCAATAAAAACATAGTCAGGTTGGGACCGGTGCCGACACAGGTAGCGGGTGTCTTTGTGAGTTCAGAAGGTGGTAGCGACAACGAAGGTGAGTGGCAGCAGGTTCCCAGATGCGAATCCCAAAAGTACGATGAATAGATGGCTTGTAAAATAGTCGCTCGCATCCATGGTAATATTCGGGCGCTCCTGAATCATCCAGATCCTTCAGAAGCTACGACCAGTGCCCCTGCATCATCATCTCAGCCAGCCTCTTCACAGAAGAGAAAGCATCAGCGACACAAGAAGAAGGAACGTGCTCCACCAATGCCGTCGTCATCCAGTAATCTCAGTGACTTCATGCCCCCTGAGATGGGTATCCCTCCCAGAATCCACCCAGTGGTGGATGATTTGTCAAGTGACAGTCAGGGGTAAACATCAGTTAATACCATGGAGTTGGTAAATCCCTATATGACTCCCGACGAGGGGGAACGCCAGGAGAACCTCCCCAATGTCCCTATATGACACCAACATCAGTAGAATCACGACCATATGGGTCATCAAGGCACGTCAGTTGGCACTTTCAGCTAGGCCGTGCATGCCACTGAGACCAGAAAGCAGGCCCAATGTAGATCTCAGCACACACAACCTCCTCATCTAGTGTCCTTAGATCTACCTCCACCACCATTTGTGCTACTAGATCAGGAAGAGCTACCTCGTCCGTACCGTGGATAGTCTCACCCTACTACAGGCTGATCTCAGTTGTCCAGTCCTCATCTGGTAGCTACTCTTCAGGCCTTGACTAGTGAGCAACAGGACGTACCTAGCACTAGCCAGCCGCCGGTCCAGCTGGAAGGGCTCTCCATGCCTCCAATCATAGAGAGAACTACTGTGAGCAGAAGTTTTTACTTGGCGCGGAAGTATGATGTCCTCAAGCACCTCGCCGGTATCCCAGCGAAGCTTTCTATTCATTAGGTGCTTCGCCTATCGTGAGACTTGCGTGAGGCACTTGTCGAGGCTCTAAGAAGCCCCCTCCAGTTTGAGACGGAGGTAGCAGCTACAAAATCCTTCCATGTTGAGGCAATTGAGAACACCGAATACCAGGAAATTATCTCGTTCTCTGGTGAAGACGAAGACCCTCCCATACAGGGGTACATTCATCCATTGTACATCACTGGTTAGTTCAATGGCGTAGAAGTCTGCCGCTGTCTTGTTGACACGGGCTCTGGGATTAACCTAATCCTGACTTAGACATTGAGGAAGCTGGGGTTTTCTAAGGATGATTTAACTCCCTCTGACATAAGAATATAGAGATACGATAGGACCGAGCAGACCCCGGTCGACAAGATCCGTTTGAAGATCTAGTTCAGTGGCCTAGTTGCCAGTACCGAATTCATGGTTGTCTCCCAGGATACCGCGTACAATGCATTGATGGGTAGGCCATGGATCCACCTACATGCAACGGTCCCTTCATCATATCACTAATGCGTAAAATACTCCCTAAATGGTCGAGTAGGCATGATCCAAAGAGATGTGTCTCCTTTTTCCTCTTGTGAAGCCCTCTATCTAGACACTGACTATTACAATAGCAAGGATAAGCAGATTCTGGCAAGTGAGATTGAGCCCGCCATGGTCACAAGTGATCCCTGGGCAGGTCTGGAGGATGCCTACATCTTCCCGATCCATCGGTTGGAGGCCACAACCCCCGCATGGGACAATGCTTTTTCGTTTCGAGTATGAGGGGAATGAATATTACCAAGTCCAAGTGAAGGAAGAAAATCACCTCATACTCCTACAAAAACCAGGCTTAAGTGATCTCTGAACCTCCTACCCCTGTACAGTATTGGGACGTTTCGCTCAGGGAAATGATGGTACGTCACACGTGTCTATTTCGCCGGGCTGGAATTAACCGGCTCAAGGTGATGCAGCACTACTGCTTTGATGTTATCAAGCGTGGAACCACGAGCCAAAGACCATATGGGATTGGATCAACTGCCTTCATTTCCACGGTCTCAGCAACACATGGATCTCATGATATGCTCACCACTGCTGCTCAAGCCGGCACCAGTCTCCAATTAGGGTCTAGTGGCTCAAAAACAACTCCCCCCATGGAATATTCCTCCATAAGTGGAGAAGAGGACCTAAAGGATGCTCCCCCTGCCTTCGAGGAAGGTGTCTCTACCACGGTCGATGAACTGGTACAAGTGAACCTTGGTAGCGAGGCAGATCTGAGACCCACATTGATCAGTGCCTCCATGTCCCTCGAGGAGAAGCAGTGGTACGTGAAATTCCTTAAACAGCACCGTGACATGTTTTCCTGGAGTTACGACAAGATTCCAAGACTATATCCTCAGGTATCCATCCACCACCTTGGTCTCTCAACAAACCATCACGGGTTCAAGCAGCCTCCCAAAACGATGCACCCTTCTCATGACGCCATGGTCGAGACCGAGTTTGACAAGCTCATTAGAGCCAACTTTATAAAGGAGGTCCATTACCCCAAGTGGCTGGCCAACATTGTGCTAGTCAAGAAGAAGAACGGGTAGATCAGAGTCTGTATCGACTTCGGTGATCTCAACTTCCATTGTCTGAAGGATGATTTTCCCCTTCTAGTGAAAAAATTGTTGATTGATTCTACGACCGGGTTCCAAGACCTCTCCTTCATGGATGGGTATTCTGGGTACAACCAGATCCGGATGGCCCCTGAAGACGAGGAGTCCACCACTTTTAGGGCCCCCAAGGTACTTTTTGTTACCAAGATATGCCCTTCGGCCTGAAAAATGCAGGTGCCACCTATCAGCAGTCCATGTACCGCATATTCAAGTCAATTCTCAGAACATTGGTGGAGTGCTATGTGGACGATCTGGGGGTCAAATCTCACTAGTTCCAGGACTATCTCAAGGACCTTGAGAATGTTTTCAGTTTACTCCATTCCCACCACCTGAAGATGAACCCTCTTAAATGTCCCTTCAGGGTCACTTTGACAAGTTTCTCGGCTTCATTGTCAGATATTGGGGCATCGAGATTGACCCAGAGAAGATCAAAGCCATCAGCCAGATGCCCCCCCGAGAAATATTCAGGAGCTTCGAGGATTTGAAGGCCACCTAGCCTATATACGTAGATTCATTACGAATCTAGATGGAAAGTGTAAGACCCTTTCTCGGCTCATAAAGAAGGGAACCGCCTATGAATGGGATGAAGAATGTCAGACCACATTCGAGGAAGTCAAGCGGTATCTACTGCAGCCTCCGGTCTTAATGCCACCCATCACCGGAAAGCTGCCGGTCCTTTATGTGACCACCCTGGAACGGTCTCTCGGTGCCCTGCTTGCCCAGAAGAACAACGGGGGGACAATGAACAACCTCTACTACCTCAGTCGCATCCTCCTCGATATGGAGACTAGATACTCCCCCATAGAAAAGAGCTGCCTTGCGCTCATGTTTTCTGTACAGAAATTGCGACATTTCCTACAACACCATGAGGTACAGTTGATCTCTCGGGTAGACCCATTGAAGTACATTCTGAACCGCCCCATGTTGATTGTCCGACTAGCGCGGTGGGCAGTAATTCTCCAAAAGTTTGACATTAGGTTCATTCCTCAGAAGGCTATCAAGGGGCAGACATTAACAGACTTCCTAGTTTCCCATCCAACCTCCACGGATCGATCCCTGGACCTGGATTTTCTTGATGAGGCAATCCTCTTAGTCGATAATTCCGTCCCATGTTGGAAAATGCACTTCGACGGTGCCACTCGGATCCCAACTGGTAGGAGGCTCAACGATCCTAGGCTCAATAGAGTGGGCCTGGGTATCATCTTCATCACCCCGATGCAAGCCATTCTGACGTACTCATTCATGTTTTCAGAAGGCTGCACCAACAATGAGGCAGAGTATTAGGCTCTCATCACTGGCCTCAAGCTGGCCCTTGAGATCGATGTGCCCCATTTTCACGTGAAAGGGGATTCCGAACTAGTAATCAAGCAAGTCAATGATGACTATTTTGTTAGGAAGCCAGAGCTCGTGCCATTATTGGAGTGCACACTCCATCAAATGGCCCAGTTCTCTTCTCGACCGGAGGTTACCCATGTCCCTTGGTCACAGAATGTTCTAGTGGACGCTTTGTCCTGCTTAGCTGCGTCACTTTCAGAACTCGATCAGGATGATCTGATTATACATGTGGCACACCAGAGAGTCATTGCCCCGTCACCCAAGAGGATGACGAAGACCTGTGAGTAAGTCATTTTACCACCAGATCCTCCACGTTAGGAGCCCTAGGTTCTTTAGATGTAGTGGTTGATATGACTCCTGACTGGAGAGCCCCTTTTTTCAAGTATCTCCAAAGTGGATGCCTCCCAGCTGATTGGGCCGAACACGCACGAATCTGATTCCACGCACTGTAGTTTACCCTCCAGAGTGGTCCTAGTCTTGAGGAGATCCACTATAAGCGTTGTTTCGATGGTGTTATCCTCTGTTGCATTCAAGGATTTGAGATTTCTCAGGTCATGCAAGAGGTTCATGCCGGTTCCTACAATTCCCACCAGGCTGGGCTGAAGCTGTCCCATCAGATCCAGAGACTGGGGTACTTCTGGCCCTCTATGACCCACGATTGTATCAAGTTCACCAAGATATGTCATGCATGCCAAGTTCATGATAATTTCTTGAATCGGCCTCCAGAACCTCTCCACCCCACCAAGTACTCTTGACCCTTCGTGGTGTGGGCGATCGATGTCGTGGGGCCATACCCACCGACGACAGCTCGCCAGTGCAGGTTCATCCTGACCGCTATAGATTTATTCTCCAAATTTGCAGAGGCAGTCCCACTCTAGGAAGTCAAGGATCGATCCATTGTCGATTTTGTGAGATCCAATATCATGTACTGATTTGGAGTCCCTCACGCCGTTCTCACCGATAACGACACAAACTTCCGAGCAGTTGAGTTGAAGAAACTGTACGCCAAGTACAACATTCGCTCCAACCAGACCTCCTGCTATCATGCATAGTCAAACAGGAAGATTGAGGCATTAAACAAAACCCTCTCTAACATTTTACAGAAAATGGTTAGCCATAACAAGAAGAGTTGGCCAGACAATCTCCCCAACGCCCTATGGGCTTATCAGACGACGACTCACAAATCCACCTAGGTGACTCCATATTCCCTGGTGTATGGAGCTGATGCCGTCCTACCCATAGAGATATAGCTTCCATCATTACGCACAACGGTCTATGACCAAAAGGCTCCAGATGAGGTGGCCAAAATCCGTCTACCTGAATTGGAAGCACTTAATGAGAATAGGCTCTGTGCCCTACACAATCTGGAAAGATATCAGGATAAGATAGATAGAGACTTCAACAAGAAGGTTCACCTCTATTCTTTTCTGAAAGGTGACCTAGTGTTGGCCCTCCGAGCGCCAATGATCCCCGAAAGGAAACCAGCCAAGTTGGAGCCCAAATGGGAAGGACCTTACATCATTCACAATGTTTACTCCAATGGCCTGTATTCCCTGGTTACTATGGATGGTGAGAAGATAACTCCTCCCACCAATGCCAAGTCCCTCAAGAAATATTTTTCCTGAGCCTCACGGTCCAGAATGACCTTAAACTATTCGGTCCTACATGACCTTAAATTTTCCAGTCCTGCATGACTTTAAACTATGCGTCGTCCTGCACGACACTAAACTGCATCTTGAGAACTACATATGGCTTGATTTACATACTTATGAGATACGTAGGAATGCTCAGACACTTCGTTTTGAGACCAGCCTTAAACTCTTCTCTTTAGACTATCCCCCGTGGGTATAGTTCTTTCGAAGGATGCTTTCATGATATGGTCTCCCTCAGCCCCACTCATACAAGGGTTATAATGGTCACACCATGTTCCCACTCCCATTATTCTATCCTCTCACGTCTTCACCACATGAGGTTAAACTACACGGCCTTAACGAACTATGTATGGCTTGATTCCCATCCGCATGGGATACGTAGGAACGCCTAGAAATTTCATTTGTTGGCGCAACCCAAACGTCAGAACCTTTCCCTTGGTTTAAGATGTATGAAAAGGGTGAAATTTTTTCCCAATTCACGTTAAGCTAATCTCGTTCTAGTCTAAATTCCCTCTCCCTAGAGACGTTCGCCTCTTTTAGAGATGGGTATAGCTAGGCTTCACCTACTCATTGACTATGATTCTATCACCTTCCCCGTCTGAAAGGGCCCCTGAATGGTATGGATGCTAGGCCTAAGGGCTCTCTTACCACTTCAGGCCAACACCCTTGAGGATGTCGAGCAACAAGCCGATACAAGTCCCGTGTTTCAAATTTGGTCAGTGGTTGATGCTCATTTTTTGCTCCCATTTCAGGCCACTATAGGGATGCTGTGTTTCAAACGTGGTCAATAGTTGTCATGGATTGTTAGGGCCACCCCGAGATATCCCAAACATCAAGTGTAGTGGTTCATTCTGCACTGTTGTATCCCCAAGCGATGAACTCCCTCTGGGCAGTGCCAACTGTCAGGCCCCTTGGACATCTTGGGCCCCCAACCCAAGTTTTCCCTTATGGGATTGTGCGGTGTGATATGAGATTATTCCCTCATCCACGTCGGGTTGTTTACCACGCCGTACGCATACCCGGATGAGATGACTTATCCCCTCCTCGTCCTCACTGAAAGACGTTAAACTTCAAGTAGGTCAGGCCTTTCGGACCAAGGCTCAGCCTTAGGCCCCTTGGCCTTTTTGGGCCCCCGTCCCAAGTTCTCTTATGGGAGCATACATTGTGGTATGGTATTATGTCCTCATTCACATGCCATACACCCCCCCTCATTGGGGTATCTTACCCCCGAGTGTCTTCAAGAACTACGTGTGGCTTGATTCCCATACTTATGGGATACGTAGGACCACCTGAATGTCTAGACTTCGGTTCTAGCCCCATCACCCGGAAATCTGGATTTCACCTTGTCCCCTTGGCCTACCCTTCCCCGGATAGGGGAGTATATGGCGTAACATGGGATTATCTCCTCATTCACATCAGGATTGTAATGACCACGCCATGCACCTCTCCCTCCTGAGCATTCGCGTCGACCCTCTTTATCGATTCATCAATGTGCCTAAGGGTACTCTGGTTTAGTACCTAGAATGCTAGGTTTTACTCGGACATGCTTCCACCGATTTCCCAGGCTTCATGTACCCCTTCATTAGGGCTTCCATCACCTTTCACACCTGGATGGAAGCCCAAAAAATGGAATGGATACCACGGCTAAGGGATCTCCTACCGTTATGGGCCAACACCCCCGAGGGATACAGACTACAAATTGATACAAATCCCGCGTTGCAAGTATGGTGAGTGGTTGAAGCTCATTTTTTTCCCACTTCATGCTAATGTGATATAGATACTAATTTTCCGCCATGGTTAATAGCCATCCTCCATCGCCACACTAACCCCATGAAGCCCAAAGTTTTAGTTACATGATTCAGATCCTTCTCCACCTCATCATGTCCAAGTAACCCCCCGACACTCTTGATACTATTCCTTAGTGTGCATCTGCACATTAGGGGAACAAAGCTGTGATAAGGGCGTCATTCAGGGATCCTCACCGATTTCCCTTTGATGGACGTTCCGGGTATTTCAATAAAGATCTTCCTCCGTTGTTTCCCACACCGAGTTTGACTCACGTGGGCTTAGGGATCGGGTCGAGGTCTATACTTACTTGAAAAGCTGCCATCCCTTTAGGGTCCAATATCTAAGACCATAAACTAAGATCTCCTCAGAACTACGTACGACTTGATTCCCATCCTCAAGGGATACATAGGAACACCCAGACCTCTTGTCTCTGGGTCCAGCTTCAGTTCTGCTAATTTGTCTTTTCTGTCCCACCTTTGGGACTTTGACTGTGGGACCGCGTGGTATGGTATGGGATTATTTCCTCACTCACGTCGGGTTTGCAATATCCGTTCCACATGCACCCCATTCTAAGAATTATCCCTTCTATTTCTTGTCTCGCACGACATTAAAAGGAACCCCCTAGAACTACATATAGATTCATTCCCATCCTTATGGGATACGTAGGACCACCCAGAAGTCTCATTTTCGGGACCAGCTTAGCTGGGAGCTAGTTTCTCCGGCCAATTTCACTTTCACCCATATTTGGGCCCCATGGCCTGAGGTTCCCCTCTCAGAATTATGTACGGTGTGATGTGGGACCATTTCCCCATTCACATCGGTTATGTTTTATGGAACCATACATATTCCCCACCTAGCATCGTCTCTGCTATGTCTGCACTGCATGATGTTAAAATGCACGCTTGGTCCTATCACATGACCCTAAACTGTGACATTAGCATCCTGGACGCATGACAAAAAACAGAAATGCATTGTGATAACCTCATCGTAGAGGATTTCATGTTGGGTATTGGTCATACGCCATGCCATTTTTCAACTCCTGCTACAGCTTGACTCTTGTGGCGACGCCAGGGCCTACTACCCTAGGCTTGTCGTTTCACAAAAAAAAACCACTCACCTTAAAGGAAAAACAAGATTTACCAAATACTGCTTCTTTTGGGGTGTGGGCCACACCCGCACACCCCCTTTTTCCCTGACACAGGTACCTCACCGTGCCCCCTCTTCAATAACTACATGTAGCTTGATCCCCATCCTCTTGGGGTACGTAGGAATGAATTTTCACTTTGCCTCAGGCCCATATCAACTCTCGTTTTTGGTCCCTTGACCTAAAACCTCTCTCAAGGAACACGTGGTGGTCGAGACCCCCGGTTCCCATTCACGTTGAGTTTTTGTAATTGCTCGCCATGAGTCTCCCACGTTTCCTCCCATCCATGGTCCAAATTCTACGACCCTAAACTAAGATCTCCCTATGGTAAGGGACTCGACTCCCTCTATATAGTACGTCTCGTTGACGTATTCAGATGCATTTTGACAAAGAGCCCGAAGTGTAAAATTTTCATGGAGACATTCCTCCCGTTCTATATCCAAGATTCATGGGCTCGCTATTTGGATCCTCATCCTCTTCCACATCCAAAAGGAACCTAATACGACATGGATTATAGGCTTAAGGGCTCTCCATGGATGATGGGCCTAAGGGCTCTCTTATCATTTCGGGCCAACGTCCCTAAGGATATTGGACGACATTTGTGACAGGTCCCGGTGTTTCAAACATGGTCAACGGTCGGCCCTCATTTGTCTGTCCCCGTTCCAGGATAACACGATATGGATGCTGTGTTTCCGTCACGGTCTAAAGTTATCATCCATTTCCACACCACCATCATTGTGATCTAGATTGTGAGCATCATGATTCACGCATTTGTACTTCCTTATGTTCAAGTGGAATTCCGACATACTCGGCTTTATCTCTTCACACATCTAGGTGTGATACATAGACATGTTAGCATAATTGGGCCGGTATTCACCGAGCGTCCCTTCACCCTAACCTGCCCCTTCCTGTGTCAAGAAAGTTCCCCTTACTTCTTGTTTCCAACATTGAGCATGACTCACATGGGCTTAGTAATTTTGGTGGGATATGTACCAACACAACCAAGCTTTTACTCGTCCCGCATGACGTTAAACCGTGCTTCAAGAACTACGTACAACTTGATTCCATTCCTCATTGGAAAAGTAGAGACACCCTGGTATTTCACCTAGGGTCCAGCCCTAGGAATCATAAATCCTATTCTTCCCCCTTTCTAGCCCCCTGGCTGGACCCCCCGTAGGGAACCGTACAACTGTAACTCTACCCTGAACAAGTTTGGGATGCCCCAAGATGACAGTGGGAAGCGACAAATCCCTTGTTAGAGAGGCCTTGTCTAAAATAAGGAATGATCCATGATCAGACCGATGCACCGTCTAGTGTGCTTCCACCACGATGGCGTAATTTCAAGAGTATTGGATTCTTTTCGAACAAACCATCACTCCACCCTTCACGCTTTGTGTGACCTTTAATCAGACCCTCGTCATCTTTCACGTCTGGAGGAATCCCTTAACAGTATGGATGCCTGGCCTATGGCTTGCATACTGTCCTGGGCCAACATTCTGGAAGACAAATGGATGGCATTTTGAGTCAGGCCTTGTGTTTCGAACATGGTCAGCGGTCAGTCCTCATGAGTCATCCTCACTTCAGGCTAATGCTACAAGGATACTGTGTTTCGAACACGGTAAATAGTTATCTTTTAATGTCACGCCACCCCCCATAGTATTTAGGATTTTGGTATCGTGATTCAAACCTTCCACTTCCCTATGTTTGGACTAATTTCAACACCCCTGGCGTTACCCTGCTCGTGCACTAGAGAACAACAGAAGAATGGTTCGTCGATTGTTCTGAGGTCCTAATCCTTCGATCAGGCCTCTCCCATGTCTTTCTAGAAGATCCAAATTGGTTACCTAAACCCCGAATACATGAAGCTTGGTTGAAGCATTATGTTCAGATGGAATAGCATGGTGATCACCCCTTGTTTCTCAAATTGGGCTCGACCTACGTGATCTTAGGGACTGAATACTGGACATTTCAAGAATATAACATATGTGTATAAATCCAACCCTAATAACAAAACTCATGAATGCCATGACATTAAATAAATAAAAACATGAAAGTATGTTTGAGAGTTTGTGATCCTTACAGCACTCGGGGGGTTTATCCCTCCCATGGACGGGTTGAACCTATCAAAAGAAAGTTGCAGTTCCGCCACCCTCTGATTTGTGGCATCCAGGAGTTGCTGCCACAGGCTCAAATCCCGCTCCTCCTCAGCAGCGATGGGGCTCAGTTCATCAGCCTCAGTTTGGGCCCTCTCTACGTCAGCCTGAATGATGACCATTTCTTCAGAATCTTACCTCACACGCTCTTCTGCCTATTCCATATGGGCCTTCGATGGAAAGATCAACTCTGATTGTGCATTAAGATTGGATGAGTGCTCATCTTCCCGGATCTGTACCCGTTGGATCTCCTTTTGAGCCTCCCAGAGATTCTTGATGTTCGTCGCCTTCCTCAGTTTCCAGCCCACGCTGAGGCCACGATCATACTCCGGGATATTCTCCACCATAATATCTCAGATGAGTAGGTGAGGGTGCTGGGCATCCACTCCCCCAACACATAGTTCGTGCAACCGCGAGCGAAGGCTTTCCACCTCATGAGCCCTCTTCGTGATCTATCTTTGTGAATGACTGAAGATTTTGGCGATTGACCCTCAAACTTCGACCCTTTATTTCTCCGTGGATCCAAGGCTGAGGGGGGGAATTTGTTGGCCCCAAAATGTTGGAAGAAAAGAAAGAAGAGAAAGAGGCCCCATGACCAGCCTCATGAAACCACTTTGCAAAGTCCCCCCAAGAAATGCGACTGCTGCGAAGCAAATGAGGTGGGAAACTCCACGAACGCCTCTGACGTTCTCGAACCTGCCGCAAAGAAAAGGAGTCGGGATTCTCCACGAATGCCTCTGATGTTCGTGAGCCCGCCGCGAAGCAAGGAGGCAGACCCCTCCGCGAACCCTGCTGACGTTCACGACCCGCCGCAAAGCAACTGAATCCCTCATCGTGCCGCGTAAGCTCTACTTCATAGAGCCTCTTGCCTATAAATATAGGGCTCCCCTGAGCCCAATAGATAGACAATCCGACCTTTCAACTTCCTAGCTCCAAAATCATGAAGCACCCTTTGCGATGCAAATCATGAGCTATACGAGGTACTTTTTCTTCGTGAGGTGCCTCCCCATTGTCTCCTTTTGATCCCCTCTTCCGAGAGGGATGCCTTTCGCAAACCCTAAGGGCTTTCGCGAAGGAAGGGGATCCCCAAGGGGAACCAGGTTGTCACGGAGCGTTTATGCTTTGCAAAACATCCCTCATGTACACGTGATCCACATGCCAAGGCAGGGTCACTGTACTTCATGAAGCATATTGCTTCATGACACTTTGCTTCGCGAGGCGCCTGTGCTCCACGAGGCAGTGCTCTTCGAATACCTTTCCACTTTACGAAGCACCTCCCACTTGCACCTCTGCCCCATGATAAGGCTAAGGCACCCCACTTCGCGAAGCACAGCCCTTCGCAAGTGCCCTCCACCACACAGAGCAACCAAGCTCTACAAGGCCCTTGCCTATGGACCCCTCTGCTAGGCAATTCCTTCTCCCGTGCGACCCTCCAGGTTTGCACGATGTGACTTCAATGTCTCCTGGATGATACCACCCATAGTGTTGCTTCACCTAATGATTCTTCACATATGCACACTAATGGCTATTACTTCTTCGCATAGCCACACTAACATGGACCCCTCGATGGTTTGCTCTACGACCCCCCGTTCACCACTGCATTGATGGTACCTTCCCTCCAACAAGGAGAAGAGGGTACCAGTTATGTAAGACCTAGGGGTGTGGTGTAAACCCACCTCATCCGAGATGCAGTATGTTAAACTTCCAAGCACCCTCATCCTCAACACATGACGTTAAACTGTGACATCTCCCTGTGCCTCTCACGCAGGGTGCCCCCACCTTGGACATTCTCCACGCCCCCTGGTCTCCACAGGGGATGATATCCTCCTTCTAAGAGTGGCGTTTGTCTGCAGGGAAGGGAAACCACCTTGGTGTAAGCCCTTAACCATTCTTACAGAAGTCAGCACCCCTGTTCCTCCCCACTCCCTCAGCTCCAAGAAGCCAAGGGCATGGTGGGGAATGGTGCTCCCTCCTTTCATCTTCGGTCCCTAAGGCCAGAAGAGGACGTGACAGGGAACGAGGCTCCTCCTTTATTCGATCCCAAGTCCCACTCCCTCTATTCTTTGTCACCCTCGGGCCTCCATCCTGGAGTAAGTCCCGACACCTTGGTCCGCTCAACGCGTAAGCCCCTCTTCGCTTCCCACAAACACACCCTCCGCGACTTGATCGTCAGGTCCCTACAACCTCTTGTTTCTCACACTAAGCATGACTCCCATGAGATGAGAGTGAGTACTGACAATGACACACCTTGATCCGCCTTAGGGCATAAGCCCCAAATTCCCCCGTCCCGCATGATGTTAAACTGTATACCCGAACTACAGGGACTTTGATCCGTGCTAAGGCATGGTACGTAGGAAGCATCACAAGGTTCAAGGCATCATCCACGTGAACCAAGGTCCTTATTCACATCGGTTCAACGGAATCCCACACGAACTACGAGGACTTTGATCCATGTTAAGGCATGGTATGTAGGAATCCTCCACGAGGTTCAAGCCCAATACCCATCGGACCCTCGGTCCATCTTCACGTCGGTTCACCCCCATCCAACCTAAACAACATGGACTTTGATCCGTGCTAAGGCATGGTACGTAGGAAGACTCATGAGGTTTAAGCTATCATCCACCTGGACAAAGGTCCTTATTCATGTCAGTTCACTGACATCCCACCCGAACTACTGGGACTTTGATCCATGTCAAGGCATGGTACGTAGGAAGCCTACACGAGGTTCAATCCCAACACCCATCATACCCCCGCTCCATTTTCACGTCGGTTCACCCCCATACCACCTGAACCATGGGGACTTTGATCCGTGTCAAGGCATGGTACGTAGGAAGCCTCCATGAGGTTCAAGCCCACCACCTGGTCATTCCTATCTTCTCCACGTCAGCTCACCAACACCCGGACAACCTAGGGTGTAATCCCCACACATCCATTCCCGAACTACGTGGACTTTGATCCGTGTCAAGGCATGGTACGTAAGAACCCCCAATGAGGTTCAATCCCAAAAATCATTGGCCCCGACCGCCTTCGTGCCGGTGTTCCAGGCCCCCCTTTCTACCCGAACTATGTGGACATTGATTCCCTGCTACAGGGATACGTAGGATGTCTCTTCGAGGCTCAAGACCAAAACCATCATCTATCTTGATTCTTACCCAGGCCGCCACATCCTGGTGAGATCATGTTGCCTCAGTCCTATCCACAAAATTCGAGAAGTTGCCCACGTGTTGGCCCCAATATCGTTGTTCCCTCAAGGGGGTTATTCAATCTGATCCACTCTAGGTAGTGTTCTAATCAGCCCGATCCGTCTCTGCTGGACGTTAAACTTACAGCATACCCCGTGTTAAACAAAAGATGCTGAGGAAAACCTTAGATACATGCCTATGGAATATGATTTCCCGCACTTGATGTGGGATGCCTCGGGATTCCGCGCCCTCGAGAAGCCCTATAATAAGGGACAAAATACAGAAACACCAATTCCCCAGCATGCAAACACGCTAGTGATGCCTCAACATGACTACTCCCCCAACTGAAGGTTGCTGACCTGACCAGACCCCTTGGAATGTCCTGACAGAAGCAGTATAATTAACCAGCATTCATGGAAACATGGTACTAGGAAGAGTTTCACGAACTACATCTAAATCTATAAGGGAGACCTAGATTAGGTGACGAATTTCAAGGAGGAATCCATGGAAGGAAGAACCAAAATCCCATCATCCCGTTTCGATCAAGGAGCATACATCCCTGAATAAGAAGCGAATGCCGCCAGCCTTTGGAAATCGGGAATGCGGGGCAACATGATAGCACCGACGTCCCCCAAACGTGACGGACGCACGCGCCCCGAAGAAAGCATCGGAAACATCTGTGTTTGACATATTCTCATCATTGACATTTTTTGATTGAAGGATCCAAAATCAAATCCCTCTAGATCATCCACTTGTACTTAGAAAGTGTATGGGAGTATCGATCATTGAATTACAGGTGCTAACGTGAAGATTTAATGATGATTTCAACGTTTTCGAAGATCACTGCATTGATTTTCCTTCAGTACATGAAGAAGATCTCGAACCACACTACTACAGATAGTGATTTTAAAAGCACTAGAAATAGCTTTTAATATTTCTAAAAAACTTCGTTAATATCAACGAAGATAAAGGGGGTCCCCTTTATTAGCGCTATTTTGAGCGTTGATAAAGGCCTAGCTGCCTGAGATGTGTTGTTTATATAACAACACACCCAACAAAAACCTACAAAAAATAGTGGAAACTATAGAAATCTAAGCCAGTGAAATTATCACATGGTTTCAGTATACAAAATAAAGAATATTATAATAAATGTGAGATAAGAACAAAGGAGGGCAAATGAAATACATACACAATGAAAAATGATGAAAAAACAAGTGCACATAAGGGTTTGGAAAAAAAAATACTATATACATTTAATTGACATCATGAATAAAAAAATATCCATTCATGGTATATACAAAAAAACACCGCTATATAAATTTGAAATAATGTTTTATATAATTACATTTACAATTATCCAACAAACAGTTAAGAACATTAATGTTTCATCTTTTGACATCTGTGATCCCCTCTGAAAAATGTCCACCCATGGTATTAGTTTCCGAACAAATCATCCCAACTCAAGCAAAGATTCCACCTATAGAAGAAAAAATATATTATGTTAGTAATACTATAAAGACATAAATTAAACATTAATATGAAAGAATACATAAATAAAATGTCAATTTTTAATAAAAAATAGATATTTGGAGTTATACTGGTCACACCATGCGTTTTATTGAGATGAGGTTGATTCCTAAACATCACAAATGAATTATGGATTGTTTTCCTAAAATATCAAAAAAATCCAAATGGATTTTCTCAGTTTTGAGTATGTCACTTTTTTATTACTAAAATTAATATCAAATTTAAATGGCACATTTGGATTTATACCAGTCATATCGTCCATCAGAATTAGGTGTGGTTGATTCCTCCACGCCACAAATGACTCATGGATCATTTTCCTAAAGTATCAAAACAATCTAAATGCATTTCCTCAATTTGCAGTATGTTATTTGTGTTTTTTTACTAAAATATCATTTCAAACTGGAAAGAAATATTTTGAGTCATATCAGTGTCATTGTGTGTCGGTTTGATGGGAGACTACTTCATACACGTCAAAAAGGACTTACGAATCACTATCCTAAATTATGAAGACAATCATAGGGCGTTTTCTTGGTTTTTAGTGAGTGACACATTTTGAGCTAAAATGTCAATTTTAAACTGATAACAGACACTTTTAGTCATACTGGTCACACCGTGTGTTGGATTGAGGTGAAGTTGATTCCTATATGTTACAAATGACCCATGGACTATTTTCCTAAAGTATTAAAACAATTTGAATGAATTTGCTCGGTTTACAACATATCACTTATTCTTTTATACTTAAATTAATGTCAATTTTAAATAAAAAGACACATTTGGAGTTATACCGGTCACACCGTGCATTGTATTAAGGTGCGGTTGATTCCAACACATCATAAATGACTCATGTATCATTTTCTTAAAGTATCAAAACAATAAAAATGCATTTCCTCAGTTTTTAGTATGTCATTTGTGTTTTTTTACTAAAATATCATTTCAAATTAGAAACACACATTTTAAGTCATACCGGTCGCATATTGCATCATTTTGATGTGATAATGCTTCATACACGTCACAAAGGACTTACAAATCATTGTCCTAAATTATGTAGACAACTAGATGACGTTTTCTTGGTTTTTAGTGAGTAACACATTTTGAGCTAAAATGTAAATTTTAAACTGATAACAGACACTTTTAGTCATACTGGTCACACTGTGCATTTTATTGAGATGCGATTGATTTCTACACATCACAAATGACTTATGAGTCATTGTCCTAAAGCATCAAAACTATCCAAATGTGTTTGCTCAATTTTCAGTACGTCACATGTTCTTTTTACTTAAATTAATGTCAATTTTAAATAAAACGACACATTTGGAATTATATCGGTCACACCGTGCATTGTATTGAGGTGGGGTTGATTCCTACACATCAAAAATGAATAATGGATCATTTTCCTATAGTATCAAAATAATCGAAATATGTTTCCTTGGTTTTTAGTATGTCAGTTGTGTTTTTTTACTAAAATATCATTTCGAACAAAAAACATGTATTTTGAGTCATAATGGTCGCATCGTGCATTGGTTTGACGTGATACTGCTTCATACATGTCAAAAAGGACTTATGAATTAATGTACTAAATTATGAAGACAATTAGAGTGTGTTTTCTTGGTTTTTAGTGAGTGACATGTTTTTGATCTAAAATGTCAATTTTAAATTGATAACATACACTTTTCGTCATATCGGTCACATCGTGCGTCAGATTGAGGTGGGGTTGATTTCTACACATAAACAATGACTGATGGATCATTTTTCTAAAGTATTAAAACAATATGAATATGTTTTATCCATTTTCAGTATGCCACTTGTTCTTTTTTACTTAAATTAATGTAAATTTTAAATAAAAAGACATATTTGGAGTTATATCAATCACCTTGTGAATTTTATTGAGGTTAGGTTGATTGTTACACATCATAAATGACTCATAGATCATTTTACTAAATTATCAAAACAATATGAATGTGTTTTCTTAGTTTTTAGTTTTCCAGTTGTGTTTATAATAAAATTAATGTCAATTTTAAATAAAAAGAGACACTTTGAGTCATACCAATCACACATTGTATCAAATTGAGATGAAGTTGATTCATACACATCAAGAATGACTTATAGATCATTGTTTGAAATTATCAAAAAAATACAAATAAATTTTATTAATGTTTAGTATGTCATTTTTGTTTTTTTACAAAAATGTAATTTCAAACTGGAAACATGCATTTTGAGTTCTACCAATTGCATTTTGAATCAGTCTGACATGAGAATATTTCATACAAATCAAAAAGAAGCTATTAATAGTTTTCCAAAATTATTAATATAATCAGAGTGTGTTTTTTTGGTTTTTAGCGAGTGACACTTTTTGAGCTAAAATGTTAATTTTAAACTGATAACAGACACTTTTTGTCATATCGGTCACACCATTCATTGTATTGAGGTTTAGTTGATTACTACACATCAAAAGTGATTGATGGATCATTTTCCTAAAGTATCTAAACAATTCAGATGAATTTTCTTAGTTTTCAGTATGTCACATTTTCTTTTTACTAAAAATAATGTCAATATTAAATAAAAAGAGACATTTTTAGTCATACCATTTGCATCATGTGTCATATTGAGTTGGAATTGATTCCTACATGTTTCAAATGACTTATGGATCATTTTCCTAAAGTATCAAAACATCTGAATGCGTTTTCTTGGTTTTGAGTAGGTCATTTACTCTGATACCAACTATATTAACCTAGAAATTTCATACATAGATATCACATCTTATTAGATTAATATTCCTTATATAACATAATGATACATGCTATAATATTTTAGGTCTAGTGCTTTGGGAAACATGGAAACATAAATAACTAGTTAATAAGAGTCGCTCATTAAGTTATTCTTTACTAGAAAGACACATCATTTCTTAAACCATTCATCATAACCTAAGGATATGAAACATAATAAAGGGTGATCATAGATACTCAATAAGTGTAAATAAGGGAGATATAAATGATCATATAAGGATAACATAAGTAGTAAGAATTCACCTTTATACATTCTTGACCCATTTACTTGTTGTTATTATCTCGGTTGCAACCTCGAAGTCCAATCTCTCATGAGCATGATCTATTTCAAACAAACCAGCCTAACTCAAACAAAGTAATTCACCTATATAAGAAAATTATTCTTATATGAGTAATACTAAAAATAAGTTAATTAATAATAAATATGAAACAATACACTACTTATATGGAAGTAACATCTTCATGTTATTTGTGTACATTCTTCCACCAAGTATTATTCCCATTCATTTCTAAACAAATCTATATCATCTTGTGAATATGAGTCTTTTCAAAAGTCATTATAGTACTGAAAAAATATAAATAAAAAATGATTAATAAATATTTTAAATGAAATAGTAATTATCTTTGAAAAAAACTCTTCAGGGATGATAGTTTGTTAATGAAATATGATTTATTTCATAAATTTACAAGAATAATTGTTAATAATTAACCTAGTTCGACCAAAAACTGGTCACCTGAGTAGGTCTTTGGCATTGCCCGAAGGGCATTCCTGATCCCCATGGGCTTACAACTTGTACCGCGCATCAAAACTAAACAAGGGGAATAATTTTTCTTGTAAATTAAAGATAAGAAAATAAATAAAGACTGATAATAAAAATTAAAACTAGCATCAGAAGGAAAACATAAAGTTGTACATACCTCTATGTGACCTTATGGGTCACCACTGACCTCAAACCAATGTCGCACTATGATGACCGAATATGAGAAAAAGTCAGCATCAGAATCTAAAAAAACAAATATAACTATAGGCATGAGTATTAAAAATCAATAGGCTAGCCTGATAAACTATTCCCGATGTACTTCTTTTAATTAAAGAAACATAAATTTTAGGTTTGAACTACAATATATAAAATACGTTTTTTCACACAATTTCCCTTTAAAGAAAATCACAGTCGATTTCCCTTATTATTTTAAACTAATTTATTTTCCAAGAATAATGCTTTAACCTTTTTAAATAAAGAGATATAGAGAAGTGTAAAACATTTTAAAAACATTAAACCATAAAATTTTGAAAAAAATTATTTTATCCCCTTTAGAAAAGAGATGGACCACACGGGAAGGAAAAAACAATGATCACACAAGGGAAATGGAAAATAACAAGAAAGAGGGACCAACCAAACAATATACCTCAATCATACATTGTAGATAACTAAGTGCCAAAATAAATGGGAGAACCTAGGAGCTCGTGAATAATATAGAACATACTATACAAGTGAATCATCCCATAGACATGCCCTACCTGATGATGTCATAATGCCCAAACGCCTGATCTTCACCCTACCTGGCCTGACCGAGGGGCCCGATCTCATAGCAATGATAACAAAATAACCCCCCACTATGGGACACTAGCCAGTGTGCAATCTAAACTAGTGCAACAATCATTCACAAAAAATTCACTCACTATGTCAGGTTTCCATGTTCAGACAAAAAGTGGGTGAGTCAACAATGTCAAACAAGTATCCAAACACAAGTATATTCATCACACACAGTCAACACACACCACAAGGTCTCCCCCGAATCACCCCATGGAACAAGTCTCTATACTTTAAACCATCATAACACAAGGGAACCCCCAAACCAAGGAAACTCCCTTCTTTTTTCAACCAACAAGGCGAGGACCCATTCCAATGAGGGTTTTCTGATGAAACCATTTTATTTAAAGTTCCAATCAGGCCTCACACAACCATCATGGGCTAAACCATTTCTTAAAGAAACACACACACACCACTTTGAAAACCATAAACACACTTCGAAACCCATTTAAGAAACCCAAACCAATATTTTAAATCTAAAACACATTTACAAAGGCCAACGAGGAATTTTTTCAAGCACTTGATTTGAAAAATACAATCAAACCATTTATAGAAATACATTACAAGAAATAAATCACTCAAATTCAAGACAAAAAAAATTTACTAACAATTCTATATCAATAATTAATATAAAAACTAGGTTTGAAATGTAAGAAATAAATGATTTTTAAATTTAAAGGCCAATGTATAGAAATATTACTTCAAAGTATGTCCAAGAAAAAGATTTCTAACTCAAGTAGCAGCCCACTCACACACCCTCACTTCCATATATATATATATCCTTAAAATGATGCTCACATTCCTCATGCCATAAGGGAACACACACAGAGAAGATATATATATTTATACATATCCATCCCTAGGAATATGCATGCGCGCCTTCGAAACTGATTTCAACTCCCTCTAATAAATCCTTGGGACTCATAAACACCATAATATCCTAAAATAGATGGTGCAAAACCAACAGTGGGTTTATAAGATTACCCCCAAATGAGTATTTCCAAACTTTAGTAAAAAAAATTAAATTTTTATAAAACATTCCATATATACCCTTAAGTTAAACTTAAACACTCCAAATGTGTTCCAAGGCCAAACATGCCAAAAATCGAGGAATAAATTCAAAACCATTTCTTTAGGAAACCTCAATGAAGACCCAACACTATTTTGAAGATTAATACCATTTAGGAAAACAAGGTTTCAAGAAAACACCAACATTAAGCACCATTTTTATTTTAGGGAACATCCATGTGTGCACCTAGTGCACCCATGGATGTTCCAACATCCAATGGAAAACTAAACATCCAAGATGACATAAATAAACATTCCCACAAAGATAAAATTTTCTTTAAAACCATATCCAACCATTCATGTCATTAAAAGAACACAATCCATACCCTTAAAGCCATAGAACCCTTTTTCAAAAAAAATTAACACCCTTATCAAAATATACCATCACCAAATAACACACACCACATGAAGATCACAAGAAAATAAATGTTTAAAAAATCATAAGGGATAAAAATTACATAAAACACCTAATTCCAATTTAAAAGAACAAAATCATTTCAAACAAGCATCCTAGGTGCCATACCCCTAGACTTTTTACACAAATCACTTTAGAAAACTATTTGTAGTCAATTATACCCATATGAAACCACCATTCTCATCAATCCATAGTTATATAGGTGTTAATAACATTTAAAATTTAAATGAAAACAAATAAGTGTTCATGGAGTGTTCCAAAAAGTAAAGTTTGAAAACAACTACCTCAAATCAAGTGTGGTCGCAATGGAACTTCAATGGAACGAAGAGCGAGACATCAAAATCCAACCGCACACCCTAAATAATAAGAAAAACACACAAATAAAAATCCCATGATTAGGGTTTGGCTAAAATGAAAGAAAAACCCCAAAATTTGAAAGAAAGAAAAAACATTGGAGAAGGAGGATACCGGTGAGGGAGGCACGACTAGAGAAAAGACTGTCAGAGAGGAGGTGGGTCATGTTGGTAGAGAGTGGTGTGGCCGGAGTAGGAAAAGTCCGCCAGAGGTTGGGTCGAGCAGGAGGGGGAGTTTTAGATAGAAGAGGGAACATCATAAGGAGGTAGGGAAACTAGATGGTGAGTTAGATGGAGCACCGGTGGAGAAGAGGCCGAAGGAGGTTGTCGTTGCTAGTGCTAGGGTCGCGTAGACAATAAAAGGGGGGAGGAAATGGGTGAGTGTGTCGTGTACCTGGGGGAAAGGGTGCACGTGTGGGGGATAAATTGGGGGAGGGGTGAATAATGGGTAAAAAAAGAGGGGATTAAAACCCTATTAATAAAATTAATAATAAAAACAAATTAATAATAATAATAACAAAAACAACATTACAATCATAATAATAAATTAACTATAAAGATAGTTTTAATAATAACAATGTTATTCTTAATGATTATGAAGATAATAATAACAATAATAATAATA
This sequence comes from Viscum album, assembly GCA_963277665.1. Taxonomy (NCBI): domain Eukaryota; kingdom Viridiplantae; phylum Streptophyta; class Magnoliopsida; order Santalales; family Viscaceae; genus Viscum; species Viscum album. Next base: position 1,426,200,493 of record OY728125.1, read on the forward strand.
ATAATAATAATAATTTAATAATAAAAATATTAATAACACTTTTAATAACAATAATATTAACAATAATTTAATAACAATAATATTAACAATAATTTAATAATAACATTATTAATAACATTTTTAATAATAATAATAATATAATCTGCCACAATAATATTATTACTATTATGTTTTAAACATTTACTTTATTTTATTTTCATAAAAAAGAATTTATTTTAAACATTAGGCTACCGCACGAGCACTTGGGATGACCACACAGAACCACCAACCGTGCAGTACCCATGCACTGGTCTGAAACCCATCCAAATTTACAAGTTTCAAAAAAATAAACCTGGGACCAAAACCTAACTTTGTTCCAAAGATGGGAGACTGAGAAAAAAATAAATTAAAAGAGTGTCTGAGGTCTGGATGTGACAATTCTCCCACCACAGACACTTTCTACCCCCAGAAATTCACCAATCCCAAAGATACTCAAGCTCGGATGCATGCCCAGTCAAAACTGAGAGAAAATGAGAACCTAGGGGTGACCCTTCACTTTTCTAGTCACACTTGACTGATTAGGAATAAATCACAACACAAATATTGGTAGAACATGAGAGGGTTATTCCCACCAAAAGGACTCAACTAGTAAGGGAATTAAAACCAAAACACGACACCCAAGGGAGGGGTCCATGCAGAAACTCCCAACTGATCCAAACCAACTTCCATAGCACAAGTGAATGAACTCCACCACTAGGACTAGAATCTTTCCACACACCAACTAGACCCCCAATATTAGGGGAAGACTCACAAAAAGAAACTTTGACTGAAACCCAACGACGAACTAGATCCACTTTCCCTTCATCTCACAAAACCCAAACATCTCCAAGAAAACACCACCAAACCAAAACCATCCCATACAAGGTCCAAACACACTTTATAAAAAATGAACAATTCTAAAAGCCACACTTCGACAAACAAGACTGTTTGGATTACAACATGACAAGTTCATCATAATCTCCCAAGGAAACGATGGACTTACAATGGTGGAAAATACTCAATAGTAGAAAACAAGAATGAAAAGACTTTAAACATTCCAATCCCAACATGGAACACAAAACTTGGACCAAGGATTCACACCCTCGACAACTCCTGACTGTGCGCGAGCTTCACCCCGACATCAAAGGCTGGGGCTCTGATGGATGAAGCATCTCCTTCCTCATAGTCAAGCACAAAAATCCCTCGATCACAACTCCTTCTCCAAGAAACAATTCTTATAGGACTTCCCTCAGTGACCCAAATGGCCACATTGAGTGCATGATTTTGGAGGGATGCAACAAGACAAAATGCTACCTAGGAATAGGTTCCTTCGCACTGCACTTCTTTTCATATAAGGAACCATTATAAACAAAAAGAGGTTCCAAATTTCCAACCACCACTAACTATACCCCAACAACTAAATCTTTAAGGAAGTCAACATAAATTTTACCAACCACTAGACCTACTAAACATACTACGACTCTACCACCTACCTCAACTTTACCTCCTCATGTATGAACCCTCGGATGAAGGTGGCCTTAGAAATTTCCCATGTCACCCAAATTTTCAATGAATATGGGATAACCAACTTTCACCGGTCCAAAACTAGACTCTCTAAAAACTCCAAAACAACATGAAACTTGATATCCTTGGGAGTTTCCAACAACCTGAAGACATTCTCTACTTCTTCAATCCATATATCTACCTCTAACGGACCTCTAACACCGCAAAAGATAGGAAAAACCCATGAAAACTCAGGAACTAGGCATGATTCATTAGAGCTTTGAGGGACCTTTCTAGGCAGCACATCTTGAACAAAATGAAAAACACAAACCAAAACCGACATCAATCCAAAACACAATAAAAAAACACCCCAAGATCAAAATAAAACTGGCTTGAAATCCAAAAAAACTCAAGCATAACCAAAAACATCCATTAAAAAATCCCATTTAAATTAATTTTCATAATCTACACATTTCCAAGAGACTTTCAAAATTATGAAACCCTATTTTTAAACCAAATTCAATTCCCAAAATTTCATTTCCCTTTTCAAAACCACCACTTCTTTTTAAATTTTAAAATTTCCTTCTTCCATGGTTATTTCTCGAAATCATCTTCTCATCCAAATATATTTTAGAAAAAACAAATCAAAACATTAATTCCAAAACCCTACCCATGGAATCCTATAAACCATTACATGTGCTTCCGTCTATTTCCACACATCATCCATGAACAAGTCCCCCCCCCCACACTCACACTTTCCCTACATAACCTACACACATGAAAACATCCATAAGGAACACCAAGGGTTGTACCCAATCCACATTCTCAAACCCAAAACACTTTTAATTTTAAACCCCACTTAACCAATTTAAAACCATTTGAAGAAAAACACCACCATTTATAAATCTATTTTCCATTTTAAAATCTAATTTCATTTTCAAAACTATTTTCATCTACAAAATTGCACTTACACTAACCAAAACCAAGATAAAGCACAACTTACACCAAACAACCAAAAGTAGGGACTAGAGTCCATGCCCAACCAGGTGACATGGTAGTGATCCATGCCCCAAGTAGGAAATAAAACTAAGAGGAACTTGAATTGGACACTTCAACTCAACATGGGTCACTACTCAATGTTGGGTTACAACTTTACACCAGATCACCTTTGTTGTCATCCCTCAATCCAAAAAAAGAACAAAATACTTGAATCCCAAACTACCCCTGGTAACTCAAGGATCAGTGCAAGTAAGAGTTCACGGCGTTCTTCTCACACCTACATTCCGAGTCCCTAAATTCCTATTATCCATCTACCAGACACCCCAAATACCAAGGGCCTCCTCTGATACCATTTTATAAAGAACCAACCCAGGTCAAACCTAAACTAGTCATCTAAGTCGGTCCGCGACATAGCCCTAAGGGCGTTCCCGATCCCCATGGGCTGGAAAATAGTGTCGCGCATCAAAAATAAACAAGTGAGAATGATTTGGATTGTAAACTAAAGACAAGAAAATAAATAAAGATTGACAATAAAAATGAAAACTAGTAGCAGAAGGAAAAAATAAAGTTGTACATACCTTCATGTGACCTTACGGGTCACCGCCGACATCAAACCAATAGTGCACTACTGTGATCGAATCCGAGCAAGAGGAAAAATTCAAAGTTAAAAAAACAAATATAACTATATTAGTGAGTATTAAAACTCAGCAGGCTAGGTTAATAAACTATTCTCAATGCACTACTTTAAAATAAAGAAGCATTAATTTTAGTTTTGAACTAGAATATATAAAATACATTTTTCACACATTTTCCCATTAAATAAAATCATGGTCCATTGACCTTCATATTTTAAACTAATTTATTTTCCATGAATAAAGTTTGAACATTTTTAAAGAAAGAGGGATAGATAAGTATAAAAAATTTTAAAAATATATTTCCAAAAAATTTTGAAAAAAATCGTTTTATCCCCTTTAGCAAAGAGATGAACCATGCGTGAAGCCAAAAATAATGATCACACAAGGTTAATGGAAAATAACAAGAAAGAGGGACCAACCAAAAAATTCACCTCAATCATCTTCCACAAAAAACTAAGTGTTGAAATACATGGGAGAACCTAATATCTCATGAATAATCTAGAACATACTATACATGTGACTCATCATGAAGGCATTCCATACCCGATGATGTCATAATTCCCAAAATCCTGATCATCTCCCTACATGGCCTGACCGAGAGGCCCAATCTCATATAAATGATAAAAAAATAACCCCCTACTTTGGGACACTAGCCAGTTCATAATCTAAACTAGTGTAACAATCGTTCACTTAAAATTCGATCACTATGTTATGCCCATGTTCAGACTAAAAAGGGGGTAATCCATCAACGACAAACAAGTATCCTGACACAAGTACATTCATCACACACAGTCAACACACACCACAATGTCACCCCCCTGAGTCACCCCAAAGAACTAGTCTCTCACCTTTAAACCATCATAACATAAGAGAATCCCCAAACCAAGGAAACTTCCTTCTTTTGTCAACCAACATGGAAAGGACCCATTCCAAGGAGGGTGTTCTGATGAAACCATTTTATTTAAACTGCCAACCAAGCCTCTCACAACCATCACATGTTAAACCATTTCTTAAGAAACCACACGCAGACCACTTTGAGAACCAGAAACACACTTCAAAACCCATTTAAGAAACCCAAACCAATATTTTAAATCCAAAACACATTTATAAAGGCCAACGAGGCATTTCGTCAAGTACTTGATGTGAAAAACACAATCAAACCATTTATGAAAATACATTACAAGAAATAAACCACTCCAATTAAAGATATAAAATTTTACTAACAACTCTATATCAATTATTAATATAGAAACTAGATGCGAAATAAAAGAAACAAATGATTCTTAAATTTAAAGGTTAGTGTATAGAGATCCTACACCAAAGGTTGGCCAAACCAAAGCCTTATAACTCAAACAACATTCCACTCGAATGCACTCACATCAATATATATATATATATATATACATATATATCCTTAAAATAATTAACTTGTTCCCCATGCCATGAGGGAACACACACACAGAAGTTATATATATTTATACATATCCATACTTGGGAATATTCATGCATGCCCTCAAAATCAACAACAACTCCCTCCAAAAAATCCCCAGGAGTCATAAACACCATAAGATCCTCAAATAGATGGTGTGAAACTAACAACGGGTTTAGAAGCTTACCCCAAAATGAGTATTTTTAAACTTTAGTAAAAAACATGCAATTTCTATAAAAACATTCCAAACATGCCCTTAAGTTTAAACTACACACTACAAATGTGTTCCATGAAAAAATGGCCCAAACCTTGAGGAATACATTAAAAACCATTTCTTTTGGAAACCACACCAAATACACAACACCATTTTAAAGAAGATTACCATTTAGGAAAACAAGGTTTCAAGAAAATACAAAATTCAAGCACCATCTTTATTTGAGGGCACATCCATGGGTGCACCTAGTGCACCCATGGATGTGCCAACATCTAATAGAACACCAAACTTCCAAGATGACACCCAAAAAAACCATTCCCACAAAACTAGAATTTTATTTAAAACCATATCCAACCATTTATGTCATTAAAATAACACAATCCATCTCCTTAAATTCATAAAACCCTTTTTTAAAACATTTTTAACACCCTTATCAAACTATAACATCACTTAATTACACACACCACACCAAGATCGCAAGAAAATAAATGTTAAACCAACATCATAAGGGATAAACATTTCATAAAATACCCAATTCCAATTTAAAAGACCAAAATCATTTCAAACAAGCATCAAAGGTTCCTTAAACCTATACATTTTAGACAAATCACTTTGGAAAAATATTTTTGGTCAATTCTACCCACATGAAACCTCCATTATTATGAATCCAAAGTTATATCTATCACAACCCATCACTCTGGGCCCGTTCTGTGACTACCCCATGCCCACCTTCCATAGTCCAGGGTCTGACGACTAGCACCAGAATAGCATATCCCTAAAACCGGGAAGGCGTTTCCTTTTAACCTGCAAACCCACACAATCCAAGCACACAGAAAGATATAGGCACAAAGTCAAATATATAGTAAATATGGGAGTACAGTAAGTAATGGGGGCCAAAATACAAGCCCAACTGGAAAGTACAAGTAAAAATGAAAATAGCTCATGTGAACACCCGCCAAGGATCCTACCCGAAGGGTAGGTACAGCTCCCGAACAATCATCTCTGCAGTACGACACGTCTAGTGGTCCACCTTCAAGAAGCCTCAGGTCTTGGCACCCTTAGCCTCAATCAATGTTGTCCATCATCTGCACAAGACACAGAAAGGTGCGGGCATAGCCCATGTAGGGGCGAGTATGACAATACTTAGTAGGGACCCCATGACCCCTATAGGTCTCCTAGAGTTCCATAAAGGAAAAAACACAAAACAAGACATCAAATCTACTTAGGTATATTCCCATAAATATAAAGTTATCAAGATTTACTCATCTCATGCATAAGGGAAGAATACCACTAAGGTAACACCACGAAGGTAAAAGCACCACACAGGTAACACCTCAAAGAAAAAAGTACCACACAGGTAACACCACCAGATAGAAGTACCACAAAGTTAACACCACAAAGATAGAATACCCAACTCATAATCAAGTATAAATTAAGTATATAAGTATATATGATTAGTCTTAAGGCTAGATCATATTATTCTGTTAAGTAGAATTGCTTCTGACCCACACACGATCGATATGTAACTAACCCCCACCGGCCCACATAGGATTGGTATGCGCTGATCTACACAGGATTGCTGAGTGCTGACACACACAGGATCTGACCCACACAAGATCGGTATGTGCTGACCCACACAGGATCACTGAGCACTGACCCACACATGATCGATGTTCTTTCTTCACGTTACAGCTAGCCACAGGATACCTCGCACTTGGTACACTCGAGCTCCATAGAATCTGCCCCATGAGATATCAGTCATACCTCGACTTATACTAATCTCCAAAAAAGAGAAACCCAAAGGACCGCCATGTCGTAAGGGTTCCAACGCAACAGACAACGCGTCAACCAGATGCCCGGTCTGTAAGCTATATGCATTTTAGTACCGAGGTCCTAGTTGGATTAGTGTTAAATATAACTTGACCATACTTCAAACAACACCCGATAACCAAATGGGTCACACTATTGCGATCCACATGAAAAAACACATGATATGGACTACTCACTTGTCCAAAACGGACACCTGGTGAAAAATTTTCATTTCACTGCAACACATGCGAACCAGGCCTTGTGGGGTCTATGCCTCGACCACTACTTAAATATCCAAAATTGGTCTTGTAATTTCCATCTTAATTTAAAGATCACAACACTGCTTATGGTTCTCCAATCCGATGTCGTATGAATGAGTTACGACATAAGCAAGATTCTGCAATAATAATAACAACTTTATTATAGGGAGTTTCGTGAACTCGAGTCACAGTCTAGAATTTAATATTCAATAATTAGACTTGAATCAACCATCTTAATTATAGGATCATGTTGCCACTGATGGCAAGTAAACCAGACATCTCTTGCAAGAGTTATGGCGGGTCGAAGATTTAATAATAATAATATATTTTTATTATTTGAGCGTTTCAGGTTCCCAATCCAAAAACCTGGAAATTACATCCAATATTGGACTCATAATTTCTGTCTCAAAGTCAGGGTCAAACTACCATTGATGTTTCTTGAAACCGAGGTCGCACGGATAAGTTACGGAAGAAACACTATTTTCCCAACAAAAATTAAAACAATAATATTTTAATATTGTTATTAATGTTTTGTTTTAAACCTTCCATGGATTACATTCTATCTCCCTTGGGTTTTCAGGTTGAGTGCACATCCCTCATAATTGAAAACTCATTTTTATTTTTAATATATCTATCAAAACATTTAAGTTTATCTCTCCAATATAACTCCTTCACGATTTTTCTTCTCCACAAATTCACACATATTCTACTAAAAAACCAAGCACCACATCTGCCAGATCCACTTCCTTTGGCCTCACTCGCCTGAACCATGCACTATCGCGCCAGTCACCCATTCAGTCACCAACTGCCTCACCCTGCTCACACCGGCCAAACCACTCGGCCTCCGCTGATGATTTTCGCACCTCAACCGGCCTTACTGGCTGTGCCGCCTCGGCCTGCCCTTCCTGAACCGTGCACTGCCGGGACGGTCACCCACTCAACCACTGACCACCTCACCTAACTCGCACCAACAAAACCCTTCGGCCTCATTGCCTCTGCTCGACCGCTGCAGCACGTTTCACCATCTACCTCAACCAAAGCAACGCCCTGAAGACTCGTTGGAATCACACCATCACGTTTCCCCTTCCTCAGTCCTCTATATATTTGTTCTTACCCAGAAAATTGTGAAAACCGTAGATTCACGATCCTCGGGTTTATATCTCCACGTATGTATGTCACTCTCAATGGATCACTATGTTTTTAGCACACTTAATTATTTGGAAACGTAGAACACACTAAGAACATGCAAAGAATGAAATATAAAAGATCATGGTATATGTAAAGATCGATGGCCGTGTTTGTTTGTCCATCATCGTTGAGAATCAAGAATAAGAGGAATCAATAAATATATATTTATCATACTTCAAAATAAACCCCCTACCTCGTAAATCCATTGGATAAGGTTCATGATTGAAGGTGGGTAAGTGTTCGTCGTTCTCGTAACAAGCTTCCAACAACACCACTCGAATGACAATCTTCGGTTCTTGATTTTGAGATCCATTCTTCGTCAAGAGCCTCAAGATCCTGCTCCGCCTTTCACCAACTAGAAACAACACCCAACCCCAAGGAAGAGTTAATATAACTCTTAGTTTAAGAGGTGATTTATTTATTTAGAATTAATGAATCCTATTAATTAAAGGGATTTTTTGTTACCCATTTTGTGTAACCAGTCATTTAATGCCCAACATTTAAATTCCCGACCACCCTCTTGTGGTCCCCACCACAAAAAATTAAAAGGAGAGGTGGGAGGATATTTAAAATGAAATATATTTATTTCATTTAATCTTCCTCAAAAAACACAAAAACCAACTTCTTCTCTCAACCCACTGCGGTCGAGGTTAAACCTCCCTTAAGTGAATCTCGACATTGTGAATTCAACATCGCCTTCAGATTTTTAATATGAGCATCATTTCAAAAGTTAGAAAGTTTCGCTCGCGTGTTTACTGAACGTACCTTAAAAAAAGTTCAATAAATTAATAACGTTCACCCTCGAACCACGCTGGTCAAGGTTGGGCTCCACCTAAGGAGAACACTCCCCAATGAACCCAAAATAAATCTCATATTTTTAATCCGAGTTATCATTTATAAGTTATGGATTTTAACGATAAAATAATTTCCAGTTAATTATTTTATTTACGGCCAAAAACTAAAGTTCACTAGTGGTCCGCACCGACCTATGTTAGTATCTTCCTAAAGAGAGAATACCCTCACGAGCTCAATGGCGGTCTCAGATTTTTAATTTGAGTATCCATTCGTGAGTTATAATCATTTGAAAAATAAAATAACTTTATTTAATTATTTTATATATGGTTATGCCATTTTTGGGTTTTCCCATAGGAGGCCCGCACCGACTAAACATAAGTTGTGCCTAGGGTAAACCCGCCATCCTGAGCACAATGGTGCCCACAGATTTCTAATTCGGGAAATCATTTAAGAGTTATTCCACCTTTTCAAGGAAACTTCTTACGCGTGCTATTTAAAGTTTAACAAAACTTCAACGCATCATTCCGGGAACTCCGAGCCTCTGAATCATGCACTGTCAGATTTCGTGGTCTTGAAATAATTCTATATAATTAAATAAAAAAATATACAGAAATTATAGGACATTAAATTCTCCCCACCTTAGGTATTTTCATCATCGAAAGACAAAACACAGACTAAGGAAACAAATGGTGGTACTGAGAATGTATATGAGCCTCCTACTCCAATGTTTTATCTTGGAGGTTCTCATGTTGTTTGCGAACACACACTAGAGGTATAGATATCCCATGAAGGACTCACTCCTATTGATATTCTATCTCCACCGAGAACTTTGTAAAAGTTACCCCATCGTCAAAGTTCAACTCGCCCTAGTCGATAACGTGCAATGGATCATGCACGCATATCCTCAACTACGACACATAGAAATATTTATGCATGCGGTGCATATGTGGGGAAAGAGATAGAAGATACCCCACCTCACTCACTCTACTAATAATCTAGAAAGGTCCGATGAACCTCAGAGATAGCTTGCCGCCCGACCAAACCTACACAATCCTCGTCGGGGTGAGACCCATAGGAAGACATGGTCTCCCTCAACATCTCCTCCTAAAGCAACACGAGTAGCATGGTGTGACCTCTAAAGAGGATGACATGCTCCCAACATTCAGAAAATTTTTCAGGAGACCATCCTGAGGATATCTTAGCATGTTGGGGCTCACAGTCAACGTTCCAAGCTGTGCCTCCCGAATTCACTGAGGAATTGGGGGAGTGACAGTCATAAAATGAAGGTAAGGTTCTCCATATTTATCCACGAAGGATATTTGAAGTGATAATAGCTAATCTGATGCCTCACTCAACAGCTGTAGACCAGAGCTCTTGCTAAGTGCGTCTGCTACGAAGTTCCCATTCCCAGGAGTATAGACTATCTTAAAGTCATAGTCTCGGAGGAACTCTAGCCATTTTCATTGTCTCAACTTCTGAAAGCTCTACTGACACTTCTCCATCCACAAGAATGGCTCCCCCTTCTTCATCAAATCTTACAAGGGTGCCACTACCCTGGATAAGTCTGGTTCAAAACTCCGATAGTACTCAGCCAAAGCAGAAGTCTCTCTCCCTTCGGGGAGGTAATCCTGGAAACATATTTTGAAAAGATGTCTCTACACTCTACCACTACTGTTGGGAACAGACAACTGAAAACTCCTACTACCATGAGGGTAAGGCTAGCCGACTCAAGAGTGATCGGCTGCACCCTCCTATGCATGAGTTTATCCTATGCTTCCTGTGTTTTCTTTTTCACCAACCAAGGAAAACCCCATTCCAACGTTGTAGATAAAACAAAAACGTTTTGACAAATACAGTCAATTTGAGTATGAATTGTGGATGTCCTTTTCATACCCAAACTAACGTCGTAATTCCTCGACGCTGCCACCAAGAGGTTCCAATCGAAACTCTCTCTTCAAGGGTCAGATCACACCGTCATCATAAGTGTGATTATCGAGTCTCCTCCCAAAGGTATCTCCAAACATAAGGTTCAATTCAATGGTATAACTAGAAACTCTATGTATTGAACAAGATTCGTGGAAGGTTGGAATAATTGTTACCTATGTTTATTGATACGACAGTGAGTAGTAGACACAAACCGTACTTCAAATCATTCCTATATCCCTTAGGTTTCACTCCTTGACCGCATGCAGCTACTGTCCTCTGGATCCCTAAGCCTGGTGGGAACCACATTGGGGTGATGGTTGTAACATGTCGAAATGTACACCACATCATGCTGCTCCCCTAGCTTTACTTCCATGTCTGCAGCCCTACAGATTCATCTGTCCTTAACACTTCCTCTCCTCAAAACATTTTACACACCCAGGTCTCTGAAACTAGCGTCAGTTTCCTACTTTCCCACTGTTAACATTCACTGGTTGTATTCGCTCAGCCAAAGAACATTCAAACACAAAGTTATTTCAAGCCCCCTAACATAAGTAGGAATACATAGAGGAATAGTTCTATCTTGTATTTCCCTAAACACACCCCTCTCAGAGGTATGATCCCTAAGGCACTGACTGTACTATATTTATCGAGTACCTGGGATGGTTGGTATGCCTCGATGAATACTTAGCTACCGACATGTCGTCCTACCGAAGCTGTAGAAGCTCTAGGGAACTCTCATCCCTTAGCTATTTATGGAAAGATACCCCCTTCTTTGAGGAAGGTTCTCAAGCTTGTCCACAGAAAAATTAACCTCTTCACAAGATCAGGGTAATATAAACCCTATAATCATCCTACTGAGCCACATAGACGGCTCTCTACCAGGACCGCCATTTGATCGAATGGTGCCTTGACTAGATGGAATATCGTCTACATCCTCAAGCTAGACCTTAGCCGCCTGTGGGTTGATCACACCTTGGAACCTGAGGGGTATATGATGCTGAAATATGTGTAAGGCACTAAGCCTACATGTGTCCTCTACTAGTACCACTGGTTGTAACTACTGACCAACGAGCAGTGATATAGCTAACACACTACCCGAAGAAACTATCTCGGGCAACGATCCATGTACCGAAGCCTCATCACCATGCAGACCATCCTCATGGTCACTCAATGGAAAAGACTAGAATCTAAGATCACCATCTACTCTACTGGTGTAACAACTTGGCAGAAAACTCTAGCCACAACCTCCATCCAATCCTCATCCTCTTGTGGGTCCGTCTCACCTCAGAACCTCGGAGGCCTCTGCCGCTGGAACTTATGCAACGCGCTCATTCAGCGTGCATCCTTTATTGGTGGAGCTAGTGGAAATGGCCACCCAATGGGTAGTGGTGCTGCTGGTACACCACCCGAAGGTGCTAACACTGTTAGATGGCCCTACACCGAGGCCTAATCGCTCGGTGGGCCGTCATTGCGTAATCTATCAGGAATCCTAGATCACTGTCTACGCGGAATAATCCTGATAAGGAATTGGTGAACCATGATCATTAAGTTATAACTAGTGAGATGAATCAAGAGATCAAAAAGAAAACTTTTTCAAAACACACGCAATTAGTGTTTCTGTGTACTGAGTCAGAAATCAGAATTCAGGGTCCTTATGTATGGATACATCGGCTGCCGCACCAACACTAGACTCCCTGAACTGAAAACCACACTCAAAACACATAACACTATTGCTCCACATAGAAAATATCAGAGTCCTAGTTCTTCGGTAGAAATGACTCCTCTGATACCACTTTGTCATGACCTGTCACCCGGGGCCCATGCCGTGACTACCCCAAGCCCGCCTTCCATAGGCCACGGGCTGGCGACTAGCACCAGAAAGGCAGATAACTAAGACCGGGAATGCATTTCCTTTTAACTTGTAAACCCACAAAATCCACGAACATAGTAAGATACAAGCACAAAGTAAACTATATAGTAAATAGGGGAGAACAGTAAGTAATGGGGGCCGGAATACAAGACCAATTGGAAAGTACATGTAAAACTAAAAACATATACTATGAACACCCACCAAGGATCCTACCTGAAGGGTAGGTACAACTCTCAAATGGTCGTCTCTACAGTACGTCACGTCTAGTGGTCCACCTCTGATTAGCCTCCAGTATTGGCACCCTTATCCTTGATCAATTTTGTCCATTATCTGCATAAGACACAAAAAGGTGCGGGTGTAGCCCATGCAGGGGTGAGTATAAAAATACTCAGTAGGGACCTCGAGACCCCCGTAGGTCCCCTAGAGTTCCACAAAGGAAAAACCAAAAAGAAAGACATCAACTCTAATTAGGTATATTCCCATACATATACCTATGTTATCAAGATTTACTCTTATCATACATGAGGGAGGAATACCACAAATGTAACACCATGAAGGTAGAAGTTCCGCATAGGTAACACCATGAAGATAGAAGTACCACACATGTAACACCACCAGATAAAAGTAACACATATATAACACCACAATGATAGAATACCTATCTCATAATCTGTAATAACTTAAGTACATAAGTACTGATTATTAGTTGTAAGGCTAAATTATCTTATTCTGTTAAGTATCACTGCTTATGACCCACACAAGATCGAAAGGTAACTAACCCCTGCTGACCCACACAAGATCAGTATGTGCTGACCCACAAAGGATCGCTGAGCACTAACCCACACAAGATCTGACCCACACATGATCAGTATGTACTGACCCACACAGGATTGATGAGCACTGACCCACACATGATCGATGTTCTTTATTCACGTTACAACCAGCCACATGATTCCTCACACTTGGTGCACTCGAGCTCCGTAGAATCTACCCCTCAAGTTACTAGTCATACCTCGACCGCCACTAAGCTCCACAAAGGATAAACCCAAAGGACCACCATGTCGTAAGGGTTCCAACACAATAGACGGCGCGTCAACCGGATGCCGGATCTGTAAGTTATAGTCATTTTAGTACCGAGGGCCAAGTTGGATTCGTGTTAAATCCAACCTGGCCATACTTCAAATGACACCAGATAACCAAATGAGTCGCAATGTTACGATCCACATGGAAGAACACACAAGATGGACTACCCACTAGTCCAAAATGGACACCCAGTGAAAAAGTTTCATTTCACCACAACATGCGTGAACCGAGCCTCATGGGGCCCACACCTTGACCTCTACTTAAATATCCAAAATTGGTCTTGTAATGTCCATTTTAAATTCAAGATCACAACACCTCTTACGGTTCGCCTATTTGATGTCGTATGAATGAGTTACGACATAAGAAAGATTCCACAACGATAATAATAACTCTATTATTGGGAGTTTTGTGTACCCGAGTCACAGTATAGAATTTATATTCAATCATTAGACTTAAATCGACCGTATTAATGATAGGATCATGTTGCCACTAACGGTAAGTCAATCGGACGTCACACATAAGAGTTATGGCGGGTTGAAGATTTTATAATAATAATATATTATTATTATTTGAGTGTTTCTGGTTCCCGATCCAGAAACCAGAAAAAGACATCCAATATTAGACTGATAATTTCTGTCTTGATGTCAGGGTCGTACTGCAGCTAATGGTTCATGAAACCGAGGTCACACAGATAAGTTACAGATGAAACACAGTTTTCCCAACAAAAATTAAAATTATAATATTTTAATATTGTTATTAATATTTTGTTTTAAACCTTCCATGGATTACGTTCCATCTCCCTTGGGTTTTCATGTTGATTGTGTATCCCTCATAATTGGCACCTTATTTTCATTTTTAATATATCTATCAAAATACTTAAGTTTCTCTCTCTAATCTAACTCGTTCATGATTTTCTCGTCCTCAAATTCATGCCTATTCTACCAGTAAACCCAAGCGCCGCATCCGCCAGATTTGCCGCCTCCAGCCTCGCTTGCCTGAACAATGCACCACCATGCTGGTCACCCATTCAGCCACTGGTCGCCTCACCCTGCTCACACCAGTCGAACCACTTGGCCTCCGCTGATGATTGTCACACCTCAATCGGCCTTGTTGCTTGTGCCGCCTCGACCTGTACTGCCTAAACCACACACCGCCAGGACAGTCACCCGCTTAGCCGTTGTCCACCTCACCTGAATCACACCAGCTGAACCCTTTTTCCTCGCAGCCTCTGCTCGACCGCCACAACACGTCGCACCGTCTACCTCACCCAGATCCACTCCCTAAAGATTTGATGGAATCAGACCGTCACATCGCCACTTCCATGGTCCGCTATATCTTGGTTATTACCCCAAAAATTATAGAAATTGTAGATTCATGATCCTTGGGTCGAGATCTCCTTGTCTGTATGCTTCGCTCAATGGATCATTGTGTTTTTAGTGCGCTTAAATATTCAGCGATGTAGAACATGTGAAGAACGTGCAAAGAATGAAATAGAAAAGATCATGGTATATGTGCATATTGATGGCTGTGTTTGTTTGGTCGTCGTCGTTGAGAATCAAGAACAAGAGGAATCATCTAATAGATATTTATCATACTTCAAAATAAACCCCATACCTCATAAATTCGTTGGATAACGTTTGCAATTGAAGGTGGGTCGGTGTTCGTCGTTCTCGCAACAAGCTTCCAATGATGCCGCTCGAATGACAATCTTCGATTCTCGATTGTGAGATCTGTTCTTCGTCAAGAGCCTCAGGATCCTGCTCCTCCTTTTTCCAACCAAAAAAAACATCCAACCCCAATGAAGAGTTAATATAATTCTTATTTTAAGAGGTGATTCATTTATTTATAATTAATCAATCCTATTAATTAAAGGGATTTGTGGTTACACATTTTGTGTAACCGGGCATTTAATTCCCATAATTTAAATTCCTAACCACCCTCTTGTGGTCCCCACCCCCAAAAATTAAAAGGATAGGTGGGGGGATGTTTAAAATATAACATATTTATTTTATTTAATCCTCTACGAAAAACACAAAAACCAACTTCTTCTCTCAACCCAATGAGGTCAAGGTTAAACCTCCCTTAAGTGAATCCCGACACTGCGAGTTCAACGGTGCCTTCATATTTTTAATCTTCCAACTAGTTCAAAAGTTTTAAAATTCCACTCATGCGTTTACTGAACGTACCTTAAAAAAAGTTCAATAAATTAATAACATTCACCCTCGACCCATGCCAGTTGAGGTTAGGCTCCGCCTAAGGATAACACTACCCAATGAACCCAACAGTACTCTCGGATTTTCAATTAGAGTTACCATTTAGAAGTTATGGATTTCAACAATAAAATAATTGTCACTTAATTATTTTATTTACATTCAAAAACTAACTTTCACTGGTGGTCCGTGCTAGAAAATATTAGTATCTTCCTAAAGAGATTATACCCTCATGAGCTCAACGGTGGTCTCAGATTTTTAATATGAGTAGCCATTCATGAGTTATAAGCATTTGAAAAATGAAGTAACTTTATTTAATTATTTTATTTATGGTTAGGCCATTTTCGGGTTTTTCTATAGGAGGCCCACGACGACTAAAATTAAGTCATGCCTAGGGTAAACCCGCCATCCTGAGTGCAACGGTGCCCTCAGATTTCTGATCTAGGAAACTGTTTAATATTTATTCTAATTTTTTGGGAAAACTACTTATGCATGGTATTTAAAGTTTAACAAAACTTCGACGATTAATTTCGAGCACTCCGGGCCTTGGAATCACGCACTGTCAGATTTTATGGTCTAGAAACAATTCCATATAATTAAAAAAAATTATACGGAAATTCCAGGATATTAAAATATCATAGGTGTGAATAATATTTAAAATTTAAATGAAAATAAAGAAGTTCGCATGGAGTGTTCTAGAAAGGAAATCTTGGAAATACCTTCCTCAAATAAAGTGTAGATTTAAGATAACTTCAATAGAAGGAAGAACGAGACATCGCAAATGAACTTTACACCCTAAATAATGAGAAAAACGCAAAAAAAACCCCATGATTAGGGTTTGGCCAAAATGAAGGAAAACCCCCAAGATTTGAAAGAAAAAAAAACACCAGAGAAGGAGGATACTGGTGAGGGAGGCGTGACTGGAGCGAAGAACGCTAGAGAGGAGGGGGGTTCGCGCCAATATAGGGTGGTGTGGCCAGAGTAGGTGAGGTCGATCGAAGGTCCGGTCGAGTGGGATGGGGGGCTTCAGATGAAGGAGGACACACTGTGAGGAGGTAGGGTGGCCAGACGGAGAGTTTTCTAGAGCACCAGTGGAGAGGAGGCCGAAGGAGTTTGCCATTACTAGGGCTAGGGTCACGCAGGAAACACAAGGGGGGGGGATGGGTTAGTTCATCATGTACAATGGGTAAGTTTGCGTGCATGGAGGACAAATTTATAACATCCTGCCTTTTTATTACATAGCATTTCATTACATTTTACAAACAGAGGATCTTTAAAGTCTAGTGTTTTGGAAATCAGGAACATAAAACATGAGAATAACATAAAAAATTATTTTAAACAACTTGTAAGGATTCATCATACGTTCATCCTATATACATTTACTTCATATCATATCCTAGAGACAGACATCAAAGGAATGGGTGAGTAGAAGGCCCAGTAAGTGTAAACAAGGGAGTCAATGTACTTGTGATATCAACAAGAACTTGAATAAAAACATGAAGACATGAGAAATGGAAGAATAGGCATATAAATAAGAAAATAACTTGGAACATAACTTGAATATGTTGCTACAACATTTCAATTAGAAATTCATGAACATATCACCAAGGTCTATCCCCAAGGTGTCATAAAAATTACGAATGTTATTCCCCAAGGTATCGTGAAACTTGTCATATCTAGAGATTAAATATTTACCCAATACATTGGAGCGCTATCAGGGCACACCCTTAATATGTCTTTACTTTCATGTGATCCACATAGATCATAATCAAACATTTCATAAATAACCCATAGAGAATAAAAGGAATGGGTTTCATTTCAGAATTGTGACGTTTTAAAAGCTCTTAAAAATAAGATCATTATATCATTTATAATCCATGGAAAGGGAGTGAGGGTTATATGTATGTAAATTACAGAATAAAATATATAATCTTTTTATATTTATGAACACCCATAGAAATTAAATAGGTCTGGGTATTCACATAAATAAACAAGGGGATTTCTTGAGAGAAAGAGATAGAAATTTTGAGACGAAATTTCTGCAGCATAACGGCTATATAACATGGTTTTAGAAAACATTGAAAAGAGAGGGGAAAAGGGTCACCCATTCATAAATAATTCATAATATATTATGGGTACTGAATAAGATCATGGAATGGATATTTGAATGATATACCACATGAAATGGAAACATGAAAGAAAAGAGAAGATGCGATTTCTTTTACGAGAAATTCAACAGCCTAACAGCGTCACATAGAAATTCAGAAAACAAATTGATGAGAGAAGAAAGGATCTCTCATCATTTTTACATGAAATGGGTAGTAATAAGAACATATAAGAACATACCCTAAACATAATGAGATGGAAAATATAAGACACAACATAAAGAAAGTAATGACTTAAAAGAGGAGGGTGAAAGAATCCCTTACCTTGAAGAGTAACTTCAAAAGATTGAAGGTTGGGACCTTGGGAGGATTGAGGGAACCTTAGGAGGACTCCTTGGGAGGTAAAGAGACCATAACTTCGTTGGGGATGATTTGGGAATGAAATGAATGAGGTAAAGGCTTGGTATTTATAGGAGAAGTGAGGGGACAAAGCATTAATTTCCAAGGGACACCTCATCGGTGGTATTGGAAAAACCATGGGCTTGCCCATGGTATTGGCCCATGGTATTGGTCACTTGGGACACCTCATACCTTATATTACTATTCATAAATCTACCAGAATTATTGCAAAAATATTACATCCTTAATGATGTCATTAAACACCTGAAACTCAAAAACTATATTTTCACTATTCACCGAAAATTTAACATTCTCAGAAAAATCCCAAAATTTCACCTTAACCAAATATCTATGATCTGATTTCAAAAATGAGCTCCATTTTATTAAAATAATTTTCTAAATATTTTTAATTTGATTTTTAAATAAAAACACTATTCACTGAAAATTCAACTGTTTCAGAAAAATCCCAAAATTTCACCTTAACCAAATATCGACGCTCTGATTTCAAAAATGAGCTCCATTTTATGAAAATATTTTTAGAAATATTTTTAATATAATTTTTAATTAAAAAAACATTATTCACCTGAAAAAACTAATACTTAACCAATAATTTATGAAATAGTTATTTACCGATTTTATTGAATCACATTACTTAATCAAGGTGCCTAAATTATATTAATACTTTCTTAAGTGAGGTTACTTAATCCATTTGATCACATTACTAATAATAAGTGTAGAATCACTATTCATAATTTACTATTCATAAAAAATTAAGTTAATCTTATTAGAATATAAATTTCTTACTGAACATAACTGTAGAAGACCATTTTTTTGAAAATCATTACACATATTAATTATTTAAGATTTACATAAATATTTTTAAAATATATTTTTTATAAAATTCATCAATAATATGCACACTATATTTATCTGAACATTTGAAAATTCACAAACTTCACCATAAGAAGAAATCACAAATTTTATTTAAATCAATGGATTTCACAAGGTAGTTATGGTCTCATTACATAAACCCTTATAACACCAGCATAGGACCTAAGAGTAAGGTATGCTAGGGTGATAGAATATTAGGGAAGCTCGACCAACATTGTCCAAGTAGTGATTTCTATCAGCTTGAACTTCTCACGAAGGTGATTCCATTTCAGCTTCACACGATGAAGTTCGGCTTGGGGTTGGTCCAGAGAAAATACCAATGGTTCTACCTCTTTCTCGAGTTCCATCAGATGGGCTTCGATTGGCCCGAGACTACTGGATGAGGCCATTGAATCTTCTTTCTATATTAATTAACCAATATCACTTGTATTTATAGGCAATAATCGCAACATTTAGTTTCTAACAGTCATACTGACTAACGGTCATATAACAGTCGAAACCCAACAGTCCCATTTTAATTATAATCATTTTATTAAATGAAATAGTTTTGTTGAGTATAAAATAAAATAACACAAAAAATTAGAAAACAAAATTTATTCAAAATTTCGGGTCGTTACATTCTCCCCCCTTAAGAAATTTCATCCTCACAATTTTAAAATTGGGCTTTGAAATTTCATTGAAATTCCTACATCAGAAAAAGAGTCACTAAAACTATTACTTTAGAAGAATGAAAGAGAAGCGCAAAGGTCACCCGAGTTAACCCATACTAGGATTCTATGCAGAAAAACATGGATGTGGAAGAGAAAAAAAAGGGTCAAGTTCTTATGGAGAGTGATAAAAAACATGATTAGGAGAAAATTAACCACAAGAAGATCACAAAATTAAGATGTGTTAAACAGTCTTTGATTACCCAGTAGGAAACGTAAATCAACAATGTTTTTGTTTTAAAATCATTTTCATAATTTTGAGGAATTCATTTACTACATAGAATAAAAACACAAGGAAATACATTTACCTTAAATTAGAGTTTCATCCCTTAATATGTTTCCACCAAGATTAATCTTTTCTCTAAACAATGATCATTAAAAAAGACTTGGTCTCATCAAAAGAACAAGAATCATATTATAGAGAATCACATAATCCAAAAAAGAATAATTATATTTTTCCCTTGTCTTTAGTCATCACCTAAAACTAAAATGTTTAGTATGAGATCATATAATCCCCAAAAAGGATAATTCTTTATAAAATGAAAAATGAATATTATTCCCCAAAATTCAACAAAAGTACCCAAATTTCTAGAAAGACCATTCAATACCCAATCATCCTTAAAATTCATCAGAATAAACCAAACTAAGATTGGAAGCCAAAATTCAGAAGGATTTAATCACATAGTCTTCCATAATAAATCTTAACATTTATCTCCAAATAACATTGAATACTATTAAAGTATCATTCTAAAGTGTAATTATATTCTCTATGCTAGGTTAATCATTTTCCAGAAATAACCCAAATCACCATATGTCCACAATAAATACATAAATTCTTACAAAAAAATTCAACCATTCCTCCTTAATTTAAATCCCGTAGTATTTTATTTCCCTTAGACATATAGTACTCCAAAAGATAAAACATCGTCCAAAATAACCTGTATCATTTAATCACAAAATCATTTTCCTATACAAAGGATATCCATTTGATAAAACATAATTTTCCAAAATCAACTTATTCTTGATCCATAAAAATAGCAGGTGCATTAGTCAATTCGAAGGGCATAACAAAAAAATCATAATTCCCATATCTTTATTGGAAGGTAGTTTTTGGAATATCACCATTCTTCAACCTTAATTTATGATAACCAAAACGAAGATATATCTTAGAGAAGAATTGAGTCCCATGAAGTTGGTCAAATAAGTCATCAATTCTTGGAAGAGAGATTTTTTTTTCACTGTGATACCATTTAGTTATCTATAATCAATGCATAGCTGCATTGATCCATCCTTCTTCTACACAAAGAGAAATGGTGCTCCCAAAGGAGACACACTTGTTCGGATAAACCCATTCTCCAAAAGATCTCAGAGTTGTTTCTTTAATTCCTCTAGCTCCAAATTTTCCATCCTATAGGGGGTCTTTGACATTGGATGAGATCTAGGTACGAGTTCAATGAATAACTCTACCTTTATTTCCAGGGAAGGTCTGGGTAACTCCTCAAGAAACATGTCAACGTATTCCTAGAAAATGGGGGCATTTTCTAAAAGAATAAATCCTTCATGAGAAAATTATTTCATTTACAAATCTTTTAACTAAAAAGGATTTTATGTCTTAAAACTTCATGCTTAGACAATTTCATTTTTCTATAATTCCTTCATAATGATTCATAAAAAACTCGCAATTAACCAAACGTATCCCCTGTGAGTGTCGTAACCAAGAGTGCAGTAAGGCCCATTGTCGTGTACGAGTTCCCGTTTGAGTCTAGCTCAAAGTGGTGCTTTTGAGTTTTACCCCTATGTAAATCTGCGTTAGAGCCACCTCTACCTGCTCGTATCCAGACAAGGATGTATTTGCTTGATAAAGAACTTACTCAATACTCACCAAAATACCAAGATTATTTCCAATATTGAAACTTTTCTATAGGGTTCTTCTTAAAGTTTTCACATCCTAATTTCCATAAATAACTAAACTATCCTTTGATACTAACTATATCATCCATCCTTTTTATTACATAACATTTCATTACATTTTACAAATAGAGGATCTTTAAAGTCTAGTGTCTTGGAAATTAGGAACATAAAACATGAGAACAACATAAAAAATTCTTCTAAACCACTTTTAATGCTTAATCAAAGGTTCATACTATGTACATTTACTGCTCCTCATATCCTGGAGATAGACATCAAAGGAAAGGGTGAACAGAAGGCCCAGTAAGGGTAGAAAAGGGAGTCAATGTACTTGTGATATCAATAAGAACTTGAATAAAAACATGAAGACATGAGAAATGGAAGAATAGGGATATAAATAAGAAAAGAACTTGGAACATAACTTGAATATGTGGAAACAACATTTCATTTATAAATTCATGAACATATCACCAAGGTCCATCCCAATGGTTTCATAAAAATTACCAAGGTTATTCCCCAAGGTATCGTGAAACTTGTCATATCTATAGATTAAATCTTTATCCAATGCATTGAAGTGATATCAAGGTGAACCCTTAAAATGTATTTACTTTCATGTGATCCACATATATTATAATCAAACATTTCATAAATAACCCATTGAGAATAAAAGGAATGGGTTTCATTTAAGAATCGTGACATTTTAAAAGCTCTTAAAAATAAGATCATTATATCATTTATAAACCATGGAAAGGGAGTGAGGGTTATATGTATGTAAATTACAGAATAAAATATATCATATTTATATATTTAGGAACACCCATATAAATTAAATAGGTCTGGGTATTCACATAAAAAATGGTATTTCATGAGAGAAAGAGATAGAAATTTTGAGACGAACATTCTGCAGCATAACGGCTATATAACATGGTTTTAGAAAACATTGAAAAGAGAGGGGACAAGGTTAAAAAACTAATAAATAATTCATAATATAGTGTGGGTACTGAATACGATTATGGTATGGATATTTTAATGACATAACACATGAAAAGGAAACATGAAATAATAGAGAAGATGCATTTTCTTTTACAAGAAATTCAGCAGCCTAACAACGTCACATAAAAATTCAGAAAACAAATTGATGAGAGAAGAAAGGGTCTCTAATAATTTGGACATTAAATGGGAAGTAATAAGAACATATAAGAATATACCCTCAACATAATGAGATGTAAAATATAAGACATGACATAAAGGAAGTCATGAATTAAAAGAGGAGGGTGAAAGAATCCCTTACCTTGAAAAGTAACTTCGAAAGCTTGAAGGTCAGAACCTTGGGAGGCTTGAGGGAACCATGGGAGGAATCATTGGGAGGTAAAGAGACCAGAACTTAGTTGGTGAGGATTTGGAAATGAAATGAATGAGGTAAAGGCTTGGTATTTATAGGAGAATTGAGGGGACAAAGCATTAATTGCCAAGGGACACCTCATCAGTGGTATTGGAAAAACCATGGGATTGCCCATGGTATTGGCCCACGGTATTGGCCAATTGGGACATCTAATACCTTATATTACTATTCATAAGTTGACTAGAATTATTTCATAATTATTACATCCTTAATGATGTCATTAAACACCTGAAACTCAAGAACTGTATTTTCACTATTCACCGAAAATTCAACTTTCTTAGAAAAATCCAAAAATTTTACCTTAACCAAATATTGATGATATGATTTAAAAAATGAGCTCCATTTTATGAAAATAATTTTCTAAGTATTTTTAATTTAATTTTTAATTAAAAACCCTATTCACTAAAAATTCAAATGTTTCAGAAAAATCCCTAAATTTCACCTTAACCAAATATCGATGCTCTGATTTCAAAATTGAGCTCCATTTTATGAAAATAATTTTCTAAATATTTTTAATTTAATTTTTAAATAAAAAAAACTATTCACCTAGAAAAAACTAATACTTAACCAATAATTTATGAAACAGTTATTTACCTATTTTATTGAATCACATTACTTAATCAAGGTGCCTAAATTATATTAATACTTTCTTAAGTGAGGTTACTTAATCCATTTGATCACATTACTAATCATAATTTTAAAATCACTATTCATAATTTAAAATTTATCAAAAATTATGTTGATCTCATTAGACTCTAAATTTCTTACTGGACATAATTGTAGAAGACCATTTTTTGAAAATCATTACACATTATTAATTATTTAAGGTTTACATAAATATTTTTAAAACATACTTTTAATAAAATTCATCAATAATATGCATACTATATTTATCGGGACATTTGAAAATTCACAAACTTCACCAAAAGAAGAAATCCCAATTCTTATTTAAATCAAAGGATTACACAAGGTAGTTACAGTCTCGTTACATAACCCCTTATAACACCAGCATAGAACCTAAGAGTAAGGTGTGCTAGGTTGATAGAATCTTAGGGTGGCTCGGTCAACATTGCCTGAGTAGCGATTTCTATCAGCTTGAACTTCTTGTGAAGGAGATTCTGTTTCAACTTCACATGATGAAGTTCGACTTGGGTTTGGTCCATAGCAAAGCCCAAAGGTGCTACCTCCTTCCCAAGTTCCGTCAGATGGACTTCGATCGGCCCGAGACTACTGGATGACGCCATTGAATCTTATTTCTATATTAATTAACCAAGATCACTTGTATTTATAGACAATAATCACCACATTTAGTTTCCAACGGTCATACTGTCCAACAGTCATATAAGAGTCGAAACCCAACAGTCCCATTTTAATTATACTCATTTTATTAAATGAAATTTTTTTGTTGAGTATAAAATAATATAACACACAA
The DNA here is from genome assembly GCA_963277665.1 of Viscum album. Classification (NCBI taxonomy): domain Eukaryota; kingdom Viridiplantae; phylum Streptophyta; class Magnoliopsida; order Santalales; family Viscaceae; genus Viscum; species Viscum album. The sequence goes on from OY728125.1 coordinate 1,426,225,276, forward strand.
AATTAGGAAAAAAAATTTATTCAAAATTTTGGGTCGTTACAGAATTGGGGGAGGGGTGTGTGATGGGTAAAAAAAGAGGGGATTAAAACCCTCTTAATAAAACTAATAATAATAAAAAATTAATAATAATAATAATAATAATAATAATAAACATTATAATAATAATAATAAATTAATTTTAAATATAAATTTAATAACAATAATTTTATTCTTAATAATAATAATAATAATAATATAATAATAATAATATTAAGAACACTTTTAATAACAAAAATATTAATAATAATTCAATAATAAAAATAATAATAACATTTTTAATAATAATAATAATATCATCTACTACAATAATATTATTAATATTACTTCTTAAACATTTACTTTATTTTATTTTTATAATAAAATTATTTATTTTAAACATTTGGCAACCACATGGGTACTTAGGCCGACTGCATAGTTACCACCAACTGTGCGGTGCCCATGTACCGGTCCAAAACCCATCCGAATTTCAATGTTTAAAAAAATTCATCCTGGGCCCCAAACCCAACTTCATCCAAAAAATTTGAGACTAAGAAAAGAATAAATTAAAAGAGTGACTGAGGTTGGGGTGTGACAATAATAACCACAATCTTTTCTATTTTTTTTCTTCAGAAACTGTAGAAACATTGATAAAAATAAGTAATTTGTTTTGATATGTGTTTGGATAGTGAAATATTATTATATATACTGTGATACTTGTCTAGTCGCATTACTTGTCATGTTTCTATTCTTAGCCCCTAGCTTTATTCCATGATGTAGATGATATTTATGCACCACCCTATCATAACAAAATCCTTATTAAAAGTTAATATAAATTATATAACTAGATATTTTTTTCTAAAATGTTGGATGTAGTCTATTAAAAATTGAAAAGCTTCATCATGTGTTGTCGGTTTGTTGGATATCCATGCGTTGAATCTTGGAAATAAATCTTTGGTGTATCCAAATTGACCACAATGAGCATCCAATACTGCCTAAAAACAAAAAGGAATAAGAAATGAATGAAATGAAAATATATTTGATATGATTAAATTATAGATTTTACCCCTGAATCGTTGGTATTAATAAGATTTTTTCATCTGTATTTTTTCTTATAAATAATTTGAGCAGGCTTGCCACTATTTTAGCCTCTTTCTTGGAATCTATTTTTTCTTGTTTTGTAGAGGTGAGGTGAGGAATAACGAGTCAATTTTTTTTCATGGGGAAATCCCTTCAACTTTTTTTCATATATACACATGCAAAAAATGAAATGTATTTAGTCATAATTAACATAGTATATTAACTTTTGGAAAATCAAATAATGAAAACATAGCTCATGTATATATTTAGAACTGTGCCTCCTAGCCAATCATAATCGAGGATTTCACTTATATTCTCACCACCAATGAAGTTTAGATTATCCCCTCCATTCACATTTTATTCAAAATAAATTGTATAATTATGACCATATTTTAACTTTGTATCCATATGAGATTGAAATGATAATAAATATGGATATAGAATGGGAAGGGTTAAAGTGATTTCAGTATATTTTTTTGATCAGTTGGTTGATACTTGAGATGGTTTTGATCCATTATTTCATTTCACCAACTTTGGTTTTTCTATCTATAATAACATTCACCTGTTTAGACCTTTTTTCATTAAATTTTAAAGGTTTAGCTTGAAAAATAAATTGGAAATGTAAAGACCCGGAAATTTCAAGGAAATTTTTTTCTTAATTATCTTTGCAATTTTACAAGAACATGGTTTCTGACGGCGCCTGATTCCGAGGCCCGGTGTGCCCGGAATTAATTTCCAAAGTTTGGCTCGGGTACGTTCAGTGAACGAGCGAGCGGGAATTTCTATCTTTTGAACCGGTGCTCGGAATTGAAATCCGATTGCACCGATGAACTCGCAACGCTGGTAATCCCTTAAGAGAACCTATACCGTAGTTGCGTTTGTACGGGAGGAGAAGTTAATTTTTGGGGTTTAATTAAAAAAGTGAATAAAATTGTTAAATCAAATTTTAACAATGTTAAGTGGTTAACTTCTCCCATGGGAAGTTGGTTGTGGGCCCACATCCATCCAACATCCCATGTGTGGATATTTGAAAGGGTGGGGCCCACACGAACCCCCCCCCCCACCTTTTCAAATTCCTTAAACTCCCTAACCCTCTTAACCCCTCACATTCCAACTCCCCATTAACTCACATTCTTTAATATTTGACAACTTGATTAATTAATGAGGTGAGTTAAGTATGGTTTATTTGAATTTCAATCTTTTTAAATTCTTGCCAACACTTTTCAATTAATTAATTAAACCAACTTAATTAATTATTTTGAGTGTTTGAATTCTTTTGAATTCATTTTTCCAACATTAAAAAGAGAGATTATATTCTTCTTTTTGGGTTGGCATAAACCTTGCGGGGAGAACTAAAGAGAGGAGAAGAACTCTTGGAAGATCACCAACCTCTCGAGGAAGAACGTTCCACGTTTCGGAAGAACGTGAAGCAACACCTCCGACCATCATCAACCGGAGTAAGGAAGGGAAGCACTGCCGCCTACAAAGTATACAGAGGGTGACGTCTCAGCTCGACTTCACCGAGCTCTTCTCCCACCAACCTAGACGGAACGACGCCCGACCTACGCGACGCTTGTCTTCCGCGGGTCGTTGAAGAACTCCGTTCTTGAAGCCGAGGTAGGGGTTTTAACTTTTTAAAGTTATGTGGATCTCTCCTTCTAACTTGAAGGTTTATATTTGTCGGGCCTTGATTCCAAATCTTTTTATTTAATTTAAAAGATTGTGAAAGTTTATCATTCATTAAAGGCCGATTGCTATCAATTTAACGTGAGGAGTTTGGACCGCACAAACCCGGCCGACCCTCCTCCTTTGTTTTTCGTGATGGTTTCTTGAGGATGATACGAGAAAACGTGGTGCCGTCGCACCATGCGATTTATTGTGGAAGATACGCGCGGCGCCGTCGCGCCGCGCCGTGGAAAGAAATCCAAGAACGCGACACCGTCGCGTCGCGTTGAAGAAAGTCAAAGGCGCCGCGGCCGGAGCGGGGCCGCGGCAGAGGGAAGCGATGCCGTCGCATCGCGCCGAAGGGCATAGGCCGCGGCCGGTTCCGGGCCGCAGTGGAGCAAGATGACCGGCGGCCGGCACCGGGCCGCCAGTGTCGGCCGGTCCTTGCTGGCGAAACCGGCCGGCCAGTGCGGGCCGGCCGGGCAGTGGAGACCGGGGGAATTAATTTTCCCCGACCGGGTCTCAAAAGCAGCCCCAATTAAGGCGCCGTGATTCTCAAAGTGGGGGGGGGGGGGCTTTGCCCCCCACGCGCGACACCCGAACAACGCCCAGGCCGCGCCGCCGCGCCGGACCGCACCGGCCCGCGCCACCGGCCGTGCCGGGTTTTCCGAGCCGGGCCGGGTCGTCGGGCCGGGTCGACCCGGTTCGACGGACACGGGGGGGGGGGGGGGGGTTGGCCCGGGCCCAGACCCCCAGTTTCGGACCACGTCAAATGCCCGTATCTTGGGCTACGGGCCTCCAAACGACTCGCCGTCAGCGGCAACGCGATCCTTGGATCAAGACAGTCATTTCGGTATACTACACTCAAGGCACATCTTCCTTTTCGGGAGCCTACGTGGTTAAAACTCTATAGTTAAGCGTGCTTGGCCTAGAGTAATGATCAGGATGGGTGACCTCCTGGGAAGTTTCCCAGAGTGGGTGTGAGACGGAAAAACCAGTAACTCTCAGACCGGGCATCCGATTGACGAGCTGTCTGTTGTGTTGAGTTCCTGTTTACGATACAAAACTTTTGGCATCCTCCGCCCAAGGAATGGATGCAGATGGATAGTGGCCGGGTTGGATCACACCGAAATCCAACCGGGCCCCTAGAACGGAAAAACTGATATCTTTCTGACAGAACGCCCGTTTGACGAACCGTCAGCAGCGTTGGTGATCTCGTTGAGAAACGGTCCCTATGAGTATACCCTATGAGAGTTCGGGGTACAGTTGAGATACGGCCGGGTTTGGTTCGCTCACGAAACCAACCGGGCCCTTGGGACGAAAAGGCTAATAACTCACAGACCGGGCGTCCGATTGACGCGCCGTCTGTTGTGTTGAGACCCCTATGACGAGGCGGTCCTTTGAGATACTTCTTCGTGGGACTTTGAGATACTTGGAGTGTCGAACTGTAGCTCGTGGAGTGGATCCTCCCAGTGACGAGCGTGCAGAGTACAGAGACCGTGTAATTGGCTGAGACCTGACGACTGCTTGACAGACTTGACTTGGAGTGAGTCGACTAGCCCAGTGGACGGAGCACTACTTTCTGAGGTGTAGACCCATGGCGGACGGAGCACTACCTGTGTGACAGTGCAGACCCGCGGTACTCATCCGGGGAGTACCTCAGCAGGCTACTAAGGGGTGTGCACTACTGTGTTTGAATGACATACCTCGGCGGGAAGCACTACAGTGTCTGGGTGGCTGACCCGCGGTACTCGACATGAGGATTACTTCAACAGTCTTAGGTTAGTGAGCAGTACCTCGGAGTCGTGACAGGACCACTGTACACTCCAGAGACGTAGCTCTTCAGCAGTTATGGTTTCGATAATGAAAATCCTGGTTTGAGCTGAGACTTTTGACCTTGTGTTTACCTCATGATTGAGATGGGTCACTTGATGACTTAGGTATATGTATGGGCATATACCTGGGTAGTGGTTATCCGTTGATTTCACAATCCTTGTGTTTCCTCATGATTGAGATGGGTTACTTGATAACTTAGGTATATGTATGGACATATACCTAAGTAGAGGTTATCTGTTGATATCTTCTTTTTGGTTATCCTTGTTGGTTTTAGTGAGACCGTGAGGGTCTCGGGATCCCTACTGAGTATCGTTATACTCACCCCTGCACGGGCTATGCCCGCACCTCGTTGTGTTGGTTGCAGACGACGGGCAGTGCTGACGGAGGTCGAGTGTTCCAGGACTGGACGGTACCCAGAGTTGGACTACTCGACGAGTCAGTATCCGGAGGTGGACTTCACGGCGAGATGACACTCAGAGGTGGTTGGCGGGCGAGACAGTTGTGGAGGCTATCTTTACCTACCCTTCAGGTAGGATCCGTGGTGGATGATCCAGGAGCTGTGCCAACTGTACCTACCCTTCAGGTAGGATCCGAGGAGGACGACCCAGGAGCCACTTCCGTCCCACCAGTTGTTGTCTTTTTCTGTTGTACTTTGTTCAGTTTTAGTTGTACTTTCTTTTGGGTTTGTATTCTGGCCCATTTTTCCTTTCAACACTTCTCTTTGTACTTAGTGTTTACTTCTGCTTATACTCTGTCGTGTTTGTTTACTTTTATAAAGGAAATTCCTTCCCAGTTATCGGGATTTACGCCTTTGGTGCTAGTCGCCAGCCCCTGGCCTATGGAAGGCGGGCTTGGGGTAGTCACGACACGGGCCCCGAGGACGGGTCGTGACAAATTGGTATCAGAGGAGTTCGGTTCTACTGCAGAACTTATAACTCTGATGTTTCTTTCTATGAAGCAATAGTGTTGAGAGTACCGAGTGTGGTTTTCAGTTCAGGGAGTCCAGTGTTGGGGCGGGCGGCCGACGTATCCATACACCAGGACCCTGACAACTGATTTCCGACTTTGTGCACGAAACACTGATTGCGTGTGTGTTTTCAAAGGTTTTCCCTTAAAACAGCTCAAACCAGGTCAGCTCACCAGGTATAAACGTTTGACCATGTCACGATGTTTCTTTCAGGATGCCTTTTCACGGACGACCAGCTAGAGCCCAGAGGGATGTGCGTTCTGACAGCCTATCGAGCGACGAGGCTTCGGTACAGGGCCCTCTTACAGTTGAGGCACCAGCGGAGGCACCAACAGTACTGCTACCCGTTGGGCCACCTATGCCACCAGCCCCAGCAGTAGGCGATGCACGACGCTTGAGCGCGCTGCACGAGTTCCAGCGCCAAAGGACACCCAGGTTCTGGGGAGAGACGGACCCGCAGGCAGCTATGGTTTGGCTGGAGGCTGTGGTGAGAGTCGTCAGGCTAGTGGGGGCGCCGGCAGACTTCATGGAGATCTTTGCTACCAGCCTCCTTCAGGCAGCAGCAGGGAGGTGGTGGAGCCACTTGTTTCAGTTTTGCGACGGGATGAACTTCGCATGTGAAGACTTCGAGACCTTTTTCAGGGTGGAGTTTGTGCCAGTATCTCTACACCCCGAGCGTGTACAGGAGCTTCTGCCTTTTCCGCGTGTTTTACGATCAGTAGCCGAGTCATCTGTGGGCAGTAGATAGATGATGCAGAGGTCCAGGAGGACCAGACTAGCAGTTGGGCGATCTCGGGTTTTAGGACCGGTGGTGCGGGGCACCCGGGGTGGGAACAGAGCTAGGCGTGCCAGAAGCAGGTTGTGTTACTCATGCGGCGGAAAGGGTCACCTGGCATGTGACTGTCCGACTCCTCGTACAGTTGATCCGCAGGCGTTGGAGGAGCCACCGAGCCAGAAGCAGCGACGAGTGCTTGAGCAATAGCTGAGCAGTGGACAAGGCAGTAGAGCTCCGAGAGCAGGTGGGCAGGAGAGGAACTAGTGGATACATCCTTTGTACTTCTAGTTCCATGTTTCTTTTGTATTCGTGTCTTTGTACTATGAGCTGCAATAATAAAAAGACACTTATCTTTTTTTTCTTTCCTATCCTTTTGTTTGGTTGATACTGAGTGGTCCCGGTTAAACTGTTGACTTGACCCTCACTTTTGAGATTTCTACTGGAGGGGACCCAGTGACCTCACACTGATGCCGACAGTGTGACTCGACCCTTGGAGGCGAGAGTGACAGTTGGATCTCTTAGTAGTTACGTCGAGGCCTTATGACGTCATCCATGGCATGAATGCATCATTCATGTTAGGATTGACTATATTAGGCAACGAATGTGGTTCATCCAGGGGATGAGACCAGATTTCTCTTATCGGCATAGAAGAAATCATAGCAGCTCTTGTGAGACTAAAGGAGGTGCAGTTCATCCAGGAGCGGATGAAGACTGCACAGTGCAGTAAGAAACAGGGAACCGGTGCCAGTCTTAGAGACTCGGGCGTGTTAAATGTTTCAAGAAGAGGAAGCTTTAAATAGAGATGAGTCTACGAAGCGACAGACATGGAGGCAGAGCTAGGAGAGCAGCATGAGGTGCCGTACATCTTAACATGCTACAACCACCCGCCTTAGTTATCCCCGCCAAGCTCAGGGAGCTGGAGGTCGGTGGAAGAATGCGGCTGCATGCGGTCAAGGAGTGTGACCCAATGGCTCTAGAAATGATTCAAGGGACAGTCTGTGTCCACAACTAGCTGCTGTAGTAACAGACGTCGATATGAATCATTCCTCGCTTTCACAAATCTTGTTCCAGACCTAGAGTTTTCGGTAAGCCGTGGACTTGACCCTCACGTCTGGAGATAACTTGGGAGGAGACTCAATAATCACACTTACGCCGATGGTGTGGTCAGACCCTCGAGGCGAGAGTTTCGGTTGGAATCTCTTGGTGGCAGCGTCGAGGCCTTACAGAGTTAGTTTGAGTATGGAATGGGCAATAACTATTCATACTCAAATTGATGGGTTTAGGCAAACGTCGGGATGGGTTTTACTTGGTCGGCGGAAAAGGAAACCCCAGGCAGCGTAGGGTAACTCTTGCACAGGAGGGTGCGACCGATCACTATTGAGTCGGTCAACCTTACACTTGTGGCAGCAGCCTTTCGAGTTCCAGTTCTAACAGAAAATGGAGACCTCTGGAGTTCGAGGATGACGATCACGTCCTTATATGGGTCTCACCTCGATGAGGTTTACGGAGATGTGGCCATGGCGACAAGTTATCTCCGGGGTTCAGCGGACCTTCTTAGGTCCCCAGCTGGGTAGGCGGGGTGGTTTACCGCTTGACCCATTCACCGCAGTTGCACCAGGTGCACGACGACTTCCACGTATCTCAACTGAGGAGATACGTGCTCGACCCTTCGCATACCATCGACCATGAGGAGCTGGACGATGGCGATGGGGTGTCTTTCACTGAGATTCCAGTGGGGATCGAGGATCGACAGGAGCAGATCCTATGAGGAAGATTGATTCCTCGGGTGCACTTTCTTTGGCAGTACGGACCCTCCAGGTAAGCACATGGGATCGGAAGGCTCAGATGCGTGCTCTGTACCGCTTTTGTGACCCTAGTTTGTGTTGAAGCTTTACGGGGACGTAAAGCCCTGAGGTGAGAGTAATGTAAAGACCCAGAAATTTCAAGGAAATTTTTTTCTTAATTTTCTTTGGAATTTTACAAGAACGCAGTTTCTGACGGTGCCTGATTCCGAGGCCCGGTGTGCCCGGAATTAATTTCCAAAGTTTGGCTCGGGTACGTTCAGTGAACGAGCGAGCGAGAATTTCTATATTTTGAACCGGTGCTCGGAATTAAAATCCGATTGCACCGATGAACTTGCAACGCCGGTAATCGCTTAAGAGAACATTTACCATAGTTGCGTTTGTGCGGGAGGAGAAGTTAAATTTTGGGGTTTAATTAAAAAAGTGAATAAAATTGTTAAATCAAATTTTAACAATGTTAATTTGTTAACTTCTCCCATGGGAAGTTGGTGGTGGGCCCACATCCATCCAACTTCCCATGTGTGGATATTTGAAAGGGTGGGGCCCACAGGAACCCCCCACCTTTTCAAATTCCTTAAAATCCCTAACCCTCTTAACCCCTCACATTCCAACTTCCCATTAACTCACATTCTTTAATATTTGACAACTTGATTAATTAATGAGGTGAGTTAAGTATGGTTTATTTGAATTTCAATCTTTTGAAATTCTTGCCAACACTTTGCAATTAATTAATTAAACTAACTTAATTAATTATTTTGAGTGTTTGAATTCTTTTGAATTCATTTTGCCAACATTAAAAAGAGAGATTATATTCTTCTTTTTGGGTTGGCATAAACCTTGTGGGGAGAACTAAGGAGAGGAGAAGAACTCTTGGAAGATCACCAACCTCTCGAGGAAGAACGTTCCACGTTTCCGAAGAACGTGAAGCAACACCTCCGACCATCTTCAACCGGAGTAAGGAAGGGAAGCACCGACACCTACAAAGTATACAGAGGGTGACGTCTCGGCTCAACTTCACCGAGCTCTTCTTCCACCAACCTAGACGGAACGACGCCCGACCTACGCGACGCTTGTCTTCCGCGGGTCGTTGAAGAACTCTGTTCTTGAAGCTGAGGTGGGGGTTTTAACTTTTTAAAGTTATGTGGATCTCTCCTTCGAACTTGAAGGTTTATATTTGTCGGGCCTTGATTCCAAATCTTTTTATTTAATTTAAAAGATTGTGAAAGTTTATTGTTCATTAAAGGCCGATTGCTATCAATTTAACGTGAGGAGTTCGGACCGCACAAACCCGGCCGACCCTCCTCCTTTGTTTTTCGTGATGGTTTCTTGAGGATGATACGAGAAAACGTGGTGCCGTCGCAGCACGCGATTTATTGTGGAAGATACGCGCGGCGCCGTCGTGCCGCGCCGTGGAAAGAAATCCAAGAACGCGACGCCGTCGCGTCGCGTCGAAGAAAGTCAAAGGCGCCGCGGCCGGAGCGGGGCCGCGGCGGAGGGAAGCGATGCCGTCGCATCGCGCCGAACGGCATAGGCCGCGGCCGGTTCCGGGCCGCGGCGGAGCAAGATGACCAGCGGCCGACACCGGGCCGCTGGAGTCGGCGAAGGAAGGACCGGCCGTCGCCGGTCCTTGATGGCGAAACCGGCCGGCCAGTGCGGGCCGGCCGGGCAGTGGAGACCGGGGGAATTAATTTTCCCCGGCCGGGTCTCAAAAGCGACCCCAATTAAGGGGCCGCGATTCTCAAAGGGGGGGGGGCTTTGCCCCCCGCGCGCAGCACCCGAACAGCGCCCAGGCCGCGCCGCCGTGCCGGTCGGCGCCGTCGCGCCGGACCGCGCTGTCGATCCGGTCCGCGCTGGCATGCACCGCCGGCCGGGCCGGGTTTTTCGAGCCGGGCCGGGTCGCCGCCCGGGGCGGGTCGACCCGGTTCAGCCAACCCAGGGGGGGGGGGGGTCGGGCCGGGTCGGCCCGGGCCCAGACCCCCAGTTTCAGACCACTTTTGGTCAAATGCCCGTATCTTGGGCTACGGGCCTCCAAACGACTCGCCGTCAGCGGCAACACGATCCTTGGATCGAGACGGTCGTTTCAGTATACTATACTCAAGGTACATCTTCCTTTTCGGGAGCCTACGTGGTTAAAACTCCATAGTTAAGCGTGCTTGGCCTAGAGTAGTGATCAGAATGGGTGACCTCCTGGGAAGTTTCCCAGGGTGGGTGTGAGACGGAAAAGCCAATAACTCTCAGACCGGAAGTCCGATTGACGAGCCGTCTGTTGCGTTGAGTTCCTGTTGACGATACGAAACTTTTCGAATCCTTCTCCCGAGGAATGGATGCAGATGGATAGTGGCCAGGTTGGATCGCACTGAAATCCAATCGGGCCCCTAGAACGGAAAAACTGATATCTTTCTGACAGAACGTCCATTTGACGAACCGTCAGCGGTGTTGGTGATCTCGTTGAGAAACGGTCCCTATGAGTATACCCTATGAGAGTTTGGGGTACAGTTGAGATACAGCCGGGTTTGGTTTGCTCACGAAACCAACCGGGCCCCTGGGACGAAAAGGCTAATAACTCACAGATCGGGCGTCCGATTGACGCGCCGTCTGTTGTGTTGAGACCCCTATGACGAGTCGGTCCTTTGAGATACTTTTTCGTGGGACTTTGAGATACTTGGAGTACCGACCTGTAGCTCGTGGAGCGGACCCTCCCAGTGACGAGCGTGTGGAGTACGGAGACCGTGTAACTGGCTGAGACCTGACGACTGCTTGACCGACTCGACTTGGAGTGAGTCGACTAGACCAGTGGACAGAGCACTACTTTATGAGGTGCAGACCCATGGAGGACGGAGCACTACCTGTGTGACAGTGCAGACCCGCGGTACTCGTCCGGAGAGTACCTCAGCAGGCTACTAGGGGGTGTACACTACTGTGTTTGGGTGACATACCTCGGCGGGAAGCACTACTGTGTCTGGGTGGCTGACCCGCGGTACTCGACAGGAGGAGTACTTCAGCAGTCTTAGGTTAGTGAGCAGTACCTCAGAGTTGTGACAGGACCACTGTACACTCCAGAGACGGAGCTCTTCAACAGTTACAGTTTCGATAATGAAAATCCTGGTTTGAGCTGAGACTTTTGACCTTGTGTTTACCTCATGATTGAGATGGGTCACTTAATGACTTAGGTATATGTATAGGCATATACCTGGGTAGTGGTTATCTGTTGATTTCACAATCCTTGTGTTTCCTCATGTTTGAGATGGGTTACTTGATAACTTAGGTATATGTATGGACATATACCTAAGTAGAGGTTATCTGTTGAGATCTTCTTTGTGGTTATCCTTGTTGGTTTTAGTGAGACCTTGAGGGTCTCGGGGTCCCTACTAAGTATCGTTATACTCACCCCTGCACGGGCTATGCCCGCACCTCGTTGTGTTGGTTGCAGACGACAGGCAGTGCTGACGGAGGCCGAGTGTTTGAGGACTGGACGGTACCCGAAGGTGGACTACTCGACGAGTCAGTATCCGAAGGTGGAATTCACGGCGAGACGACAATCAGAGGTGGTTGGAGGGCGAGAGCGTTGTGGAGGCTATCTGTACCTACCCTTCAGGTAGGATCCGTGGTGGACGATCCAGGAGCTGCGCCAACTGTACCTACCCTTCAGGTAGGATCCGAGGAGGACGACCCAGGAGCCGCTTCTGTCCCACCAGCTGTTGTCTTTTTTCTGTTGTACTTTGTTCAGTTTTAGTTGTACTTTCTTTTGGGTTTGTATTCTGGCCCATTTTTCCTTTCAGCACTACTCTTTGTACTTAGTGTTTACTTCTGCTTATACTCTGTCGTGTTTGTTTACTTTTATAAAGGCAATGCCTTCCCAATTATCGGGATTTACGCCTTTGGTGCTATTCGCCAGCCCCTGGCCTATGGAAGGCGGGCTTGGGGTAGTCACGGCACGGGCCCTGAGGACGGGTCGTGACAGGAAATGAATACCACTTTTTCAACATGTTTTTTACAATATGTGATGGTCATGCGATGAATGTTACAAGAGCTTGTTTGGACTTACGAATATCTTCATCATCAATTGGAACTAGTAGCTCAGCACTCAGCTCATGGGATACATTAATCGACACTCTGACATGACCTGTTGAAAGTGGTCTGTTGTGTAGCATGTCTTTCTAGACATTGAACACCATAACCCTCACTACAAGGTGTTGGGTGGGTGTTGATAGATATAAATCATAGTCATTTTCACCATGTAGAATATCTATAGAAGAAAGGTATTAGTGTCTATTTGATTCAAATTTCATAGAAACAATTATTAGAACATTGATTACCTTAGCTAAGATAGCTTTTTGAGGGGAATGGAAAGCCTCAAAGCCGGTGGGGGGTGGGTGGGATCTTCACACACTGGTTGTTCTTGAGTTGTTTTATTCTCTTTTCCTTCACCCATCTATGTTTATAGAATCTCTCTCTATCACTGGACTTGTTATTCAAGGATAGCTACTCTTTGTCTCATCTTTTTCACTTCTTCACTTTGATCCTCCTCTTGTTTTTTTCTCAAAATATATTCGGGGTGTCACCCCAAAACCCGCACCTCTAACGCGACCATACTATTCTAGACACTTTAAGGCCACCAAAAGTATGTATTTATCCTATGTGGGTGTTTCTTATTCTTGTGACTATGTTAGTTATAAAATATAGGAAAATAAGAAATCATTGTTATGTAATAGTGATTTAGAGAAAAATAAATTTTTATTATGTAATACTTACACATGTTTCCCACACTTTTTATTTTTTCATTTATTAGTATCGCATATTTATTTACATGTGCCTCCTTCCATAGAACATGACATGGGATGGAAGTGTATTTGGATTCATCAATCTATATATAAAAAGTGGAACATAGTTATGGTGTTGTTTTATGTCATATAAAATTATTACAGTAGATTTAAAATACATACCAATTTTCTTAAAGTGAAGCGTACCTCATCCTTGATTTGTAGTAGGGGTACGCTGGTTTTTCTTCCCATTCCTCATTTTCAGCACTCAGTTGCTATTTCATAAATAAAAAACTTCCAATCAAAGTGATGAATACATGTATCTTCAAATAACGTATTTCTAGACACAATGTACATGAGAAGATTTCCCTACATGATGGATAGTAAACGCATCTCACACTTCTTAGGTTATCAAGTGTGCATAAATAGGAGGTGGATGTGGGTTTATTTTCTCTTTAGCATCTTTAAGATGACATCACATTAAAATTATGCAAAAGCCTCTATAAATAATTCCAACAACCCTTAATACATAGTCCTTATGAGAGTCATCTACTATAAATGCACTCTATAAGGGATGATGAAGAGTAATTCAATGTTTCATTGTTTTACTTTTTAGTAAATTAAAGAAATGATATCATAATGTTACTGTAATATCTTCCCACATCAGTGTCTTAAGCCTGATGACAATATGGTTCCCTGAATGTACATCAATCAACATATGTTTTTGAGTGAAGATTCCAATGTAACTACAAAACATGGCCTTATTAGGGTTAACATGATGGACTTGTGTATTCTATATGACCTCATATTTGATGCCTTTCACTTTCTCCTTAATGATTTTTACTAACACCTTCAAACTACGATTCTCCTGTTTTTTCTGCACCACCTATGCTTCATCGCCTACCATTTACTTGGATTCATCATCATCAATATATTCCTCTAGAGCGCTAGAATCAACATGTGTAGATGGTGGTTATAGATTTGCTCTGGGAGCAACAACAAGTTGAGAAACCTATTGTACCTTTGCATTGGAAGCAACAACAGGTTGAGAAACATGTTGTTCCTCTGCACTGCGAGCAACAACAGTTTGAGAGACCAATTGTGCCTCAGGATTGGGGAGTATCAACACATGGATAAGTTATTATCTATAGAAGTGGTTTAACATTTAATTTATATTACATAAAATCAGAAACGAACAAATAATAACATAAGGTAACACGATGTATAATAAAAAAAACCTGATTATTGAATCCTCTTTTTTTAAAGGCTGAAGGGATTTGACCCCTCTATCGACTATAAAAATCCCTTCATTGTGGTATCCCATGACATAAAAAACACCATCTACATTGGGACCAATATGAAATTATTGCCAAGTCCCAATGAAAGGGTCATACTCTATTGAATTTTCATATAACCCTTTATTGGTTTTGGTCGATAATAGAACAATTGACTGATTTTCGTTTGTGGGATCTGAAACATAAAATACTTGTACTGTCTATGATGCCATTATAAACGGTTCATCTTTGTACCATTCCTTACTGAAATCAACTTTCACAAATCTTAATTCATCTATTTTAATAACACTCCTATTATCAACCCACTTGTATTGAAAAATAGGCACTTAGAATGTCATATAACCCAACTACTATATTTGTTTTATGATTCCAAAGTATGACATATTCATGTAAATTGGATTTATATCCTTAGCACTAGGACCATGCATCACTTCAGCCACAAGTTTAGCTCCACTATTCTACATGGTACTGTCTTTGACATGTTCATTAGTATAGAATGTATAACCATTAATTACATAATCATTGTAAGATAATACATACACACATGGTCCTCCAACTATCCATCGAAGTCGTTCTGAAAATGAGTCGAAATTTTCATATGACTCCATAAAAACATGGTCCTAAAACTATCCTATAAACTATTTATTATGTGTATTTGATATCCATTTTTCATCCCTTGATGGATTAAAGTGCATAATAATTTCTTTGTGGGTTTCAATATATGGTTCAACATCCAAACTATTATGAAAAATGTAAAGGTGAGCCTATTATTGATCTGTAATATTGATTGTGATAACCTTTCTTCTAGAAATTCCATCACCCACAAGCCATACAGTTTGATAATATTTTGGTAGAACAATGATTTCCACACTGGATAGGTATTCGATGCATAATTCAACTACTCCCTCAACAATATATCACTATGTAATACAACCCTTTGACCGACTTCAATTTTTGACATAGCCTTTCAAAATATTCATGTACCGTTCAATGGGGTACATCCATCTATAGTGTATAGGACCACATATTCAATCTCTATCACCAAATTAACCATTAAATGAACCATCATATCAAATAATTTAGGCGGGAGGAACATTTCCAATTCACATAATATGACGACAATTTCTCTTTCTATAGTCGGAAATTTCATTGGGTCTATAACTTTTCTACATATAGCTTTGAAGAAAAAATATATATTAGTTAATGTATGATGAAAATTATTGAAAAAATGCAATGTAAAGATATAGGAATTAGATCTTGCATAAAAACATGATAGTCATGTGATTTTAGACCCTTTAACTTTAAATTGAGAGGACCAGTTTGGGATATTCCTAACACTGAGAGGGGGGTGAATCAATGTTGGGGACCTTTTTGAACCAATTTATTATTTTTATCCTGATACCTATTGACCTGTTAGGATCTTGATTCTTTTATTCTCTGTTCCTTATCGCATGAAATAATATGAAAGCAGAAAACATATGCACACAATATTTTTACAAGGTTCACCACTTAATAAGAGTAGCTACGTCCTTGCCGTGTATGGTAATGACCAGTGCACAGATTCTCCACTATAATGTAGTAACTATTACAATTGTTGACTAGGAAGTCAATACACTAGTTAGTGTGGATCCCTACACTTGGAGGAGGGAATAAAATAATCACTTCCCAGTGTTTCTCCCTACACTCAAAGGGGGGAAGGGAAACAATCCTCTTCCAACTTGCAGCGAGTAGGATATACCCTTACACTTGCTGGTTCTTTATACTACCAGTATAGATAGTCTCTTTTAGCCTCTAGCTGGTTCTTTATACTATCTCTAAAGATAGTCTTCTCTCTGTTCAAAGAGTTTCCAACACCAAAAGAATCTTCCACCTGTTGAGACCCGTTGGATGCTATAGTGCTACTTTGTTCTTCCACAACCTTCTTCTTATTGTTTCTTTCTTAGCAGCATGAAAGTAACCAACCTACTCTTTTTTTGCAGTAAAATTTTAGGCTTCACACTCTTCTTCCTCTTCTATTTCTTCAATACAAAACCAGCTACACTGAAACCTGCTATTCTTCACACATTGTCTTTCAGTGAAAAACCAACTTCACTAAACTCTTCTTCTTATTTTTCTTTCTAGAATCACAAGTTCTCTTTGTGATTGTTAAAACAATTAAGTCTAGCTCAACTAAGAATCATCACAATCAATCAAAAGCTAGTATGAGCCTCTAGAACAACTCACAACTTGTGATCCAATCCTTACTTGTGCACCACCCTGCTTGCGTGCTACCAAATACTTGTGTGCCACAACTGTGCACTACTCATAAATTGCATGCCACTTCGGGGTTAGACACAACACACCTGTTGCACACAACTCCCTGCTTGCATACCTCTTACAAATTGCGCACCACTTCTGATTTCATACCATGCTTCTTGTGCGCCACTATGCTTGCGCGCCTCCCTACTTGGGAGCCTTAAAATAACCCTCAACTTCCGTGCCACTTCATCTTGCGTGCCACTTTCTACTACTTGTGTGATTAGAGATCAAATTTTCTCTTAAGTGTTGAGCCTTTAACAAATGAGAAGGGTAGCCATCTATTTATAGGAATTTTGGTGACTTGTGCACCACATACACTTGCATGACATTCCTACTTGCGTGCCTCTCCATCACTTGCGTGCCGCTCCACCACTTGCGCACCACTCCTTCACTTGTGCACCACTTTCTTTCCTTTGTCATATTTTGATAATCCGATGTTGAAATATGACCTGTGTGCAACATACACTTTCACACCTATTATACTTGCGTGCCACACTTGCGTGCACCTTATAATTGTGAGCCACACTTTAACTTGCATGCCACATTATTTCCTTTGTCATATTTTGATGGGATGATCTTGATATATGACTTGCACGCAACATACACTTGTGCACCATATATACTCATGCGCCACACTTGCGCGCCACTTTTGACTTGCATGCCACTTTCTTTTCTTTGCCCAAAACAATTCTTTACTCTCTCTATCCTTCATAAGGCTTGCATCACAAGTTCTAAAAACTTATGATATTGGTGAAATAAAAATCATCAAAGCATCTTCATAGTTTTTTCTTTCATGAAAATCAGCTTCCATGGTTTTCTTGAAATAATGAAATATTGAATGACCCTTAATTCTTCTTCTTCTTCTAAGATTTTTGGAATATAAATTACAAAGAACTTATCACATGGATAATGACTTCAAAAGAACTTAAATCATCTCTCTTCATCCAAAAGTGAAGGCTTGGGGCTTCTTCAATAACCTTCAATGTTGTAGACAATGTATCACCTTTGATACATTTATTTTGAACTTTAAGAATAGTGAAACAGTCATTTGATTTCAAGGAAATGTGTAATTCATGACTATCCTAGAATGCCAAGACCTTCCACACTCTCTTATTCTTCAACCATCATTCTATATTTCAAATACTCATTATTCTTCAATCATTATTATATAGATGATACTTCACCATTCTGCTCCAACCATCCTCAAATGGATGATACTTATCCATTCTTCATTATTGTAAACAATGTTTCACCTTTAACACAAGTTCTTTGAACTTAGGATCAGTTCAACAATCGTCTGAATTAATCTTCTTAGATAATTTCTCAAGTATGACATCCAATGATACGATTCCATAAAAATTCTCCAAGAAACCTCATTTCAGCCAATCGCCATTAACCTTTTAGTCATTATTCATCTCATTCTTCATTTTGACCAGTATTGAAAACCTTTGACAACAAATACAATCTTCATACACAAAGTGGTCCCAAAATAAATCTCTCATTGAGATGATGTTCTTGATATTCAATGAATACCCCTATGTAACCTTTACATCATTCAAAAAGTTTTAAAATTGATATCTCTCCTACCTAGAAAGAGTGTAAGCAGTATGAGGAAGAAATGTTTGTTTTTCACCCTTAACTGGTACTAACTACTATCATATTCCCATGTCAACCATGTACAACCTATCCTTAATTCCATCCTTTTTTTCTGGGTGTATTGATGACACTGTCACATACATTTTTTTCAACATGCATAACATCATGAAAATGTCTCACATACAGAAAATTCCAGTATGTTAATTCAAAAAAAAACTAATCTATTTTTCCAATCAGGGTTCAAAAGGTTTTTAGAAAATGGATTAACAAAAGCAGTTTCAACATATTTTACTTTCTCAAATAGTTGATCTCATGTTAGTGGAGACAGTTCTGTATATTCTTCGAAACTTCCATCGAATGATGTCATCCAAGATTGATACTTATGCCATCGAGGTAGAAATTCGTGATGTCCTAGAAACATGGTTTTTGATGAATGTTTCAACCTAATCGACTATGTAACTTGTTTCAAAATGGCATGCCCCAAAGTAACTTTAATGATATATCCTAAAAAATTTCTATAAGAAGAGAAGTCATTTATCATCTCATAAAACATGTATCTCAGAGTGAAAATATTCATTTTTATAAGAATCATACAACATAAAACCTAAATCGCACAATAATTATAAATACTTGATCAATGGTTCCAAATAAACATCAATATCATTACCTGGTTGTTTTAGTCTGGATATAAGCATATATAACATGATGTATTTTCATTTCATGCATAACCATGGTGGTAAGTTATAATTTACCAACATAACTAGCCATGTACTATGAGTGCTACTTTGAAAACCAAAATTATTCACTCCATCTGTAGATAATTCTAGATAAAGGTTTCTCGGATTATTTCCAAATTCAGGATACTCTTGATCAATTCTCTTCCACTAAGGAGAGTCTGACGGGTGATGTAGTTTTACATCTTTAATTATTGTATCTGTGTGCTACGTCAATTACCCTACATTATCCTCACTTTCATATAGGCTTCTAATACTTGGAATGATTAGGGAGTACCATAAAAACATTCATAGGACCGGATTCATCTTTCTTGTATCGGGAAACAAAACACTTTGGGAATTATATAAGTGATTTGTGGTCCCTACGAAATAGTATACAGTCATTCGGGCAGGCGTGTATTCTTTTAGAGATCATACCCATCGAGTGTAGCATTCATTTGGTGTCATATGTATGGATCGGGAGCTGGTTATCTTATGTGAGAATGTCATTTAGGAGAACAAGTAGTTCCGTAAAACTAGAATCACTCCATCCATTACCTGATTTCTAATTATACAGCTTCAGTACAACTGAAAATTCTTTATATTTAGTGCAGTAGGTATACAATGGCATCTTTTCACAACTCTTTAACATCTCAAACAATTTTGTGAAATCAAAAAGTTCATATTCATCTGTCCTTATCATTTCCTCAATACAATCTTCATCATAATTCACATTTTCAATCACATCCTCGATACAGTCTTCTTCATTGCTCACACTTGTAATCATATAAGATGATTCATAAAATACAGTGTTATCCCAGTCACTACCTATATTTGATTTTTTCTTATGTTTATTCCAAAATTTATTACTTTGATCTATTCCATGATGGATCAAGTGTTCTTCCAACATCTATGGACTAATTAGTCTTTAATAACAACAATGTAAACATGAACAAAGAATTTGAGTAGGGTCATATGCATGATCTTTTTCAAACTTGATGAACTCTTTCACACCATCTTCATAATCTTTTTTCAAACGATTGGAATCCATCCATTATTTATTCATATCCATCCTATTTGGTTCATTAATATTAACATTTAACAAAATAAATACACAAAACATTGATATAATGTAATGATTTTCCAAATTATATAAAAATATAAACTTAATAGACTATGGGAAAACTAAATTTCAGATGTACTTTGAAAACTATTTATAAAATCACACTTGAGATCCCATTAAAAAACCTACCATTTAGACAAATGCCTCTTTAAAATAACACACCCTTTTTAAAATTAACCAATCAGTTCCAAATAATCTTTCATAAAACCACAATTCCTTTTTTTAAAGCATTCAAGGCAACTTCATGACCCAACAATATTAATCATTTAAAATGAACAAGAACCCTCTATATTTTAAAAATTTTAATATAAAACATTGCACAACCCTTGTTAAAATAAAACCAATATTAAATTCACTTTAAAAACATTCACATCCCATTATGAAATCCAATCGGGTGAGTTGACAAACACTTGGCATGAAACATAAGTCCATGCCAAGTGTTTAAATAATTTTAAAGCTATTTACAACAAAAAAAGTGTATGATGGACACATATAATTTTTTAAGAAACATTTCAAAACAATTGAATCATTTTAAAATAGCCACTTAGGCATTTTCAAAAAGAAATAAATCCCAATGATCCTTGGCTCACCCTAAATCAATTGGTTCCTTCCTTTATAAAAACACCTAGGAAAATCTATAAGCATGAAACAATTACATAATCAAAAATTTCTCAAGTGTCATTCCTTTCACAAAAAGAATTTCCTTTTTCCACTCATCACTAGAAGAAATGTTTTTATTTCTCGATCCTTTTAAGTACATCATGTCTCAAGTCAAAATAAGAAATTAACTATGGTACTAAACTAATAGATAGTATTATTTTCCAAAGTCTATTTTATAAAATCATCAAAAAGACTTTATAATGACATTACAAAGACAATTCATTCTAAAATCCATAACTGAAATCATATCAATAACCTCTAGAATCAAAGTGATGAGAGTATCATTATAAGTATTAAGATAATTCTTACCTCTCCAAAACTCATTCATGATGTTAACAATATCATGTCCCAAAATATTCTAGAACCTTTTAAAGAAAATTTCCTAAAGAAAATCTAGGTTAGGTAGCTTTGATGGTGCATCAACCTAAATACCATGACCACTTCATAAAATTGAATATAAATAGTAAATAATTATTTCATATAATTTTTTGAAGTTGTAATAAAATAATAATATATATATATTTAGATATAAAATTATGCTAAGGAGAAAATATGATTTGACAATCACTTTAATTATATCATTTTTCCCTTTGAGGGGATTAACCATAGAGTGTTTGTGGATGGAAGAAGTTACAAAATTGATATTAATAGATAGTGGGGAAATTCACAACTTCATTTCCAGGTGATTAACAAGACAATTTTCAGTCGGAGTAGAGGACACTGGACCTTTCTACATCCGGATGGGAGATGACCACCAAGTAGCATCTAATGGGCTGTGTAAGTCCTGACGAATTGTGTTGGGAAATGTTTAATTTACTATTGATTCATATATTTTTGACATAACCAGACTAGATTTGGTACTGGTAATCTCTTGGTTAGAAATATTGGGATTTTTGAAAACCAACTAGAAGGGTATGATAATGAGATTCAAATAGGAAGGAAAGAAAGTGGAATTATAGGGAGTTAGAACACCTTCAAAGTCATTAGGGACTTTGTAAGAACATCTAGGAAAATGAATAAGGAAGTTTCAGGAGTTATAATGGATATAATCAGAGTAATAAAAAGAAACCATGTAGTGGGATAGTATGTAGCAGCAAAAATAGAAAAAAATTATGGAAATCTATAAGCAGTGTTTGAATCTCCAAGGAAATTATCACCATATAGAGAAACTAATCATGAAATTAATCTTAATGTTGGTTCTGGACCAGTGAATATAAGCCATTATAAATATGGATATCACATGCAAAATGAAATAGAAACTTAGGATTAGGATCAATTAGAAATGGGATTTATCAGACCAAGTCAAAGTCCATATTCAAGCCAAATAATAATGGTTAGAAAGAAAGATGGGGGGTGGAAGATGTGTATAGATTATCGAGATATAAATAGTATAATAGTCCCTAATAGGTACCATATTTTGGTAATTGAAGAGATTATGGATGAATTACATGGAGTGAAATATTGTACTAAGTTGGACCTAAAGTCCGGGTTTCCCCAAGTATGGATGAGGGATGAAGATATTGGGAAAACAACATTTAAGACTCATGAGGTCCATATGAGTATGTAGTCATGCCATTTGGTTTTATGAGCATGCCTTATACCTTTGAAGAAACGATGAACAACATATTTTAGAAAATGTTAAGAAATTGCGTTTTGGGGTTTTTTGATGACATATTACTCTATAGCACCACATGGGAAGAACATTTTAAAAAATTATCGCAGCTACTATAGATAATTAGAAAAAATTGCCTGTATGAAAATGGGAAAAAGTACACTTTTAGAAAATGGAAGGTAGAGTATTTAGAGAACCAAATTTCAGCAGATGGAGTGTCCATGGATCCTAAAAAAATAGAGGGAGTAAATGAATGTTGGGAACCAAATAATACAAAATAAGTAAGAGGGTTCCTTGGGATGACCATATATTATCGAAAGTTCATAATAGATTATGGAAAAATTTCTAGTCCATTAATGGAATTAACTAAAAAATTGAAATTAAAGTGGAATAAAGAAGCACAAAAGGATTTTAAAGAGATTAAAAATGCATGAAAACTTCCCTTATTCTTGATATGAAAATTTATTAGAAGGAATTTACTATTGAATTCAACACATCAGGGCTGTGAATATGATTAGTTTTAGTTCAATAAGTTCATCCTCTAGCCTACTAAAATAAATCACTTTATCAAAACAATTCGGTGTTCTAAAGGGGAAGAAGTAGTTGAGGCCATTGAAAATGATTTAGAATAAAGAGATTAATCCTTGAAGTAGTTACGAGTTAACCTACATAATGTACAATAGATAACAATTAAATTTGATAACCGCCACTGAAGGGATGTGTAATTTAAAGTAGGAAATCTAGTCTGGGTAAATCTGAGACCAAATATTCTAGGGGAAGTTTTATAATGATAGGAAAATTAACTACATGGTATTTGGGTCCATTTGAGATAACCAAGAGAATATGGGATGCGGCCTATTAGTTGAAGCTACCAGAGAAGAGTAGAGTGCATCCATAATTTCATGTGTTACAACTGAAGGAAGTGATAAGTGAAAATTAGGTGGAAGAGTCCTTACTAGAGGAATATTTTACCAAAGAATAAATTCCTGGAAATATTCTGGTAATAGAAAAACATGGTTTTACATAGATCTCGTAAGTATAGTAGTGTGGAAGATAGGTGAAGGAAGCTACTTGGGAAGACACCAGCCTATTGAAGATTCATTTTCCTCACTTCCACCTTGAGGACAAGGTTAAACTTCTGATAGGAGGTAATGATAGTGTTTGGTTCAATTCTATTAGGAAGAGACCTCCTTTCCGGTTCACTTACCAAAGGAGGGGTCAGTTTGTTATGTGAGGTGTGGCATGATCTGGTTGGGAGGGATAGATTGTAAAAATTATTCTGTAAAGTGAAGGGTGTTCTATTTAGGAAGGGGAAAATTTGTAATTATATTCTCCTATTACTATTAATTGGTTATAAATAGGGGAAGGGGTCTAGTACATGGGTGTCAGGTTTTCAGTTGGAAGTCTAGCGTGATCTAGGGCCTAGAGAGAGAGAGAGATCTACTCTCATGAGTTTAGTTTTTCTTCAATTTTATCCTACAATTTATCTTTTAAAACATATAGAATTCATAAAAGGAAGTGGATTACTTGTTTCTTTCCCTCTCTAAAGAGAAGATCTTATATCATGTGTTGTTATGGTTATTTGACTAGGGTGTCCAAAAAGTGTCTCATGTAGCATTGGATTGTTAGGGATAACAAAAGATATGTTTCCCATATAACTCAATTTATCCCTTAATAAAAATACTAATGCTTTCCCTTATGAAGTAGTATTTTCATACAAATAACATAATTATCATGTGGTGCGCTTATTCCATTTATGTCATGTGTTTATTCTTTACTGAAAATTTTCCTCTAAGGGAGGTGTTTTCAAAACCATGAGGTTACTAGAACTAGAAGGTTGATATCTGATGTAGTGACTTAGCTGTAGCTTTACTTCTTTGTTATGATATATCAAGTTTGGGCATTTGTTTCAATTCAGGCATGTTCTAGAATTTCTTCCTCCATGTGCATATTTCTTGGGTTTAATTTATGTTTTGGGGGTTTAACATTAGTACTATTGATGTGTACCAAATCAAAATAGTTGTATCATATATTTTTATTATTCTAATATTAGTTACCAAAAAGTGGTATCAAATCTTGGTTACATAACATATGGTGATTATTTTATTAACAATCTATAGAAAGTCTTGATTTGAAGACTATTGGGTTTCCTCTAGTGAAGTGGTTTTCTAAGATTTTGTGGAATTACACTAGTAACAAAGTGATGGTGCCATTAAAATGGGAAAGGTTTGGATTGATATTAAATATTAGATGATTCAATATTTGGGTGAAAATGGATTTTCTACTCTTAGAGAGTCCAAAAGTTGCACTGATTTTGAATTATTCAGAAGCGAGGTGTTTAGTAGAATGAGAAACCATGAGATGAAAGCATTAGGAATTTTTTTAAAAGGTGTGTCCAAGAGAATTAGGATCAAAGAGGGAAGAAGGAAATGCCTCAACTATGTTGAGAATTAAAGGTGGATGTGTAGTAGATGGTGGGATCATGGAGTATGATTCATGTATAGTTAATGGAAGCCCCACCTCCAAAATACAATCTACATCAAATATGGTTGTGGATAGAATAAAAATGTGAGAAACCCTTCCTTTGGTCTCAAAATTTTCATCACTTAGTGGTGGGTCGCTTCATATTCATTACAACTACCTCAAAATAAAGACCAAACAAGGTAAAATTTAGAGTATTCCTCACTAATACGATCAAATTATCACCTTCGTGTTGAGATCTTAAACAATGATTCAAGAATATTGAAAAATCCCCTTTTAAAAATCATTCTCACACAAAAAATATTTCATAACATGCTTCACATTACTTCCACAATTCAAAGATGCATTCAAGATATACAATAAGGAAGCCAACACACACTAAAAATCTATTTTCCTTGGAGAAATATATTTTCAACACATTTTCACCTTTACATATCTTTTGAAAAGAGAATTCTCACCTTTCACACAAGGCATAAAACATTCTCAAGGAACACCACCACAAAGTACATAAGAAATATAACCAATTTCTATTCAAAAACCAACTTTCATAATATATGCGTGTCAAAACATTTCCAAAACATGTTTTTCACCACATGTATAATCCATGGAACAAAAATTAGCAAACAAGAAAGCATATCAAAATCATATAATAATTTAAAATCATGGAATCACATACCTCACACTTCGAAACCTTCGAAAATCGGTGTGAAACCACAACCGCACCTCAACAAGACCCTATTAATGAAAGATCCATACTCAAACATGAATATTTTCCCAAACAATACAATATGAGACTAACATTATTTCAAAAAACCCGCTAGAAAATAAGAACTCAATAAAGGGGGAAGATAAACCCTTAAAAGAGAGAGAGATCAAGCGAAACAATACTTAAATGATGTTTCCTTGAAGAATCAGAGTCAAAACCACCCAAAGATTGAGGTATAAGGGCTTCAAGAAAGCTTGGAGGGGTGTTCATGGAGGAAATAGGATCACAGTAGAGGAGGGTCCTTGGCAGAGGAGGGTCCGTGATGGCGTAGGGTCCGCGACGGCGGAGGGTCCGCGATGGCGGAGGGTCCGTGATGAAGGAGGGTCCGCAGCGGAGGAGCATCCGCAATTGGGAAGCGTCTACGGTCGAGGTGGGTTCGTGATTGAGGAGCGTCCGCGGTTGAGGAGCATCTGCGGCCAAGGAGTGTTCGCGGTGACGGAGGGGTCATGGCGGAGGTGGGTTTGCGGCGGAGGAGGGTTCACGATGGAGGAGCATTCATGGTGGAGGGGGGATCAATGACGTAGGGGTCAGCAGTATAGGGGTCAGAGTCTGCAAGGGCTTGAGGGGTGTGAGAATAAAGGAGACTGTTTGGGTTTCTTTATAAAAGAGGCTGGACCCTTTATCAGTGCTAGATAAAAATCACTGATAAAGACATGTTTTATCAGCACAAAAATAGAAAGTACTGATAAAACATGCCTTTATTATCCCTAAAAAAGCACTAATAAATGCTGTCTTTATCTGCACTAAAATTATAGCACCGATAAAGAGACATTTTATCACTGCTTTTTAGTGCTAATAAAGGCATATCTTTATGAACACTAAAAAAGCACTGATAAATATATAATGCTGATAATTTATTTATATTATTGTATATATTTATAAAATTATATATGTGATATATATATATATATATAAATATTTATATATATATATAAATAAATATTTATTTATAATTATAACTATTAATAAATATATATTTATTTATATTTATAAAATAATAAGAAATATACTTATTATATTTATAATCTTAGAAATATATATAATATATATATTAATTATATATATATATATAAGATTATAGATATATATATAACTATATTTATTCCAATTTTATAATTATTTAAATCAATATATCTTTATTTATAATTATAATTAAAATAAATATTTTTTTTATTTAAATAATTATAAAATTATAAAAAATATATATTTATTATATTTATAATTTTATTAATATATATAATTAATATATTTATTATAAATTTTAATTATTTAAATATATTTGTATTTATTTATAAATATAAATATAAATATAAATATTTTTATTTATTTATCAATATTTGTATATATTTATAAATATATTTATTTAATTATATATAACATTATATATGAAAATAATAAATCAATTTTTTTATAAATTAATAATTATTTAAATAAATAATTATTTATTTATATTTATAACTATAAATAAATATATATTTATTTTTAGTTAAAAATTATAATAAATAAATATTTATTTATAGATGTAATTATAAATACACACACACATATATATTTAAATAATTATAAAATATAATTAATATATATTTTTTATTTTTTAATTATTTAAATATATCTATATTTATTTAGAATTATATTTATAGCTATTTGTATACATTTATAAATTTTTTTATATAAATATATATAATTAATATATATTTATTATAATTTTTTAATTATTTAAATATATCTATATTTTTTTAGAATCATAATTATTACTATTTGTATTTATTTTTAAATATTTTTAAATATTTATAAAATATATTTATTTAATTATATATATTTATTACTTTATAAGTATAGTAAATATATTTATTATAATTTTATAATTATTTAAATATATATAATTATTTATAGTTATGATTATAAATATAAATAAATATATTTATAAATATTTCTATATAATTATATATATATATATATATTTATAAACATATAATATATGTGTTTATTATAATTTTATAATTTTTTAAATAAATATATATATACAGTTATAATTACAATTATAAATAAATATATTTAAAAGTTATTTATATATAATTATAATTTAATAATTATAAATATAACAAAAATATATTATTTAAATATATTTAATGTAATTTTATACGTATTTTTGAGAACACATATAATAGTTCATATGGGTAACATGGATTAATCATATACCTAATAAAGTATACATAATAAAAAACGAGCCATCACATATATATGGACAACATGAATAATAAGAAGGGTATAATTTATAAATGAACATGAGGATGATACATAACTGGCATCTTACGACTAGCTTACCAAGTCATAAATATCATTTATATTTTTATCACTTAATAAAAAATTATGCGATAATAACAAGCCACTAACTCAACTCGAAATTCCTACAAATATTTAATGAACCTTGAATATAAATATAATATCTATTCCTATAATATTTTTCCATGTCAGTACTTTAATACTTGTAAATACATATAATAAATAAATTCAATGATAATTATTTTAAACTCAAATAATATGAATTTATTTATTTGTTGACGATCGTATATCCTCAGACATATCCCAAACCACGTGGTGGGTCCCTATGCCCTAAACTCAAATTCATCAGAATAAGATAGAATTTTGAATATTCTATTATGTGTGATCCTCTATGTCTGTATCTCGATAGTAGTGAATATTATTCATAGTCCAGGAGTTGAGACTAATAACCCATCAAGGCCCCTAAAGAGATAAGTAATAGTCATAGTAACAACAACATCCCTATGAAAGTGCTCTATCTAATATAATCTCATTGTATCATGATATCACTTAAAATAGGATTCACACTTCATGTCATCATCCTTCCTTAATTTATTATTCATTGAACTTACTGGACATACATACCTTATTCTACCATGGCCATGGATTTAGTTAATGTACTACCATCCTGATTAACTAGGCTCGAGATATCACTTCCCCAACTCATAAGTGAAAAATTATATCATAATCATTCAACCAATTCCATACCACTAAAGACCCACACAACAAAGGCTATCTTTCTATGAATTAAATGTAATATATTTTTCCTTTCATCAAAGTATACAATTAAATGGTACACATTGATAATTATCTCAAGTTAAGAGACCCATACAAATGTTCGTAGATAAGAACAACTTGTGACACCTGAAAAATGCGGTGTTCCTATTTTTGGGTCATTCCACATGTTCTCATCTAATCGAGATCACTAAGTGGGAACTTAATGGCACTACAAGAAAATCGCCTATTAGCGACGGTTTTATGCATTTCGCAGCGGTCAAAGAAAAGCGTCGTAGTACCTCATTTCGTGGCGGTTTTTGGTAAATTTAGCGGCAGTTTTAAGGGCTATTTAATTAGCGACGGCTATAATCGCCGCGAAATTCAGGCGTGCCAGTCACCTTCTTAGCGGCAGTTAAAATCGCCGCGAATTCCGACGTGATTTCGCGGCGGTTCTAACCGTCGCTAAACAGTCTTTCGAATAAATTTAGCGGCGGTTTAAACTGCCGCTAAATGTATAAGTGGTAAAACATTAGCGGCGGTTAAAACCGCCGCGAAATGCTGACCCGGAAAAAAAATGCATTTCTGTTTATACTCCACCACTGCCCTGGAAAACAAACCAAACAACACATACAACATATATATAATAAGGACAAAATTTATGCACCACCTACGCAATATTCATAAACACCCTTTTATTTAATGTTGATGAAGAAGTTGATCCAATTCAATAAGAATACCTAAAGCATAAAAAATACCTAAGATTATGGATTTAGAATGAAACACAATATAACATCAAATGAAACAAGGGATTGGGGGTCACATGGATTTATACTTATAGTTTACAGATGATCAAAATTGAAAACATTTCATTCCATAAAAGTATCCCAATGTTCCAAATGATAATTGAAATCCAGTTAAGTAACATGAATACTATTTGAATTGGTAATGTCTAGTTTAGTCTCCAAAGTTATTCTTGTATCCTGAAAACTATAATATATATGTAGTGTGAGAAAAAAGATATAATCATCTAGGTCTTAATGAAGTCTTCAATTTTAGGTGAAAATGGTGTGTTAATGTGCTGGCCATCAAATAGAATAAACCATATAACCCCATACATTTCATCTAAATAATCCTTTTTACACCATGGATTACTCATCAAATAATTGATCCAATATTATCATATGGAACTGTGTTCAACAAAAAATTAATGTAACCCCACTATAGATTAAACGTTACTTTTCCACTCTCACAACCTTATATCTAATTAGCAATGCTCCCATCCCATCCAAAAAAACCACGTCACATCACATCAAATCCTTCCCGTATACAAATGGGTTATCACATCACACCACATACCAATAGCAGTCACCTAGGACATCATATCACATCACATACCACCAGTAGACACATAGTCCATCACTTCACAATAAATCGTACTTGTAGACAAATACACTACCACCTAACATCTCTGCCCACCCATGGACACATATTCCGTCAAATGGAATCCAAACTAGAACAAGAGTCTTAAGGTATCATGAATGTGATGGACATAATCATTATACCCTCCTCCTACCATCAATTACCCCACAATATATCACATAGAAACACATAACTTATCACTCATAGAAATTGGGTCTAATAGATCAATTCCCACCGGAAGGCACCATGGACATGACATCGTTTCTATGAATTCTCCAACACCAACATGTGTCACTAATTCTGATTGAAGTGAGAGGATGTGTGTGAACCCATGCCTAAATTTTACCACCATCATATTTATTGGTGAAAATACCTAAAACTCTAAACCTTTGAGTAGTGGTAATTTTATATAAATTATGCTTGGTGTATAAAATAATAGAAACATTCATGGTATATAGATATCCCACAATACCAAACCTATGTGTCCACATAAACTACACATGAGATTATTTGGTCACCACACCATAACACAAATCAATAATCACAACCAATTAAATCACTATTTTAATCACCCAAGACAATCACAACACTATCAACACAACATTCCACTTTCCACATACATGTTTCACCACCTTTATTTTTTATCCATTACAATTCACATAACACTTCACATTTTCATTTGATTAATTTATAACATATCTATTTCCAATAAATATTTTTTATTTACTAACCTAGATCATTTACATTATCAACATAGTTCATCTCATGGATAACCGAGAAACTGACATATCCACTCCATGCTACAACTAATTCAACTCACAAAACTATCACCACAACACCACACATCCACCATTGTTTCCACACCACATTTCCCAACCCATATCACAAAATCAAATACTCCTTAAAACCATCATGAAACTCTATCACCACATACCAAATCAACGAATCTTCTACAAAAACATTATTCTACTACCACTACACCACATCCATGACCCCATAACCATGTACCACAACCTCTTCATAGCACATTTCACTAGTACCAAAATCACATACATGAAAATCGACCAAAGAATCACATCCCCTTGTACTACACAACCAATCTGGTCAATAACATCACCACATAACTTCCTAAACCATATAGTGAAATACAATAAGATGAATTATCCACAAAATCATAGATAACGACTTCAATGAATATTCATGGGAATTATCACATATCATTTTTACTAATCGTGGTTATCCCCACACAAAACCCTTAGTAGAGTAAGAAATTAATACGGAACAAGGGGGGACCTTGTGGTATGGTAGGAATCGAAATATACAAAACCCTTAGTAGAGTAAGAAATTAATATGGAATGTTTTTATGAAAATATGGTTTCTAATGGGTATACCTTCTATGGGGACCAGGGTCCCCAAACACAATTATCCACTTATATTAATTGAAAATATTTGATTCCATAAAGGATTAAAGTGTATGGATCAAAATGTGCCAAAGAAGAGAGGGGAGGGATCACTACTAGTTGTTTGTCCTATAAGGATGAGGAACGAGGATTAAATGGGTTTATGTTCAGTCAGAATAAGAACCTTTAAAACATTATTGTTATAAAATACTTTATATCAATGATTGACATTATGGTTCCGGGAAATAAGGTCTCTCCAGTCTACCACATAAGAAGACATTTGAGAAATAGATGACATATTTAAAGAGAATAGAGAATATATTAGAAGATAGGTAACCATTAAGAGAGAATCATTTGTGCTAATCAAACAAAACAAGTGCATAACATGGAAAACATTACGTGGACCACAATATCCATTCTAGGTCACGAAAATCACATAACCCATAAAACATATTTTGATCACATGATATTTCTTAATACATATAATCATGTTACCATGTGAAGGTCACATGAATCACATAAAGATTAGTAGATCATGAAAAAATCCTCAAGAGACAACCGAATCACATAAGATAGACTAATGTCCAAGGGTGTGCATCAAAGTTCTAATAAATTACCATTGATTAGTTCATGGATTGATTAAGTGAGATATTTAGACAAGGTGATCACACAAAGAGGTCAAGTGACATGATCACATGATTAGGTCTCTTGTATGGTTCTTGTGATGAGGTCATGCAAAGTTGTCTTGCAAAACAAACACACGAGAGATAGGGTTTTGAGAGCTATGAAGCTTCATGTCACCGGTCAAATGACCAGCCTCTCACCCCCTGTTTGGACATGCAACACTCTAATGAGTCAAATTACCAGTGCTGAATTTACAACAGAAACATCAAAGAGCCTATTACCATAGATCATCTAACCAATGAAACAAACACATCATTCTCTTTACCACCTGAGGTTATTGTGATCATTCAAGGTTAGCCACTGAAGCTCCTCCAAGACCAATGGTTTTTTAAAGGTTCCATACACCACACATGTTATATATACAAACCAAACATTCCCATATTTGTTCAACACATCAACAATACTACTCATGGTCCGATGATGCATCGTCACCCTCTCCACCTCTATCTCCTGCTGCCACCTGTAAGAACATTATATTGAAAATTAAATATTGTTGCATATTTATAATTAAACTTAAAACCAATAAAAGTTTTCAAACTAAATGATTGTGATTTTTTGTGATTTACCTGCTCACCACCACTCGGTGCACTACCACTGGGGGCATATCTGATCATCTGCTGATATAAATTAGTCAACGCTTTCTGCATAGTGGATATCTGAGCCCCTTGGTCTTGAACTGTGGCTCGTAGAGAAGAAATATCCCTCTGAGCATCTTCAGGTATGGGCTGACCAAAACCAGGAGTAGATGCAGCTAGAATCCCTGATGGCCTGCTAAAGACCTCAGATGGTACGGGTCCCAAACCCATCCCGCGCACTCTACCAGGATGCTCCTTCCCAAGGACTTGAGAAACCGGGTCATCCTGGGAGACTGAGTAGGACTGCCCAGGACTGGCATCCCATAGTTCGTTAATTTTTACCTATAAATCAAATATCAATACATATTAACACAGTAAAAACTGATAATAAGTTAAAAATTTGACTTCATACCCCAACTGCTTTGGTAGGCTCATTAACAAAAGAGCCATCTGATTTTCTGTGAACATCCAACCACAGTTCAGTCCGGGAGGCTTCGTGCCCTAAATTCTGTGACTTCATTAAGCAAAGATAAATAAAAAATTCAATATATTAAATAGATAATATTGTATTATAAATATTTAAACTATTTAAAATATTACCAATGACATTCGGCTTCTAGAAAAGATTATTGTGCCCACCGTGTGAGGGATGACTTGCTTCGCCCTGTTTGATGCATTCTGTCGTGAAAGATCCTGAAATAAATAAAATGAAATTTAACAGTAATGTATCCAATGTCATCTCCTCTTCATATTCATGTATTAATGTAAAATGAGGATAATATAATAATATATATTTCAATACCATCCGCTTCTCATCACGATGTCTGTCAACAAAAACATTCCACTTCTCTTTCGGTACCCCACTGGGTAGCTTGTCATACATTTGTTCCAAGGTCAACGAAGTATCGTTGACATCACACCACAATCTCCATTTGAAATCTTTCCATTTTTTACCGAGATTTTTCAAAGTCCACTTCCGTGCTATCACATCAGCAACTGTGAAGTGGAAGAACATCTGTATATAGAAATTCATTTTGAACATATTAGTAACATAACATTCAATTAAACCATAATGTAATAAAATTACCTTTATTTGAGAATCGAAAAATTCATTTTTCCAGTTTGGAGGCATATGTCTCCAATCATCATATGAAATGGGAAGGGAAATGGGCTCCGCTGCCAACTGACCTATAATCTGGCCAAGTAACCCCGTGGCATCATCCGTAGGGAACCCATAAGAATCAAATGGCACGACTATCTTTTCTCCATTCAAGTTCCAAAAATCTGAGATTTTTAAGTGTTTCTCCACGGTTTTATTTTTTTCATCTTCAATGAGCAAAGAATTAGTATAAACAAAATGCAAAAAATTTATTTAATTAAAATTTATACCTATGACTGTGACCCTCCAGTGTGTCCGGGATGAACTGGAAGGGGTCTGTCGCCGCCCAACTAATGAGGCACCTGTAGGGGGAGTCGACGACTTAGCCTCTAATGGGAGGCTCTCTGATGGTGTGAGAGATGGTGCAAGGGGAGACGGTGCGGGGGTGTAGGCAGCTGGTGCCTCAGATGTCGTGGGGAGTGACCCAGATGGATCGGCATCCATCGCAGAACTAGAAGAAATAGTATACCGCTTCCTCCTTGGCATTCCTGTCATTTCATCAAATAAAATTAAGTTCAGAATATATATTTCAGAAAAATTATGCAGAAAAAAAATTAAAAATGATAATAGATGCCCAGTACTAACAAACTAAATATATATAACAATGATAATGAATGACTGCAGAAATGAAACAAGTGGTTGCTGCATGAATGAATAATTGTACAAACAATCATTTTCCCCTTCAATAATGTCGGTTTCCTGCTCCATTGCTTCATCCAATTCATTCATCCTTGCAAGACTAATATTTTCAATATCATGATGGAAAAATATTTTTGCTTCCTGTTGTTGATGACATTCAACTTCAGAGGTCAAATCTTCCACTTCATCACCCATATCATACAAATCTCTTTGTATTACATGAGTAACTACACTCCACTCTTCATCCACAACATCATTCACATAATATACCATTTTTTCTTGCGATGATAAGATATATGGATCATGCATTTCACAATCACCAACATCCATCAAGCGAGAGAAGTTCACAGAAGTAAATTGCAATGAATCTCTTTTAACACCTCTGATAATATCGACCCATTTTCATTTGAATAAAACAACAGAAAAATGTCCATGGTAGTTTAATTCAACAATATCATACAGCTTTCCATAGTATCCCACTTCAGCAAATGTAAATATACCACTATTTTGTGTTTTCAAACCCACTTCTCGATCAACTGTACGAAATCTAAAGCCATTCACATTATAAGCATCGAACTTTCTAAATTGCTTTATAGGACCTCTAGCAAGAAACTTCAAATCTTCTGACAAGTCTGCTCGAGTATCAGTATTCATGATCTGAAAAAAGAAATATAATTTAATATATTTACAAATTGTATGTGTCAAACTAATATTCTTATTTATTGCAATATTTATGAACTTACACATCATGCAAACCATTCTACAAGATCTTTATTCACATCTTTCGTTATATCTTTCTCATTTCATGTTCGTCCTCTCATTCGTCTCTTTGTTTGTATCCTCAACTCTTCAATAAATGGATCTGCAATTTCACTATTCAGTAGCACATATCTATGTGCCTGTAATAATTCCAATTCTGTCAGTGTCACATTTGAGGTCCTCCCAACTGATCGGCCAATAGCAGGAAATATTTTTGATTTCTAATGCATTTTAGATTGAGTTGATGTGTCGTCAACATGTCAAACTCGATTAAATCTTGTCTCAATATCATCTAAATACCTGGAACAAAAGGTAAGACATTCCTCGGCCAAATAGCCTCACTACTGGAAAACTAACCTTTACCAACGGTTTGGAGAACCGTAGCCAAGTAAGCCATTGGGATAGGTCTATACCAACGGTTTTCTAAAAACTGTTGGTATAGACCTATACCAACGGTTTTGGAAACCATTGGTATAGGTAATATGAAATATATACCAACGGTAATGGAACCGTTGGTATATAAATTCCAAAAATAAAACATCCGCAAGGATTTGACCCTAGGACCCCTCGTTTATAATCGAACGAGTTAACCACTAAGCTAACATCACTTTGTAAACATAATTTCATAAATATATATATGTATTATCATAATTATTTAAAATTTTGATTTATATAATGTTCTCGGTTAGTAGATCTGGAAAAAAATTAAAGAACCTATCCCAACGGTTTTCAAAACCGTTGGGATAGGTTTGGGTGGGTTGAATTTATGTTGGGCGAAGGTTGAAAATTTCCCTCCTCTTTCCCAACGGTTTTGGTGAACCGTTGGGAAAGAGGAGGGAAAGAGGACCCTTCCCAACGGTTTTGGTGAACCGTTGGGAAAGAGGACTCTTTCCCAACGGTTTTGGTGAACCGTTGGGAAAGAGGAGGGAAAGAGGACCCTTTCCCAATAGTTTTGGTGAACTGTTGGGAAAGAGGACTCTTTCCCAACGGTTTTGGTGAACTGTTGGGATAGAGGCTCAAAACACACCCTTTCCCAACGGTTTGCCAAACCGTTGGTAAAGGTGGGGAAATCTATGGCTTTCCCAACGGTTTTGGTGAACCGTTGGGAAATGGTAGCTATACAAATGGTTTTTACAATCCGTTGGTATAGAAGTGTTGGGAAAGATCATCTTTCCAGTAGTGCCTTCAGCAATAGAGCCTTCTGGTTAAGCTTTATTTCTCACGTATGATTTCAAATGCCCAAGATATCTGTGAAATAAAATAATAATATTATGCATTTATTTAAATGT
The DNA here is from genome assembly GCA_963277665.1 of Viscum album. Taxonomy (NCBI): domain Eukaryota; kingdom Viridiplantae; phylum Streptophyta; class Magnoliopsida; order Santalales; family Viscaceae; genus Viscum; species Viscum album. Next base: position 1,426,261,683 of record OY728125.1, read on the forward strand.
CAAAAATTATTTACTTAACTGGAAAACATATAAATAAAATACCTCTCAATTGGATACATCCATCGATAATGAAAGGGGCCTCCTAATTTAGCTTCTTCAACCAAATGCACAGTTAAATGCATCATGATAGTAAAAAATGATGGAGGAAAGATCATCTCCATTGCACAAAGAGTCAATAAAAACCTCTCCTGGAGGTTGTCAAGCTGAAATGGATGTACAACTTTCTCACATAATTTCCTGAAAAATGTGCAGAATTGGAGTACAACAGCAGTAACGTTTTCAGGTAATAATGTATGCAATGCCAATGGTAGTAACTGCTATAACAAAATATGTGAATCATGACTTTTCAATCCATGTAACTTACGATTCTTCAAGTCAACACACCTCGAGATGTTACTAGAATACCCATCAGATACCTTCAAATTCTTTAAAATTCTAAGGAACGTATCTTTATCCCTATTTTTCATTGCGAAAATGGCCGGATCATACTTTTCATTCTCATCTGGCCAGAGATCGCGTTTTATGTTCATTACTCGTAAGTCTTTGCGAGCATTAAGATGATCCTTCGACTTTCCATGCTCATTAAGTAATGTGAAAATCAAATTATCACAGACATTCTTCTCAATATGCATCACATCAAGATTGTGGCACAACAAATTAAATTCCCAATACGAAAGTTTAAAGAATATACTTTTTTTCTTCCATTGTTGCGTTCTGATTTCACTTGACGATGCACTTCGGACCTGTTTTCCGCTATCATTCAAATGATGAACCTTACCAAATTCTGTTTCAACATTTTCAAGCTGTGTCAATATTTCAGAACTGGTTAACAACTTTGGAGGTGGTCTAAGATCAATGAAACCATTAAATTTTGATTTGTTCAGTCGAAATCTATGAGATGCATCGAGAAATCTTCGATGGCATAAGAAGCACCATTTTCTACTGTGAGGTAGCCATTTGGGCTCAAAATCAAAGTTACAAATGGGACAAGCCAAAATCGTATAAGTGTTCAAACCAAATAAATTCCCAAGCCCAGGGAAGTCACTAATGGTCCAAAGTAAAGCAGCATGCATTTTGAACATTGTTTTAGAACAAACATCAAATGTCTCAATACCGTTACTCCATAACTCCTGCAATTCTTCAATCAAAGGCTGCAAGTATACATCAATATCATTTCCAGGCATTTTTTTTCTAGGAATAATCATTGAAATAATAAATGATGATTATTGCATACACATCCAAGGAGGCAGATTATAACGGATCAAAACAACTGGCCAAATGTTATAACTTGTACTCAAAGTCCCAAATGGGTTGAATCCATCGACAACCAATCCCAATCAAACATTTCTAGGATCAGCTGAGAAATATGGATGTAATGAATCAAATGTCTTCCATGATTGGGAATCTCATGGATGTCTCATTAACCCATCATTTTTATTATCTAAAGAATGCCACTTCATGTGTTCGGCGGTTTTTGATGACATGAATAATCTTTGTAATCACGACTTCAAAGGAAAGTAACGCAAAACCTTTGCAGGTGTGTTCATTTTCTTCTTCTTCATGAAATTATGTTCAGTCAAACTTCAAACATCACCCTTTGACTGCCATCTAGAAGAAGAACATTTCTTGAAATTCTATTTACTTGAATCCTCTCCCCAATAAAGCATACAATCATTGGGATACACATGTATTTTTATATAATTCAGGCCAATCTTGTTAACAACTTTTTTCATATCATAAAAAGATTCTGGGATTTTTTGCTTCAGGAAATGCATCACGAATAAATTCCAATATCATGGACATTGACTTATTAGTAATTCCACATAGACATTTGATATGGTACAACTTCAGCAGAAATGAAAGCTTTGAATATTTCAAACACCCACTATACAACTCTTGATTTCCATCGTCAAATAAATCATGAAACACATTTTTATCAGGGAAGTTTTCTGTTACATTTGGCTCTACAGAATCAAGAGGAGGATCCAATGATATGTTCCAATCTTTATCTAATTGTGTTACAGTCTCAAAAACATCACTTGTCACGTTGCAATTTGTAGCACCCTCTTCTGGTTGTTCTGATATGTTTTGATGCTGATAGTGGTGTCTTGCAGTTCCGAATGCATCATTTATGAGGTTTTGCATTTCATTTTCCATTGTCGATGAACTTGGGACCTCATTATGTGGATTAACATCAGTGCTCAATCTTTCTGTATTGTTCGATTCTCCATGCCAATTCCAACACAAATATTGACCAGGGAATTGCTTCAGTATTAAATGTTCATAAACTTCATCTCTCTTCAACCATGTTATAAATTTACATTTAGGACATGGACATCTTATTATCCCTTCAACGGATCGATTATAAATCACAAAATCTAAAAACTCATTCAAACCCTTAACATAATGAGGTGTGTTCCTCAGTAATGTGATCCAGCTTTTATCCATGTATATCACAATGTGCCTACACAAAATATATGATAGTGTAAGATTGCAGAATCATAATATAATAAAGATGACAAATTGATCATAAAGTATGCATAATATAATAAAGATGATTCATTGATCACATTTACCACTTACTTAGCATGCCCAGACAAACCAAACAAGTCTGGTCCTTAGGAGACAGCGTGAACACCTCATTGAGGAGCAGTAAGAATATTGGGATACACAATTATCATAACACTATCAATCACACATTTATGTTGCCTCAAATAATTTCTATCCCCAATACATTAATGAGATACATTGGTCCACTCAGATTACTTCCACACCCTCACAAAAAATACTACAACTTTTTTGAACATCTCATGTACTCACATTCTTGGTCATCTCAATTAAATGTTTTATTTTATTTTCCATATCTAGAAATGGGATACCATTCGGTATTTATAACATCCATACAAAATCACTAGTATAGAATACCAATGCATGGGTTCCCATTTCTAGAGTTTCCCCTCATTGGATTATGTTTAATAATCATTACCTTCACTTATCAATATTATAGATCAATAAAAATAATATGGAATATTTTTTTACCATATTTAGTTTCATAATTTGAACAATGTTGTTGATACTTGTTTATAAGACAATGAATATTCTTCTCACTAGATCCAACACAGTGATAACACATTATGATAATTCCCCCACTTAATTTCAATGTTTTTTCATCCATTAACCATTTATTTAGTAAGATACCTAAAACGGTGAAGTCAAATATTTGTTGTACTTTCATCTTTAACCAGCTTTTTCTACATAATTCAAAAGTCTTTCACACTGTATAACTAGGTTACACATCGTGTAACTATTACTAGATACAATTCATGATTCAAAAGTCTTTCACATACAACATTCTAGTCTACGTTAACATAAATATGGGTTAGTTATCATGCATAAGAGTATAATTCAAGTTCCCTATCTCACAAGGTATAAACATTCATAACAATACATCACACTTACCTTAGAGCCTTAGTCTAGGTAGTTCCATAAAATTCAACCATTAGGGGTATAAAGAATCACTTCGACTCCATAACCCATGCATTCTTGGGTGGGGTTAGAGCATCAGTCCAAACCGACCTATGGAAGGAGCCTCAATCCTTTATCCCACCACCAAGCCATGTGCACATGCTTATTTATCCATTTCCACACACACACACACAAACACGATATCACAACCATACTCAAAACAATACACATAAGAATATCAATCCATAACAATCAATATATGAATTAATATTATTCCATAACCCATTAACACATTTTCCATTTACATTACATAGCCAATTTAGCCAAATTTCCATTCTCATGCCCCATCCAATGAGAATATTCAATAATTCCCTTATATTAACCCTTTTAACATATTCAGGAATTACCTTAAGAAAATCCATTTAACATATTCCTCAATACATAATCCATTACCAATTTAACATATTCATAATTTTTTATACACTAATCCTCTTAGGAATTTCAATGTATTTCATAAGTCAATTGGTACAATCTTAATTAACTCAATTAATCCCATTTTCATGTCATTACCAAACAATCCATTGTGTAATTATCAACCCTAGGAACAACTTTTAGTATTCCATTTTCAACCCAACCAACCACATTAACATCTTTACCATGGGGTCTACATTATCACATGTCAACTCCACACTTAAAGATATATGGATTGTAAGAAATTGCCCGAATCTAAGGGCAAGCCACACCAAGGTATCTTTGCTCGGCCAAGCGCACTCACCGCAACGAGGAGACTGTAGTGGCACGAATCTGTGTGGATCTGGACCTCAACCTTTTGATTATGGAAAAGGTATCCCTACGAGTGCCAAAGTCCGTTGTCTAAGACTAGGATATAGTGTACCTGGTGTTTCCCAAGTACAGCCAGTCTTGTTTGTTGCAATGGAATTCGTTGCATCATTTCTAGAAACAGCACCTCGAAGGTCGTCATCTAGATGCCAACAACTCCAAGTCTCTCATTTCTTCCTCTCTATCTCATGAAGTGTTGGACTCAACCTCGAACATGAATCTGAATTCTAGGATGTCTACAATAACTTACACTTCCATGTCATATTAAAATCTTGAAACGCTTCAAGCGTCTCTCCTTTCTCTTCTTCATGAAGCTCAATGTCTACTATTGCTTCAATTTGTGCATTTTCCATTAGCATATCTATCAAGATAATGTAATTTTCAACTTACTAAATTCATGTTGTGTTAAACCCTTCACATAAACTCATCACAACCCTTCACGTAAACTCATCAAACACACTAAGTATAACTCTCTATATCACACATCCAACTTTAAACTTTCAATCTCCCCATCCAGTATTTCCTAACAATACACTATAACCAGTGAATGCATAGAATTTCAATTCATATTTGACAAAAAATCAAACACCATGTTATCAATGGGTACACCAATCAAAATATTTCTAAAAAAATTAAAAGAATTAAGATGATGAATAAATTAGAGTATTTTATTCAATGCACTTCCCCTGCAATTACAAATTTTTTAAAAACATTTTTGAAAATTAGCATCACATTGAGTAAATTGAATGTGTATCAAATGAACCTTCCAACAAAAAATTATATCAAATGCTACAGTTAGCGATTTTCTTACAATTTTGCACTATATACATCACTTTACTATTTATGACTACCAACAATTAATTTACATTGTGGATGAATTTATATGCAATGTACTAAGAAAATCCAAGGATAAAAAAAAACATTTATATTATATTCTTATATATCTTGAATCATAACATTCCACTTTATCCTCTCATAATAAACAAAGGTAATTTATTAAAAAATAAAATTAAAGCCACAAAAATGTTTACACAATCCAAAAACTAAAAGTCGATCCGAACCAACCCGCCCTCTGAAACGAACCTCGACTTCAAATAATAAACATATATTGCACAAAATCTTGTAAAAAAAGATGAAAAATGTTGGAAAATTCACTTTGGGGTCACGGTCGCAGTGAGAAGGATCGCCGGGAGAAGGGGGTCGCGGGTCGCTGGTCGCGGGCTCCGCCGTAGGCGCTGGTTGCGGGGTCACCGGAGACAGGTCGCGTTCTCCGGAGTCGTCATGGGGTTGCCGGGGGGGGGGGGGGGTTGCGGGAAGAAGGGATCATGAGGTCGGGAGGGTTGGGGGAAACCGGGATTTGGGTATGGAAGGGTCGGGGTTTTTAAAAAAAATATGGGTTTAGCGGCGGTTTATTAAAAACCGCCGCGAAACCTTTTTCGGAAAACGTTTAGCAGCGGTTTTGTGAACCGCCGCCAAAAAACCGCCACTAAAACCTATTTGTGTTGTAGTGTGGGAAGAAGTCTCAATGATTATGGCCCCCTAAGACCTGATAGTCAAACAACATCTCTGTCCAGTCAGAATTATGTATCTAGACCATATGACATATGTTAAAGATTAATGTCATAATATCTCAAGGTTTCCATTATTGCTTTGGAACTATTATAACAATTTGATACGACAAATAATCTATGGATATTACCATGAAAATAATGTATGCATAAATATCAAGACTATTATGTTAAGCAGACATCATGTATAACTCGCTCTATATATGGTATGGTAATAAAACATTACTATTTAAGTTGGGTATATGGGAACCACTATTAAAACAATATATTCCATAAGAACAGAAGACGAGGGAGATGAAACATGACTATTTGATTTAGTTGGGGTGATACATTGTTATCGAGTTCCACCTGATCATTGAGGATTTGGTCCAAAAACTGAAATATGATGACCTTCCATTTCACCTTACTTTGTTAGAAAAAAACTAATAATTTTAATAAAAAATAAAATAAAATAATAAATTTGGTCATGGGGCTGTATCGATAGGACTCACATTGAGTAATTTCCCACCCCATAATTTATCCCCCTTTATTTTCACAAAGTGTACGCCCAATTATAATTTTATTATTATTTTAAAATTAATATAATAAACACTTATATATATTTTTATCTATAGTAGTGGAGAAGGTTCCCCATAACACTTATGTGGTATCCATTTTTTTTAAATTTAAATCAAATATAAATGATATTTTATTACATTATATTATTAGTTAATTTTGAATACTATTTCATCAATAACTGTTACTTATGCTATTATATTTACTTGTTATTTATGATTGTTACATTTTAATGCTAAATTTAAGATCCATCTATGATATGAAATTTTGATACATACAATAGAACCTAAAACCACCCTCAATGTGGCTCGATTGTTCCAAATATTAAAATAAATATATAATTTTGGTTTGGTATCTTAATTGAGACAATAAATAACTTATCCAATAGGATTTTCCACATAGTTCATGATAATGAAAATCTTGAGGCCATCAAAGTTTGTTTAAGTGGTTATTTTAGCATTTTTAATTTTTTGGATATCGTGTTTGGCAATGACCCCACTCAAAATATTTCAGAAGTATCTATTTGAATCATTTTTATTTGTAGATTGAAATGACACCATCCATTCAATGATTTTAAAATCATAATACAAGAAAATTTATAAAATAAAGTTTGGTTTCAAATGTATGAAGTAATATAATTATGATGATTCTTACCGATTAGTGGTTTACAATTATATGAGGATTTAGATATGTTCACAATGATGAGTAATGATGAAACATCAGAGAGTATTCTTGTTTAAGAAATTATTTTGTGGGAATTGTGATTATTAATTTTTTTTACATATATAATCTATGGTGTGATAAATGTATTCTCTCAATATTGTAAATGTGAAAATCTAATATGAATTGAACTTGATATAGTGACAAGTGTGATCTAAATGTATTGATGAAGTTTGATTGATGAACAATTCCTTGTGATTTAGATGTTATACCCATAAATCATTCTATGATGAGATAACACACATTAAAATATTTTTACTCCACTTTCTTTATCTCATGAGGGTAGTATATAATTTTTTTCATTAATTGTTTGGAAAATTATCCAATGATTTCTATATGACTATGGATGCGTGGTCTGTATGTGATCAATTCTAGTTTGATGTGTCATGGCACGACTCATCTAACTATAAAGGATTTACCAAGAGCATGGTACCTCGATACATTCTAGAGATAATGATGTGGATTATTTATGAAGATAATATATTTATAGTTCTCTAGGGAGGTGTCTTTTTAAGTGGAGGGTGGTGTTGTGATTATTAATATGAGTAGATTGACTTGATGATAGTTTCATATTGGTGGGAAATGATAATATAGATAAGCATTAATAGTAGTTGACACACTCATTGGATATTTGTGAGGGAAAGTCTACATAGTTTATTGGATAATTGTATGGACTAGTTGACATGATTAATTGGATGGTCATGTAGACTAGTTTGACTTGTTTATAAAATAGATATAGGGAATAGTGTGAGATCTATTTCATATCATATTTTTGATTTTATTTCATCAATAAGAGTACCATTCACTATGAATTCATCAAACTAATGTATTCTTCTTAGGGATAACCCAATATTTAGTTTGTGCATGACAACGGAGTAGCCAACATAGTAGACCCCCCCTCAACTCCAATGATTGGTTTAGATTGGATATGGAATTAGTATTCATGAGGTAATGAGTGTAATATAATTATGGATCCAATTCACATTTGAAAAATTAATTTGGTGAGATTATGATAGTGGGTAGGTCATGAGATGTTAGTAATCTAGGTAATATATAGAACTAGTTATCGAAAGATAGTTTCAAATGGATTTTATAAAAAGACCCCATCCCCAATAGTCCATAGCCAGTGATTACTTTACTACTTTTGTATAAGATAAAAGAAATCAAATCCCATATAATTGAATATTTTAGTTGTATTAGTAAACTAGATACAAACTTGAAACTCAATTTACATTTGAAAACATGAAATACAACATTGTGAAGGTAAAAATTATACATATTTGAAATCATTCAAATATTCCTTCTTTATATCCTTGAGAAATAAAAAAATGGTAAGCTTAGATACTCAATAAGGATTAAATTAATGTATGATATCATGAATCAATAAGGTATACTCAATATGGAAAGTTAAATAACTAAACCCACATTTTATTTGATCAATAACATAACTATCAGGACTTGATAAGGCATAATAAACATGGAAAGGTAAATAACTGAACACACATGCTATTTAATCAATAACTTGAGAAAAAAAGTAATCCATGGATAATATGAATGAAATAATACCATGGATGATAATAAAGGAATTTTTAATGAAGTAAATTCTTAATATTGGGTTCTATGATCTCAAACATCATGATATCTATACCATCAATACTTTTCACCAAGATAATTTAATCAATGTCTAGGAATACACCAAACCCATTTAAATAAGGCTAGTCAACTAATTTTTCTCATAATACTATTGATGTATCAAGGGGCTATATAATTATATGTCCCACCCATCAATTTAATTCCAATGCATTACTCATATATCTAATGGATGCTTTAATTCATGAAAAATATTCCTTATAAAAAAATCTTCATATTGAGTAAAGAATAAATATTTATCAATATTTTCCCAACTCAATCCAATAAATTTCATAATAAAGCACAACATGTAAAAATTATATATGGTATAGTCTATAATCATAACCATGATATAATGAATATGGATATTCAAGAGAAATATAATGTATACTTATCACAAGAAAGTGAATGTTTCTAGGGAAAGTTAATGACAACAAAAATTAATCAAAAATATGAATATTAAAACTTTCCCTGGTCAAAATGATCATAAAAAACATAGGGATATAATAAAGATGATATCATCAAAATATACTCTTAATGTAGTATTGGTAAAATAAAGGGTTTTTTTATTTACAAATATAAATACAATAAAAAGACCATTAAAAATGTTCTCGAGGAAAATAAAATTTTTATTTTGAAAATAACTCTTTAAAACTATATATTTCTTGAATATTATGGATTTTTTTTATTTGGAAACAACTTTGTAAAATTTTCAAGGATGCTTTAGAGTAATTTTTGGTCATAATGGTGGGAAATTTCCATTCTTTCCGAGCATATTAAAATAAACATCCCTTTCACATTTTTGTATGAAAAGTCAAACGGTACCATGTTTATAAAATGACATTAATATTCTTTTCAAAACATATTTTAAAAATACAATCATGGATAATAATGGATTTAAAAAACAATATAATAATATTTAAAACATTATTTAAAATATTTTTATAAAAAATGGATTTGGAAGAAAAAGGACATTCAACCAAAGAGAGAAATAAAATCTAATTTTCTTAAAAACATTTTCTCAATCATTTTAAGTACCAAAGAGTGTAAAATGGTACTATTAATTTAAAATTTCATGAATAACTAGAGGAGAATAAAATTAAATGGGTTTATTATACAATTATTAAATAATTTCATTTAATGGAAATTCAATCACAAACAATCCCAATTAAGATGTAATTGAAGCATAAACTCTTACCATTTTGGTAAATTTTAAATCATAACCCCAATGAAATAAATAACTTCAAATGAAATATTAAATACCAATAATATAAAGATATTAATGATATAACATATCAAAGGGGGATTTTATAAACCTTATAAAAATAAATAGGTGCATATTATCAAATATGTCTCAATGGAAAGGAAATTGGGATTAAATCCTTTACAATGATCATACCATTGAAGTGAGGATTTATAAATGAATTTATTATCTAAATAAAATGTAAATGAACATTTAAAAGTGTAAATAAAACATAAAATAATCAAAATACACTTCACACATAATCTTATAATATCAAAGGCAATGAATAATTAATATAACCGAATGAAAAGAAATAGAGTTATGAAATTCCTCACCACTTGGTAACTTTAAAGTCAAATACCATTAGATAAAATGATTCAAATTGTAACTTAAAATACCATTAATTAAAAAATATTCATTATAATACATGTAGAAGTGGTAGTATATACACCATATAAAATAAATCTGGTGCATAATAATAAAATTTTCCACAATAAAAGAAAATTGAGATAGAATCCCTTACCTCAAATTTCCCTTTAGTTGATCATGCTTTAACCTCAGGTATAATTGTTTTAATCATGTTATTAATTTATAAAAAAACCGTATTCATATTTAAAATATCATATATGATCTTATTATAAAATCTTATCACCTGTTTGGTATTAATATTTCCTTATTACCATTGTTTTAGGTGTTAAATGTTTCATTTTATCATGCATATTTTGTCATGAATGTTATGGATATTATGAATATATATAATGATATTAACATTTTAAATATAATATTTATACATTTGATACATTTTTAAAACCATTCTTGTATGTTTTACATGGAAAATTAATTGAATCACTTAGTGGAGATGGTAGGTCGTACGTACGCATGGGTGACGATATCATTCCTTTAATGGGTGAAAGGGTAAGGAAGTGGATTATAAATTAATTTTAAATAATTAATATAATTTTATATGTATCATGTATATTCACTATTTCCATTATTTTTACCATACATGTGATTTGGTGATGGAAAACAAATTATATCATTTCGAAAGACAATAGTCTTCTGTACACACGAGCAATGGATTTATTTCCAATTTGATGGATGAAGTCATGGATAAATATCATTCCATCAACATAAAAAAATATTATTATATAGTATCTAATGGTGTTATTATATTTTAATTTTTAAGACATAATTGAAGGTGGTAAATAAGATATAAAAAGAAGGATCATAGTAAAGACAATTACCATCGCATAGAAGAACCTCCTTTGGTTCTTATATTAAGAACCCTAGGCCTGGTCTTTTGGGAAAATTAGAACCTATAGAATGTGTATAAGTATGTTTTAGAGAGATTTTGGTAGGGTTTTTTTATCCAAATGGTTTTATAGGTGTGAATAATGAAGAATACAAGTGGTTTGTTATGGTTGAAATTGTTGTCAATAAGATGAGAAGATGAAAATTAAATGTGACGATTGTAGAACTATTATTAAGTTAATTGTTTTTTGAAAATGATGAATATTTTTAAAACCAATGTTAAGAAGAAAAGGAACCATGAATAATAGTGATTATTTTATATGAGGTATATTTCAATATGTTGGATTTGGAAGGATTTGGGTATGTTGGATTTGGAATTTATATATAATTTAAAAAAAAAATCAATGGGAGTGTATATAAAAAATTAGCCTACATAACAACCATCCAAGGGGAATATAGCCATTTTATAGGTGGGAAGTTAACCCCTAGCTACAACAGCATGGTATTAGAGTGCATACGAAGTGCACCCATAGAGGCACATGGGAGCAGTGGTGAGCCACCTTGTGGGGTGCTATAATGGCAGGGTAGGGTGCCGACATGAGGTTGTTACAATGATTGAGTAGAGTGGAGAAGTAACCAATTTTGTTGAGATAAAAATTAGACTTGTTTTATAAGGGAGTGCTTGACTACATGCCATTTTGATTTAGGATCAATGAGTTTGATTTACTGTTTATACACTTAAAAAAATACAAAAAGAAGCACATGCATCTGATTCGATCTATCCCATCCATCTGATCGACCTTGTCACATTTTCTTCATCCTTGGCCACCTGAGAGGTACTGTTCGTCATAATTTCTCCATAAATCATTGATATTTTATCCATCTATGAATTCCAATCACCATGTGAGTTTTCTGATGATTCCAATGAGATAGAATTCACATGAAACTTCATTTTCATGTGTTAACAAAGATGAAATAAATGAGATACAATGTATAGAAAATATTTTTTTAATGACAGTGATATACCACTATGCAAGGTAGTGTTGTAAGAGATGATGAAATAAATGGATGTCCATGATTTTCAGAGTTCTACATTGGTGTGTTTTTCCTATAAATACCCAATGGTGAGCTCATTTGAAGTTGCAATTCATCACACAACTAAGATTATTTCTTGGGAGAGAAATGGAGGATTATGATACTCTATATTTGGAAAATGGTAGATATATCCGCACACCTTTGTTTGGGTGAAGGAGAATAATTTCTTGGGTCTCTTGACATGCAAACCATGCACTCAAGAGCCCAACTAATAAAGTGAGTTTCCATGAACCGGTATTGGTATCCACACTTTTGTTACATGAGGAAGGAAAAATCACTATGTATCCTTTTACGTGAAGAAGAATAGGAGTTCCATGGGCCTTCGATAATTGTATATCACTCTCAAAAGTGTTTCATGAATAACTTGTTATGTTAATCCACATAAATTAGCTTGATACTCTACATGCATATTCTTTGGGTTTACACAATCTATGTGAGTAGTCTACATAAATTACATGAGGAAGGTAGTGTGGTGAGTGAAGTACATGCACATAGTTTTTGCAAAGATTGTGCAAGTGTTCAGTGTGTGCATATACCAGTGTTCACATAATAAGGTGAGTGAAATATAAAGAAGATAGTGTGTGTTAATAATGAGTGTACAAAGTTTATAGTGTTTGACTGAGGTTCCATGTTAAAATACTTACATGCATTCATGAATCACAAGCACATGTAAAATCATTTGAGATAAACCTTAAAAAATTATGCATTAAGTGGATTTAAAGGCGTGTGAATTATATAAACATGTATGAACATGAAATTACACATTCAGAAAAGTGTGAAGTTTATGTACTTGTGTTGTTGAACATATTATATTGAGAAGACCATGTAGTATATTGCATACATTTATGAAGTTAGAAGAATTAAACATTCAATTTATATTTCATAATCAATGTGAAATGATTTGAGACTAAAGTGGGGCTAGAATTTCCATTAGTGATTCAGAAGGAATTCATATATGAGTTTTTAGTATTAAGTGAGGCTGGGTAATTAGCATAAGAATGGATTCTTTCCCATGTAGTGTTTCACTAATGAAACTGATTATACACTATGATGATATATTTTTTGAGAAAGACCATCATCATTGTAAAGGTACCTAAAGTTATACACGAGCAAGTGTAATTTATCAAGCTCATAGAGTAATATCAAGTGATCATCCTATTAATGGATCAAATCTTAAGAAGAATAAGAAGGATCTTGTGACTAGGGGGTAACCAATTGCTGAAGAGGCTCAAGAGACCTCGGGACTAACCAATAGAATGTTTGGGGTGTCTAACCAACTGAGGAAGAAGAGTTTGATTGTTGGTGGGTATAACCAAGATCAAATAGAGGATCAACTAATTGGGTATATAACTAGTTGTTACATGAACAATTGTAATTGATAGAAATATTATAGTGGAGAATCCATGTTGGGGGGTCTATCCAACATTGAAAGGGAATAGGAGTCAGTACCAAACCTTGTAAAAATACTATATATTGTGTTTCATTTAAATTCTTCATTTCATGCATGATCCACTCATCTTAACAGCTAAAAAATGATTGAATTATAAGGTTAAAAATAATTCATTATAACAGGTAACACCTGATTCACCCCCTCTCAGTGTGACTGCATGATCCTTGGATACTTTAATTGGTTTCAATGTAAAATAAACCTCTAGTTGGATCTACTTTACATGTATAGTCTTTTATATTATAAGCATATTAAGTGTAGGTTCATGTTTGAAGAAATTTCAAAAGATATTTAGATAGAAAATCATAGCTAAACTCTTGATGTAAGAAATGTTGAAATTTTAGTCAAGACTCATAAATATTGGAAAAAAGGAGTTCCAAATAAGCTGAAGAATAATTTAAAGATAAATAAAGATCAATTATTAGCTGAATACACATAGAGTGGTAATAGTTCATTGATATTAGTTGATAATAATTTTGATGAATTAAGTTCAATATGTGATGAATATTTTCTCAATTATTAAATTAAAGAGCATCTAAAGAAATTTACCAAAGAAGTTTTCACATCTATAATTAGTGTTTTGAAGGAATGCTGGGATGAAAAATTCCAGTTAGAAAAACATGCTAATGCTATGGAAGAGGAATTGATTAAAAAGGTTGCAATATCCTACACTCTCACAAAACAAGTGAAAGAAAAGGAAGAAACAATATATCTTTGAAAATAATGGTATTTTGGAGCAATTTAATAATTGAAAATTAAATTTTGTGGGAAATATGTTTTTGAAATGGTCATTATAGAAGTTATCCATGAATTTGAAAAGCTATATAATATATTTATGAATGTCAAATATAATTAGCTGAATGATAAAGCAGAAATAATTCCCAATCTTGATAGTTTTTTATTGAAGGAAAATCAGATGCATGAAGATGATATTTATAAGATAAAGATTCAATAGGAAGAAATCATGAAGTCAGTTAAAGATGAGAAGACCTCTCTCAACTTAAAATGTCTTGAACTAGAAGAGAAATTAAATAATATAGAAGAGAAACAATCTGAGACTTCCCAAATTGCTGAAAAAAGAAGTATTTCCAATAATTTATCTGATAATAGTTCTATTTATGAAAATACTCAATATAATAGAAAAATACCTTGATATTATCCAAGGATAAATATACTATAGGATCATTAATGAATTAACCCTTTGACTTGTTAAATATGTTCATACTAATTCTGTTTTGATGACTAGTGTAGATTCAAATTTAAAATCTGGACAGACATGGGTGAAGAAAAATTATTAGGAATCCACATCATCTTTATATATGGGTGTGAAGAAGTGTGTAAATTCTTTTTCCCCAAATAAAGAACATAATAAGAAATTTTCTACCCAAAAGAAATAAAATTTCAAAGACAGTCATAATGTGTCACAAAATAAGAAATCCAGATTTTTTGGCTACTGTAGGTGTTTTTGAAAGTTTGGAAATCATGAAATTAATTATTGGAACACCTTTTAATTGTATGAAAATTACAAAATTCCTACATTTAGGGGGAAATTTTTTAATAAAATAGGAAACCTTCACAACAGAAGTATAAAGCACAGATAGAGACTCAATCCATCTTAAACAAAATGGATAAATATGAAAATTTTTGTGATTATTTCAACAAAAGTGGGCATTATTATGATGGGTGATTTTATCCACCAGTCATTCAAAAATAATCTATTAGGGTGGATAGAACACCAAAAAAAATTTAATCCGGTAATAATAGATGATGATAGGTCATCCTTAGGTTGTGAACAAAAGAAGAAGGATGTTAAACAAAAACCCCCAAGAAGTTTGCGAAGAATGATGTGAAGAGTGTCACACTAAAGAAAATATGCTTCTATTGTGGTAGTAAAGGTCACATCATAGACCATTGTGAATTATCCATGAACTTAAATACCACTATATAAAGATAAAGACAATGAAAAGATAAATATTGATGAGAAAAAACAAGATTGATTCAGTGAAATAAATCTCTAATGAAGAATCTAAAATTTTTCCTAAAAAGGGTAACTTGATGAATTTTAAAGTTGCGTGTGAAAGTTATAATATGTATGGTGTAAAAAATGTTTGAATTTGTTTATTGGAAAAGAAATAATTCTTAAATAAGAGAGTAAAATCAGTTGTGACTTATTTTATTACAAATATTGTTAGGAAGGAGTCTACACATAAAGTTAAGAATGAACATGTTCCTAAATAATTCTTGATAATATGGATAGAACAGTTGAAAGAAGAAAGAAATATGGAACAAGTACAGAAAACCGAAACATCTTTTCTAGAAAATGTGAAGATTACCTTTTCATCTATGAAGATTTTTGGGTTGAGAATAAACTCTCATCCCTATTTCTCGAACTGAGGTGTATTAAAGAACCAAATTATTCTCATATATATACATTGTTTTTGTTTTTCATGCAAGGAATTGAAGGTAAAACATTTAATTAGGGGGGAGACTTGAATTTGATAAAACCTATTAATATCTTATAGTAAATAAGATATCCACCATGAAAGACTATTGTCCTAATGATGAATTTTGAAATAACTCAAATGATCTTAGAATATTCTTGTAATTTATTCTTGAATAAAGAAAATCATGATGAAGAAGATATTGAGTACATCTCTTAAGGGGTAGAACAGAAGATCAAACACTAGATATTTCTATCTCATTTGATATATTATGAATATCAAAAGTTCTAATGAGGTATGCATCTAATAATTATAAAAGCTAAATTTTAGAAAATTGAAGCTTGTCATCATTGAGGTATGCTGGTTACATTCTCTTATTTCCATGATAAAAAATTCATCAGTTCTAAAAGAATGATATTTATTACTTGATAACAAATGGAAGTAATTTTTTTCATTAGAATGATTTTAATATGTTTTCTGATATGTAGGCATGAGATTGATTGAAAATCTTTTGTACAATTACTGAAAATAAGTTATAGTGATTGGTTTCACATACTGTAAGTTTATTGACAACATTGATGTTAAATTTGATCAATCTTGTTTTATACACAGAGTATTACTCATGTATACTTTTATTCGATTAATTTTATCTCTTTGATAAGTTATTAGTGATTCTATTATTCTATAGATTAAATCAGATTATAATTTTTATAAGAAAATAGGATGTTATTAAAATTTGAATTTTGGAAATGATAATTCCTTCCCATACTTATATCTTTATATTTATTGCCGATAGGGGGGGGGATATCATTGAATTTTAAATAAATTGGGTTTTTAAAACAAATCCAAATGGGGAGATTGAAGAATCCAGGTGGGTTGTTAAGTTTAAAATTATTTTTAATAAGATGAGAATAAGAAATGTTAATGAGTTCAAAATGTTACAATTATAGAACTGTTCTCAAGTTTAAAAACTTTTGAAAATGATGAACATTTTTTACACTAATGTTAATAAGAATAGGAAACATGTGGAATAATGATTATTTTGTATGAGGTATATTTGAGTTTGTTGGATTTAGAAGGATTTGAGTTTGTTGTCTGTATAATTCATATGTAATTGGGCTATATTTTTCAATGGGAGTGTATATAAAAAATTATCCTATATACCTACCATCCAAGTATACTACAACCACTACTTAGGTGGGAAGTTGATCCCTAGACTGACCAACATGGTGGTAGAGTGTGTGTGAAGTGCACCCATAGAGGTAAATGGGAATACAATGAGGCAAAATTTGAGGAGACATGATGATAGAGCATGGTGCCAGCATGGGGCTGCGCCAACGATTGAGTAGAGCGAAGTGGTAACCAATTTTGCCGATATGAGGATGAAACTTGTATTATAAGGGAGAGATCGACCACATTCTATTTCTATGTGGGATTACTGAGTTCAAGTTACTATTCATCTATTTTAAGAAATGTGGAAATAGGCATGGGTGTTTGATTCAATCTATCTCAACCATCCAATCAACCTTGCCGTGATGTCTTCAACCTTAGCCACCTGAGAGATACTGTTCACTAGACTTTCTCCGTGTAGTGTCGGCAGTTTATCCATCCATGACATTTGAGAACCATTTAAGTGTTCTAATGAGATCGAAATCAAATGCGTCTTCTTTTTCATGTGTTAATGAATATCAAATCGACAATATACAGTGCATATAATTTTTTTTGATGATGCTGATATCCCGTGATATGAGGAAGCATCACACGAGCTGATGAAATAGATGGATGCCCATGATTTTCAGAGTGCTACATCATTGTGGTTTTCCTATAAATACCCGATGATGAGATCATTTGAAGTAGTAGTTTATCTCACATCCGTGGGCACTTCATGAGAGAGAAACATAATTCTATAATCCTCTCTAGTTTTCAAAAGGTAGAGAGATCCAAAAAACATTATTTACTTGAAAGAGAATAATTTTGGGCCCTCTTAATATATGAACCACACACTCAAGAGCCTCACTAAGAAAGTGAGGTTCCATGAACCAGTGTTAGTACCCACATAGTTGTTACATTAAGAAAATAAAAGCACTATGTATCGTTTTACATGAAGGAGAAGAGGAGTTCCATGGCCCTTCAATAAGTGTATATCACTCTTGAAAGTGCTTCGTGAAGAACTTGTTCCATAAAGACACATAAATTAGAACGATACTCTATTCATGTATTCTCATGGTTTGTGCGATCTATGTGAGTAGGATGTATATATTAATCAAAGAAGGAAGTGCGGTGCATGAAGTACATACATGTGGTTTATGAGAATATTGTGCAAGCGTTCAGTGTTTAAATATACCAGTGTTCACATAAGAAGGTGAGTACTCAAGAAAGTAGAAAGTATATGTGAATAGTGAGTGTGAAAAGTGGATAGTTTGTGGTTTAGGTTTTATGTGAAAACACTTACATGAATTCATGCATTCTCACATGTACACATGAATTCATTTGAGATAAACCATAATGACTCAGGCATTAAGTGGATTTAAATGTGTGATCATTATACAAACAAGTATGCATTTGAAATTATACATGCATGGAAGTTTGAAGTTTAGGCATTTGTGTTGTTAAAAATATTACGTTGAGAAGACCATATAGTATATTACATACATTCATGAAGTTTGAATAATTTCACATGAAATATATATTGCATAATTAGTGTACAGTTATTTGAGACTGAAGCCAAAAAAAATTTCCATCAATGATTTAGAAGGAATTCATATAGGATTTTTCAGTATTAAGTGAGTTTGATTCATTAGTAGAAGAAATAATTATTCCCTGACCAGTTTTGTACTGAGGAAACTGATTATATACTGTGATCATATATATTTTTTGAGAAAGACCAACATTAGTGAAAGGGTAGTTGAATTTTTACATGATCTAGTGAAATCCAAAAATCCCATGGAAGAATATAAAGTGATCATCCTATCAGTGGATTAGATATTCATAAGAAGAAGAAGAGGCGTGTGATTGGGGGGTCTAACCAATTTCTAAAGAGGCTTGAGAGACTGGGGGGTATAACATGTTGAATGATTAGGGTGTCTATCCAATTGAGGTAGAAGAGTTGGATTGATAGTGGTATAACTAGGATCAATTGGAGGATCAACTAATAGGTTGTATAACAAGTTGTTTCCTAAAACATTTTAATTGACAAAAATATTATAGTAGAGAATCCATGTTGGGGGGTTTAACCAACATTGTAATGACATAGGTCATAGTAACGAACCTTGTAAAAATGTTGTGTGTTGTGTTTCATTTAATTTATACATTTCATGAATGATCCACTCATACTAATAAGGGAAAAGGGTTTGATTTAAAAGGTGAAAAAGAATTTAGTATAATAGGTCACACCTGATTCACCCCCTCTCAATGTGACTGCACGATCCTTAGACACTTAAAATAAGTGAGGGGAGGGCGTTCTCTTTTATAATTGTGGAGGAGTGAAATTTTTATTAATATCCAAAATTATTCCATAATGGGAGATCACTATCACCACAAGTTCCTCCGAAATAATAGAGTAGGTAGATGTTACATTCTCCCCACCTTCAATAAATATTAACCTTGAAATTTGAACTTGTGATTAGAAATAAATGTTTTGAAATTTGAAAATTCCTTTTAAAAATACCCACATCATAAAAGGCTTAATGAAATATCATATTAAAAAGAGGAAAGGGGAAATATATAGATCATTTGGAATAATTATGGAGAGTGATAAAGATAATTGATCACAATAAAGTGAATGATCAGGAGAAAATAATGACCACAAAACCATAAATCTATGATGAATTAAAAGACCATTGATTCATTAGATATGAAGGTAATAAGATAACATTTTTGTTTCAATATCTATTTCCTAGAGTCAAGGGATTCCTTTACTATCATAATAGAAAACACCAAAAAATATACTTACCTGGTTTCTTTTTTATTTTCATAAGAATAATTTCGTCCTTTGGTTATGGTTTGATCATTTTTCACTTCATTTCTTAGTCTAATAAATGAACATAAAATATGATTTTTTATGCCTGAAGCACTAAAATTAACTTTTAATGGATTATAAGATCCATTATATAGTAAAAATCCCTACAGTATGTCTCTAAATATTTACCAAAACCAAAACCTTTAGAAAACGTTATCCTATATAACAAATTAATCTTTAAAACATCAACAATAATACCCAAAATTCAAATTAATTCATTTCATAAGTATCTATTAGAAAAATAATTTAAGTAAAAAAATTATATACTAACCAGTACATCACATAGACTAGGGGTAGTTTCTCCACCCTTATCACCCATCATTTGTGGGTTTAAGCCCCATAGTTTTCAAATTCCATAGGTTACTTCCTGACATGTGGGTTGTAATTTTTATAAAACTATATTAATATAACTCATATAACATTCACTAAAATATGGTGAACATCTTCAAAAATAAAATTTATCATCAAATAAATTTTTAACCACTAAGGTTTTCTATATATCATTTTTCAATGAAACCAAATAATTATAATCTACTATTATTACCTTAACATCAATGATCATGATAACCCTAAATGTTATCAATATCCCTAAACTTATGTCCAAAAAACATAAAATAATTATTTCTCAAATAACCTTCTCACTAAAAAAAGTTATACATAAGGGTTATAAATACCTCAAACATACATTAAAATTCAATAAATTTATCTAAGGTATAACCATCACATAAAACATCAGAAAAGGTATATATTACTTTAAAATTATAACCAGACATAAAATTATTAACTCACAATGGTGCGTAAAAATTTTAAACAATCATCATCTGAATTATAAACATAGTTTCTTTGGGGATATCTTTATTTTAAAAATATTTCATAATGGTTTGTAAAGAATATGTGAATTATCTAAATAATATCCCCCAAGAGTGTCAAACCTAGTGTGTATCAAGGCCCATTGTGGTGCACCAGGTGAAAATAGAGTCAAATCCTAATGCACCCTTTTTGATGTTTTTAACCGTAGGTAAAACTTTTCCAGATCCATGTCCACTTATAATATCCAAACAAGGATTAAATTTCTTTGAAAACAAATATAATCGCGGCCTTAACAAAACATTATGATGTTATTATATACTTAGAATCATCCTCAAAGACATTCATAGGTTTATATTCCCTAATATATGTTTTAATAAAAATGTGGGTATAACTCTTTACCAATGCCTCAGTAGCCCACAATTTATGGAACCATGGGTATAGCCTATACCCATGGTTTTTAGGGGATATACCCCGGGTTATAAACCATGGGTATAAGTGATTTTTACAGTTAAGGTTTTACTTAAAAATATAAAAGTAATCATTGTTTTAATGTGTGTGATATGAATGGAATTTACCACTTTAATGACCATTATTTTATTTGAATATTCATCTATAAATTTTCAAGTTTATTTTCAAATTAATGTATTTTAAAAATGTTTAATGTCTTAATTTTTTTTTTCAAATTGGAAAGGATATTTTACTCAAGAAATGTTTTAAATCATTTTGAAGATTCCATTATAAGTTTCAAAGTTTATTTTTAATGAAATGTTTTTCCAAAATATTGATTAATTTTTAATTTTAAAATTTATTTTAAAAAAGTTATTTTTCTTAAAAAAAATTCCAAGTGATTTTTCAAAATATTTTCCATATAAGATGAATCCTTTTGTTTTTTAATTATTTTTCAATGAATATATTTTTTAAGGATACCATATTTATTCTTTTTTTCTATGGATTATGACTGCATCAAAGTAATTTTTATGGAACCTTTTTCATTTCCATGGGTAAATCATGTTTCAAAGATATTTTTATGGAACCTGTTTCTTTTCCAAACGTTAATAATGTTTCAAAACAATTTTTATGAAAACCATTTTCTTCTACAAGTTTATAAGGTTATTAAAATAACAATGATTGTTTTTAGGATTTTTATGATGAAACAAAATCAATATATACTTTCTTTATGGTTCTTATACAATGTTATACAATGGGTGCACCCATATAGTGCCATGTGAGCCTGATATAGAAAATTTAAAGGGTCTGCCTAGATAGCCCTCTAATAATCTGCGTAATGATTGTGATCTCTGGAGAATCATTTTTTAATTTGACCGTATGGTTATTACATTTTTAAGGGTTCTTTAAGTTTTATATTCATATTATGTTTCAAGATACTAATACCCTTTATCTATGATTTCCATGGGTTTACAATGTTTTTTATGATCAAGATTGATATCACATGGTTCATGATTATTGATTATGACGACTCATTCCTTTTTTGAAGATTTATGTCATGTTTTCAAGTTTTACGATCTAGGTATTTATGGGTATTAATATTATTATGTTATACTCATCCACTTTGATTATATCATCATATCCTTATACTCTTGTTGTTCTCACCAATGAAATTCAATTGTTAATTGTTATGTTTACCCTTATTGAGAATTTGAGATCACAATTTCTATGTTTTCTTTTCCCGAGGTTATCAAGTATGAAATTTAATGAATTATTTATATAATTGTTTCATATGGATTATGTTGATGAACTAATATAGAATATGAAATGATGGGCATAGTGGGAAAGATACTCTCTTGAATTCTTGGGTATTGTTTATGCAAGAGTTTTTCCTAATTCTATAAAACTTTAAACCTAAATGTTCCTTGATAATGTAAGCGATTCATTAGTTCCTTATTATATTTTATGTTTTGGATGGAGAAAATTGTACCACGTTCGTCGGTATCAAATAAGAAAATGTAAAGTTATTGTTTTTAGCACTGTATCCAAGAGTGAAAGTTTTGGGCTATTATAGTTGGTATCAAAGGGAATGTTTAGATAAATTTTTAGATTGCGATGTTTTCATGTGAGGTTATCTTAAGAGTTATGGATACCATCATATGTATATAATATTAAGCATGATCACATGTTCGATGTCTTAGAAACCCATTTGAGGTTTTAAGCAATGAGATATTAATGTGATTAATGACACATTCAGAGATATTTTATTGAAGTTGTCATGAACTGCCCCCTGGGGCCCATGCTGTGACTACCCCAAGCCCACCTCTTCAAGGCTAAGGGCTGGTGACTAGCACTAAGGGTGTAAACCGGCAAGTGGGAGGAAATTTCTTGGATACCTATACCCACATGAAAACCCAACCATGTACCAACTCACAAGAATATAGATAGTATGGCACTGAGAGGAAACTAAGTATGGTCATAGTTGGAAGTAAATGGGAAAGAATACAAACCCCAAAAGAATGTACTGAAAGCATTAAAGTACAAGAGTGCTCTAATGGCCATTCACAGAAATCCCCACATGATCGTAGGAGCAGTGTATCTACTGGAAGCCAAGGGAGTATGTCTCATCTGTCAGATCTCATTATGGTCCACCTAGTCCAACACCACCAAGTCCATCATCGAAGTGTCGATCGTCTGCACGGGACACGACACACAAGTGGGTAGGGTATTTACATGGGGTGAGTAACACTAAACTCAGTTGGGACCCCCAAAACAACAAGGAAATACCACACAACAAACTCGAAGTATAGCTCAAAGCAAAAGTACACAACACAAGTCAGCTCACACCAATTATCACTTTAGGTCAAGGATAGGAGGATCATCAAAATGTTGAATTCCTCAGTTACTGGAGAACTCCTTCTATATCGAGTAATGTGGGGAAAACGTGTCACACAGAGTCCCCTCCCACTAACCTTGAACTGTTGTGGTACTCATCCCTGATGGGTACTGTGGGAATACCGTGTCACACATAGCCATTTCCCACCATGGGCCTACCGGGTCAGATAGAGCCGCTTCCCACCTTGGCCGAACTGAGGTAATCCTTCTATTGAGTATTTTGGGTTTTTTCGGGTCACACAGAGCTGCTACCCACTGTGGGCATGCACGGCCACACAGAGCCGCTTCCCACCGGGCCATCGTCAAGTAGTCTTTAGGTCTCAGCCAACCGTAGGGTTCCGTATGAAGTCTACTTGAGAGAACTACTCCTAAAGACACTTGAAACATCATGATATCCATGAAAGTCACCACAAAGTATGTAAAATATCCATCTCCTCAATAGAGTCCTCGATCCGCAAACGGCTCATCAATCAGATGTACGGTTTTCAAGATATGGGCATTTTATTGCTGAGGGCCCGGTTGGATTCGTGTTCGATCCAAACCGACCATAACCCAACTTTCTCTAAAAAACAAGTGAAATATATCAAAGGGACCACCTTTTCCTATGGATCCTGATTCGGTAGATGGTTCATCAATTTGATGTCCGATTTAGAATTTAGGGCCCGTTTAGCATAACTGGTCAGTACTGGGTCTGGGTCCGGTCCGCCCCGGTCGGACCGACCTGACCCGGTTCGGTAGAGAATGACCTGGATCGATCTGGGCTAACCCAACCCACTGGGCTCGACCCGAACTAGTTAGGCCGCGGATTGGCCCGCTGGGCTGCGGGTCGGCCCACTGGGTCGTGGGTCCGCCCACTGGGCTGACCCGGTGGTGCCACCTGCTTGGCGGTGTCGGCCGTCAGGGACCCCCAAACGCAGCGCGTTCAGGTAGGGATGACATGGAGTGGAGTCATGTTAGTGGGTCAAACCATGGGGGTTGACCCAACGCGGCATCACGCGGCGCCATGGGTCCTATATGGCGCGACTGACAGGATGCGACTTTGCCACCGGGCACGTCGCTGGCGTGCACCTTGTCCACCGGTTGAACTAGCGACCTTTGCTCCTCCACGGCCGACACAACCCACGACCCTACTGTCATGTGGGAGCACCGCCGGGGGTGCTCCCCTCACCTATTCTGCTTCCACCTGGGGCGGTGGCTGGTTCTTCCCCCAGGCATGGGGCCGACGCCACCGTGTGCCATTGTCATGCCACCATGTGCCGCCACCAGCTTCAGTGCCAGCGGTAGGGTGTTCACCGGGCCGCCAGTCACGCACCAGTGGCCCGTTTCTGGTGTCGTTTGCACCTGAGGCCCCTTGGAATATCGTTCTTAACTGTGGCAGTCCCTAATTTGTCTTGTTTCCAACTTCAAATTGGGCGATGTCAATCATCGCACGAGCGGAGGGGCTCAGTCCTTGTTCGTGTCGGCCCGTGCCCTTCATGTTAGTAATAAATCTGGGGGTTTCAGAAAAAATGTTCAACCAGATTTCATGCCTTGATTTCAATCCCGATCCCAAAAATAATACACACCCTCTCACATATATAAAATAATAATAACGGATCAACTTGTTTATGAGTTGATCCATTCTTATCATTTTATAATGAAATGCAGGGAAAGAAAAATCAGTCAACACAACCCGTACCTAAAAATGTTGGAGAGCGCTCACATCCCACTAAGATCAGCTCCGTCCTATAAGGGTTCAGTGTTATGGTACTCCTTCTCAACTTAATTTCTTGGCGAAGCTTGTGCCGATACCCCTCCCCAAGCACCATATAAAATAATTTTATTTCATTTCTTTTAAAAGTCACAAAACTTAACTTCTTCCCCGGACCTACTGTGGTCAAAGTAACTTCTCCCTTAAGTGAATCATGGTGCAGCAGATTCAACAGTGCCATCAGAATTTTAATCCATGCACCATTTCAAAAGTTTAAAACACCAGTTACGCGTTTACTGAACACACCTTAAAAAAAGTTCTAAAATTAATTCTGGGCTCACCGGACCATAGAATCATGTGCCGTCAAATTTCATAGACTCTTAATAATTCCACATATATATATATATAATTACTTGGAAAATCTAGGTCTTTACATTCTCCCCACCTTAGGGGTTTTTGTCTCTAAAAGCCACAACATAGACTAGGAAAACAAATGGGGGTATTGAGCATGAATCTGAGCATATCGCTCCCATGTGCTCTCCTAGAGGTTCCCATGCTGCCAGTGAATGTGCACCGGAGGTATTGACCACCCACAAAAGACCCTCTACTTTCGATTCTCAATATCCACTGGAACCTTCATAAATGTCACCCCATCATCGAAGTCTAGCTCGCCGTGGTCAATGATGCGAGATGGTTCATGCACGTATCTCCTCATATGGGATATGTGGAAGACTTCGTGCACCCTCTCCAACTAAGGTGGAAGTTACAAGTGGTATTCCACCTCACTAATCCTCCAAATTATCAAAAAAGGTCTGATAAACCTTAGTGATAACTTTCTTCCTCAGCCAAATCTCCGTAGTCCCTATCGAGGGGAGACTCGAAAGAATATGTGGTCCCCCTCTTGGAACTCTAATGGTCTCCATCTCTTATCAGCATAAGACTTATTCCTACTTTGTATAGTCTTCATATACTCCTAGATGATCTGAAACTTCTCAGTGGTATCCCGTACCAACTCTGGACCCATAAATACTGACTCCCCTGGGTCTGTCCAACATAGAGGTGATCTGCAAGGTTTACCATAAAAGGCATCAAATGTTTCCAGACCGAAGGTGGAGTGATAATTGTTGTTTTAAGCGAACTACAACAAGGGAAAGTGATCCACCCAACTGCAAAAAAAATATAGGATGCATGTACGATGCATGTCCTCCATCGTCTATATGGTCTGCACTATCTGACCATCCGTTTGAGGATGAAAGGTGGTGCTTAGATGTAGCTATGTCCTGAATACCTCCTGAAACCCCTTCTAAAATCCGGATGTGAAATGTGCATCATAGTCAGAGATAATAATCGATGTCACCCTGTGGAGTCGCACAATCTCCTGTATGTAGAGGCGTCCCAATCCCTCTACTGATCCCTACTCTATGATGGGTAGGAAGTGGGCCGACATGGTGAGTCGGTCAACAATCACCCAGATGTAACCATGTCCCCTAGACATACATGGAAGCCCCATCACGAAGTCCATGGATATCCCATCCCACTTCTAGTTTGACACCTCTAGTGACTGTTCTAAGTCTATTGGAATCTGATTCTTGACCTTCACTTGCTGACAAGTGAGTCATCATGAAACAAACTCTGCTATAATCTTCTTCATCCCTGGACACTAGTGATAATGCTAGAGGTCCTGGTAAATCTTCACCACACCAGGATGTACTACCAGAGGGGACATATGGAACTCTCTCAACACCTACTCCCATAGCACCACCAATACCATGGTACATCCTCTGAAAAGGATGATGTGCTACCCACCTTCAGAAAATCTATCAGGTTCCTTTATTAAGGATATCTGAGCACATAAAGCCTCGCAGTCGATGTCCCTAAGCTATGCCTCCATGAATTGTTGATGAATCAGGGGAGTAACAGTCCTAGACTAGAGGTAAGCTGCTCCATCTCTATCCATGAAGGATTTCTAAAATGTGGCAAACTATTCTGTCACCTCACTCAACAACTGTAGACCATACCTCTTGCTGAGTGTATCTGCTACCATGTTCCCCTTACCAAAAGTATAGACTATCTCAAAGTCATAGTCCGGGAGGAACTCTATCCATCACTACTATCTCAGGTTTAGGTCCTTCTGGGAGAAGATATAACTGAGAATATTGTGATCCAAGAAGATGATAAAACATTCTCCCATAAAGTAATGTCGCCATAGATTCAAGGAGAAGACCACTACTGCTAACTCCAGAGCATGGGTAGCACAGTTCTGCTCATGCTGTCTCAGCTGTCATGACCTATAGGTGATCACTACTTTCTCCTACATCAGTACACACCCAAGTCAAGTCCCTAATGCGTTGTAGTAGACTACATACCCAGCGCCCTCTTCAGGTAGCCTCAAGATGGGAGCACTCATTAGTCTCTACCTCAGCTCCTGAAAACTATGCGAACAACTCTCCATCCATATGAAGGGTTTCCCATTCTTTGTAAATGGAAACAAGCTTGCCGCAACACTAGAAAAGTTAGGCAAGAATCTTTGATAGTATCCATCCAACCCCAGAAAACTCCACCCCTTGTTCACACTCCTAGGTGGATCTCAAGAAATTAAATCCTCTATCTTTGCTGGATCCACTGCAACTACAGCCTCTGAGATAACATGTCCAACAAGTGGACCTCTCAAATCCAGAACTTGCACTTCGAGAGTTTACCTTAAAGATGGTGCTCTCAGAGTGTATCCAAAACTATTTGCAGATGATAGGCATGCTCCTCCTCCTTCGATGAGAGTAACAAGATGTCATCAGTGAATACCATAAAAAATGATCAAAGTATGGCTGGAAGATCTTGTTCATGAGTCCCATAAACACTCTAGGGGTGTTAGTCACACCGAAAGGCATAACCAAAAACTCATAGGGGCCATATCAAAATCTTAATGCTATGTTCTACACATCCTCATCTCATACCCTGAGCTGATGATAGCCTGATCTGAGGTCTATCTTTGAAAACCAACGACCTCCCTTTAGTTGGTCAAAAAGATCATCAATTCTTAGAAGTGGATACATGTTCTTCATGGTCACCTAGTTTTGGCACCAATAGTCCACACATAGTCTCAAAATCCCTTCTGCCTTCTTGGAGAACAAAATCGGGGCTGCCTAAGGAGAGACACTAGGCCTTATGAACCCCTTCCCCTACAAGTTCTTCAACTGTGCCCGTAACTCACGAAGCTCCGCATGAGCCATCCAATATGCTGGTGTAGATATCAGTGCTGTCCTGGGGTATAGGTCAGTGGAAAAGTCTACCTCTCTACATGGAGGTAGTCCTGGGACATCATCAAGAAAGACATCATTATACCGGTCCACCACTACAAAATAGCTCGAACTCTCAAAATAAACTATCCGAAGGGTAAGGCTATCCAACTGATGTGTGATCGGATGAACCCTCTTCTGGGTAAGTCTGTCCTGTTCTACAGAGGTTCCCTTCTCATCGGTGAAGGAAAACCTGGCCCCATCCACGTGGACACACCACAATTTGTTCGCAATACAGTCGATCTGATCATGGATTGTGGATAACCAGTCCATACCCAACATGATTTCCTAAGGCCTCGATAAGGCTACTAAGAGATCCTTACTTAAGCTCTCACCTCCTAGAGTAGAACCGCATAGCCATAACCAGTGTGTAATCTTTGAATCTACTATTGTAGGTGTCTCTATTCATAAATATGGAGCCCACGACTCCACCGGAATATTCGAGCTCTGAACGAGGGTTGTGGAAAAAAAGAGTGACTGAAACTTATGTCTATAAGTACTGCAGATAAGGTGGAGTAGACAAAGATTATACCTCTAATCATCTTTGGAGTGTTGTGGTCATAGGCCTCAGCAGCCTGGAGCTGAGATTTCCCTTATCCACCTGCTCCTTATGGCCTGGGTGGACCTCCTGGAGGTGGTAATTGTAGAACCCAAAATCACCACCAACCGCATGCTTCACGGCCAGCTCCCCTTTCAAATTTTCCTGCTGCCTACAGGCCTTCCCGATCGAATCTCTATCTCTGTCTCGGTGGTCCCTCCACCGTTTTCTGGTTGTCCGTATGGTGGGTCAGGAAGTCGTGAGCCATGTGGACCTACCCGCCGTATGTGTAACACAGTTTATCTCCCTACTGAATCCCTATGAACTAGGAGCCTCATAATTCCAACACAAAGTCCTGGGGTTTCCCTCTGAAAGACCTGGCCCGCTTGGGCCCACGTGCCTGATGCCTTCTACCTACCGAAGACTCTTCTACCTGGGGTCTGCTAGCGGATCTACCTGTCGGTGCCTACTCCGTTAGGAAACTCTCCACACGAAGGGCCCTCTCTAGCACCCCTGCCTGAGTGGGGTAGCCGAGGGTCACCACTGAAGCCCTGATCTCCCTCCTGATCCCTTGTTCAAAGGCCCGAGACTAGAATAAAGGGTCTGTCACTATATCTGTGTAGTAGCGAGAAAGCTCTGGGAACATTGTCGAGTACTCGGCCACAGTCATGTTGTGCTGCTTAAGGTGGATAATCTTCTGAATGCACACAGAGTGCAACATCGTGGGGAAAAAATCCTCCTAAAAAATCCTCTCGAAGTCAACCCAAGTGAGGGTCACCTCATTGTGATCTTAGATGGTAAAAATCCACCATCTCCCAGCTGATCCCTGTAGAAGGTTTTCCACTAAGATCGCCATCTGGTCGGGTGGTTTCCTCACTAAGCGGAAGACCCACATCATGACCTCCAGCCAGTCTGCAGAGACTCAAGGATCTATCTCTCCCATGAACTTGGGGAGGTCTCTACCTTTAAAAATCATGTAGGTCGTTGAGCCTACGAACGTCATCTACCGGAACATTCGGTAGTAGGGGCTAACCATAGGGTGGTGGTAGCACTGGGGCACCACCCGGCGGGGCCATCTCAAACACTAGTCCCTGTACGGACACCTAGTCGCTGGGAGGGCTGTCCTCACGCATCTGGATCCTAGATGGTCATCCTTGTGGATGCATTTTAAGATAAATCAAGATGTGCCAAAGTTATAACATTATACCTCATGAGATGACTTTCATTCGAAATCACAAAACAAAAATGCAACTAGTATTCTCGTGCATTGAGCCAAAAAGCAGGACCCAAGGTTTTATTGTATAGATATGTCGGCCACCACACCAACCCTGGACTCCCCGAACCTGAAGGTCAGACTCGAAACACATAACATTGTTTCTTTAAAATAAAAACATAGACTCCTAATCTTTGAGGTAGAAGTAACCACCTTTGATACCACTTTGTCACGACCCATCCCCCGAGGCCCGTGCCATGACTACCCCAAGCCCAAATCCTGAAGGCTAGGGGTTGGCGACAAGTATAGAGGGCATAAACATACAAGTGGGAGGAATTTTCCCAGATACCTATATGCACATGAAAACCCAACCAATCACTAACTCACAAGAATAGAGTTAGTATGCCAATGAGAAGAAACTGAATACAATCATAGCTGAAAGTAAATGGGCCAGAATAAAACCCCAAAAGAAAGTACTAAAAGAAGTAAAGTACACGAGTTCTCTAATGGCCATCTACAGAAATCCCCACATGATCGTAGGATTAGTGTAGATACTAGAAGCCGAGGTAGTACGCCTCATCTATCAGATCTCAATATGGTCTGCCTAGTCCAATGCCACCAAGTCTATCGTCGATGCGTAGATTATATGAACGGGACACGACACACATATGGGCAAGGCTCATGAAGGGGGTGAGTAACACTAAACTCAGTAGGGACCCCAAAAAAGGAAATACCACATAGAAAAATATAATTATAGCACAAAGAAAAAGTATACAACACAAGTCATCTTACACCAGGTATCACATTAGATCAAGGATAGAAGGATCATCAAAACGTCGAACTCCTCGGCTGCTGGAGAACTCCTCCTCTATTGAGTACAGTGGGCCTGTCAGGTCACATTTATCCACTTCCCCCTAATCATGAACTGATGTGGTACTCATCCCCGATGGGTACCATGGGCATTCCAGGTCACATAGAGCCACTTCCCACCGTGGGCTTGTCGAGTCACACAGAGCCGCTTCCCACCTTGGATGAACTGATGTACTCCTCCTGTAGAGTACCATGAGTCTGTCAGGTCACATGGAGATTCTACCCACCATGGGCCTTCTGGGTCACATAGAGCTGCTTCCCACCAGGCCATTGTCAAGGAGTCTTCAGGTCCCAGCCAACCGTAGGGTTCCGTACATAGTATGCTTTGGAGAACCACTCATAAAGACACTCGCTGAATCTTTATATCCATGGAATTCACCAAAAAGTATTCCAAAAGATCCATATCTTTAAGAGAGTCCCAGAACCACAAATAGATCATCAATCAGATGTACGGTTTGCAAGATACGGGCATTTAAGTACCGCGGGCTCGGTTGGATTCATGTTCGATCCAACCCAGTTGTACCCTAAAAGTTTATAAAAATCAAGTGTTGTATCTCAAATGGGACTACATTTTATAAGGATCCTAATGTCATAGACGATTCATCAATCAGACGTCCGATTTAGAAGTTAGGGCCCGTT
The DNA here is from genome assembly GCA_963277665.1 of Viscum album. NCBI lineage: Eukaryota > Viridiplantae > Streptophyta > Magnoliopsida > Santalales > Viscaceae > Viscum > Viscum album. Next base: position 1,426,293,849 of record OY728125.1, read on the forward strand.
TAGCGTAACTGGTGAGTACTGGGTCTGGGTCCGGTCCACCTCGGTCGGACCAACCCGACATGGTTCGGTAAGGGCTGACCAGGAATGATCTGGTTCGAACTAGCCTGCTGGGCCCAGCCAGACCTAGTTTGGATGCGGGTCAGCCCGCTAGGCCGCGGGTCGGCCCGCTGGGCGGCGAGACGGTCCTCTAGGCCGCGGGTCATTCCGCTGGCCCGGCTCGGTGGTGCCACCTGCCTGGAGGCACTAGCCGCTAGGGACACCTGGATGCGGTGCATTTGGGTAGGGATGACATGGTGCCGAGCCACACTACTGGGTCAACCCATGGGGGTTGACCCAATGCGACACCATGTGGCACCGCGATTCCTCCATGTCGTGGCCAACGAGCCACAACTTTGTCACTGGGTGCACCACTAGCATGCGCCCCCGTCCACTAGCCGCTGGTCAAACCGGTGGCCTCTGCACTGTCACAGTCGATGTAGGCCGCGACCCTGCTGCTGCGTGGGTGCGCCACTGGGGGCAATCCCCTTGACTTTTCTACCACCGCCCGTGGCAACGACTGGTTCTTCCACCGGACAAACGGTCAGCACCACCGCATTCCGTTGCCATGTCGCTTTGTGCCGCCACCGGTGCTGGTGGTAGGGTATTTGCCCAGCCACTGGTCATGCTCCTGTGGCCCATTTCTTGAGTTGTCTATGCCTGTGGCCTCCTGGGATCACATTATTCACTACGGTAGGACCTGATTCGGCTTGTCACCAACTTTAAATCGGGCAATCACAATCAATGAACGAATGGAGGGGCTCATGCCATGTTCTTGTCGGCCCACACCCTCTGCTTTAGAATTAAATCTGGGGGTTTCAGAAAAAAATTTGAACTGGATGTCATGCCTTAATTTCAATCCTGATCCCAATGATAATACACACCCTCCCACATATATAAAAAAATAATAACAGATCAACTGGTTTATGTGTTGACCCATTCTTATCATTTTAGATTGAAATGAGGGGAAAACAAAATCAATCAACACAACCCCTACCTCGAAACATTAGGGAGTTCTTGTGATTGAAGAATTTTCATTGTTTATCGTCCCCAAAACAAGCTTCCCCATCGCCACTCGAACGTCAAACTCCGGTTTGGGGTTTCGGCGTCACACGTCACCTCCCACTAGGACCGGTTCCATCTGCTAAGGTTTTGGCGTTATATTACTCCTTCAGCACTTCGTTACTTGGAAAATTTTGTACTGATACCCCTCCCCAATATTCATATATATAAGAGAGGGGGGGGGGGGGGGTAAGTAACGACGTGGGGAATGAATTGGGGGTCATAAATTAGGAACCTTTCTAATCTCCCCAATGATGTCATTACTTAGGATTGGAAATTCAAGCCATTTATTGGCTTGATGTATCATGAGTCCCACACTCCACTTGTCCGTTAGTGGAGAAGAAATAAAAATAAAATAATAAAATAATAAAATTATTTTATTTAATTTCTTTTAAAAGTCACAAAACTTAAATTCTTCCCCAGACCTACTGCGGTCAATGTAAAGTCTCCCTTAAGTAAATACTGACACTACAGATTCAACGATGCCCTCATATTTTTAATCCAAGCACCGGTTCAAAAGTTAGAAAATGCCGGTTACATATTTACTGAATTCACCTTAAAAAAAGTTTAGAAACTAATTCTAGGCACATCAGACCTCAGAATCACACGCCGTCATATTTCACAGACTCGTAATAATTCCATTTATATATATATATATATAAATTTACATGGAAAATACGGGTCTTTAAAGAGGTGATATATATGTAATTATTTGGTTTAATGTGAACTATTACTTTAAATATTTTAGACATAAGTTTTATGGTATTGATCAAACATAGGGTTTATATGATATTGAGATAATTATGGGGAGACAAGTTTTATCATATATATGACCCTGGGATTGAAAAGTGATTTAGTGGCTAAGTGATTAATGTTATTAAAAAAAATATCACCATATTTTTGTGCTCGTAATCTGAAAGGTATGAGATAACCTTTGAAGTTAAAACACTCTTTTAAATTTGAGGTTATTGAGGTTATTTGAGATATAGGGTTATGGAACGATTTAGTTAAAACTATGGGTATCACTTTAGAATTTTGAAAATTATTGCATCATGTGAAGATTTATTCATTTTGGGAATTATTTTACAATGTGAAAACTATTTTGGTTGTGGTTAATGTATAAAGATAGTAGGAAACGTTTGTTAAAAAATTTATGTTTATATGGTATTTAAAAGTCGATTTTAGTGTTTTAGGCATGAGAAATTCATCTGGAATACTCATTGTTCAGAGAAAAATATAAGATTATTATGGATATTGAAAAAAAATATGAAATTATACTCAACAAGAAAGTATATTTCCTTATAATATTATTAAATATTGAAAATAATTCCTCAAATCTAGGAAATGGATCCTAAAACAAAATGTTTTCCTATTACCATAATTTTTGATGATATCAATGACTTTTTTTACACATCTTTGGTTTATGGTTTTGTGGTTGTTAACTTTCTATTGATCATTCAATTTCTTGTGATCAATGATCTCTATCACTCCATATCATTATTTGGGAATTACATTTTTCTTCCATGTTAGAGTCTTCACTACCCATATATGTTATCCTATTTTTAAACTGAGTATGTATTATTCTAGATAACCTTCATACTTCCTTTTCTCTCTTATCAAGAAGATGTTTTATTAACCATTTTTTCGTGTGGGTTTCTAGGAAAGGGTATTTTCAAATGTCCAACATTTTATTATTCAGATGGATTTAATATTTTTAAGAAACAATTTATTAATGTGGTTAGGATGTAACACCCCAATATTTTATAAAATAAAACTATGTTTAATAGAGTATTCGACATGCAACACCAAGCTTAAACTACTTGCAATATATATAACCGTTATGACCTAGCCATAAAATTGGTGGGTATGAATAGTATTAAATACTTTATGATATATATATATATGTCCTAATAAATATAAATTATTGATAAATTTTAGTAAATAATCAATCAATTTGTAGTAAAGTAATTTTATTCTTCAAAAATATGTTTTCTTCAATAATGATTTTTATTTATTTTCATGAAAAAATATTAAAAATATTTTTTGGAAATTTTAGAAAATATATTTGATAAAATGAAATTAAATTTTGAAATCGGCATATCAAAATTTACTTTGGGTGAAATTTTGTTGTTTCTCAAAAAATATTGATTTTTTGGTGAATAGTTAAAAAATGTTGATTTTTCTAAAAAAGTAATTTATTAAGAAATTTAAAAGTAAACTTATTTTTTGAATATGATTAAAAGAAAAATAAATATTATTTATTTATTTTTAGTCAAATTAATTTATTTTTAATCAAATTTCTATTGGAGTTTAGTATAACTTTGTCTTTGGGTTTAAAAACAAGTTTTTTTTGAAAACTGTTTTAAAGTACATAATATTTATACTTTTTAATTACATAAAATAACCCATAATGAGGAATAATATAAATTAAATGTATATATTATATATATAAATATTAGTTTTTATTTATATAATGATTATTATTAGTCATTAAGTTACTATAAAATCATCATTTGCTAAAAAAATACACTTCTTGAAAACCCGTTTTTTCATTGATTCTGTGGTTTTTATTTTAAATTAAAATTTTCCAATTATTTGTATTGAATTTTTTAAAATGGAATAAATATTTTGAATTATAATAATTTATATTATCTAATAATTTCAAATTAATGTTTTACTATATCAATAGTGAAAATAGTAAAAATTAACTAAATGGTTATAGTAAAAATGGATTTACTGAGAGTTAAACTAAAAAGATAAGGATTAAAATAAAAATATTTCTTGCATAAATAATATAATTTTTTTTCCATATTTGGACCCTATAATTTTTAAGACATTAAAATACTCCATTTTTACATTTTTGAAATGTGAAAAATATGGGTAAACCTTTTTTATTTTAAAAACATTTCAAGTGTGCCACTCACCTCACTTATAAAAGGTCACCCCTATCCTCTCTTATTAACAACTTGAAAACAATTTTTTTGCCAATACATACCCAAATAACTTCCAAAATTTCCTCATATCATAATTTAATCCTTATTTTAGTCAGAAATCTGACCTTTGAAGGCTTTTAGTGCAAACCTAATGAGATTACCTGAGGAAGTGGAATTGTTATTCATCAAGCATTTTTATTTTATTTCTTCCTCCACCAAATTAAATTAATTTTAAACCATGATGATATAAAAGCCTCAGTATTTTACATATAATAATATGTTTTTTTGTTAATGTAATAACCTAAAACCATCCCCACACCCATCTAGTGGGTTACAAAATCATCATTCTTGTGTACGAAAGTCAACCGCCTCACGAACCGATGCCATTCAATTTTCCATTACCACCAATTACAGTTGGGTATGATGATATAAATAAATTATATATATGATATTTATATTATAAATATACTTATGGAGTCATTATATCATATATACATTTTTAATTTCCATTTCTTTGGGGATACGATTACATCGCTTGGGTGTACAATGGACTACTACCATGCGAAGCGATGTGATTCATTTTTTCCCTAATACTATACATTCAAGGTGATAAGGATAAATTTAATGAATATATGTGACATAAATGAAATAATTATGATATTAATTAAATATTTATCTTTTTAAAAAAATAATATATCATTTTCATTCTTACCATTTCATTCACTGAAAGATGATAAAGTTGTTCATGTATGTGCGAACTATCGCCTTAACGAAATGACGTGAATCTCTATTTTCAACACCACACCATAAGGGTGATATGTATAAGTATATTAAAATAAATAATATTATATAATTATCATTCTATAAATCTAAAAAATTACTTAACTCCTTGCCATAGTGGTTATTGAAAAATGGAAATGTTACTCATGCGTACGTATGACCTATTATCTCCATGATCATAATGTACTTCATTTATAAAAAAATATTTCATAATTGGTATTAAAATTAAAATTATTTTATGAATATTATAATAATTTAATGATTATTATTATTTATATTATAAAACCATGATCAAAGTAAGAGGAACAAAAATAAAAAATCAAATCATATATGAAAAACAAAGCAGTTATTACCTGAAAAGTGATTTTTACAAGGAATTAGTAATAAACAGGAAATAAATGGTAGTAAGAAAATAATATATGCTATAATATATATAATAATGGTTACATAATAGATTTATAATAAAATTTTATTTATTATATAGGATGTTTGAATGTGTACGAAGGAAGTTGAAACCTAAGGTAAGAGATTTCTAATCTATCTTTTATTTCTGGGAGACATAAAAATTCCCCAGTCATTTATTTTGTGTGGTTCATATAATGCCACTTTGAAATTTTTTGTCATAAATTTAATAATTTTTATGATATTAATGTTTCATTTGATTCTATTCTTTATTTTGGATTATGATTTAGATGATTACTAAATTGATAAGGGATTTCCATCCCAATTATTACTTCTGTGAGATACATGGAATATTCACCACCTGTTTTTTATATGTGGTGTATGTAATATCCATGAAATTAGTTTATATTTATTATCGATAAAATTATTGGGATTTAAATATCTATTTTAGGATCTCTCTTTCAAGGGGTTTATGGTTCAAAAGATACTCAAGCGGTAAGAGATTTTTGTCTCAATTTTTCTTCTTTGAGACAAATGTTATGGTATGCACCTATTTATTTTATAATAAGTTTATAATACCCCTTGGACATGTTTTATAATGAATCTAATTATTTTCATTATATTATAAGTTTCATTTAATATTTTTATTTTATGGGTATTATGAATCAAAGTTACCAAAGTGGTAAGAGTTTTATGTTACAATTTCATCGTTTATCAAGACTATTTATGATTATACTTCCAATAATGAAATATTAAGATTTATCTCTCAAGAAACTCATGAAATTTATTCTCATATGTTTATTTCATGAGAATAAATATCTTCCTTTCATTTTACTCTCTTTATGTACACAAGCATTCGAAAGAAGGTTTTAAGAAAAATATTCATTATTTCTCTCTTAGGTTGAAAATCATTTTTTTCCAAAACCATGTTTTATAAAAATGTTTTAAAAAATTATTTTAAAATTATTAAAAATATTTATTAATTAAATTTCTATACATGTTTTATTTTTTTAAAAATATTTTGAAAGTAAACTTCAGGTCATTTTCCAAATAATTTCCATTTTTCTTTTACTAAAAATATGAAAGGAATATTTATTTTAAGGTGTATGACATGAAAAAAATTCCCCACTATCATGAAAAATATTTTATATGAATATTACTTTATAATTTTTCATGTTTATTTTAAAAGAAAAGTATTTTCAAAATTTTTTATGTTTTAAAATGTGTTTTTCAAAGCAGAAATGTTATATTCCTCAAGAAATGTTTTAAATTATTTTTCAAGATTTATTTATAAGTTACAAAGTTTTTTTCAAATAAAATTATTTAAAATAAGGTTTATGATTTTTTAATTTTTAAAAGTTATTTTCAATGAAAATTTATTTTACTTAAGAAATTTTCCAATTAATCTTCCAAAATCATTTTCCATCTATAATGACATTGTTTTTTGTTACTTATTCTAAAATGTGGATATTTTATAATGATACCATCCTCATTATTTCTTTGGATATATTATGATTTTATCAAATATATTGTTATAAAACCCATCTCTTTTCCATGGGATAATCATGTTTCAAATAGATTCTTATAGAACTCATTTCTTTTACATGGGTTAATCTTATTTCAAAGATATTTTTATGGAACTCATTTCTTTTCCATAGTTTAATCAGGTTATGAAAGAAACCATTATTGTTTTTATGAGTTTTATAATGAAATTTATGTTCTATATACTTTATTTATAGTTCTTGCCCATTGTTATATGATGGGTGATCCTAGATAGAGCTGAGTGGTCCCAACATATCTTATACGATTGGTAGACCTAGATAGCACTCCCATACATTGGGTAATTATTGTGTTTTTAGAATAATTATATTTTAAGTTGAATATATGGTTATTCCATTTATACAGGTTCTATACGTGTTCTATTAAGATGATGTTCTAAGTAACCAATAAGTTTTATCAGTGATTTCTAGGGGTTTATAATGTTTCTTATAATTAAGATTGATATCACATGGCTCATGATTATTTATTCCAAAGAATCTTGACATTTTTAAAGCCTTATACCATGTCTTCTTGTTTTATGATCCATGTATTGATGGGTTTGGATATTCTTATGTTATACTCAGAAACATTGATTTTGTCATCATTCCCTTGTGCTCTTCTTGTTCTCATTGATGACATTCAATTTTTAATTATTATATTTAACATTACTGATCTTTCAATCTCACCCTTCTTATGTTTAATTTTTCCGAGGTTATCAAGTGTGTTTATGAACTAATTATGTTTATAACTGTTTCATATGGATAATATTGATAACCTAATATGAAAAATGAAAAGTTAGGTATAGTGGGAGAGATAATCTATTGAATTATTGGGTATTTTTATGTAAAGTTTTTTACAAATTACTTAAATATACAAACCTAAAAGTTACTTATGAATAAAATTGATCCAATATTTCTTTTTGACATTGTAATTTTTGGATGACGAAAATTTTGCCACCTTCATAATTATCAATACCGACAATGTAAAGTTCATGTTTTCAGCACTGGATCTGAGAGCGTGGGTTCTAGGAAGTTATATAAATAATAATTTTTATTACATTTAAATTAAATTTGAAGAAAAATGTAAATTTCTAAATTAATTAATTTATTGAAAAGAAATGATAATTTTACCAAAAGAGGTATTTTTCACTATTTACTAAAACATCACTCTTTTAAAAAAATATCATAATTTTACCATAAGATAATTTTTATATGTTTATTTCCAAAATAATATTTTTTTTGTAAAATTAAATTTATAAAAGTGGTATAAATTATTTATAATTCCAAAATATAAAATTAAAAATAAAACCATTTTTGAAAAAATGTATTTTTGAAGCATAAAATGATTTTATTGAGAATTAAGTACTTAGTTATAAATACATTATATAAACCCATTATACATATTTTAAAAATATGATTAAAAATTTTAATTCCTACAAACTCATCGACTAGGTTATTATGGTTTCATTAAATAATAATATTTTAATAGTATATCACAATTCACTTAAAACTCAGTGTTGCGTATCATATATGATACTGAACATAATTTTCTTCTTCAAAAATATCAGGATGTTACGTTTTCTATATTTTTATGGAATTAATTATACTATATATATATATATATTATTATTTTTTGAGTGGTTATTTTTATGAGATTAGGAACATAATTCTTAAATGAGCTAGATTTAAGAATTAAGGAATGTAGTTTTTTATTATAGACTAGATTGAAGTGTATTATATTAATATGTTTATGGATATGATCATTCCATAGTGAATTCTTGATATAATTTACCTCGGTGTGATTTATTTGGTGAGGAAACAAGTATGAATTATTATTTTTTCCTTTAATTATTATTAAGGCATGATATTGAGGGGATTTCTAACTAAGTATATCCACCTACTCACCCGTAATTTTACATGAAGATCTATAGGGTCATTTTGGTGGAGTTGTTGGGTGATTTTATCTCAACGACTAACTTGGAAATATGAGTGTTAGGTTCGGGGGTTGTTTTATATAACACCAAGGTATATGAGTTGTTGGGGTTTTAATGTATTTTCAAGATTTATTATTATTTTTTACATTATTATAGATATCTTGATCTTTGGTTATGTCATATTTCATCGATGAATTATACATAATTTATGATATTAGTTGATCATGGATTTCTTATTATTCATGGTTTGGTAGTTTTTATTTGATTCTATAGTCTTTTACTATGATCTTCAGAGGGTGATTCCCCATATTTGTGTGATTTATACCCTTGGATTTAGTTGCTAACATGTTTCATATCAGATGCAAGTCTCATGGGATAACATTAGTTACATCACTAATCCATGTTGGGTTCTAAAGGAATAAATTCATGAAGATTCAACTAATTGAATATTTTAAATACAATATTTAATGGCAATTGGGATTTGAAGAATATAGTTAGAGATATTTAATAATAAAAAATCAATAATATCTAAATTATAAGTAATCATGATAAATGTACTAATCTTATAAATTTATTTGTTTTAGGTAAAATAGAAAGTAACAACAAAAACTAACTTTCCGTATGATTCATACTAGAGAAAGATATTTTATTGACAGACAACAACTTACAAGAGTGGAACATGTTATTGTGAATAATACTACATTGATAAAGTAATTTGTAAATGTCGAAGTCTATACTTCCCATAAATCCTCCTTAGGGAACATGTAAAGTGAATAGAAATTCCTATTGTAGATTAATAGATGATGAATTGGATATCCAATTCATCTTTCTGTCATTAATTTCTATTGAATTACAATGAATTCATGGGAAAAAAATATGAATATAAATTGTTGTCTCATATCTAAAAATTATAATAGGAGACAATTATACCAGATAAGTGTGAGATCTGAAATTCACTTCTTATGTGCAGGATGGGAGAGGGAAAGTGGGGCCACCCTCATGTACTTAAGATGGTTGGGTATTATGAGAGATTATCAAGTTTGGTGTTGATACTGAATAAATAACTGTCCACTAATCTCATACTATTATCTTTACCACCCAACTTTTTGAGTTTCATTAAAAAGGACATGAAAAAAATAAATAATTTTCTCCTAGATCTTTTATTCATGGTTTACTAAGATGATAAAGACATTAAGAAATACAATTATATAGTTATTCTGAAGAATAAAAAAATTATGGGAAAAGGTAAAATGTTGATGGATAAATCAAATCCAACTAAAAAATTTCACCACACTTCCAAGTATCTAAAAATATGGATGGAGAGAAATGAACATGAGGCTCTTTTCTTTGTATGTGCTAATAAGGGTCACTATAAAAAAATCTCTATTACTAGGAAGAATATGCAATGGGAGGAAAAAAATTAGGTTATATTTTTCTATTTAATTAAATCCTTATGCTTCTATAATTTGGGTATTGGATATAGATTATGGATCACACACATGTATTCAATTACAGGAACGAAGTATATTCAAAAGCAAAACAAAGGGTGAAGTGGGTCTTTGAGTAACTAATGGGGAAGAACAAGCACCATTATAAATAGGATAATGTCACAATTAATTTAGTATAAAAATTGGTTTTTTTTCTAGAAAACTATTATTATATACCATTTATTACTAGAAACACAATATTTATATCAAATTTTGGCTCAAAGAGATTTTATTTCAAGTTAAAAAAATAAAAGTTTTTTCTTTTATAAGAATGACATATTCTATGGTATGATATATTTATATAATTGTTAATACATAATAAAACATGAAAATATAGTGTCAATAATCAATGAAAAATATAGTGATTATGACTGTTATCTTACCTATCTATTCTACTACAGAATTGGTCATGTAAATTAAAATATTTTAAAAAAATCACATCAAAACAGATATTTGAACTATTAAGTTAAAATTCTTGGATGCATGTCACAAATGTTTACATGGTAAAATGACTTCAAAATATTTTAGTTTTAAAGGAAAAGATATAAATATTTTCTAATCAATTCACACCGATTTATATGGTCCAACTTTAGTAGAAGCAAGGGGATAGTACTTATACATCATTACTTTTACTGATGAATTTAGTTGATATGATTATGTATACTTAATGTGGTATAAGTGAGATTACTTTACTTTTTTTAAGGAATATAAAAATGAATTACAAAATTAGTTTAAAAATAAAATTAATAAACTCTGTTTGGATTGAGGTAGAGAATATCTTAAACAAGATTTCATCGATCACTTGAAGGAGTGTGGTATAGCCTTCAAACTTACTCATATTTACAGACTTTAGTGGAGTGGTGTTAGTGAAAGGAGGAACTGTCATGACCTAACCCCCATGGATCCAACTAGGCCATTGGTAAGATATGTGTTCCACACTAATTATTATTTTAATAGTCTAGAGGTTAGAGACGAACAACATGTATGAATAATACACGTGGAAGGATTTAACCAATAATAACTTGCAATAGACATATATCTAAAATATGAAAAATATCTAGAAGAACCAAAAGTATATATATAATAATTAAACTGTATACAATATACTCATGAGATATAAAATTATTGGTACACCACTACATAGGAAAAAACCAAAGGAAATATACAACTGAAAAGGTCTCAAAATCCAAGAGACACACGACACTGGAATCATCCACCTCATTGCAAGTACTCTTAGATCAATCTAAAACCGAATATCAAACATACAACATCGTAAACAACCATTACCCACCAAGTATAACCAAGATTTATCTTCAAACAAGATATACTAGTTCTATACCTAGTGATTGACCACACAGTTAAAAAAATAGTAACAAAAATTCTATTACAGGTCAGGATGAATAACTAGGGTTCACTAGAAAAGAAGAAAAAGAGTTGAACCTAGACTATTTTATTTGGTTGGGTTATGTATGGTGATTAGGTGGCACCAAATATCTTGAGATATAGTCATAATAATTAGTAAATAGGAAAATCCATACCACCTTATTATGATGTGGTGAGAAAGAGACTCATAGTACTTAGACACAAGTTATGATGAGGTAAAGGAGACACATAGGAATGGGAAAATCCCTACGAATTATGACCTTATAGGATGAAAATGGTGATAGTTGTGATCATATTCGAAAGGTGGGTGATAGTATATAGTGGAATTAGGTGAGTTAGAAGTAGTGTGTGTTACTGAAGATATTAAAGGAGATAATATCTGGTGGAGCATTAGAGAGAAGTGGGAAACACATGACTGGGTTAATTAAAATTGGGGTAACATTTAGGTATGAATGCCTTATTTCATGGGTAATATGAATTTATATATTAGATAAATAATAATATTTTTATTAATTATTATTAATAATAATAAACGAGGTACTGTTATGAAATATTGAACATGAATGTAATTATTATGGTAACTCTACATTCCCAACAAACCGTTTTATTTGAACAAACCTTCACATACTAAATATTGGTTTCTAATCACAGGATTAGACTGTGAGAATTAGGATTGATCTACACTATTGATGGAATTTCAAAAATATCTTATATATTTATGAATAATATAATTAGATGTAAAATTTTGGATCGCTACATCATGTTCTATCTTTCCTCTATTTCGTTATATTTTTTGTCACCATTCTGAACATTTGATTTCATGATTCAGTCTCAATCTCTTCGCCTTAAATTTTCATTTCATACCAACTTTGAAGTTCATCATGCTTTCAATAAAAATTAGATCTATAATAAAACATGTTATCTATAAAATGTTCTTTTGAACTAAAAGGATGATTTAATTAGTAATAAAAATTTCATATGGATAATATTATGAAGCTTTATTTTCTCCCTCATGAAATTTCTAGAAAGAGCTACTTGTATTGGACCTTGGATACTGAGATGCAGCTAGATGAAAATGAACATGGTGAGACCATTCACGCTTCTACTCAAGAAAAAGATTGTAACTTGATATTATTTATCTACCACATCAAAAAGTATTTGAAGAGTGAGTACCTAATGATAGAGGATCCTCTAGTGGTATGGATAGAACTATTTGAGTGGTATAATAACCTATAACCAATAATTTTTAAAATAGAGATATATGAATGGAGTAATTTTAAATTCCATGATTTTAAATTGGTAAGTGAATACAACCCTTATATGTTTAAAATAAAAGAAAAATTTAAAATTATATAGAGTTAATATCACATACATTAATATTATTAAAAGTATATTATACTTACCATGCTTGGAATGTTATTCCTCAATAAAAATATTTGGAGAAGGGATTTATAAAATACTAACACTCTTTCCTTTTTTTAGAGAAAAATATAATGAACACAAGATTAATAATTATGAATCTTGACCAACTAGTTAATATATACTACATAAAAAGAATGTGGATTCTTATAATAAATTTTTTTGAGGTCTATGAAACTCTTTTGTTTGAGGTGGCTATACACCTAAAAAGAAGAGGAAAGCAGACCACTAGATATGGGAAAATAACAAATAACTAAAGTTGAAGAAAATAATGATGATAAAAGTGGATGTTTTCAGGGTTTAATGAAGGGGAACTAGTTATATACCAGTTTTAAATTAATGTATTTTGTTGATATTTATATATAAACAGTAAAAAAAAGAAAATATTTTTGAAGAAAACATTGCGGATAATTCTTGAAATATGATGATAAAATTTTAAATTATGAAACCTCTAGTAATTTTATGAACCTTTAAGGTATAAATAATATTAAAAATGTTTAAATTATTATTATGGATATGTACTTATTGAATTTATAATGTTTTTGTATGAATATTTCATTTTTTGTTTCGTTTCCTTTTTTATTTCTTATATTACAGTGCCAGAATACAAATATTTATTAAAAATGTGAAATATTTTATCAATATTAATATGGGAAGTGCTAATGTTAGCATATTAAAAAATAGTGAAAAATTAATTAAAGACAACAAAATATAAAAATATATGCATACCTGGCGATACACATATATTAATAAATAAGGATTTTATTTATCTTAATACTTGATGAATTTTTTAAGCTTTAAAGATATCTATGAAAAGGGATACTAAATTGAGACTATGGATAAGGGATATGGTGAATAAATCCATATAAAAATAATTAATCATAAGCACAATGTGATTTGATGGAAACTTCCAAGACTTACCTCTAAATTCTATTATGTTAATATTTTTACAATTGAATCAAATATGGTAAACAATAAATTTACTGATCATGATACATTTTTTATATATCATGATCTTTTAGGGCATCCAAGATAAATAATTATGAGAAAAATACTTAATATAATCATGGTAAACCATTGTTTCATAAAAGGTTCTTACACTTAATGATTCCTCATGCCCTACTTGTTCTCAAGGAAAATTAATTATAAGACCATCACAATCAAAAAACAAGATTGACCCCACTGTATTTTTGGAAAAGATTCATAGTGATATATGAGGTAAAATTTATCCACCATATGAAAAATTTATATACTTTATGATTGTTATTAATGAATGAAATATATATCTCTATGTGTGTTTATTATCAACTCGCAACATTGAGTTTATGAAATCACATTCCCAAATAATAAGGTTAAGGTAACAACTCTCAGATTATTCAATCAAGCTTATTATACTTGATAATGATGGAAAATAATCATCACATGCATTGAATAATTATTTCATATTGGTTGGAATAAATATTTAACATCATATATATCATGTTCACACTCAAATTGGTCAAGACGAGTCATTTATAAAGATTTTTAAACTTATCCTTAGACCATTTCTCATGAAAAAAATTACCTAGTTATTCATGGGGGTATGAAATTATTTATGTAGTATCTCTAATTAAAATTTTTCTATAAAGATATTATGAATATCTCCCAATATGATTAGCCTCTGGCCATAAACTAAAATTTTTACATTTAATAATATTTGCTGTTGTTTTATATGTTCTTGTAGCATGCCCACAATAAATAAATATGGGACCCCAAAGAAGGAAATACATTTCTACTGGATTTGAATCTCCCTTGATCATTAAGTATCTAGAGATTGTGACAAGATATTCATTCTTAACCAAATTTATTGATTTACATTTTGATGAAAATTTTCTTCAATATTAAAAGGAGAAAATCAATCAACATATAAAGAAGTATCAAGGAAAACAAATTCATTATTACATATTAATCCTCATATAAATATGAGTCAACTTTAAGTTTGAATGATCCTTAATTTATAAAATTTTTCAAATCCATTTTTGGATGTATTATATAATTCAACATGGGTTAAAAATCATATATATCCCCTGAAAATGCACTAATAAGAATAGATGTCTTTGAAGGAAAATATAATGATATTATCAACAATGATTCTAATACACTTCTGAAGAATGTGATACCACTTAGTTAAAAAGATAAAAATACTCATCAATGTAAAGGGGAGAAACCCATGTTGTTTAATGAAATATACTAACATGAGGATAATGTAAATTTTCTTGATCATGACTTTCCGTAAGAAATCAATGCAATGAAAGTACATGATCAAGATCAAGTATAAATTTCTATAAATTTCACCAACACTGGAGGATATTGAGACTAAGTAGAGACAATGGTTGATGATATACATTTTTATTTTATTTGGAACATGAAATTATTTATGAAGATCAAGGACCTAAAATGATTAATGAATTTAATGATAGACTATATTGGTATAAATGGATAGTTATGATCAAATTTGAATTAGAATCACTTGATAAATGTGATATTTTTAGATTGATTATGAAAACCCCTAAATGGATTAAACCTATTAGTTTCAAATAGGTATTTATTAGAAAAAGAAAAAAAATGAAGTTGTGAGATATAAAGCATGACTTTTTACTCAAGGCTTCTCACAAAGATCCGTGATCAATTATAATGAAACATACTCTCCTATAATAGATGAAAAAACCTTTTTAAATCTCACTACATTCGCTATACATGAGAAATGAGAATTATAACTAATGGATTTTTGACTACATACATTTATGTGATTATTGGTAATGATATACACATGAAAATTCTAGAGGGTTGAAAAATTCTAGAAAAATACTCTATATCTCAAGATTTTTTTCACTTTAATTGAGAAAATCATTAAATGAATTAACGCAGTCATGGAATATGTGGTATAACCACATGAGTGAATATTTGATGAAATAAGGCTATAAAAATGATCCATTTCCCATGTGTCTTTATTGACAATAATATATTTGAATTTATGATAATTATAGTATACATTGATGATTTGAATATTATTGGAACTCTTGTGAACTTTATAAGGTAATAGAATATTTAAAGAATGAATCTGAAATAAAAGGATCTAGAATGAAAAAGTTATACCTTGGAGTAAAAATTAAACATCTTAAAGAAGAAATTGGTATTCATCAATCATGATATACAAAAAAAATTAAACAAAGGTTCAATATGAAAAAAACACATCCATTAAATACACTAATGATAACACGATCTTTTAATTGAGATAAAGATCCTTTTACGCCATGAAAGGATTTTGAAGAACCTATTAGTCATGAAGTTCCATATTTAAGTTATACTCTATAACTAATGTACCTTGAAAATAATATAATGATATATATATATATATCATTTTCTATGAATTTATTATCCATTTATAGTTATTATCTAATTCATAGACATTAGAATGTTATTAAATAGATATTAATATACCTTAAAAGTTTTATATTATGATTTATTTTATTCAAAAATTTATAGACCAAAATTACTTGGTTATATTGATGTTGGATACTTATATGATCCACATAAAGTAATATCCTATATAGTATATTTATTTACATATCGTGGAAGTACCATTTCATGGAACTCTACAATACATACCATTTCTAAAAATTATTTTAATCACTCAAAATTGATTTTAATTCACGAAGAAAGTCAAGAATATGTTTGGATGATATTGGTTATTCATCATTTCAAATGTAATTATTTATTACTTATAAATAATGATATTCCCATCATATTATATATGTATAATGATCCTTGTATAACATAATTAAAAAATGGGTATGTCATATTAAATAGAACAAAACATATATCACTAAAATTATTTTTCACTCATGAACCTAAAAATAATGGTGATATTGGTATCCAATAGATAAGGTCTTGTGATAATATTGAATATTTATTCAAAAATTCATTTAAAAATACAAATTTTGAGAAATTATTTTATAAATTTTAATGTGAAGATTGCAAAGTCTATCATGAATTTATAAGGGAGAGTTGAGAGTGTTTGACTATTTTTCACATAATCTGGGTTTTCCCACTATGTTTTATTGACAAGGTTTTTAATGGGGTGGAATGGAATGGAATTCAATTATTTTGGCCCTAATTTTTTTCCCGTATGATTTTGTAATTGAAGATTATATAAGATTCCATGATTTTATGACATCCAAGGTGGAGTGTTATAAAATATTACATATGAATGTCATAATTATGGTAACTCCCCATTCCTAAAAAACCATTTCTTTTGACCATCCATTCACATGTAAAATCTTATTTTACAATGATTTGATTAGACTTAGAGAATTGGGATTGATCTATATCGTCAATGGAATTTCACATATAATATATATATATATGTGAATAATATAATGACATATAAAATTTTGGTTCCCTATACAATATTCCATAATTCCTCTATTTATTTTTGTTTATTCTCCATTTCCATCTCAAATACTTGATTTCATGTTTCTCTCAAAATCACTTTTATTTTGATCAGTATTTTACACTAACTTTGAAATTCGTCATGCTTTCTATCAGCGTTCGATCCATATTACAATAGGTCTAATAATTGTTTCTCTTCATTTTCACAAAGTAACTGCACTATGAGAATTTTATTATTATTTTATACGAAATATAATAAACATTTAGATAATGAATTTATTTTTATCCATTATAGTAGAGGAAGTTATTCATAACAGATATATGGTATCCATTTTTTTAGTTAAAACAAATATATATTATATTTCATTATTTTCTCATATTAATCAATTTTAAATAATAATTCATTAATAAATTTTACTTATGATATCAAATTTAATTTTTTTTCTATGATTATTATATAAAAATGATTACTTTAAGATACATATAAGATATGAAATTTTGATACGTGACATAGGCCTCAGAACCTCAATGTGGCTCTATTGATCCAAATATTTAAATAAATATATAATTCTAGAATAGTTTATAAATTTGTAAAGAAAATAAATTATTTGGTTATATTTTCCACATAGGCTATGATTGTAATAATTTGGAGACTATCAGAGTTCATTTAATTGGGGATCTTTGCATTTTAATTTATTTGACAATCTTAATTTTTTTAAAGAACCTATTCGGATTTTTTTGAATGTAGATTATAATGACTTCTTCAATTCAATGATTTTAAAATCCTAATATAATGAAATTTATAAAAAATGTTTGGATGAAAGTGTATGCATGGATAGTGAGTCAATTATCAAAAGAAACATGATACATGATAATTTTTTGGTTGTACCCACAATCAAGGATATAATTATGATGACTCATACTAATTAGTGATTTAGTATGACACAAGTATTTAAAGATGTTTTTTATAATGATAGTTCATTTTGAACCCTCAGTGATTATGTTGGATTAATAAATTATTATATGAGAATTGAGATGATTAATGTGGTTTATCTGGAAAATCTATGGTGTGATACTTTTATTCTATCCACATTTTAAATATGGACTTTTGATGACATAGAATGAACTTGATATACAGATAAGTGTGATATCAATGTCTTGATGAAATTAATTTGATATATGATGTGGTGTGAAATGGACTTTGTAATTTGATATTTATATATGATGAGATAACACACATTATGATAGTTTTTATTCTTTCATTATTTATCACACGAGGGTAGTATATTCTATATTTGGTTCATTAATATGTTGGAAAATTATTACAATGATTCTTATATGAACATGGATGGATGATCTACATGTGATTTAATCTAATTTAATATGTTATGGACCAAATTTTTTGAATATATAGAATGGACCTAGTGAGTTATAGCCTAGGATATTTTGTTGTTGATGATATGTATTATTTATAATGATAACCTATTTATAGCTCTCCATGGAGGTGTCTTACTAAGTGGAGTTTAGTATTATGATTATTAATATGAGTACCTTAACATGGTGATAATTGTGAGTCAGTGGGAGATGATAATATGGATACCCGTGATGACTATTTGACATACTCATTGGATATCCGTGATGAAAATTTGACTTTGTTCATTGAATAATCGTGTAGACTAGCTGACTTGGTCAATTGGATGGTCATGTTAACCATTTGAATTGGTATATAGATCATTCATGAGGAATAGCGTGAGATCAATTTCATATTATAATTTTGATTTTATTTTACTAATGGGATTTCCATTATCTATACATTTGACCACATGTTTCATCTTTCTCAAGAAAGGCCTAGTAGTTAGTTCGCATGTGGTAATTAAGTAGCTAACTTAGTAAACTCTCTCACCCCCATTAATTGTTTTTTATTATATTCTGAATTAGTTTGTATATATTAAGTGTGAGGTAATTATAGATCCATTTCAATTTTTATGACTAGATATGGTGTGATTATGATAGTGTATTGGCCACATGGCATTAGTTGTTGGGGGAATACTTAGCACTTGTTGGAAAGAGTTGGTTTCTAAGCGCCTTTCTATTTTTTTGATGTCATGCATTATAATATATATATAGTGATATTTGATTGTGATAATATTCATAACATAATACTTAAATGAGTTAGATAAAATAATGAGAATGTGTATTTTTTAATAACATTCTATATTTTACTATAGTATATGTTGTGGTTTGAGGATAGGATTATCTGCTAGTGGATGTTTGAATTATAGTTTACCCCTATACAATTTTGGTTGGTGAGGACATAAATATGTATTATGATTTTACATTTATTATTATTATTATTATACATGCATGATATTGAATTATTTGTTCATCCTTAGGGTATTCCCTACTAACTATGTCGATATACTCATTTTCATTTTTACATGTAGGTTTTTAGGGTCACATTGGTGGAGTTTTTGGGCGATGTTAGCTTAATGACCAAGCAAGATAACAAGACCTTGATGTTTGTGAATTTTTGTGTGTACCACTTAGGTATACAAGTGGTTTTATTTTTATTGCATTTTTAGGATTTAATTATTGTTTATCCATAAGTATACCTATCTTGGAATTTTATTATGTTGTATGTCATTCATACATTGTAATTTGTTTATTATATAAGTGGATTTTTAATTTCTTATTGTTCATGGTTTATTCATTTACATTTGATTCTACAGTATTCATATATGCTCTTTAGAGGGTAATACTCCATTTTTTTTTAATTTATACCATCAAAGCTAGTCATCAACTTGTGTCCCATGAGATGAGACTTTTGGAGGTCACATTTGGTTACGTCATTGATCCAAGTGGGGTTTCGATGGAATTGGGTCATGAAAATTAAATTTATTTAACATTTCAAGTATAATAGTTAAGGTATTATGAGATTTAAATAATATATTCTTATATATGAAATAATAATAAATTAGTAATGTCTAAATTATAGGTAATCATAAAAAAAGTAATAAACTGTTAAATTTAATTATTGTAGATAAAGTTGAAAGAAACACCAAAAACTCGGTTTTTTTATGATTCATCCGAGATAAAGATATTTTCTCATCCATTAATAATATCCAATATTATTGGAAGTTACTATTAATATTAATACTCTAAAAAAGGAAATTTTATGTGTTGGAGCCTCTAATTACCATTGAGCCTCATCAGGGAACATGTATAGTAGAAAAATTCTTATAAGAGACATAAAAATGATGTATTGGATATCTAATAAATCATGTTAACATCAAATAATTAAAAATAATTAATGAGAAAAAATATTCATATTAAATGTTGTCTCATCTCCAAAAACCATATAGGATATAGTGAGATTGAAAAGGCATGAGATCTCTAACTCAATTTTCACATGTTAGCTGAGAGAGGCAAACCAAGACAACCCACATGTATTTAAGATGATTGGTGTATTCTGGTTAATTATTTATATTGAATAAATAACTATACATTAATCTCATACTATCATCTTTAATTCACAAATTTTCAAGATTTTTTTTTAATTATAAGATTAATACTATAAATAAGTATTTCCTATATATTTCATCCATGGTTTACTAAAAAGTGAAAGACATAAAGAAAAAAATTCTCTAATTCATATAGTGAAGAATAAAATGAGATAAAATGCTAAGATATAGATGGATAAATCAAATTTGAAGGAACTTTTTAACTGTTTTTTGAATAATCCAATTATACCAATAGAGAGAAATAAGAAAGAGAATATTTTATTTTTATGTTCCAATAAGGGACACTAGAAGAAAAATTATATTTCTAGGAAAAAGAGATAGGGGGAGGTGTTAGGCTCTGGTATATTTTTAATTGAATATAATATTTTATTATTTCACAAGTTGGGTATTAGATATAGATTGTGGCTCAAATATATGTATTCAATTATAGGAACCGAGTATATTCAAAAGGGTAAAGAGGATATCTGAGAAAATAATGGAAAAAACCAACAACAATAGAAATATTAAAATATCATCATTACTTTACCAAGAATATTGGTTATTGTACTTGAAAATTATTATTTTTGTTTGTATAGTATCATGATTCTGAGTAGTGGAGGAAAAAATCCCTTGTTTGGAGTATGATCATTGTAGTTGGTTATTATTTCACGTGCGAATCCCATAATTATTCATAAATTATTGGAACTGATTTCTCATTTGATGGTATGGAGATTAAGTTTCTATCTCTTATTGGGTATTTCATTAAACTATTCAAAAGTTATTATTTGTATCTAACCATTAGGAAGATTATTCAACTTATCACTCAAGAAGGAGAATGTCCTCAAGGGAGACAACATAAACATTCAATTGCTTAAAAACCTTCCAGAACCATCTTGAAACTGAACACAAATAGAGTATGTGATCATAGATCTTAGCATGTGGGTGTGTGGGGGGGGGGGTATCATATATGAATCGTGTAGATATATGATTTTGGATTTAAAAACATTCTATGTGAATGAAAATTCTATTTTCATGGAAGCTCGAACCATTATCATTGGATTTTCTTTGAGAAATATTTATAATTTATAACCCACAATGGTTGAATCTGATTGAAAATTGGTGGAAAATATATTAGCAGAACATTAGAATACACACCACTATATCACATAAATCATTATACCATGTATAAAATTGATTGAGTAAAATAAAGATATTTCATATACCTAGGATGAGGGGAATATGGATATGTAAAATCTTGTATCTAGAAGTGAACCTTTAAGGCCTATTAGTGTTTTTTCTAGGACTGGTTCACTTCCCCCTAATTTTATGAATGTGATCGTTGAATATGATCTTTTTATTCGTTATTTTATACCCCTTGGTGGTGTAGTTTGGAACTTACTCCCCTAATAAAATCTCTATAATTATAAGTCAGTCATATTTTAATTAAATTTTAAAAATAATTTTTTTTTCTTTTATAAGAGAAACAAATATTATGGTATGATACATTTAATTAATTGTTTATAAATACTTCAAATTGAAAATACATTGTTAAAAATTAAAGAAAAATACAATGAATATGACTCATATCCAACCTCTATATTACAATTTATGTAATGGAATATAATTAAAAAGCATTTAAACTAAATACATTAAGAAGGGTATTTATAATCTATTGAGTTAATGTAATTACATAAGATTTTAAAAATGAAATCCCCTTTTTAAATAAATAATTTTCTAATTTATGTAATGTAATTATAGAAAACACATGCACTAATTTGGTTTTTTTGGACCGTTATATCCTAGAGGATATAAAATACTATTAAGAATCATAACTATTAATAATATAACCATAGAATAGTGATCATATGATTAGTATATATTAAGGGTTATGATAAATTCCAATTGATATAGATGAGAGAAGTTATGATAATGACAAGTAAGATCATACCCTATGATTCCCACCTATCAGAGCTTCCAAGAGAGATAACATCTTTAAGATTTTCCCTTGACTAAGACCAAACCAAGACTCAATAACTAATGTATGAGTGAAACTGATTATGGTATAAGTTCAATCTCATCAAGATCACGACCCAAACCATATATGATGAACCACCCCCTAAGAATCTCACCATCACACACCTTAACCTTATGATATTCACTAGTGTAATAAAGAGTTATGTATCTAGACCCTAATAGTATGAAATTTTAATATTCTTTTATTTTTAATAAAATAATGATTATATTTATTAATTTTTATTATTAAATTTTAAATGATTAAGTATAGAGTTTGATTAAAAAATAGATTTTAATATGATGAAACAAAACTATTTTTTTGGGAAATATATAGTTTCAATCACGAAAATGTTTTTAAAGAATTCAATAATTTTTAAAATAAATGATATTTTAATAAAATAATTTTATGAAATAAGTTTTATGAATTATAAATGGTAATTTAATTTTTATGAAGTGAAAATGTAATATTTCTAAGTGTCAAAAAATTGTTATTCTTAAAAAACCAATAATTTTTAGTAAACGACTTTATTGATTTTTAAATCATAATTTCTCATATTTATAGAATTATTTTGATAAAATAAATATTATTTTTGGAATCATAATTTCCAAATTATCCAATGGTGAAAAATGTGTTATAAATATACTGTACGTATTATGACATAATAATTAAACAAAAGTGATGTAATGTATTCCATAAAAGTAATCCAAGACCAAATATATATTTCCCTTTTATAATAACATGTTTTTGAGGTTATTTTACTAATATTATAAATCTTTAATGAATCATTCAAATCGTATATTATATTTTAATGTTTTAAAATCAATTATTTTTAAACATGACTCACTTTCACATCACCAAGGGTAATATTTTAATATTCTCTATTCTTGGAATTATAAAATAATTAAAACCACTGAATTTTGGCAGAAACCATGGGAAAATCCATGGTAAGGTTTTTGGTTTTGATTATTTTTTTATATAGAGTCCAAAACCCAAGTTGGGGAAATAATAAATAACTCCCCCTCTTTTCCTATAAAAACCCACCAAAGATACGATTACTATACTAAAAAACCTTACAGAACAACATTAATATTACCATTGCACTCTATATACCTCCCATGTTCCTCCAAATCATTCAATAAACCTATCCAAAACTTTTGTAAACACCCTCTCAAGTTAAGATATTATCTCATTTTACTTTGGTCATGCATATTTTTGTCTTATACCTTTTAATTCCAAAATTTTCATGTTTTAATATGTTCTCACACATACCCCTTAATTCAATCATATTGTCCAAGTGATGAGATATACCTTTCACTCTCATTAATCCCACCCATGATTCATTATATACCCATGTTATGATGCTAAAGCTGTCCGATGATTTTTCCATTATAAACCTTTGTATTGTGAATACCATCAGCAATTACACTCAAGGGTATTCACGTAGAAATAACTACATATATTTAATTGGGTACTTCCATGTATGTATTCCACACTCCTTAATCATGGTATTAAATGTGATGAAATATGGTCCTATATTGAATGAACAATGTGACACACTTATGTATGTATATGATATGAAAATGTTGGGTGTGCTCAGAATTATATAGTGGTCCAATGCATTGGGTAATGCTTTAGTCTCATGGGACCTCATGTATGGGATTATGGAGTAAACCTAATCCATTATGATACTTTTTCCACCATGTTATTATTTCTTGGAAGTTATCATTGACATATGTTTATGATGTCATGTTTATGTTATTCCCACATTCCCATATTTCCCTTATGTTATCACCGTATACTATGCAACATTGTTCATGTTATGTTTCTCACCCCTTTTATGTCCCATTTAAATACCTATTGACTAAAATTTAATACTTTTATCATTATATTCTTTGTTTATTCCCTTTTTGGGATTTACATCTCACCCATTTCATATGTATGTATATAAGTTATAACGTGTAGTTATAAAAAGGGAAATTGAATTTTAGAAGCATTTTAAGGAAGTTATACCATGATCTTTTGTTTTGTTCGAAGTACGATTTTAAGTAATAAATTATGATATAATGTGTATTAAAATATAGGTTGTCATAGTTGGTATCCAAGGAATGTTTAGTTTTTTTGGGATTAATATTAGAAAAATATAGAGAAAGCCTCAGTGATAAGACTAAACATAGGAAAATATCCCTAAATTTTGGTAAATTATAGAGTAAGTGGTTTCCAATAAAATACATCATTGTCTAGATACTACAAGTAGATGTGGGTCTGGAACAGAAGTACCTAGGGGTAAAAACCTAAAAAGGGTGCATTGAGCTAGAATAAATAATTTCATAGTGAAATACAATGATATTTTCTACACACTTGGTTTGAAACTCATAAGGTAAATGAATGGGTAAATTCCCAACCTTATTATAAAACATTATTAAAGGAACAAAGATTACCATAAAATTTTATTTTCGGAAATATATCATGGATAACATAGATTGAAGCCTAAAAATTCATAATTTAAGGGGAATATGTTTTTTTATAAGATATCACTTTATAGTTCATAGTTTCCTTTTTTTTGTGTTTAATAATTTAAAAATTATCTTCCCTAATTTTTCTTTTTTTCTATTCAATGGATGGAAATAAAAGGAACAGATTCAATAACCAATAATATAAGTAATGTAATGACTACCCAAATGAGATTTTAAACCCTATGAGATAAAGAATTAAAATATTTGTGACTATAATTTGTCAATTGACTCAATTTTTTAACCAAAACCTATGTTAGGATCAATAGGGGCCTATATACCCTAAAGGGGGGGGGGGATTCAGGATATGGATATTCTTTTCTAAATTCTTCCTGCCCCTCTAGATCTTGACCTCTTTATCACAAGGGACACTTTGTTTTCACTTGTGTGTTTATTATGATAACTCATTTTCTTCTTTATCTAATGATGCTACTTTTGATGAAATGCAGGGAAGAAAGCAGGAATACACAAATATTTTTACTTGGTTCACCCTCATTGGGCTATGTCCATGAAGCATGCAACATCAATGTGTCGCTGTACCAAATAAACTAAATCTCACTACCAATAATATTCATGCGAGATCACTTCTTGGCCCAGGATCACTTCCTTTACAATGTTTAGGGTTAGCTCACTGCTTTCCAAAGGGTCACTCCTTATTCCTCTCTCTCTGGTCACTGCCAGTAGAAAGGATAACATTCTTCCTCTTCCTCTTCTCACTATACTTGAAAGGTATCCACTCACAGTTTATAGACCTACAGGTCCACTCATTATCACTAATGAATACATCCTCTAATATATGTAGTTGATGAATTTAAATCCAAATTTCATCCCCTAAAGAATACCCCTTTTCCACATATTCACTGGGAAATTCATTCTAAAAACCCTTTACGATTCCCACTACCATTGAAAAAAACTCTCTTTCAAAAAGCTCCTTCGCAGATCTATTCACGAAGACACTTTGTGATGATCAAATGGCCTTTTTAAAACTCATTTACTTCAGTAAAACTCAGAATAGTCAGTTGGATTTTGTAGCCATTGTGAATTTCTTGTTTTTTTCCCAAAAATCACTTTTCCTTCACAAAGTACTTCTATTTCGCAAAGCTTAGAACATTCAGTTGGCTTTTAGCATTCATGAATGTCTTTCCATACCACCTTTGAGAACGTATTTCCAAAATCATAGCCTTAAGAGTTTCATTAAGTCTAGCTATCTCTGCTTCTTAAGGGTGTAGGGGCCTATTTATAAGAATTTCCACTGAACCTTCCGGCTATGTCATCACAATTTCACAAAGCACCTCCTTTTCCTTCATGTCACTCCCTTTTTCATGGAGACCACGGTCAGACACATTCACATCTTCATGAACCACTCTTTGCGAACTCTAATTCTTCATGAAACTCATTCCTCAACCATATTTTCTTAAGGGCTTCACGAAAAACCACTTTCATGAAGATTTCTCAGAATCGTGTAGATCACCATCACAAACTTTCAGCTCTTTGCGAACAACCCTTCTCGAACTCCCATTCTTCACAAAACTCATTCTTTAGCCATATTTTCATAAGGCATTCAACAAAATCCAATTTCGTAAAGATATTAAGTAATCGTGAAGATTATCATAAAAAATATTTACGTCTTCATGAACTACACTTCTTCAAATCCCAGTCTTCGTAAAAATCATTCCTTTTCCATATTTTTATATGGCCTTCAAGAAAATCCACTTTCGAAAAGATTTGTTGTAATCACGAAGATCACCATCAAATACTTTTACATCTTTGCAAAACAAACCTGGAAAAGATCATTTTTCAAAACTCAAGACTTTACCATATTTTGACGAGATCTACAAGAAAATACACTTTAGAGAATACTTGAACAAACTCTTAACTTTGGATCACAACGAATGGGAAAAAAACTAGAAAATAATTCCATCCCGTATCTGCTCTTTTGTACTACCTTCAAATCTTTAATTCTACTGTCATGGTTCTTTGTCAAAATGGATTGTCAATGAAATATCTAGAACTCAAAAATTCATTATGAAAACCCACTTTGTCAAAAAACACTACCAACTCAAAAATGATACAATGTTACCTTGATGGATTTTTTCCAACAATGCCCCCCTTTGGGTTTGTTGAAAACTCTTCTCAGAATGATTTTCTGCACTTTGATACCTCACTGAGTCTCTTTACATCATCTACCTTCCTTCGACTCTTGCAATTCAGATAGCAACCAAAGATTCACTCACCACATACTCTAAGACCACATGAGCAATGCTCGGCATGAGAAACAAGAGTAGTGTGAAAAGTTCATCAATGAATCACTTCATTTTGGAAACCAATTATTGATACCAATTTCTGATCACTAGAAACCTTCTAACACCATTCGAACATCACTCTTATGCATTTATCATGATCCTAAACTGTTGTGATATCTAATCTTTGATCGATCACTTCTAGCATCGTTAGATTTAAAACTCATACCCCATATCCTTTTTCTATCCCCCTATCTCATTGCACTTTCCCTATCTCGTTGTTCCACCTATTAGCTTCTTCCCGTGTCTTTGACTAAGAAATTTTCTCCCTTCCTTAGCCACATTTCCCCCTTGGTGGATTCACTATTTCTCCCCCATTGTTAATGAACACAAAGGTCACTCCTCTATGGTTTGAGACATTGGAAAGAACATAGATTAACATAGTAGAGAAAAACACACCACACCTCTGATAGAGGGGTGTCCACATCAAAAATTTCTCAAGTGCGGGGAGTCGACTGGGCTCCAAGAGCCAGTCAATTCCTCTCAAACACTTCCTTGTGTAGGACCATTTTCAAAATGTCTGCAACTTGTAGTTCTGTAGGCACATATTCCAATTTCACTATTCCCTGCTCAACCTTCTCCTTGATAAAAAGATACATTATCTCAATGTGATTTTTTCCTTGAGTGATGGATGATATTTTTGCTAAGATTTAAATAACTTGAGTTGTCACACTGGATTCCAATCAGAGACTTCATTTCAACGCCCATATCATCAAGATGTTGCTTCATCCACAATAACTGTGTGCATTCTTAAGTGGCATCAATATACTCAACTTGTAATGGCCTGGACCTCTCCGGTCTATTAATTTGTGAAAATGTGGTGTTAGAGGTGTTCTGGAAGGTTAAGGTGGCTTGAGGTTCATTTGGGTGGACTTTTAAGGAAAACTAGAGTGTAATTGCTTTCGCACGGTTGGTGCACGGTTTGGCTAAACCGTGCAGCCAAACCGTGCAAGGCTGGTCTTGGAGGCAGTGGCTAATGCACGGTTAGCGCACATTTTTTCTAACCATACAGACTAAACATGCGAGGAGTGTTTGAAGAGGTAGAAGCTAATGCACAGTTAGCACACATTTTGTATAATCGTGCGGACTAACCATGCATGCACTTAAAGTTAGATCCTAAAATTGTGGATCTAACTCGTTTTGCCTTTAATCACCTTGTTTAAGCCCCTAAGCGGCCATAACTCGGGATTACCCTTACTTGGAGGTTGAAGAACCTCTCCCAAGCATTTTGGAGGCGATCCAGAGGCTTCTCTTCACGAATCGAAGCCGCTTTCTCGAGGTATGTGATCCTTTTTGTTTGGGGCTCTTAGATCTACCAAGATCTACTCCTCATCTTCTCTCGGGATCTTATATCTATGCCTGTTATGGGTAGATCTAAGTGTGTCTATGTCGATTATGATGAGCTTTGGTCTTGGTTGTGATAGGAGAAGATATCTAGGGAGGATCCTTGGTGAATCGTCTTGGTCTTCTTGGGTGTTCTTCGACCGTTGTGGTTTCCTTCAAAACCGTTGAGGTAGGGGATTCATGGCTTCTCTAATTGTTTATGTGCAATCATAGAGTTATCATGATTTGGCCTTTGGATCACAATGGAATTTACCTAATTAAATACTTGAACTATATTAAAAGAACTGGTTTGATCACATGCTGTTGCTTTGTTCCATGATAATGGTTTGCCTCTTGATTTGCTAGATGGTGTTATATCTATGACTTGCTTGTTAGCATGTTGTTCCTGATGAAATTGATAAAGAACATAAATCTAGAATTAATTGATAATTAACTGGCCAAAGATAAAGTGGCATGTAAATGAATCCAATTTTTTGTTGTTGTGGATGTTGTTCTAGCTTGGTGTTAATCAAATTGAGGTCGATGATGTGTTTTCAGTTGGTTGGTAAACCTGAAATCTATTAGTGGTTGTTGTTTGAAGGCTGGATGCCTTGTTAAAGGGAAAAGAGCCCAAATTTGAAGTGATTTTTGTTTTCCTGCATCTTGTGCGGTGATGTGACCCTGAGAGGGTGTTGTGATATGTGGGGGCATGGAGACCTTGTGGTTGTGGCAGTGGATGACACCTAGAGTGGAGAGATGCATCGGTTTATGCATGTGGGTGTCGGGGGGGGGGGGGGACTAGGGGTGATGGAATGGGATGGATGTGGTTGTTGGATTCTTGTGGTTTATTTGGTTGTTTATCTGCTTTTCTTTTCCCCACTGCTCAAGGTAGCTGGTCTTGATTACCCTTCTTCTGAAAGTGGCGAAGACATGCGGGGTAAGCCACGTGCTTTCCGTGTTTAGCCTCTCCAGAGGGAATGGGTCTATGCTCTTGCTATAGGTGGCACAAACTTGACGGGTAGTACATATACTCACCGTGTTGATCCCCCTTGTGTTTTGTAGCATAGGATGCTTTTCTAGAATTCCTGGGAATATGGGAAAGTAATCTTGTAATGAATGTTTGAATAATTGATGTTAATCCATGGGGATGGAGATGCAGGAACATAATTATGAGGTTGGAACTTTGAAGGAAAATTTGACCTTGGGTGTGATGTTCATGAATTTAATGTGGTTTTGCTCATGGTTAATTAAGGCTGGAAGAATTTATTAACGTACAATGGAATTGATAAAAATAGAATGATGTAACCTAATAAGGCTCTTTAAATGGTTGTGTGCTTATAGGACACCTAGTCTTAGAAGTGGAATCCTGGAGTCCGAGAGACGTCAGCTGCAGTTGTGTCTCAGACTAGGTTATTCCCATAGTGTGGTTGTGAGTTATGATATATTCTGTACTTTTTGTGTTTCTATATGCTACTCCACCCTGTCAGTAAGGGAAACTGGAACCTCAAGGATTCTAAGCCCAGGGGGGGGGGTGTGTTTTCCCCAACATTCCAATGGGAGGGTGAATGGATGGCTACCCCCTTTGACCCCGCTCTCTTCTCTTGGTAGATACTAGTGAAGTTAGGCACATCAGTTAGCTTTTCCCATATATGTGTGTAGAGGGATGTAATGGCTTGTGGTTATTCCCAAACATATATTCTGGATATAATATAATATGGACTACTATAGGTGTAATGTGTAGATGATGTGATGGCTTGAGGATCCTTACTCGGTGTATGGGATGTAATGACTTGAAGTATAATACCCGACGTATGAAACACATTATGCGAGCTGTGGTGGCTCCCAGAAACTACCTGGTTACTTTTGGTTGTGAGGATGGTGTGGTGCTTAGCCCATATTTCTGTGTGCAAGCCTTTGAGGTGCACATGGTGCAGATTGTGGAGCTTAGACTAGGTGTATTTGGGCAAGCCTTTAGAGAAAGATGCACAAGACGTATGTAGTTGGGGAAAAACGAAAACCAGTGGGGAAGTAGTAGTGGGGTACCCTTGATATTATTTTCTATATTCTATATTATTGTATGCGTTACTTGGTGAGAGTAGCCATGATGAGTTTGGGAACATAGTATACCTATTTATGTGACGTGTTAGTTTCACATGTGGTTCACTGTGCTTTAGAATTCCTTATTTACCTTTGCACGAGAGGCTTCGGGAAGGATACTACTGAGTATACTGTTATAATCACCCTACATATATATAAACTCCTTTTTAGGTCACTTGGAGCAGGTTGGAGATCAGGCTGGTTACTACTAGCCTGTGGTTGCAAGAGCTGTTCGGGCTTGTGGTCGCTGCTATTTTTACTTTCTTTTGGGTAATTGTAGTTTTCCCTTTCAGTTGTAGTATTTTTTCATGGTATTTCATATATGTACATGGGTTTCTTTTATATTTTAGTTCTGAGTTGGAGTTAGTTGGTGTCTATCTTATCTCTCTCTTCCGCATGTGTTCTCTTAGAGGGCAATGCCTCCCATTTGTGTGTTTATTATACCATCAGTGCTAGTCGCCAACCCGGGGCCTACTGGAGGCGGGAATCGGGGGTCATTATCTCCATTTTCACATTGCTGGCCCAGGAGGGGTACACTATGTGGGGAGGGGGACGTGACAGAGTGGTATCCGAGGTCTGGTTAAGGGATAGGATGATGTTTGGAGTTAGGCACATGTGAGGTTGCATGGGATTGTAGGGAAACGATGTCATTCATGTTTATCAAGTGAGGTAATCACTGGATACTGGCTAAGACATATGCGTTTAGGGCCCCCTATGATTTGATGCTTGAACCTTTAAGTTTACAATGGCTACTAAACAAGGTGATACTAGTTGTAGGGTAGAGACTTAGGAAAGGATCATGATAATTCTTCTTTGTGTCTATGTTTAAATGGGTAGACCTTGGGATAGGTTAACCTAAAATGAATAAAGAGAAAACAATTAATTAAAAAATGTTGAGTCTTCTATATTCCAGGCTTAGGAGATCTAAGTGTTTTTTATTCTGTAGGTATGACTCCAGGTCGACGTCCTTGTCAGGTTTTCGTAGAAGATGTCCAACAGGCTATGACAGCAGATCACTGCTGGGTAGAGGTTGATGATGACGGCACTTGGAGGAAGATACTTAGAGAGTTTCAGTGCCAGAGTCTGCAGAAGTACGAGGGATTCGTTTCAGATGCAGCCACGGAAGACTAGTTGGAGGAGGCCGAGATAGGCTTCAGTTTGATCAGTGCTCAAAAATAGTAATGGGTGTCCTTATCTATGATGATGCTGCATGGAGCAGAAAGGCAATGGTGGTTCTTGTTCCTCGGGAATCGTGAGGAGTTAGCGATCCCATGGGAGGAGGTCTGAGACAAGTTCAGAGTCGAGTTCCTTTCCTCGACTGCAAAGGAATCCAGTCTCCAGGAGCTTCTTACCATTTGATAGGGGAGCTCTAGTGTTCATGATTTTGGGATATGTTTTAGGAACCTTTTACGATATTCTTCGGACCTGTTACCAGACGAGGAGGCCAGAGTGAGGCATTTCAAGGAGGCTTTGCGTCCAGATATCCAACGCCAGGTCAACCCATTTATGCTAAAAACATATCTTGAGGTTCTGGCGAGGGAAGAGGTTGTCTAGGGGACTTTGTCCAGGACCAGATCATCACTAGAGGGTAATTAGCATGATTCCTCATGAAGTAGAGCTGTGGTCCGGGGTTCCCAGTTTTCAGGACAGAAGAGTTTCCATTTAGCCGGGGGTTGGTCCCAACCCTTCACATCTCGTTTCATTGGAGACATCAACTCTCAGGCCTATGCCAAGGGACCAGGAACTTGTTTTTCTTATGGTGGTCATGGACATCAGTAGTGGGTGTGCCTGACCTTTTAGAGTGATCATCGTGCGCTGGGCGCTTTTCTCTGGGTTCCTTTTTTGAGGCAGTTCTAGCCGAGGCAACAGCAGCCAGTTTCACTAGCTTTATATCACCATAGGGGAGATGGGGTAGGCAGAGGACAACCCCATGATGCTCCCCATCCTCAGAGAGCAGAGCGCGGCCATGGTGGTGGTCGTCATCAGGTTCAGAGAGGTCGTGGAGGAGGTCGTGGTTAGCTTCATGCTCTAGCGTTGCCAACACCAGACGAGCCAGATGTCATTCGAGGTACCCTTTTCTTGTTTTCTACCTTGGTGTATGCCTTGTTTGATTTGGGAGCGACACAATTCTTCATATCACCTAACCTTGTCCATGCTTTGGGACTTGAGGTAGAGAGGCTTCTAGTGCCCTTGGCATTGACTACGCCAGTTGGAGGTCGAGATGACTTGTTTGAAGTATGTAGAGACTGTGTTCTAGTGTTGGGGAAACACCGCTCTTGGGGATATTTCCTATGTTTACGAATACAACCATATGATATCATCCTCGGCGTGGATTGGTTGTATTCGGTGCAAGATATCATGGATTGCTTCATGAAGAAGGTCATCTTCATTGGTGCAGATGGAGAGAAAGTGGTGTTTGTTGGTGAGGGAGATCATCAGATGGGTCATAGGTGTGTTATATTTTTATCATCCATGATGGATGAGAAGATGATGAGTTCTTCAGAGGTTCAGCAATTGGCGTTTCCTAGGGTTGTAGAGGAGTACCCTGTTGTCTTTCCAGAAGAGGTTGTAGCATTACCCCCTCAATGAGAGATTGAGTTCGGGACCGAGCTACAACCAGGAGCGTCTCTTATCTCTATGTCTCCATATAGGATGTCCCCTTCTGAGTTAC
Organism: Viscum album; assembly: GCA_963277665.1. Classification (NCBI taxonomy): domain Eukaryota; kingdom Viridiplantae; phylum Streptophyta; class Magnoliopsida; order Santalales; family Viscaceae; genus Viscum; species Viscum album. The sequence continues at coordinate 1,426,327,669 of OY728125.1, forward strand.
GAGAGATGCGTATATAGCTTGATGTTCTATTGCAGTGTGGTTTTTTTAAGCCAAGCGGGTCACTGTGGGGTGCACCGGTTTTGTTTGTGAAGAAGGCTGACAGCAGTTTGCGGTTGTGTGTCGATAATCGTCACTTAAACAAAGTAACAATTAAGAATCGATATCCTCTTCCACAGATTGATGATTTATTTGATCAACTGAAGGGGACAAGTTGGTTCTCAAAGATCGACTTGTGGTTAGGATATCATCAGATGCGTGTGAAGGATGAGGATATCCCAAAGACTACTTTCTGTTGTCATCATGGGCATTATGAGTTCGTTGTAATGCCATTTGGTGTGACAAATGCTCCAGCTGTATTTATGGGGTTGATGAATGCTGTGTTCTGTGAGCTCCTAGACAAGTTTTTGGTAGTTTTCATCGATGACATCCTTGTGTACTCCACATCTGAAGAGGAGCATGAAGAGCATCTACGAGCCGTTTTGGGAGTTATCCATTGACATCAGTTGCTCGGGAAGTTGTTGAAGTGTGGGTTTTGGGCTCGAGAAGTCAATTTATTGGGGCATGTTGTGTCCCAACATAGAGTAGCTATGGATCCATTGAATATTTAAGCAGTTGTGTCTTGGGCATCTCCCAAGATAGTGTCAGAGGTGTGAAGTTTCATTGGTCTCGCAGGAAACTACAGGAGGTTCATCACCAATTTCTCCCGAGTTGCGACTCCTCTGACAGCTTTGACCAGGAAGGATCAAGCGTTCATATGGAATGATCAGTGTCAAGAAGATTTCGAGTATCTAATGGAGAAGTTGGAAAGTGATCCAGTCCTTTGTCTTCCAGCTGAGGGAGTTTAGTTTGATGTTTTCTGTGATGCTTCACATCTTAGGTTAGGCTATGTTCTTATGCAGAAGAGGTTAGTTGTTTCTTATGGGTCTCGGTAGTTGCGTCCCCATGAACACAACTATGCCACCCATGATCTTGAGTTGGTAGCCATGGTGTTTGCTTTGAAGTTGTGGAGACAATACCTCATTGGTGAGCACTTTGTGGTTTCCACTGATCATAAGAGTTTGAGGTATGTTTTCTCCCAGCGCGAATTTATCCTATGATAGCATCAGTGGATGGAGTTCTTATAGGAATATGACTTCAAAAATATCATATACACCTGGAAAAGGGAATGTGGAGGCTGATGTGCTGAGTTGAAAGTCATGTAGTGATGTTGTGCATGAATATGGTGATTCTTGGAGAATAATGGAAGAATTGTCAGTATTAATTCTTGATATAGAAGAAGTCGGAGGTAGAGGTTGTCTTTTTCAGATGACGCTGTAGTCATCCCTGGTGCAGAAGGTGGAAGAGTCCCAGTTGGGGGATCTTGAAGTGGAGGTCTGGAGAGATCGATTTGTTTGTGGTGAGGCTCCTGATGGTTGGTCTGAGGATGAACAACCCAGAGTGTTGTATCATGGAAGGATTTTTGTTCCCTTGGCGATGCGTGAGACGGTCCTCAGAGAGTTCCATGGTTATCCTTTAGCAGTGCATCTTGGTGTGACAAAGATGTAACGATCCTTGAGGAGTCAGTTTTGGTGGCCTGGGCTGAAGCGTACAGTTGCGGATATTGTGCCTCGATGTTTAGTCTGTCAGAAGGTGAAGGCCTAACACCGTGTTCCTGGTGGTCTTCTCCAGCCATTATAGATTCCTCAATGGAAGTGGTAGGATATCTCAATGGAATATTTTAATGTCTTACCTCGAGCTTCGGGATTTTATGATGCTATTTGGGTTGTATTTGATCTTTTAATGAAATCATCCCACTTTATAGAAATCAAGGAGTCAAGCTCAGTGGAATTTTTGTCGAGGTAGTATCTGCAGGAGGTGGTGAGGCTTCATGGAGTCCCTAGGATGATCATTTCTGATCGAGATCCTCATTTTACCTCCAGGGTGTGGAGAGGTCTCCAACATGCTTTTGGTTCTCAGCTATGCCTTAGAACCGCTTTTCATCCTCAAACGGATGGTCAGAAGAAGCGAACCATCTAGAATCTTGAAGTCATGTTGTGCTCTTGTGTTCTTGATTTTGGAGGTTCTTGGATGAGGAACTTACCCTTGGTGGAATTTTCATACAATAGTAGTTTCTACTCCACCATCGGTATGACATCGTTTGAAGCCTTGTATGGCCGGACTTGCTGTTCTCCGTTGTGCTGGACTGGGGTCGGAGAGTCATCAATTCTCGGATCGAAACTAGTGCAGAATACAACAGAGATTGTTCAGGTTATTCATGAGAGGATGAAGGTAGCACATGATCGTTAGAAATCATATGCTTATCAAAGGAGGAGACCCTTGGAGTTTAATGTTGGGGATCATGTGTTTCTGAAGATGACTCCCCGTTGCAGGAAGTGAAGGTTTGGTCATGGGAGTAAGCTTTCTCCCCACTTTGTTAAGCCTTTCTAGGTGTTATCTCGTGTTGGGGCTATGGCGTATCGAGTAGCACTTACCTCGCAGATGAGTCGGATACATGATGTTTTCCATGTATTATAGCTCTGACGTTATCTTCATGATGACTATCACATCATTGATTGGGGAGAGATCAATGTTGATGGTGATGAAAACTTTGAGGAGAAACCTGTGGAGATCCAAGACCGTAAGGAGAAGGTGTTTCATGGGCATTCTATCCCCTTAGTTCGTGTCTTGTGGAGACACAGTGGCTTGTAGGAGAGTACCTAGGAACATGAGTCACATATGCGTGTCCAGTACCCAGAGTTGTTTGATGTCTAACTCTTCTCATGTATCATTGTAACTTGTGTGGTTATGAAACTTTCATGTTTATGAGATGGATTCCTTTGTTGCTTTGGTGTCTTGCTCTCTTTTGAGAGGTATCTTGAGGGATGGTTGTTCAGACCCTATTTCGTTTTCTCTTTAGGAGGGTTTTGGATTCTTGGGGATGAGAATGTTTTGATAGGTATCTGATGTAATGGCCCAGACCTCTCCGGTCCATTCCTTTATAAAAATGTGGTGTTAAAGGTATTCTGGAAGGTTAAGGTGGCTTGGGGTGCGTTTGGGTGGAATTTTAAGGAAAGCTATAGGGTAATAGCTTTCGCACGGTTGGTGCATGGTTTGCGTAAACTGTGCGGCCAAACCGTGAAAGGCTGGTCTTGGAGGTAGTGGCTAACGCATAGTTAGTGCACTATTTGTCTAACCATGCGAAATAACCATGGGAGGAATGTTTGACGAGGCAGAAGCTAACACACGGTTAGCACACATTTTGTTAAACCGTGCGGACTAACCGTGCGAGCACTTAAAGTTAGATCCTAAAATTGTGGATCTAACTCGTTTTGCCTTTAATCACATCTGTTAAGCCCCTAAGCAGCCATAAATCAGTATTACCCTTCCTTGGAGGTTTAAGAACATCTCCCAAGAGTTTTGGAGGTGATCTAGTGGCTTCTCTTCGCGAATTGAAGCTGGTTTCTTGAGGTATGTGATCATTTTTGTTTGGGTTCATAGATCTACCTAGATCTACACCTTCTCTTCTCTCGGGATCTTTGATCTATGCCTGTTATGGGTAGATCTAAGTGTGTGGATGTCTAATATGATTATCTTTGGTCTTGGTTGTGTTAGGAAAAGATATCTAGGGAGTATCCTTGGTGAATCAGCCCAGTCTTCTTGGGTGTTCTTCGACTGTTGTGGATTCCATCAAAACCGTTGAGGTAGGGGATTCATGGCTTATCTAATTGTTTATATAAAATTGTAGAGTTATCATGATTTGGCCTTTGGATCCTAATGGAATTGACCTAATTAAATACTTTAACTGGATTTAAAGAATTGGTTTGATTGCATGTTGTTTCTTTGTACCATGATAAAGGTTTGCCTCTTGATTTTCTAGATGGTGTGATCTCTATGCCATGCTTGTTAGCATGTTGTTCTTGATGAAATTGATAAATAACATAAATCCGGAATTAATTGATAATTAATTGGCCAAAGATAAAGAGGAATGTAAATGAATCTAGTTGTTCTTGTTGTGGATGTTGTTCCAGCTTGGTGTTAATCAAATTGAGGCCGATGATGTGTTTTTAGTTGGTTGGTAAACCTAAAATCTATTTGTGCTTGTTGTTTGAAGGCTAGATGCCTTGTTAAAGGGATAAGAGCCCAAATTTGATGTGATGTTCTCTTTCCAACTGCTTTTGTGGTGATGTGACCCTGGGAGGGTGTTGTGATATGTGGGGGCATGAAGGCCTTGTGGTTGTGGCAGCAGATGACGCCTAGAGTGGTGAGATTCATCGGTTTATGCATGTGGGTGTCGGGGAGGACACCATGGATGATGGAATGGGATGGATGTGGTTGTTGGATGCTTGTGGTTTCTTTGGTTGTTTATCTGCTTTTCTTTTCCCCACTTCTCAAGGTAGATGGTCTTGCTTACCCTTCTTCCTAAAGGGGTGAAGAAACGCGGGGTAGGCCACATGCTTTCTGTGTTTAGCCTCTCCAGGGAGAATGGGTCTATTCTCTTTCTATAGGCGGAACATACTTGATGGGTAGTACATATACTCATCGTGTTGAGTCCCCTTGTGTTTTTTAGCATAGGATTCTTTTCTATAATGCCTTGGAATATGGGAAAGTAATTCTATAATGAATGTTTGAATAATTGATGATAACCCATGGGGATGGAGATGCTGGAACATAATGATGAGGTTGTAACTTCGAAGGAAAATTTGACCTTGGGTGTGATTTTCATGAATTTAATGTGGTTTTTCTCATGGTTAATTAAGGCTGGAAGAATTAATTAACATACAGTGGAATTGATAAAAAGGGAATGAAGTAACCTAATAAGGCTCTTCAAATGGTTGTGTGCTTATAGGATACCTAGTCTTAGAAGTGGAAGCCCAGAGTCCGAGAGACTTTAGATGCAGTTGTGTATAAGACTAAGTTATGCCCATAGTGTGGTTGTGAGTTATGATATATTCTGTACTTTTTCTGTTTCTATACGCTACTCCACCCTGTCAGTAAGGGCAACTGGAACCTCAGGGATTCTGAGCCCTGGGGGGGGGGGGGGTTCCCCAACATTCTGATGGGAGGGTGAATGGATGACTACCCCCTTTGACCCCGGTCTCTGCTCTTGGTAGATACTAGTGCTGTAATGGCTTTTGGTTATTCACACACATATATTCTGGATATAGTATCCAATGGACTTCTATAGGTGTAACATGTATAGGCTGTGATGGCTTGAGGATCCTTACTCGGTGTATGGGCTGTAATGGCTTGATGTATAATACCCGACGTATGATACATGTTATACGAGCTGTGGTGGCTCCCAGAAACTACCTGGTTACTTTTGGTTGTGAGGATGGTGTGGTTCTTAGCCTAGGTGTCTGAGGGAAAGCCTTTGTGGTGCATGTAGTGCAGATTGTGGAGCTTATCCCAGGTGTATTCGGGCAAGCCTTTGGAGAGAGATGCAAAGGACGTATGTCTTTGGGGAAAAGTGGAAAAACAGTGAGGAAGTATTAGCGTGGTACCCTTGATATTCTTTTCTATATGCTATATTCTTGTATGCGTTACTTGGTGAGAGTATCCATGGTGAGGTTGGGAACTTAGTATACCTGTTTAGGTGACGTGTTAGTTTCACTTGTTGTTCACTGTGCTTTAGCATGCCTTCTTTACCATTTCACGAGAGGCTTCGGGAAGGATACTATTGAGTATAATATTATACTCACCCTACGTATATATAAACTGTTTTTTTGAAGCAGGTTGGAGATCAGGCTGGTTACTACAAGCTTGTGGTTGCAGAAGCTATTCGGGCTTGTGGTTGCTGTTGTTTTTACTTTCCTTTGGGTACTTGTAGTTTCCCCTTTCAGTTTTAGTAATTTTTCATGGCATTTCATATATGTACTTGGGTTTATTTTATATTTCAGTTATGAGTTAGAGTTGGTTGGTGTCTATCTTATCTCTCTCTTCCACATGTGTTCTCTTAGAGGGTAATGCCTCCCATTTGTGTGTTTATTATGCCTTCGGTGCTAGTCGCCAACCCGGGGCCTACTGGAGGTGGGACTCGGGGGTCATTATCTCCCTTTTCACATTACTGGACTAGGAGGGGTACACTATGTCGGGAGGGGTCATGACACTACTTCTGTGGTGCTCAATGAAATGAAATCTTGCTTCTTTCTTATCCATGAAATACACAAACCCCTAAGATAGAAACCACCTCTTGACATTCATTTCCTGTCATCCACTGAACCAAACCAATTTTAATAATTATATCCCAATAAATATGACTGATATTTTTTATTATATATCAAGCCGAAATCCACCGTACCCTTGATATACAAAGGTATTCTTTTCATTTCTAGAATGTGGATTTACTTGGGATTACTTTGATATCTACTTTCTTGGCATGTGGTGAAAACAATATCAGGTCTCGTCACTATTAGGTATAGTAAAATCCCAATAATCTGCCTATATTCTATGATATTAACTGCCTTTCCATTATTATCTTTTGATAATTTCATCTGGGTAGCAACCAGAGTATTCATATCCTTGGAATTTTCCATTCCAAATCTTGATAATTTGGTCAAGCTCTATATTCATAGCCTGAACCAAATTCTCATCTTTAAGCACTTCACTAAAACAATTAGGCTCTACCTTTGAAATGTACGACATTTTCTGTAGAGTCCTCATCTTCCATGTCTACACTGGAACTGTCTAATTACCAATTATATCTTACAAGTAAATTTCAGCTTAGATCTTCAACTTTCATGCCGATATAGATTTTCCTTCCTCAAGGTCATTATCAATTTCTACTTATGAATTAACATTTTTCACTTCTGCTTCCCCTGAGTCTCTTACCACTTCATACATTTAAATAGAAAACATGTCACTATATCATTGTTCAATGATGTCATTTCTTTCAAATAATTTTCCCAAGTTCTTGATGAAACATTTTTGATATTCTCTCATAGCTTCTTGGTATCTAAAAAACATCCAGTTGATACTATAATGTTAGAATGGAATGGATAATTATAAAATAAATGAATGTTGCTGCTTCTCCCATGATATTCCTTCTATCGATAGACAACACCTGAGATGGGTCATCCAATTATTTCATTGATGGATCATGCATCTGATTATGATATTGAATGATCCCCTATATTATGAAACACTTCCTGTGGTTAGACCCATAGTTTAGACCCATAAACACCGTTGTCCTCCTGTATTATTTATTCTCATCTGGCACTTGGAAATGATCCGTCAACAAAATATCTATGCCTACTGAGTTGGAACTTTGTGTAGGAAACAATAGATAAAGTTAAAAACACAATCACTTCATATTGTGCTTTTTTCCCCCTTTATTCTTCAACTTTGGTACCTGATTTGAGTCAATGGAAACTCTGAAGCATATCACTTCTTAACTTTGCATCTTTAGATGCCACTTCCCCTTAGATCATATCTCCCTAAAACCTAAAACACTTGAATCATCAGTTAATATCATTTATATACATAGGGAGAGGGGATTTTATAAAATCCTTAAGGTGAGGATTGTGGTTGATCCTAATGGTTCAACCCTTTGATTATTTCTTGTAGATCATCATAGTCCTTCCTTGCTCCTTCTAGCTACTTAGACAACTTCAAATGATCTGGCCATATGACTAAGAATTCATTACCCACATGATGAGTCTTTTTATGATATGCAGATTCTACAGGCTTGGACTTTCTCACAATTTGGGGTTCAAGCCCACTGGTATATATTTCCATCTTTAATGTTCCACCAAAATTCCATTTCCCTTGATTTCTTCTCTTAGCATGAATATCTCTCATTGTTATCTTCCCTTCCCCCTTCCTCCATTGCAGGGATCTTCCTCTTTCATCCACTTCTCGCTACGGCACATGAAATTCATGTTTTTCAATGCATTATTTGTGTATTTTTCTTTTATCAGATATATGAGTCACCACACTATTTTATGCTAGTGGTGGGTCCTCTATTGAACGTACATTCTTCTTACTCATAACTGTAGCGTCTCCTCCATTTTTCTTACAGATTTGTTCATGTTCTTTCTAAGTGAGTTGTTGTGAGTGTTATAGAGGAGGTGACTGATACATCTTTCGTTTAACTCCTTGTGATTCCCCTAAGGCTCTAAGCCTATTCTTCAACTTACCACTTTGTCTCCCAGTGTAGAATTTCTCATTATGCATTAATGGAGTTGAGAATCTCATTTTGAGTCCCTTTTGATTTAAAAATTTCTTCTTACTACAATGTATTGCCAAATACACATAATGATAACATACAAAACATCTTCCATCAAAGGAATACATCATTTCATAATTTTATAGCTGAGATGTTGATGAAAGTTGAGTTCTTCTTCTGACACTGAGATCCTGAGATTCCTAACACATACTCATAGTGTGTCCCATTCTTCCATAGTAACAACATCTGATGAATGTATTCCTCTGAGAGACTCATCTCTTTGATTTCTCATGATGATTCTTCTTATTCTCAAATTTAGTACAGTTTCTATCTTTACATCATGAAATGTATTCCAGATCCTCTGAATAGATGCTTTATGTATGGCCATGAGTACCACAGAAATAGCACATGATGTCATTACTTCTTATAAATGTCCTCTTATGTCTGTCTCCATCTCCTATAAGATTTTTTTCCCTTTTTGGAACTATTCAATACTCTCTTTCTGTCATTTACAATAGGTGATTCATCAAATCCAATACCAGTTTTTCACAAAATGTATGGTCTTTGAGCTGAGAAAATATGCTGCTATTTCTCTTCAGAAATAGATTTTTTTTCATTTTATCATCACTTGCCAAAGGATAATCAAATAATAAGTGTAAGGCATCCTTTATTTTAGGATTTCCTTTAGTTTTGTATTTATCCACTTCTTTACTTACTAACTCTAGCTCTTCTTCCCACTTTTGAATCTTCATATCCCTTACTTCAAGTTGAGCATTGAGTTCTCTCGTGGGATTCTTCCCGCTACTCATCTCATCTTCCAGTTCTCATGTGAGATTATATACCATATTACTTTTCTCCTTTAATTTCAATTTTTCTTGAGTAACAGAATCAGAAAAACATGAATTCTCTTATTGTAGCCTTTGATTCACCTGAACTAGTTCAGTTAGCTGTGCAACAAGGTCATCATTTTTGGCTTTCAAATTTTGATTGTTATCTGAGTTCAGATTCTTTCCCTTATTATTGTCTTTACATTTTTTCTCTCATTATAGAAAACTTTTGTAGTTATTTAGCGTGAGAATAATTATTCTCCCTTAGATCAATGGCCACATCAATAAGCCTTTGATTTAATCCTATTAGCATTTTGACCTCAATTTCCATTGCTTGAATCTAAATATCTTTATATTTAATCTCTTCATTCAACTTCCGATCCAATTCCATTATTTCATGGAAAACTTCCACTTTTTTGCCTTCAAAGAGTTTATTCCTCATCATTAGTTCCCACATCACTTTGAATATCAAGTTCATTGCTCATTCCATCTACATCATTGAATGAGTAAGTATTTTCACTGTATGATTTATCCAAATCATTATTTTGTTCACTACTTGATTCCTTTAGCTAAATCCCACCCTTTACAAAGACACTTCTACTCAAAGTAATTTCACCAGACATATGATTTTTCTTTGAAGTTCTCCCCTTTTCTATGGAACACCAAGGCATGATCAAACTAAAATGGTAATTCCATCAATAAATTGAACCATGTCAGAGAAAACCAATCTGATAAAAGAAACATTCCCTCTAATATGAATTGTTAGTATCAATAGGGGCCTATATACCCTGTGAGGGGGGTGAATTAGGGTATGAATATTCTTTTCTAAATTATTCCTACCCCAATAAATATTTGCCTCTTTATCATAAGGGTCACATTGTTTTGACATATGTGTTTATTATGATCACTTATTTTCTTCTTTATATGAGGATGATGATTTGGATGTAATGCAGGGAAGCAAACAGGAAGACACATTGATTTTTTACTTGGTTCACCCTCACTAGGCTATATCCATGGAGCATACAGCGGTGATGTGCCGCTGTACCCAATCTACTAAAGATCACTACGTATAATGTTTAGGCTAGATATCTTCTAGGACTAGGATCACTGCCTTTACAATGTTTAGGTTTAGCTCACTACTTTCCCAAGGGTCACTCCCTATTCATCTCTATCTAACTCACTGCCAGAAGAAAGGATAACTGTCTTCCTCTTCATCTGCTCACTCCACTTGGAAGGGATCCACTCATAGTTTATAGACCTATAGTTCTGATCATTATCACTAATCAATGCATCATTTAATGTATGTATATTCTATGTTGAAGTTCAAATTTCATCCCCTGATGATTACCCCTTTTCCGGAAATTCACTGGGCAATGCCTTCAAAGAACCCTTTTCGATTCCCACTACCTTCGGGAAAAAATCTCTTTCACAAAGCTCCTTTATGGAGCTCTTTGTGAAGACAATTCACGATGATAAAACGGCCTTTGAAATAATCATTTACTTCAGAAAAAACTCAAAATAGTTAGTTGTCTTTTGTATCCTTCATGAATCTCTTTTTTTCCCTGAAAATCACATTTCTTTCATGAAGTAATTCTATTTCATAAAGCATAGAACATTCAGTTGGCTTTTAGCCTCCGCAAATGTCTTCTCATACCACCTTCGTGAACATCTTCATGAAATCAGAGCCTTAATATTTTCATTAAGTCTAGATCTCTCTTTTATGGGGGTAGAGGATTATTTATAGGCATTTCCACCAAAAATTCTAGCCACATAATCACTATTTCATGAAGCACCTCCTCTACCTTTGTGACAATCCCTTTTTCGTAGAGACCACGGTCAAAAACATTCAAATCTTCGCGAACCACCCTTAGAGAACTCCAATTATTCCCAAAACTCATACCTTAGCTATATTTTCATAAGGCCTTTAAAAAAACCACTTTCACATAGATTTCTCGGAATCACACAGATCACCATCACAAACATTCAGCTCTTCACTAACCACCCTTCGTGAACTCCCATTCTTCACAAAACTCATGCCTTAGCCATATTTTCATAAGGCCTTCAACAAAATCCTCTTTAGAAAATATTTGATGTAATCACTAAGATCACCATAAAAAAATTTCGTGTCTTCGTGAACCACACTTCAAGAAATACCAGTCTTCACAAAATTCATGCCTTTACCATATTTTTATATGGCCTTCAATAAAATCCACATTCGAAAAGATTTTTCGTAATTGTGAAGATCAACATCAAATACTTTCGCGTATTCATGAAACATACCTGGAAAATCATATCTTTGTGAATCTCAAGTCTTTACCATATTTTGATGAAATCTTTAAGAAAATCCACTTTAGAAAAGACTTGAACAAACTCCAAATCTTGGATCCCAACAATTTGGAAAACACTAGAAAATATCACCACCCAATATCTATTATTTTGTAATGCCTCCAAATCTTCAATTCCTTTTTCATAGTTCTTTTTCACACATGAATTTTCAATGACATCTTTGGAACTCGACAATTCATCCTGAAAACCTGCTTTTTCAACTAGCACAACCAACTCAAAATTGCTGTAATGTCACCTTGAGGGATTTTTTACCAACAACCTAAATAAAGAATAATGTCTAACCCCCCCTAGGAAAGATAAAGTTGCAATGAAAACCATTATATGAAAAAGTCCTCTGACGTTTAGTGGATGTTCTGGTCCATTAATTATGGAACAGTGGATCAACACCATTGAAAATATCTTCTCCATCATTTAATACTATGATCAAGAGAAGTTTGTACTTGATGTTTATCATATTAAAGTATATTTGGATCAATGGTAGACATTGGACATAATTGAAAATATTGCAGAATATATCTATATAATAGAATTGAAGGACTTAATTTTTTTCAATAAATATTTTCCTCACACTCTTTGACTTAAAACTGATATTAATTTCCTTTATATTAAGAAAAAGGATGATGAATCTATCAGGGTGTATGAGGAAAACATCACAAGACTTGCATGATACACCTATGGATTTATCATTACCCCGGAATTCAATGCTGGCCACTTATTTTGTGGACTGATTATAAGTATATGAAATTCATTGAAAATTTGATACATTGATAGTTATAAGAAAATTTTATGATGTGAACTCAAAGATGAAATGGAGATCAATTAATCTCAAGGGCCTCTTGGGTATAAGAACATGAAAGTGGAGTTTAATTATAGTGATGTTATGGAGAAATATAATGGTGGAAAGAAATTTGAACACCCCACTTGTCAAAAATGTTGGAATAAGAACCCTATAAATTTCTTGAAGGGGATAATGAAATGATTTAAGTGTGGAAAGGAAGGTCACTTAGCTAGAAATTTTTGGCTGAAGAAACCCACCAATGTGATGGAATAAAGGAATGGTCTAGTCAACCCTCAATCAATTTTCCAATTTTTAAACTACAAGGAATAAGGAAACTATGTGAGTCAAAGAACTAAGCCAAGGGTTATCAATGAAAATCAATGATATTAACCTATAAGACATAGTGAACAAGGGAGATCTTATTCCATCACAATTGCAAAGGTGGATCCTGATAATGAAGCCGTCATAGGTACAATAATAATTCATTCACGAATAAAAAATACATTTTGATTATAGTTTGATTAATTCATTCATATCTCGCATGTTTAGTATAACTATTCAAACACCACCACAAAGCATATAAGTATAGTTGTCGGTAAAATAGAAAATTGGGTAATTATTACATCCCAACTATATAACTCATCCATTGAAAACATTTGTGGGATAAAATTGTCGAAAAAAATTATTACACTTCCTTTATAATAATTGGATGATATTTTGGGCATTGATTGCCTTTCATTATATAGACCCAACAAACATTTTCAAGAGAAGGAAATCACCCTTTGTATCATGAATCACCCACTAATTCTATACAAGTGAAGTGAGGAGTATGAGTCTTATTTAATATCACCTTCTAAAGAATGGATATTATTACCCTACAAGTAAGTGTATCTAGATAAAATGATGGTGACTAAGGAAAATATCATACATGAATACAATCCCATTGTGAGGTAATACATTGATGTGTTTCATAAATAATTACCTGGTCTTCCTATTATCTAACAAGTTTAATATTAAATTGATATTATACTATAAATTTTCAAATATCCAATAATATATATATATATATATAATGTTAGTTTTTGAACTTCAGGATCTGTAGAAGAATCTATAGGAGAATCTAGATAATAATTTAATATTACTAAGTGCTTCAGTATGGGGTTCATCGATCCTCCTCATCATTAAGAAGGACTGAAAAATAAACCTCTGCCTTGATTTTCATGATCTCATCAAGATCATAATAAAAAACAACTATCGTCTACATTGGATTTATGACTTATTTGATCAACTATGTGTAGCCTAGAATTTCTCTAAGGTTGATCTTCCTTTTTGATTTTATCACATAAAGTTGAATAAGGAGGATATCCCCAGGATCATATTTTTGTATAAGGTATGGGCACTATGAGTTCACAGTGATGCCATTTGGACTCACTAATGCTCAAATAATCTTCATAGACTTTGTTAATAGAGTATTTAGAGATTATCTTGGCAATTGTTCAGTTGTATTTATATATTATATTCTCATTTAATCCAAAATAATGGAGGAAAATGAAGAAAATTTGAATAATTTTTAATGCAAGGTACAGTAAATGAGAGTTTTGGTTGGAGGAAGTAACATTACAAGGGAATTTTATCACCAAAAAGTAATATATATGGATCCTTAAAAAATAGAGTAAATCTAATGAGCGTTGAGACCAATAGATGTGATATAAATCTATAGTTTTCCAGGATTATCTAGTTACTATCATATATTTGTGAGGAACTTATCAAAATTGTCAAGCCCACTAACCATGATAACTCGAAAAGGAGTCAAGTTTTTTTGGAATGATGAATATGAAGAAATATTTAAGAAGATGAAAAAGAGGATAATCACCACACCTGTGATCACACTACCCACTAGTGGGTAAGGATTTCTAATCTAAAATGATGAATCCAAAAAATGGATTGGGTTGTGTACTCATGAAAGATGAAAAATTGATATCATATTACTATCACTAATTAAATATCCATGAGAATAACTATCCAAATCATGATTTAGAATTGGATTCAGTGGAATTTTCATTAAATATTTTGTGGTATTACCAATATGGGGAGAAGTGTGACATATATATGGATCATAAAATCTTTAAGTGTATATTCACACAAAAGGAGATTAATATGTTCCAATGGAGGTGGCTAGAACTGATCAAGGATTATGATTTTTCAACCCATTACCATCATGGGAAGGTGAAAAAAGTGGCAGATTCTCTAAGAAGAAAGGATCCCACAACTCTATCCATGTCGAGAATTTAAAGGGATATAAACTTATTGAACATGAAAAGGATGAATATGGGAATAATAAATGTATCTTTATCCTACCTAGATCAAATAACTACTCAACCATCCATTCTTGAGAAAATCAAGTAATCTCAGAAAGATGACGAGTTCTATAAAATAAGGTAGTGATTATTCCAAAGTTTAACTATACTGAAAATTGGGTTATAAGGTTTGAAATAGAGATATGTGTCCCATAAAAACCATAAAAGAGGAGGGAACTTCTAGATTATGTATATAGATCATACTTCTATATTAATCCATGAATCACTAGTATGTATTGAGATTTGAAGAAACATTTATGGTGGGATAGTATGAAGAGAGATATTTTAGAATTTGTACCTCAATTATTGGTATACCAATATGTCAATGTGGAATAAAATGATTCTATAGATATGATGAAACCATTTCCCATACCAGTATAAAAATTGGAAAATATAACCATGTATTTTTTCATAGGACTCCCCAGGACACCTAAAGGTAATAACGTTTTCTGGGTGGTAGTCGATCGCCTTAACAAGTTATCATATTCAATTTCCATCAATGAATATTTCAATCTTGACCAACTCAATATGATATACATAAGGGAAGTGAAAATATTATATAGAGTTCCACTTTCTATTGTATCTGATCAAGATTCAAGGTTTACCTCAAGGTCTTGGACAAGACTTCAGAAAACATTGAATATAGAACTGAGATTCAGCACTTATCATATCCCTCAAATGGATGTTTAGTCTAAAAGGACTATTAAAACATTTAAGGATATGCTGCGATCATGTTCAATGAATTTACAAGGATTTTGGGATTAAAACTTTCCCTTAGTGGAGTTATCATATAACAATAGTTTCTATTATAATATTAAAATATCACCTTATGAGGAATTTTATTGGAATAGGTATTAGACTCTGATATGTTGGGATGAAGTTGGAGAGTTAAAGATAATGGAACCCAATCTTATATAAGATATTATAAAGAAATTTCAAACCATTCTTTGTTAAATGAAATCCACACAAAGTTGTTGGAAAATATATGAATAAAGTCACTGATGAGACTTGGATTTTGAATTCAATGATAAATTGTTTCTTTATATATCAAAATAGAATAAATCCATAAAGTTTTGGAATAATGGAAAGCTTAGTAAAATTTACATTGAACCCTTTGATATCCTTGATAGTATCAGAGGAGTGACCTACCGACATACACTCCCACTTAAACCATCTCAAGTAAATGATGTGTTTTATGTATCCCTCTTGAGAAAGTACATACAAAACCCCTAACATGTTCTGAATCCATAGGTGGTACCATTGGAAAATAATCTTTCATATGAGGAGCATCCATTGAAAATATTAGATCATAGAGAAAAAGTTCTTTGAAAACATACAAGTCACCTAGTTAAAGTGTTGTGGTGGAACCACAAGCTTGAGGAAATGACATTAGAACCAGAAGAGGTGATAAAATATAAGTACCATCATCTATTTTAGTGTACAAAATTAAAATGTTGGTGCAAGAACTTTTGAATGGGGAATAATGTAATGGCCCAAACTTTTATAAATGAAATACCCTATTTAAATAAATATTTTTTTTGTAATGTAATTATAGAAAACACATGCACTACATTGGTTATTTTGGACCATTATATCCTAGATGATTTAAAATACCATTATGGGTCATAATAATTAATAATATAACCATTTCATAATGATCATATTATTAGTACATATTAAGGGTTATGATAAAGTCTAATTGATATAGATGAAAGAAGTAATGACCACTACCAGTAGTATTATAACTTATGAATCCCACTTATTAGATATTCCAATTTATATATCATCACTAGGATTTTCCTTTAAAAAATCCCAATCTAGGATTAAATAACTAAATCATGAGTGAAACTATTTACAAGAGAAGTTCAATCTCATCGAGATCACGGCCCAAACCATGTATGCCTAGCCACCACATGAGAATCTCACCATCGCAAACCTTACCCTTAGGGAATTCACTGGTGTAATAAAATGTTATGTATCTAGACCTAATATTATGAATTTTTATATTATTTTATTTTTAATAAAATAATTATTATATTTATTCCCTTTTATTATTATTTTTAAATGATTAAATATCAAGTTTTATTAAAAAAATTGATGCTATGAAATACAAAATGTAGTTTTGGGAAATATATAGTTTCAATCAAGAGAATATTTTTGAGAAATTAATTATTTTAAAAATAAATTATATTTTAATAAAATAGTATTATTAAATATTATTTATTAATTATAAATTATAATATAATTTCCATGAAGTCTAAATGTATCTCATTATAAGGATCAAAAAACTATTATTGTCAAAAAAATACTAGTATTTTTCAATATATGAGAATTTTGATTTAAAAGTGCGATTTATAATATTTAGAGAAATATTTTGATAAAATAAATATTATTTCTCAAATAAACACATAAAAATTATCCAATGGTTAATTTTTTTTAATTTTCTGAGACATTTGAATATTCGATAAAAAATAAAATACTATATAAATATATGGTATGTATTGTGACATCATAATGACCCAAAAGTGATGTAATATATGACATATAAGATATTAATAAAAAAATGAATATTTAACATTTAAAATAATGTATATTTGAGGTTATTTTATTAATTTCATAAAGGTTTAAAGAATCATATGAAACCTATATTATAGTTTAAGGTTATAACATCAATCGTTTATAAACATGAATCACTTTCACATCGCCAAGGGAAATATTTTAATATTCTCAGTTATTATACTTATAAAATAATTAAAACTAATCTTGTTTGTTTATAAACCATGGGAAAAAACCACAGTAACGTTTGAGGTTTTGAATACATTGTTATATATATTCCAAAACCTATGTTTCAAAAATAATAAAAAACTCCCCCTATTTTCTTATATAAACCCACCCATACACCCATTCCTATTCACTCAGAAACCATGGAGAATAAAATTACTCTACTCATTAATCTATAGAGACTACCCAAGGTTCCCCCAAGATCTAATGAAACACCTATCAATCTTTTGGAAACACCATCTCAAGGTAAGGGATCATCTCTTTCTCCTCTTTGTTTATGCACCTTTTTATGCCATACATTTTATTTACCATTTTTTAATGTTGGATTATGTTATTATATATTCCAATTACTTACCTCACGATTTCCATATTATGAGATACCACTTTCAATCTCATTAATACCTCACATGATTCATTATGTACCTCCATTATGCTACCGAAATTATCCTGCAATTTTTCTATGATAAACCTTTGTATTGTGAATACTATCACAATTACCACTCAAGAATATTCACCTAGCAATAATTATCCTTATTTTTTTGGAAATTCCATATATATATATATATATATTCCACACTCATTAATGATGGGATTAAATGTGATGAAATATGATCCTATCTTGAATGATCTATGTGGCACACTTATGCATGTACATGATATGAAAGAGATGAGTGTACCCAAGATTAAATATAACTCCAATTAATTGGGTAATGTTTTAGTCTCATGATATGTCATGTATAGAATTATAAAGTAAACCTAATCCATTATTGGACTTTTTACACCATGTTATCATGTGTTGGTAGTTATCCTTGACCTATGTTTATGATGTCACATTTTATGTTGTTTCCACATTCCCATGTTTCCCTTATGTTATCATCATATACCATGATTCTATGTTCATTTTTTGTTTATTACCCATTTTATGTTCCATTTAAATTCCTATTGACTAACATGTAATACTTTTATCTTATTATGATTTTTTATTCCCTTACCAGGCTTTATAGCTCACCCATTTCATATGTAAGTTCCCAGGTTATCTTGTGTAGTTTTAAAATGGGGAAATATAATTTTAGAAGATTTTTAAGGATATTTTAATTTATTTAGTATACATATATCAATTATATGTTCTATTTACCTAATTTCCCCAATACACCAGGCTTAATGATCTTTGGGGTTGTACAAAGTGTGATTTCATGTAATAAATCATGAAATAATGTGTATTAAAACTTGATTTTTCATAGTTAATACTCTTGGTTTTATGAAACACATATTTACACAATAAAATGAATAAAAAATATTTTAGTGGAAAAAGGAAAAGAGTTGAATTTTTTTATTAATTCATACTGATGTATATGGTCAATTTCCTGTAGAAGGAAGTAAAGGGTACTCTTACTTCATTGCTTTTACAGATTAATTTAGTAGATATGGTTTTGTATACTTAATGATCTATAAGTTATAATCCTTTACTATGATTAAGGAATATAAACAATGAATTAGATAATTGTATTGGAATGAAAATTAAGAAATTATTCTTATAATTCGGTAAGAAAAGATCATAATCAAGCTTTTATTGATAACTTAAAGGAGTGTGGTAAATTCTTCCAACTCACTCCTCCTTACAAACCTTATTAGAGTGGTGCTAGTGAAAGGGGAATTGACATAACTCGACCCAATAGGACCACACCTAGGATGATGTTAAGAAGATTGTGCCAACCCAATCCTACCTCGAAAAGACCAGGGTCCAATGACTAGCACTAAGAAGGAATAATACAAATGGGAGGAATTAGCCTATAACAACATAAATAGATATATATCTTCAATATGAAAAATATATAGAAACAAAAGCTATATATATATATATAAATTGAGCTATATGAAATTAAATAATGAGACATAAAATGGTAAGTATGTCACCAGTTAGGGAAAAACCAAATGAATTATACAATTGACAAGGGTTTTTGAATCCAATAGACATGTGACACTAGAATGCTAATCCTCACCGAAAGTACACCTGGATCAGTTTATAACCACATCTACAACCAAAACCATCATGAAACACCAAGATCCACTAGATATATCCAATCACCAACTCTACTCCCATGTAGAACATGTCTAAACTATGAATCATCATTACAGACATAACACATTTGGGAACAGATACCATGTAGTGGTTATTGTAAAATATACTGAGTAGTATTCACTGAAACTATAAAGTAAATAAAAAAGAACATATCATGTTAGACATTGGAATAAGAGAGGAACTAGAAAAAAAGGAAATAATCTAGATATTCTATACTAATAGAAGTTTCAAGGACATAGGGGAGTCCCCGTAATCTCAACTTCTATCCACATATGATCATTTCTCAAGAGAAACCAAGGATGCTCAGAATACTGAAAATATCACACAAAGTCTAAAGTTTACATCCCAAATTCAAGTTATATATGGTAGGAAACCAATAATTCTAGAGGAGTTATATGGTTTGGAACATCCACACCATTCCTCCATTTAATGATACCACCCTAAACCATTGCAGGGAACATATTAAGAATGTGAATACTCATTTCATGGGTTTTGTTCCTTGATTTCAGGAGTGACTTTGAATCTTGGGTTCCATATCATGGGGGATGATTGTGAAATTATGTTATGATGGAGTCAGGATGTCCAAATCTAGGATAGACATGTAGTGGAAGATAGACTTGTGGAAGCATATTCTAAGGGGCTTATAATAATAACTTAGTGTTAGAAAAGGATACATAAGGATATTTAGGGGTAGTCTCAAGTGAAAAATTCTTGATCGTGATAGTGACTTATAGAACATGAAATATTAACTAGGTGTTCTAGTTGAGGTGTTTTAAATCTTCTGATTGCTAAGAACATGTAGTCGGTAACCTATGAATTTTAGAAGGTAGTGGAATTTAGAAAACTCTACAACACCACTATAAATAATTTGGGTAGTGTCACTAATGTGGTAACTTAGTGATACTAATCTAGAGTGATTAGTGATTCTAAATATTATCTTATTTATCCTTAAAAAATATAACAATAGTGTTCTTCTTTGGAGTATGACTAAATTCCAAACCACTTGATATATTATTGATATTATGAAAGTGTTTGTGTGTTCCCATTTTTATTTTTCCCAAAAAATAGTTTTATTAAGTGTCATAAAGGTATAGATTTGGTGTGGTGGTTGGGGTGTGTTTGTATTCCTAGTTTTGGTATATTGAGTTTGTGAGTTTGTCCGATTCCTAAAATTTATAGAGTTTATTCCACATTAATATTATGATGGGTTAGTTGTGTTTCAGTGGTTTTAGACCAAATAATTAAACTTATATTTATACTTCAATAAGGACCAGTGTACTCCAAATTAGAATATTTTGTAACATTATCATCCTTATAATTTTTTCATTTAAGTGGGAGTTCTATATTATGAAAAGGGAAAATTTTGGATTGATGAGTTTGATATGAGGAACTTAAAAGTTTTTAGGATGTAGATGAAGGATTATCTGATCAAAAAGGATCTTGATCAGTCATATAATGGATTCATATTGAAATTAATAGATAAAATATAATGAGAAATGATTGATTGAAAGTAACTTTGTGTGATATGGAAGTGTTGGCCTCAAGTAATAGAACCATCCTAAGAGGGGGGGGGGTGAATAAAGGTGTTTCAATTTCTTTAAAAAACCCTTTCTAAAAATATCGTTCCACTATTAGTGTAAATAATTCTCTCCCTCATAGTAGATATGAAGAAATAAGGAAATTAAAATAGAGATACAAGAAATTTTACTTGGTTCACCCTAATTGGGTTCATTTAAAGGAATATAATGATGAAGTGTTAAAGCACCATAATCCACAAAGTGTATACTTGTGTATAATCTTCCATGTGAACTCACTATCCCTCATGGTTTATTTCAAATCATGTTTGTAGATCTTAATTATCTCCAATAAAGCTCACTACTTGTTTACTTATTAGGAGAAAACTCATCGTATCTCTATGATAAAGTTCACTCATTGTTCCTTCAATAGAATCTTCTAATGAGTTGAATCACCTTTTATTACAAAACAATTAGTTTTTCATGAATATATTCATTTCATATAAATTAAGAACCCAAATTTATAACTGAAATTTTGGGAAATCTCATTCAGGTTCATGAAACTCACTTTCACATAACTATTTTTTTAATGAAATATTTTTGTGTAACTCATGTTCACAAAACCACTTATTCTAAAAAAATATTATTTCTATGTGTAGTTGATAATCACTAAAAATGTCTTCATGAAGGAAATATGTTTGGGTAAGTCATATGAAATGACAGATATATGATATTTTCTCTAAGTTTTGATCTTTTTTGGCTAATTATGGATTAATGAATTATGTATAGTCATGTAAAACCTGGTAAATAGTTTCTCTATGACCAAACTATGCTTCTTATTTATTAATGATAACTTCAAGAATCTTTAGTCACATAGCATGTCCACACAACCCCACTTGTGTGGTGTGTTCACACAACTCCAATTTTTTTGAGTCTTTATTACTTGTTTAAGAACCCTTATTTTTCTTAAAAATGTATAAGATATATGTCAAAAACATTGGAAAACCCCACTCATGCATGTGACCATGCATGAATTTGTATAAAACTTCTTACTTTTCTCTATTTTTTATGAAACATTTGTAATAACTTCAAGTGATTATAGAACTACTATTTTCATGAATGTTTTAAGGAATTCATGATCCTAAAACTTTATCAATATTGTATTATCAAAAAAATCAACTGAAGTACTCTAGAATGTAACATTAAGGGGTTTTGGACAATAACCCCCCCCCCCCAATTGGGTTTATTGACAACACTTCAATCCTCTGGACCATTCTATTGAAAAATATTACATAGCTTCCACTTCAAATACCATATACCCTCTGTAACTATAAATTAATATCAAAGACACAAACAATACAAAATCTAATCCCACATGAGTCAAGATTAGTATGAGAAATAATAGTAACATTCAAATAATATCAATGAATCACATTGTTCTTCTCTTAGGCTACATTTAAACATCATTCTCAACCAACTTTAATCACAATATATCTTCATAATATTTAATATATACTATAATAACTTCATAATCATGTTTTTCAATACCCCTATATCTTTTCTCCATTTGATTTAACCTAGAAGCTATGTACCTATTTATCAGTTATAGTCATCCCCTAAATGGATTTGGGTAATCTCTCCCCATTTCATGAATAATATTTCTACCCATTTACCAAAAAACTAAAAGGTTACTCCATTATGGGTTATAAGAGATATAATTACAATCAATACATAGAAAAATCACATAGGGGGTAAATTAAGTAAATAATTTACTAGAGAATGATCATATCCTCAAACATTATAAGATATTACACTTAAATCTATCCACAATAAAAAAACTACACATCATTATTCTTAGATCTAACTCACTTAAGAAATATATTCTAACTATCATCACAAAAACCATTAACTAAATAATAAAACCACACACACACACATAGTATAACACTTGATATAAAAATATAGAAAGGCTCATGGAAACCAACTCCCATAAGCTTGTGCTCTATATTCCCCAAAAATTAATCATCTTATGAACAACCCACTATAATAATTATACCACATCCAGGTGTAACAAGTGAATTGGATCCATAATTATCCCACCCTCAGTTACCACATGTGAATTGATTCTATATCCAATATTAACCAATTAGTTGGGTCAAGGGAGGTATATACTAAGATGTACACTCAATTTCCACGTGTGAACTAAATATTTGGTTATCCTTGAGTAGGTTGTATAAGGTGGTTGAATTCTTAGTGAACGGTTCCCCCATCAATGAAATAATATAAAAAATATAAAATGAAATATATCACACACTAATCTCCTTGACAATTCCATAATGTAGGTCAAATAGTCTACCTGGCCATCCAACAGACCATGTTAACTAGTCCATAAAATTATCAAATGAATTATGTCAACATAACATTATGAAAATCTAATGATTATGTCAACCATTCTTCACATTTATCCATATTATCATTTACCACCAACACACAATTATCACTAGGTCAATTTTCTCATAATAATAATCACAAAATTACCCTCTAATTAAGAAAACATATCCATAGAAAAGTATAAATAATTTATCAACATAATAATCCACATCACTATCACTATAATGTCTTAGGGAATAACTCTCTTGATTAATCCTATATAGTCAAACGAGTTTGTCCATGACACATCAAAATAGAATCAATCACATGTAGACTATCCATCCATGGTCATATATGAATTGTTGAAATTTTTTCAATCCTATTAAACAACCAAAATCTGTATATACTACCCTCATATGATAAATAATGATAAGGATTAATAATATCATAATGTATGTTATCTCATTATAGCACAATATATGAGTATAAAGTCTATATCACAAGGAATAATCTTTCAATAGAATTCCATAAATACATTGATATCACACTTTTTACTTTATCAAGTTCAATCCATATCAAAATTACACATTTACTATGTGGATAGAATAAAAAAACTACACGATACATAATTCAAGTAGACCATACTAATCATCTCAATTACCATATAATCATTTCTTAATTAGGAATAATCCCCGAGGGTTCATTATATATCATCATTGTAAAAATATAGAAATCCTTGTTTCATTATAAATCACTTTTCTATATGTTTCATCACAATTATATTCATGATTACAGGTCTAAATGAAAACTTCTCATGTTCCATATTTTTTTTAATTGATTCACTATTCAGGCATACATTTTCATCAGATTTTTTTATAAATTTAATTTTATTAAGATATTAAATTACCTAAATATAATGTTTAAATAAAATCTACTCAAAAAATGATCCAAATAGGAACATTTAATTTTTTTATCAGGGTCAACACAAAGCAGGATATCTAAATAGTTAAAATGAAAAAATTTCCCATTAAATGGAATTTTATGGTCTAAAATTATCACTATCATGACCTATGTGGAAAATCATAATAGATCACCAATTTAATTTCCAAATTGAGACTACGAGCCCAAATTTTGTATTTATTTTAGAATTTATGCCAATCAATCCATATGGCTTGCAATTTTAGGTTCTACATCATTAATCAAAATTTCATAGGATATATGGATCTTAAATTAAGAATTATAATTCAAAAACCATAGAGAAAAAGTGATCCCTAGTGATCCAACCCATAATATGATTTATTATTATTTTTCATTTTTAATAAAATTATTATTATTTCTCTTAAATATAAATTAAACATAGATTTTTTTCTTTACTTGGCATTTTAACTGAATCCATAATGATTTGATGAAACCAAATCACCATGCACTACCCAAATCTAATAAAATAGTCGAGTCTTTTCTCCTATATATACTAATCCTATGGACCATAAGTTCACATTCTATATTGTAGAAAAAATACTATATAGTTTATGTTCTTTTACAAGTTTAAATGACTATTTTATAACATTAAAAAATTAGTAAAATGCACTTGATATTTATTAAATTCTAAAACTAAAATTTTAGAGATTTTATATAAATATTCTAGTAGGTAATTATTTTGATTGATCAATTGCATTAAATTGTATCACCTTGATCTATTGTAATGATATCAACCTAAAAATCCTACAATTTAATTTTTTCAACGAACTTTCTTTAAAATTTCACCAAGATTTCTACAAATACTTATTTGATGGAAATTTTAGGAAATTCAACCCACTAATCTTATTAGAATTTCACATTAGGTAGGGGAGCCTTTGACTATGGGGGACAAGCATGTCGAACTATGGTTTTATTCTAACTTAAGTGATTAATGAATTTTTCAGCTAAATATTACTTTAAGGTAATTTTATATTTATTTAAATTATGTATCAAATTCAAAATATTTTTCATGCTTGTTAATTTAAACTATGTGATTAATTTCATAAAATTAATCATGTATAAAATTAAAAACATTCATCAAAAAAATAATCCACTTTTATCTGATACTTATTTTTAACTATCCATTGTGATCACATTCATCAACACATTCACATAGATAAACATAAAAATAAAAAATAAAGAATTCATTAGCTTATAATGATGAGAATTGAAGGAAATTTGGGAATGTAACTCAGATGGATGAACCGAGCCTAATTATTCGTGTCTGCTAATTTTCTAAAAAGGTTGATCAGTCATGATTTTAAGCTCATTCCACCAAGATTATTAAAATGAAAATGTATTTCAAATAAGAAGCTTAAATAACCAAGATAAATTTATTATTTTTTTCTTACATTGATCATGTAGTTCGACTACATCGACCATGCAATTCATCCAGATCAACCAAAAAAACAAAATTCATTTACAGAGCCTTAATATTCAAAGGATAGATATTTATTTCTCTCCAATGACTGCTAATAATTATTACATGATATTTAATATGTATATTTAGTTATAATTAATTATCAATAGTTTTTATATCCAAGAAAAAATGATAATTTTTTAATAAATATTTTTTAATATAAGAAGCTATAAATATGGGAGACTTCCATTGTTTTTTAATTTTTGTTAATTTTAAGTTCTTAAAATAAATATTGAAACTTTTTTTCTTTGTTAAACCAATAGAGAAGGATATCAAATTTACATCCAACAAATTACTTCTTTTTGAACACTAAGGGACCCTAGTAGGGTCCAATTTATTCAAAATTCAAATACTTCGCTAAGTGTTTGACAGAGGCACATCATATAAGAATATCTTTTGTCACTATATATTTTTCTTTTCCTTTTCATTGTAATGAATTGGTCTCTTTTTGGTGTAAATAATGGTGTTTATATTATTATTGGAATAATAAATCATTTTATAGATCATTGTAAAATATTTTAGAAAGTAGTAACTTAGGTTACTTCATACTAGTACCATATGTAAGGTTATAGATGAACTAGAATTTTAGAATCAGTGATAATGGTAATGTGGAAATCAGATGATGTTAGTGAAGGTTTGGTGTAATAATTACTCAGATGATATTAAATTGATATTTATAAGGGTATATTCAAGATTAATATTCTAATTTTTAAGAGTCTAGATACTTTCACAGGTGCATAATTATAAGGATGTATTCAGGATACTGACACTAATACAAGAAAGGTGGGAGGAAAAGTTTATAGGATGACAATATCCACCAAGTATTTTGGTTGAGGCTGTGGATTTCATCTATTTTTCAAGACCATAGGATTGGTTTTGAATAAGTTTTAATGGTGGTGGAACTTGGATTACCTCACCCTAGCATCTATGGTTTCCTATAAATAGGTTTTGGGCCATTTGTACTTGATACATTGAGATGGTGTTTTTTATTACATTTAAGATTCTGTAAACTTATGCACTGGGGTTAGTTACTCCATTGTAATATCATGTTTCATTTTCTAGTGAAGATGTTTCTCATGGATTGTTTATTTTTTTGAACCATTTTAAATCCTTTTATTTGATGTGTGTATGCTATTTCCATAATTACTTATTTCATTTGGCATGTCTGATGTGTGTGTCTAAGAGTTTACCAATAGTACATGTTTGAGGTTCTTGACTTCTCAAATCTGGATACATTAATTCATGGTGTCATGTTCTTCTAGAGTAGTCAGTAACCTTGCTCCAATTTTGAGGTCATGATGGTTGGTTCATTATAGAACTATTAAATCCAGCTCAAAATATGGCATCAGATATTGGTTCAGAGTTCTGAAGGATATCTACGATAATGAGTTCATGAGTTACTTTTTATTTACCCATTTTATACTTCAACAATAGTTTTATTTATGGGAAAATGTCATTCGAAGAGGGAAAACAGAGGTTTTCAAATTTTTATAGAAAATACATTGGTATATAAAAGATGTATGCATATGACTATCTATTCTAGAAGGACCTCAATCTTCCATTGATTAGATTAATTCCAAAATCAATGTCAAAAGTGGAATAAAAAATACTTGACTGGAAATAAATAGGTAGAATATAGATGATTTTGGTATATAACATGGATTTTAACATCAATTATATGAATAAAATCATTTAATTGATGACTAAACGAAAAATATTTTAAGATAATCCACCTGTAATAGAGAGGTGTTTATATTGTAGAGACATTTTAGCATGAGGATATTGGAAAGAAGGTCACCAACTGACCACTGAAGGAATGTGATATTTAATTATTTTTCACCACTTATATAATAATGGGATGTGATGGTGACATCAATAAGAAATTATATAATAAATAATCTCTCTTTATTTTAGGATATATATGATATGATCTTGAATTAAGAGATCCTAAAGAAAGAGGGTTCATGTGATACCAAACGTATGTTTAGTATAGAAGAAAGGGAACGTTCCATCAAAAGGATTCAGAATAGGGGGGATAGAAGAGATAAGATTCATGGGACGTTTGTTGAAACCAAATACTCCACATCTTGGTACATTATAGATAAGATACATTTGTATAAGGATTTCCAAGATAGGTCTGTTAACTCTAGAAAGAATACCTCTATTTCATCTACAAACTCCACAATTGAAGGGGTGAGTGGAAGTTTTATTCTAAGTGTCACATGTTTTATAAAATCATTGACCCTTGATTAAAAAGTTTTGTTTTATTCAAATTAAAAAAGTAGATTCAGGTTCAATTAAATATATGAAATCCTTTGAAAGGTTTACCTTGTATATAAATAAGCAGTTAAGCTTGTTATCAAATGATATGTGTGAATTCAAATAAATAATGGATGTATGCTATATTTTTAAGGTGTCTTACACATCCCTAGTCTATAAAAGATACTTATTTTTTTCATCTTAATGATGTTAGATAATATACCATCTTTATGGACGATATTCAAAAAACACACAAGGCACTATGCTTGTGGCCCATGGTGTAATGCATGGAACGTTTCACTAAAATGTCTTTCAAAATGTATCATGCGTACTGGAGTGATCTAAACCAATATTTTCAATTATTTATCTAATATTTCAATATAAATTCACCCCATAATTAATGTAAAACCAGATTTTTTTTTATTTTTTTGATACTTTGGTGAATTCTAAATTTAATTATAGAAAAGGTTTTAAAACTTGAGTTTTAATTATTTTATTTATTTTTATAATTATTTGAACAATGGCTACATTGATTATGATACATTAACGAATTTATATTTAAAATTAAGTTGTTGCACATGATAAAGGGAAATTTTCAAAGGCCGTGGAATATTAAAGTGGTGTTTTTGTAGCTGCATATAATTCACTCAACTAGGATATTTCTATATGAAATTAAAAACAAGAGGAAATACCTCTATGTGATTAAACAACCCTGAAAGTCCTTCATATATGAATATGAAAGGGCTTAGCCTTACATGTGAATAAATCCAAAGGGGAGAGGGAAACATGTGAATAAATTAATTTGAAGATATTTGTGGATTAGTATTTAAAGGATCTAAAGCTGAATCATTTAAACAAATATGTACCTTAAATAAGAATCATCTAGTATTACTTCACATTAAATGAATAGGTTTCAACCACATATCAAATGAAATTAAATACAGAGCACATTAAAATCATTCCTCTAGTATAGTCTCATAAGGAGATATGGGAAGGGTTGCCTCTCATGTAAAAATGAAGTGCACCTCAAATATGATTAAAAATATCCCAAGTACTACATAAAGATACCTTGAAGGAGCACTGTATTAGAATAAAAAGATGATCATCATTTAAATTCATCGATTTTAAAAAGGTACCTCAAGGTTTATAAAAACTACCCCCCTTCATACTTTTTATAGATTCTATACTTGGACATATGTCCTTACTCAAGTTAGAATATGTTTTTGTGATTATTTTATTTTTATTTTAATAATGTTACTTCTTATTATTCTTAATATTTCACATTCTATTTTTTGTTGTGAATTCCTACCCCATTATTCCATGTCAAGACCTGACTTGGATAACACATCAATTGGGATCTGAATTAGACTGTAATAATACCTGAAGGGTTTTCCCGATCACCAAAGGAAAACGAATAACACCCATACATTGAACAACCACTATAGAGAATCAATTCACCCAATATAAAACAAGATACACTACATATATATACATGTGGAGGAACAACAAGACAAGATATATTCCCTAAGAAAGAAATACAAGGTGGTAATACAACCCAAAAATCCAAATGTACCCCTTGGTATACTCCCAAAAACACAAAAGGAAAAATAATACCATAAACAAATACTCCATGAGATATATGAACAATTTTCTACTATCTACCAATATCCAGTTGATAAAATACTCACCATCACATTATGAAATCTTTCCCTTTCTTGCATCAAAAGAAACACAAGATCTATCCACCCCCAAGGGAGTGTATAGGATGCGATGTAAACATGCTTAGTAGGATCCCACCAAGGTGTTCCATAAGAAGTATTTATACAAAAATCCCATTATTTTAAATTTTAATAAAATAATGCAGAATAAGTAGCTAAATAGTTTTATGTCAAAATCATGGTAAATAATTCCACTTTTACAAATTTTTAAAAAAATAGAGTGATACAGTTTTAAATATTAATTCCAAATAAAACATTTACATTTAATCAAATCATGTATATCAAATCCAAAACAACGTAAGATAAAGAAAAATTGAACACACGCCAAGGATAATAACAGTCAGGCTATATAGGTCACTCGAACCGTGATAAAAAATAATGAAAAGTGAACACTTGATTCCCTAGGACACAAGGCCTAGGGAACAGAGGAACACCCCATAAGTGAACCCCTACAATGTCAAGATGAAGTCCTTAGGACACATGGCCTAGGGAACATAGGAACAACCCATGAGTGAGCCCCTTATAAAAGAAATAGACAAGGAATAATACTAAACCCTTTAACTAGGTACCCAATGTTCCCATGTGTGGAATACATCAAGTATTTCTATGTTCTTATAAATTTGAAAACCATTCCAGACAACACTTTTTTATAAAACATTCCATGGAAACCCATTTCATAAATCAATTTCACAATTCTTTCAAAAAAACATTTCCTTTACCAAAATGAGGGGAAACATCTATTCTCAAAACCCATTTACACAGAAAATTAACCAATATTGAGATCATGATAATTAATTTATAAATAAATTTATAAAACAAAGAGAAACTATGGTTGAAATTCCATAGGCTGGAGATGGAACCACCTACCTCAAGCTTACTTCACACACTAAATGTTAAAGAATCCACAAAAACATGTAGGAAAGGAATTAAAAAAAAGGTTCTATCACCAATTATCATATCTTAGAATTAAATTTTATAAGAAAAAGTGTCCTTATTGTGGTTAGATCAACTCATACCTTGATAAACTAATGTACTGCACCACAACCCACACGAGGGTCGATCTCTAGGTGAGACCACACAAAGAATATACTAGGGACATGTAGATATCACAAAATGATCCATAAAATCAATTAACGTATCCTAGAACCACTTTCAAAGACAAGAAATATGAAGAAAATGAGAAGAGGATGATCACACTTACCAAAAGAGAAGCAACCAACCAAGTTAGAGATCTAATCACCCAATAAGAAGGGTTTAGAGGAGTGGAATCCAAAAAAATTATTCCTAGAAAATTACTAGGGTTTTAGAGAGGAAAAACATTATAAATAAGAGGAGGAATCAAACATGTAGTATATAATACCTTCTAGAAAGAACTGATTCATGTCATGAATCATTGATTCATGAGGTGAGTCCCCATGGGTTAATGTACACCAAAAAGGCATCACCTCGGTTAATAAAACATGGACAACACATTTACGATTTTAATGAAATTCACATCATGAATTAATTTCACATCATGGACCTATATTTTTTGTTCGACCCAAAAATAGATTCACATCATGAAATAACCTTTCACAGTGCAAACTAATTCTTCAGCCAACACCTAGCATAGTTCCTTTAGAATAATTCCTAGATCATATCCCACACCCTTTGAACCCATAGTAAAAACTTTTAATAATTAAAAAGAGAGTGTACATTAACTATGATGTAAAATGTTGTGATCTCATAACTCAATTTTGATAGATGACTAACTGAGATTCACCCTTGAGAGAATGATCTGAATAATTTAACTATTTTTCAATCTGTTTATTATTTTATTACACATTAAGAGTTTAGTATGGGGATAGAAGTTGGTTAGATGATATTAATACTTACCACTTTATTATGTCTCTATTTTCATCCACTATTCATTTGAAAAACCTTGTCTTTATTAGACATTAATTCAAGATTTATTACAAAAGAACACATATATTACAACCCAAAAGATAAATAAGTATACTGTCTTTGGGTAATTAGGTATATTATATAACATATTAAAACAAGGAGAATATTATCATTATTGAAAACTTCCTTAACATGGTCATAATATTCCATCGTACTTAAAACAATATGGTATAACCTAGGGACATACATAATAAAGGGATGAGCTATGAATCCTAGTATGGGAATAAACATGGAATAACATGAATAAAGTATGAATTTATAGAGAATATTCATTTAAATGGTACATAAAAAGGGGTTATAATCATAAACATGAAAAAAGAGGCAAGATATAGCATTATAACATAAATGAAATATGGGAAAGTAGAGACAACTTTAAAATTGAAATCATAATCATAGGTCAAGGATATCCAAAAAAACATCATAAAATGGTGGGAAAAGTCCAATTATAGATTAGTTTCACTTCTTAATGCCTTTCATGACCTCTCATTATACTAAAATATTACCCAATTCATTGGAGAAAAATATAATTTCGTGCACACTCGTCACTTTCATATCATGTACATGAATAAGTGTGCCTCATAATACATTAAACATAGGATCATATTTCATCATATTTAATTCAAAGATCAAGTAGTGTGGAATAAATACATGGATTTACCCAATCAATGTAGTATAGTAATATCTTGTTTAATATCCTTGAGTGTAAATAGCGATGTTATTCATAATAAAATTGCTTGTCCTAGAAAAATCCCAATGAAATTTCAGCAGCATAATATTGGGACTTAAAGATTAAAAAATAGTTTAATGAGATAGAATGGGGTATATAATTATTTATAAATAAAATGGGAAATAATAGGGACATGGAAAAATAAATACCACCATTATAATTTGGAAATAAAATACGTAAAATGAATAATATTCTTGAATAATGAGGAGAATGAGAGGATCCCTTACCTTGAGAGGGTGATTCCAAAAGATTGGTAGAAGCTTACTAAGATCCAAAAGGCACCATTAGAGGGTTCTAGAGAGGATATGGTAGATTAAAGTTGTTCTAAATGATTTTTCAGTGAATATGAAGGGGGTCATGGGTGGGTTTATATAGTTAAAGAGAGAGGATTTCTTTATTATTTCCCAAACCTAGGTTTTGTACTCTATACACTAAAATAATGTAAAACCAAAAACCCTACCATGGTTTTCCCATGGTTTCTACAAAATATTATTGTTTTTAATTATTATATAAGTGATTGGGTCTAAATTATTAAAATATTAGCCTTGGTGGTGTTCAAGTGAGTCATGTTAATAGGGAAATGATTTTAAAACCTTAATATATAATATAGGTCATAGAGGATTCATAAAGGCTTTATAAAATTAATCAAATAACCTCAAAATCGCATTATTTTAAACATAAAGCATATATTTGGTCATGTATTTCCTATATAGAATTTATTACATCCTTTTTTGGATCGTTATTATGTCATAATACACACTTTATATTTATACCATATTTAATTTTTATCTGAAAATTTGACTGTCTCAAAAAATTATAGAAAATTCACTATTGGATAATTTAAATGCTTTGATTCTAAAAATAATATTTATTTTATCAAAATAAGTTTCTAAATATGTAAATGTTTTACTTTTAAAATAAGAATCCTTGTTTATTGAGAAATTCTGGGTTTTTTTGATAATGACCATTTTCAAACCCTTATAAAAATTACATTTGAATTCCTAAAAATTATATTATAATTTATATTTAATAAAAATAATTTAATAATAATATTTTATTAAGATATAATTTATTTCAAAAATCCATTAATTCATTAAAAGTAATGTCTTAATTGAAACTGCATATTACATAGAAATTCATTTTTTTGTTTCATCATTTCAAAGTTAAAATAATTTATAAAGTAAAAACAAAAAACAAAAATATGTAAATTATAGATATTCATATTATTATGGACTTTATACATATCCCTTTATTATACCATAAAATTCCATGAGGGTAAGCTGCGTCAGTGTTAGATTTTTATGGTGTGGTTCAACATACATAGTTTGGGATGTGATCTCAATGAGCTTGAATGTATCCCATAAACAGTTTCTCTCATGATTTAGTTATTGGATCCTATCATGTTATTGGTTAAGGTAAAATCCTACTGATTCTATCTCCCATTGTAAGCTCTAATAAATGGGCTTCATAGGGTATTCTCCTATTGGTTGAGGCTATCACTTCCTTTGTCTCTATCAATTGGTTTTTTCAAAACCCTATATTTACACTAATCATATGATCACTATTAAACGGCTATATTATCAATGGTTATGATTCTTAATATTATTTTAATTATGGAGGGATATAATGAAACAAAATAATTTCATTTGGTTTCTATAACCATAATATAGAATGGGGAATTTAATTTAACCACCATGGTAAATTTATCTATAAAAGTTCAGGTTGTTACAATGTTCCCCTATTTATAAATTTCTCCCTAAAAATTTTCATTTCATACACTAAGAAATATGAGAGTAATTAAATTTTATTACCTCCTATGGTTTATATATTTCTTCTTCAAACTTTTGTTTTCACCATGTCACTTTGACCAGGTGCATTGCTTTATTTTGAAGAACTTTTTCTTTACTATCTATGATATTCACCAGCTGCTCCTCATATGAGAGATCATTATCCAATAGTACAACCTATGGATTTAGAATATATCAGGGTTATTGTACGTACTTCTTCAATAGTTATACAAGAACACACCTTTTATTTGAGATAGTTTAGGTGGGAGTGCTAGTTGGTGGGCCACTAATCTAATGCGATCAATGATCTCGAGGGGACTGATGTATATTGGAAAAATCTTTCCCTTCTTCCCAAATCTCATGATTTTATTCCCTATATATATGAAGAGGAATAAATTATATCTAACCCCAAACCCTTGGTATCTTAAAAAATTATCATCTTAACTCTTCTGTTGACTCTGTATAGCCTTGATGTGATGCTAAATAGTGTTAACCTTTTCAACAGCTTCACAAACTAGAAATTTGCGTTCCCTAACTTCATACCAACATGAAGGTGTTATATACTTCTTACAATAAATGGCTTCATATAGAGCCATTTGGAGGTGTAAGTGGAAACTATTATTGTACGAGAACATAACTAGAAGAATATGTTAATCCCACCCCAATTTAAGTCAATTGAAAATAATCTCAACTTGTCCAAGAGTTTTTGGATAATCCACTCAGATTGGTCATCAGTTCGTGGGTGGTAAGATGTGATAAAGTTTAACTTAGTATTTATATAATATTAGAAACTCTTATAGAACTTTTTTCCCATATGGCCTCACCACTTCACTAATGTATATCCTTGAAAATTGATCAAGTGATAAGTCCTCTCAAATTACAATGAAGTGACCAGTCTTTGTAAGATGATCCACCAAAACCTATATATTATTATATCTTCTTGGTGTATTTATATGAATAGTGAAAAATTCCATTCTTATTTTTTCCCATTTCTATATAGTTATGTGTAATGGTTGCTTCATCCCCTTAAATTTTTTTTCTTTCAACCTTCTCTTACTGATATATACAAAACCTTGATGTATATTCTGAGATCTCCTTCTTCATATTGTCACTCCAATAGTTTTCTTAGATATCTCGATACATCTTTGCAATCCCTTGGGGTATAGAGAAGGTTGAGCTATGTGAATCATCCAACATATCCTTCTTTAGCTTAGGATTTTATGGTAAACATAGTCTTGACCCAAATATTACAATTCCTTCATCATTAATTTTGAACTTTGTGGATTTACCTTTTATTATAGCTTTCACATTCTTCTTAATTCACACATCACCTATTTTATCATCCTATATCTTCTCTATAATGGATTTGTGAGCAATAATTTGTGAAAGGATTAATGATTTTCCTTTCTTTATGATTCCCATGTCCATCATTTTCAAGTCTAAGAAGACCCGATCCTTCTCAATTCTCATCAATAATAAAATTGACGGATCCTTTATACGTAGATAATCTAACACTTTATTTTATTTCCCATGATGGTATTGTATTGAGAATTCATAGTCCTTAATCATCTCTAACCATCTTTTCTAGTGCATATTCATTTATTTTCATGTGAATATATACTAGAGGCTCTTATGATCTGTTTATATTTCACACTTCTCCAAAAAGAGATAATTCCACCGTATTTTCAATGTGAATATCTCTATAGCTAACTCTAGATCATGCATTAGGTAGTTCTGTTTGTGAACATTAAATTCCCTTGAGGCATATGACATCACTTTATCATTCTGCATTAACACACAATCAAATCCCTTCTTTAAAGCATCACTGTATACCATGAAACATTCCCAACATTGGGGTAGAGTAAGAACAAGTGCAGTGATAAGCCTCTTTGTCAACTTATTGAAGCTATATTAACATTCATTATTCCAAAAAAACATGACTCCCTTCCGAGTTAGCTTGGCTAGAGGTTTTTAAAATCAAGAGAATTTTTTCACAAATGGATGATAATACCAAGATAACCCAAGGAAACTAAAAATTTTTATCACATATTTTTTCCTTGGCTATCCTTAAATTACCCTTTTACACGCATATAACTTTTATTGTGATAATATGCACTAATAAGGACACTTCCTTCAACCAAAAATCATTGTTTCTATACTTTTCATAAAGAATCTTCATTCGTAAGGCTTTTAGAATAATTGTTAGATGCTTCACATGTGCCTCTATAATTTTGGAGTATATTATAATATCATCTATAAATACAACGACATATATGCCAAGGAAATCTCAAAAGATTATATTAATCAAGTCTATGAAGATTCCTAGAGCATTATTGAGTTTAAATGGAATTACTATGAACTCATAGTGCTAGTACCTTGTACAGAAATCAGTCTTGGGGATATCCTCCTTTTCCCTTAAATGAAAATACCATAACCGAAGATCCACCATGGATAAGTAATGGGATCTACAGAGATAATTTAACAAGTCATCAATCCATTTTAGAGGATAATTTTTCTTTATCATGATTTTATTGAGTTTAAAATAATAAATGTAAAGGCGCATTGTGCCATCCTTTTTCTTGAAAAAGAGGACTAGTGCAGCATATGGTGAAGCACTTGGGCATATGAAACCTTTATCTAGATTCTTATGTAGTTGTTTATTTAGATCTTAATGTTCTACAATATCCATTATATATGGATTATTGGATATTAGAGAAATCCTAGGTATAAATTCGATTGAAAATTTAACCTCTCTTCTTGGAGGACGACTAAAAAACTATTTGGGAAACAATTTAACATATTACCTCTCAATGTTATTGTCTCAAATAATGATATATTCCTTATAATCAACCATCTAATCTAGATACACTTTCTCATAGGGAAATAGTTTCTATGCTTGAGATGTTGGTGCAAAGGAAGATTAATCCTTCTCCTTGCACTTGTATAGAATCCAAGGATAATTCATGATACAGAGAGTTATTTTCTTCTCATGGAAGTTCATGTTATATATATGTAATGAAAGCCAATCCATACAAATAATTTCATAAAATTCCACTAAATGGAGTATTAAAAAATTCATTGGGAAGTTTAGACTGCAAATTTTGACAGGGGAGGAGTTATAAACTGAGGATGCAATAATTTCCCCTTTTTACATTTTCATAGATAGCCCAACTTTTATGCTTTATGGAGGTGTTTGAATAGTTCTACTAACCATGAGTGATATAAAGGAATGCACAGAACTAGAATAAAAAATTATATTCACTATTATTAAATGAAAAACTATCATATTAGTTACTGATTTTTTTTGGGATTAACCTCAGCATATATAATGGAACATGCACACCCTTGATAAATTAGAGGTTTTTGGAATTTATTGTCTCAAAAAAACCCTGTCTTATTTCATAAGTTTCTAAAGATCCCTTGTTCCTTGAAGTTTAAAAATTGGGAAAAATGCTGAGGGTTTATGAGAGAAAACCTCTCCTATATTACATGGGTGGGTTTCTCCCATCTAAAATCACAAGCTAGGTGCCCTTCCTTCCCACATTAAAGAATTTCCTCATCCCCATCAGGAAAATTCCAAGGTGCTTCTTTCCACACATTTTACAAGTGGGATTTTTAAATTTCTTATAACCATTATATTTCTCCATCGCACAACTAGAACTAATCTCTATTTCCTCTTCTTATCCCCATGAGTCCCTTGAGATTCACTTATTTCCATTCCAATTTTTTGGGAAAACTGGACAATTTTTTAATACCTATCAAAGACTCATATCCCTATGTATTTATATAGGCTCGGTTTTATCCCACCAAAGAAGAAGTAAAATTTTCATTCAGGGGTAATGAAAAGGTGTGATGTGTATCATGAATGTATTGTTAATTTTTCCTCACACACCTCGTTGGATTCATTTCCTTTTTACTTGTGGTCAATGAAATACCTTTGCGTTTTAAGTGATAAAGTGTGAGTAAAATATATATTGAAAAACATTTTTTGAAATTAATTCCACCCCTTCTCTTTGATATCTTCCCTAGGCTTTGTATCCTTGATCAATTTTACCATTGGTCAGCTTCTACCTCTATATGATAAACATCTAGGGTAACCTTGTCTTGCTTGAAACATTTATGTATGGATAAGTTCTTCTCAATAGAGTTGATACATTGTTCAACGATAAAGGGATCATATGATCCATTGAAATTTAGAGCTCTTTGTCTCATAAATATCTCAAATAGTTACTTGTTATTTTTTAGGGGGATTTGGATGTTCCTACGGATCTAGGTTTCTATTCAAAAATAGAGTCAATTGAGAGAGTATCATCACAAAGTTCACGATTCCTACTCCCTTCGGGTTGAGAACCTCATTTGGTAGTCATCACATTTCCATTCACATTGGATATTTAATTTATTACTCCTATTTCCAGCAATTGGATAGAATAAAAGTAAAATTATGGATGAGTAATTTTAAACTACTAAACATATATATTGGAATCCAATTAAAGGAATACTTTATAAATGAGACGTATTTCCTTAACATATAATTTTATAGGCTTCAATCAAATTTATCCATGATATATTTTCTGACATAGAGACTTATTGAAATTTTTTTCCATTAATAATGGTTCATAATGAGCTTTTGAATTTACTAAAGTATACCCCTTGGGAGTTTCAAACTACGTGTACAACAAGGCTCCTTGTCATGCACTAGTTCACAATAGATTCTAGCTCTATATGGTGTTCTCCGGTGTTACCCCTAGGTACATCTGTTATAGAGCCACATCCACTTTTATTATCTTGAGAGGGATATATTTTATTAGAAACCACTTACTCTATAGTTCAACAAAATTTAGTGATGTATTCTTATGTTTAGTCTTATATCTAAGAATTTTAGTAAAGTTTTGTAATCGTAATCCATAAAATAACTAAACATTCCTTTGATAACAGAAAAAACATGTCTTTATTACACATTAATTCATGATTTATTATATAAGAACACACATATTATAACCCAGAAGATAGATAAGTATATTTTATTTAGGTAATTATGTACATTACATAACAACTTAAAATAGGGGTAATATCACCATTATATAAAAAATTCTATAACATGATCATAATATCCCATCATACTTAAAACTTAATGGGATAACCTGAGGAAATACATAAGAAAGGTTTGAGATATTGTAACATCTTGGGTTTATAGAGCAGGTTGAATTCCTTACCCATTTTGAATTTTTAGAGTTTGGTGGGAAGACCAACTTCCTTCTCATTTATCAAAACTTAATTATTAGTTTTCCTTTAACCCAATAACTTTTTTATATGAGTCTTATTTTATTTAAAGTTGGATAGGTTTCCGGTGTGTTGGAGGCCCAAAGGCAATATTTTGGAAAGTTCAAGATGAGAAACATGGTTTGATTTAACCATGCAACCTCCTAGTGAAAATCATGTAGAACCTTTATGTATTGATCATTGTGTAGTAAACCATGTTGAAGGGGGTGCACAACCATTTCAAAACCCCTATAGTTTTTAGCAAAGGGATCCAAATGGATTGCACATAGTGAGGAAAAACCATTGAAAGGATACATGCTTAGTGCCAAATGGGAAGTACCTATTCAATATAGTACACATAGTTTGGCTTAACTGTTTGAGATTTGGCTCTTAAGAAGTAGGATCCATACAGTTTCTACATAGTTTGAAAAACCATGGAAGATAACTGTGTCCCATTAAAAGTGTGAAATTATGGTTTTATCCTGACTTCTATAAACTTATTTTTCTTCCTCCTTATTCCTCTATGGGTCACACACATCAGCAGGTGGATCAATTTTCTCCTCCTCCACTATGATGTGATCCAATATCCTCTTCTCACCTCTGTTCTTCAATCCAACAACAAAATTCGCTCCTTATTTACAATACTTGATTATACATGCTTCGTTTCTTCCTTTACCTTTCTATATAGTGTGCTAAATC
This sequence comes from Viscum album, assembly GCA_963277665.1. Classification (NCBI taxonomy): domain Eukaryota; kingdom Viridiplantae; phylum Streptophyta; class Magnoliopsida; order Santalales; family Viscaceae; genus Viscum; species Viscum album. The sequence continues at coordinate 1,426,367,695 of OY728125.1, forward strand.
TGAGTGAGTTGTTTTACCCTATTTTTAGGGAGTTAATCTAAAACTATAATTTCTTACAAATCATTCTCATTTAGAGTCTAAGATCAGAAATGAGGTCATCTACTAACATGATCTAGGTGTTTCTTAACTTTCTTTGTGGTTATGTGATTGTTTTTGGGGTGCATCATTTAGTGTTCCATCATGAATTTTGAGCGAGAACCTATTAATTTAATGGATACCATTAATTAATTAAATTTACCATGTGGGATGCCTATGGGCATGGTCACTCAACTCTAAAGGTGGTTTGAACCATGTGAGGGGATTTGGACCTTGGGAAGATTAGTTCTAGTGTTGTTTATTTTAAATTTATTTAATAAATTTAATTTTATTGAATTGATATATTTATTTGAATTGATTATGACGAAATACCGATTTTGATGGGAATGTGGCAGGCTTATCCTGAGGATTGAGATAACATTGAATATTTGTGTTGAGGGGATATGATTGTCAATATGGATATGTAATGAGATATATAGATATATATGTGTATTTTGGGTAATTTTGATCATAGGTTAGGTGAATTAGTCATTAGATTTAGGCGGTGAGGCCGTCAAGTAATGGGTGAGGTCTGTGTGATATTGGATGGAGATGAGAATCAGATTGAGTGAAACCGTCTCATGGGAATGAGGTGAAATTTGGTGTGTATTAGGTTCTAAATTGGTGATTAATAATCACCCATGATGAACAATGTTCTATTTGGATTCACGTGAAAACAGGATGACTTAAATGTTGAGGTGGTATTGACCACTCGTGTGGGTAGAGGCCTCTAACTGTTATAGCTTAGGAATTATGGTTGAAGGTTCTTGCTATATAAATCCACAAGGATGATGAGGAGCCATCAGATGAAAATGATGAGACATCCAGTTGGGGGATGGGTGTCACCATACTTAAGGACATTAGGCCATGACATATTTTGGAGGATTGACATTGTCATTCCTCCGGATATCAACTATGAGCCAATGATGATATTATTAGAGGACATATATCATTGTACCTCAGACTTCAGGCCAAGGGAAGATGGGATTTATTTTGAGATGAGGTTATAGGGAGAAGGATCTTCATTCCTAGGCATTAATTTGAGATGTTTGTTACTAGATTTGTACATGAGGTGGCAGATGGAATGAGGTACTGGGTGACTTTACTATAGGTGGAACTTATGGGTTCACCTGGGTTGATTTACTTTAGTGGATTCCTTGGGTAATGAGCTAAGGATCATCTCTTGTATAGTTTTCCAGCATTGGATAAGGAAGGTGATAGATTCCCAGTGATTGTGGAGTATTAGAGAAGATTGTGATTATTTGAATGCATGTGCTGCCTTCATTTATTTATTTATTGTATACACCCACTTAATAAAAAATATAAGATAGGAACACATTGGTGGTGGCCTACTAAAATTCTTTCCCAAAACCTACATGAGCACTTCAGGATGCATGTATATTTCATACCTTTTCATTTAGGTAAGTGTTTGGGCTTTGGAGATAGATCCAAGTGATTGAGTTGAAATAAGATATAAGTAAAGGTCCTATCGGTCATTGACTCAACTGGAGTTTTTTTTGTTTTGTTTCTTTTTGTATCATCATGCTACTCCTATATGTATAAATTGATAGATAGACATGGGATACCTTGTTTCATATTTTTTATGACCTATTACGTCTGCATGTTTGTTCAAAGTTGCTACAAATGACATGTTTTCCTTTTTTATTTTATTCCGTTGTTGTTGTTGGTTATTATTTTCGATATTATTTGGGCTTCCACCATGTGCATGTTAGAGGTCTAGTGTCTTATGGTATTTCTTCTCTATCAATTTATATTTAATATAAAATTATTATATCATTACAAAGGGTATAGTATTCCCACTATTACATCTTTACACCCTCACTGCTAGTCGACATCCTTTGGCATTTAAGGAGGCGTGCTTAAGGCCCAGTGGAACTCATCCCATTGCTCTATTCGGGTGGCTAATCAGGCAGGGGAATTAAAAATTGTATCATAGGCGTTTCTATTATCTATTTATTGGTATTAATATTTGGTTATGGTTTAGTGGAAATTAGGCTATTTTCAGAACAGGGTTGAGAACTCATGCTTGGGTGCCAAAAACCCCATGCATGAGGAAGTATCCATGTTACAAGGGGTAGGAATTACTGTTATACTTTGATCATTTTAGAGTTGATATTATTTACACCTTGAGTGGTTCACTTTGACATGAATTTTTACCTGCTGTGATATGTAACCCTTGAACTGGTATGGTAAGGGATGAGTTAGTTGAACCTTGGCATGATATAGCAAGGGGTGATTGTTTATTATTTGGATAGGCACATAAGATGTTATATATATATATATATATTCTTGTGTTGTGATAAAAACTGCTTGTGACATGTGATATATATATGAATATGCTTGTACTAAGTTTCATTATTGTATGTGATATTTTATAGTTAAAAATATGGACCTAGCTCTTATTGGAGTAGGAAGGTATGAGGATATTGGGTGACATGGTAAGCAGTTTTAGGTGACATGGTTAGTTAGGACGGACATAGCCTAAGGAATATTTGATACATGGCCCTAATATGGGAAAGTAAGCAGCCAAGAGTCCATATTCTAGGTGGAATGTTTGCGATGAGGGAGAGTAAGGGTAGTGAGGTTTCACTACTTGTTATTACATTCCTTATTTGTGTTATATATATATATGTTATATGGGATGTCTAACCATGTATTTGTATTTAGTAGGATTCCACCTAAACAAGATCTAATGGAGAATTATGTAGGTGGTCATGTGGTTTCATAGGAGGACACACTGGTTGAGACCCTCAAGGGTTGGGATGAGTCCCTAGAGTGTTAGGAAGAACATGAGTTGCATGTAATGACCCAGGGACAGTCTCCGGTGCAGGCGATGTAGCCGCCAAATTTGATAGAATTTGGGCTGTGGTTTGATGAGAAATTCATAGTGAGCCTAGTACGTGTTATCTAGGGTATTGACAGGGGATACCAGGGAGTAGATCCTTCCATGTAATACCTAACTTGAGAGTTCCAGTCATAGCACACACCACTATTTTAGGGAGAGGGTGGTCTGAAGGAAGATGAGATTTGGATTGAGTATTGTAGATGATCATACAGAAGCTTGAGACACCCCCCAGATGTGGGGTAAATATGGAGACATATATTCTTAGAGGACCATGAAATCACTGGTAAGACTTAAGGGTTTAGGCAGGCATACATGTGGGATTTTCCTGGAAGGGCTTTGAGGCTAGGTTCTTCCATCACTTCTTGCTAGAGATGCTTTGGGTAGAGAGAGCTCGAGAGTTCTTGAGCCTACAAAAGGGTGACATGCTCCTCATGGACTATGAAGATACATTCACCAAATTTTTTCTCTCCTAACACAACATGGTGAGCGATGAAACCTCAAGGGTGAGTTGTTTTGAAGATGGTTTATGGAAAAACATTCCGGTGAAGGTAAACATATTCATGTTGGACTCTTCTCATAGGTGGTGAATAATGAAGTCATAATTGATGGAATTTTGATGGTTAAATATTTTTTGCGATGGGTGATGACTTTAGGATACTTTAGTGCCGAGGATATAGATAGAAGGAAGCAAGGCCCAGAGGAGTTACAAAGGGTAGTTAGGCCACAGAATTAGGCAGAACACCTCAGAGTAGGGTGTCGATGGTGTGATTCTTGTACAAATTTGAAGTGCACTGTGTTGCATTTGTTGTCAATGAGGCATGATGTTGTCATAAGATGAATGGATGTCAAGGAATGTCAAGATGTGAATGACAAAGGATGTGATGGTGTTGGTGAGGAAAGGAGAATGGCCATGGTACTAAGATGCATGTCACTTAGGAGATTCACTAAGTGACATAAGAGATGATGGTTGAAACATTCTCTAGTAGTATCAGACGATTGTAGAACTGCTCTTAATGTTTCAATACTTGTATCAATGTGATACTAAGTTACAACACTAAAAGAATGTATGATGATGGAGCATCATTACATCAAACGATTGATGAGATGATCTTTAAGTTCCAAGAACTTGTATCAACTGGATACAATGTTACCACATTATTAGAAGACCATGCATTGTTAAGACAATGCATGAGGAGATGAAGATGATCCATCCACACCTCCTAAGTGGATGAATTGGATTAATGAATTCCATGCACTATCACTTAGTGCATGTGAATTTTAAGAAGAACCAACTTGATCTCTGATTGGATCAATGAAGAACATTGAAGATTATGTGATTCAGGAGCTTCGGTTGAAGGAAGAAACCTTTGTGAAGTCCCTCCTAAGTGAAGAATACAAATTGATGAGAAGATGGAGGAATTCTTTTAAAGAAGAAGAAGAATGGAGAAGAGGAAGAATGGATTGGAAGAAGTGGCATTTGGCATTTGAACTTGGGTTACTTTGTTTTTATACAAAGTCCCTAAGTCTCTACTCTAGAAAAAAGGAAGCCACCAAGGGACAACCTTAAGGGTTCAACCCAAGGCACATGTGGGACTAGGTCACCACGCCCAAGGGGATCCCATGGGGCCAGCCCGAGGGAGGCCAGGGCCATGTATAAGCCCCTGAGGCCACGCGGTGATGAAGCCCGCGCAGCGTGAGCGCGAGGAGCGCGCCCGTGTGTGCATAGTGGGCGCCAGTGGCGCGCCCGCAGGGAGTAGAGGTGGGCACAAGAGCGCGCCCGCTAAGAGAACACGGTGCGGGGCGACACCGTGGAGGGGGAAGTACAACTGAGCGTTGAGCGGTAGGAGTTATTTGATAAACCACGAGAAAACAACAGCGCGTTTCGATGTGGGATTAAAAAATTCGGTCAGGATCTAATCCTGGCCATCCGAGCCATCGCGCATATGATCTCGACCGCTGATCGCATCCACGGCGCCACGATCTAATCTCGGCCGTCGAAGTTCATTAAACTCTCGATCCAACGGCTTGCAAGCTTGTCTCCTTGCTCGAGCTCAGCTGAAGCTCCCCGCACATTCCCGCATAACCAGAGTCACCTCCGACGACGAATTTTGAGATTCTGGCCACCTCTGAAGAAGCGGAAGACACCAATGAGTTCGTATGGATCTAACGAACACAACCATTCATAAAAATATGCATGCATGCAACGAGGGGAGAATTTCGAGTTCAGTCGAGGCAAAAGAATATGCCGAGGCCATGAGGTTTATGCTTTGCATGGATTATCCTTAACCGAAGGCCATGCATGCGTTCTATGTCGCATGCACGTAGAGAAAAATAAAGGAAGTGAACCCGCGGTGAAACAGGAGAGAAAAATCAAGATTTAGAAAATCTTGAAGATCTGAAATCTTCGGGAGATCAAAAAATTAACACGCGGATGATCAAAGGAATTCCTCTGCCTATATAAAGAGAGGCCGAGCCCTCGAGGAAGTTTGCTGGAAAAATTGAAAGAAGTCTCGTGAGAGCTCTCAAAGTCTCGCGAAGAACAGCCTGCGCGCATCACTTGCGTGGCAGCAGCCCAGATCTTTCCTAGCTCTGTTTGGTTCCTTTCGCGCACACTTGCACGAAAGAAGGAAGGAGTCCCCTGCGCTCCTCCCTTGCACGATAGGAAGAACCCGAGGCCGCATTCTTGCGCGCCCGTGGTTGATTCCCTCTCTGCCTGCACACTTGCGTGGCAGGAGGAAGGAGCCCGCGGTGTTGCACCTTGCACACTCGAGGGCTTGCGCGGGTGTTGCACTTGCGCACCCGGCGGCCAGGGCACACTTGCGCGGCTGCCCCTTGCACCGAGACCTTGCGTGCCTCCTTTGAAGGACAAGGGAGTTCGGGTGTGTGCATGAAGAAGCCAAGAAGGACGTAGCTACATTTCACCTTGTGTGTGTGAAAAGTGAAGACACCCTACAGGTGGTATAAGTGAAAATGAACAAGCGGCCGTAGCTAAGTGTGTTCAAGAAGTGGAAGGCAAGGCTTGCACCTTGTGTTTGAAAAGGGAACAAAGTGGGTGCAAACAAAATCAAGGAAGGCCGAACCTTAGTGTTTGCAAAGTTGATGTGCAAACTTTGGAGTGAACACACTTAGAAGAAGTAGAAAACACTCACATAAAGTACACCACACATTTAAGTGTGTAATCAAAAGGAATAAAATGTGTGAAGGACAAGAAGAAGGTGTGTGCTAAAAAGTAATACACCCTTTGAGGGTTTACTTCACCAAGAAGAAGAAAAAGGGGAGTTCTTGCTTGCATGCATGCACATGCACACGTGAACAAAGTCAAATCAGTTTGTGTGCAATTTGAGGAGTCCAAGAATAAAGATTCTTGATGAGAATTGAGAAGCCATTCAGTCAGTGCATGAGGAAGAAGAGTTGCCATGCACTCAGTGCATGAAGTTGATGTGAAGTGAGACTGAAGCCAGACTGAAGTTAAAGACATCAGCTGCCTGAGTTTTCAGTAATTGAGAAGACCCTGATCAACAGAAGTGATCAAGAGTTTTGATCAAGACCAACAGACCTTATCAGAGGCTGTTGAAGATTCTTGAAGAGAGAGGCCAGGTCATCCTGAGAAGAAGGAGATAAATCCTGAGCAAGATGAGAAGACCTGATCAAGTAATCAGAAGTGAAGAGCAAGGCCAGCAGTTTTTATCCCAGGCTGCTGAAGATACTTGAAGAAGATTAAAGTGAAGAAGAGATACTCGTGTGACTCGAGGAGCCAGGAGAAGCCCCCTGTGAGACTCAGGGTGGAAGAAGTCTTCAGTGGGATTCTGGAGCAGGCCAGTGGGACTCTGGTAACATTGTGGGATGCAGTATAAAGACCCTCCTGTGGGACTCAGGAGAGATACAGTGGGACTCTATATCAACCATTGTACTACTAACAGATTATAATGGAAGAAACCATGTTGGCGTGTATAACCAACATGGAAAAGACGTAGGCCTTTGGTGCCGAACCTTGTAAATCCTTCTGTCCAGTGCCTTTACATTTACTACATCATTCGAGGAAAGGTGAGAGATACAAGAAGAGTGGATCGAGGCCTTAACAAGCCATATAGGTTTAATTGATAAAGAATCAATTAGTAAAAAGTTTTAAAGGATCACTGATTCACCCCCTCCCCCTCTCAGTGATTCACACTGATCTGGGCACTTCAATTGGTATCAGAGGGAGGTTACCTCTAAAAGATCCAAGGGAGTCTTTATGAAGTGAAGATTTGAGGAAGTGAGTGAATACCCTCAAATGGAGATATCTGCCAAGACTTTGAAAAATAGGAAGAAGAAACAGGCAAAGAAGATGAAGAAAGCCTGTCCTAGCTGTGATGAAGTTGGAACAATGAATGATCTTCAAAATGCACTCAAATATCTTCAGAAGACAGTCCCCAAGGAAGTGGCAATGTGTATTACTACTGGAATCCTGGATCTTCAAGATGAAAAATTACAGCTAGAAGAAGAATCCAATTCTATGGACGATCAATTGGCAAAAAGTGTTGGCATAACCAACACTCTCAGAAAGCTGGTGAAGGCTAAGGATGAAACTGTTTCCCTTTGCAATGAAAGATTTGAAGATACTTCTGAAGAATTGCAAAGAAGCTTCTCTGAGAAAGAAATCTTTATGATAATGATCAAAGAAGTTTTCCATGCACTGGAAAAGAGGAATAGAGTGTCAATGGTTTTCAGAGATGCTCAACTTGAAGAAAAAGTCAAATTGGTGAAGGAGCTTGACAATTCATTGCTAGAATTGAAGAAGGTGCATGAAGACCAGTTGGAACAGCTGAAAGAAAATTGGGAAGGAAAGATAAGATTTGTTGAGGATGAGAAGAACTCCCTCAACATGAAATGCTTAGAATTAGAGGTGATATTGAAAAATCAGTAATCACCCAAAGCTGAAACCTCCCAGTCAGCTGAAGGAAGAAATGTTGCCACTCAAGTGAGCTTTGAGAATGATGATTCTAAGAGAAAGAAATCCTCTAATAAAATGGAAACATCTTCTAAAAGGATGGAAGAATGAATCCAAACAAGTATGGATGAAGATAGTGAAGAAAGAATGCTCTCCTGAAACAACACAACAAGTCAAGAAAAGTACCCAACAATCAGAAGGACTGAAGAGGTAAAGATTTGTGGGTCAGTGTTGGTGTTGTAATAAGTATGGGCACTGTGCAAAGGATTGTTGGTACAATCCACTAAATGTCAAAGCACAAAGGAAGCCCATGCCAAGGGGGAGCAAGCCAGAATAAAAGAAGCAGCATCCACAGGTCCAGAGACATCTATTTACTACAAATAGATTTAGATTTCTTGACAACAACTGGGATGATTGCAAAAGTGGTCAAAAAGATACAAGTCAATCTTCAACTGTATCCAGAGCTAAAAAGAAGAGAAGATCACTGAACCTGGCTAAAATGGAATCCTTGGGAAGAAAGAAGAAAGTTGAAGATGCTCCCAAGAAGGTTTTGAAAAAAGAAAAGAAGTCCTTGGAGTCTAAATCCAAGAAGGGTGATGCATCCAGAAGGACCACCAAGAAAACATGCTTCTACTGTGGAAAGAAAGGACACACCATGGATCTTTGTGAACAAGCCATGGAACTGAATAGAAGCAGACTGGACTCAAAAAGACAATCAATCCAGAAGAAGCAGAAGGGATTGATTGAAAATAAGTTTCCTAATAAAGGTAGCTTAACAGCATCAAAAGAACCATGTGGAATTTCCAAAACTGAGGCCTCACTTCCAAATGACTTGTTAGTCATATGGCCTAATCAGTTGCAACTTTTCAGAGAGCTGCAGAGAGATGAAGATAAAGCACTGGAAATAGCTAAGGAAAAAGGGAAGAAGAAGATTTCACATGAAGATGTATTAAGATCCACACCAGCACAAACATCATTGAAGATCAAATGTGCAAGTGTGCAGAATGGTGAAAATGGGACATCTCGGTTGAGAGAATCTTCTCAACCTTTTTGTTCACATTGATGAACCAAGGAGGTTTCATCTTATTCCCTTATACTTCTGGTATTTACATGTGCTAATATTGCAGGGAATTGAAGATGATGATCATTCTCATCTGGAGAGTGGTTTGGACAGAATGGAGTGCACCCCTTGAGGGGGAGCCAATCTGTAGAATATGGGATTCTGAGATTTAATACCATCTTGAGAAGAATGAAGGTATTCCAATCACACTTTCATCCCTTGTTTCTTAATTGTATTTATCATGTCAATTAAGGGGGAGTGATTGATTGAAGACAAAAGGTTGAAAGGGGGAGCTTTATCTGTGCACCTGAACTTTCTATTGAGTTTGATGAAGTATGTGCAGGATTTAGCAATTCATTGATATATCTGAAAAATTTCAAACCCCTTGAAGCATGATCTCACATGTATTGTGAATGTTGGACAACATTGAATTCCTTGGTTACATCACTCTTGTTTTCTACACTAGGTTATCCCAAGTAGACTTAGAGTTGATTTACTAAAGGTTTTTTGCTAAAGAGAACATGTGACATCATCCCTCTCTCAGTGTTTTTCATTAAAATACTTTTCAAAGGGAGGAAGTGATTTTTGGATGAGAACCACACCACACATTTGCATTTGATTTCCAATAAGGGGGAGAAAATATTGGAACACATATTGACCCATTCATATGTGCTGAAGAAGTGTATTGACAACAAATACAAAGGGGGAGATTGAAGTGAACTATGTTGCATTTGTTGTCAATGAGGCATGATGTTGTCATAAGATGAATGGATGTCAAGGAATGTCAAGATGTGAATGAAAAAGGATGTGATGGTGTTGGTGAGGAAAGGAGAATGGCCATGGTACTAAGATGCATGTCACTTAGGAGATTCACTAAGTGACATAGGAGATGATGGTTGAAACATTATCTAGCAGTATCAAACGATTGTAGAACTGCTCTTAATGTTTCAATACTTGTATCAATGTGATACTAAGTTACAACACTAAAAGAATGAATGATGATGGAGCATCATTACATCAGACGATTGATGAGCTGATCTTTAAGTTCCAAGAACTTGTATCAACTGGATACAATGTCACCACATTATTAGAAGACCATGCATTGTTAAGACAATGCATGAGGAGATGAAGATGATCCATCCACACCTACTAAGTGGATGAAGTAAATTAATGAAGTCCATGCACTATCACTTTGTGCATGTGAATTTGAAGAAGAACCAACTTGATCTCTGATTGGATAAATGAAGAACATTGAAGATTATGTGATTTAGGAGCTTCGGTTGAAGGAAGAAACCTTTGTGAATTCCCTCCTAAGTGAAGAATACAAATTGATGAGAAGATGGAGGAATTATTTTGAAGAAGAAGAAGAATAGAGAAGAGGAAGAATGGCTTGGAAGAAGTGGCATTTGGCATTTGAATTTGGGTTACTTTGTTTTCATACAAAGTCCCTAAGTCTCTACTCTAGCAAAAAGGAAGCCACCAAGGGCCAGCCTTAAGGGTTCAACCGAAGGCACATGTGGGACTAGGTCACCACGCCCAAGGGGATCCCATGGGGCCAGCCCGAGAGAGGCCGGGGCCGTGTATAAGCCCCTGAGGCCACGCGATGATGAAGCCCGCACAGCGTGAGCGTGAGGATAATGCCCGTGTGTGCATAGTGGGCGCCAGTGGTGTGCCCGCAGGGAGCAGAGGTGGGCGCAAGAGCGCGCCCGCTAAGAGAACACGGTGCGGGGCGACACCGTAGAGGGGGAAGTAGAACTAAGCGTTGAGAGGCAGGAGTTATTTGATAAACCACGAGAAAACAGCAGCGCGTTTCGATGTGGGATCAAAAAATTCAGTCAGGATCTAATCCTGGCCGTCCGAGCCATCGCGCATATGATCTCAACTGCTGATCGCATCCGCGGCGCCGCGATCTAATCTCGGCCGTCGAAGTTCATTAAACTCCCGATCCAACGGCTTGCAAGCTTGTCTCCTTCCTCGAGCTCAGCCAAAGCTCCCTGCACATTCCCGGATAACCAGAGGCACCTCCGACGACGGATTTTGAGATTCCAGACACCTCTGAAGAAGCCGAAGACACCAATGAGTTCGTATGGATCTAACAAACAAAACCATTCATAAAAATATGCTTGCATGCAACGAGGGGAGCATTTCAAGTTCGGCCGAGGTAAAAGAATATGCCGAGGCCATGGGGTTTATGATTTGCATGGATTATCCTTAACCGAAGGCCATGCATGCATTCTATGTCGCATGCACGTAGAGAAAAATAAAGGAAGTGAACCCGTGGTGAAACAGGAGAGAAAAATCAAGATTTGAAAAATCTTGAAGATCCGAAATCTTCGGGAGATCAAAAAATTAACACGCGGATGATCAAAGGAATTCCTCTACCTATATAAAGAGAGGCCGAGCCCTCGAGGAAGTTTTCTGGAAAACTTGAAAGAAGTCCCGTGAGAGCTCTCAAAGTCTCGCGAAGAACATCCTGCGCGCATCACTTGAGCGACAACAGCCCGGAGCTTTACTAGCTCCGTTTGGTTCCTTTCACGCACACTTGCACGAAAGAAGGAAGGAGTCCCCTGCGTGCCTCCCTTGCGCGACAGGAAGAACCCGAGGCCACATTCTTGCACGCCCGTGGTTGATTCCATCTCTGCCTGCACACTTGCGCGGCAGGAGGAAGGAGCCCACAGTGTTGCACCTTGCACACTCGAGGGATTGCGCGGGTGTTTCACTTGCGCACCCCGCTGCCAGGGCACACTTGCGCGGCTTCCCCTTGCACCGAGACCTTGCGCGCATCCTTTGAAGGACAAGGGAGTTCAGGTGTGTGCAAGAAGAAGCTAAGAAGGACGTAGCCACATTTCACCTTGTGTGTGTGCAAAGTGAAGACACCCTACGGGTGGTATAAGTGCAAATGAACAAGAGGCCGTAGCTAAGTGTGTGCAAGAAGTGGAAGGCAAGGCTTGCACCTTGTGTTTGCAAAGTGAACAAAGTGGGTGAAAACAAAATCAAGGAAGGACGAACCTTAGGGTGTGCAAAGTTGATGTGCAAACTTTGGAGTGAACACACTTAGAAGAAGTAGAAGACACTCACACAATGTACAACACACATTTAAGTGTGTAATCAAAAGGAATAAAATGTGTGAAGGACAAGAAGAAGGTGTGTGCTAAAAAGGAATACACCCTTTGAGGGTTTACTGCACCAAGAAGAAGAAAAAGGGGAGTGCATGCTTGCATGCATGCACATGCACACGTGAACAAAGTCAAATCAGTTTGTGTGAAACTTGAGGAGTCCAAGAATAAAGATTCTTGATGAGAATTGAGAAGCCATGCAGTCAGTGCATGAGGAAGAAGAGTTTCCATGCACTCAGTGCATGAAGTTGATGTGAAGTGAGACTGAAGCCAGACTGAAGTTAAAGACATCAGCTGCCTGAGTTTTCAGTAATTGAGAAGACCCTGATCAATAGAAGTGATCAGATGTTTTGAACAACACCAACAGACCTTATCAGAGGCTGTTGAAGATTCTTGAAGAGAGAGGCCAGGTCATCCTGAGAAGAAGGAGATAAATCCTGAGCAAGACAAGAAGACCTGATCAAGTGATCAAAAGTGAAGAGAAAGGCCAGCAGTCTTTATCCCAGGTTGCTGAAGATACTTGAAGAAGCTTAAAGTGAAGAAGAGCTACTCATGTGACTCGAGGAGCCAGGAGAATCCCCCTGTGAGACTCAGGGTGGAAGAAGTCTTCAGTGGGATTCTGGAGTAGGCCAGTGGGACTCTGGTAACACTGTGGGACGCAGTATAAAGACCCTCCTGTGGGACTCAGGAGAGATACAGTGGGACTCTGTATCGACCATTGTAATACTAACAGATTATAATGGAAGAAACTATGTTGGGGTGTATAACCAACATGGCAAGGACGTAGGCCTTTGGTGCCGAACCTTGCCAATACTTGTGTCCAGTGCCTTTACATTTACTGCATCATTCGAGGAAAGGTGAGAGATACAAGAAGAGTGGATCGAGGCCTTAACAAGCCATAGAGGTTTAATTGATAAAAAATCAATTAGTAAAAAGTTTTAAAGGATCACTGATTCACACCTCCCCCTCTCAGTGATTCACACTGATATGGGCACTTCAAAATCTCCAAGACATGTCCAGAATCTGTACGAGTAGACTCCAAAAGAGTTATAGGCATCTGGGAAGGTTGTGCATCTCGAGTAGTTCTATAGAAAGCCTTCTTGGACATCCATAAATTTTGGACCAAGGTAGACTCAGGGTTTTGAGATCGAATCAGGAGAGGTACCAAGTGATGGTAGTTGAGTTTCAACTTCACATGGAGGTCATGGAAGAGATAGTGTGATTGAGCCATGTGATCCATGGTTGGTGATTGGTAAAACATCTAAATGAGGTGTCTCTTTAGGTAGTTAGGCTTTAGGTCTGCTGCATGCTGTGGAGTTCCTAGGGTTAGAGCATGATGATGAACTGGTCAGGATTAGAGTTACGCTGTGGGTGTATCTATGTTTTGTTCTGTTTGTTTTGGAATGGCTATTTTATAAGCATGTATATTTTTGGTAAATTAGGTGCACAAGGTATATTTATAGACTATCCATATTCTATTTAGTATGTTGGAATCATCTTGGATACATTAAATATATATACCTATGAGGTGCATGGAACCAAAACTTATATATGGGAATCGATGGATGCATGGCTTGTTTGAGGTGCATTGGAATTTGGTCATCAATGTGATGCATGATTACTTGAGGTGTTTAGGAATATGGTAATCAGTGCGATGTGAGACTTGATTGAGGTGTGAGGCACCAAGAGTGATTTTGAGCATATATTGAGATGCAAAACCTCTTAGCTGCCATGTGCGACATGGGCACAAGGAAGGAATCGATGTGGTGCAAGATACGATGGGATTCATACATGACACAAGAGAAATTTATGAGGTTCTATAGTGACTATACATCATAGGAGGATAATGAGTCTAGGTATGGTCAATGGACCATCATATTTATTTGAGTTTGGGTCAGGATGCAACTAGGGTAGGTTTCTCCTAAGGTGTGGAGACCCTTGTGGTAGTTGAACTATTCCCTTTTTGATTGGGATAATCATGGTAAACTTTATATATATGGGTATGTTTGGTACAATCTGATATTTATGTTTTATATCTTAGAGATGCGCTATGTTGAGTTGGGTAGATTATAATGTCTTGGGTTTTTAGAGTGTGTCGAATTCCTCACCCGTTTTGAATTTTCAGAGTTTGGTTGGTAGAAAAATTTCCTTATAGTTTATATAAACTTAATTAAATTTTTTTCTTTTAACCCAATTACTTTTTTTTAGATGATTCTTAGTGATGATCAAGTGTGTTGGGTGTTCAGGTGTGTTTCGGGTGCATCAGAGGCCCAAATTCCCTCTTATGGAAAGTGCTGGCTAAGGCACATGGTTAGATTAATCTATGTGACCTCCTAGATAAAACCGTATATCCTATTTATATACTAATCACAGTTTAGTAAAGAATATATGAGGGGATTCACAACATTTCAAGAACCAATACAGTTTTTAGTAGAGGGGTGCACATAGATTGCACACAGTTAGGGAAAACCGTGCGTAGGCCGCATGCTTAGTTTCAAATGGGTTGTACTTATGCACTGTATCATGCATTGTTTGTGAACAGTTTATCCTAAATATGTGAACTAACCCTGTGAGTTTTGGATCTTAAGTAGCAGGAGCCACGCAGTTTTGGTACAATTTGAAAAATCACGTTAGCTAACTGTGCATCCCATTTAAAGTGTGAAATGATGGGGTTTCCATTCTATAAACACATTTTACTTTCTCCTTCATTCTATATGGGTTTCACACAATAGGAGGAGTATCTTTTTTTCTTCCTCCTATAGGGTGCAATCCAATCTCCTTGATCGACCTTTGTTCTTCAATCTTTTTGTGGAGTTGGATCCATATCGATATGATCTTTATTCCTCTCGTTTCTTTTCTTCCTTTACCTCTGCATATGGCGCGCTAAATCTGTGCGAGTGGGTTCACCCTATTTTTAGGTAGTTCTTATAGAATATCATTTCCATCCAAATTGTTTTGAGTTATAGGATAATATTGGATGTGCAGGAATCTACAACATGTGGTAGGTGGTTATTATCTTTATTTGTGTTTTCATTAGTATTTTGGAGGTGCAACTTTTATCTTGTCATCGGGTAGTCCGAGCGATACTACATAAATTTAGTGGTTTCATTTAATTAATTAAATTGAATATGTGGGATGCTGTGGAATTCCCACTAGGCTCTATAAATGGTTTGATCCATGTGAGGGGATTTGGGACTTTGGAAGATTAGGTTGGGGTGTCATTTCTTTTGAATTGATTTGTTCAATTTAATTATATTGAAATGATATATTTATTATAATTGATTTTGATGCACTAGTAAGTTCTATGAGAACATGATAGTCTAGATCTACAGGTTTAGATAAAACTGGATATCAATTTTGAGGCTATATGATCATCAAAATAGGTGTGGCCTAAGAGATATAGATATATATGTATTTTGGGTGATGTTGGTCACAGGTTTGGTGACTTGGTCATCAGATTGAGGTGGTGAGGCCATCAAGTTATGACTGAGGCCCATGTGATAATGGATTGCGATGTCTATCAGATTGAGTGAAATTTTCATAGGGGAACAGGGTGTCGGATGTTGTGGATTAGGTTCTAAATTGGTGATTTCCACTCACCCATGTTGGCCAATTTACCATTTAGAGTCGTGTACACACATGGAGACTCAGATGTTGAGGTGGTATTGACCAATCATGTCGGTAGGGGCCTCCAGTAGTTGTGTCTTAGGAATAATGGATGGATGTTCTTGATATATAAAGATACAAATATGGTGAGGAGCCACCAGATAACAGTGAAGAGACTTTCGATTGGGGGACGAGGCACACCGTACTTGAGACCATTAGTCAAAGACATATTTTGGAGGATGGACATCACCATTCCTTGGAATTTAAATGGTGAGACAATGGGGATATTATTTGAGGACAGATATTGCTATGCCTCAGACATCAAGCCAAGGGATGACAAGGTTTGTTTTGACATGAGGTATGAGGGACCAAGATCTTATTGCATGGGTGTGACAGTGGGATGTCAGTTACTAGATTTTGACATGAGGTTTCATATGGAATGAGGTGTTGGGTGACTTTACTGGATGTGTAACTTGAGGGTTCACCTGATTTGATTTACTTTTGGTGATGCCTTGGGATGTGAGATAAAGATCCTCACCTATACAGTTTTCCAACATTGGACAGAGTTAGTGATAGATTCCTGGTGGATGTTGATCACCAGGGAAGCTTGTTATTATTTTAATACATGTGATACCTTTCAATATTTATTATATACTCCTAGGTAATCACAAATGTAAGATATGAACACATTGGGGGTGGTGTATTGAGATTCTTTCTCACCCATACATGGTCCCTTTGGGATGCATGTATATTTAATGCTTTGTATTAAGGTAAGGGTTATGGATTTGGAGATGGATCCTAGTGATTGATTTGTCTTAGGATGTAAGTAAAGTTACCATTGGTTATTTCCTCTGATGGAGTTTTCTTTTTTGTTTATTTTAATATCAGTATGCAACTTGTTTATGTATATATTGATGGTTGACCATGTGTGACATTTCTACTTATTTTTTTAGGACCTGTAATATATTCATGTTCTATTTAAGTTTCTACAAATGGTATGTTTGGATATTTTATTTTTTTTCACTGTTGTTGTTGGTTATTACTTTTGTTATTGCTTGTGATTCCTCCATGGGTGGCTTATTGGTCTAGTGACTAGTGGTCTTTCTTTTCTGCTAATTTATATTTATTATACCATTATTATATCACATACAGGGGGTATATTATCCCCACTATTACCTATTTACACCCTTGCTGCTAGTTGGTATCCTTTGGTGTTCGGGGTGGTGCGCTTGAGACCTAGTGACACTTGGTCTGTTGCTCTATTCACGTGGCTAATCAGGTCGGGGAACTAAAACTATAAGTCCCAGTAAAGGTATTAAACATTGAATAACATGAATAAAGTATTAAATTTTATAAAATATAAATTTTAATGGGATATAAAAATGGCTAAGAACATTAACATGAACAAATAGGAATGATATATCATGATAACATAAAGGAAATATGGGAAAGTGGTAACAACTTTAAACGTGAAATCATAAAAATAGGTCAAGACTAATAGAAAAGACGTCATAACATGATAGAAAACTTCCCATGATGGATTAGGTTCACTCTCTAATCCCTTTAATGACATCTCATGAGACAAAAACATTACCCAATCCATGAGAGTGCTATATAATTCCGGGTTCACCCGTCAGTTTCATATCATGTACATGCATAAGTGTTCCACATAGAAAATTAATTATAGGATCATATTTAATCACATTTAATTCTATAATCATGGAGTGTGGAATAAATACATGGATTTAACCAATAAAATGAGTATATTAATGTCTAGGTGAATACCCTAGAGTGGAAATAAGGATGGTACTCACAATAATAAGGTTTGGTATGGAAAAATCATAGAAAAATTTATACAACATAATGACCGTACATAATGATTAAAAAAATGTTTAATGAGAGAAAAATGGGTCTCTCAAAATTTATAAATCATATTTATAGTAATAGGTACTTGGAAAAACATATCCCACAATTAGGAAATGGAAATAAAATACATAAAATGAAGTAAATTATTGAATAAATAGGAGAAGGAGAGAATACCATACCTTGAGAGGGTGATTCAAAATGCTTAGGAGGAGCTTATTGAGAGATTGAGGTCACCTTGGGAGGCCTCTAGGGAGGTGAGGTTAGAGTAAGGATGTTTTCCAAGGTCTTTTAGTTAAGAGAATGGGGAGATTTGATGGGTTTATATAGGTAAATAGAGAGGATTTATATATAATTTCCCTAACATAGGTTTTTGAATATATATAATAAAATAATTAAAAAACACAATCCTTACCATGGGTTTTCCCAAGGTTTCAAAAAAAGGGGAGTATTTTTCATTTTTTTTTATAAGTCCATTGGTAGAAATCATTAGAATATTACCTTGGGTAATGTGGAAGCAAGTCATGTTCATAAAGAAATGTTTTTAAAACCATAATATATACTATATGTTTTTGAGGATTCATATAGGCATTATAAAATTAGAAAATACTATCAAAATAAAATTATTTTAAAGGGAAAACTTATATTTGGTCATGGATACACATTATAGCATTTATTACATCATTTTTGGGATTTAATAATACACACTTAATATTTATACCATATTTAATTTTTATCCAAAATTTTTAATCACTTAGGAAATTATGAAAAATTAACCATTGGATAATTTTTGACTTAATGATTCAAAAAATAATATTTATTTTTTCATTATAATTTTCTAGATACTTTAATTTTTTAATTTTAAAATAAGAATTGATATTTGTTGATAAATGCTTGGTTTTTTTCCAATAAAAGTTTTTGAACCCTTATAAAAATTACATTTGAATTAAAAAAATATATTATTATTTATATTTAATAAAAATTAATTAATAATAACATTTTATTAAAATATTATTTATTTCAAAAATCTATTAACTAATTAAAAGGAATGCCTTAATTGAAATCAAATATTACAAAAAAATACAGTTTTTGTTTTATCCTATCAAAGTGAAAATCATTTATATAGTAAAAAAATAAGAAGAAAGTATATAAAATATAATTATTTATATTATTAGTTTCTTGATGCATGACCTTTTATTACGCTAGAAAATTTCCTAAGGGTAAGGTGCACAATTGTGAAATTTTATTGGGGTGGTTTGTCATACATGGTTTGGGCCATGGTCTTTATGAGCTTAAACTTATCCCATAAAAAAAATTTATCATGATTTAGTTGTTGGATCTAATCTAGGGATAGATCAAGGGAAAAGAACAGTGATTCTATATTTCTAGGAAGCTCTAATAAATGAGATTCATAGGGTACGATCTTACTGATTGAGACCATCACTTCCTTTGAATGTGTAAACTGGATTTGTCAAAACCCTATATTTATAATAATCATATGATCACTATTAAATGACTATATTATCAATGGTTATGATTCTTAATGGTATTTTATGTTTGAGAGGATATAATGAAACCAAATAAGTGTATGTTTTTTCTTTACACAGAATAAATTGGTCGAGTTTAATTCAACCACAAAAGGAAATTTAATTATCAACATTCAGGTCATTATAAATCACAATCAGATTTTTCATTCAATCACCATGATAATATGGTAGAACTAGCCTTTATGATGGTTTTAAATTGTTATGGATTTACACCAAGGGATTTAGTGGGGGATGATTTTAGTTGAGGAGTCCTTCACCCACCACCCATGGATGATGTGGTATAGAGTTGTTCTAAAATGTTTCCTATTCACATTATATTGACACAATAGTGATATATGGGTATGTTCTTGATGGTATTTAATTTAATTTTAGGAGTGTGATGTAAATCACTAAGAATAAATGATGATTGTTCATTAGAATTTTTTAAATGGGTGTTCTTTCTCTACTAACATTTATTATTCTTCATTATCATTTCATTTTTTACTTTTCGTCTCCATATTTCATTATATTTTACAATTTTTTCTCAATTATTTTAATCATAAATATTGAAAACTATAAAAAATACAATAAATTCATAGGATAATGACTGTTTTATTGGATATTCATGAGAATACCCTAGTTTGAATCCCTAGATACATTATAGGAGTTATAAATTTTTATTGTATGTGAGGCTTCAGATATCCTTACATCCCTAGTGACATTTCCCATTATCTTATTGTTCACTTTTTTTCAATTTTTTAATTAGTTTCTTACATTATTATTTTTTATTTCCTAATTTTATTTGTTTTGAATTATTATTTATTTATTTATTTATTTATTTCTAACTAGGATAAGTATTTCAGTGTGACCATTCTGTACAGAATCCCAAAATTTATGTCTAGTTTATAAAGATTAAAAAAATATATACTATAGATAAGGACTTACTCATAACTGAACTATTTAAAAATAAACTTTCTATCTTCTAACAGAAATCCTACAAATCCAATCCATAGGCCACAACCTTAGAAATCTGTAGATCATACCAATGGATTGGAGGAGTAATGATATCACCATAATGAATCTATTCAATATTCAATAAATATTCATCCACACAATTAGAATGAAGATAAACTAACTCCAAAAGAGATTCATGAGTTACTCCCTAGATCTTTGATGTTGGACCAAAAACTCAAGGAGGAATAAATTAAGATGTGATAATTGAAGGAAATGAAGGCAATGATGGTCACCACTCTAAAATACTATGCAGACCAATGAATGATCCAAGAGCAACATACATAATATAATAAAGAAATTATCACACCATTTTCTCATGTATAAATTATGGAGGTGAAAGCAACCATGTATAAGCCTTCTATCCGACAAAACATAATAATCCTTGAAGATGCATGCACTCAATAAAAGGAGATTAACCTAAACTACCTAAGGGGTTTTGAACCTTCATCAAATTATTTTTATTTTGATATTTTAATATTGAAAATAAATTTTATCTCTATATATTCTAAATTTTAAAGTATATTATAGTTTCACACAAACTTGTAAAGTGATAGAAATTATTATTTATCCACTCTTAAAGAACGGATAGTGGTGGAATTTAAAATAGAGGAGTCATCAGTGGATCTATAATCTTAAATATATCTAAAAAATAACCATTTGAGGGGTGAAATACAAATACGAATAAAACTTGTTTTAATTTCATTCAAATATAACTATTTAGTGATTTATCTCATGTGTTTAATGCATAATTGTTACTTATGTTATCAGCCCTAGAAATGAGAAAAAATACCACAAAATAGGTGGTAGAAAAACAATAAGAAGAATCTTTGAGATTTATGGTGGAGAAACTACTGTTTATACAAAAATCCAGATACCTGATAGTGGGATAAAGATCCTATAAGGAGGCCTATTGCATTATATTACCACCCATTTTTTTCTTTTAAAATCATTTGGGGTTTGGGTTGATATAATCTATTCATGGGGAACTCCAATTCCAATTTCAACTCATATACATTGAAAAAAATAACTTGTGGTAATTTTTATTGAAGAAATCCATCCTTAATTTTTATTAGGTATAATCCATTGAAACTTATTGGTTATAGTTAGTTAGAAACATGAAACCCATTATCATGAACCAAACTATATTACCCAACTGTATGAAACCCAAGACTATCTACAACACAGTCCAAATGGAATAAAGGATCCCCAAAGGCTGATGAAAAGTACCTGGGCATCCAACAATTACCATTGGGAACATTTTTTCCATAAGAGATATTTAAACATGACTAAAAAAATAAAAATAAAATTATTACTCCACTTAAATTAAATTGAATAATAGATATAAAATTAAGGAAAATTGGTTCCAAAACCAGAAAACCAAACCAATGTATAAGTTCTAGGAAAAACCATCTCTATGTGACATATAATCACCACCATAATCTCACACCCTGCTAATAAAAAAACCTTTCACCACCCTATAACCCCTTACAGTTACCTGTATTTGAAGAAACAATATTTATATACACTAAAAAGTGTATATTGGGCTTGAGAAAAACATTCCTAGTAGGATACCACCCAATGTTTAAGAAGAAGAATTTATAAAATTAACCAATAATTCTCAAGTAAATAGAGATAAGGCGTGGCATATAATTTTACATAGTTAAATATAAAACATGGAAAATAACCCCTTTTCACTATTTATAAAACATACCAATATCTTTATTTTCACAAAATTTCTTTAAACAACCCATACATAAATTTCAAAGACAATAACTGGTAAAACTCTCTATTAGGTTTACATCAATTCTAGGACAATGAGGATCCTTGTATAATTTTATATGATGGGTAAGCCACCAGGTTTACACATTACCTTAGTAGAAAATGTCTAGTGGGTAATATTTCATTCTTAGGAGTGGTACCTTACCGCAACTTAGGAAACATCATGCACATTACCCTAGCATAAAAAGTCTAAGGGGAATGAGTTTATCTCATAAGATGGATCCCTACCTCACTATCTATCAAAATTAGTTTTAATATATAAAAATAATTATAAGGTATTTTTATATTTTAAACCAAATAAATTACTCTTTTAAACAATTTACATTAAAAACACCAAGTGAGAAATGAATTTTCATAAAGAGTAAATAAAACCACCATATATCACAAGTCATTCGTTTAAAAACATTTGAAAATACATTTTCAATATAAATCTATAAACCATGTTTTCCAACCATTTAAAAATAAAATTTAAAGATAAAGAAAGTGAGGTTCATAAGATAAATCCAATTCTTGAAACCAACTACCTTGAAACACTTCTAAAATCAACACTTTCATGGAACCATAAGATAAGATAAATCTAGGATCCTAGCAGTCGAGGAAATTTCCTAAATGTAGGATTCCAAATCATAAATCTATAAATTTTTACTTTTTATAATGAAGAAAGTCAAAGGAAATACTTACCACCATAATTACTGAACAACACATCAAGGAGATTGGAGACTTAGAAAAAGAATATTCAATTCTACAATTAATAAAAAATGAATACCATTTGAATCTCTCACTTAACCCCACCATTATTTTCATGGATAATTTATTGGAAGAAAGTAGAGGGATATAAAGAATAATAATGACCATGAGAAAAATGAAGATAAACATATAAATAGAGGACCAAATATTTGATCGGTTCTTTGATTATCCAAGTAATTAAGTTAAAATATCCAAAAGTATTCCAACAAAGTATCCAAGTTAGAATGGGTCAATTTAGGATTGAGGGATTATAACCACTTGAAATTTTATAAATAAAATTCCCTTTAAAATTTAATTAAATATCTTGTTATGTATTCTGGTTATAGAAAACACATGAACTTATTTGGTGTTATTATATCATATTTAAAATATCACTAAGAATCATTACCATTTATAATATATCCATTTAATAGTGATCCTATGATTAGTATAAATGCAGGGCTTCAAGATATCCAATTGACCCAAAAAAGGTAGTTATAACCTCAACTAGTAGGATCATACCCTATGAGTCCCATTTATTAGAGATTCTAAGGGAGATAGAATCTCTAGGATTTTCCATTCACCAAGTCCAAACTAATATCCAATAGGTTAAGCATGATCCAAATCATTTATGGGATAAGTTCATGCTCATTGAGATCATGTCCAAAACTATGTTCACTGAACTGCTCCATAAAAGTCTCACCATCACATACGTTAGCCTTAGGGAGTTCTATTGTGTATTAAATGTATATTTATCAAGACCATAATTATCTGAATATGTATACTATATTTTCAATATAATAATGTTCAGTTTTTATTCTTATC
This sequence comes from Viscum album, assembly GCA_963277665.1. Classification (NCBI taxonomy): domain Eukaryota; kingdom Viridiplantae; phylum Streptophyta; class Magnoliopsida; order Santalales; family Viscaceae; genus Viscum; species Viscum album. The sequence continues at coordinate 1,426,391,081 of OY728125.1, forward strand.
ATTACTTTATAAATGATTTTGATTTTTATATTAAAATAGAAATTGTATTTTCAATTAGTATTAAATTTAGATTAAGAAATTTATTTGGATGAATTAATGGATTTCAGAAACAAATAAAATTTAAATAAAATATTATTACTAAATAATTTTTGTTAAATATAAATGATCATATAATTTTTTGAATTCAAATGTAATGATTATAAGTGTTTGAAAACTACTATTGTCAAAAACCCCATCATTTATTAATAAATATCCATTATTTATTTCTTAATAAATATAAATTGTCAAAAATCCCATAATTTATTTCTTAAAATGAATATTATTTTTCTAATTATAACTTTTAAATTATCCAATGGTAAAATACTCAAAAGTTTATGAGACAATAGAATTTTCAGGTAAAAATTTAATATCGTATAAATATAAGATTTATATTATGACATCATAATGAAATTAATGTGATGCAATAATTACTATAAAGGGTATTCAGGAAAAAATATATGCTTTCAATTTAAAATAAAGCGATTTTATGTTTATTTTATTAATTTTATAAAGCCTTGATGAATCCTCCAAAACCATTAATACATTTTACGGTTTTAAAATTATTTCTTTTAGAGTGGAACTCACTTCCACATAATCAAGGGTATTATTTTATTATGTTAGGCCCTTGGCCTTATAAAATAATAAAAACCACTACCATTTGGAAGAAACCATGGGAAAAAATATGGTAATGTTTGTGGTTTTGGTTATTTTTTATATAGAGTCCAAAACCTTTGTTTGAGAAATAATAAAGAATTATCCTTTATTTTATTATATAAACCCACACATGCTCCCATTTATCTTCACTAAAAATCCTTTTATAACTTTCTTACCCTTCTATTCCATCCCTAGATTCCTCCTATGTTTCCCCAATGTTCTCAAGAAGCCCCTCTCAAGAATTTGGATTCAAACTCTCAAGGAAAAGGATATTTTCCTTCTCCTCTTTATTCACGTTTCTTCATTATAGTATGCATTCTATTTCCAATTCCTATTGTTGGGATATGTTTTTCCATATCCCTATTACTATACATTTTCTATAAAAATGATGATGTACCCCTTTATATCTAATCAACCCATTTTATAAATTTTTATGCGATGTTGTTATGTTGTCGAAATTCTACCCTGATTTTCCTTTCCAAACAATTGTGTAGTGAACAACCATACCCATTTCCTATCAATGGTGTTAACCTTTATGAAATTTTACTTATTGATTGCGTACTTTCATGAATTTATTACACAATCCATTATTTCGTAATAAAATGTGATGATAAATGATTCCATGTTTTATTATCTATGTGGAGAACTTAAGGATGAGAATGAAATGAAAGTGGTGGTCACACCCAAAATTATATAGCTCTCAAATGAATTAGATAATATTTAGTCTCATGAGATATCATTTTGGGTTATGTAATGAACCCAATTACTTATTTTTCTTTTTTCCATCCTGATTTCTTGACAGTTATCCTTATCCTATGTTTATGATGCAATGTTTTAAGTTGTTGCCACATTTCCTATGTTGCCTTTATGATTATCATGCTATATCATGTCTTATTGTTCATGTTTATGATTACTAATCCTTTTATATCCCATTAATATTCCTATTTTCTATCATATATTAATATTTTCATGTTATTATTTTTTTATTACCTTAATGGGTTTGATAGATCACCCCTTTCTTATATATATCCCCAGGTTATCCCATGCAGTTTTAAGTACGAAGGAACATTATGAACATGTTAAGGAGGTTTTCAATAAAGATGATGCATTAATTATATTAATTTATTTTATAATTTACCTAATACCAAAATACACTAGACTTATATATATTCTATGTTATATTAAGTTAAATATTATGTAATAAATCATGTTTTAATTTTCAATAAAGAAAAGAGTTGTTATAGTTGGTATCAAAAAAAAGTTCCTTTATCTTTTGGATTAAGATTAGAAAACTATAGAAAAAGTCTTAGGGATTAAGAATATTTATTTAAAAACATCCCTAAATTTTTGTAATTATGAGAAATTTTTTTATCAAGAAAATACATCCCTATCGAGATAATACAATTGGATATGGCCCTATTATATATGCACATAGCGGTAAAACCTGAAAACACTACGTTGATCTTAGTCAATCAGGAACTGGTGTATGATAATGGGCCTTTCTACACACCTTGTTTGACACTCCCGAGGGATATTCATTAGTAAATTCATAAGCTCATTACAAACCATTATTAAAGAAACAAAAATAATGATAACAACATATGTTAGGAAATAGATCACAAATAACATAGATTTAAGACTAGAAACTCATATGTTAAGGAAATGATTATAATTTATAAGTTATCATTTTAATTGCATTTTATTCCCCTTTATTTGTTCAGTAGTTTAAAAATAACAATAAATAATTTTAATTTTATTATTGTTGATGGCCAAAAATAGGAGGAATTGGGTAAACAACCAATGTTATGAGAAATGTTATGACATACCCAATGAGAGGCCAAACTCGATTGGAGTAGGAATCGTGAAATTTATGATGATAATATCTTAGTTGACTATGGGTTTGAATAGAAACTTGGATCATGAGTAGCATCCAAATCCACATAAGAGATAACATGCAACAATTGAGACCTTTATGAGACAAAGAATTTTTACTTTCAATGGATCGTCTGATCCATTAATTGTGGAACAATGTATTAACTCCATTGAGAAGATGTTCTACATAATTCAATGTTTAAAAAAAGGGAAGGTTCAACTGGTTGTTTATTGAATGGAGGGAGAAACCGATCAATGGTGGACATTGATAAATAATATAAATCTTGAGGAAGAGATTAAAGTGATGGGGTGGAAGGAGTTTTGGAAAATGCTTTTTGATAAATATTTTCACCACACTCTTTGACTTAAAAACCAAAATGTATTGCCTTTCTATCAAGAAAAAGGTGATGAATCTATTAGGGAGTATGGGGAAAAAATCACAAGACATGCACGATACACCTCCATATTTTTTGTTACCCCTGGATGAAAGTTTGAATGCTTATTTGGTGGTTTAAAAACTACTATATAAAATACCCTGGCAATCTGAGACATTGATTTCCATGAAGAAATTGTCCAATGTTCCATAAAAGTTGAAATGGAGATAAAAATAATATCAAGGATAACACAAATATAAAAATCATAAAGTGGAGTTTAATTCTGGTAGTTCGATGGAGAAATATGATAGTGCCAAGAAATTTCAACATCCCACTTGTTAGAGGTGTGGAAATAAGAACCATAAAAATTTCTTATAGGGGATGGGGAAATGTTTTATATGTGGGAAATAAGGATACCTAACTAGAGATAACCAATAGGAGAAACCTACTATTATGATAGAGGGAAGAAATTATCCAAGAAACCCTCATTACATTGTTTATTTATTAAACTAAATATAACCAAGAAACTTTGTAAACTAATGCACTAAGATAAGGGTTTTTGGAGAAACCCAACAATATATAAGGAAAGCAGAGTGATCTTTTTCTATCACAATCACTAAGGTGGATCGAAAAAATTAAGTGGTTATAGGTATGTGAGTTATTAATATAAGAATAGTAAACATAATTTTTTATTCTGGTTCTATGCATTCCTCCATATCATGAAATATTAGTAGAACTATTCAAACACCACAAAAAATCATGGAAGTAGAGCTGTTAGAGACAATGATAAATGGGGATATTTTTGAATCCCGAGTATATAAATACACCCATGTAAATATTTGTGGGATAAACTTACTAGAAAACATTATTATACTCCCTTTGGTTGAATTTGATGCAATTATAGACATGGATATGATTTCTCTATATGGATCAAACATAAATTATCCTGAGAAGGAAATAACTCTCCGTATTTCGAATCATTCCACGATTCTATAAAAGTGAAAGGAGGAGGCTGAATATTCTTTAATAATAAATTATCAAAAATGGATATTATTTCCACATGATAAAGAATATATAGCTCAAATTATTGAGTCTATGGAATGAAATCATCCTTTAATACATGCCCATTGTGAGGGAATACACTGATGTGTTTCTCGATGAATTTCATGGTCTTCCTCCTATTCAAGTGGTAGAATTTTCAATTGATATTATATCTAGGGGATTACCATTATTCAAAAATCTATATAGAATGGATGTTTTTGAACACAAGGAGCTAAAGAAACAACTATAAGAGAATATATATAAAGGGTTCATACACCAAAGTGCTTTACCATGGGGTGAATCCGTCCTTTTTTCCAAGAAAAGGATGGGTCAATTCACCTTTTCATTAATTATCATGAGCTGAATAATATCAAAATAAAGAATAATTATCCTCCACTATAGATTAATTAATTATTTTATTAGATACACGGATCAAAATGCTTCTTTAAGGCGGATCTGCGATCGGGATATTACAAAGTTTGGTTGAGGAAGGAGGATATCCCCAAGACGCCTTTTTGTACATAGTACGAGCACTATGAGTTAATAGTAATTCCATTAGGACTCACTAATTATCTATAAATATTAATGTAATTGATTAATAAATACTTTAGAGATTACCTTAAAAAAAAATTTGTAGTCTTTTTAGATGGTATTATAATATACTCTAAAAGAAAGTAGGCGAATGTGGAGTATCTGAGAACTGTACTAAAGGCATTACAAAAGGAGAAGATTTATGAAAAGTACAGAAAAAGTGAGTTATCGTTGGAGGAGGTATCATTCTTGGCGAATATCATCACATGAAATGGGATATATGTGGACCCGTCAAAGATATATGCAATTGAAGGATGATCGATGCCAACATTGGTGACAAATATCTATAGTTTATTTGGATTAGATGGGTACTATCATCGATTGGTGAGAAATTTATCATGATTTCAAAACAATCTAACTAAGATTACTCAGAATGGAGTCATGTTTTCATAGAATAATTAATATGAAAAAAATCCTCAAGGAGTTGAAAAGGAGGCTTATCACTACACATGTACTCACACAACCTAATAGTGGAGAACTTTTTGTGGTATTCAGTGATTCTTTAAAGAAGAAATTTGGATGAGTATTAATAAAACATAAAAAATTGATATCCTATGATTCAAGTAAGTTTAGAGTTAACAAATATAACTACCCAAGAAATGATATAGAATTTGTTGCATTGATATTCACATCCAAAATCTAGTGGCATTATCTCTTTGGAGAGAAGTGTGAATTATATACAGATCACAAAAGACTCAAGTATATATTCACATAGAAAGAGATGAATATGCACAAATGAAGATGGTTAGAGATGATCAAGAACTATGATTGATCAATCCACCACCATCCTAAGAAATCACGTAAAGTGACATTCAATCTAAGTAGAAAGGATCCAAAATTTTTATCATTGATGAGAATTGAAAAGGATCAGATATTCTTAGACATAAAAAATATGGGCATGGGAATAATAAAATAAGGAACATCATAAATCATTTCACCAATGATTGGTTAACTATAACTTCTATATGGGATAAAGGATTCTCAAAGAAATGATATGGGAATTCAGAACAAAGAGGAAATTATAATTAAAGGGAAATACTGGAAGTTTATTGTTAATAAAGAAGTAGTTGTAAGATTTGGGCCATGACTATATGTACCATAAAATCTAGAGTTAAATATAGAGTTGTTGGATGATGCACATAGACCGACCTTATCCATCCTCCTAGGAATTAAAAAGATGTATCAACATCTCTGAGAGAACAATTGGTGGGACAATATAAAGAAGAAGATTTTAGAATATAAATCAAGATGTCTTGTATGTTATCAAGTGAAGGTGGAAAGGAAAAAATCTAAGGGGATGATGCATCCATTACCCATACATACATGGAAATGGGAAAACATGACCATGGAATCTATCATAGATATTCCGAAGACATCAAGAGGAAATAATTCTATATGGGTTGTGGTGGGTTGTCATATAAAGAATGCAAACTTCATTTAGTTTTGATATAACATATCACTTGATAAAATTGTAAGGATATAAATTAGGTAAGTGGTGTGGTTGCAAGGAAAAACTATAACAATTGTATCTGATTGAGACCCCTTGATTTACCTCCATGTTCTAGAAGAGGCTCCAACATTCTCTAAATATTGAGTTGAAATTAAGCACTAATTATGACCCTCAAATTGATGGAAAATTAGAATGGACTATATAGACACCGTAGGACATGTTGAGAGCATGATTGATTGAATTCAAATAAGGATGGGAATAATATCTTCCTATAGTTGAGTTCTCATACAATAATAGTTTACACTTATGAATCTAGATGGATCCCTATGTGTCCCTTTATGGGAATATTTTTAAAGCACCTGTATATTGAGATGAAGTTGGGGAATACTAACTACTAGGTCCTGAAATGGTAGGGGAAATGGTAGAAAAGGTTCTGACCATTTAACAACACATCATGGCTGCTCAGAGTTTATTGAAGAGTTATGTCTACAATCATCGAAAAGAAATAAAGTTTGATGTTGGAGAAATGGTATTCCTCTTCATATCTCCATGGAATAATGTTATGAGATTTTGGAAGAATTTAAGGCTTAGTCCAAGATACATCGGCCCCTTTGAGATCCTTAATCTAATCAGAGCGGTGACCTATCGAATTGCACTCCCATATAACCAATCTCAAGTATATAATATATTCTATGTATCCCTATTAAGGAGGTACATACTATAACCCTCACATACACTCAATTAAGAGGTGGTAACATTGGATAATGATATTTACAATGAAGAGAATCTGGTGAAAATATTAGATCATATTGAAAAAGTTACATGGAATAAGACAATTCACCTTGTCAAAGTGTTTTGGAGAAACCAAAAGTTTGAATAAGTGACTTGGGAATTAGAGGAGGTGATAAAATATAGTTACCCTAATCTATTTTAGTATCAGAAATGAAAATTTTGAGGGTGAAATTTTTGAAGGGGGGAAGATTTTAATGAACCAATCTTTTATAAATAAATGTCCCCTAGCAATTTAATTAAATGTATTATTTTGTATTATGGTTATAAAAAAACACGAACTTCCTTGTTTTTATTATATCAGATTTAAAATACCTTTAAAAATTATTACCATTGATAATAATGATATTGAATAGTGATCCTATGATTAGTATAAATATAGGGTTTTAACAAATCCAATGGATACAGACAAAGGAAGAGATGAAATCAATGAGTAGGAAGATACCTTATGAAGCCCAGTTATCATAGATTTCAAGGGAGATAGAATCTATGATATTTTCCTTGATCAAGTCCAATCCTAGATCCAACAAAATTCATGATCCAAATATTTTATTAGAGAACCCCAAGCTCATCGAGATCACGACCCAAACTATGTTCACCAAACCACCCCATAAAAGTATTACCATCATGTACCTTACCATTAGGGATTTTTTTGATGTATTAAAGGGATGTATATCAAGACCATAATAATATTAATATATATATATATATTATTTTAAATATAATAATGTTCATACTTTCTTCTTATCATTACATTGTACATGTTTTTTGTTTTTTACAATAAAACATAAATTTTATTTTCAATTAGTATTCAATTTGAATTAATACATTTATTTTGGTGAATTAATGGGTTTTTGAAATAAATATTTTTTTAATAAAATATTATTATTATATGATTTTTATTAAATAAAAATGATCATTTAATTTTTTTTAAGTCAAATGTAATTATTATAAGGTTTTGCAAACTGTTATAGTCCAATAACACAAAATTTCTAAATAAATGTCCATTAATATTTAAAAAGTAAAAATTACAAAATTTATAAAATTATTTAGATAAATTGAATATTGTTTTTTTAGTCAAAATTTAAAAAATTATCGAACGTTGAATTTTTCATAATTTTCTATGACAATTGAATTTTCAGGTAAAAATAAAATACTGTATAAATATATGGGATATATTATTACATCATAATGCCCCAAATGTGACATCGTAAATAAAATAAATGGTAAAACATTACCAAATTTATGTTTTAACTTTAAAATAATGTGATTTAATGTTTATTTTATTATCCTTTATGTATCCTCCAAAACCATTTTTATATTTTAAGGTTTTAAAATCATTTCATTACAAATAGGTCTCACTTCCATATAAGTAAGGAAATTATTTTACTAAGTTAGGACCTTGGAATTATAAAATAATAAAAACCACTCAAATTTGGTAGAAACCATGGGAAAAATCATTAGGAAGGTTTTTGGTTTTAGTAATTTTATTTTATAGAGTGAAAAACCTAAGTTTAGTAAATAATAAATAATTCTCCTCTTTTTTCTATATAAACCATCCAATGATCCCATTTTTGTTCACTAAAAATCATTAAGGGACATCCTAAATCGTTCCTCTAATCTAAATATTACTCCCAAGGTTCCACAAATCTCTCAAGAATCCTCTCCCAAGCTTTTGGAGTTACACTCTCAATATAAGGGATCTTTTTATTCTCCCCTTTATTCAGGTTTATTTATTATAGTATGCATTCTATTTCAAATTCCTATTATTGTGATATGTTTATACGTATCCCTATTAATTTAAATTTTATTTAAAAATTATGATATACCCCTTTATCTCTCAAAAAACCATTTTATTAATTTTTATGTGATGCTGTTATGCTGCCGAAATTCCACCGTGATTTTCTGTGCCAAAAAATTATGTAGTGAACACCTGTACCAATTTTATATCAAGTTTTTTCACCTTTATGAAATTATAATTATTTATTGGGGACTTAAATATATCTATTAAACACTCCATTATCGTGAAATAAAATTTGATGATAAATTATTTCATGTTTTATGATCTTTGTGGCGCACTTAAGAATGAGAATAAAATGAAAGTGACTGGTGCACCCAAAATTATATAGCACTACAATGAATTAGGTAATGTTTAGTCTCATGAGACATCATTTTGGGATAAGGAGTGGAACTAATTCGTTATAGGAATTTTTTACATCAGTATATATTGGAATTTATCCTTGAACTGTGTTTATGATTTAGTTTTTTAAGTTATTGACACATTTTTCATGTTGCCTTTATGATTATAATTCTATATCATGTCTCATTGTTAATGTTTATGATTCCTAATAATTTTATGACCCATTGATATACCTATTGTATAAGACTTATTATTCTCTTCATGTTATTCCAAGTTTACTCCTTTACTAGGCTTTATAGCTCACCCCTTTCTTATTTATGGCCCCAGGTTATCCCATGAGGTTTTAAGTATAAAGTAATATTATGAACATGTTAAAGTGGTTTTAAATAAAGATAATGTATTCCTTGTTTTAATTTGTTATGTAATGTACGTAATTCCAAAATATACTATAATTATGGATCTTCCTAGTTGTATTAATTATATTTTTATATAGTAAATAACATTTTAATGTGTAATAAATAGAAGGGTTGTTATAAGGAGGATGATAAAGAATTTAAACATGGGTTATAGTGGTTTAAAAATATGATAAAACCATTACTTACACATCCTATATCAGCACCACCTACTAGATACTGGAACCCCCCCAGTCGGATGGTGGAAATTATAGAAATGAATTGGATAAGGGTCAGGCTACTTGCTAGTTGAGAGCTAAAAAATATGCCTATAACCACTTCCAAAGCCCATTGGAAAGATAGTGGCCCTCACCAGTTCTCTAGTGATTCACTAGTTGTAGGTTTAGGTATAATTCCCACTAATACCACAAGAAACACCCCTAACCCCTCTTAAAAACTAAATCCAAAAGATAACATGTAGCGATAAAAAAATAAGAAAAAAAACTTATACATGGTTACACCTAAAAATAACACCAGGATATTACAACCAATTACAGAATGTTCCACGATTCTTCTCTCTTATTTTATTTTTTTTGCCTTATTTTAAATTAATTATTATATTGGTTACTAATATTTTTATAGGAAGAAATAGTGTACAACAAATATGATCATAACTGAAGGTTTTTTTTGGGATAGTAAACAAGGGTTTATTCTTCCTTCACATCAGTTTAATAACTATTTTTTCCTGTGTATGGATGATGGACTTAAATGGGGTAGAGTTAAATGAGTGTGAGTGGGGGGAATACCAATATATTAAAGATATTCTTAGGAAATTTTTTGTTTTTTGTTTCTATTTAAATTTATTGGAGTATTTTTAGATAGAAAATTTTATCATTAAATGTTGTCCTTCCTTGTGAAATTATTTTCCATATCTTAGGATTCATCTAATTTGGAAAGTTTTGAGTTTAAATGATTGATGATGTGATTTTTTTGACTTATTTAATAGAATTTATCTTGTGTAAGTAGGTTGGAAATAACTATCTAATCCATGAATTATCTATTATAATAATTTTTTATTCCCTAACCTAAGAGACATTATAATACCATTTTGATATATTCTTCCTTTTAATCATTTCTTAAGAGTCTCGAGTCTTGTATTAAAACTAGAAATTTATTTAATTATTTTTTAAGTCTATATTATCAAGTATGTTTTTCATGATAGAGACCATTGTTTATTTTAATATCTCCTTTAACATCTATTTTTCGGACACATTTACATCGAAACCTCTTTAATCCTTAGAATCCATGGACGAAAAAATTAAGTAAACTACATTACAATCCACTTAATTCATTCCTATACATATATTTTGTGCAAGTTATGTTATAATTTTAGCTAATTATGTGGGAGAGGGTGTGTAGTGACCCATATTTTTCACACATAAATATTACATCTTATTAGATGGATACTCATTATATAACATTACAATCCATTCCATAACCATAAAGGTTTAGTGTCTTTTAGAGATGATATACTTAAAAATCATATTTCATAATTGATCTTCAACATCTCCCATAATTTGTTTTTCACATTATAACCGTCTTTAACATATCCTATATAAAACCTTTCTTCATAACTCAGGGAAATAAAAAAAAGAAAGTGAGAGCTCAAATACTTAGTAAGGGTAAACAAGGTAAATATCAATCTATAATCATATAAAATAATAAGAGAAAGATAATGGTATGAGATAATGATAACAACATAAAATGTTCATACCCAATATAACATAGATAATAAACATGAGTGATGGCATAAAAAATTGTCATAAAAAATACAATATCCATAAGAGTGTAGAATCATCAATAATTTGTAATGGGACATGAGATCATAAAATTAACATATAAATGCAGAAAAAGTAATCTTATAACATTGGTAAAATATATAAATATAAATAGGTTCACTCATTAATTAATGGAGATGAAATCAATACCTAACATAAACTTGTGGAAACGAAACTAGGTCCATTCATAATATTGTGGGCATGAACCAAGGTCCACACATAAACTTATGGATATGAAAATAGGTCCACTCTTATTATAGTGAATATGAGATTAGGTTCATGCATAACATAATTATATCACGAGTTATCTGTATTCTTCCAAAAAAATTGAGGGATATATAATTTCAGGCCCAACCATCACATAATCATAATCCATTTACATTTGTTCCACAAGGTCATAAATCATTCATCATATCCTCAAATCATATCCCATGGAGAAGAAATGGATTTCAAAAACATATCATCATTTTAATTATACACCATTTAGAGAAATAATAAGTATAATATCATTGGATCACATCCCCATTAAATAATAAATAACCTCAAAGGATGTTATCATACATGATAAATTACTTCAAAACATCATTGGAATATTTCTTGAGGAATATACCATTTTTATTTTAAAAACTCTTATTTAAATAAAAATATTTATAAAATATCAATGAAGTTATTTTATTTAAAAACAACCACTGAAATATTTAATGAAATATTCAAATATTATAGTGGTCATGGTGGTGAGAAATTATGATCATTCCATAATCATTATAACAAATATTATTTTCACACCTTTGGTAAAAAGTGCATTGTTTAGAAAACCATAGGAATATTATTTTTAAACCATTATTTAAAAATAAAAAAATGAGTAAAAATTAATTTCAAAATAATTAAATAATATTAATAAACATTTCATAAAATATTTCAGAAAACATGGACATGAAAAAAAGGCTTTCCAATCAAAATAGGATACATAATAGAAAGTTTTCTTAAAAACAATTTCTAAACCATTTTGAGTACCAAAGTAAAAAAATGGTACAAAAACTTAAAAATTATAGAAATAAATAGATGATAATAAAAATTAAATGGATTTATCATATAATTATTATATAGTTTTCTCAATGGAAATTCATATGTAAACAATATCGATTAAAATAGGGTTCAAACATAAATCCCTTACAGATTTGGTAACTTTTGAATCGTAATCCAAATGAAATAATAAATTCAAATGAAAATTTAAATATCATGAACATAATAATATTCATGATATAACATTCCAAAGTATCAATATGTACACCTCATAAAAAAATATAGGCACATGACATAACATATATCCCAAATAATATTTTAGTGTAACCAGATATCATGATGTCTTTGAATGGGAGTGGTTGCAGATTTGGGGAGTGAGTGGAGGTGCTATCAGTTGAGGAGCCTTTAACCCTCCAGCCATGGAAGATTTGGGTGTAAGGTATTCTAGGAGGTTTACTGTGCATTTAATGTTATTAAAATAGTAGTAAAGGGATATGTTCTTGATGGAATGATGAACCATCTTTATGAGAGTGAGGTAACTCACTTAGAGGTATTGATGAGTGTTTACTAGTGTTTTGTGAAGGGATATTTCTTTCTACGCCAACACTTATTTATCTACCTTTTATTTTAATTTCTGAAGTAACCTGTGGTTTGTGATTGTATTTTCTCTCAATTATAATGTAAATGTATATATAAATATGATAAGTGATAAAGTGAGTATCTACCCATTGAGAATAAGTTTTTTCTTTTATACACTTATGGGTGATGTAATAAGAAAAAAATATTTCCCACGAATTACTTTCTGAATATATTTAAGTGGGAATCCCTAAAATATTAAAACTAACGTTTTTAAGGATGGTACTAAATTCTAATACATGTTCCAAAGTGTGATAAATATTTTCTACTACATATCTATGAAGGTAGATAAATTTGGAATAAGTTGACTACTAAAATTCTTCTGGAAAACATGTTAAGTTGTCATTAAAATCATAGAAGAAGTTCAAAGTTTAAATTAAATCAAGTTAATTTATAAAGAAACCATCCTTAAATTACTTATCATATTTTTTTTAAAGTTAGTGAGAAAATAATTTTGGATTAAGATCCATGATGGCTTATTTTAAGGTTTAAAAGGAAGGGTGTTGAACTACTTGAAATAATATTTCTTAAGTACTTTCTTGCTGCTAAGTTTCTTGAAAATTAGATAAAAAGGACTAGAATTATTCTGATCATTCATATAATAAATTAAATATGGTCTAAGGTGATTTGAAGTGAATATATAATATGGATTTAATTTATAGTAATTCAAAACTAACTTAAAGAAATCAATAATTCTAAAGTAGCCACTAAAAAATTGGTAAGTCTAGATCTGCGCATGGGTTATTACCCTATACTACATTCTATTTATCTTAATTAAGCAGTAATTATAATCCCATGTACTGTATATTCATGATGTAATTTTTTTAAAAACATCATAATATATTTCTCATGTGTAGCGTGTACTATCAATGTCCTACCACATCCAATTAATACGGGGGATTGAGTTTCAATATAGATGACTTAAGTTATCCACTACATTTATTTTTTCATTATTTGTATATATAAGAGTATGATAATAATCCCTAGGCCAAAATGAAACCTATATAATGGGTTCTCCATCATGCCTGATCCAGCTGTGATACGCACCCAATGAGTAAATGTATATTTATCAATTATTTTTAAGATAAAAAATATATTTATTATTATTATATGTCTATATATTGGCCATAAAATCTTGAATCGATGCACAATTTATGGCATGAGGGTCATATCTACAACTTATATCCAAATTTTAGAAAATTTAATTGGAATGTAGACTTAGATAATTGCATGGATGCTCTGATACCAATTGAAGGAACTAGGTATATCATAAAAGTGCGACAATCAGTAAATTTAAATTTATCAAAAATAATCTATCCTAATACACATTATTGGATATTGAAATTCCTAATTCATTACAAGTATCTCTTGGAATTAATTTTGAGAATGAGAAAAAATTAAAATAGTACCTCAGTGGAATATCGTGATCCCATTGTACTTTACTCATCTTCATATCACCATAGATCAAAGAAACCAAATTAAGAACACTATAGATCATTTAAATATGAACCATAACCTCTTTAACACTATTTTTTAATTACTATATACTATCATGAAATATAAATGTTCTTTACAATGATCATTTAATAATCTAAAGACCACACTATCATTACTTGAACATGGCTTGGCCCATTATTGATCTTCCATGTGGTTTCTCTATTAAGAAGTTTGTGAAAAAATTTGAGTGAATAGAATATAATAAAATTTTTGAAAATTTATTTGGTAAATATTCATTTATCAAAAATGAGTTTATATAGCTAGGTTAAATTTCCAAAATCTCATTTACACCCTAGGATATGTTAGACCTCTTATACCGACCTAAAACCATATGAATATCTAAATAAGCCTGTCATGATTATCATAAATATTTCACCACTAACTTGAGTCATTATTAAACTCCTCCAGATAATTTATGACTCATTAACTTAGATCATTCTTCCCTTAATATTTTAATTAACCTTGAACATGTAACATCTTTTTGATAAATAATATTTTTTATATTCACTTTTATAATTAATTAACTTATAATACCCTAATAAATAAATCCAATTTTAATTATTTTAATCTTGAATAATATAATTGAATTAATTTACTTATGTTTGTTCGCACATAGACATTCACAAGCCCCCACACATGGACCACTTTATCCTAAACTCTAATTTATTAGAATTATGGGAACTTGTGAATACACTTTGTGTATAACCCTATAGGACCTCATCTCAATAGTAGTGAATCATATTCGCAGACCAATAGTGGTATCTATAGATTTATAATGTCCCATAAAGATACATTGATAGTTCATAATTTTGAAAACCTCCTATGAACATGTACTATGTAATATAATCTCTTTGTCATGTGATATATTATAAATTATGATGCATATATTGAGTCATCATACTTTGAGAATTTATTTATCTTTTTATACTATATCTGATGGAATTTCATTCATCTATCATTTTAGATATTTATTTAAGGTATGATCATCCTAATCAAGTGTAAAATATATCTTATTTCATTTGAAAGAGAAAAATGATGTCATGATCACTCAATAAATTCCTTAACATTAATGACACACTCGAACTAAGATTCCTCACCACAATATTAATTTCATAGTTTTTATCATGCATCAAATTATATGTGGTGTTTATATTAGTGGAATCAATTTTTTTTTGAATTTATATTTAATTTTCATTTTATATTAGTTTCCATTTATGAATTACTTGTAAAATAAAAATTAATTATTATCAATGAATAATATATCACCTAACATAGTAATAAAAAAAACATTTCACTTTGTTTATATCCTTCCTACATGGTACGTGTCTCTAGAGAATTAATTTTATATGAGCTCTTACAAAATATCATCTTATGCCAACTTCTCATGCATCTTGATTCTTGAATTTATCCTAGTATATCTTTCTACCTATATCTAAAATAAAGATTTGATCCCTTTTATGAAAATATATTATTTCAACAAACTATAAACCTTTTATATTATGTAGTTATATAATATCATTATAATCATTTAGGATAATTAACAATGTTTCACTTCATGTTTTGTTGATCCAAGTTTTTTTCTTGACTTACCCTTTACAAATAATTTTTTTCTAAACACATGAATTTTGAAATAATATATTTATTTCATATTATAACTCATATTAAATCCATTTTTCATTATTGTTGGAATAAGACTAAGGGTTAATACTTCTATTTTACTATCATTCCTTAAAATGATGATAGAAGAATAAAAAGACTTACAAGGCCCCTCATAAAAAAATACTTCTACTAAAATCATTAATTTGATGGGTATAAGGTAATTTCGATTTAAGAATAACTCTAATATACATTTAAATTGTTGTTGATTTATTGGTTAAAATATTCATTGGCCTACCTATTAGAATAATCTCTTATTATATAATCCAGAATATTCTTTTATTCACTTTTGCATTCCTTAATTTTCTTATTATCATATTATGAAGTACATGAATTTACCTCAAAATTATACTTGAAATAGTTCACTTATACATTGTTAATTAAGTTTTAGAGTATTTTTTGTGTTATCACCCTTAATGTCAAAAGGTTTCTTGATCAGTTCACAAATTATAAGAATTTATGTCAAATAACTACTAGTTTTAGATAAAAAATAATCTAAACACACTTCTTAATATTTCCTTGACATTTTCATTTGGATTTACTTGTGAACATGGGATTCACATTTGACCAAAGTTCATTAAATTTTAAAATTGGATTTTAAGAAATAAAATACATATTTCCATCCATACAAGTCTTAAAATGATGTAATCAATTAGTTTTCTAAAAAATTTATGATAATTCAACTTCAACAATGATATTTAGTTAGGCTTCAGACTCTCTTAGAACACACTAAAAATGAAAAAAATAATACATGAAATATTATAATTAGATGGTTCCTTTTCCCAACAATAAAATATTTATTACCATATTTAATATTCAAATATGATTTTTCAGTTTTCACAAAAAATATAAATTGAGTTGTAAACTAATTGAAGAGTGAGAGTGATACAACTAGGTGATCGTTCCATGGAAGGGACAACAACATCATCCATTTTTCCCTAGTAAAACACACCATCCATTTACCTTTCTTAAAACCTATAAAATAAAATAAAAGTGAAAAATCAAAATTAAATGAAGAGAAAACAAATGAAACAAGTTTTAACCCTACCAAGAAGGGGTTGGATATTTACTTCCCAACATAATGGTTCTAGAAAGTTTTCCCCAATCAGTATGAGGATGGGGTTTTCTAAATATGAATCACTATATTTTTCTAAATTGAATGACTTGTATTTTAAGGGTGGACATGTAAATTGTAAAAAAATGAAAATTATATATTTTATTAAGGATTTATTTATCTATGTAACATACATACTCCACCTTAATGGAAATCTCTATGAGGTGTAGTGATGGTGGGGACTGTAATGCGGGTACCTTGGCTATATATTCTTCTTTTTATACTATTAAAATTTATTTAATAATATCCAAGAGTTAAATATTTTCTCTAATAGTTTCATATTTTTATAGTTAGAAATACTTTAGGGGAATCCAACAACTATATAATTTTGTAATAAATTCACAAGATCAATGAGTTCTAAATTCATAATCAATAAAATTTCAATGAAAATAATTTAAAATTGAACATCCACCCTGAAAAATCATGTATTATCTTCTTGGTTAGTTTTAAAACTATGAGTAAGAATTCCATGCATATGATTTATTATCATTTAAATCTATCCCTGGTGGAATTTGTTTTCTTTATATCTATATATTTGTTTTTTTTTCTATTTTTAGACATGAACAACATTGCAAGACAAAGTTCCCCAAAACAACACCAAATTTATTCAAGGAAATCTTCATGGGATCTTAGTAAATATAATTTAAATTTACACTAGAATGTAATATTAGTGTAGAGTATTATTGTATTCCAAAGAGTATCACTCAAACACACTATCATTTTTTGTTATTATTTAAATTAATTTAAAATTATTTTAAAAATTACAACAATAAAAATGGGAGCATAAAATGAAAGATTAATGAGAGTGAAAATAAAAACATAGATGATGAAAATAAAAACACAAAACACAAAAATGGATTAAAGGAAATTACTCATAAGATTAACTAAATGGTTCCTTCACTATTTTTAAAAAATTATTCCTAATGTAACTCTATGATCATTCCAACATAATTCACAAAACCATACCAACTATGCTAATGGTTTAAATCATAATACTAACAGAGACCTATAGTGCACCACATTTTATTTCATCTTAGTCTTATAAGAGGAAAACACCTTTTCTGATTGTGAATTGTTCACTAGCCTATATGGGTTGTAATCAAATCCAATTTCCTCCCACTATCACAACATCAACTATATACTAGTCCTTAGTAAAATAGATAAAATATATGTTTTTTCATGACCTGACATCTATAGGCTATAAACCTATTCATTTTACCCCATGGATCTTTTATAATACCTTGGATTCCTTCGCAGTACAACACAAGATATTTCCTATAGTCCAAAACATGATCTTTTAGTATGATTTGTCCTCACTCACACACACCCTATGAAACTTCCTAGGAGATCACCCATACCAACACTACTCCTGGAAAACATGATTAACTGTGATGTTATAATTACTAATTCTATAAAAAATAATGATAAACCATTTTTATATAGGTAGTGACATTTAGAATTTTAAAGTCTCACTTGTCTCGGAGGGTTACATTCTCCACACCTTTAAAGAGCACCATATTTTTTGTGGTCCACACACATAAAACCCATGAAATGTAATTTAATTTATAGCTAGGTATTGTCTTTGGTACAATTTTAAATGAACAAACCTATGCTACTCTGATTCAATCCCCTAAGATGGCCCATAACATTACTTGAAGGGAGTTCCTAATCCCTACAGGCTGACAAATAATGAAAATAAATCAAATTATACCCTTTTTTAATGATTTGGTGTAATTGATTAACATTTGAAAGATGAATTCCACTCATAAATCATTCATGAAAATTTAATTTATTGGAATTCCACCCCATGTAAACGATCAATTTTAAATATAGAAATAATCATATAATCTATAAATTGAACAAATAATCTCACATAGTAATCACTAAAATCCAATAAACATCTCTAATAAAACACAAATATAAACTAAAATAAAACATTAAGCCTAAATAAAGATATCATTGAAGAAAGACCAAGTGACTAAAAACACTAAACACGTGACATTAAATAAATACCAGAAAAACTATATTCAAATATTTCTATAGCATGGAACTCTGATATATTGAATGGAAATGTCATATTTATAAATGGAATTCCATAATATATTATTGAATCATCATGTCAAGTCATTCAAAATAGAGAATAATATGATGTCTCACACTATTTTCCTACCTTTTGAGATCAATAATACCCTTGAAACGATGACTCTGGCTATCTTGGGGTCTTAGATCAGGGGTAGATTAGGTTGGTTCCTGAAAAAATGTTATCAGAGAACAATTGTTATTTGGGAACAGTATGATAGATATAAAATAAGTTCATAAAAATTCAAGAGGTAGATCTCATGCGAGTTTCTTCTCACCACCTTATCATTAAGAATCTCGATCCACAATAGATTTTCAGTGGGTGTGAGTTTCTTGAAACAAATCCTTGTTCTTAGTTGTTCTTGAGATTTCTAGTTTTTATTTGAGTAATTGTATTTTAATTATAATTTGAGGTGTTGTGTAAATATTTTACCATTTGGGGGGTAAAAATATAAAGATATGTAAAGGTGTTCCATCATCTCACTTGATCTAGAAAACTCCTTTAAACTTTGAAAAACCACTTTTAAATTTGTAAACATTTTGAAAACCATTTTCATTGAATATATATTTGAAAATATAGAAAATAATATATATAAATCTTTTTGAAAACCTTTTAAACATAATTAATTTTATAAATAATTTTTGTTCATAAGGATCTTATGATATAATTTAATAATATTTTTGAAAACATTTTTATAAATCATGATTTTGGATGTAAAGACATTTTCAAAATAAAAGGCTGTTTTTCTTTAAGAAATTATTTTTTGAACAAATGAATACCAAAATAAAATAAAATGATGGAAAAACACATATTATCATGACATGACCATAGGATAAGAAAATTCATAACATTTACAGAGATATGGATCATAACATTTCATCAACGTAAGTATAATGATATATACCTTGGAAAAATAATGAGATTATAGTAATAAACTATGTTAACATTGAATCACAACCCCCATTAAAGTATAAAATTCCATCAATAAAAAATATTAGTTAAATTATTTATATTTATGATATATCATGTCATGTGGGGTGTATATAAACCTCGTAAAAAACTATTGGTGCAGAACATAAAATGTATCTCAAAAACGGAAAATTGAAACAAAATTAGCTCACTTATTTGGAAACATTTGAAACGTAATCCTTGTGATATAGAGATCATAAAATGGATATGTAAATAATCATAAATTTGAGGATAATAATCATAGAATAAATTCACGGTATTTACATAAACCACAAAATTGAAACCATTTGTGAATATTAAATATAGCTAATATGAATAAAAGCGAGACAAGAAATATTCTTACCTTAAGTCATGAAATTATTCATACACATTCCAAATAACATTATAATAAATTTAATATTATTATAAATATACCAAAAATCCATATTGTTATATATAATTATATATATTATTTCATTGTGTCATTATATTACCTGTTTATTAACAATTTCATGTTATGGTTAGGCTTCTTGTAATAACCACATTATTTTTAATATAGTTGTTGACTTGATATCTTTTTCATTTTTATTTGATAATGGTTTCCACATTTGTAGAATATAAAAAATTATTGAAATAACATATATATTTAGTATATATTCATTTATAATACATTATAAATGAAATAAATATGATATTAAATACACCATTAAAGGATATAGTATTTTGTACGTATGCATAAATGATTTTTACATTTTCATGAGATGTTTTGAAAGAAAGAAACATTGACGGTATATATAATAATTAAAGTAGAAT
The DNA here is from genome assembly GCA_963277665.1 of Viscum album. Classification (NCBI taxonomy): domain Eukaryota; kingdom Viridiplantae; phylum Streptophyta; class Magnoliopsida; order Santalales; family Viscaceae; genus Viscum; species Viscum album. Next base: position 1,426,412,028 of record OY728125.1, read on the forward strand.
AATTAAGACATATATAAAACATAGTTTTTTAACCAATCCTTAATACATATCATGTAATTCGTGAATGAATTACATCACATTGAGTAGGTGGTAGTCCGTATGCCCAAAAATGATGTTATCACATTCCCAAAAAATGGAAATCATAAGGTATGTTTTATATAATAATAACATAATAATAAATACGTAAAAAATAAAAGAAATCTATATATAATATAAAAATATAAATTCCATCATTATTACCTACCATGGGAGGTGTTAATGAATAACAAATGATATTGGTTGCCGAGGTAGTAGTTTTCCATAAAAATAAATAATGATTGTTTATCCCTTTTGATGGATTCTTATGAATATTCTGATAATAACATTAAAATAAAAAAATTATTATAATTGACACACATAGTATATTATATATTTTTTATACATAAACAATTTAAGTGGTGGAGAAAGAAATAAAATAAAAGTGCTCGTTGAAGAACATTACAACTACTTATGCTAACTCCTTTTGGTTATCACTAAAGGATATAATTGGTTTTATTTATGAAAAAATTGAGTATTATAGGATTATAGGAGAGATGTTCGGATTTATTTTTTCAATACATGGTTTATAAAAGTGGATATTTTGGAGTGAATATGTGAGGAGGGTGGGTACATTTATATATTGAACCAGTGGAATTTTGGAAAATATAGGAAGGTAAACATTATTGAGAGGTATTACTTATATAATGTGCCTAAAATAAGGATCCGAATTAGATAAAATAGAGTATATTCTCTAAAAATTGACATCAAATAGGTTTCTTACAAGTTTGTAGGTTATTTGGACCCTTATGTTAAATATTAGTCCCATGGTAAACCCATTTTCTCTTAATCTCTATAATTAATTTCAACTATTTTGACTAATCATTTTGGTATGAAATTAAATATAACATATTTTATAATATAAATTATTTTATTTCAAAATATGAATTGCATTTTTTGATTTTAAATTTCACATAAGAGGAGAAAATAATTTAAATCTTAACTTGCAGACAACACGAAATAATGGATTTTTAATGTGAAAATGTTTAAAGGCATGAAATGTTTTTATATCCAATTTAAATGTGAAATGGATTCAGATTACCTAAATTGGATTATTATATGTATATTTTATCTAAATATATTTTAAATATAAATAAAAATATAATTTTACTATATAAATAAATTAGATGAAAATTAGGGTTTAAAATAAATTCGAATTTTTTTACAATTCATAAAAGTATCCAACTTCCCTTAAAGACAATAAAATAGACACAATGATAGTTTTGATAATCCAATTTAAAAAATTTATGTTTATTCTATAATATCTATTATATAAAAGAGTCAAAATTTATTTTTACAATAATCCTTCCATTAAAAGTATGCAAAACTACCATATTGAAAAATTGAATCCTTTGATACTTAAAATTGGGTTTGTTATTATTTTATTCATTTCTACCATATTTGATGAATGTAAAAACATATGAATAAATATATAATATTTTAACATCATTAATTACTCTAACTAATTTTTACTAAATTAATTTATTATTATAAAACACCTTTGTGGGCACTAAAATAATTTTTAATAAAAAAATCATTTATATGTAATTGGTTTTTATTTTCATTTAGAATTCAATGATAATGAACGAATTAATTTCATAAAAATTAATAAACCAGTGTTTCATAATATTTTCAATATTATTCATATATTCCATTCCAATGACTAGGTCATAGATATAATCATATTTTAATAATAATATTAATAGTATATTTTAGTTCAGAAGAATTCAATCTTGAAAATAACGCAAGATATCGCAGGAACATGGCATTGTTTGAAACATAATGAAAACATAGTTCCATGTTTACGATAAAATAATCTATTTTTTTCATGTACTGAAAGATTAAATTTTTGATATGTATAAGGAAATTGTACCATGGTGTTACATATAATAGATCCCATCAAATAAATTTTAATTATTTTAAAAACATTAATTAATAAAAAATAAGGGTGTTACATTGTACCAACTTAAAATTAATTTTTCCATCAATATTCATCTGGGACATAAAATTATTAATTCATAAATGTAACTTTTAATGAAAACTATATGTTAAAAATAAATAAAAACGTCTTTTAAAAAAATAATGTCAGAAGCATAATGGTTACCCAATGAAACAAATACTTGGTTTCCACAAGGGGTAGCATAGGTGGATAGTGAAATCATAGAAATAGATGGTAAACATAACACTATGACACTATCTTCGAGTTATATAAACATTTATTAGATTAATTGGGTGATTGATAGAATGTTAATGATCTAAAACCATTAATCTATGATAATATGAGTGATCATTTGACTCATCTGGAATAGTGGTACTGGGATACAATTTTTTGTTTCAATATTTGTTACCTATAGCTAAATAATAATCACAATGAGATATAATAAATTTATTTCATTCCACTTTGTAACGCCCCGACCCCAGCTACCCAGAGTCGGTGCATTAATTACATAACATTGGCATGATCACAAGAAAGATCAAATCCCGAAAGACCGATTGGTTTAGTAGCCTTGGAAACACTAGATATATTCATAAGTTTTACATTACATCATAAAATGAAAAACTACTACAACAACATATTGTCTCCATAAACCACACTCATATCCCCACATAATATCCCTGAAGGTCATTCATAACTTACTTCTTCACTTCCTGGGAAAAATAAAACATAGAAAAGGGGTGAGCTCAAATGCCCAGTAAGGATAACAAAATAGCGGAAACTTTCATAAATAATAATAAACTTTTAAGGCAATGTATAACTAAAACAAAAGCCTTTCAAACATGAACTTTCAACATGGTATGGCATAAACAAAATGAAATAATTCCATTTACTTACTCACATGGATATTCTACTAATCGAATAATCACATGCAAAAATCAATAACCACTTTCATAATGTTGGAATGCATAATGCCAGACTATCATAACCACATAGTCAAGGCCTCGTGCCAAGACTACAAATAATATTTTGTCAAGGCCTTGTGCCAAGACACTAGTTTGTCTCATGAGACCTACCGATGCATCGAGGAGCTATAGCGGGCTCCACCCGTCACTTATTAAGTCCAATGCATTCCCATATGAAAAGGTTTAAACATAACATAAACATTCGTATTAAAACTATCATACGAAATGTCAATAATTTCACCATAAACTATGAATGGTATAAAAATAGCACATCCATAGTCAAACATATCACAAAACCTTCAATAAAATATAGAAGTTTTGTATAATAAATCAACTTCAAATAATCTTAAAATCCATCAAAGGATGTTGACATAGATGAAATCAAAATTCTTTTTAAAGAAATATCTCCTTTTATTTTGAAATAATTTAAGATCCATATAAAATAAATCATTTTCTTTGAAAATATTCTTATAAGCTTGTAAGGAAAGCTTTGAATATTTTATAACGGCGTAAAATAACCGCACCCGCCGTATAAGTTAAAAAAAACATTCTTACCTCAATTCTGTCGAAAAGGTTAAAAAGGACCTTGTTTTGAAAACGACGGAAATATTCCTTTATAAACCTCTTATAAAAAGTCAAAAAAAGGGTATAAATGACTTTAACCCATATTCTTGTAAATAGTAAAAATGTTTTGAAATACATTTTTAAGAAACATGGATGTGGATGATAAAGAGATCCCAGTAGATTATTACATATAAACAACCTCGGATAATGAAGAGATTGTGAAATAACCCTTACCTTGTACTTTTCCTTGGTTGTGGTAGGTTAACCTCCTGTATAATGGTGAAATAATTGTTATTAAATTATACAATAGTCATATACATTAATATGATATCATATATGATCTTTTAATATTGATTTGATAATAATATCTTAGTATTATCGTTGTTTCGGGTGTTAACTTACTTGTTTTCTTTTGTATGTTTTGTTACGTAAGACATGTATGTAAAGGATAGGTTGTATATTATTCATATCCAGAATGATATCAAGTCCTTAAACATCATTTTTTAAATCATCAAATTATACTTGAATGGATACGATGGAGAATGAATCTCATCGCGTTCGTGGAGACGGTAGTCCGTACCTACGCACGAGCGACAATATCATTATTTTGATATTAAAATAATATATAAATGGATGGTATATCATATATACAGAATCATTAACATGTTATATTTATTATTTACATGAGTTACACATCATTATTATACCCATCCAAATAATATTATATTGAATAACAATTACACCACGACGTGGAGACGGTAAGCCGTACGTACGCACGTATGGTGACATGTTATTCAAAGGGTAGATAGGATAATGAATATGGTTGTACCATATTTATAATAACATCACAGTATATGTGAGATACTGGAGTTATTATTTTAGAATGGTAAGAACAAAGGAAGAAGAAGTGGAAGAAGAAATGAACTTAGAAAAGGGTGGTGAAATCATTACCTCTTCTTCGGGTTCTTCCTTTTGATTTGATCAAAAGGGCTCCTTAGGTTGGCTTTCTGATCCAACTAAGGCCTCTAGGTTGTATTGAGGGATGTTGGGAGAGTATTTGGGCAGAGTTTGGCCGATCCAAAAGGCTTTAGAGGTGTGAAGAAATGAGAAGGAGGAGTGCCTTTTATAAGAGGGGTGAGGGGCACCTTTGGAAATGCTAGAAATATTAATTTATAATAAATTCATATTCGGTTTCTAATGGCTCCAAAATTGACTATTCAAAGGTTAAGGTGGGGATAGGTCGAAAACAACTCAACCAATAGAATTTAGACAGGTTTGGGTACTTATATTAACCTTATCTTTAAGTATTAACTCTAAGTTAATTAGTTTCACTTTTACAATGTCTCTTTGTATTTTTATATTATATGGTTAATAGACTTACCATATACATACAAGAGACCCCCAAGTGGTACATTAATGATTAAACTATCATAATATAAGTCTCTTGACCGAACCTTAGATTTTTAGGAATTTAATATCAATTAATAATATAATATTTGTTTTAAGAACTCTTTTATGTCAATTTTGACACTATTCAATAGTTGATTTTTGTGAAACTCATAACAGATTGATTACTTCGAACAAAGTCAATTAAATCAATCCTAATATATCATATTATCCTATAAAATTAGTTTAATTCATTAAAAGTTTCATATTATATTTATTTGGGTATTTATAATATCAATTTTGTTAATTTTCTACTATTTTAGTAATTACTGCATCATCATTGTGTCATAAATAAAATAAATTATTAAATGTATAAAAATTATAAATAAAACATCATTATGTAGGAAATCTTTTTAGCTTTCTAATGAATATTTATAATAGAAAATCCAACATGTATAACCCTATGTAAAAATTGTTCTTCTAAAAGATGTAAGCTTATGCCATTTTTGTATTCATTTTAACTTAATTAAAATAAAGTGTCATTATCACTCACAAGTGGATCCATGGGGTCCCAAAATAGACCCAAAGATGCCCATGGTCGACCATGTATCAACCAATAGGGTTAAGACACGTTTTAAGGTAATTTATTATTATTATAATATTATTTTTTATCCCTTATTTACCGGATTTACCCTTAACTATGGTAAATAAAATATTTACCGCAGTAATTATTCAAAATGTCTAAAAATAAAAGTTACCTATTTACAAAATTTGAACATCCTGATTCCAAATATGGAATCCATTTTTCAAAATTCAAAACACAGAAGTGGCAGAAATTAATTTAAAATTAATTCCCGCTGTCAAAACAAAAAGCGTGTTTTTAAGAGATAATAACTATCAAAAGATTGACACTTGTTTATGTTCGGTTTAATTGTAAAATTATGTCCAATGACCAAAATTATATTAAATGGTAAAAATATATTCTAAATATACTTTAAAACTACTAAAATTCATAATTTATCACTATTAATTATTCTGATTAAAAAAGTTGTTTTTAATTAAAATTTAGTAATTTTCACTATTCATCAAAATATGAAAGTTATCCGAAAAGTACCAAAATTTCACCTTAGGCTATATTAGATATTCCAAATCCAAAAATGAAGTCCATTTTGAAATATAAAATATATATAATTTTAAAAAGTAGGTATTACTATTCACAACGGCTAGTTTAATTAGTTGTGGTGTGTGTTAGAACTCGAGGTTGCGTACAACACACGCTATCGCATTATTCGAAGGGAAACGTACCGTGGAAGCTTGGGGTGTTTCATTTTAAATTTTTGATGTCCCCATTTAGTCAAAAAGTTTAAAATATTGTATTTAAAAAGGTTTCACTATTAGAAGTTGATAAAAGTGAAATACTGAAAATGAATCTGTTCTTGCAATATGACTAAGAAACTCATAATAGGGATTCTAAAATTATAAGGATTATATAAAGTTCAAAATGTAGTTAATACTATTCATGACCTCTTTTAATGGTGTGATTGAACTCGGTGTTGCGTGTAGTGCAAGTTATTGAATTATTTTTAAGAAATAACACACTCTGAAATCCTGGGGTGTTACATTCTCCCCTCCTTCAATAAATTGCGTCCTCGCAATTTGAAATTGTTCTTCGAAAATAAAAGGTTGAAAGTAGAAAATATATTTGTGGGAAAACCCACATCGGAAATTGGGTTACTAAAATTTAGTCTTAATATGAGGAAAAGATAAATGAAAGGGTCACAACCAAATTATGATCCTGATTAGGAGAACATTGGTGGCAATTAGAGACATATAATTGGAGGAAAAACGTAAATATTTATAGGTAGTGATTGAGGTCATCAATCACAAACAAGTATAAAATTGAGGTCCTTAAACTCATCAATATATGATGATTTGAAGTACCATCGGTTCAACAAAATATAGGGTATTGGGACAACACATTTTTGACATTTCAAAATATCTTAGTTGAAATCCCACATCGAAAAATGAATTAATGAGGCCTCAATTTAAAATAAAGAGTGGAAAGTATGAAGATTACCGAAAATAACACATACTAGGGTTCCATGTAGGAAAATATGGATATGGAAGAGAAATCTAACCATCAATTATCTGATGGAGAGTGGTAGAGAACATGGCTATGAAAAGGCCAACAATCCCAAAGCCATAAATTTGTGATGATTTAAGGTACCATCTAGGACAACATTTTTGTTCTAAGTTTCTATTATTAATGTTGAGGAATTTATTTATGAGATTGGCTAAGATAATAAGGAGATATACTTACTTTATAATTAGAATTTTACCCATTAATAAATTTCTACCACAAACTCATCTTTCACTCTAAAAGATAATAGAACGTAATTTTTTTTTCTATTTATACTATTCGTACAGGGTTCCAAAATAAATGAATTTATAATTCATATACCAGATCTTTTAAAAAAAACTACATTATTTAATTCAGGACATCTCGTGGGATAGTGGTAGGTGATACACCCTTGTCGCCCTTCGGTTGCGGGTTCAAGTCTCGCAGCCTTGTCGGACGCGACGGGTTGCCGCCCGACCTCCGGGTTGTCCTTTTATGGCAATCCAAAATAATCCAAACTAGAACTATCCAAAATACTTCTGTCTAAACTCACAGTCCAACATTTATAAGGAAGGTAAACATAATATAGATCCTTTTTACCCCGTAATAGAATATGAATACCTTCATCATGTATTACCATATTCCTTATTGATTACATTCATGCTCCCTTATTCCATATAGAATGCTGGATATACTTCATTAATCCAAAAATGTTTTAAACCCCAACAATGATGGAATATACAAATCATTAATCAGTTCCAAGGTAGTCAAGAATATCCAATATAATTTATCCAAAATAATCACATATTATTCCAAAATCACTACCTCAGTATCAGAACTATATTATGATTTATCATTCTCTCAACCATATATTTTCCAAAAATTTAACCTTCTATTGAGTCACTTTTCTTTGTTCCACACAATCTCAAGTTCTTAATGAAATAGTACTGCAGTACAATCCTTATATACTCCATAATTATTATAACAAGTACATTGTTGATACAACACTCAATTGACATAATCAACATAAGAACTCTAATCATTCCTCTTCATCTGTGGTAGTATCATAACTTGATTATTATCCAATAGCATCATTTGCGGCATAGTCTGATGACTGGGACATAGGTTCGCGTAGTGTCCAAACTCCTTGCAAATGAATCATTGTACATTTAAAACCATTTTCTTACCCTTGCAGTCATGTACTTTGTGCCATTTTCCTCCACACTTATAACAAACTCTCATTCCTTTCAGGCAAGTTCCAGGGTGTTTCTTTCCACAGTTACCACATATGGGAAAATTCTTCTTTTCCCTCTTACTTTTATCCATCTTTCTCTCTTCCATCCTTTTCTTCTCTTGCTTCCCTTCAAAGCCATAAGACTCAGTAAACTCTTTACTTATCTTATCAACACATGATATTATTTCTTCATATGATGATAATACATGGGAGACTATTTCTCTTATAAATTCTAGCTTAAGACCATGAAAGATATGATCCTTCCTTCTCTTTGGATCATGTGCATTTCTGGAGTTCTCATTCCTTCTACTGGGCACCATTTCTAAACAATGGCATACACTAGATCAGTTTATGAATAAAAATACATAATCCCATACTTATAAAACACTTAACATAAATTGAACTATTTATGGATATAATCCATAATCATAAGAATGTTTTCTTTGAGGAAGTATATACTCATAATCCCTTCAAAATGATTTGTCAAGAAAATGAGAGTTATCCTAAGCATATCCCCCGGGAGTGTCGTAACCAAGAGTGCAGCAAGGCCCGTTGTCGTGCACCAGTTCCCGTTCGAGTCTAGCTCAAAGCGGTGTTTTCGGGTTTTACCCCTAGGTACATCTGTGCCAGAGCCGCCTCTACCTGCTCGTATCCAGACAGGGATGTATTGCTCGGAAAACTCACAAAATCTCTACAATACCAAAATTCTAGGAAGTTCTTCTATACTAATCCTCAAAGTTCATCTTAGGTCTACGTGCTCTAATCAGAGTTTATCTAAATCTAGTTTCCAAGGTTTGTACTAAACTTCCTCTGATACCAACTGTAACGCCCCGACCCCAGCTACCCAGAGTCGGTGCATTAATTACATAACATTGGCATGATCACAAGAAAGATCAAATCCCGAAAGACCGATTGGTTTAGTAGCCTTGGAAACACTAGATATATTCATAAGTTTTACATTACATCATAAAATTAAAAACTACTACAACAACATATTGTCTCCATAAACCACACTCATATCCCCACATAATATCCCTGAAGGTCATTCATAACTTACTTCTTCACTTCCTGGGAAAAATAAAACATAGAAAAGGGGTGAGCTCAAATGCCCAGTAAGGATAACAAAATAGCGGAAACTTTCATAAATAATAATAAACTTTTAAGGCAATGTATAACTAAAACAAAAGCCTTTCAAACATGAACTTTCAACATGGTATGGAATAAATAAAATGAAATAATTCCATTTACTTACTCACATGGATATTCTACTAATCGAATAATCACATGCAAAAATCAATAACCACTTTCATAATGTTGGAATGCATAATGCCAGACTATCATAACCACATAGTCAAGGCCTCGTGCCAAGACTACAAATAAGATTTTGTCAAGGCCTTGTGCCAAGACACTAGTTTGTCTCATGAGACCTACCGATGCATCGAGGAGCTATAGCGGGCTCCACCCGTCACTTATTAAGTCCAATGCATTCCCATATGAAAAGGTTTAAACATAACATAAACATTCGTATTAAAACTATCATACGAAATGTCAATAATTTCACCATAAACTATGAATGGTATAAAAATAGCACATCCATAGTCAAACATATCACAAAACCTTCAATACAATATAGAAGTTTTGTATAATAAATCAACTTCAAATAATCTTAAAATCCATCAAAGGATGTTGACATAGATGAAATCAAAATTCTTTTTAAAGAAATATCTCCTTTTATTTTGAAATAATTTAAGATCCATATAAAATAAATCATTTTCTTTGAAAATATTCTTATAAGCTTGTAAGGAAAGCTTTGAATATTTTATAACGGTGTAAAATAACCGCACCCGCCGTATAAGTTAAAAAAACATTCTTACCTCAATTCTGTCGAAAAGGTTAAAAAGGACCTTGTTTTGAAAACGACGGAAAGATTCCTTTATAAACCTCTTATAAAAAGTCAAAAAAAGGGTATAAATGACTTTAACCCATATTCTTGTAAATAGTAAAAATGTTTTGAAATACATTTTTAAGAAACATGGATGTGGATGATAAAGAGATCCCAGTAGATTATTACATATAAACAACCTCGGATAATGAAGAGATTGTGAAATAACCCTTACCTTGTACTTTTCCTTGGTTGTGGTAGGTTAACCTCCTGTATAATGGTGAAATAATTGTTATTAAATTATACAAGAGTCATATACATTAATATGATATCATATATGATCTTTTAATATTGATTTGATAATAATATCTTAGTATTATCGTTGTTTCGGGTGTTAACTTACTTGTTTTCTTTTGTATGTTTTGTTACGTAAGACATGTATGTAAAGGATAGGTTGTATATTATTCATATCCAGAATGATATCAAGTCCTTAAACATCATTTTTTAAATCATCAAATTATACTTGAATGGATACGATGGAGAATGAATCTCATCGCGTTCGTGGAGACGGTAGTCCGTCCGTACGCACGAGCGACAATATCATTCTTTTGATATTAAAATAATATATAAATGGATGGTATATCATATATACAGAATCATTAACATGTTATATTTATGATTTACATGAGTTACACATCATTATTATACCCATCCAAATAATATTATATTGAATAACAATTACACCACGACGTGGAGACGGTAAGCCGTACGTACGCACGTATGGTGACATGTTATTCAAAGGGTGGATAGGATAATGAATATGGTTGTACCATATTTATAATAACATCACAGTATATGTGAGATACTGGAGTTATTATTTTAGAATGGTAAGAACAAAGGAAGAAGAAGTGGAAGAAGAAATGAACTTAGAAAAGGGTGGTGAAATCATTACCTCTTCTTCGGGTTCTTCCTTTTGATTTGATCAAAAGGGCTCCTTAGGTTGGATTTCTGATCAAACTAAGGCCTCTAGGTTGTATTTAGGGATGTTGGGAGAGTATTTGGGCAGAGTTTGGCCGAACCAAAAGGCTTTAGAGGTGTGAAGAAATGAGAAGGAGGAGTGCCTTTTTATAATAGGGGTGAGGGGCACCTTTGGAAATGCTAGAAATATTAATTTATAATAAATTCATATTCGGTTTATAATGGCTCCAAAATTGACTATTCAAAGGTTAAGGTGGGGATAGGTCGAAAACAACTCAACCAATAGAATTTAGACAGGTTTGGGTACTTATATTAACCTTATCTTTAAGTATTAACTCTAAGTTAATTAGTTTCACTTTTACAATGTCTCTTTGTATTTTTATATTATATGGTTAATAGACTTACCATATACATACAAGCGACCCCCAAGTGGTACATTAATGATTAACCTATCATAATATAAGTCTCTTGGCCGAACCTTAGATTTTTAGGAATTTAATATCAATTAATAATATAATATTTGTTTTAAGAACTCTTTTATGTCAATTTTGACACTATTCAATAGTTGATTTTTGTGAAACTCATAACAGATTGATTACTTCGAAAAAAGTCAATTAAATCAATCCTAATATATCATATTATCCTAGAAAATTAGTTTAATTCATTAAAAGTTTCATATTATATTTATTTGGGTATTTATAATATCAATTATGTTAATTTTCTACTATTTTAGTAATTACTGCATCATCATTGTGTCATAAATAAAATAAATTATTAAATGTCTAAAAATTATAACTAAAACATCATTATGTAGGAAATCTTTTTAGCTTTCTAATGAATATTTATAATCGAAAATCCAACATGTATAACCCTATGTAAAAATTGTTCTTCAAAAGGATGTAAGCTTATGCCATTTTTGTATTCATTTTAACTTAATTAAAATAAAGTGTCATTATCACTCACAAGTGGATCCATGGGGTCCCAAAATAGACCCAAAGATGCCCATGGTCGACCATGTATCAACCAATAGGGTTAAGACACGTTTTAGGGTAATTTATTATTATTATAATATTATTTTTTATCCCTTATTTACCAGATTTACCCTTAACTATGGTAAATAAAATATTTACCGCATTAATTATTCAAAATGTCTAAAAATAAAAGTTACCTATTTACACAATTTGAACATCCTGATTCCAAATATGGAATCCATTTTTCAAAATTCAAAACAAATAAGTGGCAGAAATTAATTTAAAATTAATTCCCGCTGTCAAAACAAAAAGCGTGTTTTTAAGAGATAATAACTATCAAAAGATTGACACTTGTTTATGTTCGGTTTAATTGTAAAATTATGTCCAATGACCAAAATTATATTAAATGGTAAAAATATATTCTAAATATAATTTAAAACTACTAAAATTCATAATTTATCACTATTAATTATTCTGATTAAAAAAGTTGTTTTTAATTAAAATTTAGTAATTTTCACTATTCATCAAAATATGAAAGTTATCCGAAAAGTACCAAAATTTCACCTTAGGCTATATTAGATATTCCGAATCCAAAAATGAAGTCCATTTTGAAATATAAAATATATATAATTTTAAAAAGTAGGTATTACTATTCACAACGGCTAGTTTAATTAGTTGTGGTGTGTGTTAGAACTCGAGGTTGCGTACAACACACGCTATCGCATTATTCGAAGGGAAACGTACCGTGGAAGCTTGGGGTGTTTCATTTTAAATTTTTGATGTCCCCATTTAGTCAAAAAGTTTAAAATATTGTATTTAAAAAGGTTTCACTATTAGAAGTTGATAAAAGTGAAATACTGAAAATGAATCTGTTCTTGCAATATGACTAAGAAACTCATAATAGGGATTCTAAAATTATAAGGATTATATAAAGTTCAAAATGTAGTTAATACTATTCATGACCTCTTTTAATGGTGTGATTGAACTCGGTGTTGCATGTAGTGCAAGTTATTGAATTATTTTTAAGAAATAACACACTCTGAAATCCTGGGGTGTTACACACTTTATATTCACAATCTTACCCTTTTTTTAATTCCTTGGCTTGTTTTCCACTCCATATTTTACTCTAGGAATGAAGGTGAATTTATTATTCCTAAATAACTAGTGAATCATAAGACCCATAATGAATAATAATTAATTTATCCTATATTTAGATTACATCATAGAAAAATGTCTTGAAAAAGTTATCCAGTATTCTTAAATCCTTATATGGTGAGATAATACTTTAATATCTAAAACCTCATCTGATGTTTAACGCATTCCATAAATGGTTAACCTTTTAACACAAGCAAAAGATAAAAATACAAAACATTAGAGATACTGTATCTAAATGCATCAAAATCAGATTATTATTGATCCCTCAGATATCATAATGTATCTCTTCATTTCTACATACTAGACATGTGACTACATTCATCATGTACTCTCAAAAATCATGGTAATAACCTGAATTAACATAAAACCATATAGTAAACATACACACTTCTTTATTAATTATATAGAACATATATTATTTAATGTATTGCTTATGTAATTTTTTTTATAATCCATCCAATATAGCATAAACTAATTTTTCGAAAAATCCTTTATCATTTCTAAGGACATTGATAGTGTCCAATTTTATTTATCCAAATCAATACTCTCATTGTACATGATAAGGACTAGTTATTAATTATCAAGAATATATTAAGGGTTACATTCCCTTGATCAAAATTTCACCTTTTTAATAATTCACTATTCAAGGATTTTATCACCATTCCATATATTTTTAGAAAACTATAATGAAAAAAATATGCTACATTATTCATATAACAGAACTCATGAATAAAAATACATAGACAATTTAATCATCCAATTTTTATCAACCAATTAATAATCTTCATCATATTATTCCTTTAGAGCCCCATCCAAATATATGAAATTGGAATCATTTCAACCAAATTTAATTATACAAATAGATAATAATAATAGAATCGAACATGCCATTCATATAGCACTCGTGGACTCTTCCTCGTCAGGAAGAAGATTACTCTTATAATATTGAGAATTTCATTAATAAGATTTCCCCAAAATATATTGATTTCAAAATGACCATACATTCCATGTTTAATGAATTCAATAGTCTAAGATAACTTTAGGAGGTCATTTTTATCATCTAGTGTGTTAATTGAACTTTTAATTTTTCCATTGAAGTTATGTGGTTTGTGTCATTATTTTCTAGAGTCAAGAAATCTTCATTTTCCTATAAGAGATTTACTTGGGTGTTTATTCCAATATTATCGACACATAGGAAACTAGATATTCTAAAACTGTGATCTCCACTACCTAAACTCTCACCAAACACCTTATGTATATTCTTTATTATGTTTGAGTGTTGGTTAAGGTACACATTATTTTATTGTGTTCTGTGAATGATTACTTTGCATAATCAAAAAATCATATTCTCTAACAATCATCTCATCTGGATGCTTATCAGAATTTTTTTGATCACAATCAATGTTAACCAAGTTCTTTCTAGTTTGATCCATTTGGTAAAACATGAATCCAATGTGTGAGTAAGAAATGATTATGGGAAACAAAATAATCCAGAAAAATCACTTTTAAGATTTCTAAGTCATGATACCAAAATATTTAATCTACGAAACACTAGGTTTATCCTATGTTATGAATTGTCATAATCTTTTTAAATTATTTTTGTGTGTTTTTAAGAGTTTGGGAATATCCAAAGTATATCCCTCAAGAGTATAAAATCATGTGTGCCACAAGGCCCATTGTTATTCACTAGTTGTCGATTGATTCTAGCACAATATAGTTATTTCTTGGTTATTACCACTACATACATGTATGCCAGTGCCATAAAAACATATAGTTTCATGACATCATTTTATTTGTAGGAAACCACTCTTCATATCATTTACTAAATTTCCAGGACATTTTCCTATACTTTTTTAGATATTTAACTTTATCCTATAGACATCCATATATGTATCCTTAGAGTGATAAATATGTATCTGAATATTGTTTTATCATCATATTTTCCAAATAACGACTTAACCTTTCCTTTGAAACCAACTATAGTGACTTAGGCCTAACATACATGGATATTTTATTTGTTTTATAATTATATTCTACAAATTACAAAACCACATTCTAGATGACTTTAATAGTTTAGTTTTATTGGAAAAATGTAATAATAATATTATATCTTAGTGAATGGTATTCAACATCTCCCTAAGTACATCCCTCTTTTGAACTCCAACATAAACCTGAACATCATAACCTAGGGAAATAAATCATAAAAAAGGGTTGATCTTAGATTCCCAATAAGGGTATATAAGGGATATATGTAAGGATAACATGAGCCTCAATATATGAGAAAATGATCATGACATTAAAATAACATTCCATGCATATTAAAGATGACAATCAATAGTCATGGAATAATGATTGGAAGTCAATAAGACATTAATAATAAGGTAATCAAGAGCATAATCCCTAAAATAATAACATAGGAATAAGACATGGAATTTTTGGAATAAACATAATCATACCAAATAATTCCCTATAATTCAAGGCTTATTTCAAAAACTTTTGAGGGAACTTCATAGTGGCTACAACTACTTTTTAGAGAACACCACCATCCCTAGTCCCAGACTTTTCCCTGTAGTTGATCAAGTTACAGCTTCTTCTCATAGTATACCATGTTTAACCATTCTTCCAATAGTTCATTAAGACATTCGATATGTTTCCAATAATTATCTCTTGATATTTAAATATTTACTTAATGCATTGGAGGGAGATATAGGTACCAACCATCACATAATAAAATCATACATATGTGTGTTGAAAGATCAAAAAAGATCATTATATAATAAAAAATGAAGAAAAATAGGTATCATATTAATTAATTCATATAACAACCTTTGAAAAAGAGATAGGTTTCATAATAATTTCATTAATAGATAACCTTTGAAAATAAGAATGTTTACAAATAATTTTATAATAGTGTATCCCATGGATGAGAAATTGGTCTCATAAGATACCTTTCAACATAAAAATAAACAATTCAATGAAATAAAAACAATATTTTCATTAGATCATTTACCGTGTATAGTGATGGATATAAAAAAGGATGAAATCCTACATGGAAAAGGATTTCGAAATATCACTTGGATTATATCATAATTAAAATAAACTTTCACTGAAAATCACTTTCTAAAACATACAAAATTATCATAAAACTAATATATGAATGTATCTTGAAAAAATTATAAATGAATCTTCCAAAAAAATTTAAAAAATGTCTTAAATATATGTTATCTTTTATATTTGAAAACCACTTTTTAAAGGAAAATAATTTTGCAAGAATGTTTCTTTGAAAATAGCATTGAAATCTTATAAAAAAATATTTGGAAATCATTAAATATATTTTATATTCCAAAAAAAAATTTCAGAATCATTTTTTTTCTAAAATATAAATTAAATATCATTTAAAACATTTTATTTAGAAAACATTGTTTAAGAAGGAAAAATGTTTTTGACTGAAAATATAGTTTTTCATGAAAAAAATTTTATCTCTTAAATAAATAATGATATGAAAATGAATAGAAAAATTTTATTCTCTTGGAATAAATGTATAAGAATAAAATTCATGAGGATTCATGATATATTAATTTTAATATATCATCAATTTATGCATAATCAAAAAAAATCTTGAGAAACAATGAGATTATACAATAAATTTTGTTAACATCTAATCATTATCCTCTTAAAAAGATAAAATTAAGTAAATATTAAAATGTCATTAAAATAAGGAGATTCAAAATATAACCTGTCAAATTTTCATTATATACACATAATATATGAGTATAGTTTCATAACAAATTTTGTGTCTCAATGAAGGCACATTGAGACAAAATTACCGTAATGGGTTGTTAACTTTTTAACCTTAAAACCCCTGAAAGAGAGATCATAAAGTCTATAAATAAATAACCATAAATATAAGTATAATAAAAATATAATAAATTAATGTGTATTAAATACATGACATAAAATAAATAAGTGTTGAATATGGCCTAGGTCTTGAAGAAATAAAAGTAAGACTAAAAATACCTTTACATTAAGTATTGAATTTTTTCATACATGATCAAGCCTCTTATATAATAAATATAAGTTTATTAAAAATATATAAAATAACTATATTCTTATATGTAAAACCATAATGTATTTTTTATGAATTTATATTACATTTTATTAACAATTATACATTAATTCTACATTTCTATTAGTAATCACTTTATTTTTTGTATATATTTTGGCTTGTTATTTTATGGTCCACTTTATTTGGTCATGATTTCATCATTTATAGAATTTAATACATGATATAAATAAAATATTTATTAATAATAATATATAAATTTTATAAATGGGAAAAGAAATACACCATTTATAGAGATGATAGGTCGTACGTACACATGAATCATGTTTACATTTTCTTATCATATTATGAAAAAATAATAGAAAATGATATATATATAGTATAATTACTATTTATTATATTTAAATATATAGAATATTTTTATTAAACAAATACTTAAAAAATTCCATGTAAATTGTGAATGAATCACATCGATTTAAGGAGGCACTTGTCTACACATCGATAAATGGTGTTATAATATTCCAGAAAAAGTCACGATGGTATGTGTTATATGATTACTGAAAAACATTAATAAATAATATATTTTGATATATCATATAAATAAAGTATTTACTTCACTATTTCCAACCTTGATAGGTTGTAATGGAATAACGAACAACATCAGATCCAGAGGGGGTAGTGCGTTGTACCAACGAACGATGATTCTGTATCGCTTTTGATGGAAGCGTGTGATGTTTTTAGTCATATGACTAACATAAAAAGATTTTCATATATTAAATATACCGAGTTTATTATATAATAATGGTTTAAAAATAATTTAATAGGTGGGAATGAAATAAAATAAATGTTCTAATTGACGAAAGTTACCTATTCCTTGGGTAACTCATTTTTTTTCCAAAAAAGGACTTCTTTGATTTTCATTATTCCCAATATGAGGTTTCTAGAATTTCTAAAGGTATGTTGTTATATTATATGGTATGTTTTTGATGTGACAAAAGGATTCATTATAGTGAATAAGTGGGGAGGGTGAGTGCATTTTTAGAGTGGCGTGTAGTGACATTCTTGTTATTACCAAATGGTAAACAATAATAAGAGGTATTCCGTACATAATTTACCAAAAGTAAAAAAATTATAAAATATGAGATATGGTTGAAATATGTCTGTAACATGTGTTTTTAGATGTTTCTAGGTCTTATATCACCTTAAGGAAATGTTTAGTCCCTTAGTAAACTCATTTTTATCTTAATCACTGTAATCAAGTTTATCTGTTTCCACTAATAATATTGGTCAAAAAATAAATTGAATGTATTATAAAATGTATAATATTATGATTATTAATATTGAATACATTTTCCAAAATTAAAAATATTATAAAAGAAAATTATTTTATAACTAATCCCAATGATGGGATAAAACAATGAGTTTTTCAAGTGACAATCTCTAAATGATCGAAAAATATATAACTCCAATTTTATCCTGTAGTTGATTATAATCAACTAAATTATATTAATAGATTTAATTTTTTTCTAAATATAAATTATAAATAAATAAAAATATAATTTAACAATATAAATTTATTTCACAAAAAGTCAGAGTTCAAATAAAATTCATTATTTCTTCACTATTAATCAAAAATTAAACTTCTATGAAAGAAAAAAAAACAACATAAGATAATATTTAAATTTATATTTGGAAAATTATATTTATAATTCAAATTAAATATACAGATTTTTCAATTATTGGACACACCATCTATTAAAAGGCAGAAAAAAACATTTTATAAAAATTGCATCATTTTTTGCTTAAAATTAGGTTTGTTCTTATTTTATGCAGATAAAAGTTGATGAATGAAAGTAAATTTTTTATTAAATATTTATTAAATAAATATCAATAATAATTCTCCCAAATAATGAAGAATTTATTTTTTATCATTAAACACCTTTGTGGGAATAAGTATATTTTTCATAAAAACACATCCTTTATATTCAATTAGTTTTTATTTTTATTTTAAATTAATGATAATCAAAGTATAAATTTTATGAACATATATAAAACATAGTTTCATTATTTTGTTAATATTATTCATATAATTCATTCTAATGACTATGTGATAAGTATTATAATATTCTAATAATAATATTAATGTCCTAATGTATATTTGTAAAACTCAGTCTTGTGTGAAACTAAAGCTATTGATGGATATTATTATTGTGTGTAATAGAAGAAAATCATAATGTTTTGTTTACCGCAAACTATAAAATTTTTTGTGTGTAGTGAAATCATAACATGGTGTTTTTATGATGAAATCATGACTTAGTGTACCAAGCAATGAATTCCATAAATAATTTTTAATTTAAAAAAAATAGTCCATGAAACTCTAGGTTTTATAGTCTTAACATTTCATAGTAAACCAAATAGAAAAATAAATGGTTTTATATTTATAAACTATAATAACCCATTAATTACATTATGTGAAATATCTCGTGTTTAAAATTAGTTGTTTGGACTGAGTATATTCATCGAATTTAATAATAACATTGAAGGATTATGTCAACATATATTATATAAGAACACAAATATAAGGGCTATTTTATGAGTAAATTTATTTTATTCTATCTTAGAGTAGGGTATGTTTCCAAAATTTAAACATTTATAAGGAATGTGAGGGTTGGAAAAAATTGATGAAATGATTTTGGATTATAATTTTATAACAACATTGTAAATAACCCATCATTAGATAAATCAAATTCACTTCATTGATTAATATTCTTGTTATGTAATGTAGTTATATAAAAAACATGAACAATTTTGAACTATTACTACCACTAAAGATAAAAATACAAAAATACATATTTTCAATTTATAATGTATAATTTTAACATTGATAGCATGACTGGTTTATATAATGTGTTTGGATAAATTCTAATGGACACAAATGGAAATAGTGATAGCCTCGACTAGTTGTACTATACCATATAAGGAACATTTATCATAGATTCCAAGGGATATAAAATCAATAGGATATTCACTTTACTATTCCCTTGTTGGTATTCAACATCTAAATAATGAAGAAACCCATTTATGTGAGAATTTAATGATATTAAACATTAGGTCACAATGCATGTTTTTCAATCAACACCAATTAATTTTAACCTTCATGCAACATACCCTTTGGGTATTCGCTTGTGTAATAATGGGTTTTGTATCTAGAAAATATCATTTTGAATTTATAAATACCATTTAATTATATAATAATTAATTTTTCCATTTTCATAATTCTTTTTGTAGAATTAAATAATGATTTAGATTAAAATTAACACTTTGATATAATGGAAAACAACTTGTAATTTAGAGAGATATATTGTTTTGATTTAGACAATATTTTTGAAATTTATAATTTATTTAAATAATGAACATAATAATAAAATAATATTATTAAATAATATTTCTTCAATTTAATTTATTATATAATTTTTCAAACTCAAATAAAAATTTTAAAATGTTAAGAAAATTTTATTAGTAAAAAAAACAATATTTTTAAATAAATAGTGATGTTTTATTTAAAAGTGTAAAATATAATATATAAATAACTATTTAGATAAATTTAATATAAAAAATTTCAAATCCTTAGGTCAAAATTATCAAACAGAACATTTTTGTTAATTTTCATAGACAATTGAATTTTATTTTAAAAAGAAAATACCATATAATTATACAACATGATTTATGATGGTATAAAGTCATAAACATGATGTAATAAATAAAATAAAGGGTATTTAAAACCATAATTATGTGTCACATTTATAATAATATGTTTATGAGGTAATTTGATTATTTTTATAAACCAATACTGAGTCCTCCAAAATATATATAATACTTTATGGATTTAAAATCCATTATTTATAAACATGACTTTCTTCCACAATAGAAAATCTATTATTTTATTGACCTTGATTTTTATAGATGTAAAATTATTTAAAGAAATACTCTTTAGGAGAATGAATGGGGAAACCCATAGGATGGATTTTAGTTTTGACTACTTTTTTATACGGTATCTAAAATATAAGTTTGTAAGTTAATAAAGAAGAATCCTATCTTTTAATATATAAACCCCTGCAACCTCCAATTTAACTTCACTAAAAACACATATACAATTACATTAGTCTAAAATTAAATATCTAAATCCCCCCATGTCCCCCCCTCGTTCTTAAATATCCCCCAAGAATTGGTATCATCCTCTATAGGTAAATTATCATCTCCATATCCTCTTTATTCAAGAAACTCATTTTTTTGTTATGCTATCTATTTTCCATTTTTTTCATGTGGAGAAATGTTCTAAAATATACATATTACATACCTCTTATATCCCTTTCATTAGATAACCCAATCAAAATTAATAATCCTCCCCCTTAAAATTTATTTACCCCTATTATCTTACTGAAATTATCCATTTATTTTCCCTACCATAAATTTGTGTAGTGAACACCTATACCCATTTACACACACATGTATTAACCATGATATACCCATACATCATTGATTAGGTAATTATATGTATTTAAACCACAATAATTAATCATTGTATTAAATTTTTATTTATCATTTACTGCCTATGTCGCGTAAATGAGCTTATACATATTATGATGGTCTGACCTCAATAGTGATCCAATGAATTAGATAATGTTTAATCTCATGTGATGTCATGTATGGGATTAAAGAGTGATCATAATCCATTAAGTGAATTTTATAATCATTTTATAATGACTAGGACATCATAATAGTACTATTTTTGTGATGTTGTGATTCATTTTGTCTTAATATTCCTATGTTGTCTTTATGATATAATGTTATACCATAATGAATCATTAATTATTAGGATTCTCACCCATCACCTGTTACAATAATATTCCCATTGGATCACATGTACACCATTATGTTATTATATATATATTTATTCTCTTTTTGGTATTTATAGGTCACCCCTTTCTTATGTACATCTCTATGTTACCCAATGATGTTTTAATAGATCCATAGAATATAAGAAAAAGTCTTTGAGTTTTTCTAGTTATGTTTCTTTATACTGTGTTCATGTTTTTATTATATGAATCTAGTCATAAAAAACACATAGATTCATGTTATTTTTGGATGTGTAAAGTTTTATTTTATATAAAAATCACGAATAAATGAATATTAATGAAAAATGGATTTCATATTTTTCATCAAAGGAATGTCTAGTTATTTGTGGATTATGAATAAAAAACATTAAAAATTGAACTAGGGATAATTCTAAACATAAGAAAACATCCTTAAATTTATT
This sequence comes from Viscum album, assembly GCA_963277665.1. Lineage (NCBI taxonomy): Eukaryota > Viridiplantae > Streptophyta > Magnoliopsida > Santalales > Viscaceae > Viscum > Viscum album. The sequence continues at coordinate 1,426,434,673 of OY728125.1, forward strand.
AAATGTATAAGTAATTTGGTTTCCATGAAAATAAAACTATATCTGGACACTATAATTGGATTTGGATCTGGAATAGAGGTACCATGGGGTAATAACCATTAAAAGTGTCCATTGAGATAGACTAGATCCTAACCCGGTGAATGAAAAATATGCGATCTACTCCTCTAGTTTGACACTAACTATGGATATTCATTGGCCAATTCAAAATATCCGTATGTATCATTATTATGGGAAGAAAAATTCTCATAATATGTTTTGTTAGGAAACATGTCATGGATAACATAGGTTAAAACCCTATAAATTTATATGTTAATGAATATATTTCATTTATGAGTTACGCCTTTAAGGATCATTGTTTACCATTTTGTGTTTAATAGTTTTAAAATACACATCCCTAATTTTATGTCTATTATATTATTTATCTTGAAATAGGTGAATATGAACCAACAACCAATATTATGGAAAATGGGACAACAACCAAAATGAGATTCCCAACACGAAGGGAGCAAAAATCGTGAACATTGTGATGATACTTTCTCAATTAAATATTGTTTTCATTGAAAATTGAATTATGTTGAATGCCTAAAACCCCATAATAAAAAGTATATTTCAATTGAGATCTTTATTTTAATAAGGACATCGACATTGAATGAATATTCCATTCCAGTAATCATGAAAAAATGTATAAACATCATAAAGAATATTGTCTCAATCCATAAATTATCTTGGAATGTGAATGTCATGATATGTGTTTATCGTGTATATAGAGAATCAGATTAATTATTTAAGTTGGTTCAAAATAAAAATACATAAGAGGATATAAAATAAATTATGTTGAAGGAATTATATAAAATGTTTCCTGATAAATAATTTCCTCAAACCCTTTAACTAATAACAGAGAGGGACTTCTATTGATTGGATTAAAAGGATTACCAATCCATCTTGGTGTGGGAGGAAAACATCAATAGTCCTTCATTATTTGAATTTGACTTTATAATTACCCCATAATGAAATTTATCCTATATATATAGTGGCATTAAGACATGTCATCGATAATATATGGCATTTATGTACATTGATAGCTATGAGGATGTTCTCTAATGTTCCATCAATGTATAAATGGATATTAGTTAATATCAATGTTATCATGGAAATAAGTAGTATAAAATGGAGATTCATTAGGGTGGTATAATGGAAAAATATAATAGAGCAATGAAATAACTATATCCCACTTATGAAAAGTGCACCACAAAGCCTCAAGTAAATTTCATAAAGGGTGAAAGGAGATGATTTAGGTTTAAGAATAAATGGATTCTAAAATGATATTTTTGAAGGGAGAATCCCACTAATGGGATGTAAGAAAATAATTCTTTGGTCAAAACTTAGCCTATTATGAATTAGTTAAAAACTATAAGAAACATGGATCATATATGAATTTTTTTTAAGATAAAGTATGCCAATGATAATCAATGAAAACAACATTCAATGATAAGAGAGAATGGGTCAAATTTTTTCAACACTAGTATGGAGTTAGATCCCAACAATGTAGTAGTGATATGCATGATAGTTATTTATAAAATGATTGAAAATGTAATTTTTTCTTATTTTTATATGAAATATTTCATGTCATTCATATTTCTTGGGATAATTCAAACACCAAAATAATTTATAGATTTAATTCTATCAATTAAAACAACAAATGGGGTAATTATTTCATTCCTAGTACAGACCATCTCCCTTGTCATAATTTGTGACTGAAATTAAATAAAAAAAATTTCACACTCTCCTTAGTATAATTACTTTTTATTTTTGGTATGGATGGAATTTACATATATAAATCTAATATTAATTTCCTTAAAATTTAAATAAACCTCTATATTGAAAATCATAATCTAATTATATACATTTCAACTGACGATGTTGAGTCTTATTTGTTATCATAATCTAAAGAATAGATATTATTTCTTTATGAGTTATAAAATCAATCTTAAATTAATAAATATAAGGAACATATCATCCTTGATGACCTTCCTAATTTTTTTGGAATTTTCTAATGTTTTTTCTGAAGAACCTCATAATCTTCATTTAACATATGATGATGATTTCTCAATCAGTATTATACCAAAATCAGTGACTATATACAATACGCTATATAGAATTATGGTTGATGAACAGAAGGAACTCAAGAAGGAACTGTAGGATAATCTTGATAAAGGGTTAATACACCCAATAGATTTATCATTCAGTGCATCAATACATTTCCTCAATCAGATAGAAGGGTCAATACACCTCTATATTGATTATTGTGAGCTCAAAAATATGAAAATAAAGAACACGTTCTGTCACACATAAATTTTTGATATGTTTGATTAGTTATATGGGGGAATTTTTTATATAAAATTAATCTTTAGTTAATATACTATCATGTAAATCATAAGAATGATAATATCAATATTACTTCTTTTTATATAAACTATGTGAACTATAGGTTCATATTGATCCCATTTGGACTCACTAATTCACCAAAAATTTCATATATTTAATAAATTTATTATTTATGGTTCGCATCAAAAAATATTTGGTAGTATCTAAATATGATATTGTTATATATTTTTAGATCGTGAAGGAAAACAAGATATATTTCAATACTAAACTAAATTCGATGTTAAAATAAAATAAGAACATAAATTAAATTAATTTTCAGTTATTATTGGAATAATTTTCATTAATAGGGAATGCTATCTCCATGAAAAGTATATTTATGGACCCTACTAAAATAAGGGTAATACATTGATGGAGTAAACAAAATTTTGTGAGGAAATATTTTTTTTCTCTGATTTGTGTTGTATTATCATCCATTTGTAAGAAACAAAAAATGGTTTTAAATCCCAATAACTAGTATTACTCATAATTGATTCATATTATTATGGACTGATGAGTATGAGAATATATATAATTGAAAAAATATGTGGGTATTCACAACACCTATTCTCACATTACCCATTAATGTGGAAGGATTTGTGTTCTAATATGAAGGATATAAATATTTATTAGGTTATATACTCATGAAAGATGAAAATGTTATAGAATATAAATCCTAAAAATTAATGATCCACGAGAAAAACTACCCAACTGATAATCTAGAATTGGATTCGTAATCACCCCATTACAGATTTGGAAAAATGTTCTTTATAGGGAGATGTTTGAAATATATATGGATTACAATACCCTCAAGTATATAATCACAAAAAAGATATTAATATTCACCTAAGAAGGTGGTTATAAATGAATAATGATTATTACTATTTAATCCAATGATATCCTAGGAAGTTAAATAATGTGGAAGTTGGTACAAATTAAAATTATCCCCCAAAATTATCACTGATCAGGATATAAAGGTATCCAATATTCTTGAAATTTAATATGATGGACATGTGGATAATAAAATTATATTTATCCTTCCATTCAAAAATAAAATCTAACCCATTTATTCTAGAAATTAATGAGGAATCCCAAGAATATTTTGTGGTCATATATAATAAGGAAGAAAATTTTATAAAGTATAACTTTTCTGATAACAGATTTATAGGGTTTATTTCCCATATATGTGTCCCATAAAAACTATAACTAATGTGGTACATGTAAATAATGTGGTCATGTCATCCTTATCTATTCATATAGTAATTATAAAGTTTTATAGATATTTGATGAAATATTTCGATTGGGATCAAAGGAATAGAGATGTTATGGAATTGATTTCTCAATTCATAATATGTCAATGCATCATTGTATATAGATAGATGTATATTTTTACTACAAAACAATTTCTCATAATATTGTGGAAATAGTGAAACATAACCATGGATTCAATGTAGGAAATCCAAGGTATCCTAATGAAACAATTCCATCTATGAGGTAGTAAATCAACTTATAAAGTCACCATATTTCATTGATATCAAGAAATATTTCCCTCATGGATAGTATAAAAACATATTCCTAAGGGAAATGGTATAATTACATGGGTTTCCACTCTTTATTAAATTTTATTGATATCTGAGTCTTACCTTTTTGTTTGGATAATCCTTCTACATATATTATATACATAGATGAGTTTGTGTACTTCTTATCACCCTTTGATATATGGAAAATTTGAAATGAATATTGGAACCCTAGAAGATATAATGATTTCAGTGGAAATGGATTTACATGGATGTCAGTGTCAGCACAATCCCCTTGTAATTTTTTCACATAATAATTGTTTCTATTATACAATTCAAATTGTTACTAATGAGGCTTTATATGGAAATAGGTGTATGACTCTGACATGTTGGGACGATGTTTGATAAAAGAGCTAACAATACTTAATCATTTCAACAAGATGAAAAAATGTCTCAAACTATTCAATTTTATATGATATTCACATGTTTTTGGATGCAATTCTAAACTAACAATCATCATCATGAACTAGAGTTTGAGGTTAAGGACAATGTGTTCATTTTTATATAAAAATGGATGAAAGACATTAGTTTTATGATGAATGGTAATCCTAATACATGGAACATTAGACCCATTGATATCCTTGATCTCTCTAGAGATTTGTCCTATCGACTACAATTCCAACATAACATATCTAAATTACATATTTCATTTCATGTATCACTCTTATTGATGTACAAAATAGAGTCCTCACATTTACAAAATCATTGTGTGGTAACTTTTGGTAATGATCATTTATACAAGGAGTAACTATTGAAAATATGAGATCTTAGAGGCAATATTCTACGAAACAAGACAACTTACCTGGTCGAACTATTATATTGTACCTATATGATTCCAGATGCGACGTGGGGACTATAAGTGGTGGCAAAATAGAAGTACCGTGACATGTTTTGGAGAACGAAATCAAAACATCAATTGTAAAATTTCTCAAGGGGGATTAATCTAATGAACCATTATTTTATAAATTAATTCCCATTCTTTGAATAGATGTATTATTTAGTAATATAGTTTTAGAAGAAACAAGGACTACATTTTTCTTTAATAACTAGTCATGTTTTAAATGTTATTTATTTATCTTATTCGTTGATTATATAATCATTCAATAGTGATCAGATTAAAATTATTCATAAAGGTTTAGGATAAATTCAAATTGACACAGACCAAAGAATTGATCTCCTTGACATGAAGGATAAAAAACTATGATGTCCATTTATTAGAGATTCAAATGGTGATAGAAAACAAGGGCTTTGACCTTGACTAATACCAATAAAAGAATAAATAACTAAATAATGAGTGAAATATTTTACTAGAGAAATTAAATTACATTAATATAATGAACCAAAATATTTACACCAAACTACCCTAAGAATATCTCACCATCGCAAACCTTACTCTTAGGGTGTTCTCTAGTTTAATAAAAACATATGTATGTACACCCAAACAGTGTGATTTTTAAAATTAATTTTATGAAAACATAATTATATTTTTCTATTTTAATATTAAATTATAATTTATTAGATAATGTGTTTGAAAAAAATTTATATGTTGATATGATAAAAAATGCTTAATTTTTTATTATTGTCAAAGCTAGTCGAATTTTTTCCTAAAAATTTAATATCATATCATTATATGTTATGTTTTATGACAACATAGAAGACCTGAATTAATTTAATAACTACTATAATTTGAATCCAGGGACAAAATTATGTGTCCCCATTAAGATAATTTGTTTTTGGGGTCATTTTTAAAATTATACAATTCCTTAACATATCCTCCAACATCAACAATACATTTTATGTTTTTAAAATAAATTAATTATAAACATGACCTACATATAAATCAAAATGGGTATTATTTTACAGAGCTAATTTCTGAAACATATTAAATTATTAAAATCAATTCAATTTTGAAGAATACATGGGAAATAACCATGTGGTCTTTTGTAGTTATGTTATCATTATCATATAGAGTCCAAAACATAAGTTTTGAAATAAATAAAAGAATCATCCTCTCTTTTTCCATATAAAACCTTTAAACCAACCATTTAACTTAATTAAAATCACTTTTATAATGGTATTAATATATCCCATCCTATAGATATGCCTCCAATGTTTCCCCCATTATCCCAAAAGGCCCTTGTAAGCTTTTAGAAGTATCTGCTGATGGTGATAGCTCATGACCTTCTCTTTATTCAAGAAACTCCCCTATCTTATTGCCTTTTTTTATTCCAAAATCTGTTCTCAAACATACTTATTACATCACTTATTATTTCATTATGATGGAAGTACCAATGTAATCAAATTACTACCTCCCATGAACCTTTATATACACCCGTTATACTTTTGAAATTATCCAATTATTTTTTATGCCAAACATTTCTATAGTGAACACATATACCCATTTCCAATCAAGTGTATTCAATTATACATACTTATACATCATTTACTATATAATTATATGTATGTAATACATGATCCTTTCTTAAGGGATTAAATTTGATAATTTTTTTTAATTTTAATGATCTATGTGAAAAAAATTGCAATACACATATCACATTGAGTGTTACAAGATAATTCTTTAATCCATTGAGTATTATATTAGTCTCATGAGAAGTCATTTATGGGATTAGGAATTAATAATTATCTATTATTCTTCAATTTCCATTAATTTCTGATGTTATGGTTGTTATCCCAAGACAATGTTTCTCGTTTCAGGCTTAATGTTTTTTACACATTATTATGTTAGGTTTATGAAATCATGTTATATCATGGATAATTTCCCAATATTATAATCATCATCCCTATTATATTACCTTTATATTTATACTAGATAGCATTTAATACAATAAACTGTACTATAATTTTTTTATTCCCTGAATCTCAAAATTAAATTATGAAAAAAATTTAAACTTAATTACCCATAAAGGTCATCCATGATATAAACTAGTATACTACCTTTGGGGGTTTTGGTACACAATAATTTTAAAATAGTAAGCTTCAAAATCTGTATTTCAATCTCAAAAATTTCCTCTTATATCCCATTGAACATCAACATCTATATGGGTTACCATTGGGTCTTATATAATTAGTAACTGTGAGTTATAAAGCTCCTTAATGAAATTATTATGATAATTTTGGAAAAAATATCACCCAATTGGAATTAAATGATAACATAATCAAGGAGAAATAAACATAATCACATGGAATAACACAATAAACATTAATATAGTATAATAGATTGGAATTGTAATAATTTTAAAAGAAATATAAATCATTACATAATAATAATATGTCATGCATCAGTGCTATAAAATTTTTACATATTATTCATGTCTCAATAACATTTCATCATAAATGGTGTCTTGTTAGATGAAATGATTAAAAAATATATTATAGGGGTTTATAATCCTAAACCCACAAATTTTATTATAATATTCACAAGAATATGTGTTCTATATAACGAAAATAAATCATACACAAATCATAAGCATGATAAAATCAATTAGAAAGAAGTAGGTTATGTAATTTTGTCTTAGACAATAACCAAATGATATATCATTACAATTTGGAATGTTGTCTTCATCAGGGACTCATGGTGATGTCGTAGACCCCGAGGACATAGATTATCGCCCACTCCCTCTTGGAGGGGGAGTTTCTTGATCTAATTCATACCCTATGGATCGCCTCCCCCCATTATTCCTATCACAAAACCATATTTTCTGCAACCAATTCTTGAATATCTTGATATGTATGAATATCCCATTCGTATTCCATGGATCACCTTAGCTCCCTTTATTGTCGTTAGAGTTCAATAATTCCTCGGATCTCTTCTCCCTGACACCGGTTGCTCGATTTTTTAATTTTCATCCTTAGGTAGATTCATTTGATCACTTTTTATACAAGTCCTGGGGTTTACAAGAATGTGTAATTATTGGGATTCTTTATCAAGGGCAGGTCATGATTTGGTTTGGATTGATGTAGGATCTTCTTATTGCCTTGTCCAAGGCTCCTCGACGATGCGATGAATCCTTCTTCTACCTTCTTCAGTTGAATTTTCAATTTCATATACAACGTGATAATCTATCTACGAATATATGGGAAACCTTCCATTCTATCTTGTTACCCTACCGAAACCCCTATTTTTTTGTGTCTGCATAAGGATTTGGTTGGTTGTTACCTCTGAACTGATAGAAGAACAGATGCAATGTGCCATGTTGTCTGTCCTTGTGTCTGTGTGGAGGTGTATGTATCCATGGTGCTAGTGAATTGGGAGTATATAACACAAGGTAGGGAATTCTACTGGAGACAAGCTATGAATTTTGAGTCATGGTTGGATTATTATTTGTCATGAAACCAGTTGGGATTTGTTGCTTCGGTCTGTCTATGTGGGCCTCCTATAATGAACATGAAATAGTTAATAAATAAATTCCCAACATGTTATGTTAGTTATAAAGTATATTATGTAAAGGATAGGGTTTGTTATGGATTTGATAGAAGTACTGGTAAGGAAGTGTGTCTTGAGAGCTCATTTGATGTTCTAATGCTAAAACAAATAAAGTGATCCCCACTAAACCAATGGTTAAAACAATCTTTTACAGGCTAAAGCGGGATATTCCCTTGGTCAACCCTTCAGGGAAAGATGGTAGTTATCTAAATGTTGTGGTTTTATGTGACTCTCATGGATGAAAAGGTGTTTTTGAAGACCCTCTGATGCATGGGGATCACGAGACAGGAATCATGCTCAATCTTGAATTGGAGCCCCCAATGGTGATAATTCCTTATTGATAAGTGGAAATCATTGAGATGGGTAATTTTTTTTGAACATATATCTAATGATAATATGGTACTTGAGGCTTAGGATTGTGGGTATATGGAGAGTGGGATCAATTGTATCCTATCAGTGAAGCTACAGTTGAGGAGGAATCCTATGATGGTCATTCCAATGGTGATGAACTGTTATGTTCTATCTCTAAAGATACTAATAAACAACCGCAATTCACAGTTCATGGTTTTGTACCGCTATCTAGATTGAATATTCCAACATAGGATATTGGAATATGTAAAATCTTCGTTCCAAAATAGAAGTGAAAACAATTCAGGTCTAGACATCCAGAAAATGGAGAAGCAAGTGACAATGATAGGAATTCTCAATCAAAAATTTATTGTGAGTAGGAAGTCTTGGTTGGGACTACCTCATGGAAAGGGAAATAAGGGAACTTTGGGACTGATAATTGTTTTGTTTTCAAGGTGGAAAAAAATTCAACACCTTGTAAATACTACTCAAACACTCCAAAGACAATAGTGACCAGATATTCAGGTAAAGGAATGTGTAAGGATACAGAAGTTAAGTTAATGAATCACCATTTTCTAAATGTGTGAAATCATCCTTGGGAAAGATGTGTGAGAAAATTTATGTGGATGTTTGAAAAATCACTATGGGAATAGCTGAGGTGCAGGAGAATTTAGATTTGGTTTAAGGCTCAAATAATGAGGGGGGAAAATTGGGAGTGGACTGGGATAAAATATTGGAGCTTTTTAAAAATTCAATGGCGGGAATGTTGGGGATGGTGGAAAATGAGGATTATTTAGGTGAATCTTCATTGGCTATATTTTCGGGACCGAAATTGGTAGTAGATGTAGAGGAATTAGATAAATTCTAGGACCTTCTTATGCATTCTTATTAATAGATGCTAGAAAAGGCCTTTATTATTTTCACCTCTATGGAGGATTTGGAAAGGATAAATGGGTGATCCATTCAAGTGGACACAAATATGGAACAAGAAGTCTGAATTGTCAATCAACATTTAATTCTGACTAGATGCTTCAATGATAATAACGTTAAAGTGGATGAGTTCTTTCAAGCATGGGACTAATTGGAACACTAATTCAATGTTATTATTGATGACAAAAAAATAGGTTACAGATAATTATTGTAAATTATATAGGGAGGTTGATGGTAATGGGTTTATGTTGGTATTTAATAATTCTGTGATACAATATTGTGTTTGATGTCTCCAGTTGAATCGGAAGGTTTCACACTTTATCCTTAAAAGTGTTATTAATAATATAAATTAGTTGTATTGTAAAATATCCTTACAATTCAATTAATACTCAATAAATGAATATTTTCAAATTTTTATTATTAATTAAAGAATCAGATGACATGGTTATATAGTTTAAGTAAAGATATGGCAATCCAAAATAAGTGGGGAACACGGCAGATAAATGAACCTCTTAAATTATGTTTTAATAAATGAATAAAGTAACTTTATTGACAGAATATTAATATTTTTTTCCATAATAAAAAAATGATTAGTTGGTTTGTCTTTAAATTGTTATTAAAATTAGAAATCATGGAAGGTAGAGTTATTTAATATAGTGAAACATGAATTTTATTTTGTGATATTAAATTTCATAATAATGATAATTTTTAAGGAAATGATTAAGAATAAAACAAGGGAAACATATATATCCTATAAAAACAAGACCCACATGGGGTTCCTCTCAGGTTGGTAGTATGTAGAGTGCACCTCACTAATCCGTAGTATAATATATTAAGTGATTGGGACATACTATAACAGTAAATATCATATATTATGGTAAAAAATATAATATATCATCACTTTATAGATAAATTTCTATATTTTTTGAATATCGAATGGAACATATAATCAAATGAGGCAATAACCTGTAGTCATACATGTTGGGAATTTTAGTGGTATTTTTTTTTTCTGTTTTTGGATCGGTGGGTTAAAAATAAATATAATAGATGTAGTTTCAAAGGATTTTAATGTCAAAAAAAGGTTTTTGATAATTTTTTATGTTTTAGTGGATGTCCATATAGTTTGGGTGACCTCTAGAGGAGGAAAGAGAATTTTGTGCTACTAAAAACAACTACAGTAGACCATTCACACTTTGAGTAGTGAATCATGGAATTAATTTGATTCAAATGGTGTGGAATAGGAGGTTCATGGTCTTAAATGACGACCATGTGGGCGAAACCAATAAATTCACAACATGAATTTTTATGTCACACCATTAAACATATTTCCCTACTATGTTTTTAGTTTTTAATATGGGATTGGTCCCCTTATACCTCAATTTGGAAGTGGTTTGAATAATGGGGCTTAATTGACACCTCCCCTCATCCATTCCTCTACATTCCTATGATTCATTGGTTCAATTTCATGGTATCAGTGGGATTGATCTTTATCTTACCTCTTTCCATGTTGTTCTCTACATTACTTTTTTATTTCAGAAGATTCTATTTTAGGTTTAATCATATATTTCAATAATGTTTGGTGAAATTGATCAATTTTTATGGAGATTTCACTCAGCCAAGGAAGAGGGAATACTCAGATGATTTCATCGTGTATATGTTTCTTTACCAATAAATATTTATATCGATTTTTAATATTCCATAGCAGTTTGAAAAGAATTAATTTAATTCGAATGATTATACTAGAGTTTTAATTTTATTTTCTATATCCAATATCAAGGGATTATTTAAGTTTGAAACACACTATATTATTTATTATTTTATAAAGGAAGAATTACCATATGATTAATCTATCTAAATTAATTTTTTGAGATTTAATAAAAAATTTATTATAATATTATATAATAAAATAATAATTTTGTTTTAGAAAACATTATGATCGTCTTAATTTAGGGTGAGACTGGATGATTTATGTGGACCATCGATGATGCTTTAATCCCTTGTAATCAATGTGTTAAAAATTTGAATGATGTAGGTGGTGTCATGTGTTATTCCTACAGTGTTAAGCTTCGATATAAGATTCATGTGATGCGCAATTATTCAATGTTAGGTGAGAACCATTTTTTCAATTTTTGAAAATTTAAATTTATTCTTTAAAATAAAATTTAACGGATTAGATAATTAAAATGGAATGATTGATTTAAATAAAAATATCTCATTGAAATTCGAGAATGTCAGGGGTCACAACCATCCACTCATGCACTAGCATTATTCCTTATATTACAGAGGATGATGATGATACCTTAAGACACCAGTCTGACTCCTAACCTCCTAGAATGTGAGGATAGACCATACGAGACTCCATAACCCATGTGTAGGATCTTGATATACTTTAAAGTCAAAGATGATAGTTCACTATTGATCACTATTGATGTATTACATGGGGCTCCTCCATTGTGTTTCAAGCCATTATGGATTTCTGATATGAGGATGACACTAGAACCCCACTCATATTTGATGTAACTATGACTAGGTGGAAGAAATGGTGGTTGAAAAAGAAAGGGTCTGGTTTAGCAAACTGAACCATGGATACCATGAGGGTTGAGATGGGCTACAATCTATCTCTTTACTAACACCCATGAGGTGAATTGATATATAATTGGAAATGATACGATACCATTCTGATGATGTCATGGCAGAGAACATCCTAGTATAAAAATTGTTGACCCAGAGAATTTGATTGAGACCGATGACCCATTCAAGGGTTCTTTTAATGTACTGTGACAAAGGGGACCTAGTGTGATTCTATTAGGCCAGCTAAACCTGAGTGTTTTTTTGTGAAATAGATAAAAGTTTTCATTCAAAAATAATTTTTGGATTTCATGTATATATTTCTATGGATCTGGTTAACCCATTATGTTCATCTATGGATGAGGGATGACATGAACTAATCCTCAGATCTAGGGTGCTATCTTTCATAGATGATTATATATGGTTATTTGATTCCTTGGAATAAAATCTTCTATATTGTGTGATATTTTTTATTTATGATCTTCAATGGTTGTGGCATGCTAGTAAATATTACTTAAATCTATGGTCATAATTTTTAGGTCCCTATGAGAATATATATTAACATTTTTGGTTGGTGGTACCACAATGTATGATTTTAGTGATTCTGGCTACCATGTTTTTAGAAGTTAGAGATAGGGTTGTCATGGACTTTGTTCTCATAGTCGTGAGAACATGATTCACACATATATGGATTTGGATATCAAATATAGGGCTTCCACAAACCTCATTCCCATTTTCTTGAGAATGATTCAATCTACCATTGATTTAGAGCTTATAAATGGGGAGATCATACAACTCATTCCATAATTAATTAGTACGATAAGGAATTTATCGATTCATATCATTGATATAGGTCTTATGATAGATAGACCTGTAGTGTTCTATGTATTTTTGGGGGTTACCATGTATTTAGATTACTCTTGTGAATTGAGAGTAATGTTCATTTCAATATTCCCATTTGGATATTTTTACAAGATAATGAATGTATTGTTGAATTATGATACAAAACAAAGGACCAAAGTTAATTTATTTATTTTATGTTTTACTCTATTTTAGATGATCAAATCAATTTCACATATCACTACATATTAGGGCTCATATAAGAATGCTTTTTGGGTACTCTAATGAGATTTTTACACACACCATACTCGATATTCCACCCATCTTAGGTATTCAAGGATATATTCAAATGGTTGAAGTAACATGTTAGATATAAGAATATGCTATAATTGGCACGAATGATATCTTGGATGTCATTAAGATATTTTATGTGGTTCACATCAGAGATTCAAGAGAACCCTTCTTGTTCATTTTTTTCTAGTTTATACCTATGATTAGACATGTGGGTAGACTACTATAACTATACCATAGTGGTCATTCCACTAATCATTTGACTATATATATATATATATATATATTTTAGCTTGAACAATATAATTTGTTTCAATTATGGATTGAATTTTGATATTTTCTGCATACTATGAAATCTATTTTAGTTGGTATAGTTTTCCCATAGTTCCACAACAATGCCCTACATATAATCGGTAGACTCTACAATATGGTGAGGCACCTAGAGACATATAAAGAGTCATTAAATATACTTATTTGAGATTTATCATGGGAAGGATGTTACAAGTTTTTATTAGTGCATTACTATTCCATTAATTTGATTATTTTGGGACTTGGTAAAATGGAGATTTATTATTTTGTTATAGTCATGGATGAAAAATTGACTAGTGTGTTGGGAAACAATGTTGCTTCAAGATGTCTAGTTTAACAGTTAATTGGCATTATATTTTTACTTTTCCTATAGTAGATGTGTCTAAATCTCTCCTTGTACATCACATATATGGATATGATATTTTGAGTTAATATGGTTATCTTGATCTAACCCATTTGTAATTGTAAAATGAGTTGATTTTGATTCAGGGATTTTATTGGAAAAAAAGATCTCATATCACGAGTATGTGATGCATGTCACATATATTTCTTCTACATTGTGGTTTTATAATTTCATTATTATATTGTATTGACTATAGAATCATGGTGATACCTTATGTGGGGAGGAGAAAGCTGACACAGTCCTTTTTCACAATATGGGTTGTGTCTCATTGGGTCAAGATGACATGTGTTCATAAGAGTGTAAACTATTATAGGAGGTTTTTGTTCAAGTGGGATTTTTGGGAGTATCTTAATCAGAGTGGTCTAATGTGCAGATTCATAGAGATGATGGATGCCATAGTTTTGGTCGGTTTGTTTGGAAAATGAAACCTTTAATAATTAATATCATATATATGATCATTTTGGAATGTCAATTTTTTATCTTACGATGGGATTGTACTTCAATCACTATATATTGTGTCATTAATTAGGTCGGTCTTGGCCTAGGAGTTCAGACCTATTGACCCTAATGTGGGACCTTTACATTATGATATGTGTCAATTACTATTGGAATTTGGGTTGAGGATGTTTTCCATGTGGAATCTATACATGGTAAGTTACATAATATTCGTATATGATGTAGGGTTATCCATTACAACCATTCTAAATGAATCCCCATCAGTTCTTGTAGTTTTTAACAAAAAATGTTTCAAGGAAAAAGAATTTAAGGAAGCCTGGACCTACTTTTCTGATTCCTCTTTGTATGACAATCTATGTTGATAATAGATGGTAAAATAAAAGATAGTTACATGATGTGTAAAAGATTCTAATTGAGTAATGATGTAAGGGTGATAGGTGGCCATGTGGATGGACATGACTTATGTGAAATGACATGTTGTGGGATAGAATAATCATTGTTTATATATTATAGTTAAGGATAATGGGATAGGAGTATTTATTAGATGATTGAATATGAATTTTATTACAGTTTTTTTGATGAATGAATCATTATATTTGAGTTCGGTTTGGTGACCAGTTATAAGAAAGTGTGCGGCCTGGGTTTCTTTTAAGAAAAATACTTTCAGAACACGATATAGAAGCATGTCATCATTTGGATATATGAATGGATGAATCAGGAGTAAGAACCTATTATTTTTTATTGTAATCAGGAGGATGTGGGATGACCATGTTGGGACTGTTTGGTTTCTTTTGGTTACATGTGTCCATTTTCATTTTTTTCATGATTTTATTGGTTATGGAGGATTAATTCAAAATTTTGGTAGTGGTAGTTCGATAGAAAACATTAGTTCATGGATTCAAAGCATAGTGTAATGAGTTTTTAATGAGTTTTTACTAACATTTTTCTATTGGCATTGTGATGGAAAAGAGTTGATGAGATTCTTACAATTTGGGATTCTCATAGCTTTCTATTAAGGTTTTCATGGAAAATGTTGGTGGCATATTTATGCACTCCCAATTTAGAGATGATCTTTCCCAAAATCATAACATTATAACAGGTTTACCAAGTGATAATAATATACTTTTCAAGATATCAAAAAGTTCTTTTGTGTTTGAATAGGGGATTAACAAGTTTATTTTATTGAGGAGTGTTGTAACAAATGATTTATAATGGGGAGACCACCATTGAAATTTTTGGAATGAAACACTAGTTATTAGGGTCTTTGTCATGGTTTCACCAATCATTAGATAGTTGAGGAGGAGTTAAATTATAATGATATATAAGGTATTATATATTTGGTTCCTTGTAAATATGATATTAATTGTTTAGACAATATTTTGGATGGATTCGATTCGTGGAATTCAATAATGGATTGTTCGGGTGTGATAAAAAAGAGATTTTTTGGAGGATTACCATTTATTGACATGAATTTTTCTAGGATTCCCAATTTTGAAACAATTCATATGGTGTTCCATGATTCATTACTTGGTTCAGGGGGTTAACTAGTTTCATCACTTTCTTAATGGGGTTTAATCCATGTTTTCTTGGATAGTTCATGGGGTGATTCATGTGACAAAATAATTATGATATTATTTATGGTAATAAATATAATAAAATGTGTTAATACATTTCTTGGGATGAAATTTGAGATAAAGTAATGGATGTTCATTTTTTCATTTAGTGGATTCATTTTTGGTATGGAGGAAGAATTTAGATATTTTTCTAAGACCTTACGAGGATGATGAGACATATGATTGCCTCTATGTGGGAAGTGTAAAATCATCTCTGTTGTCTCGTAATCCAAAATGGGATGTGGTATTAGAATTAATAATTGCTTTCCAATTATTAGGAATTATGTGATGGATATAATGTTTATTAGGTTTTTAGTCCCTTCATAATGAGGTTTAGTAGAAAATTATGATGCTGGGGAGCACCGTGAATGCGTATCATTCTTGGAAATAGATTTTATTATTGAGGGGAAGTAAAATATCGGTTTTTAGTCAGTTTATAAAATTTAATTTTCAAATTTTTTTGGTGTTTCATAAATACTATCTAAGGTTTCGACAATGGTTTTCAGTGGTGGTTTAGGTTTTAATTAAAATCCCACCAGCATTGTAGAGTTTCAAAATTAATGTAGTTTTACAACTCCAATGTATAACATAGTGTTTTGAGTTTGGTTAATCCAATTGAGTGGTTCAGTATAATCTAGTAAATTATTGAAAAGACTTTTTCTAGGATTACATATTTTATTATGGGAATAATGAACAAGTATTTATCCATACAGGCTGAGAATTTTAGTGGGAATTTTAAAATCCATGGCTGTCGAATTGGTCATTTTGAAATCAAGAAATTTGAATGATGTTATAAGGGTTGAACATGGAAAAATGTTTATATGTATAAAGAGTAATTTTTAGAGGAAGTAATGGTTGTTCAGGTGAGGACTTGTAGAGGAACAAGCCTAATGAGGTACTAAAAACAACTAATGTTTTCCATTCACATTGGGAATAGTGATTTATTGTCTTAACGGGATTCAGAGGGTTTGGATGTGGTGTTTTATGATTGGAAAAGTTTTTCTTGGGGGTTGACCCCAAAAAATCACATATTGAAACCGAATTAAATGACATAAAACTAGTTTTCATTATTTTTATTTTTTTTAAAGATAATATTGGCCCAATTCTACATCCAATCAGTGGTGGTTCACATATGATGGATCGGCCAACACATTCCTCCTTAAATTATTTTATATTATTGGATTTCTTGTGTGTGGTTCAATGACATCAAAAAAGTTATCTTCAAACTCCATCCATTATTGTTGTTTTCACCCCATTATTTCATATTTTAGAAGCATCTGTTTTAAATTTATTTATCTTTTTCAGATGTGTATGGTGAAATAATCCATTTTTATAGAGATTTATCTAGACCTATTAAGAGGGTAACCCAACATGATGTTCACCTATGTTTTTGTGAAAATCAATTATGGTATGTCTCAATTTTGAAACTTTTAACAGTGTTTTAAAAAAATAGATTTTATGAAGAACTTGAAACATCATTTTGAATTTGACATATTTTAAACACAATATATTGTGATGTATTTTTGTTTTGAAAAATCAATTTTGATGGTGGTTTTATTATAGTAGAATGAATTAATGATTTAATCAGTGATATGTCGAGATTTAGTTTAATTAATTAGTTTTATATTGTTTTCATTAAGTAGATATATTTTTTAAATGATTCATGACATGGTCAATTAGGGATTTTTCCATATGAGCTTAAGAGGCCATGTATGATTTTTCCATCCATTGGTGTCAAATTGAAAAAGCTATGAATAAGGTAGGTAGTCTGGCATACTAGCTCTATGACCATTTAATTTATTTAATGTGTCATGTGATATATGGTATCACCAAATTATTTGAGTACAATAATGTTAAATATATTTCTAATTTGAATTATACAAATATAAAATAAATTTATAGGTTTATAAAATTTAAATTTACTTTTTAAAAAATAAAAAATTAAAAAAGTAAAATGCCAGGTGTTAGGGAAAACCATAATTATACTTTCTTGTTGCCTTAGATGCTATTATTAGGGTTTGATACCCAAAAGCCACTGGATTGTGACTAGAAATCATGGGATGGGAATACAATCCTAAGGATACTCTGTAGCCAATGTGTATTGTCATGAGACACCTCCTTGATGTAGGCAAAATAGACTAGTTATCCTAGATAGTGTAGTCCTAAGGGTACCTCCTTAATGTATTAATATGTTCTGGATCATCGAGATGAGGAGGGGAGGATTGATAATCTCTTAAATAATATGACCAAACCCATTTCGGTAGAATATATGTTGAATGAGGTTTTATTTGAGTGAGAAAAAATACCAACAAATATGCTATGGACTGATAAGGTCTATCATCCATATCTTAAATGATTACCTTGTTGTGGGAACCTAGGTAGGTCTATAATTATAGTTATTTCATGGTATTCTATGTACTATTGAGTCAATTGTCAACCTTAGATTGTGACTAAGATCGAGGGACATTGTGATTGTTCCTATACTATATTGAGATAGAGGGGACCTAGTTGAATCCATGTTGACTATCCGACCCAGAGTAATGTAAGTGAAATTATTTTAATTTGTGATCATTAATACATGGTTGAGTGATTCCATAAATTTACATCAATATAAATGGTTTTCCGACTTAGTTATAATATGGTTTTTGAATTCCTTTAAATAGTCCTTGGATTTGGTGTGAACATTTACATAGATGTTTATATATGAATGGATGAATACTATAATGTATTTATTGGATTTTTGGTGTTATTTTTAATACATGTTAATTGTTGGATACAAAATGTTGGGAACTATTCACTATATTTATTATTTTTCTTTTTGGGTCCCCATATGGATTTATATAGACTTGTATTGTTTGAGATATCATGGGGTTGGGACTCGGTGATTAAGATTTCCATGAATTTAGATTTCAGAGATATGTATTTCATAGAACTCATTTCTAGTGTCTAGAGGGAATGATTTGGAATATCAGGTAATTTTGAAATATATATAGATCTACCAAAGATCATCATTCTAGAGTCGTGAGGATGATTCAGTTTTCAGGTAAACAATGATCATAAATTAGGATGTTGTAGGCCACATTCCAAGAGACATAAGGATGATAATACAGAAATGTATTTATATATAATTGATTTTGCTATCAGGGGATGATGTTTTAGAGTAGTTAGTATTTTTAAGGGTTTCCATGGATAATGAAGATGAATATAAAATTGTATGCATGCTCATTATGACATGCTTAGAGACATATTAGCACATTTCGATGTAGGTACGGTTGAATAGAGGAATATACTAGAGGATTGAAATAAGTATATTTAAATGTAATTTCTCCTTATTTCATTTGAACACATCAAATGAACATGTCCCAACATATTCTGTATAGTACAAAACATATTGGGGGTCACTACTATTGTTTTTACTCACACCATTCTTGGGCCACCAATACACTTGGGTTATTTAGAATATATTTACTTGGTTCCACACTTAGGTTGGGTAGAGGCTCAAGATAACATGGTCGACCATGATAGATCAAATAGTGTCATAATATTAGATGAGGTTCAACTTAGAGTTATAGTGGATAACATTTTTTTTACATCTTGTATTTGGGAATGTATCATTTAACATCTTATTCAGTATACTATTGTACCATTACACTTTCCATTTGGTCTATTACTACATTTCATGTATTATTATAGTTTATTTATTTATCCTATGAATAATGAAATTTTATAACTATATATGGAATTTTTATAATATATTTTTACTAGTATCCTTGGTATAGGGGTATAGTCTTCCACTAGAACCACTTGAAACCCCCATTTCAAGTTGGCAACATCATGTGTAAGAGAAAATCACCTGAGGATACATGGAGAACCTACCTAGTTATTGATAGAGTCCTATGATGGTTCATTATAATTGAATAAAATATAACACAACCATGATCCAAAAATATTTATAAAAATTCTAACATAAGAAAATACAATTGAACTATAGATTCAATGATCCTATGAATGTGACATATATGTATTTCTTAAAAAATATCTTCCTCGTTGTGAATGCTCAATGAAAAATAGAAAATTGAAATAGTATTTCACACAATTAATGGCTAAGATGACCCGTCACACATCCCTGTATTATGTTATCCCTTACCACCAAACAATCCACACTATCTTGATACCAACCAAGAACATCTAAAAAGATGTGTGATTTATATACATGAACTACATATGTGGGTAGAAAGATATAATTGTATTAGTATAAGAATGTACAATAGGACTCCCCAAAAACCATAGGAAATTATCATAGGTTCATCTAGAATATCCCATTAATAAAGAGTAATTCTAGGAGATATGTGGAAGATTAACCTTGATATAATTTATAACTGTAATCTTTATAGATATTGGGAAGCCCCAATCATTTTAGCTTCAAATCATGATGATATTATGCCAAAATTAATGTTCAGATAATATGATTGAATTGAAAATAAAAATATCTGATGTTTATAGTTAATTTTATGGTTTAAAACATAAGAAACTAATTTAAACCAGATTAATCACTATTTCTAATGTGTATGAACATCTAATGATCTCTTGCTTATAAATATCTTGATGATTCAATAGGATATCCATTCTTAAATAAAAATTGAAAGAATTTCAAGTAATTTCCCCACTTAATATACCCTAATATCATGTTATTATAAAAGGAATGCCTTCTAAAACTAAAATAGTACAAATTATAATTTCATTATATGGAAGGTGAACTACAACTATGATAACAACCCAAGTCGTGTTTAAATCAATATTATGAAAAAAATAAGATAATTTGGGGACATTGTGGTGAATCATGAGAAACATATTAGTTATGGGATAAAACATACCAAATAAAGAGACAAGAACCACATTTTTTACTGAATAGATGGTGTAGAACTCAATATTTAGATTGAATAGAATCTAACTATGTTAGTGTTATGAGAGGCTAATCCATTCTTAAGTACAAATAAATTATGAAGAAGAAAAACATTACCCTGATAAAGAATTGGTAATCAAACTCAAACCCTATCTGTTGTCATAATAATACAAATTGATAATATTCCATTTAGACATCACAAATGGAATTGAATGACAAACAAAAAAACCACTTAAATTTGCATAGAAATTTTATTAGAATATGAAATTTACATATAAAAATAGGACACCCAATAAATTAAATATAGAAAAAGCACCTATTTTTATTGGTAAAGACATGTGGTACCCTTTTTTTAAACCACTTGACCCATAGGGGACCCAAAATTAACCTAAGTATATAGTTTTTAATTACCATAATATTGTGTGGTTGTAATCTATGATTGGGAATACATGACTTGGATTATCTTATCCTTCCTCTTTCACACGTTGGCTGAGATCAGCACCTCACACAAATTTTCTTACAAGTATAGGTTGGTCCAATATTCCCAACATCAATATGTATGGTGATCCACTATGCGATAACATAAGGGTATTAGATGTCTATGATTAATGGATGTTCCCAACCATGTCTTATTTCCAGGTCATGGTTACTTTCATGACATTCTCTACATAATAAATTTCCTAGAATGCTAACCACATTAGTGGTCAATCTACTTCATTTGATAGATACACAACACATTTATTTTCATATTCCTCCACCAAATCACGTGGCATCGAGCTTCCATTTCCCAAAATATTGTTGATACAACCGAAATTTCCATCAACTACTAGTTATTTTTAACATCATACCAAGCCCCTCCAACCATACCACATCACCTCCTTGATGATTTCATCATTATTTGGAATCTACTTGATTCTTCCATATGATATGGTTAATCTGACCACCATTATATGACCCACGAAATAGTTGAAGAGTTGTATAATAAGAACAGATTGGGAAATTGAGTATAGTGAATAGAATACGTGATAAAGATACAAATTAATAATCATGTTCCATGTAAATAATCATATAAATCATCAAATAAATTCTTAGAATTCATAATTTGATAATATTTTTTTCTAATAATCTACAACATGAAATTTTGTCCCCTTTTATATGGATAAAGACAATAATTATGTATTTTAAAAAATTGACACTTGAATAATGATAATATAATTAAATCATCTATAACATTGTATTATTATTGTAACATTGAAAATTACAACTGTCCACCAGGATGGTGAATGAATATGAAAACAATACTTCATAAACATCATGGATATGTTTATCATTGACAAGTGATTAGACCATTTATGGGTTTTTATGTCTTTCCTCACACTCCCTAATCATCCATCAACTCTACTAATATCTTCTCTTCACATCATAACACATTAAAAAGGGTTATGATAATGATCTAAAATGGTTGAAACTTTTATAAAAGTATAAGGATTCATTTCACAGATCATTTTTTTGTTCTGGAAACAAATTACTAGTAAAATAAATAAATAAATTTATTTTATTTATTTACCCCATGTCAGAAAACCATCCATGGAAATAGTAATCTAATTAAAGATTTTAGTACACCTATAGAATAACTCAAAGTCCATAAATAACAATGATATTAGTTTTCTTGTACAACACACCTTCCATAAAATATTATAAATCATAAGAAAACCTATACACTAGATAAATATAATATTTTTATTAGGTATAATATTATAAAGAACCCATTAATCTAATAATTTCTTGATTTCAAAACCCAAATGTAAAAACAATTCTAAAAAATTTGAACATACGTCGAATCATTTATCTAAGGTCATCCATGAGGTAAAATTTATCATTAGACCCTAGAGATGTCATGGGATCAAAAATAATGAATCAGGATATGCGTTGAATAAAAAAACTCCTAAATCAATATAACCTCTCCCCTTTAAACTATTTTCATCCAAAAAAATAAACCATATCTCATAAAATGAAGCTAAAAAATTACCCCATGTAGAAATCACTATCATATGCAATTTCATTTATCTAAGAGGTCAATATCAAATTAAGATAAATGGGAAATAGTAAATGGAGGAAACATAGACATTCATCTATAGTAATATCAGCTCCAACTCTCATTGAAGAAATATTTTTAAAAGGATCATCCATCCACTATGTGGAATTTTGGAAATAAATATTTACTGAAAAATGTTTCTTATAGGAATTTGTTTCACATCACCCAAGCCCTAGTGAATCTAGTAATCATCAAAATATGACACAAAATAGATCTTTACTATGGTTATTGTATGTTAGATTATTTAAAACCCCAAATTTAATAATTTTTATTGATGGTAGTATCATTTTAAAAATTCCTCTACTTTGATATCCACTATTGATAACTTCACAATAATTTTTTTCTAACAGTAGGTGTGTTTCATGATAGAAATATTATGGGATACGCCCTCAATTTATTCATCATCTTTTTCTTATAAGGTAATAGATATAATTTAACCATATTATGGAATATGGTAAATATGTGTCTTGTTTACCAATTCTCACAAATACAGTCGATGAAAATACTCTATCATCATTCTGATCTCATACCAGTTCAAGATTTCTATAAAAGACAGACCGATAGTGTTGTCACCACTCGTCCATTAAGTCTTTTTTTGATCACCTTAGGAAAATAATTCATCCACATATAGATGTACATTGTGTAATCCAATACACCATAATCCACAAATGATAGTTTTTACAATTCCTATAGAAGATCATAGATGGATAAAAGCCCTATGATGACACTTACAAAACTACAGAAACCTGGGAACTTAAAAATGCCTGGAATCCTCCACCAACATTATATAACTTGATTTATAATGTGATGGGGATTCCTAAAATGATCCAAAAGACATACCATACTATGTTTTGTAATATATTAATGCACTACCCCATTCATGATTTCCATGTTCTCACTAAATAATAATATTAATGGATATAAATTATCTACCTTGGTAAATAGATGATATATTCCCTACAATATAGGAAATACTTCTCAGATAATACCTATGAATGTATGATCACACATGAACACTATGAGGAAAATTAAAATAGAGTTCTATAAAAAATCTTGGATGTGTGTTGGGACACCACTATCTTGTTATGTCGAGAAACATACCCTTCTTGATAGATAAATAAAATTTTCAATTATAGAAACTTATGCTCCTAAACAATTTTCTAAACAGAGTGTGATCTGCCAGAATTTTCAATCTCAAAAGTAGTATTGTGCTAATAAAATCTCAGAAACCCCCATAGATATGATTTCACAATGTAAAAATGCAACACATATGTATATAACACTCACCATAATTGTTAAATATATGGTTGATAATATTTTAGTAAAACAATGGATAATCCCTGGAACATATAATATATTCTTACTCAACCAATATTAATGGATTATTATTTCACAATACAATATAAATTAGAAATTTTATTCATCATTCCACTCATAAAAACATAAATTTCAAATTTGGGATGCATATCGATATATAGATCAGTCTCTCTTCCAGGTTTATCGAAGGGTCACCATTCCAAAGAATCAATGCATTCATGACTACTCACAGTGACTTAATTTCTAATCTATAAAGTAAGCATCTAACTCTAATATCATTATATGAACAATATAAATTTTAACATCTCTAAATGGTTGTTCTTTCATCCACACTATAGGGGTTCTCGCTACTTTTTTAATGTTACATCCACCTACGTTTTGAATCTGTATTCTATCACGATTCAATTATTGGATAACCAGTTCAAAAATGACCTCTAAAATACTTTCATCTACTAAAAGACCCCTTTCCATATTAATGATTAACTCACTTCACTAGAAGGGATGAGATAAATGTTATCCCTACTAGTATAAAATCTCAAGAAGATAAATTCCATTATATACGACAATGTGGTCTATCTAAATCCATTAATATAAGGGAAAAACCATTAACCCATCAATATAATGGGTATATCGAATGGTTAAATTTAACTTTATGAAATTCACCTTCTTATTCATGAAAATATCTATCTATTTGACACACTGTCTTGAATATTTAATTATTGTTACTATAGGTCTCATGGGAACTATTCAATGATGTTTTATGGGGGTGGATTGATGAATATTTAATCTCTAACTACTCCCTCAAACCATATTATTCCACCAATTGAAACATCAATGTTTTCAATTCCTAAATTAGGAGGTGAAAAATCTTATCTATTTCTTCAAACTGAATATCAATCCATGGCAACACATTGGGTTTTGAGGTTAATAGTAAATTTTTTTTCAATGACTAAGTTAGTATTTGAGAATAATTATCAACTATTATTGATCAATCAATAATCTATGGTATTGGTGGCATTAGAATAAAACAAAACCTCAACTGACTAACTTTTCCCCTAGATCCTGTAGAAAAATCACTGTTCTATAATAATTATAGAACAAAACATGACAATGAATTTATTTATGTGTAATGGGACCTTGATAAACAATAGAATATCTATTTGATACTCACCCATGTTCTCAAAAAACATGGATATATCATCTTACAAGAATATATATCTAACTATTTCTATAGTAGTGAAAATGAATCATATTTTAATGAAAATTTCTATTAACAATGGGTTTCCTCACAACAAATGGATCTCTATATATTAATTTTTATCTATTCAGTTGGAGTCCAAACATGCCAAATTTTAATGTCTATAACTCCATCCAAACAACATCCACTAATGGAAAAGTCTCATATTATAAACCCATGTGGCAAATTTAATTTAAATACACACCTCATACTATGTCTATAGATTATTTTATAAAAATCATGAGAATATAGAATCCACCATATAAAAATTCTTGTACTCAAAGAAAATGGGATAGGAAATACCATTGATTATGGGAAAATAATTTTTACAAACTAATTTTCAAAAATAAACTATCATCACCACTCTAGAATCATTATGGGATGCCCACTCCAAGTCAAGTAGATCATTTCAGAAATGGGAATAATCTATTAATCATGTGAGAAAAAAAATATATGTTCCATGTTGTATAACACCTATAATATGAGAGAGAAAAAATGAAATCAATGTATTACACAAAAAAGTAGAGCATATAATAGTTGAAATCACACAACAGTTAATAGAACACTAAATGGAATCCCAGTTTCCCCACAAGTTATTCATAGTATGTACAATAATGAGAAAATGTTAGTAATGACCATACCTTAGAATAATTTTTCAATTTGCATTAGTTATCCTCTTACATTTAACATGATGATGCAAGGACCATAAAGATAATTTAGGGACCTATATAAATAATTTAATTAAAACCAATGGATCATTCTTCTATGATTCTTGTACTACCATTGTTTCCTCCATTAAGTTTATAATTGTACAAATTCAAAATATAAATTATATAAATCATAGTTATTTGATATATCAAAGTTCACACAATAACTATGTCCCCGATATAAAAGATGAAATCCAAATGGAATAAGTCATATGCCTAAAATTCTCCTCAAACATAAAATCACACAAAACACCATACATAATCCAATGAAATAACCAACACTTATACCACATTCACATAACCTATCCCACCAAGGCCGATGATAATCCATGTTTACTACCCATGAATCCCCCTATAAGACAAAAGAATGTTGGATATAAATGAGTCTGAAAATTTAATAATATGGGAGTCATTATCCTATATCAACCTTCTAAAGATATATATCTTCAATGTATATATATCTAATTGAACATATATACAAAAATATAACAATATAATGTATATACATGATACCATGTGGTAAAAAAATATCCACATATATAAACACATAAATGAACTATAAATATGAAATGAATTTGAATCCAATGGATATATTCTTCATGAGAGATCCTCCTCAATCTTGTACTCTATGAATAATATCTAGTCGAAATGTTCACTACCACATCAAGGAAATACATACCAATATTATGCATCTCAATGAATTATTAGGTGTTATACCTGAGAAATACACATTATATCCATATTAACTAATACAATATCAAAACTTTCATGTCATTTGTATACAAAAAAAGTAAGGGTACAATTCCCATGAAGGGTTTATTTTAAACAAACCCACTAGTATTCAACAAATGTTATTTTCTTATATCTCATTCAAGAGTTACCACATTTATATTATTTAATCTATCCACCCCCTACGGTTGCATCTCACAACACAAAAATATTTCATGTAGCACAGATCCATTGTTCCCCACTCTAGAGAAGTAACCCACATTGTCATGCCAATTTGTTCCACCACCTAGACCGAATGGCCTAAACGCCTTATATTTTTTTATTATTGTTAATCCACTTTTTTAGAGTTGAAGCGGAACCCGTACATGAACCATAGGCCCAAGGAACAAGGCCCTACTAACACGCAATACATAAACTGAAGGCCCAGAGGCATACCATGCCGATTACTTGACCTGTAGGCCCAACCCACCTCATTTATGAGATTCCATTCCTATCCACCTCCTTTAAAAAAATCTCATTTTCCCAAAAATTATCTATCAAGTCCTGGATATGTTGATGAAAATACATTCACTAATAAAATATTTTCATATGGGTATCATCATATAATATTCAGATTGGGAATATACACAGGAAAAAATAGGTTAGAGAGAGAGACTAACTTTAATGCTCCTCATTAATCTTCATTAATGTCATAATAATAATTCATGGAAAAAAATACGAACCAATTGTACCATAAAAATATATACCACATATTATAAGGTATTAAAAAAGATAATTGAATGAAATAAAATTTCACCCCAAATGATTCATCTATAACGATGATATTGGCCCAACACAATCAATAATAAATTTACCTATGATCTAGGAAAATGAATGTTACATAACTCAAGGACTTATCACCATTAGAATCATATGTTGTTCATGGTGATGTTATGTTATTTTCCAATACCCGACCTACTGGTAAATATATTCCTGACTTTATCCCCACATTCCCAAATACTCCATCTATTAGAAATAAATTTTTCAAATAACTCTAAATTAATTAAATAGTGTAAAAATTGAAATAAAATTAGGAAAACCCAAGTAGAATACCATAAGTTTGGAGTGCAAGTGGGTTTCTGGGGTATCACCATCCATTAAATAAATACCTAAATTATTAAAATAATCATGTTAATTAATTTATTAACCAACAACAAATAAAATATAGAAACTATTATGATAACCCATGTTATAGTCCTCCTAATCTAAAACTCATTTTTTTTATAAAATAATGATTTCTTATTTTCATTCTTATAATGTATTTAGATGGAAATATGTAACACTCAACAATTCATGTGTGGGGACTAAAAATATATGATTTGTAAATATTATTTTTTATGATTTCTCTACGCAAGGTATACAAAATACTAGAGTATTAAATGAAACATATTATAATTTTTCAATTTTTTTTTTGATATGGTTCATTTAATGATTTTACACTAGATACCTCTTTAGCTCAAAAAATCAAAAAACGAAAAATCTGCATAGTGTGAATTTTGTGTCACATCATATCCAATTATATGGAATAGAACATTGAATATGTTTATATATAATAAATATATATAGAATATATATATATATATATTAAATTAGGTGTAGTGGTAGTGAAATGGATATGATGGGAGATAATCAATACCCATAAGAAAAAGATGGATGTTATAGAGTAACTTTTCCTAAGATCCAAACTCACATGGTAAATGAATCTATCCCTTTTCATGTATATATAATGTTTTTATATTTTATCTTTGATTATAATAGCATTTAGGGCATATTTTTCTTGTTCAGCATCTTGAGGATGTTTATTTCGTGGTTCTAAGGATTCTTATTATTATTTATAATGATAGAATTTAATGTAAAATTATTTTATAAGTACAAAATCTAACTGGGTCGTGTACATTATCATTTTAGTGGAAAATACATAATACAGTTCAATAGATGGTTCAAAACATATATTAATTATGAAAGCATTATTGGTATATTAAGTTTTGTAGAATTTAAATTTTTATGATTATTTTTTATTAAAATCATTAATAGAATGACATATTGGTATTTCAAATATTATAATAATATAATAAGTATTATATTTATTAATAAAATATATTTTCAAAATGATCCATTCCATGTAGTAATAATTTTTTATTACATTCCCTATATTGCAGGTTGAAACTGGTCATAATAAAATGAATTTTATAATCATACATACAAAAAATTAAGATTTTTGTGATAATAGAAATAATATTTTTATGTACTAATATTACTAATTTATGATGGAACACTATGTATTATGTTTAGAAAGAGGAGGAAGAAAATAATAAATGATCAAATTTAATGGGAACTTGATTTTTTTCTAATAGAAGAATAAAACATATGATGCACATCCTGATCATAATTTTTAGAGTAAGCGGGATCCATATTTCCAATTGAAGGAGGTTTCTAGGACTCTCCCTATTCCACATAAGATTCCATGTTATCCATTAGGATAGGTGCATGGAATGAACTTAATTGTTTTGGGTAATTATTCCTTAATAATGTGACTATATTAAAAATTTATGTAATGTCCATAAAACCCTCCCAAGTCAGAAAACCATATTGGTCTCATGATACATTTAATATAATCAACATAATTGGTTAATTATAGAATATATATATAATAAGGGTTCTCTAATGTTAACATTATAATTAGGGATTCTAAATTAGAGATACAATTTCATGAGTCCATAATTATTGGGTATCTAGAGTATATACGAAGCCCAATAGGTGTTAAGTGCTGTGGTTTTAGAATAGGTAAAATGAATGGGACTTATGAAAAATCTTTTTGAAAGAAATTAGAATGAATGTAGTTTTTTCCCTCATACCGACACACATTTGAACTTTTTGAACATGTTAAAATGAAAATTCAAAATAATTTACTCCCTTATGGAGTGTAATTTTATGTCAATGGTTCATAGTGAAGGTTGATGTGGGGATTACCAATAATTTTTTTTCAAAGGGATCACAGAAAAATAAGTACTAGATTTATGGGGTTTTTTGGGGTATGAATAAAATAGTAAGACATGAAAATTGTGATAGGATATATAATCCTCCTTGTGGGGGTAAAATTTATTTGGGTATATGGATCATTAGATAAATTATGTTTTCAACAATGGATTTCAACATGTGATAGGTTTTCCATATATCTTATTTAACATGAATTGTGTCTGAATAATTTCATGTTACACAGTTTATGGTCATTTCAACTGACCATGAACATGTTTTTTACATCATGTCATAAGGATGTTGCAGTGTAGTCATAAAAAATGTGAATATAATATTATTTCAATAAAGGGGTTATAAAAGAGGCTTGAGAGGGTAATGCATTGGGGTGGTTCCTGACAAACATGATAATCTCACTAATTATTTGATGTGAACCAACATCAAAATATTTGATGTTCTCTAGAGCTATTTGAATATATATTTATCTATAATGATTGTGTATTTTTTCAAATATGATATAGGTATATGATCTATTTTGATTTATGTTGGTTTCCCATCTCCTATAAACATTATTTTTTTGGTCTATACCCTTTCATATAATGGAAATTGTGGTATTTATAACAATAAAAAATTATAGGGAATGAGGAACCACTATATTCAATTTTGTTTAGATCACTATTCTATGATCAAGGATAATTTATAATGAAAGAGTGATCTACCTTTAATGGATCCAATAATGATGTATTTTCTCACAACCATCTGAGTTACTGGTCAATGATTTGTGAATAATGAATCTTTCTCATTTTCATGTGATATATCCAATAATAATGAATTAATGAGGGGCTTACATTATAGATTTATGAGTTGGATTTCATTAGATTATAAAAAATATGGGTAATACTCATCTATATGAGTTGTTCATCACTGAATCTTTATTATGGGGGCTAGTATTTTGCCACAAAATATATTTGAAACTGAACTACAAATGAGGGAGAAATTTTTTTGGGCTCTTCTATGACCATGTGATAATTCAACCTAATATTCATTTATGTCTGATCGATATGAAATGGACCCATTTCTAAGAATTTTTTACCCCATATGAAGGATTCCACATCTTGTAGAGGTCTACTCTAATATATATGATTAATGGGTCCCCTCATTCACATTTGTGGAATGCAACTATTTTAAGAGATGTATATTATTCTTGAATATCTCATATGCTTGTGGCGTGCGATTTCCCCAAATGATTGTCCTATTTTACCTTTTTAATTTTTTTTTATTACATGGTATTTCCACATAATTCCACCATGTAAGAAAAAAATCTATGTTTGTATCAACATTGTATGAACATCATGTTTTTATCATTAATTGGATGTCTGGTTATCCTTTAATTAGGTGTTTTTATTCTTCTACCTATCCATAGATATTTTTACCGTCTTCCCCTTATCAAAAAAATATATTTATTATATATGTATTTGAAATTGATGACACAATAAATTATGATTATCTAATTAATAAGGATAAACACCATGAATTTGGTTCAACAACATTGTATTTTGTGGTAAAAAATATTTATTTCCATACACATTGGAATGAGCCTCATAGATTATTTTTTTAAGATTAGATTACACTTTATGGGTTCCTAATTTTGAGAGACTCCAATTTTACAAAAATGAGAAATTTTCTTTCCACCCCTTTGGATTAGTAAGTATCATGAGGTTATCCAAGATAATATATCTCATTGAAGTCCATTTAATATGGGAATTGAATTTATTCCTAATCAAATATTACTGTTCTCTAAAAAGAATATAAGGTAAGAATATTGTTCACTTGAGACTAAAATCAATGTTTAGGGATTAATCTTATAGGTACTAAGGGCTAATAAAAATATTGCATGGTCTTTTAAATGGATACATTGTATTTTGAGGGGGGGGGGGTGGAAGGGGTTTGTTAAAAATTTTCTATATATAGAAGTGAAATATATAAATTGAGATGGAACTGAAGAATGTCGGTTATGTGGAGTCATATAGAGTTTGAGATTAGTTCCTCATAGAATCGAAAATATTGTTCATGACATTATCTTTAGGTGGACCCCAGACACAAACACACTTCAATTTGATCATCATTATATGGGAGTGATCCACTCTGAATTGAAAATGATAACTGAGTCCATGGTACTTGGTGAAATATCTCACAAATGTAACCACCAGGATCAACATGGGATGAAAATTAGATGACACTTCAAATTACCACAAATATGATTTCTCTTAGAAAATAACACATATGGAAAAGTTCTATTTCAAAGTGTGGATCTCCAATGCTCTACAAGTATGGACGGGTTTAACATGATTTTAAATAAAGAGACACTTGTAAATATTAATAGGTTTTTCCTATCCTAGAAGAATCATCTGGATGTGGGTTCCCATTAGACCATTGTAAAAATTGTCAGTAAATAACATTAGACGAAAGGTCACTTATGAGGCTGTTAGAAAGATATGTTTGAAAATATTTAATAAGATTACATAAATGTGTTAGTAAATCCAGTTAGGGAACAAAAATCTAGAGTGACGGTTTATATTTTTATGATCGAGTTGTAGTAGGAAAATGAAATGTCCATAATTATAGTTTTCCACAAATTGGATAAATTGTATTGACACAATGGTTCCATCAATATGAGAATGTAATCATAAAAAAATAATTCATTTATATACATATTATGGGGTAGATAATGTCCAATCTGGGAAATATTAAATTTTCAAATTAAAATTGATCCTTGGTTCTATATTTTGACCACATTTATTGTACATTTGTGAATTTAATCAAGATCATTAGATAATAAAGAAAAAAATAATAAGATAAAATACATGAAAATTCTTTATGTATTCCAAAAAATCACCCCAGATGATATTGTCAATGAAATATATATTTTTAATATTGAAGTATATATATATATGATATCATTTACGTATGGAATCCTAGAGCCCAACATATAGTAGAAATTATCTATCAAGATACATTCCATGATGATTTGGTTGAAAATTTAGATGTGTTCAAAAGAGGTTCCATAACCCAACACTATTCATATGTATTAACAAAACTATGATGATAATTTCCTTATTTTAGATAATGATAATGAGATAATTAGTAGGCATACATTTTTCCATTACATTATCATATGATGGTATCATGCTTCTGTCAAATTCTTCATCACATTGATCTATTTTTATCATGATTAAAATCATGATAACTTATTTATTATTAGTCAAATCCATTTTTAAAACAAATTTTATTGTTTTGAAAAATGCCCTAGAGGACACAAAAATTCTCCATTAATAAATTTCTCAGGGTAATCCTTCCATATCAATGATTCCAAGGAAGAAAAAAAGGATTCCAAATCCCATTCCATTTTATAATACAGAGTTATAATAATTATCTATTCATATCAATGTGGAATTATTAGACACTTGGATAGAGCATGGTGCTTTGAGAAGATAAGTTTTGTGGATGTATCCCATAAGGTACTTTAATAATAGAAAAATGGAAGGCTGGGATTCATAAATATAACTAGACCAAAGAATATTTAATTTAGTTTATTTCTTAATGATGTTAGAGATTATAATGATGATACATAGACATCAATCCATTCCTTCATTAGTGGAATTCTTTTCTTAAGTTCTTATGATAGTTATAACAATATCAAGAGTGGGTTGACCCATAATTTGAGTCAAAGTACAACTGATAGAGTTATTAAACTGGTTTTTGTTTATGATATTAAATTCATGTAGAATGTGAATATAAATATATTCAAACTCTTAAAGGTGGCCTGAGGTGAGTGATCTCTTATTAACTTCCTACAATATAATTAATGGTTAAAATGTATACACTAGATTCCCCTTCCACAAACTGTATTGTGGTAAATTTTTACCCAAGAATAAAAGATCATATGTGCATAATGATTTATAACCATAGGGGAATATATGAACATCCACCACCACCACTTTCACCTACCACACTAATATTCTAAAGAGTGTCTATTTAGAGGAACAAAGACCAATCATTGGTTTCACAAATCCACATGTCTTTGAAAATATGTTTTAACAACCTCTAGTGTTTATCTTAATATAATAATGACTAATTTTTTAGTATTTAAATTATTTAGTGGTGGGTTTTTGTACCACATGAACATGGGAATCAATCTTATGAATGAATAAATATCCTTTTATTCTTAAAAGTGGATCCATGGATGCATGGATTAGTGACATTCAATAGATTACAGGTACAACTATGAAAAAATGTATATGTATTAAAAATATATCCATGGTTAGTGTTCCCCAATATACAGGATATT
Organism: Viscum album; assembly: GCA_963277665.1. Classification (NCBI taxonomy): domain Eukaryota; kingdom Viridiplantae; phylum Streptophyta; class Magnoliopsida; order Santalales; family Viscaceae; genus Viscum; species Viscum album. The sequence continues at coordinate 1,426,469,221 of OY728125.1, forward strand.
AATAATAGTGTAACAATTAAAAAATAACTTAATGTCTTTTCCCCCCACTATATGTCCTCTGTGGGAGTGTATCAGTCAAATCATATGGAATGTGAAACCCAATTATTCCAACTCTAACTCATATAGAGAAAATTATAGTTGTTGAATTATAGAGGGCTTAATATTCAAGTGTACCAAAGTCATATATATTATAAATTCTATCCATACATGGGACTAATACACTAGAAGAGTGGTGGTTAAAGAATAATGGGATTGAAATGAGCCATAAATATCAATATTTTTGTTAAGATTGCAATTTATAGAACACTGTCTTATGACCTCATTGAGGTATTAGATGTGGGTGATTAACCGGTCACTAATTATGGTGTAATATAACAATTTTTATGATAAGGATAAAGAAATTTAGTTTTTTATATTCCATATATAATTATACTTACATCAAAGAAATGCTAAGAGAATCACATGATATTTTTAATTTAAGAAATCATATATATGATGCTTCTTTTCTTTACATTTTTATGATTGTGGATTATTTCCCATGAAATAGATTTGAAAAATAATGAATGGTTAATAAAATTTCCTTGACAATGAGAACCCATTTTTCTATCGAGTGGTTAAATGATAGACATGAAATTCAATACTCTAGTAGATGAATGTAAGTTCATATATATATACGAACAACCCATTTATTTTATTAGAAAACCCTAACATACTATTGGATTATATGTTATTAATGACAAAATTTAATATAGAATACCAAGTAACTTTTTCCTCGGTATTGTTTCTAAGGGATATTATGAGTGAATCATCTAATTTGGTGTCATCTCATTTAGGATGTGTCAATAAGGGAGAATTAATGAGCTAGTTTTTTCTCATAATGTATGACGATATATGTGAATATTTATATATATGAATGGGAAATTATTTATGTACTCTTCATAGCATGGAATATTTCAAATAGTAACATTTGGTTATTGATCACCCACACACATATATAAGTCATTCTAATGTTGTTTCACAAGTTTATCATACGTTATCAAACAATTATTATATTGGATTCAATTACCACATAACCCATGAGGTAGGGATGTTTTTTAGAGATATGGGAGGGAGGATGAATAAAAAAACACCTCCTCATGGGAATAATAATATAACAATCTACTAATCATTTAACTATAACATCTCATGAAGATACTCATTATAAAAAACTGACCATTGAATGATGGTTATTTTGTAATGAAGTGGTTTTTTGAGTGGAATTAAATCAATATTAACTAGTTATAAATAATGAGAGATGTGTAAACAAAACAAGAAACACGATGGATCTAAAATAAGTTAAATGAATATTTCCTCTAAGGTTGATTATATATTCTATATTAATGAATCTTAGGATGTATGTCATTCTATAATACATTGTGACATTGGTGAAAGTAATATGACACATTATAAAATTTTGTCCTATATTAAGGGGATCTAATAATTCATCATTACTGTGAATAGAGGCTAAAACACCTAGATTATCATCTTATGAATATAAAATTAATTAAATACTATTTCTTCTTAATCATTTTAAATTACTTGGATCATTTTTTATTGATTATAATTTCAAATAACCATTAAAAATATATGTTAATATGTATCCTCTAAAATAATGAATTTTTACATGTAAAAATATAGAACTATAGTTCCCAAACACATGAGTCAAAAATATTTCTTCTTTCTCATGACTCATGGTTGGGAATATGTAGCACTACCATAAAAAAATATAGTTAGTTAATTTGTAAATGGAAAATTCCCAGAAGAACATCTATCATGGATTTTTTAGAATTGTATTTATTCATTGTACACTAGTTTATTTCTAATTGACTAATAAATATATGGATCAATATGTTAAGGATCATAAAGGGGTTATTTTAAAAGAGGATTCAAATGTTCAAGAGGGTTTGAGAACCCTAAAGTTCATTCTCTATTGGTTTTACATAGATACATTGAATTGAAATTTCCAGGATAATAGAAATTTTTGATTATATCATAGGACATGATTCCTATGATGTGTAGTTTTACTTTTATCATTAAAGTATTGTGGACCCCATAAGCATTATATCTTATATTTTTCTATTTATATATATTTAACCAAAACATCATATAGGGGATGCTAAGAGATTATAAATAGAACTAATACCCAAGAAACCCTTTATCATTTTCTATAATAACATGCTTTATTACTTTTCATTTTTAATGCACAGGATTTTCGAAGTCATGCATGATGAATAACCTGCAAGAATATAAATTAATATTTAAAATGATTTTATTTTTCTGTCTTCAAACAATGATATTCCATGCCTCTTTCCCTTGGTGGTTTATGTACAATATTATGTAACAATTGTGGTTTATGTTTATGTTCATATAGAACTGAAAAACAGTTTTCCATAGGCTTATTGTTGTAAACATAATACAATGTTTTGTTGATGTTTATGATCATGTATGTTATAATATAAGATTAGGTAGTCCACCTAGTAGTGAGGGATATGATTACCACAAATGAATAGAATCCAATTGAATCTAATGATGATGATTGGTTAAGGGTTCATGTATATAACAATAATAGTGCTAAGGCCAATGTCATGGGTGTTTAAAGTCAATAACTTTTGACTAGTAAATGTATATAATATCTATATTGTGTGAAAATGGTATCAACCTAATGTGAATGATGATCTAGAACAAGAATAGACCATTATTGAAAAGGGATCAAATTTATTAAATTGTCATTCATCATAGATAAATATGTTAGTGGACTTATATTCTTCTGACGAGGCTCTCAAAAGATTCGGTGATATTATATTTTTTCTTCCTTTAATTAATAAATTTAATATAAAAAAAGGCGTAAAATAAATAATACCGAATCCACCTGAAATGTTGTATTATTTATCTAATAATACATGCTATAAAGTGATCTAAATAAGGGAAGATTTATTGTGACATATTTGTGATGGATGATCACCATCCATATTAAAAAAGAATGGTTTTCATCATTTCATTCAAGATTATAGAGATTTGGTGACCCTCCTAGTAGAAAAAACAAGTCATCGGTCGTCATACCCTATTGAGTCATATATGTAGATACATGATGGGCAATGAATGTATATCTTAATATAAATGACCCTTAATGAAAAATAAATTCATTTCAGTATTCATGAAATAACTTGAGAAATTAAAATACATTTGTGAAGGATTATTCATATGGAAAAGTTGGTATTTATGATGTTTTATCATCCCTAAATGTTTCAAAAAAGTTTATTGAACATATTATCTTCTTAAAAAAATTATTTTCTCTAGAAATTTTTAGGATTATTTTTTCTAGATATCTTAACATAACATTTTCCATGTCTATATGGGGAGCCCCATAATTATTGTGATATTTCTCTTTATGCTTTATTTTTTTCCAAAAAACTTAAATATGTAAATATTTGTGATCACATACATGATTTTTATTATTTCTCACAATATGGATTATTGAATTAATTAGATTTATATTGCTATCACTAGATGATTAAAATCATGTAATTATAAACTCTATGGATTGATTTTATATATTCATCTATTTTACCACATTTTTTGAAACATTAATGTTATATAGGATGACTATAGGAGTGAAATAATTAATAATTCAAGGGTGATATAATAAAATGTAATTGTAGTGCCTAGTTTTATCATAGAAACTCTCAAGGATTGATTAAATTCATTATATGTCCATTGGGAATTAACTATTTTGTCTTGTGGTTTAGGGTTATATGAATAAGGGAAAATTAATTTTTTATCGATTGTTATAAAATTAATTATAAAATAAGTTTATACGAGTCAATTTTAATATCATGGACATAAAATATATAAATAAAAACATATATTTATTGAATAGGTAAATAATTTAATGAATTACGCATGTCTAGGATGACCGTTGATCATGTTTTAATGATATGTTCTATAAAAATGGCCCAACATTTTATGGATATACATGTACTTTCTCTTGAAGAAGATGGATTCTTTTATTTGGAAAGTCCACATATGGAGATAATAAAAATTTACCAAAAAAAGATTAATTTTTTGTGGAACACTCTTAATATAGATAACTGTGTTTTATTTGTGGGGAATTAAACACTTTTGGAATTAATTACATTCTATATAAAAATTACACAAAACGTTAGTTCACGTCCCCTAATATAACATCATTATGTACTAAACAAGTTCTCAGAGTAAAGGTGTATCATAATAGACTATAATCATAGTTTATATACATTGATTCATGTAGTTTTTAGACATGGGATAATGAGTCATGTTTTTTTATGTTTGAATTCCAGTAACATGGTTTAATTTTTTACTCAAATTAATGTCATATGACAGAGACACATATAATCATGTATCATGTGATATTGGATAGTAAGTGAAACTATTTATGGGTCTAACCTAAACAATCAATGAATCAAAACATATAGTTTTAGGATATTAATCAATACAAATATAGTTCAGTTATTGTATACGAATAAATCAAGATAATATATAAAGGAATAGGGGTATGGGTGGGAATATAGTAGTGTTCAATGTATAAATGGAACCTCACATTAATGAGTCAAAACAATTTAACTAAATGTACGAACAATTGTATTTTTTTAAACATTGAAAAAATATTTTAATGGTAACAATGTATCAAAGAATATTGGAATCAATCCACAAATAGTTCTTGTATCAATGGGGACATTGGGCAGGTCCCAATTCCATTGTGTCTAAACACAACTAGTTATAAGGAGTAGGCCAACATATAAGAAATTGAAAGGAAGTGATTAATTTAAATATTTCCATCCCATGTACGAGAGGTCTAATTCAATATAATGATTGGTTTTTGGTCGTATGTAAGATAAAAAATTGCACATCACTATATATCAAGTACTACATTGAATCACGACACATGCCATTCTTTTATAGGCATCCCTATAGAGATCTATCTCATACATAATTGTAAATTTAATGATTTCATCATTGGATAGTGTTATGGTTAAAGACCTAACATGAATGGGTAATCCCATAATTATAAAATTATTACATATACTTGACACACATGTAAGGTAACTAGGATACATTATGTTGACCAATTTAATCAGTTTATGTTCTTGCATGATGGAACAATTTCCATTCACTTTTGGGTCATTTGGAAAAGACACTGTTAATTTAAATTGAAATGGAGGTACCTCAACCTTGATAAATGGGTAGACATACCAGGGGAACTAATCTCAAATGAGTCATCTATGATGTCAAAAATAGATATTAATAAAGAATCACATATATTTCTAATGAATTAATGATAAGAGAGATATAGAAAATAGAAATTTATTTTGAATTGTATAAGTAAAGATATTCATACACTAATCATGATATAATTTAAGAGTTACTAGGATAATGGGAAGTGGAATTTATTTATGGACCCTTGATATATGATATAGAAATAACTACATATCCAATGACCATTAAAATGAAGAAAAATATATATCTTAATAAATTAAATTTTAAAAAAAGGTGTAGTTTGATGGATATTAGAAAACATACACTGAAAATCCTTATATCTAAATAGCTCTCATATAGGTGAGTCAATCCAAACAAGGTGAGATTTTTAATGTAGATTAATGTAAAGAATCGTGGAAAGAGGTTTGTGAGGTTCGATGTCATGAAATAATGATGAATTCCATGATGTTAAATGTATTATGTAATGGATTTATAGGGGGTTCTCTTTATGTTCATTATCCTTATACCAATTAATCAAGATGTTTTATGTCACATGAAAAGGAACACTACCACATAATTTTAGTTCAAATGAATATAATGTTTACTACAAAGATTAATTTTTTCAATTTTTATGGTTTTAACTAATTTTAAAATTTTGAAATGTATGTATTTAGAAACAATTCATTGATGGGAGGTGAATTATTCTCCACATCAATGGTAACCATTGAGTATGTTACATTGGACTAGAGATTATGTGTGATATATGGTCCATCACATTTTAGTTTCACATTTTAAGGTTTCATCCTGAAATCATTATATTCCTAAGGGAAAATGCTATCTCCCATTAAAGAAACAAGAAAATAAAAAATATAATTTTGAAGGAACAAGAAACCCTAATACGATAGTAGCCTTTGTTTTGTAATGTTCATAATATTTTCTTCTTGTGTTTCTATAACCCATTTAGTCACTTTTTGTATTGTTATTGTTTGTATAGTTGGATGCGTATAATTGAAAACATTAATGGTAATTCTAAATTAAGGGGTGACACCAACTATATTTCATATAATGTTGAATTTGGGGTTTCTCAGGTAATGAATTTGGTTACGGTGTGATATGCCTATTGGGTGAGGAGAATCATGTGTGGCATGGACTACATATTCTCCTAAACCTTTTTATAAAAAAATTTAAAAATATTAACAATTGAAACTTATATTGATCCCTTTTTCAATACATGATAGTGGGTTGAATGATTGGGCTAGATGATATATTCTTAATAAATATCTAAAATATAATAAGTATAGATATGTTAGAAAATTTTCATCAATATCTTGTGCAGGATACAGAATTTAATGATGATGTTTGACCTAGAAATATTGATGAAAAGCATTTATTTTAAATCCATGGAATGTTTAGTCTCATTCCATTAAGAGAATATGTTGTTGGTAGTATGGATAAACATGATTTTGAAAACTAGATATGGGGGATATAAACCAATGACATCAATTCCCCATATAGTGATTGACCAAGAATAATTGTCTATTTGAAATTTTTCTTGGCATTGATGAATGAAATTATTATCCTATTGGGAGGCATTAAAATTTATGGGAGACTATATGATGTCCTACATAATTAATGCTATATAATACCCAGGACACTTTATTTGAGTGGAAATAACATTTCATGATTTATGAGAATCATATGTACATACATGAACTTATTTTTTTATAGTGTGGGTCTCTCTTCCATAAATTAATATGTGGAGAAATTTATCAAAGACTCATTTATAAAGGACTTACTATGAATTTTTGTAATCATAAATGGATAAATTAACTCCCTTCAAAAATATATCCTCATTCATAGATATATATAATCATATAAATTACTAATGGTTGTAGAATAGTACCGGAGAAACCCACCAGCCAATATATTTTCCAATGATGATATGAGATAACAATTTTATGGGGTGGAAATAATTTCATTTTTATCACTCATTGCAATGAAAATGAACAGAGATACCATTATATGGTGCATAATGAAGACAACTATCTCATAATTCTATGGATACCCATTTCAATAACTATATTATCTAGTTCTATAGAATGTGTATTCACGAATTGTCGGATATATAAAAATGTTGGTTATATGGGTAACTGGGCCATCAATAATAAAATGAAACCAAGAAAACAGATCATTTACAAATCTTTATTTGAATAGTCACTATTAATTTTCATTATTACTAATTCTTCATTACTTTTGACATTTATATAGACTATTCAAATAAAAAAATATTGGTATATAATGAGGGCTTGGTAATCTTCCTCATTACTTGTGAAACCATTTGATATAAACAAGGAATAACAATAAAATTCCTTTTATGTGTGGTCAGTATGAATCCTAAACTGACCCTATTCTTTGTAAGATTCTTTATAATTTTCACTATTGATCATTGGGATGAATTGTGGTAATAAATGTTCAACATTTTGGATAATTTGTGAGTAGAGAAAATGTTCTCATCGAGAATATCATTATTCGTTGGTATACCCTCTTTTATCAGTTATTCTACAAATAAACCATACAATGTTGACCGATTGATTTATTTTATATTTGTGAACTATATTTTTAACAAAATATAATGATGTCATAGTGTGGAAGGAATATTACTATCATTGTAAGATTAATGATATAATTAAGAAGGTTAATATTATAGATTATTTGGAATTTACGGTGTTGTTTATAATGTCTTAGATTTTGTATTGTGAAGATAAAGTTGATAAAATTATTTTCAAAATCTATGTATTCATTCTCTGGGTCTGATTTTTTTTCTGACATAATATAGACATAATTTTTAAAATAATTATTTTTTTGTGTGTTATCAGATCATGAACATGTCTTTCCTAGGTAACATCATAATGATTCTACAGTTTTCATTCAAATAGTGGCATCAATACTGGCAATTACAGAAGATAGTCCTTAATATCATAATTTTTTTTCCTAAAAACAATTTTCTAAAAAAATACAATATTCCCTTCTTCATGAATAATTATATGTCTGTAACTTTTAAAAATGTTAAAAAAAATCTAAAAAATTTTATGGTAAATCCATATATCCCTCTCAACATTTTTAGTTTCTAAGGAGGTTAAATTTCAATTATAACGATGAATTTTTATGGGTTAAATTTTAATCCACTATAAAATATCATGCATCAAAAAATGGTCAACAAATTAACCAAAAATAAATATTTTAGGTTTTTTAACATTATAAATTGTTGCAAAAATTGGATTATAACAATCTTAGGATTAGAAATATGAACAAAAAATTATAATAGTTTTATCACTAGATCATCTAAATTATAGACTGTGATCTTTCAAACAAGTGAACTTCTGAATTGGTACACGGTGAATATATATATCATGTTAAAGTATTTCGAATCACATGGGATTAAATGATAGAAAAATACCCATTTGGGTTCTCTTAATATAGTGTAATCTTTGACCATAAGGGATATTTTGATCTAGTTCTACCCTATGTATTGAACCATACTATATAGTTTTTAGAAATCACTATTTCAATTTCATATTATTTCTATGACTACAAAAAGTAAGTTATACTTTTTGAAATACACATTTAGATCTAAAAATATGATGAAACCCAAATATTTCAATTCATTTTCCTGATGTGCATGAAATATTCAATGAAATCTCAGTAGTGTACATCATGATGAAGTTGGTTTTGACATGTATTCAACTTAAGATTCCATCATGGATGAATGTGTATTATTTTTTATTCATGAAAATTATTTCTAATGAAAATGGTTATCTTGTAGTCACATGTTGTGGGTTTAAACCTCAGTCTCTAGCCTGGCTGTTTCTTTGTACATCCAATACAACACATCATAATAATTGTTTTGTAAAATAATTATATTATTCCTACTCTATAGAGGATATAGTGATTCATAACTATCTGGGCCATTTGTCGTATTAAATTTTTATGATCATTTATTTGTCTTCATATTCAGTTGTTTTGATTTCTTCATTACTTTATGGATGATAATACCTATGTTCTTCATCCTCCAAATACACATTGAAATTTTCAACCCCATATTCATTATTTAGAGAATTATATAGATTAGGGGTTTAAAAAGACAATGCAGTTGGGTGGATGAAGGCCTTAGATATTCCATAAATAAATTAGTGAAGAAATCAAAACTAATGAAGAGAAATAAATCTTCAAGAGTATATTATTTTACAATACAGTAGGGTTCAAGTGATAATATTGGTCTTCTTATATAACATGTGTTATCTCCTCCTTGAAAGTCGCATAATTATTATAATATGTAATTTTATTCCTTGTATTCCAACACAACATATTTCACAAACATAGGTTTAAAAACCTGAGTTTTGTAGGACTCAAACAACATGGTAGTATTCTTGATTTATTGTTATCATCTCCTTATGAGTGATGGAATTCAATAATTCTACAACAAGTATAATCTACATATCAGTGGGATTAGATTTAAAAGCATTTCTCACATTTATCTAAGAAGAATCACCTAAAAATCTCAATTTTCTTTCCATTTTATAGATATTTTCCCATATAAAATTGGTTTAACATGAATTGAATGGATATCCATCACATCATAATAAAACAATATTTCCATTCAAATCATACTTGAGAAACTGTTGATATGAAGAACATATATCCAAATCATGTTGTAGATATAGATTTTTATAGAAAACATGTTAAATTATATATATTTTGTCCTCGTGGTACTCCATTATTTTAGTGCCAATGTTATGAGGATTTTAATTTTGTCCTCCCAATGTGAAATACAATTATTTATCATACCACCAAATTATAATCCTTTCCATAGATAAATCAATTCCCCTATATCCCAAGAATCAAAAGATCAAATTTGAATAACATTAATATATTATTCAATTTTTATTAGCATCTATACAACCTCAAAATTATTTATAATTGGATATATATATATATATATATAACATATATTACACTATACTACTTTCTGTCTTTGTTTTTCATTATACAATATGGTTGTACGGGATGAGATGCATTACCCTGTATATTTTTTTATATGATCTAACGTGGGGAAATCCTACATAGATTATTCAATATGGGATGGTTAGTTAGTACATATCATATTAGTCCTTAGCATAGGAATGAATGTGTTTGAATTTGACGAATATTTTAGTTCATTATATGTGGTCCAATATATAGGTTTTCTCATATGATGAAATTATTTTGAGTTATATGAATTAGTTGTGGAATATCATTCATTGATGGTATGTAATTCAAAATATAATACCATCTGAAATATTTATAGATAACAAATAATATGTACAAATAATGATTATGTTTTTAAAATAAAATATATAACGATGTTTATTTATCCGGACTAGTGTTCGAGTGTTGATCATAACCTGATATCTATACTCATAATTATAAATATAGTGTTCTCTAAAATTAAATTATGATAGTTCAACTACATGAAAAAATGGATTATACTATAAAAGGAATTTATATGATACAATAGTTAGTGAACTAGACCATATTGAGTATGAATTAATTAAAATTTCTACATTCTTTTTAGTTAATGTTTAGTAACAATTTTTAGCTGAAATTTTGAATCTTTTAAATTTGATTATAAATGAAAATAATGGTTTTGTTTTTACAAAAATTGTTTCAAAAAATTTGTAATTCATATAAATTGTTATTTTAGTTACATTATAATTTATATTATGAATGATAATTTTTTGTTAGTTCACTTGAGTGTGGGTCAGGTTTATTCAAAGTATGGTGAGTACAATGTGAGGATTCTACTCCTTCATAACACTATACTCGAGGGTGTCCTTCATAAAGAACATTGTTTCAAAGTTTATTTATCAAATGATATGTGTCTCATAATACAGTATTGGGGTGGATCATTAATAATTTTATTCAAATCCTATTTCAATTCAACAGACCATACGATCACTTTGAGATAGATTTATTAACACTCACTAATTCCATGACAATAATTTCATTTTTAGTATAATATTACTATTAGTGGATGTTATAGTGTCTGATGAAGTTAATATCAAGATACAAAATTTCTATGGATCTGATATGTTAATATATTTCATATATATGATGATCATAAAATTCTGATGTACCAAGATATTTTTATTTCTAGTTATTATACCGTGAATATAATGAATATAGAATAGAAGATATAAAAAATGTGGTACTTCAGTTGTGGGTGATTACATTGGAAAAGAAGTTTCTCACAAACATCCTAAATGTGATGAACACAATTGAGTTTTTTATGACATGAGAAACTATTTATGATAATATGAAAACACTAATTGATGTTTTCCTATGGTTGAAGTTATAATAAATTTTTATATTTGAACGTTGGAATTTGTAAGATAATATGAAATAGCTCAATATTATTAATGTTCAATTTCAATCAGGGAATGTGAAGTTCATGATTGAAATATTTATAATTATAAAATGGTCATCAATACTAGAATTTTGGGATTCCAATGAGATGATAACAGATGATTTATATAGAAATGTAAAATTATTTTTTGAGGATGTGAAAAATTGGATCAATAAAGAAGAATTAAAATAATAGTATGTTCAAGAACCATATTATAGTGTACAAAATATTTAATTAAATTTATATTAATTATACATATAAATAAAATAAAATAAAATAAGATAATAATTCCTGAGAGGGATGTCACTGAAAATATGTTGTTCTAGGTCCACGATTTTACTAATGTTTTTAGATACGATATATCTAGAGAAATTAAAATAATTTCAAAGAGTATTATAGATGTTCATTAGATTCCAAACATTTATATTTCAAAATTATAGATACTGTGTGAAAAAACATGTCACTCAGTTTCAAAATTATGTTACAATCCCGAGGGATTATGTAATTTTAATCCTTATTTTCAAGGATAGAGTGGTCATTCTTGGAAAATTATTTGTCTTGGTTGTTCATAAACATGAATTTTGGTTGATGATGACGGTCTATAAAATATGGTTAATGGTTTATTATTTTTTGGTGGAATAAAAAAATCTTCTGGAAGTATAATGACATAAGTCACATCACATTATATGAATGAAATTTATTTTATAAGATACTTAGATGTGGTAGTATATGGGTCTTGAATTGTGAGAAGAGTATCAAATGTTAATCAACGATCAATGTTGGTGGAATGAGGAGTAAAATCAATGAACTAATATCTTACTACTTTTTTAGAAGGATCTATAATATCTAATGTTTCAATTACAGATATCCTAAATATATAGTATTATAGTTTCATGAAACTCAATGGTAAGAGCATTTTTGTTCTAACTCAAAAGTCATTTTGAAGCTTGGTCACCTTTAATTTGGATGTTGGGAGATTTATTATCACGGAATGTATTATATAGTTATTCTAATATTGAATGGATATAGACAAGAATCTATAAAATATGAACCACTTCACTATGAAATTTGGGGGCCTACACACATCTCATCTCATGGAGGGTCAACATACATTGTGATATTCATTAAAATTCATTTAAAGGTTTTTGGGTTAAAATACATAAAAAATTACTATATTTTTTGGATTTCATTTTTTGTAATTTTATGGTATATATTAAGATTGGATTAAATATAAATCAGTTGTTGTCCATTTATAATGTTGAATACAATATATGAAACAATGCGATTGTCATTCTGAATCCATGTATCGAGATTCAGAAAAATATTCATTGTAAATTTTAGTCGAATTGTGAGTTATAAATATTGAACCAAATAATAATATAAAATTCATGAATCATTTAATTTAATATATAAATTCCAAAGGATGTTTGGGTGGAATATTTATTAGGTATCTTACCAAGAAATCCATGTTTATTTTGAAACATTGGGATAACATCAACAAAAATAGTTAGAGTTTGGTTAATTATTAAAATGTTTTTACACCTAAATAATTTTTAGTCTTCCCAATGTGAATTTCAATGCTATTTTTCTGATAATCATGATTATTTTTCCAATAAATGATTTTATGAATGATATGGAAAGGATGATTTTGGATTCCATTTATGGGTTGATCCCAAGTCCCATGTGATCTTGATTTGGGAGGAATTATTTTGTGGTAAGGTTATCTGGATAGACATAAACATGGATGATAAGGAGGACAAGGGAATAGTAAGGATATAACATATCAATGATTTATTAACAAGATAGTTTATGATGTCATGTTCCAAATATTTTATAGTGTATAATAGATAGGTTGAACTGTAGATTTGAAGATGGTGTGTCAAAGATCTTGAAAGAGGTTAAAGCCAAAGAGAATTATATAGATTTTATAGCTTTTAATAACATCTCTCAGGAATATAGTTACATAGAAAATTCATTATGTAAAATATGCTGGTCTAATTATTTTTGTAGATCTACAGTCATCAAACTACTTGTTTAGAATATTGATGTGGATATAAAATTCATTCTTTCTAAAGATTTTCGGGAACAAGAAACTCTAAAAGAGGTAGCCACTATCAATGAACCTATACAATAGTATTCCATGATTCAATATGAAATGTGTTTATTGGATATTAATGGAAAATGAAATCTAGTTGGTCTACCATAGAAGAAAAGAAAATTTATGAATAAGTGGGTGTCCCTTTTAAACGATGAAGCTGATAAAATAAAATTATATGTGGTATGAATTATGGTGATGGAATTTAAACATTGGGAGGGGGATGAATTCTCATTGGGGTTTTCAGAAGTAGTAAACCTCTAAATAAAAAATTCATGAATTATAATCTCTAATTATTTGAATTCATACATAGAGTAGATGAATGGAATGATAGCCTTACACTGTGGAGAATTGGATTAATATATCATTGTGAAGTAGGTGATTAGATTCATTGATATAAAAAATAGAATCATGGAAAACATGATGATGAAAATGCTATATTGATTTATATTAGATCCAAGGCCATGGTATAATAAATTTGATACCATCGTGAAAGATGATTGTTTCAAAGAATTAAATATTGAAAATTAATTCTACCTAAATCCATGGAATGATAATAAATTCATTATAACGATATAATATGTCAATTAAATAGTAAAATATAATTTAAAAATTAATTGGATTCAATATATAAATTATAAAATTATCAAAATGATTTTGATGATATATGTAGGAAAGGACATAGATATATTGAGTATTATTGTCAAGATATATAGTAAAATAATGAAATTCATACTATCATAAAATAACTATATCTATATGGTCATTAAATAATTTTCCATGACTTGATGAAATAATATCCTTAATCGATTTCTAATACACTTCAAAATATAATAGGATATGGTTCTTAAAATTGATCATAAATAGATTTATATAGAATTTTTTTTAAATAATTGGTACAAATTATTAGTTACACCCAAAACTACCCTTTAAAAAATTATATTTGTTGTGAAAGTTGTGTGAAAATTCATGTCAACTATGACAATGAAACAGATTGAGTATTTAAAATTTAGAATGTGGTAATCAATATCACATAAATATTGAACCTTTTCTATTATAGATGATCCATTGTGTGGATATTTTGATGCTTTCTTTATTTGGGATCCAGACACATAGATGACAAGTACATGTTTTGTGTTTACCTATGGATTAATGAAATTCACATTGATATCACTAAATAAACCATTTATTGATATTTTAATAATGTAATAATCATAATAATCTACCAGATGCACTAGTATAGAGATAATATGGTTTATGTGGTTCTTATAGGAGCTCAAATGGTGTCTATAGTTTGGATTACTTTGGTTTGATAATCAAAGTGTAATTAAAACTATTTGAAATCTTGTATTTAATGAAAAAATATTTTAAATTGTCCTAAAATGTCAATTCTTCCAAACACTATAGGATTAAATGGTAGTTGAGTAGTGGACAACAACAAGATAATTAAAATTGTGTTACATATTTACCAAGGATCGAGATTAATAAAGTATAAAATTAACATGTACTTATATTGGAAGTGGGTGAATAGATATATTGAAGAGAAAATTAGTTTATTCTTTTTTGAATAAAATTGACATTATTTTAATGTATTCAAGAGCAAAAAATGGTTCCTTTAAGAATAATTCATGTTTGATATTGTTGGAATGTGAATAGGGATTCAATTATCATGACATAATTTATTAGGAATTTTGAGCTGGATGATTAGATGTCTGTGAGTGATACACAATAACACTATAAGATATTCTATAGATATTAGTTTATTCGAATGATGATACCGTATAATGGATCTTTATATATGCAATGGTGTATAAAATTAATGGGATAGAGTTACTGATGCAAGTGTAATTTGTATGTCTCACGAAGAAAAGTGTTAAGGTGTTGATAGTATTAAAAAATCAACATTAACCATTCAAAATGGATGGACCTTACTGAATATAAGTGGTCAATGAGACATGCTAAATACCTATATTGTACTATAATGGAAAATGTTGGGTAATTTTTTTAACTGAGAATCTAGCCATCTTAGAGATCATTAAATTACACGAGCACTTATCACATTTATTTTATTTCTTTTTGTAATTGAATGTGCGAATAAAGAAATAATTATTTTAATGGAAATGTTTAGAACTATTTATCCAATAGATGTAGGAAAAGTTATTTTGATTAAAAAATTATAATGTTATTTTATTTATATTTTCTCGTAACAAACATTCTAAGGATGGATCATGCTTGAGTGTCTCTATTGATTCAATATAGTGTGTTCTATTGGCTATGAGTATTTTAATATTTTAGGAATCTAATATCTAGTGATTCCTTAAAAAACACAAGTTTTAATGATTACGTGGAATCATTCATTGATAATTCTATATTGATTATATTCAAGGGATATATTCCTTGTATTACGTTTGGGAATCATGGTGGCTTCATAAGGACATTAGTACATGAAAACCCTGTTTTTTTATATTTATTTACCACTTGTAAGGAATGTTATATGAAGCTATAAATTAAGGACACTTTTTGATACCCTACAAAGATATACTTTCCACACCCTATAAAAGAACACATGTACACTTATATATAATATGTTTTTTTGTTTAGGTCTAGGAAAGAGTTTTACGAGGGTTTTAGTGGGAACCAATCAATAGGGTAGAATAAATTGGATCATCTAAGTCTTATGATGGTGTTATAAAATTTATATGTTGTATTTCTTATTTGTAATATATAATTTTCATAGTAGGAGGAATGTTCATATGTGTATTTCATTATTTATTCTTCATACCATAATTATTGTTGATGTTGTTTTTTGGGATGTTATTTATTATTATTGGTGGTTATGAACTAGGGAAAATATTATCCCTAATATATTATATAGTTTCTCCCCACTAGTTTATAGCCTTTTACATATGTGTTTTCTTTCCATTGTATTAGTTTAACTCTTCCCAAGATTATAATGAGTGGTATTGGAAAGGAAGCCCTATGATTATCACTATATAAATGTTGTGGATATAATTTTTTAGGTATAATGTTATTCACATCATGTTAAATGATTATTATAGGATATTGAAATAAATATTATATTTATACGTACAAAGGGTTATCTTTTTATATGTGTGTAATGAAAAAGGTGATAATATGTTAACATTGACCATCTAAATATCATTTTATGTGTAATTCATATAATTTTTTCTTTATGAATGTCATGTGTGGAAATAGTGTGATATAATGATGTTTGGAATACAATACATACCAAAAAACATAAGATAATAAAATATTTCTTAGTATTTTTTATTAACTAAATATTATCAGGTTACCCAACATTCAATCAAGGGGAGTTTATATTTTATAATGTCAAAGGTTCTCTTTATGGAAGAATTTTGGGAATATCATTAACTAGATTTTTTTAAATATCTATTTGACCCATTAATTAGAAAATTCATTAATTTATTCACTGATATATTTTATAAAATATGAGATAGAAAATAATAGAAAATCATAAAAAATTAATTTTATACAAACAATGTATTTAGTAGAAATGTCAATGTATTTTTCAAGAGACTCTAGACACAATTTTTTACTATAGTATTTCATTGAGAATAATGTTATATTTAGTAATAATATTAGCTACTATCACACTATGACCCAATTAAAGACCCATCATGGACATTTTTTAAATATATATATTTTTTCTAAACTTTTATGATATTTTAATAGCCCTCATAGTGGTTTGGGTTTGGTAAGAGACATGGAAGAATTTTTAGTTTTTTGATTATTCATTCATGATACTTCCACACTAGTCTGTTAAAAATATATTAAATTAAATTTATAAATATTTAATATATGAAAGATTAAAGTAAAATGATATTTTTATCCTTCTTTGATGAAGAAAATTATTATAATTCGAAATGATCTTGTATCCTAGTAACATTCCAACATCCAAATAATATAAAATTTTAGCGTAATCTTTACAATAACAAAGCTCTTAGATTTTATGGTATGTTATAGATTTTAAATTTTATATTTTGAAATTAATTTCATGTTAAATATATCACATGTCTTATTACAAAATATATTTTTAGATTTTATTCATAATAATTGGTATGCAAAAGTGATGTTCACTACTGATATCCACCAGAAATTTAGCTGGGAACAACATGGAGTCCAATGTATAAACTATTGAGAGAATAAAATTTGGGTATCTAATGGGTGACATTATTTAACAAATAGAATCTTATTGGTCCACTAGGTGTCCAATAGTTATTCAACATGTACCTTATGGGTTAGCCATATATTTTTTAAATTGGGGTTGTTTTTTTAATTCGTTATTGAAAACAAATTATAGAAACTAAATGACATAATTTCACATCTATAAGAAAATGGATAAACGATTTCACTTTTGTAATCAATCCA
Organism: Viscum album; assembly: GCA_963277665.1. Taxonomy (NCBI): domain Eukaryota; kingdom Viridiplantae; phylum Streptophyta; class Magnoliopsida; order Santalales; family Viscaceae; genus Viscum; species Viscum album. The sequence continues at coordinate 1,426,487,439 of OY728125.1, forward strand.
ATTTTATAATTTTATATACCAATTATTTCTCTATAATTTTATGATATATTATCATTCTATGAGTAATGTTATGAGCATTATTATAAAATTAAAATTGTTCCTATGTTTTTGTTAAAATTAAATTGAATTTTTCATAATACTACGATATAATTTATTTTCATTCTTCTACATTGACATGCATTTTGAATTATATTTATATGGGATTACTATTTTATTTATAATTAATATTTATTGATAATTAGTTTAGAGGGGGAAATCTCAGCTATATTACTTATTGGGTGTAAAATTATTTTAAATGAATAATGTTGGTATTATGTGTTACATGAACATAGAATATGATTAATGGATTAATCATGAAATGAATTCCCATAAAAAGTTACTCATTGAGTTATATTACTAAAATTAGTGTCCTACACATGAATTACTTTATGAAATAAAGATAAAATAATGAGACTATAATTGAGCAAATGGTAATGATTAGTGATGTAACGTCCTGACCCAGCTTACCAATAAACCGGTTGCCGGACTGGTTGGCCACATGGACTCAAGCACATTTCCCCCAATGCTAGAGGCTGGAAACTATCAGTGAGGGCCTAGGGTGTTATAGTGGGGAAACAATTCCTTTATTTGTAGTGTGTAACACAACTTAATAAATAGTAACAAATAGAAAAAGTTGAAAACAAAATGCAACTGAAACTAAACAGAGGATGTATGAATGATAATTATCTAAGTCTGAACCATAAAAATGATAATTCAACATGTTACATGATCTATGAAAACAACAAAATTTTGATACACTATAATTTAGTACAATACAATACCAAATTGCAGTAAAATAAAATTATTCTTAACAACATAACAATCCAAGGCTTGGTCCCATGCTCTCATGGTCCTATGAAATAATCAAGTACCTAAAAAATGAGCCTTTCCCCTATCAACACCCACAATAATATATTCTGTTTGGTCCTAAAAACATGACCCAAACAAGTGGTCAGAAATTAATCCCATTAGGCAACCACCAAAGGTCTCTTCTTATAAGTCAGTGAGTATATGTAGCAGTTGAGTATAGTAGTGAAATGCACTAAGTATTATGCACTCAATATTAAGTAACCCTAAAAATACAATTATAAATTTATAGATTTTACTATATTCAGTAGTAATTCATTTACTTGAAGAATTTAAATTCTGGAATCCAACCTAGGCCTGACATTCCCCATTGATTGTTAAGAACAACAGAAGTATCAGATGAATTACTAATAAGTAAGTAATGTCTGAACTCAATCATGATATTTGTCTTCGATGATGTTTCACAATTAACTCCATTCCATCATGTAAGTATAAAGAAGGTCTGTTCTTGGGATTCCTATGTTGGAATTCATGTATCACTAAAGGTGTAATTATACTAGAATCCCATGAGTCTGTTCTCAGAAGTCCTTCTAGGGAGCCTGAGTATTACACCTAATGTTGATATAAGTTCAAGCGAGTCAGTCCTAAGTGGTATTACAAGGGTTCCCCAAGGTATCACTATATGTGAAAAAAAGTTCATGTCAATTTAGTCTGTCCCTGGCATTCCTACTAAGGAGCGCACATGTCACCAATGACATATAAATAAATACATGTTGAGTTTGTCCATAGTTTTTGAGGTTATTAAAATTTTCATGACTTTTGTATACTACCATTTGTAGATTTCATACAAAATCTCATAATTGTTGTGAGATATTCCTGTTTCAAAAAAGTAAATATAAATTTTAGGCATTATTTGAAGTAGTCTAATTGAGAAAGTTTACAATTTTAATTATAACTCTCACACTACTTATCCAAACTACATGGTTTTTATATTTTAGGCTTTCTCATTCAATATAAAATAGTTCATTAGAAGGTATATTGGGCAAATTATTCCTTTTTAAGGGTGATATAGACAACACAAGAAGGCCCAAAGCATTTTTGATGAAACTAGACCATCTATAAAGATTGAATTACTGGGATCAATCCAGAATTACCAATTATTTTATTATCCTCTAAAGATTAAGGGACATTTTTTGGAGTCATGTATAAAAATATCAGTGCCCAACTCCAATAAAAATGGGCCCAAATGATTCTAAAACATTCATCCCACCATTCTGGTCAGGAATTAAAATTAAGACACTATTCATGACTTTTCTCCTGATCGACTCATCCAATTAAGCTTGTATTTTTTAGTGAGAAAGACGCGATATGGGAGACCAACATAATAGATGAAATTATTTTTATTGTTGGGAATATTTCTATTACAAAACCCATTCTCATTTCATCTTTTGAAAAAGTGTTGATAGAAATGGACATTTGGAAATTGTTTAATAACATAGGAATATATTTTCTTCCAATAGTCCAATAGCTTCCTAGTTTTTAGGGAAGACATAAAACATAAATATCTACATCTTTGAAGAAGATAGTATCTCGATATTAAGATTACTTTTTTTCCAAATTGGAAATACTAATGGTGGGGAATATTTGAAATGAAAATAGTCTTCCTCCGTGGGATATAAAAACTACCCTACTATTCTCCTTGCATGTGGATGGAATTTCAGAGCAAAGGAGGATAGGTTGGAACAACCAAGGATCTACAAAATTCTTTATAGGATCTTCCATACTCAAATTTTCACTTGATAAACCATTCATTTTTTTCTTTCATTCATATACATTTGTGATGTCCTTCATTTATAATCATGTAAGTGTTTGTTTTTGTAATTTTATTTTAATGAAAGTTTCTTCTTCTTCATACATTACTCTCATAAATCTTATGTTAAATAATATGGATGGTCTTAAAATAGTTTATATATAGTTGAATCCATTTCCCTTATTTTTCCTTCTCATTCAATCTAAAGTTAGTATTTAATTCCCTTCAATGTTTGTGTGTGTGTGTGTTTGGTGCACAACTCTTTTCTTATCTATTTTTTTCTTCACTAATTGATTCATCATCATAAAAATAATATACTAGATTACTAATCCTCCTAATTTATGAGTAAATCTATAATTAGGGTGATTCAAAATATAGTTTTGTTAAGTGATTGAGAGTATTTCCTCTGTGAATTTTATTCAAATTAACATTGTGTACGTTGGACTTAGCATGTCAGGGATTAATGACATATTTAGTTTATCGTATGGATTAAATGGATTATTAGAACTATAATTACACTTCTAAAATCAATTATTGATTGAAATTTGAATCCATGTTAAGTAAGTCTTGGATTAAAACTTTAACACTTAGGAATTACAATCAACGTCATCTTGTGATGTACGTGTTAATTTAATGGAATATAATGCAAAGATCAAGGATATCACAAGCTTAACTACCTAACAATGAACTCAAACAAATATTAATCAAATTGTTACATCCAAAAACAAAACTTAATCACTTAATTTATTATATTAAAACAACCACCACCCCCCGATCCACATATAATAAACTAAAAACAATCAACTATTTAAAAGTATCATCGGTGAGGAGTCGACAAGTGTGATGCTATACATAGTAGCAGAGCACCAGAACTATGGACGATCGATATGAGATTATCGACATTGCTTTACAATGGAATATTTTCTAGGGATGGTGAAATTAATTAGTCATTTGTTTCAGGTTATTGTAAAAAACACAAAAAAAATAAATTTAAGAAAAATAGAATAAATCACAAATAAAATCCCATATTTCACTTTCTTCCAAAATCTCATTGACTTCACCATAGCCTCCCAAACAATCCCTTAGATTTTTTGGGCTTTGAAATTGAGGGAACTCTTCGCGAACTTATGATGAACATTAGGGATAATAAAATCATCCAGGAATCAGTCTGTGTCCAACCAATTGAATTAGATATGGACAATCCTAGGGAACAAAAACATAAAGTTCTTGCTTCACCTAATATGAATTAACAAACCCTTAGTACTAAATATCTAAACATAGAGGCTGAATTCAAACTCAAATCAGGTTTGATTCATTTTCTTCCTTATATCCATGGTATAACCGGCGAGGATCCACATCTTTATCTTGATGAGTTCTAAGTGGTGTGCTCTACCATGAAGCCTCCAGGGGTTTCCGAGGAACAAATCAATATCTGAGAATTCTCTTTCACCCTAGCTAACACTGATAATTAATATCTTTACTACCTCCCTCCTAGTTCCATAACCACAATAAATTACATGAAGAGACTTTTTTTCAAAAAATTAATTCCTACTTCTCATACTGCTTCTATCCGAAAGGAAATACGTGGTTTCTATAAATTCCCAAATTAATCACTCCATTAATATCGGAAGAAGTTCAAAAAGCTTGTGGCAACCTATCCACATCACCAAATCACTGACCAACTCTTGATCCAATACTTCTATGAGGGGTTATTGGTTCTGGAGAGAAAACTCAATGATGCCTTAGGTGGTGGTTCCGTTGTTGATAAAACAATCGTAGCTGCATAATATCTCAAAAGCATCATGGTTGGAAACAGAAAACAATTCCATAATCGAGAACATTCTCTAGTAAATCCTGTCCAAGAGAATTAATACGTAGAACCCAGCAAGACGATTGAGCAGATGAGTGAAATTATAGGTCTCTAAGATAACTACTTGTGGTGTCCAATGACCCAACCAAATCTTCTTCACAATACCTGTTACATGAGCCTATCAAGATCTATGGAATCTGTAGTTCCACGTATCATCCAACTGACACATTTTCTCTACTTCAAGAGGATCATTATGATTCATCCAGACTAATGGAGATCAATGCAGTATATGCCTAGTGGAACACTAACCATAAACAATCTGGTCAGTTCATTAGAAGCTTCAACGCACCCCGCTTTGAGACCTTCTCTTCTACCTTCAACCAAGGCTTGTGGTTTGGTAATCTTATTTCTCATCCCCCTCAATTCCCTCCTCAAAACCCAACCGATTCCAATATGGTCAAAGTGTTGGTAACATCAAACAACCTTACCCTTTTTCCCCAATCTATTAGAATCAATACTCCTCTTCATCCACCTAGATTCTACTATCCTAGAGATCCTTTCCAATTCCCAAACTAAAATAATAACTTTCCCAAGAACCAAAATCAAGGTAATCCCAATCTGGGACCAGCCTCTTCTTCCAATCAACTATGGGAAAGTGCAGTGAAAGATCATGGATCCTTCTCCCATTCCAACATAAAAATATTTAATCCCACATTGGTCAACTTTCATCCCAACTGAGCGAGCAAAAACAATCAAATTCTTACCAACTTATAGCTCAACCATTGCCCATCCACAAGGGTCATGTAACTGAAAAGGCAATTAGATTGGGGAACAAATTTTCTATGCCTCATGATGAGTCATCAAACTCCCCTTTGAATGTTGAACTAGGAAATGAAAAGAAAAATAAACATGAAAAGGAATCAAAATACATTCCATCACCTCCATCCATTCCTCTTAAGTATCCAATTCATTTTCCTCAAGCTGTTTGAAAACCAAATAAGTCCTTTGAACCTGATCCTAAAATGCTTGACATATTTAGAAGTGTTGATGTCAACATATCCCTCATTGATTCCATAAAACAAATCACTAAGAATTCAATGTTTCTTAAGGAATTGTGCACCCATAAGCGGCATCATAGGACTTTCGAAAATGTTTCCACCCAGCAGTCCATTCCCATAACGTGAAAATATCCAGGGACCATTATAGTTCCATGACAAATTGGATGTTCCAACTTCGATGAAGCACTCATAGACCTAGGATATTCAATTAATGTCATTTCCAAATCAATCATCTCAAACCTCTGTATATGTACATAGCAGCCGATTGGTTTTATCATTAAATTAGACAATTGAAGCACTGCTACTCTTAAGGTTATAATCTAGGATGTCCTTGTTTGTGTCAATGATCTTATCATCCATGGTGATTTATATTTTCTTGACATGGATGGTGAGACAAAATCCTCTTGATGTCCCCTTATTCTAGGAAGAACATTCCTAATGACAATGAGAACCTATATATATTTACATTTGGTCATCTTATCCCTATAATTGTGTGACCAACTGGTTATGTTCAACATTTTCCAAGCCTTGTGATACCCATATAAAAATCACTCTGCATTCTCAATCCATGCTTCTAAGAAATCTTCAAAGAGTCAATTGAAACACATTCCATCATGTTAATTATGTTTTAATGAGATTGTATCTTGTGAAATAGATACCAAGATTAACCAAGTCATAAATGGGGAAGTTGATGTTGACCTCTCATTCATAGACTCTATTAATCAAGAGGATCTTGAAAACTCTCTTGAATCCCACATCAACTCTAATTTCTACTCCTCTAGCAGGTAAATTATTAAGGAAAATGAAAATAATGAAATTGAATTCCCTTCCTCCCTTCCTAACTTGTCTATCATTCAAAATAAAGATGAGACCAATATGAGACTACTTCTTGAACACCTGAAATTTGAATTCATTTTCCATGATCACTCTTATCTTGTCATTATCTCTACTTCAATTATAGAAACTGAGGAGTACAAACTTATTCAGGTGTTAGGGGAAAACAAAAAGGCCTTAGGTTGGACCATATATAACATACTAGTAATCAATCTTGCTCTTTTCATAAATCACATCCTTCTTGATGAATCATCCAAACCAATTAGACAACCACAAATAAGACTTAATCCACTTATACATCAGTTAGTTAATGAATAGTTCACCAAGCTTCTTCAAGTTGGTATTATCTACCGAAATTCTAATAGTGAATGGGGTGGGCCAATTCAAGTTATTCCTAAGAAGTGATAGATAACTGTTGTCACAAATGAACATGGGGAGGTAGTCACAACTTGAGTGAAAAACAAATGGAGTGTGTTTATCAACTATAAGAAATTGAATGTTGAAACAATAAAAGATCCCTACCCTCTTCCATTTGTTGATTAGTTGCTATAAATATTAGCTAGAAAGTCACACTATTGATTTCTTGAGGGATACACAAGATACTTCCAAATCCCAATCACATCATAAGACCAAAAAAAGACTACATTCATTTTCCCATTTGGAATATATGCATATAAGATAATACCTTTTCGCCTTTATAATTCTCCTGAAACATTCTGGAGGTGTATGATGGGTATCTTTTCTAAATTCATTCAACACTGCATGGATGTATTCCTGGTTGAATTTACCTTTTATGGTGAGTCATTTAAATCTTGCTTGAATTCACTCTCCCTAGTCATTCAAAAGTGTGTCTCGTGCAACCTTGTATTATATTTTCAAAAATGTCACTTCATGGTTGTAAATGGGGCTGTTCTAGGGAACATCGTTTCAAAAGAGGGTATTGAAGTGGATCTTGCCAAAATTGAAGTGATCTGATCACTTCCTTGACCCACATCTGTTTGAGACATCCGTTCATTCCTTGGTCATGCCCGTTTCTATCAGAGATTCATCTATAAAATCAGTATGATTTCCCTACCAATAACTCGATTACTCTAAAAAGATTTTACATTCTATTACCAATATGTTTACAAGAGAGCCTTTGTTGAACTCAAAACTGCTCTAACATCTGCCCTGGTAATCAAACCCCATATTTGGACTTACCCTTTGAGTTAATGTGTGATGCTTCTGATTCAGCTATTGGGGGTTTTATTTTTTCAAAGATGAGAAATGTTTCCTCATGTAATCTATTTTGCCTAAAAAACACTGGATGAAACTCAATATCACTACATTTTCACTGAAAAGTATCTTTTAGTAGTGGGTTTTGCCTTACATAAATTCTAGCCTTATCTATTAGGTGCAAAAATCATCATCTTTATTGGCCATTCTATTATAATGTTTTTAAAAAGAAAAGTGATTCCAAATCGAGGTTAATAAGACGAATCGTAATGATCCAAGAGTTAGACCTTGAAATCAAAGATAAACAATCAAAATAAAACTCCATGGATGATCACCTCAGTATAATTTTTAATTATTCTCATTCAAAGAACATTGATCCTAAATTCCCTACTTAGCATCTTTTATCTCTCACTCCAATGTCACCACGGTATGCCCTAGTTTTAAATTACATTGTTTACAGTGTTTTTCCGGAATTTTTTTCAAGATATCAAAAAATCAATTTCAAAAGTGATTCAACACACTATTTTTGGAATGATAATAAACATTGGAAAACTGGGACTAACATAGAAATTATAAGATGTGTCAGTGAAGATGAACATTCCTCCATGTTGGAATTTTGACACTCACTTCCCAGAGGTGGACACATTGGTCCACAATGGACCACCCAAAAGGTCCTACACTCTGGATTCTTCTAGACTACACTCTTGAAGGGCTCAAATGAGCTCTGTCAGTCATGTCCCGCTTTTATGATTTTGTCACAAATTCAAATTGAAATTAAATTCTCTAAAATCCTTTAATATTATTGGAGATATTTTATGTTTGGTGAATCAATTTCATTGGAAAATTACCTACTTCCAATAGACTATATTACATTCTTATAATGGTCGATTATGTTTCTAGGTGGTTCGAGGACAGACCGACTAGAAAGGATGATTCACATACCGTTAGTGAGTTCATAAAGACACACATCTTCTACCTATTTGGAACACCATGTGCCTTGATAAGTTATTCAAGAACCCATTTTTATAATAGAACCTTGAAATCTATTTTGAAAAATAATGGGGTTATACATAAAAACTTAACTAAATATCACCCCCAATCTAATGGCTTTGATTTAATTTCAAAAATAGAAGTGAAAAGAGTACTTGATATAATTGTTAATCCCATTAGAAATGACTGGCCAGAGAGACTTGGTGATGCCCTTTGGGCTTTTTGAACTGCTGATAAAACACCCATTGGGATGTCTCCTTTTAGGATATTTTTTGGTAAAGTATGTAATTGTAATGTTGAAATACAATAGATGTCATTTTGGGTTGTGAAAACATGTATTTTCGATTTTGTAAAATCCAGTGAAGAAAGATGTTGCAATTGGCTGAACTGGAGGAGCTTCAACTTGATTTTTACGATAATTCTAATATCTATAATGAAAAATCCATGGCACTGAGTGAAAAGAACAACATTTGAAAGGTATTTCATGATGTTGAAAAGTTAATGATCTTCAATTCTTGATTTCAGATTCACCCATTTAAGCATAAATCTCATTGGGAATGTCCTTTTTGTTATTATTAATGTTTACCAATTTGCGTCTATGCAAGTGCAAGACCCCTCTTTAAAAAGTTCATTCACAGTTAGTGGTAATCGATTAAACCATCACCATTAGAGGTCACACAATCTTGGAACAACATCAATATCCATATGAAGAATAGAATTCACATCAATAGATGTAGACGAAAACCCACTAGATCCAAACCATAGGGAACCTCTTTTCCTTTAACTCCCAATTTCCCTCTGGTCTCCCCCCCTCTCTCCCTTTTTGTTATTATTCCTCAATTTTTAATTTTTTTAATCACTTTAATCATCAAAACCATTTTTTATTTTTTATATTCTCTTTTATTATGACTTTATATTTTAGATAAAAAATTAGAAAAACACAATAATAAAAAAAGAAAAACAAGAGTCAGAATTACTCACCATTTAATTTTCAAATTTCTTCCAACCATTTTGAGGAGTCAATAGATATGTTTCATCTCAAAAGTTTTGTATTTTCATCATAATTTTAGATAAGTAATCCTGTGTGTAAACAAAAAAATTTTGAATGCTAACTTTTTTATTTGGAAAATGGCTTTCTCTAATTCTGAGGAACAAAATTACTTTTCTTTCCACGTCCACCTATGACCATCTTTTCAAAATGTGTGTTCTCACCCCCAATTATGAGTCTTGAGTTTTTGTACCTTCTTGCTGAATTTCTTACTTTGGTGAGCATTAATATGATAGAGTAGTTTTATGAACCTCATGATAATGACAATATCCAAATATCCTATGATTAACCTTACACTAATCCTACTTTGGAAATCCCCTCTGAGCCTATGAAAACCTTTCATTTTATAGAAAAATTATAAGCCCAATACCATATCCCACCCAACATCTACATGGATTTACATTTCATTATATATATAAATTTAAGTGTGGGGGGAATGAATTTCATTTTTGGGTTCCCATATATTGATTTTCAATGTGTTATTATCTGATTGAGGGAAATAATCCATTTCAGTGTTGGTGGGAGGTTTTCATTTTTTGAGTTTTGGGAATGTATATATGTTTATTACCTCTTGGGAAAATTTTATTGAAAAGTGTTCAAAAAAATTTAAAAAAAACATAAATATTGGATGGGTCATGGGTGTGTCAAACATAACTTTTTCTCTAACTTTGATCTTTTTATAAAAATTACAATTAGTTTCACGAGGAGATCAAATATGAGTTTTGATATGAGTGTGGGATTTGTTTCAAGTTCATATTTTGAAAAAGAAAGAAAAATAAAAGAAAAGAACACTTATTTCATTGTGAGATGTTTGGTGTTTTGTAAATATCCCATCTTCTATTTCCTTTAAAATATTCTTCCACTTTTCTGTCTTGATTCAAACAATTATTCCCTTGTAAATATGTGTTTATTTATTTCTATGTTTTATTTCGAATTAATTGTGTTGTGTTTTTCCATGATGGTTTTTACCACTCTTTATACTATTTTGAATACTTAATTCCTACAATCCCATAGCCACAAAAAACCACTTTAAAATACCTCTTGATTCTTGTGAACATTAGTATAAGGAATGGAAGATGACAGCTATTTCAATCACTATTATTTTTACGTTCGGTTGGTCAATGAGGAAACATCCAGAAATAAATTTTTATCATCTTGAGCATAGTATGTTTCAAGTGCCCATATTTTCTATTTCTAAATTTGTGCAAGAAAAAATAGTTTTTTTTGGAAAAATTATTCTATAACAAATTGATGTGAAATTCAATATGTATGATTGAAATGGTCTAAACCTTCACTACATTTAGAAAAAAAAATTAATATTTTTTGGTGAGTGAGAATGATTTTGTTATGCTTTTATATTTGATTCACATGATGACATTTACAAGACAATGTGTGGTGGAGATGATTTGTTTAATATTGTCATAACGTTTTTATACTCCCTATAGTAAATTTCATGAAAAAGTGTATAATTGGTGTGAGATACTCATGTTTTAATATTAAATATAATTTTTGGGAATTAATTGAAGTAGTCTAATTGAGTTAGTATATTATTTTAATTATAACTCTCTCCCAACATATCCAAATTGCATATTTCTTGTTTTTTAGGATTCCTCATTCAATATATAACAATTCATTAGAATTGATCTTGGTACAATGATGCAATTTGATCGGTGATATGGACCACACAAAAATACACAATGAAATTGTGATGAAACAGGACTCGCTATGAAGATTGAATTACAGGGCTTAATCCAGAAGTCCAAATTCCTTTATTATCCTCCAAAAATTAGGGGAAAACAAAAGGAGTCATGGTTAAAAATGTCAAGGCCCAAATCCAATAACAAGGGGCCCAAACGATTCTAAAATTTTATGTCCACCATTCAGGACATGAATAAAAATCAGGATACTATTCCTGAAGTTTATCATAATTTACTCATAAAATAAACATGATATTTTTTAGCGAGATATATAAGATAGGGAAGACAATTTTATTGAAGAACATATTATTATTTGAGTTCATATTCCTATTAAAAATCCCATTCTCATTTCAGACTTTGAATTAGTGTTGATAAAAATTGAAGAAAATAATATCTCTAGATTCATCTTAATGGATTGAAAAACTAGACATGCAATGGGAGGGGGTGATTTGGAATGCAATCAATCCACCAACTTGGACTATAAATACAACCTCCTATTATCCTTTCATGTAGTTGGAATATCAATGAAAATGAGGATAGGTTGGCATGACCAAGGCTCTGCCAAATTTTTGGGTGGATCTTCCAAACTAATTTTATTCACATTAGAAATAATTCCGTTTTTATTCCTTTCATTTACATTTCTGTTGTTCTTCATTTATAATCATGTCACTATTTTTTTGTAATTATATGTTAATTATAGTTTCGTCTTCTTCATCTATTACTCTAATCCACCATCTGTTAAAAAATATTGATGGTCATAAAATATTTTAAATATAACTGAATCCCCTTCCCTTCTTTTTCATTCTCATTCGATATAAAGTCAGTATTTAATTCCCTTAACTGTTTGTGTGTGTGTGTGTTAAGTGCACTGCACTTTTCTTATCCCTTTCTTTCTCATCACATATTAATTCTTCATCATTAAAATAATAAACTAGATTACTAATATTCTTAATAGCAGAGTAAATCTATTATTGGGGTCAGTCAAAATTTTGGGTTGTTACGTGATTGACCGTATTTTATCGATGAATATTATTCAAATAAACATTTTATATGTTTGAATTAACATGCCATGAATTAATGACATATTTCGTTTAATATATAGATTATAAGGATTATTGGAACAATAATTACATAACCACGATTATTTACTAATTTATTTTATAATTCTAGTTATATTAAGTCTTTGATTAAAGACTTAACACTTAGGAATTCGAATCAACGTCATCCAGTGAAGTGGGTGTTAATTTAATGCAATATAATGAAAATCTCAAGGATATTACAATATTTACTCCATTATAATGAACTCACCCAAATATTTTTCAAATTTTTAAATCAAACACCAACCATTAATCACATTAGGTACGCTCCGCAAACAAACCCATCCCCCCCAATCAAAATACAATCAACTAAAAAACAATCGACTCTTTAAAAGTATCATCATTGAGGATTTGACCAAAGTGATGCTATAAACGTTAGCTGAGAATGGGAACCTTGAACAGTCGATAGGATACTATCTTCCATGCATTCAAATGGAATCATTTACAAGGAAGGTGAAATTAATTATTCTTCAGTTTCTCATTATGGTAATAATACACAAAAAAAATTAAAATCACAATGAAAACCCTTCTTCTTATTTCTTACCAAATATATTTGAATGCCCTGTATCCTCCCAAACAATCCATATGATTTTTTTGATTGTGAAATTAAATGAACTCTTCCCCAACATAAGAGGAACAATAGGGATAATAAAATTATTCCAAAACCAGTCTATGTCCAACCAATTGAATTATATATGGAAAATCCTAGGTAACAAAAACTTAAATAACATGCTACCCCCGATATGAATTACAAACCACATGGTATTCAATATCAAAACATTGAGTCTGAATTTGAAATCAAGTCATGTTTGATTCATCTTCTTCCTCATTTCCATAGTCTAACAAGTGAGGATTCACATCTTCTTCCTAAAGAGTTCCAAGCAATGTGCTCTACCATAAAGCCTCAAAAGAATTTTTGAGGAACAAATAAATCTCGAAGAATTACCTTATCCCCTAGATGACACTGATATGTCATATATTAACAACCTCCCTCCTGGTTTCATAACCACATTGAATGAAATGAAGTGACTTTTCATAGAACAATTCTTTATTGCTTGTCGTACAATTTCTATCTAAATGAAAATAAGTGGTATCCATCAATTCCCAAATGAATCACTCTATGAATACATAGATATGTTCAAATATCTTATTTCAACTTATCAACATCACCAAATCATTGACCAACTATTGATCCAATATTTCTACAAGGTGTTATTGGCTATGGAGAGAACTCTCATTAATGCAACAAGTGGTGGTGCTCTTGTCGATAAAACACCCATAGTTTTATATGTTCTCGAAAGAAAATTTTTTGTAAACACCCAAAACATTCATACTAGATAAAATTATCAAGTCATAAAATTCTAAGAGAATCAATCAGTAGAGACCAATAAGATGACCAAATGGATGTGTGAACTTATAGTTATTCTGAGACAACTAGCTGTGGTATCCAAAGCCCCAACCTCATCTCCTCGATAATCTCTATTACTTGGACCTATCAAGAACTGTGGAATTTTTAGCTCCACATATCATCCAAATGAAACATTTAAACAACTTCACGAGGATCCCTATGATTCATCCAGACCAATAGAGATTAATGCAGAACATGGTTAGAGGAACACCAACCCTCAATAATCAGGTCAGTTCATTAGAAACATTAAACCAGCCCACTTTGAGCCCATCTCTTCTACCATCAACCGTGGCCTCACATATAGTAATCCAATTTTTCATCCCCCTTAATTCCCTCCAAAAAACCCAAACCAATTATAACATGGTAAATGTGATGGTAACTTCCAAAAACCATACCCTTTTATTCCTCAAACTCAAAGGATCATTCCTCATCTTCCCCATCCTGGATTCTAATATCCTAGTGAGCCTTACCAATTCCCAAACAAATACAATTGATTTATCAAGAACCAAAATCAAGATAATTCAATTATGGGACAAGCCTCTTCTTCTAATAACTAATTGGAAGGTGCAGTGGAAGAACATTACCCCTTCACAATTTCCAGCCTCAAAATCATTGAAAACCAAATAGGTCTTCATGAATCCCGCCTAAGTCAGAAACAAAAATCATATTCTTCCAAACTCCTAGTTCAACCATTACCCAACCCCATGGTTAATTTAAGTGCAATTTTACATAGATCGGGAATTCCAATTTCTATGCCTCATGCTGAGTCCTAAAAGTCCCCTTTGAATTTTATCCTAGAAAATGAAAAGAAAATGAAACAAGAATAGGAATCTAAATCCATTCCCTCACCTCATTCTATTACATTTAGGAATCCTATTCCATTTCATGAAGCTATTTCTAAACCGAGGAAGTCCTTTTAACATGATCATGAAATGATCGATATGTTTAGACATGTTGAAGTAATCATACCCCTCTTAGATTCCATAATACAAATCCTTAAGTATGCCATGTTTCTTAAGTAATTGTGCACCCATAAGAGGTAGCATAGGACCATTGAAAATATTTCCACCCAGAAGTCTATTCCTATAAAGTGCCAAGATCCAGGGGCCTTTACTATTCCATGCCAAATTGGACATTCCAACATCAATGATGAACTCATAGACCTTGTAGCATCAATTAATGTCATGACCAAATCTATATTCTCCAACCTTTGTCTACATCCCTTACATCCAATGGGGTTTGTCATTCAATGGGCCAACTAAAGCACTGCTAGTCCTGAGGGTATAATTGAGGAGGTCCATGTTCATGTCAATGATCTTATCTTCCCTACTGATTTCTTCTTCCTTGACATATAAGGTGAGAGAAACTCTTCTTGATCTCCCCTAATTCCAAGAAGACCATTCATATTGACAACAAGAACCAATATTGTTGTCCATTCCAACATCATATCCATTGAATTTGGTGACCAACTGGTCAAGTTCAACATTTTCCAAGCCATGAAATACCCATTTGTGGATCACTCTAAATTCTCAATTCATGTATCTAAGGAATCTTCAAGGAGTCAATTGAACCCCATTCCATCATGTTCATCTTGTTCTAATGAGACATGATCTTGTGAAATATGCATCATGATTAACTAAGTCATAAATTGCGAAGTTGATGTTGACCTCTCATTCATAGACTTCATCAATCAATTGGATCATGAAACCTCTCTTGAATCCCACGTCAACTCTGATTTCTACTACTCCACATTATAAAGTATTAAGGAAAATGAATCTGAATCAACTAAATTCCATTCACGCATTCCTGAGTTGTCTAACCCAAAAAATTAAAGATGTTACTGATCTGAAACCTTGTCCCAAACACCTGAAATATGCATTCCTTTTCCATGATCACTCTTATCGTGTCGTTATCTTCACTTCACATACCAAAATTGAGGAGTCCAAACTTGTTCAGTTGTTACAGGAAAACATGCCATAGGTTTCACCCTAGATGACAAACTAGGAATCAACCTGACTCTTTTCATGCATCACATCCATATTGAGGAATCATTCAAACCCAATAGACAACCACCAATAAGACACAATCTACCTATACTTGATTTTTCTATGTAAGAGATCCCCAAGATTATTCATGTTTGTAATATCTACCCAATTTTCGATAGTGAATGGGTTAGTCCAATTCAAGTTGTACCTAAGAAGGGTGGGATAACTATTGTCAAAAATGAACATAGGGAGGTAGTTAGAACTCGAGTGAAGAAAAAAGGGTGTTTGTGCATATACTGCACAAAATTTAATGATGAAATACGAAATGATCTCTACCCTCTTCCATTACATGATCAGATGCTAGAACAATTAGCTGGAAAGTCACAGTATTGATTTCTTGATTGATACACTAGCTACTTCCAAAACCCAATCTGAAATGAAGTCCAGAAAAAGACTACTTTCACTTCCCTTTAGGAACATATGCATAATGGAGAATTTTTTTTCCTTTGAAATTCTCCAGAAACTTTCTAATGGTGTATGATGAGTATCTTTTCTAAATTCATTGTACCCTATATAGAATTATTCTGGAGGACATTACCATTTATGGTGACTCATTTTAATATTTCTTGAATTCACTCTCCCTAGTCCATTAATAGAGTTTTAAGGGAATCCTTGTGTTATATTTTGAAAAATGTCACTTCATGGTTGAAAATGGGATTGTTCTAGGGATCATAGTTTCAAAAGATGGTATTGAAGTTGATCTTTCCAAAATTGAAACGATCCAATCAATTATTGAACACACTTTTATTCCAGACATCTGTTCATTCTTCAGCCATGCTTGTTTCTATCGGCTATTATTCCATAAATTCAGTTGGATTCTTCTCCCACTAACTCAGTTTCTCCAAAATGATGTCACTTTTTATTTCAATGGGGTTTGCAAGAGATCCTTTGTTGGACTAAAAGATACTGTTACATCTGCCCTGAAAATACAAGACCCATATTGGTCCATACCCTCTGAGTTGATGTGTGATGCTTCTGATAGAGGTGTTGGGGATGTTCTTGCTCAAAGTAGTGAAAACATTCCTCAGGTCATCTATAATGCCTCAATAAAAATAGATGAAACTCAATCCCACTACTTCTTCATTAAAAAGGAACATTTAGCAATGGTTTTAGGATTAAATAAATTCTAGCCCTATCTCTTTGGTACCGAAATCATCATCTTCACATAACATTCTACTATAATGTTCATAATATAGAAAAGTTATTCCAAACAAGGGATAAAATATGTATCCTAATTCTCTACGTGTTTGACCAGGAAATCAATGATAGACCAGGAAATGAAAACCCTATGGCTAGTCACCTCAATAGAATTTCTAATTCTTCTCATTCAGAGGTCATTGAACTTGAATTCCCCACTAATCACCATTCATATCTCATTATGAAGTCACCATGGTACACCCAATTGAAAATTACTTGGTTTATAGTTTCTTTCCCAGAAACATTTTCAAGAGAACAATAAATGATGATGAAAATAGATTCAAAACACTATTTTGGGAAGATAATAAACATTGTAAAATTGTTGCTGACATGGTAGTTTTATGATCTATCAATGACGATAAACATTCCTCCATCTTATAATTTTGTTACTCACTTCCCAGACATGGCCACTTTGGATCGAAAAGGACCTCCCCAAAGGTCCTATACTCTGGATTATTTTGGTCTTCACTCATCAAGGACTCACAAGAGTTCTATAAATCATGTCCTACTTGACAAAATATTGACACAATTTTAAATATAAATTAAATTCGACAAAATTCATTAATATTATGGGAGATCTTTGATGTTTGGGGAATCAATTTCATGGGATCATTCCCTACTTACAATGGATTCTCATACATTCTTCTTGTGGTTGATTATGTTTCTAGGTGGGTTGTGGCCAAACCCAATAGAATGTATGATTCTCATTATGTTAGTGAGTGCTTGTAGGCACACATCTTCAACCAACTTGGAACACCATGTTCCTTGAGAAGTGACTTAGGAACCCATTTTTGTAATAGAACCATGAAATATCTTTTGAAAAAGAATGGGGTTCTAAATAAAACATCAATTTCATATCACCACCAATCATATGGAATGGATAAAATTTATTATAGATATGTGAAAAGAGTTATTGAGATAATTGTTAAGCAAAACAGAAAAGACTGGCATGAGAGACATGATGTAGCACTTTGGGCTAATAAAACAACTTGTAAAATAACCATTAGGATGTATCCTTTTATGATAGTTTTTGTTAAATCATGTCCTTTTCTTGTTGGAAAACAAAATAAGTCATTTTGGTCTATGAAACCTTTTCATTTTGACTTTGAAAAATCTAGTGATGAAATATTGTTGCAATTTGCTGAACATGATGAGCTTCGACTTGATTCTTACTAGATTTATAATCTCTAAAATGGAAAATCCAAGTCGCTCTATAAAAAACACATCCTTCAAAAGGAATTCCATGAAGGTGAAATGTAATTCTCTTAAATTTTTGATTTTGGCTTTAACCAGGTATGCTTAATTCTCATTGGGAAGGTCCTTTTGTTATTACTATTGGTTACCAATTTGGTGTAGTGCAAGTCCAAGACCCCTCTTCATAAAGGAAATTCATAGTTAATGTACATCAGGTAAAGCATCACCATGAGAGGACACACAATCCTGGAACAACATCCACATCCATCAGATCCATAGTAGACCCACAACTGGATGGAGATGGAAACCCACCAAATCCAAACTAAGGGCACCTCATCTCCTTTAACATATTCTTTATCCTTTATTTCTCCTTCTCTCTCTCTCTTCCTTTTACTTATTATTCCACTATTTTTCAATTTTTTTAATCACTTCCATTATCAAACACTTTTTTTCTTTATCTCTTTAAAATTTTTGTGTGTGTATTTTAAAAAATTAAAAATTAAAAAAACACTAAAATATAAAATGAAAAATTAAAAGAGTTATAATTACACACAATTAAATTTTCGTATTTTTTCCAACAATTTTGTGGATTCAATAGACATGTTTCATCTCCAAATTTATATTTTCATCATAATTTTGGATAAATAATATTGTGTCCAAAACCAAATTTTTTTGAATGATTGATTTTTTATTTGGAAGATGATTTTCCCAAACTGTGAGGGAAAAATTGTTCTTTCTGGGTAAGTCCACCTATAGCCATGTTTTCAAAATGCGTATTTTCACCCCCATATTAGAGTCTTGAGATATTGGAACATCAATATAAATTTCCTACTTTGGAGTGCATTAATATTATAGATGCATTTTCTGAGCCTCAAGAGAATCACAATATCCAAATATCCTCCCATTTCCCTTACATTAATCCAACTTCTGAAAGCCCCTCTGAGCTTATGAAAACCATTTCATTGATTTCCACATTACAATCCCAATACCTTATCCCACCCAACATCTACATGGATCTACATTGCATTATTTATTGAAATTTAATAGTGGGGTAAATGAATTTCATTTTTGGGAGCCCTTTTATTGATTTTCAACATGATATCATTTTATTGAGGGCATGAATCCATTTTAGTGTTGGGGGAGGTTCGAATTTAGTGAGTTTTCGGAATTTATATAAGTTTATTACATCTTGTACAAATTTTATTGAATTTTTTCCAAAAATAAAAAACAAAGAAACATAAAAAATGGGGTTGGTCTTGTCGAGGTGAAAAATCACATTTTTAGCCTTTGATATTTTTATAAAAATTACAGTTAGTGTCGTTAAGAGATAAAATATGGGTTGGGAGATGACTGTAATATTTTTTTAAAGTTATACATTCAAAAAAAAAATAAAAATAAAATAAAATAAAGAATAGAAAAAAGAAAATAACACTTATGTTATTGGAAGAAGATTAATGTTTTGTAAATATCCCCTATTTTCATTCCCTTAAAATATTCTTCCACTTCTGTGTATTTATAAACACAATTTTTCCTTTTAAATATTCTATTATTTCATTCCATGTTTTATTACCAAAAAATGTGCATTGTTTTTATATGTTGGTATTTTACACCTCTTTCAACTATTTTGAATATTGAATCTCTGCCATCACATAGCCACATAAAACCCCCTTAAAAAGACCTCTAGAATCTTTTTCACATTTTGATGGGTAATGGAAGCTAATAACTCTTTAAAACTATATGATTTTCACTTTTGGTTGGATAATGAGTGGACCTTGAGAAAACAAATTTAATCATTTTGAGAAGAATACGTTTCGAGTGCCAAAATTTTCTATTTCTAAATTTGAGCATGAAAAAGGTATTTCTTTGGAACATTGTTTTTGTAAAAATTTTAGGTGGATTCAATGTGGATGAGTAAAATAGTCTAAACCTCCCTTGAGTGGGGAAAACAAAATTTTAATATTTTCAAGAGACTGAGAATGATTTTGTTTGGTTTTTATATTTCATTCACATGAGGAATTTCACAAGACTAATTGTGGGGGAGTTGATGTTATTAATATTTTAATAACTCTTTTTATAATTTATTTAGTAAATTTCATGCAAAAGTGCATAATTCGTTTGAGATACTAATGTTGTAATATTAAATATAATTTTTTAGCATTATTGGAAGTAGTCTAATTGAGATGGTTTACTATGTTAATTATAAATCTCACCATACTTATTAGAATTGCATAGTTCTTCTTTTTTAGTATTCCTCCTTCAATATAAAATAGTTCATTAGAAGGGATCTTGGTCTAATTATACTATTTGAGGGGCGATATAGACCACACAAGAAGGCCCAAGTCATTTGAGATGAAAATGGACTAGCTATGAAAATTCAATTATGGGGCTCAATCCCAGAGTCCAAATTTATCTATTATCTTCCAATGTTATAGGGACAATGCAAGGAGTCATGGATAAATATTTCACGTCCCAAATCCAATAACAAGGGGAAAAATGATTCTAAATGTTCCTTCCCACAATCTTAGTGAGGAATTAAAATTAAGAAAATATTCATGACTTTTCTCATTATTTACATATCAAATAAATTAGGGAATTTTTAGTGAGAAATATAAGTTATGGGTGGACAACGTCACATAAAAAATTAGTTTACTTTTATGGCATATTCCTATACAAAAACCCATTTACATTTTACCCTTTGAAAAAGTGTGGATAGAAATGGACAGGTGAAAACTATCAGTAAAATGGCCATATCATTGGTTTCAAAAGTCCAATGTCCACAAATAATTTAGTGAAGACAATATATATCAATATTTACAACATAGAAGAATATAATATCTCAAGATTCGGCTATCTGGATAGCTGAATTATTGATGCAATTTGAGGGGATGATTTGGAATGAAAACAATCCACCTCATTTGCCTATAAATACAACCCCCTCTTCACCTTACATATTTTTGTAATTTCATAGAAAAGTAGAATATGTGGGAATGAACTAGGATATATTAATAGATTGGTAGGATATCCCATACTCATGTTTTCAATTTAGAAACCATGCTTTTTTCCTTTCAGTCATTTAATTTTTAGTAGTTCTTCATTTATAATTGTGTAAGTGTTTGTTTTTGTATATCAATTTTAATGAAAGTTTCTTTTTCTTCATCTATTAATCTCTTCAAATGTATGTTAAATAATATTTATGGTCATTAAATTGTTTAAATATAGTTTAATCCCATCCCCTTATTTTTATTTCTCATTCAATCTAAAGTCGGTTTTTAATTCCCTTGACTCTTTGTGTGTGTTTGTTCGGCGCACAACTCTTTTCTTATCCCTTTCTTTTTTATCACATAATAATTCATCATCAAGAAAATAATAAATCAGATTACTAATCCTATTAATGGTTGAGTAAATCTCTCATTGGGTTGAGTCAAAACATAGGGTTGTTATGTGATTGAGAATATTTTCTCAACGAATACCCTTAAAATTAATATTGTGTTTGTTGAACTTAACATGCCATGGATTAATGAAATTTTTTGTTTAATGTATGGATTCCATGGATTATTGGAACCGTAAACACACTACCACAATCAAGTACTAAATGATATTAGAATCTTAGTTAAGTTAAGTCTTGGATTAAAGCCTTAAAACTTAGGAATTCTAATCAACATCATCTTGTGAACTGGGTATTAATTTAATGATATATAAAACAAAGCTAAAGGATATCACAAGCATAACTCTCTAAGAATGAAATCACCCTAATATTTATCAAATTGTTAAATCAAACACCAACCACTAACCACTTCACTTAATCTCTGCAAATAACCTCCCACCAAATCCAAATATAATCAACTAAAAACTATCGACTATTCAAATGTATCATCACTGAGGATTAAACCTGACTGCTACTATACACATTAGTAGAGAACTAGAAAAATTAATGGTTTATTGGAGACTATAGACTGGGCTTTCAACATTCTAATCTGAGCCCATGTATCACAAATGTTGACAGTTTCAATAGTCAAGAGAGTCTGTTCATGACATTCTAAGATGAACCCACGTATCACTGAAGGTGTGGGTTACTCATATACACACGCCGTGTAATCATCCTGTATAAGATGGGAAGACATGGTGTGTGAGGTTGTTGGCCTGGGAAATAATAACAAGCCAATACACGTCGTGTACTTATATGTACATGTCGTGTAGTCATGTTGGAAAAGATGTTGCAGGACGTATAATGTAAGTTGGTGATGTTAATAATAGTAAAATGATATACACAGAATGTATATGGATTTACACACCGTGTACTACTAAATTTATGCTTAAAATGGGTTGTAGCCTAATTTTCTATTCACATGAATAGAACATGAACTAGGTGAAGAACCATGTATATGGATTTATATGGCATGTCTTCTCAAGTCACGTCTTGTACTCATCTCTACTCCCATAGCACCCATATAAGAGGAACTAATTGGCCCCAGAGAACCTTTGTCCTCCTATCAAAAATACGAATCAGATGCTCCTCAAAGGATTGATCAACTTGTAACTCAACCTCCTTAGGAAAAAACCCAAAAGATGGGGTTGAGTGATAGCATTGTTACTGAGATACATGGGATACATTTTACGTGGATCAATTCCCCTGAGGAAGCTTTATCTAAAAGAAAAATGACCTGACTCATTCCAGAATCTCAAACAGTCATACATATTGTTTGGAAATATTTTCAAGTCTTCTGATCCTCTTGTGTCCCAATCTTGGTGCGACACGTAAGAAAACTCCGTCCCTGACCTCGAACTCCAAAGGTTGTCTACGACGATCAGATTAAGATTTTTGAAGAGACTGTGCAGAATCCATCCATCTCTAAATCCAGTGAACATGTTCAGTAGTCTCATGGACAATATGAGGTCCCCACATAGCTGTATATTCTACCTCTAGCCAACACATGGGTGATCGGCATGGCCTATTGTACAAATCCCCATATGGAACCATCTGAAATGTTTCCAGGAAGATATTATTTTAGGCAAACTCATCAAGGGGTAAATGTATCTCCCATGATCAACCAAAGTCATGGACTCATGCCCGCAACATATCCTCCATCACCTGAATCATATGCTCAAACTGGCCATCTATTTGAGGGTGGTAAGCTATGGTCAAAATCACATGTGTACGCAGTTCCCTCTAAAAACTCTGTCAGAAATGAGATGTAAAGCGCGCGTCCTTATCTGAAACAATAGATTGTGGAACCCCAAGATGTCTTACCACCTCTGGAATATACGGTTTCCCTAATATCATCAATATGAATAGTATCCTTGATCTTCATGAATTGAGAAACCATTGTTATCCTATCAACTACAACCCACACAACCTCATTTCCTCTAGGATTCCTTTGTAACCCAGTTATGAGATCCATTGCGACATCATCCCATTTCCACTCAGGAATGGATAACTATTGAAAAAGTCCATCCGGTCACTGATGTTCCTCCTTCACCTTTTGAATGGGGGAACACCTTGTAACAAAGCCAAATACATCTCACTACATCCCCAATCACCATTATTGATGACGCAAGTCATGGTACATCTCGGTGACTCAGGGATGCACTGCCCAAGATAAATCATGAAACTCACACATCATCTTTTAGCTTATATCCCCTAGAACCCACACACGTCCATGGACAGGAAAAACTTCATCCTTTTCTATCATTTATCCAGAAGAAGGGTTCTCACTTGCCACACTCTCCTGTAGATCCTGGACTTTGGAATCTGATAGCTACCTCATCCTCACTCTATCCAGTAGTGTAGGTGCAACTCCCGAAGATGAAAGGTATTCATATCCCTGACTGTTGTGCACCTCTAAATGCATCTCAAAGAAAAAGTCCATTAGCTACAACTCACCATTAGCATCATGCACTACACATATCTATGTTGTCCTGCTCAGTGCTTCGGCCACTACATTTCCCTTTCTAGACATATAAGCAAGCTCAAAGTCAAACGACTGAAGGTATTACACCCATCATCGCTGCCTTAGATTCATATCACGATGAGTGAATATGTATTTGAGGAATCTTTGGTCCTTGTACACAACAATGTGATCTCCAAATAAAAAATGTCTCCAACATCGTTTAATATGATAACTGTAGCCAACTCGATATCATGGGTTGGTTAATTTCTCTCATGTGGCCTCAACCACTGACACCCATAAGAAACTACTTGTTCTCCCTACATAAGCAGTAGTCCCATCCCGATACATGATGCATCACAATACATAGTGTAACTCTATCATGTATTTGGAAATAAAAGTATTAGCGCTAAAGTGAAACATCCCTTCAAATCTCAAATGGTTGTGTCAAACTAATATGACCATTCGAACTTCTCACTTTTCATAGTCATGCATGCATCAGCGCTACTAATCATGAGAATTTTGGTATAAAACACATGTAGTAACTACCTATACCAAAGAACCTCCGCACCTCAAAAACATTCTTGGGTTGTTCCTACATAACTAATATTCTCACCTTCTCTAGGACCACAGATACTCCATTCTCTATGACGACGTGACCCAGGAAGTGAATCTAATCTATCCAGAAGAGGAATTTTGCGAGCTTAGCATATTACTAATGCTCTCTTAGTGTATTTAAAATGATATCAAGGTGTTTGGCATGGTCATGTCGATTGTGATAATAAACCAAAATATCTTCCATGAAAACCACCACAAATTAATCTAGGTATGGATGGAGTACATGGATCTTCTAATCCATGAAATATTTTGGCACATTAATTAGACCAAACGACATAATCCAGTAGTCATAGAGACCATAACTGCTATGAAAGGTTGTATGAGGTATGTCTTCTGACCTAACAAATACCTGGTGATATCTTAATCTCAATTCAATCTTCTAGAACACACGTTCTCCTTGAAGCTGTTCAAACAGATTGTAAATCTGTGGTAAGGTAAATTGGTTTTTAATATTCAACTGGTTCAGTTTCTAATAGTACATGCATAGCCTTAGAGTATCATCCACATTTTTTGCATAGAGGACCGGTGAACCCCTAGGTGAAGTATTGGTTCATATAAAACCCTTAGCTTCTTGATCCTCAAGTACCTCTTGATCTCTTCAAAATCATGCGTAGCCATCCTATAAGGATGAATGCATACCGGTTCATCTCTTTGCACTTTCTCGATAGTGAACTCCACCTATCTAACTTGAGGTCAGTCTAAGAATTTCTCTGGTAAAACATATCTAAAATTATCAACCACAGGAGGAAAATATTCTAGACATGTTCCATGATCATACAAATATAAACTCAAAATATGGGCTGTCATCCCGCCCAGTCCACGATGCTCAGGTCCAGCTCAGCCTACCTGGAAATCCCACTCACCCTTGTATACAAATGACCATCATTTTGGAAACGTAAAACTCACCATTTTGTTATAGCAATCAAAAAAGGAACAAAAAGAAACCAACCAGTACATTCCATGAATTACATCAAAGCTCGTTATCTCTAAGACATATAGGATTCATAGAAAGTGACGTGCACCAATCTCAAGGGGGCATCCTCGCACTAAAGCACACATGCCATTCTAATTCCAAGAAAATTTTATACTGTCATAAAATTCTAAAAGGTATAAACATGGAATCCAAGGATATCCACAACGACCAAAGATATAAAACAATGTGTCACACAAGTATCAAAAAGTGAAGATGGTAAAACAACAACGACTAGAATAATATCTCTTATAGTAGAAGGAATGAGATCTTTCTCATGTTGGGACTATTGCATTGCATATGTCTGACCTGTACCGAAACCCTGTGACACATCCTGGCTACCCTAAGATGACCTGACCTACTTTCACTAGGAACCTTGGGTCTAGCTACCTAGGCCACACCCACCGCCTTGGCCTACGCGCCCTGACGTATTCCTCATTCCAAACTGGTGAAAATCTAGTGACCCTACTTCTATATGTGGAGTCTGTACAGAACCTCTCTCACTAGAAACAAGTAGAAACATCCTACAAAAATGGTGGATATGGCCAATATTACTGCAATCTCATCACTCAACTGGGTCCTTTGGACACTGTGTCCTCAAATGTCCCAACCTACCCCATAGGTAGATCCTTAAATAAATACTATAAGAATAGTTTTGGTTCCTTATATACCCACAAGAAATCTCCATAAGACACTTCTTGCTTCCGATTGAAAATGCACCAGATCTTGGGGCCGAACCGTCATGGCCCGCACTCCCCAAATTCCAATAGATTGTGCTCGGTAATTAGTGCTTGATTCAAAATATGAGAAAAAAAATTCTGCCTGAAGACATTCACCTGTGATCAGATGTCATACTGAAGAACATACACAAATCATCTTGCTTTCAATGTGTCATCACCCATCAGAATAGGTGCGAATTGCTGATGCCCAGTAAACCGGTTTGAATAATCCATAACTGATAGTGTGCCCTGCTTTTGGTGCATAAATTTTTAGGCTCGATTGACCATCAAAGTCTTAGGAATATAATAATAATAGAAGTTCATGTGAATGTTTTCCCATGTCATATCCTTATGACAACCTGACTGAGTAATAACTCCCCGACATCTCTTGGAAAAATCACATAACATGTATGTCGCGAGCTTTACCCTCCTCTTAAGAGGTGTCTCATGAAGCTGAAATATAGTCAGCATTGATTTCAACCATCATATCAAAGCATGTGTTCTACCATCCCCTAAAAATGTAGGCAAATGTTACAACTGGAATGTACACATCAGATCAACCGTAGATGTTTTAGCCTATGTTGCTCCTTGGATAGTCTTCTTGAACCTCAAAAAACCTTCTCCGAACTATGTGTCTTCACCCGCATCTGGTATAACGACAAGTTATTCAACTTGCACAAATGGAGGATCCATTAGTATCCCATGGACCACTAAATCTAGTGTATAATCACCACCACTCTCCTAGCGCACTGCTTGAGGTCTTTGCGGGGGCATTTCTCTATAATGTCCAGCATACACACCTCAGTACAAGTTTTACGAAGCAAAAACTAGATCTCAGAAGTGAAAAGTGGGACATAGATGGAAAAAAGTAATTTTTTGTCAATATAGGTGTACACATCATGTATAACCCCTTAAAATGAGTGTTCTACTAGGCTTATACATGGGATTTTATATCTTCATAACATGGTCGTGTAACACCCCATGTAAACGGCGTGTTCCTTGAGAGACACAACATGTTCTTATGTTTCATTCCTACACAAGTACTGCTACACAACTAGAAGTACATGGTTCTTCTAGTGTAAGACTACACTATGTCTTCACCCCATACATGGCGTGTACAACTAGGTTTTTATATACCCGTGTCATTAGTCACACAGCTAGATACATGATCAAAATTTACATGGCATGTAATAATGGTACACGATGTGTTCTAGTAAAAGTTTTTCAACCCATGTCCCCTCCTCAAACGGCAGGTTACACTGTCAAAAATTACACAAAGTTTATACACAAGTACATGGAATGTACTTATTTAAAAATAGAACACATTTTTTCCCAAACATGAAGATCATAAAGCGTGTTAGGCTAGACTACATGCCATGTATACTGGGATTTTCTAGGCAGAAGCTCCAAATTTCTTAGGAAATCCCTACACTGTAAAAAAAACCAACCAGTGGGATGCCAAATTCAGATCCTTGAGAGCCCACACTCCCCATGAATCAAGGTTTGGCACCCAAGTAGAATATATCATAATAATTTTATTGATAAAAGATAAATCATGATTTGTCAAATTCTAGTCCAAGAGGGCTCATACTCCACAAAAACCAATTTTTGGCATCCATTTAATCCAAACCATTGCATGAACCAATAAACTAATCACTATAGTAGGCATAACCATCACATCCTCTATCAAAATAGAACATGATAACAAATGCTTCCTGTATTGAATGGTACAATTCATGGAATGTGATTCTAAAAATTTCTTACCTGATGAATGAGATGGCATACCCTCATCTCATCGGGTTGAAACTAAAATAGGAGAAAAAATTGAAACAATAGTAATAGTAGAAATAATGTTCATCACCCAAAATTGAAATCGAATAAACTGTAATATATAAAAATCTAAAATCACACGTTAATATGAGGAAATTTGGATTTTTCATAGATGTGGGGTAGCTACTCTCGAGCACATCTATTTACCAAATCCAAATTACTTATAATCCAGTCTATTAGCTCCAAAATGTTAGTAAAAGAAGAACGAAACCCTCTATGAACAAATTGAAATGTACCAACCTAACTTACCACAAAACTGGTAGCCAGACCTATTATCTACATGGCCTCTAGCACATTTCCACAAATTCCAGAGGCTGTTGACTAGCTATGTGGGCCTACAGTGTGATAGTGGGGAAACTAGGCCTACATTGGCAGAGTGTAACACAACAGAATAAATCATAATAAATAGCAGAAGCAGTAAAAAAAATACAACTGAAAAAATAGAGGAAGTATGATATATAAATATCTATGTCTTAACCAAACAAATGATAATATAGTATGTTAAATGTTCTATGAAAACAAAAAAATAGTATACAATGCAATCAAATAAAATACAATAACAAAGTATAGTAAATCAAAACGAGACTCAGTAGCATCTCAACCCAAGGATTTTTCCCATGATCTCATACTTCTATGAAACAATAATGTGCCTAAAAAAAGCCTCAGCCCTGTTGACACCAACAGAAATATAGTTTTTTAAGCCCAAGAACATGACCCGAATAGGGTGTGAGAAAGGAATCCCAATAGGCAACAACTAAAGGTCTGTTCCAATCTATTAGTGAGTATATGAAAAAAAATTACAGTAATGAAATACAGTATGCGGTATGTAATCAAACGTAAACAACCCTACAAATAAAATTATTCATTTATAGAGTTTAATATATTCATTGGTAGTTCTGTTACTTGAATCATTTAAACGATGGAATCCGGCCCAAGCCTGACATTCCCCGTAGCATTGTAAGACCTTCATAAGACTCAGTTGACATCCTTGAAAGTACGTAAAGTCTAAACACAATTTTGTTCTTTGTCTTGACAGACGTTTTTTAATTCCTACCATTTCAACAGTTAAGTATAACATGAGTCCATTATTGAGATTCCTAATTTGGAATTAGTGTATCACTATATGTGTAATTCTACCGACATACCTTGAGTTTGTTATCAATGGTACTACCAAGGAGCCCGAGTATCACATCTAAGGTTGTTATAAGTTCAAGTGAGTTCATCCTTAGTGGTCTTACAAGGGATTCAAAAGGTATCACTCTATGTGAAAAAAATTTATGTCAATTTAATTTGTCCCTAGTTGTCCTACTTGTGGGCCCTAGTGTCACTAATGATATATATAATTAAATACCACTCAAGTCTGTCCACGGAATTCTAGGCAGAGCTCATGTATCACCCAAGTTGGAAGGTACAATTGTCAAGTGAGTTCGTTCACAAATTTCTAAGATGTTCCCATGTATACCCAATGTTATTTACCATTTATCCATTAAAATTTTATATAAAATTCCATCCTACTTAACAAGAAATGAAACTTCATGAAAAAAGGGAAAAACACAAACCCATCACCATGATCAAATACTCAAAATTCTAACACAAATTAAATTTTAGAAAATAACCATTTTCATTTTAAACAACCCAATAAGGGAAAAAGAAAACATGCTCATCGACATCCTTGGGTGAAAAGACCAAACCCAAAACTAAGGTAAATACACCAACAGGGCGACCCTTAACCAATAAACGATGTTAAACATGATTTAATTCATTGAATTCATTATCACAAAAACATTTAATATTAAGATGGATCGATGTCCATTCAAGGAAACACTCTAAACCTAGGTTCATCGATCAAAAATGCATATAAAAATCTCAACAATTTATGAGAGGAACGATACCACCTAACACAATGTCATTCAACTAATATAATCGGACCCCAACCCTTGAATCAACCTAGAACGATGTAGATATATGAAAAGAGGTAAATAATTCAACCTTGAATAACTTCATCAAGAACAAATATCCTCAATAACGACTCCAATAGAATAAATATCTTACCAAGAGGAATCCTACGATACATAAAACATGTAAATCATGTTCTGTTTGGTGAAACAAGAGATTGATTTTCTCTCATGGATCCTGGTTCTTCACCTAGTGACTCTTCTTTTCAGGATAAGAGAAAATGAGGATACTTCCTTTGCTAAGCCGAAATTTAGTATTACACAGTGTGTAAATCCATATAAACACTATGTATATCAATCTATTATTCAGATCTTTGCTGACATACTTTACACGTCCCATAACGACGTTGTCGACATGACTACACAACATGAACTTAGAAGTACAAGTCGTGTAGTGTCATTTTCTTATCTCCCAGGCCCACAACCTCACAAATTGTGTCTTCCCATCCTACAAAGCTAGATTACACGACATAGACATAAGAGTACAAAGTGAGTTCGACTAAAACATATCAATTTTCTAAATTTCATTTTTTCACAAAAACCACTCAGAGGAAATGAAAAACGAAGAAACATTACCTCATAATAAGAACTGGGTTCTTACAAGTGATGAAAAATATTCAAATATTATAGATGAAATATACATTATTTTTTATTTTATATATGAATTAATTTTGGTAATATATTTTTGGGTTATATTATAATTATTATGATTTAAATATTGACTAACATTTAGAACATATTAATTTGAGTGATAATTAAATATTTTATAAGGGATTTCAATCAAGTGGGATAATTTTTCAAAAAACTATAAGTTGGTATGTTATAAATCAATGAATATAGTTAGAATTTAATTATATAGTAAATTTATAAAAATGGTAAAATATAAATGTTTTCAACCTTATGATTGACTACATACAAAAAAAATGAATGAAATGAGGTAGAATTGTAAATTTATATTATAAATGAATGGACTAATTGACAAACTCAGGGGATTGATCATCAAAAAATCATTCATGTATACCAATGCATTAAGAATGAATTATTTGATTGTAATTGTTAAAATTAAATTTTTTTGAAGTGTCTTATTATAATAAAAAATTCATTATAAATAATAATTAATGAATTAATTCTTACTTGATGATATGAATTTATAATGAACCGTCTTATATATAATATTGCGACTAGTTAAATATTTTAATCAATGAAATTCAATATTTTTTCTATTTATAATATACAATGAACGATAAATTCTAAAAGTTCCGAGATGTTGAATAAAAATGGAAATGAATGACTTATGACAAGTAATTATTTTCAAAATATGAATATGGATTGATATGATGAAATAATTTTATTAATGTTGAGTGATGATAATTAAAATTTATTTTTTAGTGGGTGGTAATCAATTTTTAATTATAAAATTTAATTTTAATTGAAATATAATAATATTTAATATTTTTAAAATAAAAGGGTGATTTATCTATTAAATTATAGGGTAAAAATAAAGTATTTTGTTATCTAAATTTAAAATTATTTATATACAATTATAGAATTATACAAAATGGATATTGATTTTTATTAATTATTTCTATAATTGAATATGTATTTATTGATATACAACTATTATTGATTGATAAAGCACTGAATGATATACTAGAATATTATATTGATTCACTAATAAATCATTTTTTCAGTACTATGTGTTTTTGTACATATTCATAATAAATTTATTATTGAAAAGATGATGTATTTGTTTATTAACATCAGTGTGTTAGAGGCCGAAAATGGACACCAGCAACCTGGATCCATTCTCGAGGTTAGGGAGGTGGAAAAATCTAGTGGATTTTGATGCTAAAAGTGGAATATGTGAGAAACTGGTAGAAATAGGCTCAAAATTTGGAAATTGGGGTCATTTAGACCACTGTTTAACCTATGGGTCTTGCCAATGGGCATGTTTTATTGGGATTTAATTCCCACTAGGTATATAAATTCCATGCTTAAGTGGAACACACATTGTGAACTTAACATGGATGATGGACTGGTGTTGGGGTTCATCAGACAGTGTTGATGGTGGTGTTACCAAAATCAGAAGATGGCCGTTTGTGGTCGAAGCCTCCAATGGTTGTAGGAATGGTTGGATTGTGTTTGGGTGATGGTTGGTAAAAGGTTCATTGATTTATGTAGGATTTTTTCTGGTGGATCTATATAGGTCAGGGGACTATGGGCCTAACACTTTTCCTTTCAGCTCATTGGGACAACAATCCATTTAATGGGATCCCTAAATAAATTGGATTTTCATAGATAATTTTATTAATGAGGATTCGACTCTAATCTTATAAAAACAATTTCAATGATTTAATTTTTATATGACCAGAGGGTTTTACTATATTTTTATTTTGGGTAATAAAATTAGATATCACATATGGTGACCTTATGTTTTGTTTCACCTTGCTCCTGTTTAGTTTTAGGTAATTTTTTTGATATTTCATATAAAAATAGTATTATCAGATGATAAGATAAACCTTCTATAATGTCCTCTATTCTTGATATAGTTCAATATATGAGTATTGAACAAAAGTAATGTTAATGGTGCATTATTGAAATTGAAATACATTAATCTATAAGATTGGTTATTCATCATTAGCATAATTATATAATATTCAATTGCCATTATTGGAATTTGGTAGACTATTAATTACTGTTTCACTATTATCATGTCTATTCAGTGGTTACTTCCACATTATATTATTTATGTTATGATAATTAATAAATAAAAAATTTTATTTTTTAGAATATTATTTTTTTTTCAAAAAAAACACAATATTTATATTTGTTTGAAACAATATTTTTGTATTGAAGGAAAATAAATCAATTGGATTTATTTAGTTTTTCAATAGTTATTATTTTATTTTCATTTTTATTTCTTTTATTCTACATATTCTAATTATTTTTTGTAAAACATATTTTCTACAGTATAAAGATTTTTTATTACCTTTTTTACCGTCACATGGTAATAATTTTCAACATTAATATATATATATATATTTCTACCTTGAAGTATGTATAGTTTCCCTTTAATAGGTTTTACCCAAATATAAATTAAGTTTATGTGTATTTTATTTTATGTGGTGTAAAAATTATAAAAATATAGATTAATTTTCCTTTAAATAATATGTATGTAATCTTTGAGTTTCATGATGAAATTGTTTCCTTCTATTATGAAAGTATTATTTTAACTTAATATAACATGATTCTTGAATAGTTAAATATACTCATCATTAAAATGTTCAGATTTACAGTACACATTGAATAATAATCATAAATTACATTTACTAACATAGGAAAAATATTTACAAATAATTTTACATTACAAAAATTATTAGTTTACACACATATCATTAATTTTATATTTTAACTACATCATTTCATATTTTAATATCAAATTAACATATAAAATATATTTTATTAAATATTAAATTATTTTGATTAATTAGAATATCCA
Organism: Viscum album; assembly: GCA_963277665.1. Classification (NCBI taxonomy): domain Eukaryota; kingdom Viridiplantae; phylum Streptophyta; class Magnoliopsida; order Santalales; family Viscaceae; genus Viscum; species Viscum album. Next base: position 1,426,521,164 of record OY728125.1, read on the forward strand.
ACATTATTAAATGTTATTTTTTTTAATAATATCAATCCCCATATGTTTTCTATGAATTATTATTTTTTTATTTTTTTCATCTAATAATATTTTAGATAAAAATTTGAATAGTCTAATCTATGAAGTGGTTTTATCATATGATTTCTATGTGGTCTACATGCATTTAGTTTTTTTATTATTATATCAATATTTACAATATCAATTAGTCATTAATTATTATTTTCGTGAATAATTTTTTAAATTTTTCTACATAAATTTTATAAAACGTCAATATTATCATATTATCTCTATATTAGTAATTAATAATTTCATATTTTTTATGAAATGTTATGTTATTTGTATCATGGGGAAATAAACATTGATGATCATTATATTTAAAGATGATAAGGCTATGCCATATAAAGTAATATATATATATATATAATGAACTCTAAACTCAATGTTATGTTAACCAAAAAAAATAATGAAAAATCCTTATTTTTTAACACTTTTTGTAGAGGGAAAACAACCAAATCACACAATGCATCATCCAGTTATGCTTTTTGTAGGACCAAGAAGGCCATTCATACGACATCAAATATTATTATACCTCTCCACCAAGATTTGTTATTTTTTATATTTTATCTTTTTTAGTGATTGTTATTAGAATTATAACTACTAAAAAAGGATTATACCTCCCATAAGAGGAATCACATGTTATTCCACCTTATGAAATCGATTTTGATAGATCATTTGGAAAAATCATTATGATATGGCTTCTCCATTAGACTACACATGGGTTCTTCCTAATACTAAAAAATAATGTGTTTTTTGGATTATTTATTCTCCATTAGAAACATTTCTGGGGTTGAGTTAATTATATTGTAAACTTGTTTTTTAAGATGTTCCTTTAAAAATTATCACTAATAGATTGAAGTCTATCATAACATATTAGTCAGGGTGGAATTAGTTGATAATGGATCATTTATATCATTACAACCATAATATTTCATCTATTCATCCCATTATATTTATTATTTCATTATCTCACTCAACACACTTATTCAATCCACCAATACCCAACCATTTGAATATATGGGAATGTGGATATTGTAATTAAAGAATCAATTTTTTTTAACAATAATGTATTTCACATTATACTATCATTGATAAGTAATATATGGTTCATGGATTGGGTATTTATACCGTAACACATGATGAAAATAAAAAATATGATTTGAATTATAGTGTAATAATTTTTCATTATTTGATACTTAGTATAAATGTTTATAGTCATTTTTTCCACAATAAAAACCTCATCCATCATTTGAAATACTTTAAAAGTTAGTCAACATTTAATATAAAATTTTTAGATAACTAAAATTACAATTTAAAAGGATAAATTTTAAGAGTTTTGAATATTTGACCATGATTGTATTAATTAAATTTACAAAAAATTCAAAAATATTTTAAATAATATGGTTTCTCTTATAGAAATAATAATGGATTTAGTGATGATTGAATTATTAGTACATTTATAATAAACAAATTAAATTCAATGAAATTTTAATTGAAGGAATCCAAGAAATCTTTTAACTATATTTTGGATTAAATGAATAGTTCCTAATATATGTAAGAGCATGAGTTAATGAAGAATGACAATTAAGTTCATGAAGAAATTAAATGGGTTCCTTTAAATTTTAAATGTATGTATTCTATGTTTTCTAAGGATATCCTATATTTTTATAGTTCATAGCAAAATGATAATCCATGTCATGTTAAAATCTATATTCAAGAAAATAATAAATAGAAATATTATAACAATAAATGAAAAAAGGAAATATCAAGATAGTTATAAAACATTTTACAATAAAAGGTAAAAAATTGAATACTAAGGGGCAATGACTATTTAATATATGAAATTCGGGTATATTATGTTTGACATTACCTGATTAATGAAATCTTTTAGAATAATTAAATATATAAATAAAATAATTCCTTTTTTCTATTGGGAGTTTCAGCGCAGTTTCTATCTAGAGTGATGATTATATAAGTGATAAATAAGCATGCTATATTAGACTTTTGGAAAAAATAAAAATAGTTATTTCTCACCTCCCCACTCATCTTATTTATGTGATCATGGTCTAAATTATAAAGATTACTGAAATACATTCATAATGAATAATATAGATAATGAATGTGATTTGGATTCCAATTCCAAATCTTCATCAATTTTTGAGAAGAATAATTTCTTTAAATTAATTGAATTTTTTGAGTAATATAATGGATAAATTTTAAATCATTGATAAATATTATGAATTGTTTTGTAAGGGTCACTCAAAAGATGTAATGGAATGTAATATTATATTATGGACATGGAAATTTTGAAATAATCAATTTATAATGGGTTTTAATTAAATAGGAAATACAAATCTAGAAAAATTAATTTATCAAATATAGAAATTGGGAATATTAATTTGATAATTTCAAAATGAAGTTATAGAAATATTTTTTATGATGGTATATAATTTTTTAAAATAAAAAATTTTCTCTTAAGGATTAAAATATATTATTGAATTTATTTTTATTCATAATTTATATTTGAATTAAAACATTTTATGAGTTCAAGAAATTTATAATTATGTATAGATATAAAACTAATATATTTCTATAAGTTTATTTCTATTGTATAAAAATATATATTTTCAGAAGGTAAATTTGAAGGAATATTATATAATAGTAGTTTTAGATATTGTTTATTTTTATATAATGTTAATGATCACTCTTATAAGTTTTTTTAACATATGGGTCACTCAATGGAATAAATATCTGAATATTTATTAATAGTCAGAAAGTCCAGCATTCTTTAAATATAAGTACCTAAAGGTGTATTCTTAAATCTAATTTGATGATAGTTGGCATGGATTCAAAAGTAGGCTCCAATACTGCTTATGGAAAACAATCACATCATCAGTATTCAAAATTTTTTCAATGATTGTTTGTAAAAATATATATTATTTTAAGGGTTTATAATATTATCATAATTTTAAATTAAATTTTAATAGTGAAAGGTCAATATTTTATGATATCATGAATATCTTGTCATGTTTTCAGGGATCCATGAGGCTTGTAAAATGATTTATAATACAGATTCTAGGTACTTTTATAGAACATAGAATTAAATTTTTATATTATCTTTTTGACCCATTTTGAATGGAGAGGAATATGAAATTACATGTGAGATCAACAATAATAAAAATATTTATAATAAAAATGATTCATGAATTTAAGGGGGTGTAAAATTCATTATTTATTTTTTAAATTATCATATATGTTTCGTTTTTTAAAATTATAATATATTATGAAAATGTAAACACTAAAGAGATTCTATATATAGGTGATAAATCAACTTAAAATATTGAAATTTTAGATGTTTCCATTTTTAAATGTGTTAAATATATTTTCTAAAATCATAGAGTAATTTTCTATGGAAAATGTTGATAAAATATATTATTTAAATAGTTAAATGTGTTTTTTATTAAGTAAAATGTTTTATACATTAATTATTTATACCATTATTATTTCAAATATGGGATTATGTTTTATTATTTTAATATCTAAAAATGTGGAGATTTATATATTTTTTATATTACACGTTTTGATCATTTTGAAAAAGTGTTGTAAATTTTATAATAAGTATTTGGTTTTAAAATAACAAAAAATTTGGAAATTGTTTATAATATATTTCATTCATTATTTTTTTATGCTTTGATAATTATAAAATTACAATAGACTATTTCCCAATAATTAAAATTTCTAATAATTTTATAAAAATATTTATTTTCTAGGTTTGAATCATTATTTACGTTCACTAGAAAAAAAATTGTTATTGAATATTTGTTTATTCCTTGAAATTTATAATGCATTTATCTATTATTCTATTATTTTTATTTTAATTCATGTTATTCTTCCTTCCATGTTCAATATATTTATTCTACTATTTAATGTATTTTTTATAATATTTTTTCATTAGGTATAAATCGTTTGGAACATCACATAATTTATGATTTTAAATCATTACCTTTATATAGATCGAGTTTAATTTTATGCATGTTAATTTCCTCCCTTATGTGAATTAAATTTATATGATTTTACCTTTACATGTTGTAACCTATATATAGATATATCTTTTCTTATAAACTTTTCATAACATTAAACTTATCATTATGTAGAATTGTTTAAATTTTTGTTAGCTTTATGAAGATATGGTTTTACATTTACATAATGTATGATTTTTCTGGTTCCCTTTACTCATAATGTATATTTTATGGTAACCTCTTTGCAGCTTAAAGAAACTCTAACAGTACTATATATAAATTAAAATATTGTTTTCACCTGCCTGAATGGCCCGAAGTCTTTCATATTTTATTAATTTTTGATAACCACCCTTTAAAGGGATGAGGGGGAACCTTTACAAGTCCCATAGGCTCAGATATTACAAGGCCCGTAGGCTTAGAAGATTACATGACCCGAAGGTCTTAGGAAATTCAACCAGACTATCTACAAGAAACTGTCCCTACCAAGCATCAAAATATTGATAGTACCTTTCCACCTTTGCATGACCTTCTGGCTAGGCTTCCCATGCAAGCACAGGCTGGTACCGACGACATAGCCATACCCTCTCATTCTGAAAATCCATTTGGCTCTGCTCTGGTGAGGGCACCTACTCTGAATCCTCTTCTGAGGTTGCTCTTTTTTTAGTGTATCTCGGGCCTGCATTCATGTGGCATGAATACCTTGGGGTGGCCCTAAGGCCTTAAGGTGGCCCGAAGGCCTTGAGAATCAACTGGCCCGAAGGCCTTGGGTGGCCTGAAATCCTTACAGGACCCGAGGACCAAACCGGTGGCCCGAAGGACGAGATGGATGAATAGTTCCGGCTACTACAGTACCGAACAGTGCTACTACAGTACCTTCTATAGTAATACTACAGTTCCTACTACAGAACTACTACAGTAATCCCCAGAAATATGCCTCCACCCGGATTGTATTTTAATATATTTTAAATGTTCATTGTTTTTATAATATTCAACATTAAGAAATGTTGATTACTAAGAATATTATTCAATAAATTATATATTTTATTTTTCATTTCATTGATTGATAAGTCTTTTTTAATGATTATTATGACTTATATTTGAATTTCTTGAAATATGATTAGTTATATATTTTGTGAATTTAGGTGGTATTCAATGGACTCAAATTTAAATTTTTATTGTAATACTTACAACATAACATATTTAATAAAATACTACATATTTATATATTATTAATTATTTTATTTTAGTGTATTTTATTAAAATATCTTGACTATAATATTAAATTTCTCACACCACAACCCAAATTTCTCTATTTAATATATTAATATATTGATATTTATCTTCATTAGGATTTTTAGATAACTTTTATTTTTGAATTATAAATATTAATTATTTTCATATATCACCCTAGTGTCCTCGTGAATGTTTCCAAACCATACATGGGTTTGGCTTATAATAGCATTTAATTTCATGTTCCAGCAGTGTACAAATTTCATTTATATCCACCCCAAAACATATTCAACTATTTTGTCTCATCTATTCTGGATTTAGATAGGATTTCTTAATTTTAACACCATTAATTTTTTGAACTATTGATTTCTTTCTTCTTAAATACATGTTTTAATTATTTAAGTAAATTAACTTTTTTCATTTAAATTGTAATTATATAATTTAGTTTCAACATAGTTTTCTATATATTTTTCTCTAGATTTCTTATGAACTAGAAATATATATATTCTTATTTTCCATGAAAAATAGATGTGATGGTTTTTAAGAGAAATGAGATAATTTCATATCACAACAATTTATTTATGAATTTTATGTCGATTAATAATGGCTTAATTGGATCACATTTTATCAATTCTCATTCTATAAATTTTTAATTCATATTATAACTCATGTATATTAATTTTTTTTATTTAACATAGAGATATAAAGATATAAAGATGTGTTATTTGATGTATTCACACATTTTTGTGTGAACATGGGAATTCAAATGATTATGTGAATATATTTCCATGTGAATATGTAAATAAGGATTATGCATATATTTTTCATTTTAGTTATATTTAATTAACCGAGTTTTCATATATTTTTATCACTGTCATTTTCAAATGTTGTTCATCACGACTAATGATATATTTCCCCATTGGAGTCTTTTCATGTTTTCAAGGGAAAGTGATAACCGATTTCTATTATTCACTTGAAAATATGCTAAATGAATTCACCTTTAAATTAAAATTCTATAAATGAATTACACACATGTAGAAAAAAGGACATATTTAAATGTAAAGAAATTTTCAAGGTGGATAGTGAAATATTGGGAATTATGATTCTTAATCCAATTTAAATTTTGTTTTAGAGCTTTTGATCAGTTTATAAATTATCTCAGTGTGATTGAATTTTTAATTTTTAATGGTGTGAAACCATCAATTATGGGGGTAGTATTATCATTTATTTCTATTTTTTTATTGTTGTTTTATCTCAATTATTCTGAACATCCATATATCACCTTTACTGGTTTCTATGGTTAGAGGTGTACTATATTATGTGGGCTAATGATATTCTACTGGTGGTGGTCATTTTTTCTTCTAATAGTGTCTTATTTGAGCATATTTATTTTTAAATTAATTTTAATTACTTCTTCAATATCATATTATTTTTTTATCATTCCTCCCTTTGTATTAGTCTCGTGATTGATAACTTATGGAATCTTTCTGGTAAAAAGTTATTTAATTTACAAAACTTTTTTTCATTATTATTTATTATGTGAAACTTTTATTATGAGGTGTTACCTATTTTTTTAGGCATTCTATCAAGGCTATGGGGATCGGGGATGTCATTCATTCCATATCGTAGGTTTTCTCAATAATCCAAAAAATGTAAATATCAAGTTAGTAAATTTAAAAATGGTAGTAAAATTGGGGTTCTTAAGAGGAACTATATTCTAAAATATTCTAGGATATATTGGATATTTGGTAGATAATAGATTCAACTTCCATAGCTTTGGAGGTTTTCCATGGGGTTTTTCTTAATCACCATCACACTTGGAGAAACATGAGATACCGGGGTGGTTGTGATTTTTTATTTTAGATATAATATTTATTTTCATTCATTACTATATTTATCTATTGAATTAATTTTATTAGGTTTCCAATGTGTGTTTCATTGGTTAATTTGAATTATTTTTCATGATTTGGTGTGTAAAGTAGGTGGATTTTAATTCATCGATAGCTCTTATGGACTCAATAACCAAATGGGCCCCATAACGATGAATTTTGTAAAATCTAAAAGGTATTTTCATAATTGGAATCTGGACATTGATACAATATTATCCAACCACATACTAACCCATTTTGATTTTTTTTCTTTTAGATTTGGAAATGTTTGATACAACATGTTAATATGATTTTTTTTGATTTCAAAGATATTTTTTCAAATATATTTGATTATAAATGTTGGAATTAAATTTTTAAATGATTACCATGGATTTTAATTAAAAAATATAAATATTTCTGTTATATTTAAATAACCATCATGTGTTCTCAAATGAATCCTCTAGAATTTTTAAATTAATATATATTGGAATGTAAATTTTTTAGGAATACATGTTTATTATTTTCAATATATTTTAACTGGTTCCAAATGTATCAATATAAAAAAGTAATGATTACAAATAATTTTAAAAAGGATCCATGATTTTCAAATTCTTATTTGGGGTATACAGATAATATTTAAGGACAGATTCATGGCTTCTTTTACATTGAAATTAATTTAGGATTTAATCATGATTTTTTATGGTGAGTTCTTTTAAAATTAAAATTATTGATGTCTAGGTTATTTATTTATTTTTATTATATGAATTATGTGAATAGTAATTTCAAAAAATGATTTTTTTGAAATATTTTGGTTTCAAGGTTGAGAATTTTGATTTTTTGTGAAGGGAACCATGGATTTATTATATCTTGATGAGTTTGATATTACCATAGGGTTCATGTTTCATGTTTATTTATTATACCTCCCTAAAAATGAAATATTTTATACGAGCCATGGTGATAACCAATTGTGAGTTCTTTTTCAAATGAGGTGTTGAGGTCGTTCTTGCATAACATTGTTCCTTTTATGGTATTCCATTTATGATGTTTCATGATCATCAGATATTCCAAATTCATTTTCAATATTTGTTTAAATAATAATAATAATATTGTTGGTGGATTTAATTATTTATAAATAGTGTTTTTATAAATGTAATAATAGATTTGTTTTTTATCTTATGTTTTATTTTTTCATCTCAACCAGAAATATGGGATGTGATTTATAGTGTATTTCATAGAGTATATTTTTATTTTTAATCCACTATTAAAGATGAACTATAAATTATGGGAAGACCCACTATGCATCTATGACAACCCTTCTTTTTATTTCAACTTAAACATTCTTTATTACATAAAACTTCACTTGATACAAAAAAGAAGATCGAGAGGTTTAATGTCTTTGGGGCTTAGGATCATTACATAAAAACTTTAAACTTGAAATACAACATCTTTATTGAAAACTTCCTTTACATGACCACTACATTCCTTCGTACTTAGCATTGCATGGAATAACCCGAGGACATGCATAAGAAAAGGGTGAGCTATAAAGCCCAGTAAGGGAGTACATAATGAATAACATGAGGAATACAATACATGTTAGGCAATGGGAATATCAATAGATCATAAGAGAAACATGAACATAAAGGCATTATAAAGCATGATAATCATAACATGGAAATGTGGCAACAACACTTAACATTGAATTAGCATGAGCCAAGGCTCATTGCACATTGAGCATGAGTAAACCCTCATTGCACTTGAATCACGAGTAAACCCTCATTGAACTTGAATTAGAATGAGTAAAAAAAACTCATTGCACATGACGTATCATAATACTATACTTTACCCAATGCATTGGAGCGCTATAAAGGGTGCACCCTTCTTAAACATTTCATTTTATGCATAAGTGTGCCACATGGATAATAAAATATGGATTCATAAAACATAATCATTTATTCCACAATAAAGGAATGTGGAATTCATACATGAAACTTTATAATCAATTAGTAAATGTGCATAAAGTTGAATACCCTTTATGGAGAAATGCGCATGGTATTCACTACATAATGATATTGGCTTAGAAAATCGGTGTGATTTCGGTAGCGTAACGGCGTGACATAAGAATTCATAAAAATGGTTGATGAGAGAGAAAGGGGTTCCTCATCATATTTACATGTAAAGGAAAGTAAGGAGGTCATATAGATACATGTCCCATCAATTGAAAAGGAATTTAGATTCATGATACAAAAGTATTTCTTGAATATAGAAGGGGAGAAAAAGGTTCTTTTCGGAATTTCGGCATAGTAACGGGTGTACATGGGAGGCATTTAATGAGAGAGAGAGGGATCTCCCATCATTCAAACATTAATAGGGCAGTATGGGAGAGGTGCAAAACCATACCCCAACATTCATAATTGAAATTAAAAGGGCAATACAACTTAAAGAAAATTGACAAAAATGAGAAAGGACGAAAAAACCCTTACTTGGAAGTGTGCTTCCAAAGGCTAGAGAGAGGCTTGTGAGAGGCTTCATGGGAGCTTGGGGAACCTTGAGAGGATTCTAGAGAGAGTAGGGCAGAGGTTTTATGAACTTAAAGTGCTTTGAGTGAAGAGGAAGTGGGAGATTGGGTGGGTTTATATAGGAAAGGTGAGAGAATTCTTTATTATTTAGGTTTGGGACCCCTTATATTAAAATAATCCAAACCACAAACCATCCCATGGTATTTGCCCATGGTTTCTGGAAAACGAAAGAGGAAAACAATATTTTACATGGACAAGGTCCGAACTTATTAAAAAATTAGGGTTGCTTATGTGGAGGTGAGTCACACTCCCATGGAAATTAATTTTAAAAGGCAAAGTGTTGAATAAGTCTTGAAGGCTCCATTAATACTTTGAAAAGTAAGTAAAACAGACCCAAAACCTCATTATTATAATGATAAAACACATATTGGCCGAACATAAGGATTATGGTATTTTATTACATCACCATTGGGTCATTATGATGTCATAAAACACATTATATATTTAAATGGTATTTAATTTTTACCCAAAAATTTGACTGTCTCAGAAAATTATGAAAAATTCACCGTTGGATAATTTCGACGTCCTGATTCCAAAAATAATATTTATTTTATCTAAATAATTCTCTAAATATGTGAATTTTCACTTTTAAAATAAAAACAGACATTTATAAAAAATTCACAGGTTTTGACAGAAATGGCTTTAAAACCTTAATAAAAATTTTAATTGCATAAAATTATAAGATCATTTATATTGAATAAAAATTAATTTAATATTAATAATAATATTTTATTAAAATATTATTTAATTCAAAATTCCTTTAATTTAATAAAATATAATTCTTAATTAAATAATAACTAAAAACACCATTTGTACTTTAAAAACTAATTACAATGTATCAAAAATGACTAGAAATTATATTCATTATTATATACAAAAATAATGTACATGAACATGGTGCTACTTATTTGTTACATAACCCCTTAAAATAGCCACATAAGACCTAAGGGTAAGGTGTGCGATGGTGACAGACTCTTGGGGCGGCTCGGATAACATCGTTCGAGTGGTAATCTCTATCAACTTCCACTTTTCCCGTAGACGGTCCCGTTCAAGCTTGACATAATGAAGCTCAGCTTGGGCTTGGTCAAGGGCGAAGCCCAAAGACGCCACCTCTTTTCTGAGCTCCGACAAATGGGCTTCGTAAGGGGCAATTCTACTAGATGAGGCCATCGCTTCCTTTGTCTGAGTAGAAATGGGTTCGTTAAAGCCTTATATTTATACTACTCAGATGATCACTGTTCAACGACTATAAAAGTAACGGTCACAAATCTTAACGTAAAACTAAAGAAGCTGACATCTTATAAAAACATTTTTCTTAAAGAAACATTTAACTGGATCAAGAGGGATTTTCCATTAATGAAACTTGTGGTCATTACAATATTACCCCCTTAAGAAATTTCGCCCTCAAAATTTTCCTTTTCCCACACTAAAACAAATGTGGGTAACTCAGCTTCATCATATCCTCCAACTCCCAAGTTGCTTCTTCAAACGTGTGGTTTCTCCACAACACCTTGACGAGGGGCATTGTCTTTTTTCGTAGAACTTTTTCTCTACGATCTAAGATCTTCACTAGTTTCTCCTCATAAGAAAGATCATCTTCTAATTGTACCACCTCGGAAGAGAGTACATGTGAAGGGTCTGGTATGTACATCCTTAAGAGGGATACATGGAAGACATCATGCACCTTGGCCATAGTAGGTGGAAGTGTTAGTCGATAGGCCACAGCCCCAACACGATCAAGAATCTTGAAGGGGCCGATGTACCTTGGACTTAACTTCCCTTTCTTTCCAAACCTCATGACCTTCTTCCATAGAGATATGCGTAAAAACACCATGTCTCAGACTTTAAACTCAAGGTCTCGTCGACGATTATCTGCATAACTCTTCTGTCGACTCTGTGCTACCTTGATATGCTGCTGAATGGTTTTCACCTTCTCCACCATTTCTTCGACCATTTCTGGTCCAAGCAGCTTACGTTCACCGACCTCATCCCAACATGCCGGTGTTCTACACCTTTTCCCATACAAGGCTTCATATGGTGCCATTTGGATGCTCGAGTGGAAACTATTATTATAAGAGAACTAAACCAGAGGAAGATTTTGATCCCATCCTCCTTTAAAGTCCATTGAGAACACTCTCAACATATCCTCAAGTGTTTGGATAGTCCGATCGGATTGGCCATCGGTTTGAGGATGATAGGTCGTACTAAAGTTCAGTTCAGTATTCAGAGCATGTTGAAGACTCTTCCAAAACGTAGAGGTAAATCTTGGATCTCGGTCAGAAACAATAGATAGTGGTACTCCATGCAACCGTATCACATCCCTGATATATATCCGTGCCAGTTGATCCAAAGAGAAATCCTCTCGAATAGCAATGAAGTGTTCAGTCTTTGTAAGATGATCCACAACAACCTAGATTGCATTGTTGCCTTTGCATGTCCTTGGAAGTCTAGTGACGAAGTCCATGGTGATGTTCTCCCGTTTCCATTCTGGTATGGGCAATGGTTGCATCATCCCCTTAGACTTCTACCTCTCTGCCTTCACTTGATGACACACCAGGCACTTTGATGTATATTCAGCGATCTCCTTCTTCATATTATCCCACCAAAAGTTTTCTCGGAGATCTCGATACATCTTTGTGCTCCCTGGGTGAATAGAGAAATTTGAACTATGTGCATCATCCAAAAGTTCCTTCTTCAGCTCCGAACTTGATGGAACACATAGTCTTTTCCCAAACCGCACAATTCCTTCTTCATTAACATTAAACTCTAAGGATTTTCCCTTTTTGATAGCTTCCACTTTTTCTTGGATTCCCGCATAATCCTTTTGAGCATCCTTTAACCTTTCCAAAAGAGATGGTTGAGCAATCATTTGTGAAAGGATTGATGATGTTCCCTTCTTTATGATTCCCACATCCATCTTCATCAAGTCTAAGAAGATTGGGTCCTTCTCAATTCTCATCATTGATAGAATCACTGGATCCTTTCTACTTAGGGAATCTGCCACCTTGTTCTCCTTCCCAGGGTGGTAATGTATTGAATAGTCATAATCCTTGAGGAGCTCTATCCATCTTCTCTGGCGCATATTAAGCTCTTTCTGTGTGAATATATATTTAAGACTCTTTTGGTCAGTATATATCTCACATTTCACTCCATAGAGATAATGCCACCAGATTTTCAAGGCAAAGATCACTGCCGCCAACTCCAGATCATGCGTTGGATAGTTTCGCTCATGGATTTTCAACTGCCTTGAGGCATAGGATATCACTTTATCATTCTGCATCATCACACATCCTAAGCCCTTCTTCGAAACATCACTGAATACCACAAAAAGCTCCCCACTTGTGGGTAAAGTGAGCATGGGTGCAGTGATAAGCCTCCTTTTCAACTCCTTGAAGCTTTCTTCGCATTCATCACTCCAAGAAAACTTTACTCCCTTTCGAGTTATCTTGGTAAGAGGGTTGGACAATCGTGAGAAATTTCTCACAAATCATCGATAATATCCAGCTAACCCCAAGAAGCTACGGATATCAGTTACCGATGTTGGCCTCAGCCATCCCTGAATTGCATCTGTTTTGGAGGGGTCCACAGATATCCCATTGCTTGTGATGATATGGCCCAAGAATGAGACTTCTTTCAACCAAAACTCACACTTTCTGTACTTTGCATAGAGCTTCTCCTTGCGCAAAGTCTCTAGTACAATTTTTAAATGCTCCTCATGGTCCTCCTTGGTTTTGGAGTATATTAGAATATCATCTATAAAGACTACCACAAATTTGTCTAGGTAATCTATAAAGACTCTATTCATCATGTCCATGAATATTGCTGGAGCATTGGTGAGTCCTAAAGGCATTACTATGAATTCATAGTGCCCGTACCTTGTACGAAAAGCAGTCTTGGGGATATCTTCCTTCTTCACCCTTACTTGATAATATACCGACCGCAAGTCGACCTTGGAGAAGTATTGTGCTCCACGCAGCTGATCAAACAATTCATCTATTCTTGAGAGAGGATACTTGTTCTTTATTGTGATTTTGTTAAGTTCACGATAATCGATGCAAAGCCGCATTGACCCATCTTTCTTCTTGACAAAGAGGACTGGTGCACCCCATGGTGATGCACATGGGCGTATAAACCCTTTATCAAGATTCTCCTGTAGTTGTTTCTTCAGCTCTTCAAGCTCAACAACAACCATTCTATACGGAGTCTTGGATATTGGTAGCGCCCCAGGTATAAGTTCAATTGAGAACTCAACATCTCTTCTTGGAGGAAGACCAGGAAGTTCCTCGGGAAATACTTCAGCGAATTCCCTCACAATAGGAATTTCATCAAGGGTGGTTTCTTCCTTGGACTCAATCATCTGAGCCAGATATGCATGCTCATAAGTCAGTAATATCAATGCTTGATATGATGGAGCTAAAGGAGATTCATCTTCCTCCTGACACTTGTAAAGAATCGGGGGTCGATTCTCCATATGGAGTGTGATTTCCCTCTCCCGAAAATTTCTGTTGGCTCTATATAAGGAAAGCCAATCCATACCAAGAAATGCATCAAATTCCACCAAAGGGAGTATGATGAGGTTCGCCGGGAAATTAAATCCACAGATTATAACACGGGAGGACTTATACTCATGGGATGCAATGATTTCCCCATTTGCCGTACTCACCGACATCTTTACTTCCATGATTTGTGGTGGTGCAGGGATTGTTCTACTAAACTTTTGAGATATAAAAGAATGCGTAGAACCTGAATCAAAAAGTACGTTCACTAGTCTTGAATGAATAACTAGCATACCTGTCACCACTTCGTTGTCGGGGTTCACTTCGACCGAAGTGATGGAAAAAGTTATTCCTTGTTGTCTTGGAGGTTGCTGGTTGCCTCCGATAACCCTTGGATTAGGGCACTTATTTGCAAAATGACCCGGTTATTTTCATTTGTAGCATTGAAAAATGCGTTGAGGTTCGAACGGAGCGTTCCTCTCCTCTGTCACAGCCGCGGGTCCTTCTTGCTAACAGTTAACAGCTAGGTGCCCTTCTCTTCCACACTTGATGCATTTTCTTGTCCCCCTAAGGCAATTTCCAGGGTGCTTCTTTCCGCACTTTTGGCAAGTGGGGTGCTGGAATTTCTTAGCGCCGTTGGATTTATCCATTGGACCACCAGCATTGAAGTCCACCTTCCGCTTCTTGTCCCCATGATACCCCTGCGATTCTCCGATCTCCATTTCAACCTTGAGGGCACATCGGACAATTTCCACATAGATGTTGAAGTCACGGATCGCTAATGCTTTCCGCAAGCTAGGCTTCAGCCCACCAAAGAAGCGGTCAACCTTGCATTCGGGGGTAATGACAAAGCCGGAAGCGTATCGTGCAAGCCTTGTGAAGTTTGCCTCGTACGCTCCCACAGATTCTTCATCTTTCTGTTTGAGGGAAAGGAAGTCCCCTTCCATCTTAAGACGGAGGGTGCGTGGAATATATTTATCGAAAAACATCTTACGGAATTCCTTCCATTCCAAAGTCTCGATCTCCTCCTCAGGCTTCGTATTTTTGATCAACGTCAACCATTGATCAACTTCACCCTCCATACGATAAGCCGCCAGGAGAACCTTCTCTTTTTTCAGAGCATTGGAGGATGGAGAATATCTTTTCAATGGAGTTGATCCATTGTTCAGCGATCGTGGGATCAGATGATCCACTAAAATTAGGAGGCATTTGTCTCATGAAGTTTCAATAGCGGCTTGTTCTTTCTTAGGGGGGGTTGAATGTTCCTCTTGACCAGTGTTTCTATTCAAAACTTGAGTTAGCTGAGAGAGAAGCGTGACAATGTTCGCGATTCCCGCTCCCATTGGATTGGGCATCTCATAAGTACAATCATCACACTGATCTTCACAATGGTTGTTAGCCAGAGTTCTCCTATTACCGGCCATTGGCTGGAATAAAAGGAAAGTTAGGGGTAACACATAATGGTTAATCCAAAGACAAAAGTTGATGACTTATAAATAAACTTTAATCTCTTTAACTCATGAGTCTAGAGGATTCAATCTAGGCTTTTCATGATCTTCCTTCTAAAATATATTCTTAGGGGCATTTTTCCCTTAATAAGAGTTCATACTAAGACTGTGAATTTATCAAAACATATCCCCCGGGAGTGTCGTAACCAAGAGTGTAGCAAGGCCTGTTGTCGTTCACCAGTTCCCGTTCGAGTCTAGCTCAAAGCGGTGTTTTCGGGTTTTACCCCTAGGATACATCTGTGCCAGAGCCGCCTCTACCTGCTCGTATCCAGACAGGGATGTATTTTTTTGATAAACCACTTACTTAGTATTTACCAAAACATAGGGATGTTTTTATTATGCTTAGTCTTGTATCTAAGGCTTTACTAGGGTTTCCTAATCCCAAAAATAACTAAACCTATCCTCTGATACCAACTATGACAACCCTGCTTTTTATTTCAACATAAACATGCTTTATTACAAAAAACTTCACTTGATACAATAAAGAAGATCGAGAGGTTTAGTGTCTTTGGGGCTTAGGATCATTACATAAAAACTTTAAACTTGAAATACAACATCTTTATTGAAAACATCCTTTACATGACCACTACATTCCTTCGTACTTAGCATTGCATGGGATATCCTGAGGACATTCATAAGAAAAGGGTGAGCTATAAAGCCCAGTAAGGGAGTACATAATGAATAACATGAGGAATAAAATACACTTTAGGCAATGTTCATATCAATAGAGAATAAGAGAAACATGAACATAAAGGCATGATAAAGAATAATAATCATAACATGGAAATGTGGCAACAACACTTAACATTGAATTAGCATGAGCCAAGGCTCAATTCACATGGAGCATGAGTAAACCCTCATTGCACTTGAAGCACGAGTAAAAACTCGTTGCACTTGAATTAGCATGAGTAAAAAAAACTCATTGCACATGACGTATCATGATACTATACTTTACCCAATGCATTGGAGCGCTATAAAGGGCGCACCCCTCTTAAACATTTCATTTCATGCATAAGTGTGCCACATGGATCATAAAACATGGATTCATAAAACATAATCATTTATTCCACGATAAAGGAATGTCGAATTCATACATGAAACTTTATAATCAATTAGTAAATGTGCATAAAGGTGAACACCCTTGATGGAGAAATGGGAATGGTATTCACTACACAATGATATTGGCTTAGAAAATCGGTGTGATTTCGGCAGCGTAACGGCGTGACATAAGAATTCATAAAAATGGTTGATGAGAGAGAAATGGGTTCCTAATCATATTTACATGTAAAGGACAGTAAGGAGGTCATATAGATACATGTCCCATCAATTGAAAATGAATTTAGATTCATGATACAAAAGTATTGCTTGAATATAGAAGGGGAGAAAAAGGTTCTTTTCGAAATTTCGACATAGTAACGGGTGTACATGGGAGGAATTTAATGAGAGAGAGAGGGATCTCCCATCATTCAAACAATAAGAGGGAAGTATGGGAGAGGTGAAAAACCATACCCCAAAATTCATAATTGAAATTAAAAGGGAAATACAACTTAAAGAAAATTGACAAAAATGAGAAAGGAAGAAAAAACCCTTACTTGGAAGTGTGCTTCCAAAGGCTAGAGAGAGGCTTGTGAGAGGCTTCTTGGGAGCTTGGGGAACCTTGAGAGGATTATAGAGAGATTAGGGCAGAGGTTGGACGAACTTCAAGGGCTTTGAGTGAGGAATAAGTGGGAGCTTGGGTGGGTTTATATAGGAAAGGTGAGAGAATTCTTTATTATTTAGGTTTGGGACCACTTATATTAAAATAATCCAAACCACAAACCATCCCATGGTATTTGCCCATGGTTTCTGGAAAAGGAAAGAGGAAAACAATATTTTACAAGGCCAAGGTCCGAACTTATTATAAAATTAGGGTTGCTTATGTGGAGGTGAGTCACACTCCCATGGAAATTAATTTAAAAAGGAAAAGTGTTGAATAAGTCTTGAGGGCTCCATTATTGCTTTGAAAAGTAAGTCAAACAAACCCAAAACCTCATTATTTTAATGATAAAACACATACTGGCCGAACATAAGGATTATGGTATTTTATTACATCACCATTGGGTCATTATGATGTCATAAAACACATTATATATTTAAATGGTATTTAATTTTTACCCAAAAATTTGACTGTCTCAGAAAATTATGAAAAATTCACCGTTGGATAATTTTGACGTCCTGATTCCAAAAATAATATTTATTTTATCTAAATAATTTTCTAAATATGTGAATTTTCACTTTTAAAATAAAAAGCGACATTTATAAAAAATTCACGGGTTTTGACAGAAATGGCTTTCAAACCTTAATAAAAAATTTAATTACATAAAATTATAAGATCATTTATATTTAATAAAAATTAATTTAATATTAATAATAATATTTTATTAAAATATTATTTAATTCAAAAATCCTTTAATTTAATAAAATATAATTCTTAATTAAATAATAACTAAAAACACCATTTGTACTTTAAAAACTAATTACAATGTATCAAAAATGACTAGAAATTATATTCATTATTATATACAAAAATAATGTACATGAACATGGTGCTACTTATTTGTTACATAACCCCTTAAAATAGACGCATAAGACCTAAGGGTAAGGTGTGCGATGGTGACAGACTCTTGGGGCGACTCGGATAACATCGCTCGAGTGGTAATCTCTATCAACTTCCACTTTTCCCGTAGACGGTCCCATTCAAACTTGAAATAATGAAGATCAGCTTGGGCTTGGTCAAGGGTGAAGCCCAAAGATGCCACCTCTTTTCCGAGCTCCGACAAATGGGCTTCGTAAGGGGAAATTCTACTAGATGAGGCCATCGCTTCCTTTGTCTGAGTAGAAATGGGTTCGTTAAAGCCTTATATTTATACTACTCAGATGATCACTGTTCAACGTCTATAAAAGTAACGGTCACAAAACTTAGCGTAAAACTAAATAAGTTGACATCTTATAAAAACATTTTTCTTAAAGAAACATTTAACTGGATCAAGAGGGATTTTCCATTAATGAAACTTTGGGTCATTACAATATTCCCCCCTTAAGAAATTTCGCCCTTGAAATTTTACTTTTCCCACACTAAAATAAATGTGGGTAACTCAGCTTCATCATATCCTCCGACTCCCAAGTTGCTTCTTCAAACTTGTGGTTTCTCCACAACACCTTGACGAGGGGCATTGTCTTATTTCGTAGAACCTTTTCTCTACGATCTAAGATCTTCACTGGTTGCTCCTCATAAGAAAGATCGTCTTCTAATTGTACCACCTCAGAAGAGAGTACATGTGAAGGGTCTGGTATGTACATCTTTAAGAGGGATACATGGAAGATATCATGCTCCTTGGCCATAGTAGGTGGAAGTACTAGTCGATAGGCCACAGCCCCAACACGATCAAGAATCTCAAAGGGGCCAATGTACCTTGGACTTAACTTCCCTTTCTTTACAAACCTCATGACCTTCTTCCATGGAGATATGCGTAAAAACACCATGTCTCCGACTTTAAATTCAAGGTCTCATCGACAATTATCTGTATAACTCTTCTGTCGACTCTGGGCTGCCTTGATATGCTGCTGAATGGTTTTCACCTTCTCCACCATTTCTTCGACCATTTCTGGTCCAACCAGCTTACGTTCACCGACCTCATCCCAACATGCCTGTGTTCTACACCTTTTCCCATACCGGGCTTCATATGGTGCCATTTGGATGATCGAGTGGAAACTATTTTTAGAAGAGAACTCAACCAGAGGAAGATGTTGATCCCATCCTCCTTTAAAGTCCATTGAGCACGCTCTCAACATATCCTCAAGTGTTTGGATAGTCCGCTCGGATTGGCCATCAGTTTGAGGATGATAGGCCGTACTGAAGTTCAGTTCAGTAATCAGAGCATGTTGAAGACTCTTCCAAAAATTAGAGGTAAATCTTGGATCTCAGTCAGAAACAATAGATAGTGGTACTCCATGAAACCGTACCACATCCCTGATATATATCTGTTCCAGTTGATCCAAAGAGAAATCCTCTCGAATAGAAATGAAGTGTGCAGTCTTTGTAAGACGATCCACAACAACCCAGATTGCATTGTTGCCTTTGGATGTCCTTGGATGTCCAGTGACGAAGTCCATGGTGATGTTCTCCCATTTCCATTCTGGTATGGGCAATGGTTGCATCATCCCCTTAGACTTCTGCCTCTCTGCCTTCACTTGCTGACACACCAGGCAATTTGATGTATATTCAGCGATCTCCTTCTTCATATTATCCCACCAAAAGTTTTCTCAGAGATCTCGATACATCTTTGTGCTCCCTGGGTGAATAGAGAAATTTGAACTATGTGCATCATCCAAAAGTTCCTTCTTCAGCTCCGAACTTGATGGAACTTATAGTCTTTTCCCAAACCGCACAATTCCTTCTTCATTAACATTAAACTCTGAGGATTTTCCCTTTTTGATAGCTTCCACTTTTTCTTGGATTCCCGCATCATCCTTTTGAGCATCCTTTAACCTTTCCAAAAAAGATGGTTGAGCAATCATTTGTGAAAGGATTGATGATGTTCCCTTCTTTATGATTCCCACATCCATCTTCATCAAGACTAAGAAGATTGGGTCCTTCTCAATTCTCATCATTGATAGAATTGCTGGATCCTTTCTACTTAGGGCATCCGCCACCTTGTTCTCCTTCCCAGGGTGGTAATGTATTGAACAGTCATAATCCTTGATGAGCTATATCCATCTTATCTGGCGCATATTAAGCTCTTTCTGTGTGAATATATATTTAAGACTCTTGTGGTCAGTATATATCTCACATTTCTCTCCATAGATATAATGCCGCCAGATTTTCAAGGCAAAGATCACTGCCGCCAACTCCAGATCATGTGTTGGATAGTTTTGCTCATGGATTTTCAACTGCCTTGAGGCATAGGATATCACTTTATCATTCTGCATCATCACACATCCTAATCCCTTCTTCCAAGCATCACTGAATACCGCAAAAATCTCCCCACTTGTGGGTAAAGTGAGCACGGGTGCAGTGATAAGCCTCATTTTCAACTCCTTGAAGCTTTCTTTGCATTCGTCACTCCAAGAAAACTTTACTCCCTTTCAAGTTAGCTTGGTAAGAGGGTTGGACAATCATGAGAAATTTCTCACAAATCGTCGATAATATCCAGCTAACCCCAAGAAGCTACGGATATCAGTTACCGATGTTGGCCTCAGCCATCCCTCAATTGCATCTGTTTTGGAGGGGTCCACAGATATCCCATTGCTTGTGATGATATGGCCCAAGAATGAGACTTCTTTCAACCAAAACTCACAATTGCTTTACTTTTCATAGAGATTCTCCTTGCGCAAAGTCTCTAGTACAGTTTTTAAATGCTCCTCATGGTCCTCCTTGGTTTTGGAGTATATTAGAATATCATCTATAAAGACTACCACAAATTTGTCTAGGTAATCTCTAAAGACTCTATTCATCAAGTCCATGAATATTGCTGGAGAATTGGTGAGTCCGAAAGGCATTACTATGAATTCATAGTGCCCGTACCTTGTACGAAAAGCAGTCTTGGGGATATCTTTCTTCTTCACCCTTACTTGATAATATCCGGACCGTATGTCAACCTTGGAGAAGTATTGTGCTCCACGCAGCTGATCAAACAAGTCATCGATTCTTGGGAGATTATACTTTTTCTTTATTGTGATTTTGTTAAGTTCACGATAATCGATGCAAAGCTGCATTGACCCATCCTTCTTCTTGACAAAGAGGACTGGTGCACCCCATGGTGATGCACTTGGGCGTATAAACCCTTTATCCAGATTCTCCTGTAGTTGTTTCTTCAGCTCTTCAAGGTCAACAACAGCCATTCTATATGGAGTCTTGGATATTGGTAGCACCCCAGGTATAGGTTCAATTGAGAACTCAACATCTCTTCTTGGAGGAAGACCAGGAAGTTCCTCGGTAAATACTTCAGCGAATTCCCTCACAATAGGAATTTCATCAAGGGTGGTTTCTTCCTTGGACTCAATCATCTGAGCCAGATATGCATGCTCATAAGGCAGATAGATATATATATATAAATCAATGTAGATATTGACACAATAATGTCAAAATATGTTCATCTGGATGAGTGTAAATATAAATATACCAATGAATTTGTGTATAGGGATAAGGAATTATTTCTAAATCTATGAATTATAAATTTATACATGTTTTTAGAGATATTTTTTAAAATGAGTTTGAAACGGTATTCAAAATTTTATATTTTATTACTCAAATACCTTTACTGGTTGGAATTATTGAATGCTTTCCTTGGATTACGAGAAAATATATTACTACTTTCCCTTGATTTATGGTTTGTTAATTATTTTTGAAATTGTACACATGTATTATACCAGGTTGTTTTTATATGTTACTTATGTGTATGAATTGAAGAAAAGGGTATATCCTTTAATGGGTGTTTGTAATTACCAAAAACAGATTCATTTAATTTATATCTTATGATCATATGTAAAATAAATTATATTTCATATAAAATCATCCATATATAAGATGGGAATAATTAGATAGTTATGAAGGAACTCTTTGTGTATATACTACAAAAGTTTAGTATCACTCTATGATTAGTTTCCATAAGATGAATATGTTTGCCTTATGTAATTATAGGCTGCCATTATGTTAGGTAAAGAAATAGTTGGTGTTAGGGTAGGTTCGTATATATCACATTCTAGTATTATGTTTTAGTGGATTTGTAATCATGTATATTTTTTTCTATAAGATACTAGGTTCCCATGAAAACAGGATTATGAAATACAAACTAATATTTTATTATTTGATTTCTACATTAAATCATATATTGGTTCTCTTAAAAATTTGTTTTTAAAGGGTATTAAAAAATTGATTATTTTAAATAGTGGGATAATCTATTTTTTATGTAAAAATTATTTTTACCATTTAATTAAAATAAATATGAATGTTTATAAAACCCTGTTAAGATGTTATTGATTTCGTTCAGTGTTTCCTCATTCTTTGGTGGAGTTTCTTTGTGTTTTGTTTTATGTATTTTTGTTTGGTGAGATGTCGATCTATCATGGGCATCATTCGTTTCTGATTTTGGTGCAAGCTATCCATTTCTATGTCCGAAAGTGGATGATGGGGTTCTTCTATGATTCTTTTTTGATGAAGCAAGTGAATATTTTTCTATTTGATTTTAGAAACAGCGGTGGTGAGGACCAATGGGATATTGTTGGTGATGTCTATCGAAGGTGATGATGGTGATGATGAGGTGGTTCGATGTCAGGGGGGTGCGGCTCGAGGAGGCTCGATGATGAAAGATCTATGTCAGGAGGCATCCTGACCATGATGTGTCACTATTTTTGAATTTTGAATCAATAGTGGACTTAGTCAAAGAAGTTGTATGTTTTGGGTGATTTTGTTTTTTATGTATGCTTGGTTCCCACCCACCCAAAAATCAGTTTTGGAAAATCAAATAAAAATATAATCTTCTGTCATGTTCCTCAAATAACATCCTAAACAAAACCTCATTATTCATCATCATTTTATGAATGAAAATATAAATATTTCTAGATTCAATATTAGTTTATCATTTTATATATTATTGAAGATAAAATTCATATTCTATCAAATTTTTTGACAGTTCTATAATGAGATATATTTATTTTTCATTTCTTATGGTAGTTTTACTACTAATATCATGTCACATAGTAGTTACACCACCATTCCATTTTTTCTTCTTCTTATAGAATACCAAAATTAAATATATGGCCATCTATTAATTTAGATGAAAAATCACTACATCTGATTTCTATGATAACAAAACAAAGTGTTCAGTTTCTCCTAAAAAATGATGTCTATTTAATTCATCCTCTACTCTATTATAATATTTCTGAGATTATTGTCTATCATGTTGTGAAAGTAAAAGTCTAGTATTCTTCTTTTTAAAAGTATTTTCTAAACGTTAGTGGGTACCAAACATTAGTGGTTTCATTTTGAAGAGTATATATTTATGATTTAGATCTAAACTACAATATAAATCTTTAATTTCTTCTCTTTATAATTTGTTTTTCATTCTTAGTCTCCATGAATTTAACAATTTGTGATTGAAATAAAAAATATATTAATCCATGAATGTATGCATGATATTTTTCCTTATGATTGGTAATTCTTATATTTACAATTCAACTTCATCAAAACCTTTTGTCTATTTACATTCCTTGCGAGACCTAACTACCAAACAATATATCATAAAAACATTATTTAATTTTAATTGTATGTAATTGTAATTCGAGTCCAAAACATATAAAATTTTTCAACTCTTGGTGATGCATCGAACTGGAAAAGATTCAGTCCTAGATATTTCTAGAACCATTTAGAAACAAATATCACATAGTTAAAAAAGTATGTTTATTGAGGTAGGTAAGGGAAACCATCCTCTATATGTTGGTGTTTGGTGATAGATATGTCATAGTGATGATAAAATATCAATCGTTTGATTGTAGAAATTTGTTTTTTATGAGATATTTCAAATACATTGCACTTTATTTTTAATATGTGAGTTATGACATATGTATATTATTTATTTAAATTTAATCGGTGGATATAGTTATGTTTATAATGACGTTTATTATTTATTTCAATAATTTTATTCCTAAATAAATAGTAATTACTATATTAATATTTTCCATATATCTTATAGTGGTCAATATGATGTTAAATATCTCCCAATGTTATAATTTCAGACCCTTAATACATAATACCTTCCCTAAGGGGATCAAAAGGTAACATTATGTTATATAAAAATTTTCCTCAATCATACAGTTGTGTGATGGGGAGGAGTTAAAAATGCAATATGTATAGTATTTTTTATATTATTTTAATACTTAAAAAATGATATTAATGATATTATAGTTTCAAATAAGGTATAAAAACAATATGTGTGTACTTTTTCTTCTAAATTATTTTTATAGAATTAGTAACAATAAAAGTAGGTATAAGGATCATAGTTAATAAATGGTTTTTTAAAGAATAATATATATATGGGTTTACTATTGTCACAAATTATTTTGGAACGTAATAATATCACACATGTCATGGTGAATGTAATATGATTGATTAGGGATTGAATGTGAGAATTTTTTTAATGGTTTAATTATTTATAAATTAATTATGATTGTATTAAAAAATTCAATATTTTTTTTATTTACCTCATTCAAATGGTATAAATTTAATTTTGTATAGTGATGGGATGGATTTTATTGAACATATTCTAAAATTTGAATCTAGTTTACTGAATTATTGAATAGATGGAAAAATTAGTGTTTCTCAATGCCGAAGAAATGTTGTATTGTGAACATAGATGATTTAGAAATCGGTGAAAAATTATTTTTTGAGGATTCTATTTTTTACAGAAATTAAATCAACAATGTTTAAGAAGAAGACTCATAGAATTTTTTTGATGTATTGGTGAAATATTTTTGAGATTTAGGATAGTGTTGGGGAGAAACATTAACCGTAACAAAAAATATATACCCATATATATTTAAATAATTTAGATATCACTCTCATTATCCTTATAAATTATCATGGGATTTATTTCCATGTGATATAATAATTACCACTGTTATGAATTATTTTTATGAAAAAATGTATTAATAATTTAGAGGTTATTATTTATCTCACGTTATGTAATAATGACTAAAATATGTTAGAAGGATTAATATATTTATTTATTCCCTAAAGAATAAAACACAATCCTAGTAGTATTTAACCATGAAGACACTATGTAGTGTGTTTGGGATATCCACTTTCTAGTGTGGGATGTGGAAGGTAATTTTTTTGATATTTTATAGTTTGATACCTTTATTAGTTATATTTAGTTACTGTATCAATATAAAGGGGATTGGAAATTATTTATGTGAAATAAAATCAAATTTCATTACCGTAGTTTGTAGAAAACCACACCAGTATGTGAAATTT
Source organism: Viscum album (assembly GCA_963277665.1). NCBI lineage: Eukaryota > Viridiplantae > Streptophyta > Magnoliopsida > Santalales > Viscaceae > Viscum > Viscum album. Next base: position 1,426,546,927 of record OY728125.1, read on the forward strand.
TTATCTATCATGGGTTCGTGATGAGTATTCCTAGGATCATTAATTTTATTATTGTCTCTAAGAAAATTCATTTAACACGTGTGGTTATTTTTTTAATATCATCCTCAATTGGGGAAAATTCATACTTCATTGTCGAGTAGCATATGGATAATGGATGAAGGATGGTTTTTGGAGATAATTGAGTTAGAAATAGTAAATATAGAGTATTATATGATTATATATGGGGTGGTGAGTAATAAAAGGATCCATATTAGAATATCAATTCTCCATATTTTTTGAAAATGAACCAATGGAGATAACTCTATGTGGTATCATTGTTATTTTTCCTTAATGATCATGTGATGTTTAATTCAAGTTTCAATATGAGATAGTATAATTTTTTTTATTATAATATGACTAAATAAGATGGGGATTAGAATATTCTTCTACTAAAATATCTTTATGTTATTAGATGGGATCTTTAGTTAATATAAAGAGGATTCGTTATATTTTTTTATGGTCTAGATGTTGGTAATAAAGAGCCAGTATCATATGACTCTTATTCTTTTAGAAGTTTAGTCTACTTTTTTCTATGATATTGGATTGAGAGTAGAATGTTTATTTATTTTTGGATACACAAAACCAAATGTTTATGAACATATATAAAAAATCATAAGCATAATAAAATTCTATTACACCAAGGAATATTACACTATTTAATAATGTTGTGTTTAATTTATTGATAAATATATACATTGTATCTTATTGGGGATTTTCTATTGAATTACTTCATAATGTGTTAAATATTGAGATTATATGGGAGAACTACATAGTTTCCCTTAGAATATGTCCATATTATACCATTAAAATTATATTATATGGTAATATATTATATTTTTTTAGATATTATAGGATTATATTTTATTATTATAATGGGTAAGTTTCAATGTTTCTAAGCTAACAATTAATGGTACAAGATAAGGAATTTATAATTTTATTAATAAAACTTATTTTATGTATTTGTGTGAGAATGGGGTTTTCATTACATTAATTTTTTTATATGTTTTAAGTGTAATTTATATTATAATGGATTATAAAATTTATTTTTTTACCTGAGGAGATAATTTTTAAATGAAATCACAAATGGGTGAAATATTTCATGATATATTTTCTATGTATATTTCACAATTGGATTAAATGATGGATATGGAGTTTGTGAAATATTTATAAATGGGTATAGAAAATATATACTTCATGACATAAATAATAAATATAATTGATCATGAGGAATTCATTTTGAAAATATGTTACCTTCAATTAAATATCTTATATCCCTATTTTCATTTCCCTTTCTATTTGGGTGCATTTTGGGAATTCAGAGTATGGAGAGCCATTGACGTATTAAATGACCTAATGTTTAGGGATGTATATTTTTTGGAATTAATAGATTCCTAATATATATTTGAAAAGTTCATAAGTGTATTCCCTTTAGGTTTTGGGATAACTCGAGGGATTTTATGTGTTTTTTATAATATTCCTACTAGAAGATTTCATGTTATGAATGGGTTACCCGAAGTGAATGTATTTTCTTGATGATGAAATGAAGAAGTTAAGAGAATGAAATTTTTAAATTTCTTCAAAATATTTCTAGACGTTACAAGGTTTATTAGAAGTATTTTTAATTATTTCTGAATAAATTTTTCATTGTATCTTATAAATCAATGAATTAACATTATGAAAGGGTTTTACATCATGAATATTTCAGGTTTTTTGGTTATTACCAAAATGGCCATCTAATTATATTTACATTTTTCCAGAACCTTCTCAATCGAGACTTGAGATCCCTCCTAGTTTATTTTTTCTTCTCCCTTAATTTTGAGTAATTTTTTTCTACAATTTAACAACATCATGGTCACAATTCATCTCTCTCATTAAGTGACCTTTCTAATTTATCATTCTCATTTGTCACATGAGAACCATTTCACAATGTTTTCTGATGTATGAGTATTTTGGGGTTGATTCTCTTCATACTTTTGAGATCTATTTTGTGATCTTCCTCTATAAGATTACCATTGTTTTGGTTATTTTAAGGTGTTTGATTTTCTAGTGGTACATGTTGGGTTATCTTTTCTGCCAACTATTTATCTCGTTGAATAAATTATGAGATACAATGATTTATTTTATGAAATCACTTTTTTTATTTTCAATATTTCATGTTAGTGAATCCCAATGTGGGTTTGTGTGACATTATTTTTAGGTAGGTTGTTCTGTATTATGAATATATTTTAAGAAATTTATTTCATTAGTTTTATAAATTATTTTACAAAGGTATTAGAATGATTGAATTGTGTGTGTGAAAACATGTTTTCTGAATAAATTTTCGGTTTCCCCTTTTTGGTAAAAGTAATTTTATCATCAATGAATATTGAAATTAATTTATAGATTGGATTTCAAATAATGGTATTCATGAAATGGTATTTAAAAGTTAGATCATGGGATGCCTTTGGTAATTGGGTTTAATGTGTAAAAATAGGCATTACATGTTTATATTGTAGGTGGGTTCACTAATATGGTGTTCATCAATTCCCTATGTGTATTTTTATAAGGTTTTATAGAACTATTGGGATGTTCACGTGTATGGGTGTTTTTATACACTCTATATTCAATGAATATATCTATAAACATTGTTCATTTGATTTTCTATGTTTGGGTATGAGTGACCAAGTTGTCCTGCCGCGTTCTGATCCTTTGCATTATGTTACCTATTCGTTTTGTTTTTATTGCATTAGATATTATATGATACGTGATAAATTATTATCACTGAATTATTTGAAATATGTTACATGATTTGAAACTATTTAAGTAATATTATTAATAAAAATGGAAAAGGCAATTTCTATACCATTATTTTGATATAAAAACTATATAACTAATTATCATGACTTGTTTTTATTAATATTTAGCATGGTTATACTTTTTACAAAGTGAAGATATGGAACTCTATTATGTGATCCTATTGATCTAATTTAGATCACAACATGTGAAACCCTTCAGTGGTACATTAACATTGTTATATCTTTAGATGTAGGGAAAGGCAAGGAACTATAATGAGATGATCAGGTTTCTCACAGCTATGTCAAGGTAACTAGATGTCAGATGTTGGGAGTTTTCAGTGATATAAAATGGAGTAAATATTTATATGTGTGTTTTCCTTTGCTGTTATACTTGTACCTTTGATATTTGTAGCTTCATATTTTTTTAATTTCTCCATTTGTTTCCTTTTTTTGGAATACTTTCACCTCTTTATCCTTGTTATATACCTATATGTCATTTTATCTATTACAAGATGGGTGAAATCATCCCATTTATTTTTTGTGATTCCCAAATGCTAGTCACAGTCCCATTGGGATCCCAAACACCCTATGAATATGTGATGATTTGGGTTGAGTATCAATATGATAGGATATTCTGGTCAAGTTCAGCAATGTTTGGTATTAAAGGAGGTTTTTATCAGTATTGAGAAGTTTGTAGTCTGAAAATCAGATTTCAAGATTTGAGATTTAGGTTTTAGTTATATGTGGGATTGCTTTAACAAGAAGAGACCCATGTTAACAATGGATGATAGGAATTGTGCCACCTTTTTGGTGTTCTTGATCTATACAGAAACATTTTCTTCTGGGGTTCTAGTTTGAACTACGAGTATTTTGTTGTCATATTGTTTCTTTTGATTTGGGTGTATCAATGAACATCCGAGATGACTTTTATGGTTTCCTCAAGGGGTTTCAGTGGAATCACCATAAGGGAACATGTCTCATGTTCAGAATCATATATAGTCTATCTTTTGGGTTCATGAAGTTGGCCAAACCATCCATCAATTCAATAATGCAGTTGTCGAGGTATGGTTAGGAGTTGTAAGAAAAGTGTAACCCCCCAACCCCAGTTACCCAAAGTCGGTGAATTATTACATCACATTGGCATGATCACAAGGAAATCGTGTCTCAGAAGACTGATAAGTTTAGTGTTATTGGAAACTAGATTCATACATAAGTTCATCTTTACAACTTGAAAAAAATATAACATGAATTTAATCCATTAGAAACATCCATGACTCCTAGATTATGCCTTAAAGTCACTCATAACTATGTTATACATATCATGTGAAAATGAAACAAAGAAAGGCGAGAGATCAAATGCTCAGTAAGGGTAAGCAATAAAGTAGAAGATAACATAAATATTAATCATGGTGAATAATTAAAACCACATGCCTTTACCAATAATAAACATCAAAACTTTTATGGAAGGAATAAGAGTTGAGTAAACAATTCCATAATAATACATAATCATGGGCATTCTACTAGTTGAATGACCACATGAACCATCAATATTATTTTCATAATGAGAGAATGTATAATGTCGGACATTCTGAAACATTTTTTTCAAGGCCTCAACCAAGCGGTCTAAAAATGATTAAGGCCTCAGCCAAACCATATATCAAATTGGGAAAGGTATCGACCAATTCCACGTCCAGTTGTCTCATGAGAGATACCAATGCATCGAGGAGCTATAGTAGGCTGTACTCGTCACTTACTAAGTCTAATACATTCCTCATATGAAAAGGTTGAAATATAACATAAAAATTCGTATTAAAACATTCATACAAAATGTCATTACTTTATCCATAAACCATGAATGGTATAAAAATAGCACATCTACATTAAAACATATCACAAAACCTTTAATACAGTATGGAAGATTTGTATCATAATAAATCAACCTCGACTAAGAATAATATCCTATAAAGGATGTTTAAATAGTGTAAAATGATCAGTAAAAATCATTGAGGGAACTATCCATTTTTCATGAAATCATTTAAAAGTCACATAATTTATAAAGGAATTCATTTAAAAAGATATTTTTGAGTCAATTTGTCCCATACAACTTTGAAACTTTTAAAATGAATTTAAATTTTAAAACAGTCATGTTCATAAAAATAAATCCTTAAAACCATTTTGAAAACATGGACATTAATGAGAAAGGTTTAGAAGAATAAATATTCTAAACAATTTAAAATGATGTTTCAGTAAAATTAACTTAAAAAATATTCCCTTAGAAAACACTTTTATGAAACATGGACATGGATAATAATTATTTCTGAGTAGATACTTACGTAAATACAATCTCTGATAATAAATGGATTGTAAAATTAACCCTTACCTTGTACTTTTCCTTGGTCGACGATAGGTCAACCTCTTTTATAATAGTGAAATAATTGTTATTTAATTATAAAATAATCATATACATTATTATGATATCATATATGATCTTTTAACATTGCTTTTTTAATAATATCTTAGTATTATCGTTATTTCGGGTGTTAACAGATTTGTTTTCCTTTATATTATTTGTTATGTGAGTAATATTTGTTTTGGATGTGATGTATCTTATTCATATCCAAAATGATATCATGTCATTAAACAATATTTTTAATCATAAAATGAAAATTATTCTTGAATGGATATGATGGGGAATGAATCTCATCGCGTTCGTGGTGACGGTAATCCGTACGTATGCACGAGCTACATTATCAATCTTTTGATATTAAAATAATATATAATCGGATGGTATATCATATATAAAGAATCACTATCATGATATATTTGTTAATTATATCAATTACACGTCATTATTATACCCATCCAAAAAATAATGTATTGAATAATAATTAATCCACGATGTGGAGACGGTAAGCCGTATATACGCACGTATGGTGACATGTCATTCAATGGATAAATGGAATAATGTATATGGTTGTAACATATTTATAATAAAATCACAGTTTATAGAAGATATTGGAGTTATTAGTTTAGAATGGAAACAGTAAATAAAGAGGAAGTCGAAGAAGAAAGGAACTTGAAAGAGGTGATGAAATATTTTACCTCTTCATCATGTTATTCCTTTTGATTTGATAAAAAGGGCTCCATAGTTTGGCTTTATGACTAAAGTAATTCCTCTTGGATGAAGGGAGGATAGTATAAATGGTATTTGAGTAGGGTTTGTCCAATCCAAATCGCTTTTAAGGTGTGAATTATAGAGAAGGGGGAGTGCCCTTTTATAAGAGGGGTGAGAGGCACCATAGGAAAAGCTAGAAATATAATTTTATAATAAAATCCTTTTCAATTTCTAATGTCTCCAAAATGAACTATTTAATGTATATGGTGGGATGGGTTGAAAAACACTCATCCAATTGGTTTTAGATAGGTTTTTGTCACTATATTATCCTTATGTTTTAGATTTAACTCTTAGTTAAATTATTTGACATTTACCATGTATCTTTGTATTTTAATACTATATGGTCAATAAAATTACTATATACATCCAAGTTAACCCCAAGTTGCTCATAAATGATACACCTATCATTATATATGTCATATTTCTGAACCTTATTTTTTTAGGAATAGAATATCAATTAATAATATAATATTTGTTTTAAAAACTCTTTTATGTCAAATTTGACACTACTTAGTATTTTGTTTTTTCAAAATTCATAACAGCATTATTTCTTCGAAACAATATTCATATAACCAACCCTAACATGTCATATCAACCTAGAAAATATCTTTAATTCATATAAAGTCTAAAATTTCATTTATTTTGATATTTATAATATCAAATATTTTACTATTTCATTCATTAGAAAATTACTATATCATTATTGTGTCATAACTAAATTATATTATATAATGTATAAAAATATAAATAAGAAAACATTATATAGGAAATATTTTTATCTTTCAAATGAATTTTTATTGTCAAAAAATATGACTTATATTACCCCATGAAAAAATTAATTTACTAAAAGATATTTGTTTATATCATTTTTTTACTTTAAGTTAATTAAAATAAATGGTCATTATCATTCATAAGTGACTCCATGGGGTCCCAAAATGGACCCAAGGATTCCCATGGTCGGACATGACTCATCAAATAAGGTTAGGACATGTGTTATGGTAATTATTTGTTATTATAATATTCTTTTTACCATGAATTACCCTATTTTCCTCTAACCGCGGTAAATAAAATTCAAAAGTTACGATTCACAAAATAATTATTTTCATCCTATTAACCACATATTAAATACTCATATCAACCGTGTCTCTCCAATTTTTGAAATTCAATTCACATAAGCAGTAAAATTATGTTTTGTGCCAATTTACAAATGCTCTTAGGAGGTGGTTAATAGACGTTAAAAAGTTCGATAAATTTTTTATATATCTAAATTTATTATAAACTGAACCCAATGAATTCCATTTAACTTATATATGAATTTTTTATCTATTTTATCCTAAAATAAATTTAAATAAAATAAATAATTATTTAAAAAAAATTTGTTTTAAACAATAACTCTGTGTTAATCAATATTCATCAAAAATTGAAAGTTTTTAGAAAAATATCGATAATTCACCATAAGATAATTTTGATATTGTGAATTAAAAAATGAATTCTATTTTACCTATTTGAAAACATATAATCTTCATTAATTAATTTAAAATTAATTTTTGTTGTGAAAACTAAAAGGCGTATTTTTATGAAATAACTAACAAAACATTGACACTTTTTTATATCCAATTTCAAAGTTAAACTACTTATAGTGACCACCATTGGATTAAATGGTAAAAATATAATCTAATTATTATTCCAAACCATTAAAATGTATAATTCAAAAATATAAATTATTCTGATTAAAATAGTTGTTTTCAGTTAAAATATAGCATTTTTCACTATTCACCCAAATATGAAAGTTATCAGAAAAACACCAAAATTTTATTGAAAATAAATTCCTTTTTCCCTATTATAAAGAATATTGTAATGTTGTAAAATTTAATATATAAATGTTTAAAATATTTTATTTAAGAAGGGTTCACCATTAAAAGCCATTAAAATTGTATTTTTTGATAAATATTTCTTATATCTGAAAAAAATTAATTTTGTTCTTAAATTTTGTCAAAGAAACTCATAATATGTATTATAAATTTATAAGGATTATATAATGTTCAAAATTTAGTTAATAATATTTATAACTTCTTTTAAACCGCTAGTTTGGTAAGTCATGGTGCGCTTGAACTCATTGTTGCGTGTAGTGAAAGTTATTCAATTACTTTAAAGAAATAACGTACTATGAAATCTTGCAGTGTCACATTCTTACCTCCTTCAATAAATTGATTCCTTGCAATTTGAAATTGTTCTTCAAAAATAATAGGTTTAAAATAGAAAATACCTTTGTGGGAAACCCACATCGGAAATTGGGTTAATAATTTTTTGTCTTAATAAGAGGAAAAGGGGAATGAAAAAGTCACAACAAAATAATAGTCTCAATTAGGAGAACATTAGTGGAAAATAGAGATAAATAATCGATTTAAAAACGTATATATTTACAGGGAATGATTGAGGTCGTCAGTCATAAACAATTTTAGTATTAAGGGCCTCAAAGCCATCAATATATGATGATTTAAAATATCATCGGTTCAACAAAACATAATGTATTAGGATAAAAAAATTTTAGTTTTAAGATCCCTTAACTAATATTTAAGAATTAATTTCTGCATAGAATAAGAGAAGAAAAATATATATACACTTGAGAAGTAGAGTTCCATCCTTTAACTAATTTTTTACCCCAAACACATCTTTCACTCTAAAATATAATAGAACTTTAAAAAATATTTTATTTATCCTATTCGTATAGGGTTAGAAAAAAAATGAATTTACAATTCACCTATCATGAACATTAAAAAATAATCTACTTTATACAATCCATGGGCTTCTTGTAGTCTAGTTGTAGGTGATAAATCCCAATCACACATTGGTTGTGGGTTTGATTCCCGCAGCTTCGTTCGACGTGATAGGTTGTCACACGGTATGCGTGTTATCCTTTTTTCAAAAATCCAAAAATAATATTAACAATAGTTTCCAATTTCAAACATAATTCATTCCAACCTTTATAATTACCCAAAATAATTACATCCAAACTCCCAATCCAATATCTATAAGGATGTTAAACACAATAAAGATCATTTTTGTCATGTAATAACATGTGATCTCCTTCGTGATGTTTTATTTTAAAGAATGGTAACACCATGAATTACCATAAAACCTTATTTATTACATTCATACTCCATTATACATTATAGAGTACTATATATATTCATTATATAAAAAATATTTAATATTCCAACAATGATCAAATAAACAAACTATTAATCAGTTCCAATGAAGTCATGAATATCCAATATAATTTATCCAAATCAACCATCTCTTATTCCAAAATCACTTCCTCATTATCAGGAACATATTAAGGATTACATTTCTTTCAACCATGTATTTTTTTTAAAAAGTGTAACTTACTATTAAGTCACTTTTCATAGAGCCATATAATCTCAAATCCTCAATAAAATTGTACTGTTGTACAATCCTTATTTATCTCAACAATTAATATAACTAGTATATTGTTGATAGGACACTCAAATGAAATAATTCTATAACAAAAACATAAGAAAACTAGTCATTCCTCTTCATATGAGATAGTATCATAACATCATTATTATCCAATAGAATCAATTAAGGTATAATCTGATGATAAGGACATTGATTTTCCTAGTGTCCCAAATCCTTGCAGAGGAAGCATTGTATATTTGAAATATTTTTCTTACCCTTGAAACCACATACTTGGGGTCCTTTTTCTCCACACATATATCAATCTCCCAATCCTTTAAATAATTTACCAAGGTGATTATTTCCACAGTTATCATATATAGGGAAATCCTTCTTTTCCCTCTTCCCATTATCCATATTTCTCTGTTCCATCCTTTTCTTCTCTTTCTTCCCTTCAAATCCATAAGACTCATTGAATTATTTAATTATATTATTAACATATGATACTATTTCTTCATATGTTGAGAATAAATGGGAGACTATTTCCCTTCTAAATTTTGCCTTAATACAATAAATGATATTATCCTACTTACTCTTTGGATCATACATATTGTTGGAGTTCACATTCCTTATACTAGAAACCATTTCTATACAATGGAATACACTTGGTCAGTTTATGAATTTTAATGAATAATTCTAAACTTGTAAAATACCTAATGTAAAATGAACATTATATGAATATAATCCAAAATAAAAAAAATACTTTGAGAAATTATATACTCATAAACCCATCATAATGGTTTGTAAAAAATGTGAATTGTCCTAAGAATATCCCTCAGGAGTGTCGTAACCAATAGTGCAGCAAGGACCGTTTTCGTTCACTAGTTCTCGTTCGAGTCTATCTCCAAGGGGAGTTTTTGGGTTTTAAACCTAGGCACAACTGTGAAAGATCCGCCTCTATATGCTCGTATCTAGACAGGGTTGTATTGCTTCAAAAACTCACAAAATCTCTACAATACCAAAATTATAGGATGTTCTTCTATACTAAACCTCAAAATCTATCTTAGGGATATGTACTCTATTCAGTGTTTATCAGAATCTAGTTTCCAAGATTTTCCCTAAACTTTCTCTGATACCCAATGTAATGCCCAGACCCCAGTTACCGAGTTTCGGTGCGTTATTACATAACATTGAAATGATCACAAGGAAATCATATCTTGAAGGAACGATCATTTTAGTATTATTGGAAACAATATTGATACATAAGTTCAACATTAAAACATGAAAAGAATTACAACACAAATTTATTACATTAGAAACATCCAAGACTCCTAGATTATGCCTGAAAGTCACTCATAACTAACTTCATCATATCCTAGGTAAATGAAACATAAAACAGGGGTGAGTTGAGACACCCAGAAAGGGTAAGCAATATAGTATAATATAACATAAATATTAAGCATGGTTAATAATTTAAACCACATTCCTTTACCAATAATAAACATGAATACATTAATGGCTGGAATATGATATGAGTAAATAATTCCATAAGAAAACATAATCAGCGGTATTCTACTAGTCGAATGACCACAAGAACCATCAATATTATTTTCATAATGAGGGAATGTGTAATGCTGGACATTCTCAATTATTTTCTCAAGGCCTCAACCAAGACGTCTAAAAATTATCAAGGCCTCGAAAAAAACCATATATCAAATTGGGAAATGCCTTGGAAAATTCCACATCTAGTGGTATCAAGTGACAAACCGTTGAATTGAAGAGCTGTAGCGGGCTCCACCTGTCACTTACTAAGTCTAATACATTCCTCATATGAAAAGGTTGATATAAAAGATAAACATTCGTATTAAAAAATTGTATACGAAATGTTAATACATTATCTAAAAACAATTAATGGTATTAAAATAACACATCCACCTTCAAACATATCAAAAAACCTTCAATAAAATATGGATGATTTGGATCATAATAAATCAACCTCAATCAAGAATAAAATCCCATAAAGGATGTTGAACTAGTTGAAAATGATCAGTAAAAATCATTGAGAGAAGTATCCATTTTTCATGAAATCTTTTAAAAGTCACATAATTTATAAAGGAAGTCATTTAAAAGATATTTTTGAATCAAAGTGTCCCATAACACTTTGTAACTTTTTAAATTAATTAACATTTTAATAAATTCATGTCCATACAAATAAATCATTAATTTTTTTTAAAACATAGAAATTAATGAGAAAGGTTTAGAAGAATAAATATTTAAAACATTTTAAAATGATGTTTTTGTAAAATTTACCTTAAAAATTTTCCCTTTGAAAAATATTTTATGAAACATGGACATCGATAATAAAGATTTCCTAGTAGATACTTAAGTAAAAACTATCTCGGATAATAAATAGATTGTGAAATTAACCCTTACCTTGTACTTTTCATGGGTCGAGTGTAGGTTAAACCACTGTATAATGGTGAAATAATTGTAATTAAATTATTAAAGAATCATATAATTTAATATTATATCATATATGATATTATAACATTTCTTTGTTAATAATATCTTAGTATTATTGTCTTTTCAGGTGTTAACAAATTCATTTTCCTTTATATTTATTGTTATGTGAGCCATATTTGTTGTGGATGGGATGTATCATATTCATCTCCACAATGATATCAATTCATTAAAAATAATTTTTAACCATCAAATAAAAATTAGTCTTGAATAGATATGATGGGGAATTAATCTTATCGCGTTCGTGGAGACTATAATCCGTACGTACGCACGAGGGACAATATCATTCTTTTGATTTTAAAATAATATATAATTGGATGTTATATCATATATAAAGAATCACTATCATGTTATATATATTATTTAAATCAATTACATATCATTATTATACCCATAAAAAACTAATGGATTGAATAACAATTACACCACGACGTAGAGATGGTAAGTTGTACTTACGCACATATGGCGACATGTCATTCAAAGGATGGATAAAATAATGAATATAGTTTTACCTCTTCTTTAGGTTCTTCCTTTTGATTTTAACAAAAGGGCTCCAAAGGTTGGTTTTATGACAAAATTAAGGCCTCTAGAATGAAGGGAGGACAATTCAGAGGGTATTTAGGCAGGGTTTGTCTGAGCCAAATGGCTATGAAGGTGTGAATTAGAGAGAAGGGGAGTGCCATTTTATAAGAGGGGTTAGGGGAATCTTAGGAAAATCAAGAAATATTATTTTATAATAAAACCATTTTAGGTTTATAATGTCTCCAAAATGGATTATTTAATGTCTAGGGTTGGGATGGGTTGAAAATTACCCAACCAATAGGTTTTGGAATGGTTTGGGTCACTACATTAACCTTATCTTCTAGATTTAACTCCTACTTATATAGTATGACCTTTACCATGTCTCTTTGTATTTTTATATTATATTTTTAATAAACATATAACATACATCCAAGAGAACCCCAAGTGGTTATTTAAGGATATTCCTATAATTATATAAGTTTTTGGCTTACCATTATATTTTTAGGAATAGAATATCAATTAATAATATAATATTTGTTTTAAAAACCATTTTATGTCAATTTGGAAACAATTTGGTTTTTTTCCTAAAATCGTAACATCATTATACCTTCCAAAAAAATTCATCTAACTGACCCTAACATGTCTTAATAACATAGAAAATTAGTGTAATTCATAAAAAGTCTCAAATTATATTTATTTGGATATTTATAATATCAAATATTTTAATTTTTCTTTAATTAGGTAATTAGTGCATCAACATTGTGTCATAAATAAAAACAATTATGTAGTGTCAAAAAAATATAAAAAAACTAAAAATATTGAGCAAATATTTTTAGATTTCCAATCAATATTTATATTTGAAAATATGACATATATAACCCCATGTAAAAATTGATTTACTAAAAGATATTTGTTTTTGTCATTTTTTTTCTTTACATTTAGTTAATTAAAATAAAGTGTCATTATCATTCATAAGTGGATCCATGGGGTCCAAAAATAGACCCATGGATGAACATGGTTGGATATGACTCATCCAATAAGGTTAGGACAAGTGTCAAGATAATTTTGTATTATTATAATATTCATTTTACCTTGAATTCACCTATTAACCTTTAACCACAGTAAATAAAAGTAAATATTTACTATTAACCAAAATTATTTTTATCATATTGAACCACATTTTACTTAATTATATCAGCTGTGTCTCTTGGATTTTTGAAATTCAATTTACAGAAGAGGTAAAATTATGTTTTATGTAAATATGCAAATGCTCATAGGAGGTGGGTAAAAGACGATAAAAAGTTCGATAAAATGTTTATATATCTAAAATTATGATAAATTGACTCCAATTAATTACATTTAAAATATATAGGTATTATGTGTCTATTTTTACCTATAATAAATTTAAATAATATAAATAATTATATAAATAAAAATTCGGTTATAAACAATAACTCAGTTTTTTCACTATTCATCAAAAATTGAATGTATTCAAAAAAATACAAAAAATTCACCCTAAGCTAATTTAGATATTATGAATTAAAAACTGAATTATATTTTACCAATTTAAAATAATAGACTTTTTATTTATTAATTTAAAATTAATTCTCGTCGTTAGAATTAAAAATCGTATTGTTACGAAATAACTATCATATGATTGACACTTGTTTATATCCTATTTCAAAGTGAAATTACTTACAATGACCATAATTGGATAAAATGGTAAAAATATAATCTAATTATACTTCCAAACCATTTAAATTTATAATTCAAAACAATAAATTATTTTGATTAAAATAGTTGTTTTTAATTAAAATATAGTATTTTTCACTATTCACCCAAATATGAATGTTATCAAAAAAACACCAAAAATTTATTGAAAAAAAATTCATATGTTGAGATTCTAAAGAAGAAGTTTTTTTTGTAAAATTTAATATATAAAATATTCAAATATTGTATTTAAAAAGGGTTCTCCATCAAAAGGCGGTAACATTTCATTTTTTGAAAATTACTGCTTTTATCTGAAAAAAAAATAATTTGTTCTTAAATTTTGTCCAAGAAACACATAATATGGATTCCAAAATTATAAGGATTATATAATGTTGAATATTTTGTTAATACTATTCATAATAGCTTTTGAACGGCTAGTTTGGTATGTCGTGGTGCGCTTGAATTCACTATTGCATGTAGTGCATGTTATTGAATTACTTTGATGAAATAGCGTACTATGAAATCTTGGGGTGTTACAATAAGAGGAATTATATTGGATGTTATTACATGAGAATCCACCACCAATTAATGGTAAGAAATAACCTCAATAGATATAGGACTACATTGAGAAGATAACTGAAATATTCAACTTCCATATTACAAAATAGAATATTAAAGTGATGTGCATGGAATTCAGACCCAAGGGTCCCAGTAAGAAATTGCGGGATTCCACAGTATAGGTGGACATACACATGGTATTTTAATTCAACTGTTTCAGTACCCAATTTTCAGAAGTTTTTTCCATATTTTATGATGATGTATTATTATTTGTAGTTTTTCTCTTTTCAAGAGAGAGCACATTTATTATTGCTTTAAACCAATTGGTTATTGGTGATGGTTAGTTTTTCTCTAGAGGTAGTAATTAGTGATCATCTTAAGGCTGAGCAGTACATGTGGGGTTTATGATCAGAAATTAGATTTCCTTTATTTATGATTATTTTTGTATCTATGTATTGATAGACGATATAGAAATTATTTAAGAAATGGAAATGGAAGATAAGTTAGGTTATTATTTCCCTTCCCTTCCACCTAGTTGCAACATTAGATGCACTGATATATAGAAGAGGAATTGTAATTGTCATTGCACGAGTCATGGTGGTAGTTCTGAGTAGAAGTACTCCTTTTTATCTTTAATTATGTCCATTTGGGTTCCCAAGAAAAACATTTATTTTTTTTCAAGTTGAGCTCACCCAATGTACTTTTTTCCAACTTGCAATGATGTGTGATAATTGTAGACATTATGTCCATCTATAGAATTTCTATTAAGATATATTTACACTTCCTTATGGTAAAGGATCATCTACTCCAAATATAACTACACTTTTGTCAAAATATTATATGACTATAAGCCTCCAACTATGGTTCTCAAGAGTGAATCCCCATAAAAGAAATGATGTTTTCGTAATGAAGGTAGATGCCGGACCAGAATCAGTTGAGGTACCATCTTTATTTTTTCATTATTAGTAACTAAATTATTTGATATAGGTGGCCCCCACTCATTATAAATATTCATGTTGCAGATATTCTAAAAATCAAATGAAAATGTATCCCTTTTTAAGGAGTTAGTAACAACTCTTTGAAGTAGAAAATAGAAGGGATTTATGTGTCCTACATCTTCCCTATCGATATTCAATTCTGAGTTAGTCAAGGATTTCATCATTCATGAAATGGATATGTTTGATTTCATCATCAGTATGGATTAGATAATCACCCATCATGTTGAGGATTATTTTTATCATTATGAAGTATTGTTTCTTTCTACTGATGTAATCTCACAGGTTTTTTAGGGATATTTGGATTTTTGGTCCACTCATAAACCCTTGCTTCTTTAACTCATGTGTTGGTTCACTTTTTTTAGTTTAGACCGATGATATTTCTTGTGGGAAATATTCCCTTGTTAGTTATGTATTTTGTTTGATTTTTCCCAAATTATTTCATTGGAATTCCACATTATAGGGTGGTATATTTTATGATTGATATGGTTCATGTATGTATATAATTTGGACACCTTATGTTATATTAAACTATTATAGATGAATGAGACCAATATTTAGTTTGATAATCAAATGGTGATAGTTTTTATTTTCTAGTGTCTTTCACCTTGGGAATCCCCAGTTCACTTTTTTATTATCGAAGATGGTTCACTCCAATTATGTGTGGACTATGTGAAGTTGAGTCATGTAACAATTATCAATAAGTAAACCATTCACCATGTCTATGATTTTTTAAATGTAAAGTATAAATGTGGTTTTTAATGATCGATCATTGTCTGGGTAATCGTTATCTTATATTTTAAGAGGATGATATATTGAAGAAACATTTCGAGAGTTGTTATAGAAATTAAGAATATAATATTATGTAATTTTGTAAGTCTATCACTTTTATAATTCTCATTACCTAGATAGACCAGATATTAAATGATTATATTAACACTTTTTTGGTATTTTTCATGGATGATGTTTTTTTTAATTGGTGATTGAGCATGAGAAAAAAGAACCATTTGTGTTTGGTTATGAATATCATGTGGAATCACTATTTTTATGGAATACTTTTTAAATGAAATTTAAGAATCCATGAAATTAATTTCATTGGGAATGTGTCTTTTATAAGTGAATTATTAGTTTATGTTGAGAATTTTTAGTTTGTATTGTCTAGGGAAGATCCACAGAATATCTTCCTGAAATAGATCATCCATGGACTTGTTGGACACTAAAGATGGGTTTTCAAGGATTTCTCATTGTTTTCATATTATTTTCCTTTTATTACTATGAATGGTGAAAAAATAAAAAGAGATGAAATGTTTTTGTCCTCTATAGATTTCCAAAATGACTTCTTACATCTTTTTTATCTCAAATTTTACATGATCTGAGTATGGGGTATGTGTTTTTATATGCAGCTTTTTTTGATGCTATAGGTTGATTTATAATTTAAGAAGATGATGTGGTGGATTATTGCACTCTAAATCATCATCTACATGTGAATATTTACCCCACTCACGATTTATAGATTGTCATGTTTATGAATGTAGTAAAATTAGAGAGGAACTATATTATTTATGGAGAGTATAACTATATATTCAAACCATATGAGTGTGAACTATATATTTTCATTGAAGGAAATTAAATTTAGGTAGAGATGGTGGGTTGAATAACGTCAATATTTTGGCATCAATATCACCTATACTTTGGGGATGTGGAATGTTGTTGAAGAAAATATCAATAGAAATGTACCAACACATGGTATTCTATGAATCAAATGAAGTGTGAATCCATATGGAGATATTCACTCAGTTTTACCTAAATTCATAGGTAGATGATTCATGTATGTTTCTGACCTGTCTTTAGTTATCCTCGTCTCTCTATGAGTATATTATAAATAACAAACAAATAAGATGACTAGTTCAATAGAATTTATAAGACCATTTATGTTTCAGACACTATATCTAGTTACCCTCTTCGTTCAAATGATATTTCTTATATTGGGGATCTTTTTCATCCTAGTATTTTTGAAGATCTCATTACTGTTTTTCTACCACAGTAATTCATAGGTCATTAATCTGGTGAATAAAAATTGGTCTTAGTGAATGTAAAGGATATTTTGGTGGTCATGTTTGAAATATGGCATTGTAGGTTATGTGTCCAGTTCCTAAACCTAACAACATATAATAGAGGAGCACATGAAACTATCTCATTTGATCCATCCTCTTTTAGTGATAATTTTTAAATATAATGAGGTGTCTGTGTACATTGTTGTTGGATTATGAGGGACTCCCTAAGGGGTAATTCTATATGGGTGGTAACTGAATGGTTAGAAAAGACATCTCAACTTATTAAAATCTGGGACCCCCCCCCCAAATTTGATTTCCTAGGAATTATATATATAACATAGGATGGGATGATTCATATGTTTCCCTCTATATTGTTTTAGATGGGGATTAAAGTATTACCTTATGGTTTTAGAAGACTCTCCATGATGTGATAGGGACTCTTGGTAGTATTAGTTTAGCATACCATAAATGAAAGGTGCCCGGATAGAACATTATTTTCACATCCTAGAGGAAATTCTCTAGTATGAGTCTAATATTTTGATGGATCATCGAATAAACATCTGGGAATAGTTTAATTTTATTATAATTGTAGTTACAATCCATCGATCAGAATGGCTCCTTATGAGGCTCTGTTTGGTCAACTATGCGCTTATCCTCTTTTTTGTGAATAGTTGGAAAACATACACTATTATATGATATAGTATCATTTCAAAGAATTTTTTTGGAATCAAAATTTACATCATCATTTGGTTACAACTCATAGCCTAAATAAATCCCATTTGGTTTTTCGGCAGCATACTTTGGAAATTTCCATTTGTGAACTAGATTTCATGAATGTTTCTCCTAAGATGGGTCACCATCATTATTGAAAAATATAAATGTTTCCTTTGAGATATGTTAGAACGTTTTAGTTTACTGACTTACATGAGAAGGATTCTTTTTGGGTTGAATTTTGTGTTCACTTAATGGGTGTTCAAAATGTTTTCGATATATCTTGGTATAGTAAGTAACATCCCAATCCATCTCCCATTCATAGTTGGGAAGATATAGAGTCAGATATATACATCTATGTTATTGAGAAGCCATTGTATATCATTTATATCATTTAAATGTAATGTATGAAAACTTTATATATTTTTTAGAGTATTATGGTGACCCAAATCAGATTCTCATTATACATGGGAATAGAAGTTGTTGACCAGGGAGTAGTGGACTCAATTATTTTCTAACTCCATTCATACACACGACTTACTAGGGTTTAAAATTATTATATTTTCGAGTTTATAAAATATCATTACCTTATTTCATATCATTATCATATCCCTTTTCATTTCCCTAACTATTTTGGAGCATTTTAAGAGTCTTAATGATGAAGGGAAGTTTTTGGGGAAGATGACCTAAATTTTCTAGATCTATGTGTTTGGGAATTAATAGAGATTAGTTATTAGTGTGAAAAATGAATCAGATGATGAATTTTTTTGTTTTGGTTGACTTGGAATATTTTTATATTTGATTATGTAGAATGTTAATATTGGAAATTTCATGTCATTAATGGGTGTAATGCATGAATATATTCAAGGGAAGATGGTGTGAATTGGTTCAGATAATGAAATGTTTACATATCATGAAACTATTTCACATCATGAAAAGGGTTATTAAAATTATTTTAAATCTGAGGTGACACATTTTTCTAATTTAATACAAGTATATGTATTTACATTTTAAAATATTTTCATGTCATGAATGTTTCAGGATTCATGGTTATAACCACGTTGTTTATATGATTTTATTTTTATTCACCTACATCTTTCTATCACAAGATCTTATAGTTATCCTTAATGATTTTGGGGATCTACCATCCATTGAGACCATTTCATTTAGAAATGTATTGTAACACCTGATACTTTTATGAGATATATTTTTTATGTTATATAAATAATCAAAGGAATATTTCACTACACACAACACTAGCTTGGATTTATTTACACGCAACTACGGCCTTCCTCGATAGCTTGCGTTGTACGCAATACCAAGTTTCAGTAAACAACGATATGCTATTAAAATATTATTAAAACTAGCCGTTATTAATAGTAATAAACACTTTTTGAAATTTTGTAAATTTTATCAGTCAAAACGAACTTCATTTTTGGATTCGGAATATCGAAATTATCCTAGGGAGAAATTTTGGTATTTTTTTGAAAACTTTCAATTTTTGATGAATAGTGAAAACACTGGGTTACTATTAAAAAACCGACTTTTTATTTAAATAATTATTTATTTTAATTTAAATTGTTTTGGTCAAAATTGATACATAATACCTATAGGTGTTCAATTCAATTTATTGGAGTCATTTTATAACAATTTTAGATATATAAAATTTTTATTGAACTTTTCACCGTCTTTTACCCACCTCCTAGAAGAATTTCCAATTTCACATAAAACATAATTTTACCACTTCTGTGAGTGGAATTTCATAAATCCGAGAGACATGGTTGATATCAGTAAGTAAAATGTGGTTCAATGAGATGAAAATAATTTTTGGTGAATAGTAACTTTTTACTTTTTTTTACCACGGTTAAAAGTAAATAGGGTGATTGAAGGTAAAAATGATATTATTATTACCCTAAAACATGTCCTAATTCTATTAGATAAGTGTAATTCGACCAAAAACAACATTAGGGATAAAATACTACCCTTTAGGTCCACTTGGATTAGAATAGGACATTTATTATTAATTTATTTAAAGAAGGGTTAAAATAGTTAAAATCAAAGTTTAATAACTAAATAATTTTTAATATAGGGTTATACACAAGATAAATTCGACTATAAATATTCATTAGAAAGATAAATATATTTATTACATAATGATATTTTATTTTTAATTTTTAGACTTCAAATAAGTTAATTTATTTATGACACAATGATGATGCAGTAATTATATTATTAATGAAATATTGACATAATTGATGTTATAAATACCAAAATAAATGTACTTTGAGACATTTTATGAATTAGAATAATTTTATTTGTTAATAAGACAAGTTTGTATTGATTTAATTAACTTTATTAGAACTAATATTTCTATTATGATTTTCACAAAAATCAATTACCAAATAGTGTCAAAAATTGACATAAAATAGTTTTTAAAAAAAATATTATATTATTAATTGTTATTTTATTCTTAAAAATATAAGGTTCTTCTGAATGACTTAGAAAATTTTATATATGGTAATAATAAACAACTTGGGGTTCGTTTGGCTTGTTATAGTATGTTTATTAACCTTATAGAGTAAGAAAACAAGAAGACATGGTAAAAGTAAAATTATTTAACTTAAAGTTAAATCTAAATGATAAGGTTAAAATAGATACCTAAACTTGTCTAAATTCTATTGGATGAGAGGTTTTCGACCCACCCCCACCTTATCTTTAAAATAAATTAATTTGGAGCTATTAAAAATAGAATATGACTTTATAATAAAATAATATTTTTGGTTTTTCCAAAGTTGCCCCTCTCATCCCTTATAAAATGGCACCTCCTCCCTCTCTTCCTCACACCACTTTGAGCCTTCAAGCTCAGAAGCCCCTGCCAAATTATCTTACCCATTTACCTAGAAAAATTCTAGAGGTCCTGGTCTTCTTCAAAGACCAATTTTAGTGCCCTAAGAGGAGGTCTCAAAGAGGCGTTTTAAAGAAGAGGTAATGTCCGTTACCGATTCTTTAAACTTTATTTCTTCTTCCACGTCTTCTTCTTTAGTTTTTTCATTATGAAGTAATAACATAATTCTAACTCATATACTAATATGTTATTATAAGTATGAAACATCATTATTTCACCATTTATCCATCCTACGGAAAATGAAATCACCGCGCGTGCGTACGTACGGAATACCGTCTCCACGCCGTGGTGTAATCTATTTTCCACCACCACCTTACATGGATGGGTATAATGGTGTAAATAATAACTATATATTATTATTGTAAAGTGATATTGATTCTGAAATAGTATACATAAACTCCAATACAATTCCACGATCATGGGAATGATATCATCGCTCGTGCGTACGTACGGAATACCGTCTCAACGATGTGATGCGACTCGTTCTACATGATTTTCATTGGATAATGATTACATTAATGAATTGAGTGAATAAATGTGATATTTATTACACTAATACCATTCTAGAAATGGGGTTTCTATAACCTAAAAATAATAATAAGAATTTATTCGACAAAACACGCATAAGAACAAAAAGCAATAAACACCCAAATAACAAGTAACAATGAAATATTACTAATAAGAAGCTAAGAATATGACCATATATGATATCATAAAAATTAGTATGATTATGGAATAAGTCAATTACATTATTTAAATCATTATGCATATGTTTCAGACACTTAAGAAGAAAATTGGACCTAAGGTAAGGGAAAATATTGAAGTTCCCAGTCAGGATCTAAGTATCACTGAGAGGGGGAGGGGGTGAATCAGTGATATCTTTTTCTTTTTAAGTTTCCCCTTTTTGAAACAACCTTCGCCTCCTGTTAAAGAGTTTCTTCCTTGATGAACACAAACAACCATAATAACACAAGATTTACAAGGTTCACTACTCAACAAGAGTAGCTACGTCCTTGGAATGGTACGAAAACAATCCAGTACCAAACAGTCCACTAGAAAACAATCCTTTGATGTGGAATAAAACAAGTAGGATATACCCTTACACCCGTGCAACACTTTGAAAACAATCCAATAGTGTGTGTGATCCCTCTTAGCACAAATAGGGTAACACAATGTTTTAGTGCTTCTTTACAATTGAACAGATGTATTCACTGAAGTACAAATCATCACTTTCTTACCCAGAAGTCGGTAAGAACTATCTTACGCACAACCGAATTTGTGCGAAGACCCCAAATATTTCAGACAACCTTTAGGGTGTCTTGCGTGCAATTCAAATGGCTTGCACGCAAAATTATTTTTTGGCTTGAAAAACTTTTTCGCACAACTTCCCTCTTTCTGTGCAACATTTCACTTTTCGCGCAGCTTCCCAATTTTTTGTGCAACTTTCATTATTTCGCGAAAAACTCTTTCTTTTCGCGCAACATACTTAGCGTAAGATTTTACGCACACCAGAGCTCAGAATTTATTCTAAGTGTCGAGCATTACCAAATGAGGAGGGTTAGCCTCATATTTATAGGCATATTTGACCCCGCGCGAAAAATACTAATCCGCGCGTAAAACCTCCTTCATGCACGTACAAACTCTTTTATGCAACTTCATATTTCACGTCATGCTTCAATATTTTGTCACCTCACGCCTTTTCCATTTTTCATCCTTCTAGGAATGAATCACCAATTGCTCACAAAATTCCACACTGCGTTCCATATTACGCGCAAACCCAATATTTCCCGCGACATCATATTTTTCACACTCCTCCAATCTTTGGCGCATTTCATGCCTTTGCCAATTTTCGAGCTTCTGATCTCGAAACACCGTTTGCGCAAAGACTTCATTCTTCTATTTCGTGCAACCTTCCTTTTTCGCGCAGCCCGCTGATATTTCACGCATCCCGCTACTATTTCGTGCACTGCTTTATTTTTTTCGCGCAACTTGCCTAAATTTCTGCACACTCCAAGCCTTTGTCATTTTTCAATGTTCTAACCTTGAATAACTCCTTGCACGTGGAAATATAAACCATCTTAAATTTTGCGTGCAACATCCATTGCCAAGAAAATTTCTTCATCTCCCAATTTTCAGGCCCTAAAATTTGGCAAACACTGGAAAATGGTGCCACCTTAAACTATGCTTTTCTGCCGCCCCAGATTGTCCATTGCTTTGTCATTTTCTCTCTTCACTGCTTCTCATAACCATTATTCTTCTTTTATCACTAATTCCACTATCATGATATTTATCTTTTGAAAGACCAGACCTAGCATCGTCAAAGTCACAATGGAAAGTACAAAAACTTCCCTATCTTCCAGCATTATCACTCATTCGAATCAAAACTGTATATGACTGGCATCATCATTTCTCCCCCTTTCCATCATAAGGATTTCATCACAAGTTCTCATGACTTATGATATTTGAGAAATACATATCAGCAAAGCATCGTATGGTTTGTGATCCTTCTATAAAGTGAATTGATTTATCTTCTTTGACAACATAATACAACACTCTGCAAAGGCTAACTCTTCAAGCTTCCTTCTCCATGCATCTTGGTCCCAACAAATATCGCAATCTCAATTTTTATCCGAGATTGTTTATACATAGGTAATTACAGGGTCATATTTATTGTCCACATCCATGTTTCCTCAATATTTAATATTATTTATATCCTCCTACAATTGTTTAAAGCCAATCTTACCCTTCGGTGAGTTTTTAGTAAAAGATATGAAAGTAATCTTTTGTCGTTTTTCGTACGAGGTACTTTTTGACTTTTCTGGCCAAAGTACGAGAAGAATGTTTTTTAACTTATATGGCATGAATGGATTTTTAAAACATTATTTCCATGAATCATACATTACAAGTTTTTATGTTTATTTTTAATCAACTTCTTTTAGTTTTAAATTGTATGACATGTTAAGAAAGGAAAAATGTTTTTGAAGTAGAAAGGATATTCTTCCTCAAGAATGGAGTTCAAGTGTTTTATCAATATTATATTCCATCTAATATAATATAGGTTTCTATTTATATCCCTATTTTTACACTTATTTGATTATGTTATGATGGAATTATTTTTAAAATATCCTTTTATGAATTATGTTATGATGGCATGATGTTTAAGATTCCCATTTTTATTACATGGGTTATGTTATAATGTATGGTTTATGATTTTCGGGAACACAAAAGAATGGTATCATTATAAGATGGGTGGGACCTATATCTCCCTCCAATGCATTGGGTGAAGATTTATATCTCATGAGATAGACATGGGTGGAATGGCAGGTTAAACCGGTTCAGTGAAACAGGACTGAAATGAGGAGTGAACATGGTTCAGAAGTAGACTTTGTATGCTAAGATAGTCTTGGAAATGAGTCTTGACTAATAAGAAATGATTTTCTATGATTATGTGTGTATGACACAATGTATCATGTTTTATGTTATGATTATTGGGATTACATTTAACTACTATGATTTATCCCATGTTATAAAATTATGATCTCTTTTACAGGTTAAGATTTCTAAAATGTTATGTTCTTATGAATATGATGTGATTGATATTTCTTTCGTTTACCATTACTGAGAATTTGAGCTCACCCTTTTGTATTTTTTCTTTCCCCAGGTTAGGAAGATGGTTTGTCATGACCCGTCCTCGGGACCCGTGCCTTGACTACCCCAAGCCCTCCTTCCATAGGCCAGGGGCTGGCGACTAGCACCAAGGCGTAAAATCCCGGTAAAAGGGAAGGCATTGCCTTTGAAAAGTAAACAAGCACTACAGAGTAAGCAAGCAGAAAGGTAAACACTAAGTAAAATCTGGTACAACAGTAAGTGCGGAAAAGTAAAGGGGGCCGGAAATAAAAGCCCAACTGTAAAGTAGAACTGAAAGGGGGAAAACAACAATTGAAAAGTAAAGCCGCAACGTCGAGCCGTCCTCTGGAAGTCCCACCAGAAGGGTGGGTACAGAGAGCCTCCACTGCTCCTCGGGTCCAGCCGACCGCTCTGAGTGCGTCCCGCCCAGTGGTCCACCTCCAGGTACTGCCCTGCTCTGCAAGCCTCCACCATGATCAGCACTGTCTGTCGTCTGCATCCAACACAACGAAGTGCGGGCATAGCCCATGCAGGGGTGAGTATAAGCTACTCAGTAGGGACCCTGAGACCCCCGAAGGTCTCCCGAAATCCACAAAGGATAATCCACAAAGGGAAGATACATTCACGAAGTAACATCCGACACAGCTTAGGTATATGCCCATATATATACCTAAGTCATCAATACTCGCTCGGCTCCAACATCCGTGCTCAAGTACAACCCAGTATACATAAGAAAGCCAAACGTAAAATCCACACAGGATAGCTCAACACAATCCACAAAGGAAAGTAAAACGTAAATCCACACAGGATAGCTCAACACAATCCACAAAGGAAGGTAAAACAGAGTTTCAGCTCACACAGGTATACTTCTTCAAATGACGATAGAGATGATCACTAATCCATCTAAGTCGTCGGACCCAAGAAGGATTGATAGGTACTAACCCCCACAATGACCCACAAAGGATCTGACCCACAAAGGATCGATAGGTAACTAACCCCCACAAAGACCCACACAAGATCGGGCCCACACAGGACCTGTAGGCACTGGCTTACATAGAACCGCTGAGCGCTGACCCACACAGGATCGGACCCACATAGGATCGGGCCCACACAGGACATGTAGCACTAACCCACAAAGGATCGCTGAGTGCTGTAGTCATCGCAGTCCACTGAGGATCTCTGCACAGTCGTCGTCGCAGTCCACTGAGGATCTCTGCACAGTCGTCGTCGCAGTAGCAGTCGCAGCCAGCTCTAGGGTTCCCGCACACAGCAAGCTCATTCGGGAGGGTCCACTTCACGAGCCGAGAGGCTGATACATCAACTGACACAAAGTCCGAAGTTGATGTATCCAAAAGTTCTGTATCGCCAATAGGAACTCAACGTCGTAGACGACGCGTCAATCGGACGCCCGGTCTGAGAGATATTGGCTTTTTCATCTCAGGGGCCCGGTTGGTTTTTACGGAAAAACCAACCCGACCATACTCCACCTGCGTCCAAACCTCAGACAGAGTATGCCAAAAGATCCGCCTCACTTAGAGGAATTAAACGAAGTCGACGGCACGTCAATCGGACGTCCGAATCTCAAGATATGAGTGTTTCCGCTCCAAGGGCCCTATTGGTTTCGTGAACGAACCAACCCGGCCGAACCCAAAGTTTCCCGAAACCTTGAGTGCGATATACCGAAACGACCGTCTCGATCCAGGAATCACATCTCCACTGACGGCGCGTCGTTCAGAGGCCCGTAGCTCATGTTACGGGCAAAAGACCGAAACGGTCCGAAGACGGGGGGTCTGGACCCAGGCCGACCCGGCCCGACCCCCCTGGGTCGACCCGAACCGGTCCGACCCGGCTGGACCCGGTCCGGTCCGGCCAGGGCGCGGCCCGGCCGGTCGGACCAGCCCGGATCGGCTCAGCCGAGCGGCCGACCGAGGGAGCCGCGGGGCGCTGCCCCCGCGGGATGAAGAAGCCGCGACCCTCGAGGGGCCGCGCTGGAGTCAACGGATGCGGCAAAGGCCGCGTCCCGTGCGTGTGAGCCGGACCCGCGCGGCCGCGGGTCCGCTGGCCGCCGCCGTTGCGGCTTCAGCCACGGCGGCCCTATCCGGCGGCGCGCCGGGGCGCCGCCGCCTCCGGCCGCCAGCACTGCCGGAGGCTTCCGCGGGCCACTGGAGTTGCTCCAGTGGTCCGTTTTCCTTCCCGTCTGCGCCGCTGCTCCTCCCGTGTCCCGTTCTTCACAACGGAAACATCAAATCGCCCTTGCATCACGTTTTATCATTTCCTGCCAAATCCGCACAACAACGAAGAACTGCGGAGGGTTGTCGGGCCGTGTTTGTTTGGCCCGCACCATCCGCATTAGACGATATCAATCGGGAGGATTAATCAACACATAGAAAACATAACCAAAACAATTTTAATGAATTAAAATTGTTCTTATGTACCAGGTTCTTCATTTTAAAAGAAACGATCATGGGAATATAAATTATTTCACCACAACCCCTACATCGTCAAGTCGTCGCACGCGCGTTCTTCGCGGATTTGATCGCCACAGAAGGAGGCGATTGTCGCGTCGCGGAAATGCGTCGCATCGTCACGGAAAGGCGTCGCGTCATCGCGGAAGGGCGTCACGTCGTCGCGGAAAGGAGTCCCATCGTCGCGGAAGGGCGTCACGTCGTCGCGGAATTCGGTGACGCGTCGACGAACACCGAGGTTCAAGAACATGAAGATTTAATTATATCGATTAAATCCATGTGTTGTTATAAACAACAAAGAAGATTTAAAAGAAACCCGAAATCTCCTACCTCAAGCAGTTGGTGATCAGAGATCGTTGCAGGGAAGAACGTCTCGGAAGAAGTGTCGTCAATCTCCGAGGGTGACGACGTTCTTCGCGTTCTTCACGTTCTTCGCAAAGGAGGATGAAGGCACAAAGTTGTCAAAACCTCTCAACGAGCATTTTTCCAGAAGTCGTGCGTTGGTCTTATTTTATTATTATGCCAATCGATTAAAAACATGTTAAGAAACGATTAAATTAATTCATCGAATGAATTCAACGAATAAAACCGCCCAATTAATTCAACGAATAAAACCGCCCAATTAATTGGTGCATTAATAAATTAAGAAAACATGTCAGTTGACTTCCATAATGATGGGTTTTTGCGGGTGCGTTACTTAGCGGAAAGAAATGGTGGGGCTCGTGCGGGCCCCACCTCACAAATATCCTACCAAGAGGGTAGGATATTTTTGGATAGCACCCTATCTGCCCCAACTCAGCTTAAGCTGCTTTAAGTGGCTTCCAGTGGCTTCCAAGCGGCCTAAGTGAAATAAAATAAATTTTGTCGTACAATTTATTTTATTTCTTAACTTTAAGACAAAAAAAAAACCACACCCGAGCAAACAAAACTCCGGTAGAGGCGTTTCTAAGCAATTATTAGCGCTGCGATTCCATCGGTGCCCTCAGAATTCGATTCCGAGCAGCGGTTCAAAAGCTAGAAAAACCTGCTCTTCCGTTCACTAAACGTACCCGAGCCAAACTTCGGAAAATGATTCCGGGCACACCGGGCCTCGGATTCAGGTGCCATCAGAAACTGCGTTCTTGTAAAAATCCAAAGAAAATTAATAAAAAAATTTCCTTGAATTTTTCGGGTCTTTACATCACTCCCACCACAGGGATTTACGTCCCCGTAAAGATACATCATAAACTAGGGAAACAAATGTGGGTACTGAGCACGCATCTGGGCCCCCTGCTCCCAAGTTCTCTCTTGGAGGTTCCCGTTCTGCCATCTGATGCGCAAAAGATGAATCGATCGTCCATGTAGGATCTGCTCCCGTCGATCCTCGATCTCCACCGGAACCTCCGCAAAAGTCGCCACATCATCCACGTCTAGCTCCCCATGGTCAATGATGTGTGTCGGGTCGTGCACGTATATCCTCAGCTGAGATACATGGAAGACGTCGTGCACCCGTTGCAACTGAGGTGGTAGAGCCAGGCGATAAGCCACCTCGCCAATCCTGCTGAGGACTTGGAATGGTCCTATGAAGCGTGGAGACAACTTGCCGCCTCGGCCAAATCTCCGTAATCCACGTTGAGGTGAGAAACGCAAGAAGACGTGGTCGCCATCCTTGAATTCTAGTGGCCTCTTCCTCCTGTCAGCGTAAGACTTATACCGGCTCTAAGCTGTCCTCATCCGCTCCTGGATGACCTGGACCTTTTCTATCATGGCCTGGACCATCTCTGGTCCCACAAGTGCTGACTCCCCAGGGTCTGTCCAGCACAAAGGAGATCTGCAAGGTCTGCCGTACAACGCCTCGTATGGTTCCATCCCGATGGTGGAGTGGTAGCTGTTGTTGTACACGAACACCACCAAGGGTAGATGATCCTCCCAGCTGCGACCAAAGTCGAGGACACATGCACGGAGCATGTCCTCGAGAGTCTGAATGGTCCTCTCCGTCTGACCATCCGTCTGAGGGTGAAAGGCGGTGCTCAGACGTAGCCGCATCCCGAACGCCTCCTGCAACCCCTTACAAAGCTGGGAAGTAAAGCGAGCATCTCGATCGGAGACGATAGATGATGGAACTCCGTGAAGCCGTACAATCTCCTGAACGTAGAGACGCCCCAAGCTCTCCACTGAGCCCTGCCCTCAGATGGGTAAGAAGTGTGCCGACATGGTGAGTCGTTCAACAATCACCCAAATGGATTCGTGACCTCCGGAAGTGCGTGGAAGTCCAGTAACTAAGTCCATAGATATCCCGTCCCACTCCCACTCTGGGACCTCCAAGGGCGGTACCAAGCCTGCTGGTACCTGATGCTCTGCCTTCACCTGCTGGCAGGTGAGGCATCGAGAAATGAACTCTGCCATAGCCTTCTTCATGACCGGCCACTAGTGTTGTCGTCTGAGGTCCTGGTACATCTTCGCCACTCCAGGATGTACCGCCAAAGGAGAGGTGTGAAACTCTCTCAGCACCTCCTCTCGTAAAGAGACTGGTACCAAGGTACGTCCTCTGAAAAGGACGTCGTGCTCTGCTCCAAGGGAGAAACCATCAGGTGCCTCTCCTGAGTATATCTATGCACGCCGCGTCTCACAATCGGCGTCCCCAAGATGTGCCTCTCTGACCCGCTGTAGCAGCGGAGGAGTGACTGTGAGAGACTGAAGGAAGGCTGCTCCATCTCTATCCACGAAGGATATCTGCAAGGCGGCTAGCTTCTCTGTCGCCTCCTCAAGTAGATGAATGCCCCTCCTCATGCTGAGATCATTGGCTACCACCTTCCCCTTCCCAGGAGTATAGACTATCTCAAAGTCATAGTCCTGGAGGAACTCGAGCCATCGCCGCTGTCTCAGGTTCATGTCCTTCTGAGAGAAGATGTACCTGAGACTCTGGTGGTCAGAAAAGACTGTAAAGTGCTCGCCCATCAGATAGTGCCTCCATGTATTCAGAGCGAAGACCACTGCTGCTAACTCCAAGTCATGGGTAGCGTAGTTCTGCTCATGCGGCCTCTACTGACGTGATCCATAGGCAATCACGACCCGCTCCTGCATTAGGACACATCCGAGTCCGGTCCTTGATGCATCGCAGTAGACTACATACCCTAATCCCTCCTTAGGCAACCTCATGATAGGTGCGCTGGTCAATCTCTATCTCAGCTCCTGGAAGCTCTGCTGACATCTGTCTGACCACACAAAGGGTTTCCCCTTCTTCGTCAAAGCGGAGAGTGGTTCCGCAACTCTAGAGAAGTCTGGCACAAACCTCCGATAGTATCCAGCTAGTCCCAAGAAACTCCGCACCTTTGTCATGCTCCTGGGTGGCTCCCAAGCTAGCACTGCCTCAATCTTCATAGGATCCACTGCAACTCCCGCCTCATAAATGACGTGCCCCAAGAAGTGGACCTCATGTATCCAGAACTGACACTTCGAGAGATTTCCATAAAGCTGGTGCTCTTGGAGTGTGTCTAGTACAACACGCAAGTGGTAGGCGTGCTCCTCCTCAGTAGTCGAGTATATCAAAATGCCGTCGATGAAGACCACGACAAATCGATCGAGGTATGGCTGAAAGATCCTGCTCATGAGGCCCATGAACACCACTGGAGCATTGGTTATGCCGAATGGCACAACCCAGGACTCATAGTGGCCATACCGACATCTGAAGGCCGTCTTCTACACGTCCTCGTCTCGAACTCTGAGCTGATGATAGACTGACCTGAGGACTATCTTCGAGAACCACCGTGCTCCCTTGAGCTGATCGAAGAGGTCATCAATCCTAGGCAGCGGATACTTGTTCCTCACTGTCACCTGGTTCAAGCGACGATAATCGACACAAAGTCGCAAGCTCCCGTCTCCCTTCTTGGCGAACAATATCGGCGAAGCCCAGGGTGAAACGCTAGGTCGGATGAAACCCTTGCCCTGTAAGTCCTCCAACTGTTCCCGTAGCTCTCGAAGCTCAGCGGGGGCCATCCGATATGCTGGAGTCGATATCGGGGCTGTTCTGGGGTACATGTCGATATGGATGTCTACCTCTCTACGAGGAGGTAGTCCTGGAACGTCGTTGGGAAAGACGTCTGCATACTGATCCACCACTGCAGGAAAACTAGGACTCCGCACGTCAACAGCTCCTAGGATGAGGCTAGCCAACTGATGAGTGATGGGCTGTCCTCTCCTCTACGGAAGTCCATCATGTGCTGCGAAGGCTCCCTTCTCACCGGTAAAGGTGAACCTGCTCCCGTCGGTGCGTACACATCGCACGTTGTGCCTAATACAGTCAATCTATGCATGGACTGTAGATAACCAATCCATGCCCAAGATGATGTCATAAGTCCTCGACGCAGCTACAAGAAGATCCCAGCCGAAGCTCTCGCCTCCCAGAGTAAGCTCGCACTGCCGGCACTAGTGCGTAATCGTTGAGTCTGCTCCCGTAGGAGTCTCTAGCCGTAAGGATCGAGTCAACGACTCTGTCGGAATCTCCGAGTTACGAACAAGGGCAGTGGCTATGAAAGAGTGACTCACTCCTGTGTCTATAAGAACTGCAGCAAGGGTGGAATAGACACAGATCGTACCTCGAATCATCTCGGGCGCGCCGTGGTCGTAGGCCTCCGCTGCCTGGAGCTGTGCCTGTCTCTGCCCGCCAGCTCCCTGTGGTCGGGGTTGACCTCCTGGTGGTGGTGGTTGTAGAGCCTCAAAGCTTCTCCCACCACCTGCTGCTCGGCCATCTCCTCTGCCTCGTCCGCCTCCTCCCTACGGACCGCCATGGTCGACCCTCTGCCTCTGCCTGGGTGGCCCCTCAACTGTCTGCTGCTCCTCGGCACGGTGGGTCGGGCAGTCACGAGCCATGTGACCCTTCCCGCCGCAAGTGTAGCACTGCATGCCTCTCGAAAGACTGGCTCCGTGCTGTGTGCCCCGAACTGCTGAGCCAGTGTGCTGAGGCCGTCTGCGTGAGGGTCTGGTCTGCCGGGACCCCTTAGTCATCCGTCGGTTGCCCGCTGCAGAAGACTCTATTACGTGCCGCCCCACGGTATGTCTCGCCGATGGAGAAGTCTCAGCAAGGAAGCTCTCGATCAAGAGCACTCGCTCCAGTACTCCTGCCTGGGTCCGGATGCTGAGGGAGATCAGCGATGCCCTGATCTCGTGTCTCAATCCCTGCTCAAAGGTCCGGACCCGGAAGAACGGGTCCCATACCATGTCGGTCGAGTAGCGCGAGAGATCTGTGAATTTCGCCGAGTACTGGGCGACTGTCAAGCTGCCCTGCCGCAGCTGAAGAAGCTCCTGGATGCACACCACACAGAGGATGACCGGGACGAACTCTGAGCGGAAGAGGCCCTCAAAGTATATTTAGATGAGAGAGGCCTCATCGTGCACTTGGAGAATCAAGATCCACCATCGTCCGGCTGCTGCGTGCAGTAGGCTCGCTGCGAGGATCACCATGAGGTCTGCTGGTGTCCTCACTAGCTGGAAAAATCGCACCACTGCCTCCAGCCAGTCCTCTGCTACCTGGGGGTCCGTCTCCCCACGGAACCTAGGCGGTCGCTGGTGCTGGAACTCGTGCAGAGCTCCAAGGCGATGTGAATCATCGGCGACTGGGGTTGGAAGAATCGGTGGCTCGGCGGGTAGAGGTACCGCCGGTGCCTCCGCCATCAAAGGGCCCTGTACAGAGGCCTCGTCGCTCGGCGGGCTTTCGTCACATACCACTCTCGGAACCCCAGATGGCTGCCGTCGTGGGGCCATCTTGAAAAGGAAACAGGTGCGCCACGGCCAGAACAGTATACCTGGTGATCTGATATGAAGAAATCACAATGAAAACTTGAAACACACATGCAATCAATGTTTTCGTGCATTAAGTTGGAAATCAGAAGTCAGGGTCCTGGTGTACGGATACGTAGGCCACCGCACCAACACTGGACTCTCTGGACTGATAACCACATCCAATATGCTAAACACTATTGCTTCACATAGAAGAAATATCAGAGTCTGTAGTAGAACCAAACTCCTCTGATACCAATTTGTCACGACCCGTCCTCGGGACCCGTGCCGTGACTACCCCATGCCCGCCTTCCATAGACTAGTGGCTGGCGACTAGCACCAAGGCGTAAAATCCCAGTAAAAGGGAAGGCATTGCCTTGGAAAAGTAAACAAGCACTACAGAGTAAGCAAGCAGAAAGGTAAACACTAAGTAAAAGCTGGTACAACAGTAAGTGCGGAAAAGTAAAGGGGGCCAGAAATACAAGCCCAACTATAAAGTACAACTGAAAGGGGAAAAACAACAACTGAAAAGTAAAGCCACAATGCCGAGCCGTCCTCTGGAAGTCCCACCTGAAGGGTGGGTACAGAGAGCCTCCACTGCTCCTTGGGTCCAGCCGACCGCTCCGAGTGCCTCCCGCCCAGTGGTCCACCTCTAGGTACCGCCCTGATCCGCAAGCCTCCACCATGATCAGCGTTGTCCGTCATCTGCATCCAACACAACGAAGTGCGGGCATAGCCCGTGCAGGGGTGAGTATAAGCTACTCAGTAGGGACCCCGAGACCCCCGAAGGTCTCCCGAAATCCACAAAGGATAATCCACAAAGGAAAGATACAATCACAAAGTAACATCCGACACGGCTTAGGTATATGCCCATACATATACCTAAGTCATCAATACTCGCTCGGATCCAACATCCGAGCTCAAGTACAACCCAGTCTACACAGGAAAGCCAAACGTAAAATCCACACAGGATAGCTCAACACAATCCACAAAGGAAAGTAAAACGTAAATCCACACAGGATAGCTCAACACAATCCACAAAGGAAGGTAAAACAGAGTTTCATCTCACACAGGTATACTTCTTCAAATGACGATAGAGATGATCACTGATCCATCTAAGTCGTCGGACCCACGAAGGATCGATAGGTACTAACCCCCGTAATGACCCACAAAGGATCTGACCCACAAAGGATCGATAGGTAACTAACCCCCGTAAAGACCCACACAGGATCGGGCCCACACAGGACCTGTAGGCGCTGGCTCACACAGAACCGCTGAGCGCTGACCCACACAGGATCGGACCCACACAGGATCGGGTCCACATAGGATCGGGCCCACACAGGACCTGTAGCACTGACACACAAAGGATTGCTGAGTGCTGTAGTCATCACAGTCCACTGAGGATCTCTGCACAGTCGTTGTCGCAGTCCACTGAGGATCTTTGCACAGTCATCATCGTAGTAGCAGTCTCTACGGTTCCCGCACACAGCAAGCTCATTGGGGAGGGTCCGCTCCACGAGCCAAGAGGCTGATACATCAACGAACACAAAGTCTGAAGTTGATGTGTCCAAAAGTTCCGTATCGCCAACAGGAACTCAACGTCGTAGACGACACGTCAATCGGACGCCCGGTCTGAGAGATATTGGCCTTTTCGTCCCAGGGGCCCGGTTGGTTTTGAAGGCAAAACCAACCCGAACGTACTCCACATGCGTCCAAAACTCGGGAAGAGTATGCCAAAAGATCCGTCTCACTTAGAGGAATTCAACGAAGTCGACGACACGTCAATCGGATGTCCGAAACTCAAGATATGAGCGTTTCCGCTCCAAGGGCCCGGTTGGTTTCGTGAACGAACCAACCCGGCCGAACCCAAAGTTTCTCGAAACCTCGAGTGCAATATACCGAAACGACCGTCTCGATCCAAGGATCGCATCGCCGCTGACGGCGTGTCGTTCAGAGGCCCGTAGATCATGTTATAGGCAAACGACCGAAACGGTCCGAAGATGGGGGGTCTAGGCCCAGGCCGACCCGGCTGGACCCGGTCCGGTCCGGCTAGGGCGTGGCCCGGCTGGTCGGACCAGCCCGACTCGGCTCGGCCGAGCGGCCGACCGAGGGAGTCGCGGGGTGCTGCCCCCGCGGGATGAAGAAGCCGCGGCCCTCGAGGGGCCGCGCTGGAGTCAACGGACGAGTCAAAGGCTGCGTCCCGTGCGTGGGAGCCGGACCCGCGCGGTCGCGGGTCCGCTGGCCGCCACCGCCTCCGGCCACCGGCGCCGCTGCGCCGGTGACCCGCGCCGTCGGAGGCTTCTGCGGGCCACCAGAGTTGCTCCGGTGGTCCGTTTTCCTTCCCGTCTGCGCCGCTGCTCCTCCTGGGTCCCGTTCTTCACTGCGGAAACATCAAATCACCCTTGCGTCACATTTTATCATCGCCCGCCAAATCTACACAACAACGAAGAACTGCGGAGGGCTGTCGGGCCGTGTTTATTTGGCCCGCACCCTCCGCGTTAGGCGGTATCAATCGGGAGGATTAATCAACACATAGAAAACATAACCAAAAATAATTTTAATGAATTAAAATTGTTCTTATGAACCGGGTTCTTCATTTTAAAAGAAATGATCACGGGAATATAAATTATTTCAACACAACCCCTACCTCGTCAAGTCGTCGCACGTGCATTCTTCGCGGATTTGATTGCCGCGGAAGGAGGCAATCGTCGCGTCACGGAAAAGCGTCGCGTCGTCGCGGAAAGGTGTCGCGTTGTCGTGGAAGGGTGTCGCATCGTCGCAGAAAGGCGTCGCGTCGTCGCGGAAGGGCGTCACGTCATCGCAGAATACGGTGACACGTCGACGAACTCCGAGGTTCAAGAACATGAAGATTTAATTATATCAATTAAATCCATGTGTTGTTATAAACCACAAAGAAGATTTAAAAGAAACCTGAAATCTCCTACCTCAAGCAGTTGGTGATCGGAGATCGTTGCGGGGAAGAACATCTCGGAAGAAGCGTCGTCAATCTCCGAGGGTGATGGCGTTCTTCGCATTCTTCGCGTTCTTCACGTTCTTCGTGAAGGAGGATGAAGGCACAATGTTGTCAAAACCTATCAACGAGCATTTTTCAAGAAGTCGTGCGTTGGTCTTATTTTATTATTACGCCAACGGATTGAAAACAGGTTAAGAAACGATTAAATTAATTCATCGAATTAATTCAACAAATAAAACCGCCCAATTAATTCAACGAATAAAACTGCCCAATTAATTGGTGCGTTAAGAAATTAAGAAAACGCGCCAGTTGACATTCATAATGATGGCTTTTCATGGGTGCGTTACTTAGCGGAAAGAAACGGTGGGGCTGGTGCGGGCCCCACCTCACAAATATCCTACCAAGAGGGTAGAATATTTCTGTATAGCACCCTATCCGCACCAACTCAGCTTAAGCTGCTTTAAGTGGCTTCAAGTGGCTTCCAAGCGGCCTAAGTGAAATAAAATAAAGATTGTCGTACAATTTATTTTATTTCTTAACTTTAAGCCCAAAAAAATAAAAACAACACCCGAGCAAATGCAACTCCAAAAGAGGCGTTTCTAAGAATTTACCGGCGCTGCGATTCCATCGGTGCCCTCAGAATTCGATTCCGAGCACTGGTTCAAAAGTTAGAAAAACCCGCTCGTCCGTTCACTGAACGTACTTGAGCCAAACTTCGGAAAATGATTCCGGGCACACCGGGCCTCGGAATCAGGTGCTGTCAGAAACTGCGTTCTTGTAAAAATCCAAAGAAAATTTAGAAAAAAATTTCATTGAATTTTTTGGGTCTTTACATGGTTATTAAGTAGG
This sequence comes from Viscum album, assembly GCA_963277665.1. Classification (NCBI taxonomy): domain Eukaryota; kingdom Viridiplantae; phylum Streptophyta; class Magnoliopsida; order Santalales; family Viscaceae; genus Viscum; species Viscum album. Next base: position 1,426,583,976 of record OY728125.1, read on the forward strand.
ATATTATAAAAGGGACTCTAGATATGATGAAATAAATGGGAGACAATGTAGATGCTTTATGAACCAGTTGTTTATGTTTCCTAGTTTCTAAAGACTCTATACCTATACGGTCCTTTCATGGTTTTGTTATATTTTGTAATAAGTATGCTTCAATTTTGAAGTATTAACAATGTCTGTAAAGTATGTGTCGTTATAGTTGGTATTAGAGGAAAGGTATAGTCAACCATTAGAAACTAGGATGTGAAAGCCTTAGTAAGAAACCTAACGATATGTCCAAGCATAGAACACAATCTTAGTGTTTTAGAAATGGCCACGAAAAAACAATGATAAGACCTTAAGTGTCAAATTTTATTCTTTATTATGTGGTTTTCCTATTATACTTAGTGTTGCTCACACTATTCTTCTTGGTTTTAGTCAATGGCTGCAACCCGAAGGAACATTGTAAATACAGAATGTGACGGGCAGTGCAATGATTTTCCCCCTGAGCAACCAAGCGTTATGGGAGCTGGAATGCAAAATATTATAGCCATGCTCACACAACTTTCTCAAGCTATGAATCATGAAGGAATTCCAAATGAGCAAAGGAAGGAGCAAAGTTCTATTGAATCCTTCATGAGGCAGTGTCCACCTTCATTCAGCGGGTCTTCTGATCCATTAGTGGCCGAACAACGGATTAGTACCACTGAAAATATATTTTCCGTTCTTCAATGATCTGAACATGATAAAGTCATCTTTGCGGTTTATCATTTGGAAGGAGATGTTGATCAATGGTGTAATCTTATTAAGAATATGAGGAAAAGAGATGAAATTGAGTCCATGGAATGGGACGAGTTCAAGAACTTATTTTTCAATAATTACTTCCCTCATATTCATCGAAAAAAGATGGAGAAGGAGTTTCATGAACTAAAGAAAAAGGATGATGAATCTTTTGGTACCTACGAAGAAAATTTTACAAGACTTTCAAGGTATGCTTCTGGTATTATTATCCTACCTGAGATTAAGATCAATCTATTCTTTAGTGACTTAAAACCAAGTCTTCAAAGGGCGTTGGCCATAAGGGACTTCAATTGTTATGAGCAAATCGTTCGATGTGATCCCAAGGTTGAGACGGAGATTGGAGTAACCCATCATTCATATGGGTTTGATAAGAAGAGGAAAATGGAATTAAAAGGAAAATATAAAGAGCACACTAAAAAGAAGATGAGTTTTTCCTTATGCTCAAAGTGTGGAAAGAAACATGGAGGGAGTTGTCTTAAAGGGACAAGTAAATGTTTCAAATGTGGAAAGGATGGTCATCGGGCATTTGAATGCCGCAATGATGGGAAGAAGATGTCTAGTGATGCGAACAAAGAAAAGGCTACACAGAGTGAACCTCCTACACTTCAATGATACAAGTGCAAGGAAATGGGGCATCATGCCAATCAATTCCCTAATCCAAGGGTTGTTGATGATGATCAATGTCAACAAACTCTTAAGGCTAAAGACAAAGGAAAGTCACATGCAATTTCTATCAGTGATGTGGAGTACGATAACAAAGTGGTGAAAGGTACACTTACCATCCACTCTAAAGTATCAAATGTTTTATTCGATTCTGGATCCACCCACTCTTTTATTTCTGAAGAATTTTCTAAGGGTATCACCATATTAACTCAACAATTAGGTGTTGAGTTAGTTGTAACAACCCCTACTAGCACAACAGTCGCATCAAAAGTTTATAATTCTTCTCCAATTGAAGTTTGTGGGAAAGTGCTTACTGGAAATCTTGTGATCCTTCCTATAATGGAATTTGATGTGATTCTTGGCATTGATTGGCTTTCTCTATATGGATCTCATATCAAATGCTAAAGAAGGGAAGTCACATTTCATATTCGAGATCAATCTATGATCATCTATCGATTCAAGGATGAACATAACCTCCCAGTGGAAATTTCATTAATCTTATGGGTCTTGATTCCACTAAATGAAGGTTATTTATCTCAAATGGTTGGTGAGAAACTCACGATTAAGAATATGCCCATTGTACAGGAGTTTGACGATGTCTTTCCAGAGGAATTGTCATGTCTTCCACCAAATCGTGAAGTTGAGTTTTCAATAGGACTCATACCAGGTGCTTTAACTATTTCAAAGACACCTTATAAAATGGCCCCAATTGAGTTATTTGAATTGAAGAAGAAACTCCATGATAATCTTGATAAGGGATTCATACGCCCTAGTGCGTCACCTTGGGGAGAACATGTTCTGTTTGTTAAGAAGAAAGATGGATCAATGAGACTCTTCATTGATTATCGAGAACTTAACAAGATCACTATCAAGAACAAATATCCTCTCCCGCGCATTGAAGACTTATTTGACCAACTACGTGGAGCTCAATACTTTTCCAAGATTGATCTTCATTCAGAGTATTATCAATTAAGGGTCAAAAGGGAGGATATACCAATGACAGCATTCCGTACAAGGTATGGACACTATGAATTTATAGTGATGCCATTTGGTCTTACTAATTCCCCTTATATCTTCATGGATCCTATGAATAGAGTCTTTAGAGACTATCTTGATCAGTTTGTGGTAGTCTTTATAGATGATATTCGAGTCTATTCAAAGAGAAAGGAAGAACATTCAGATCACTTGAGAATTCTATTGAATACCCTGAGAAAGGAGAAGCTTTATACCAAATTTACCAAGTGTGAATTTTGGTATAAAAAAGTTGCATTTTTGGGTCACATAATCTCAAAAGAGGGGATATCTGTGGATCCAGCAAAAACAGAGGTTATCGAAAGATGGTCGAGACCAACAATAGTAACTGAGATCCGATGTTTTCTTGGTTTGGCTAGATATTATTGACGTTTTGTGAAATATATTTCATGATTATCTAATCCACTAACCATGTTGACTCGGAAAGGAGTTAAGTTTGTTTGGACGAAGGAATGTGAAGAGAATTTCAAGGAGTTGAAAAGAAGGTTATCCGGTGCACCTGTGCTCACACGGCCTTGTAGTGGAGAAAGGTTTGTGCTCTACAGTGATGCATCCAATAAGGGTCTGGGGTGTGTTCTTATGCAAAACGATATAGTGATAGCTTATGCCTCACGACAGTTGAAAATCCATGAGCAAAATTACCCAACTCATGATTTCAGTTAGCTGCGGTAATCATTGCATTAATGATTTGGAGGCATTATCTTTATGGAGAAAGGTGTGACATTTATACTGATCATAAAAGTTTAAATTATATTTTCACACAAAAGGAGCTCAATATGTGCCAAATAAGATGATTGGATCTGATTATGGATTATTACTGCTCAATTCATTACCACCCTGGGAATGCAAATAAGGTGGCAGATGCATTAAGTCGACAATACCATGCTAGCTTATCCATGATGAGGATCACACAAGATCCAATATTTATGGATTTACAAAGGATGGATCTTGGAATTATAATGGAACGGGAAAATTGTATCTTTCTCAAATGAATGTTCAACAATCTATACATGTGAAGATTAAAGAGGCACAAAAAGAAGATGTAGAGTTACAAAAGAAGGTGAGAAATGTTCCTGAATTCAACCTTGATTGTGATGGAATAATAAGTTTTAGGAATTGGGTTTGTGTTCCTCCAATCCCAGAATTAAAGAAGGAGCAGCTGGATGAGGCTCATAGTTCTTCATTCTCTATTCATCCGGGAAGCAGGAAGATGTATAGGGACCTGAAAGAGTACTTCTGGTGGGATGGCATGAAAAGAGATGTTTCTGAATATTTATCTTGATGCTTGGTTTGTCTGCATATTATAGCTGAGAGACAGAAGTATAAGGGTATGTTACAACCATTACCCATACCCGAATGGAAATGGGAAAATATCACTATGGACATTGTCATCGGACTTACTAAAACATCCAAAGGAAATAATGCTATCTGGGTTATCGTTGATCGTCTTACAAAGTTGAAAAACTTCATCACTATTAGAGATGATTTCTCTATGGATCAGCATGCTAGGATATATGTGAAGGACGCGGTAAGATTGCATGGAGTACCACTTTCTATAATATCTGATCAGGATCCGAGGTTTACCTCAAAGTTCTCGAAAAGTCTTCAGCATACTCTGGATACAAAGTTGAGTTTCAGCACTTCTTATCATCCTCAGACAGATGGTCAGTCTGACAGGACGACTCAAACTCTAGAAGATATGTTGAGAGCTTGATCTATGGATTTCAAAGGTGGTTGGGATCAACACCTACATTTGGTTGAATTTTCTTATAATAATATCTTTCACTCCAGTATTTAGATGGCGCCTTATGAGGCTCTCTATGGAATGAAATTCATGACTCCAAATTCCTGGGATGAAGTTGGAGATAGAAAGATATTATGACCTGATCTTGTTGATAAGATGGAAGAAAAGATCTAATATATTCAACAACACATAAGAGAAGATCAGAGTCGACAAAAAGTTATGACAACAACTGAAGAAAAGACCTAGAGTTTGAAGTGGGTGATAAAGTGTTCTTACAAATGTCTCCTTGGAAGAGAGTAATGAGATTTGAAAAGAAGGGAAAGCTGAGCCCCAGATATATCGGTCCTTTCGAAATACTGGATCATGTTGGGAAGGTAGATTACCGATTGGTGCTTCCACGGAATCTCTCTCAAGTTCACAATGTGTTCCATGTATCTCTCCTGAGAAAGTACATACCTGATCCTTCACATGTACTCAGCTTAGAAGTTGTACCACTGGAGAAAGATCTTTCTTATGAAGAACAGCCGATAGAGATTTTGAATCGTAGTGAAAAAGTCCTATGGAACAAGACCACTCGCTTGGTGAAAGTTTTATGGAGGAACAACCAATTAGAAGAAGCTACATGGGATCTTGAGGATATGATGAGGGAGAGGTATCCTCATCTTTTTGTTACAAAGTGACGAATTTTGAGGGTGAAATTCATTTTAAGGGGGGTAGACTGTAACACCCGAGACTTTTATGAGAAATTTTTTTTTTATGTTATATAAATCATCAAAGGAATCTTTCACTACACACAACACTATCTTGGCTTTCTTTACATGCAACAGCGGCCTTCCACGATAGCATGCATTGTACGCAATACCGAGTTTCACTAAACAAGGATATGCTATTATAATATTATTAAAACTAGCCGTTATGAATAGTAATAACCACTTTTTGAAATTTTGTAAATTTTATCTTTCAAAATGGACTTCATTTTTGGATTCGTAATATCGAAATTATCATAGGGTGAAATTTTGGTATTTTTCTGAAAACCTTCAATTTTTGATGAATAATGAAAACACTAGGTTACTATTTAAAAACCAAATTTTTATTTAAATAATTATTTATTTTATTTAAATTTATTTTTTTGTCAAAATTGATACATAATACCTATATATGTTCAATGCAATTCATTGGAGTCATTTTATAACAATTTTAGATATATAAAAAGTTTATTGAACTTTTCACCGTCTTTTACCCACTTCCTAGGAGAATTTCCAAATTCAAATAAAACTTAATTTTACCACTTCTGTGAGTGGAATTTCAAAAATCTATGAGACACGGTTGTTGTCAGTAAGTAAAATTTGGTTCAATGAGATGAAAATAATTTTTGGTGAATAATAAATTTTTAATTTTTTTTACCACAGTTAAAAATAAATAGGGTAATTAAGGGTAAAAATGATATTATTATTACCATAAAAAATGTCCTATTTCTATTGGATAATTGTAATGCGACCGAAAACAACATTAGGGATAAAATATTACCCTTTAGGTCCACATGGATTAGATTAGGAAATTTATTATTAATTTATTTAAAGAACAGTTAAAATAGTTAAAATCAAAGTTTAATAAATAAATAATTTTTAATATAGGGATATAGATAATATAAATTCGACTATAAATATTCATTAGAAATCTAAAACAATTTCCTACACAATGGTGTTTTATTTGTAATTTTTAGACTTTAAATAATTTAATTTATTTTTGACACAATGATGATGCAGTAATTATATTATTAATGAAATATTGACATAATTGATGTTATAGATACCCAAATAAATGTAATTTGAAACATTTTATGAATTACAATAATTTTATATGTTAATATGACATGTTAGTATTGATTTAATTAACTTTTTTCGAACAAATCATTCTGTTATGATTTTCACAAAAATCAATTACCAAATAATGTCAAAATTGACATAAAATAGTTTTTAAAACAAATATTATATTATTAATTGTTATTTTATTCCTAAAAATTGATGTTTTGGCCGAATGACTTATATAAGGATATATTTATTAATAATAAACAACTTGGGGTATGTTTGTCTTGTTATAGTAAGTTTATTAGCTTTATAGTGTAAGCAAACAAGAAGACATGGTAAAAGTAAAATTATTTAACATAAAGTTAAATCTAAATGATAAGGTTAAATTAGATACCTAAAATTGTCTAAATTATATTGTATGAGAGGCTTTCGACCCATACCCACCTTAGATTCGAAATAAATCAATTTGGAGCTATTAAAAACTGAATATGGCTTTATAATAAAATGATATTTTTAGTTTTTCCAAAGGTGCTCGTCTCCTCCCTTATAAAAGTGCACCTCCTCCCTCTCTTCCTCACACCACTTTGAGCATTCATGCTCGGCCGAACCCTGAAAAATTCTCTTCCCCATTTCCCTTAAAACATCGTAGAGGTCCTGGTCTTCTTCAAAGACCAATTTTAGTGCCCTAAGAGGAGGTCTCAAAGAGGCGCTTCAAAGAAGAGGTAATGTCTGTTACCGATTCGTTCAAATTTATTTCTTCTTCCACATATTCATCTTTAGTTGTTTCATTATGAAGTAATAACATCAGTATCACTCATATACGGATATGTTATTATAATAATGAAACATCCTTATTTCACCATTTATCCATCCTACGGAAAACGAAATCACTGCGCGTGCGTACGTACGAAATACCGTCTCCACGCCGTGGTGTAATCTATTTTCCACCCCCACCTTACTTGGATGCGTATAATGGTGTAAATAATAACTATATATGATTATTGTAATGTTATATTGATTCTTAAATAGTATACATACACTCCCATACAATTGCACGATCATGGGAACGATATCATCGCTCGTGCGTACGTACAGAATATCGTCTCCACGATGTGATGCGACTCATTCTATATGATTTTAATTCCATAATGATTAAATAAATGAATTGAGTGAATAAATATGATATGTATTAAACTAATACAATTCTGGAAATGAGGTATCTATAACCTAAAAAGAATAATAAGAATTTATTCAACAAAACACGCATAAGAACAAAAAGCAATAAACACCCGAATAACAAGTAACAACGAAATATTACTAATATGAAGCTAAGAATATGACCATATATGATATCATAAAAATTATTATGATTATGTAATAATTCAATGGCATTATTTAAATCATTATACAAGAGGTTCAGACACTTATGAATCAAATCAGACTTAAGGTAAGGGAAAATCTCGCAATCTCAATTTTTATCAGAGATTTTTTATACTTAGCTAATTAAATGGGAATATTTATCATCCAAATCCATGTTTCCTCAATATGTAATATTATTTACATCCTCCTAAAATTGTTTAAATCCAATTTTACCCTCTTGTGAGTTTTTAGTAAAAGATATGAAAAGAATCTTTTATCGTTTTTCGTACGAGGTACTTTTTGACTTTTCTGGGAAAAGTATGGGAAGAATGTTTTTTAACATATACGACATGAATGGATTTTTAGAACATTATTTACATGAAGATTACTTTACATGTTTTCAAGTTTATTTTTAGTCAACTTATTTTAGTTTAAAAGTTTATGACATGTTAAGAAAGGAATAATGTTTTTGAAGTAGAAAGGATATTTTCCTCAAGAATGGAGTTCAAGTGTTTTATCAAAATTATTTTCCATATAAGATAATATAAGTTTATATTTATATCCCTATTTTTACATTGATATGATTATGTTATGATGGAATTATTTTTACAGTATCCTTTTATGGATTATGTTATGATGGCATGATGTTTAAGATTCCCATTTTTATTACATGGGTTATGCTATGATGTATGGTTTATGATTTTGTGGAACACATAAGAATGGTATAATTATGAGATGGGTGGGACCTATATATCCCTCCAATGAATTGGGTAAAGATTTATATCTTATCAGATAGACATGGCTGGAACAACAGGTTAAACCGGTTCAGTGAAACAGGACTGAAACGAGGAGTGTACTCGGTTCAGAAATGGACTTTGTCCGCTAAGATAGTCTTGGAAATGAGTCTTGACTAATAAGAAATGATTTTCTATGATTATGTGTGTATGCCCCAAATTTTCATGTTTTAATTTATGATTATTGAGATTACATTTCACTACTATGATTTATCCCATGTTATGAAATTATGATCTCTTTTGCAGGTTAAGATTTCCAAAATGTTATGTTCTTATGAATATGATGTGATTGATATTTATTTTGTTTACCCTTACTGAGCATTTGAGCTCACCCTTTTGTATGTTTTATTTCCCCAGGTTAGGAAGATGGTTATTAAGAAGTATATGTCAAAAGGGACTCCAGATATGATGAAATAAATGGGAGACACTGTACATGCTTTATGAACCAATTGTTTATGTTTCCCAGTTTCTAAAGACTCTATACCTGTACGGTCCTTTCATGGTTTTGTTATATGTTTTAATAAGTATGATTCAATTTTTATGTATTAAAAATGTATGTAAAGTATGGGTCGTTATATGTATCTTCCTCATTGTTGAAATATATCTTTCCAAGAAAATGATATTTCTGTTTCTATTTTTTTGTGGGCCACATCCGCACCATTGGACAACATTTTCAGATCTATTATTATTATTATGTATTTGATTCCCTTAATCCTTTATATATCAACATTGATATATTCCTCTTAGGCCAAACCATTCTATTGGTTGGGGTGAAGCATGTTAGTTTATTATTTTACGTGTTTTTTATCATTTCCAATGAATATTTTTCTTATTGAATTGATTATGATACTCAATGGTTGATTATATGGAAATCATTATTACATTTTCATTCTTACATGTCGGTGGATCCCGTTGGGTGTCTATCTGAAACATGTTTTAGGTAGGTGGTTATTTCTATAGCCTATATTGTATGAATTATATTTCATTAGTTTTATATACTTTTTTATAAATGAATTTTCAGGATTATACTTTGTCTATGGAAATAATTTTATTAATAAAATATTATATCTCCCATATTTTTTGTAAAATGAATGGTATTATCAATGAAATGTGAGACTGATTTATTAAATTAGTTATGAATCATGATTTTGATGGAATGGATTGGAGAATGTAGAACATGGAAGTATGGAAAACATGTTTGGAATGTGCATTAATATGCCTTCTCTTTTGATACTATCGAGGTGTTCACTCATGGTGTTTTCCTATGGTCTATAATCTTTTTATTCTATGACCTAGTTATACATGTTGACAGGTTCACTTATTAGGGAGTTATTTTGATCTCTATAGTCTATACATATAGCAATACACTTTATGTTATTGATTTATTATGTTTTGTTAATAGTTTCTTAGGATGATCGACATACTTTTTTCCACAGAACGATGTTAACAAGGATTTTGGTTTTTCTACATTTGATTTGAAATGATATGTGCTACATTATTTTCTTTGACTACTTTGATCTATGTGATATTTTTTTAAAAATATTTTACCATGATTATTTGGAAATATATAAAAATGAATTTTTACGATAATTTTGATATAACAATTGTTTAACATATTACCAATCTTATTTTTCATTAATGTTGATCGTATTAGGATTATTTTATAGAGACAGAATATGGAAAACCTGGGTGAGATACTATAGAGCCATCTTATCTCTCACCCAACACACCCCTTCGGTGTTGCATAAACCATGTTATTACATTTTATGCAGGGAAATGTGAGGGAACATGTTGATCAGGTGAGTTTTCTATCAACTTTTTTTGTATAGCTATTGGTGATAATGTGGGGGGTTTTCACTTTCTGTCACTTGGAGTAGTTTTTTTTGTATTTTTCCTTTTCATCTTGAATATGATCTTGGATATTATTTAGAAACATATAGTTTTTATGGATTCTATTGTTTCATATTAATTATGGAATATATTTCCTTTAATCCATTCCAATATTTCCATATTCTATAAACAAGTATTCTATGTTTTCTATTTTAAGTTTGAAACGATCATTCCCTTTGGTTGTTATTGAATCCTGGGATAATTTCCCCAACTTGTGGGGATCGATAATTCCCATCCGATATATGATTCTTTCATTTAGGTACCTCTTTGAGTGGGTATCTAAGTTAGGTTCATCACATTAATATTATATGTGGATGATCATAATATACAATATTTCAATAGGATTTTTTCCCCCTTAGGGTGCTCTGATTATATTCACTAAAAATAATAATTTGAATTTGATATTATGTTATTTTTTTAAAGGTTATATCAATAAACCATTAAAAAATATTTCTTATAGAAATTTATAACCTATTTATTGGGTTAGGGTAACTACATTTTTACTGCACGATTGAGATTCATTTGAGGCATTATTTCGAAAAATATATGATTTTAATATGTACAATAGATGGTAAATAAAACAAATCAGGATGATTTTAAAATTATTTTGATTTATTTAAGGGTAACTACACCTCCAAATTCCTCTGAGGACTTGAAAAATGATGTCTCCCACAATTTTATAGAAAATTAATCAATTGTGTTCAATATTGTTTTGTTATCACATAGACTTTAAGGGATTCATAATTCTAGTATTATTTAAATTTTTTTCATGAATATATTTTATTAAAACTATTTTCATAGTAATAACTATGAATTTATAATGGGGTAGTTTTAAAAATGATATTATAGGGCTTAAAATATATTCCGTGAAATGTATATAATTTGGTATGGCTTCTTAAGAATTATCATTGTCTCAAATATGATTTCTCTAATCTGGTAACACTGTGGATCAGAGTAACATAGATTGGGGAGAAATTCTTATTGGATGACTATTTTTATTCTAATTTATCAGGAATTTATGGGTATATTAACCTCCTTACCAAAACATTCCATTCCTATCGTAAATAATCTATATAAATATTATTGTGTCACTTGTAATGTGATATTAGGATATATATTAATTTATAATGTTTATGTAGTGGAATATGATACTTTTTATCTTTAGTTTTTTGGGGTAATTCTACAAATTGTAATCTTTATCTTGAATATTCAACACATGAACTCCATTTTTAGAAAAATAATCTATTAGGTGAGTTTTTTATCTTTTAAATTATACATAAAAGAGTTGTGAATATTTTTACTTATTAATTATTTAATCTACATGTGAAAATGGGTATTAATATATATATATATATATATATACTCATTGATATTATATATTCTAAGGGAATGATGAAATATATTTTCTATTTACTCTAGTTAGTAAATAATATCACTAACCAAAAATTAGGGAGACCCAAACATTTTCAAATCATTGAGAGATTTATATATTGGAAACATATCGTTTTCATTGATTTCCCAAATGTATTATATAATAGCGATTTAGATGTTTTTTATTTATCATTTTTGTAATGGTATTATTGTATTCTTGATATACGTATGTGGTTTTATGTAAAATATATTATCTAAAACTAATTGAAATTATTATTGTTATTTCTAGATTATTGAGTATACGTTTTTGATGTATATTAATGAATTTTTTAATGCATTGGATATCACCATATCATGGTCTCATTTTCTAATAGTATGTTATATTCAAAATTAATTCAATTTAGACCATTTGAGGAGTTATAATAATTGTTATATTCATCACCATTATGTAGAATAAATATTATTATAGAAAAATTGAGTAGAAAAATCATTATTAATGGGGTCACTACTATAGACTAGTAGATCAAAAAGTGTCTACCTACTACTCATATCATAGAAAAATAATAGACTCATAAAAGATAATTACATATTAGGAGTAAAATTATAGATAAGGATTTTTAATTTTGGTTCACCTTTATTAAGAATGTAATGATAGAGTAAGAATGGAAAATTAATGCCTCATTTTACAATGTCACTTTGGATCATATAGTAAATATGTGATATTTTAAAAAATTTAACATTACATTTAAAAAATTTATAACAAATGATTCTTTCATGATTTTTAGATGAAATATATATGAACTACATTTAGCTCATGTGATCCACTAAAATTATGGAGAATTATATATATATATATATATATGTCCTTAAATGAGAATCTATTGTATAACACTTTTAAAAATAGAAGAAATTTTTTGTGGGGGATTTGTGACCCCTATGAATGTATATTTTTAAACAATACAATATATGTATGTATTTGACATTTTCATGCTTACATGACTTCAACATATCCTTGTATATTCATATAATATTACAATTGAATCATTATATAAATTAGTTTCCTTGAAAAGAGAAATATTTTATAGGATCATTTTTTTCAGTCATGTATCCAATTTTATATTTTATATTTAATTAATTAATGATGTATTATGGTTTAAATTTTTCATTTAGGTGAAATGAAAAAGTAATTAGAGGATATAAACTATTAATTGAACATGAATTCCTCTATAGTATACAATCTAGACTTCTATGGATTCCATTAAGAGTTTTGCGGCTAAAATAGTGGTGAAACAATCTCTATGTGAACATGGATAGGATAATGGTATACCTTATAGATTCCACTGAGATAGTAACTCTTATTATGGTCTAAAAGGACCCTAACAGATTAGGAGTTAATTAGAGAGTGGAATGTTTTTCATATTCATTGAGATTTGAAGTAGAATTCCATATTTTTTCTCATTTTTATTAACGATATTGTATTTCAATTCACTAATTCCAATTCGTACCTCATAATATTTATATGGTAATATCACTCTAATTTCATGATGAGTTTCCAAACAATTATCTGGGTTTAAATAGACACCAGAAGTGAAAGTTTTTAATTATTATTTTTTAAAGTATATTGGGATTTCTTTCTTACAGGATCCAATTTGTTATCCTATTTCTAGTTTAATTAGATTATTTAATTCGAGTGATTAAAGAATTATTATTCAAATATGTTTTATTGATAAATAATTATTGATTATGTGATGGATTATTTCACTAATTTTGATATGTTCTATTAAATTAAATTTTATTAATCATGTATATCTATTATGAAAATACAATATTTAGTGTGACTAATGAAATGTGCATTAAAACATTTTAAATGTGTATAAATTATAACTATCACATCGGAAAAATTAAAATTCATCATAGTAAAAAATAATGTAAATATTGGGGAATTAATGAGTTAGTGACGAATATTATTGTACTTATTAAAATAAAATAATTTCGAAATATTATCTAAATAGATATATTATTTTATATGTGTTGATATTTTGTTTTCCAAATTTTTAATAATATTATAATATTTTTATTATGATACTAAATTTAATTGTTGTTAATTATTTTTATGTGATAGAATGAAAATTTATTAATGATTACTCCAAAGATGATTACATTTAATTAATCCTTTAAATGATGAAATTATAATCTAATTTTTATTATTTCAATATGTCGACATGAGAAATTAATTAATGTTATTATATATACTGATGGCTTATAGAGTGTGTAATAAAAAAGAATTATAATTTTATAATTAATTTATGACTAATACTTACAAAATTATTTTATAAATTAAGGAATTAAACAATTATCCAATGGAATTCAATATAATAAAATTATTCATGGTGATTTATATGTTAAATATTAATTTTTTTGACAAAAACAAAGATTGATGAATGGTTTTCTAGATAATTATTATCGTTGAGAACTAGTTAATTAAATGGAATTACTGAATTAATTTATATGTAATGATTTTGTAGTTATAATGACCTACATTTTATATAAATTATGAAAATTATTAAACCTTTTTATTAAAGAGAGTATTGGATGGAAGATTCCATAATATTTGATTATTATTAAATATTTGAATTTGTAAAAATCCATTTAAAACCCAGGATTACATAAATTGTGATATTTCATTTTTTTAAATAATAAATATTGATTGAAATATTATAATGTGTTCCTAAATGTTTTGTAATTATCCCTATGAATATTATATTTTAAAAATGATTTAATGTGTTACTAATAGAAAATTTATATATTAAATTTCAAGATAAATTATTGATTCCTGGTCAAATAAAAAAGTTCACATTAGAATGATATTATATACATAAAATGAATTATTTAGAAAAATAAATCTACATATTTTTATAAATAGTCGGTGGTATAGAAATAAATATTCATTGACCTGATTTATTTTATTGATTGGAAAAATATTTTTTTTTTGTATTATATTTTGTTAATTTCTATGTAATGATTGATGAAATAGAAATAATGATAGGTATGTAAGTTAATAATGTATCGTGTAAATATTTAATGAAGTGTTGATTGATGTATCTATGTTAATAATTGTAATATTTATTTATAAATTCAATTATATTAGTGAAATAATTGAGAATGTATTTGGATATTACATGGGGGTTAAGAATATGTTAAAGAAATTTTTATGTTATGATATAATAAATGGGTTTAAGTTAATCTGTGTTACGCCTTGGCACAATAAATGTAATGAACCCAGCCTTAGTGGTCTAGATCTACTGTTTAATTCATTACATTGGATTAATATATAATGAATAACATCCCTATAGATCAAATAGTTATTTAGTCTAGGTAAAACATTACACACCTGATTCTTGATTTATATTTGAATATATAAATATAATCAATATTTTTTCAAGAATTTCAGAATTCCATGTATAATATCATGGAATATCATTCATAGAAGACTTCATATATTCATAGGAAAGGAAACAAATATATGGGTGATCACATATGATCAATATGAATTAAGTAAAGTGGAATCTATCATTAATAAACAAACATAATCAACATGGATAGATAAATAATAGATCACACATTCCATAAAAAATACATGATTATCGTTAGTAGATAATTGTTATTCAATTTGGAAAGTTAAATACCAGAACCCACATCATGACTAATAAATAAATTAACCCTCATGGTAAAATAAGAAATAATCAATATGGAAATGTAAATAACTTAACACAAATTACATTTAAATAAATTTCCATTAATGAATAAGAAATACATAATCAATATAGAAAGGTAATTAATATAATTAACAAGCCATTTAACCAGTAAATTGAAAATGAAATGCCTCCAAAGAAAATATCATTGTGAAAATATCATGGTAATAGTAACTGAATTCTTATTGAAGGAATTTCTTAATTTTTAGACATCATGCTCACAAGAATCATGATACCTCTACTATCTTGACCTTTTAAAAGATAGTATAGACCCATAGGTAGAATTAGGATTTATAATTGCTTATTAATTCACCTCATGGGACAACAAATCATCGAAGGGATGTATAATTTTTTTCCCCACACATCAATGTAAGTATAAATAATTCCTTATATATAATGATTGATTTAATTCATGAACCAATATTCTTTATAAAAAATATTTTTATTGAGTACGGAATAAAAAATTTATGAATATTTCCCAGTTAATCAAATAACATTAAATGTAAACCCAATATATAAAAATGGTAAATAATTTAGGAAAAAATCACATACATGTTATAAATATATTCAATATTTAACTATAATATTGTATATA
This sequence comes from Viscum album, assembly GCA_963277665.1. Taxonomy (NCBI): domain Eukaryota; kingdom Viridiplantae; phylum Streptophyta; class Magnoliopsida; order Santalales; family Viscaceae; genus Viscum; species Viscum album. The sequence continues at coordinate 1,426,599,761 of OY728125.1, forward strand.
AAAATGTTATTTGGATTAAAAATAAACATATACATGATACAAAAAATATTTATATTTAAAACAGTTTAATTGAACCGTGATCATAAGAGAGTGAATCATTCAATGGAATATTAAATATTCCAATAAAATAATTAATAAAGTTAATTTCAATACATTTTTTTCTATAATGGATCATAAACAAAACATATACATAAATTGGGTGATATCATTATAATATATCTCTAGTGGATCATATGTATAATAAAGGGTATATTTAATAGATGAATGGAAATATAAAAAAATGTCATTAAAACATTCTTAATGGGAATAAAATTTTCAATATTAAAAACACATCAAATAAAATGTATACAAAAAATATTGAAAATAAATTTCTTAAACAATAACTTGTGAAACTTATAAATAAAATTTAAAACATTGACTGGTTATTATGATAAGAAATGTTTTACCTACCGTGTATATTTATACATTGATTATTTTCACATATTTGATAAAATCCATACATGAATTATTTTTAAAATGACCTAACTTTTCCATTTTTGAGAAATTTAATATGAAAAATATTTGTTAATTTTTTTAATAATCCATTTGGAAAATTATTAAAACATTTTTTATAATTTTTTTTAAAACAATACTTTAAAAGGGAAAAAATTTGGAGAGAGAAATGTAGTCAGATTTTCATAAAAAATAAACATTATTTTAAGAAAAAATTAATCAAAAAAATAATATTATTATAATTAAATATCACGAATCATTATAGTAGTATAAAATTTAATGGGTTTATTAAACAATGATGGAATAATTTATTTCAAATGAAATTCATGAATAAATAATCTTGATTAGAATGAGTTTGTGAAATAAACTCTTACAAGGATCATAATGTAGAAATAATAATTAAACAATGAATTTATTATGTGTATGAACTATGAATCTACATAAAAATTTTAAAATAAAAAATAAAATAATCGTCATTCATCTCACACATAATTAAATAGTATCAAAGATTATGAAGAAGTAATATATCCTAATAAAAAGAAATTGAGTTGTGAAATTATTTACCACTTGGTTAATGATATGTATTATCACATTCGATAAAATAACTAATATTGAATGTTCAAAAACAAAAAATTATTAATTAATAATTAAATTATATTTATAATGTTATTTATACAAATCATATAATATAAATAATGTGGAAAACATTACAATGCACCTCAATGAAGGGAATTTGAGATGAAGTCCATTACCTTTTGTTTCTTTTGGTTGAACATGATTTAACCACCTATATAATGGGTTTAATAAATTAATTAATTTATTATGAAACCATATTCATATTTATAATATCATATACGATCCTTTTATAATATTTTTTTGCTCGTTCATTAATAATATTTCAATATTTTTCTTATATTGTGTGTAAATTGTCTTATATTCGGATCCATGCATTTCTCTTAAAGTGACTGTTCTTGTGAATAATATATGTATTTCTATAGTATAAAGAAATAATTCAATGTTAGAAACGGAATATGTTTCCATTTTTTTAATTATATGAGTTATTTTTTATGGTTGTGAAAAAATGAATCAAATGGACTCACAGAGATGATAGGTCGTATATTCAAATAGGTGAAAATATCATTTCTATAAAGAGTGAAATTGTATAGAAGTTATTGATATATTATTATAATAGAATAAATATAACTTATTATATATGAAATTTATAATGTTTTTTACATTACATGATAATAATATGTAAACAAATAATCACATCGCTTCATGAGGTGAAAGTATGTCGTAAATTGTTGAAATGATATCATATATTAAACAGAACAGAATCAAGAATAAATTATGTGATAATATAGTTACATTAGTATTATAATATCATAAATATAATATACATGTGTGTTTATGATGTAAATGTGGCATTGATTATTACACTCGACAGACTGATTTTGTTGGGGGTTGAATGTTGCACAATCATTCATGTCATGTTCACCATTTAGAAAAGGTACCCAACAAGTTTTATTCATTGATCTGTAAACACCTAATAACTATTATATCTGTGATTATTTATGTACCTATCTTCATCTATAGTCATTCATTTTGATACTTGTCCAACTACACTTATGAACTATCATTTTCTAAGAAGATGGGAGTTTCAGATCATCACAGCCTTTTTGGTGGAATTATTAAGTACTCTAGGACTCATATATATTAAATATATATTTAAGAGTCATTGGTTGATCACCGAGTATTAAATGGTTCAACCATGATTTAATTATCAATTATTAATAGAAATGGATTTGGAATCATCTATCTACATAAGTGGTTCTCTATTGTCAGAGATTTCTATATGAATATAAGGTTCTCTATCAATAGTACCTATGGACTATATACCCTTATCTCTTTTTTATTATATTTAATGTTTTAATCCAAATGATGAGGTTCTCATTAATTTAATGTCATCTATAAATATGTGACTGTGTATAATTTATATATTAGTCCCATGAGATATGTTTTCTACATATCATCATAAAAAGAATCATAACCCAATTAGTTATGATCCACATAAAAAACACATCATAACTTTTAAGGAAATTTTATAAGACCCCAAAAGTGATGTTTTAAATCCTATCTGATGGGTGTACATGTGGAATATTTCTATCCGTATATGATGTGTACTTATTTTAAAGAGTCTTGAGGTTCTTATGATAGATGAGGCCTCTATTGTGGCATATGATCTTACCAATAATATGGCCCCATAAAGTTGAATAAAAGGCAAGATGAGAAGTAATATTTCCCTCTACGCTTGATGTGAACCTACTAGGAATATGGATTGGAGGATATTATATATAATTTTGGTTTTTGGGTTTAGAACTCACGATGGCTTAATACATATCCTATTTTGTCCGAAATCATTGCCCACAATGTTCAGAAGGATGAAGGGTTTATCCTATGGAAGAGGCTGATGGTTTATTGAGTATATTTGGGGATTATACCGTATATGATGCTCATGGTTGGTTTTTGACTAAACATGTAATTATTCCGTTATTTCATAGGATAATGTGGATATCAAGATCTCTTAAAACCTCCATTACCACATGATTCATGCTTAGTGTGAGAAAAAAGATGAATTGGTAGATCCGAGAAAACCAGACTATCTAATGTTTCTCATGGTAGACATTGCTTACGCCCAATGGGAGTTGAATTGAAAATGAAATATAGTAGACCAATATCAACTCATTATATTACCCTAGACAGATGAAGAGGAACGAGTGTTCCACCTCCCTTATGAAATTATAGGGTGATACTGTAGGAGGGATTCACATTTCAGGTTCCTAAAGAAGATAGGATAATAATACACTATGCCTCCAGGAGAATGGAGAGCATGATTATCCCACTCCACTCTTTGAATGAGGAGGTACATAAGTGTACGTACAAGTTCAATACAATCATTATAAAATGAATTTATTCTTGATATAATTCTAAGGACCCCCACCTCATTGAGGAGGTTACCAGTAACATATAATTTACCAAGGGTGTGTAGGATTTATATGACACATTGACGTGCTTATAAATTTGATTATAACCATTTTATGGTTTGAAGAGTTTCCATAGAATGATGCCTCACAAAGTGGGTAACTTTAAATATAGAGCTTCATAAAAAATGGATTATGATTATTGATATTGGGGTAGTTCATGGTGGGGTCTTGGTTGGAATGGACACCACATTGGAAGATGACTGTAATTAAAGTAGAGAATAAGATAACTCGATGATTCCCTGTTCAACATATGGATTTCATGGGAACTATATTGTTACCTAAAAATATAATTTTTCTACTTGGGAATGGGTGGAATTGAGGTAGCACTTTTCTATTTAGGCCTAAGTTCTTTCTATATGGTGTCTTCTTATATGGAATTATGTTCTTACCATACATTGATTTTCAATGCAGGTATGAGTTCTTCTTGTATATAATCTTCCTACCCATGACAAGAATCCCTCTATTTAGATTCTAACTATTAGAGTTGGTGGACCATGAAGGGGTCATCCATTTATTCTTGCATCCACATAAATTTTTGAGTCTACAGATGTTGTGTTAATTCCATTTATTTTTATTCAATGTTATGTGTTTGTTTAGCTACATAGAATTTGTGAATGTCACACATTTCCTTAGTCATTATTCCTTTTTTCATCACTGATTCCCCTACTCCCATTTTTTATTTTATAGTGTAATGGGGTTACTAGATACCAAGATGGATGTATGGCCATGGTGGGTCATGAGGAATATGTTTTCCGGATCCCATGATGGACTCCCATGCATGTAAAATTTCTTTTTGTGGGGGACATTGTATATTTTCAACCCCCATAAAATGACTTTTTCTTTGTGGGGGAAGGTCGTATGCAGTTTTGTAAATCAAATAATAGCTCAAAAAATAGTTTTGTATTATTCTTGGGTGCCTCAAGACACCATCTCTTCAAAAATGTTTTTAATTTGTGGGAAACCTAGTGGAATATTGGATCACTATGCGAAGCAGTAGTCCAAGTAGTGAAATTATATATGTTGACCCGATCCTTCTTCATGACATCCCATCCTTTAATATATTTTTCCCTTAAAATCAACTTTAGTTTATTTTTCACATAAAAAATTTAGGAAGATATTTTGTTCTTCTCCACGTGATGTTTTCAGGACCAAAAAAATACCCCCATCAAATTATTATACTAATTGGATGAAAAAAAGTTGATTCTGATGATGATATTATACATGTTTTGAAATAGTTTTCCATATTTATGTGGACCCATAAGATGGGACCAAACCTTTAAAAATGAGGTCCATACATACTTGGCTACTACCATGTCTCTCTGAAAAAAAATCCCTCTATGAACTCCCAATCTCTTAGTGCTATTCTGTATGGAGTTAAACATTACAGATGAAATTCTCTCAAACTCAATATAGGTAACCAAGAAACTAAAAATCCAATAATCTGTATTGATTATATATGGTTATTTTTAAATTCTCCACATGAATAATGGTTCTCAAGTAATTGCATTGTGAGATGATTCCTCATGAACTAAAAATTTATGAGGATGATGGTTTGTGGGAGGATGCATTGCGATCCAATGGTTTGTAGGATAATAGTTTATATTTCTTCATTATTTGTCACTTTTATGAATACTAACGAATTAATTTCAGATTTTTTTTGTAGAAAATATAATAGCTAGATCTATCACATTCAAATTTAGATTCTTATTTCATGAGGGATACAATGACCCATTCCGTTGAAAACAATTGCAAAATCAACAGTGACTAGGTCTATCGATCTCTTGTATGACTTATTAGGGTATGTTAAAGGGGGTATCCAATATCATAATTATTTCCTATTTACAGATATGTACATACATTGGATCTTTCATTCCTAGAACCATTCCAATTAAATCAACCCGCAACCTCAATAATCAATAATGGTATCATTCCTTGAGATATCATATTGTATAATGGTGCATTAATTCTAGAATCAAAAGTTGAAAAATTTCTATTGAATTTCACTCCACTATTACTCAATGAATCCATCACTGAAAAACCCTTTTGATGTGTGTTGGATATGTGGTTTTAGGCCTCATAGGATAAGGATATATCTATTTTAAATCCATCAAACTGTAAAGAGAATGAAATAGTGGATCATCTCCACTGTCACAATCATTTAACATATACTCCTTATGCTCCACACTAGAACTTTGGTAATTGATTTGCATCATTCCAGGTGAGGGTATCTCATTTCAGTAAGAGAGTAAACCTTAATATCTAAAATTTGTGGATATATTTTATTTGAGGGGTATGCACCCTCTAGGATTTCATTCCAATTATACTATGTCTATATTAGGTGTCCTCATATCGTTAATAGTGAATGATTAAAAAAAATTTAATCGTGGCATAACAACTTTGATTAATGTTCACTAGGGAAATCAGGAGGTGCCAGATTGGGATCCCTCCACCTATTGGTCATCATTATTCACTAACATGGTCTAATTTCAAAGATTTTATCTGATCATACCGTAGGGATAAATTAGAAAAAAAATTCTATTTTCAATAGTTAACTGGTGCCTAAGGCCAAATAGGATACTAGGAAAATATTTGGGATTTCCCAGCATATAAAGCATCCAAATAATAACATGTCTCTAAAACCCAAGGATGATATCGGGACATTGGAGTTCAACTTCCTAGGATAATTGGATGGATACTCAAGCTTTAATATTAGTTCATACTTATGGTACAAACCCAACAGTTTTGAGGCCCTGAGATGCTTTGAGAAATTACCACTTAGTTAGTGATATATGGTGCTTTTGAAATGAGAAAGAGGTTATATTTGATGGATAAAGATACATATCCACTATTGAAACCATTTATAAAACTGATTACCTTGATATAATGGATTTCTATATTCTATATCATGTCATCTCATTCCACTAAACATAGAAATATTACAAATATACCCATTGAGTGATTTAAACGGTGATTCCTAAGGTCAAAAGGGTGAAGAAAATGATAGTCACATTTTTTATGGGGATGATGAGGCAATACCAACTATTGAAATTGTCTGCAGGGTACTCATCCTTTTAGTTAGGGCCATTCAGGCACTTGGTCCCATTGGGTTCCATGGTGGCTGGGATGCCAAGAAAGCAAGTGCAATTTCCAGAACCCGATCCACATCCCATTAAGGACCCTCAAAAATTTTCCATTCCTTTCACTACAAACATTCTAGTGGATTGAAAGTAATGGGATACATGTAGAGTAATAATATATTCTATAGAAATTAGTAATATACTTTAGGAGGAAAATTTTGATCTCGAAGGGTTTGGGCTAATCACTGCTCCAAAAAGAATCTATTTCTGGGAGAACCCTGAGAAAGTGGACATATACTTAGAGGAGATGGAAAACTGCATTAATTATTTCAAGGAAATTATTTAATAGTCTAGTTAGGTAATTGTAATGGTAATAATGATGGAAATATGTGATGAAGTTGATGAAGAGGTAATATAGTTATTTGTATCAAGTAATTCTCCTTTTATTTTTGTGATCCGTAAACCCTACTAATTATATTTTATAGACCCTGTGGAGATTCAATCATCCATCTATTCACAAGATTACCCCACAAGGGGTACCATAGTGGTGGAGAGAAACCATTCAGGCATGGAATCCACATGAGAAATCTCTCCCAATACAATGGATCACATGGAAGTGATTCTTACAAATCATGTAGGTTTATTTTCACCCCATAACCACCCATTAATCCTACGAGACAATCTCCATGGAACACCAAAACATGATGGAAACAAAAAAAAGTTGATGATACATATCCAAATAGGGAAAATATGTAGATTTTTCATTTCTTTATACATCCATTATTATGTGTATTTCCATGTTCTGATTAATTATTTCATAAATCAATTGGGGCAGGTCTTGAGATCCAATCATCACAAATCACCCATGGGCCTATATCCCCGAATTCTTTAGAGACTAATGTAATACCGGTACTTGTACCTAATCCATATGTGGATCCATGACTAGATGAGGAAACACTAAAGGTTTTGAGCCACATAGAGTCATGGAATTCTGATCATGTTACATAAGGACCCTTAAGAGGGGTTTCATCATGATTCAATGTTCCCATTGGTTGTATTGATCCATCCCTTATACAGTTCTTTCCCATGGAAAAGGGAGAAACTTAGGACCAAAGAGAATCAGAATCACTGCTCATACCCAATTATTTTATCTTTATTCCTTCCAATTTAGTATTAATTATCAACCATGAAAACTTTATTAATTTGGGTAATCATATGAAATAAATATAAAAATACAGAAAAGAACATGAATCTATCCCATGAACAAAGGACATGACACCTTCTTTTCCAATTATTGAGATAATGGTAGTTGGGGATGAAAACTGCTTACCAATTGAATGTATGTTACCCCTATTCTATTTATTCAATTTGTCCTTCAATGTTGAGGTACTAAATTATTTAATGATTTGGATTTAGTATTTATGTTTCAAGATTCAATGGCAGCAACCGCTACTCTCACATATCATGTGGCTTGCACTACATGGTATCTAGCTATCGTAGTGTCATTTCATGATGAAGGTTCTGAGTAAGAAACCTATATAGTATAACTTATTATTGAACACATTAATCCATATGAGAGTGATTATGAAGGGGAATAATAGTTTCCTAAAAACATTTATGTCTCTCTTCACAATATATGGAAGGACATATGGAAGCTGATTTCTCAAACACCCCTTAGAAATCATTCTGATGAAATTTCATAAATTACACCACATATTTTAATTTCTCAAGTAAGGGAGGGTTTGAATATCATACCAAAAATGACGTGGTCAAAACAATTTTTAAATCATGGGTTGTTTATATAGAGATATATTCTCATATTTCCACTATAGATACCATGGTCTAACATTCCACTTCTAGGAGTATCATTATTAATAAAGATTCTATGAAAATTAATGTGTCATTAATGAAAAAGGGGAAACCTCTAAAGAAGAGAGAATTGGTGGAGTGTCTTCATTAATAGGTAGATCAACTTCTCTGATAGTGGGATTGGCATGAGAAAAAATAGAAGCATTATCAAGAGGTCGTTAATGAAGAGAAATTTCTCATAAAAAAGGATGAGAAGGTAGAGTTGGATTTTAGAAATAGGGTGGAGGAGTTGTGTAATAGTTTCAATGGAAAGACTATAATGTTGTATGAACTAAGTCGGGCTATGTAGGATTATCATTTGGAACTAATTCAATATTAATGAATCCACTAAGTGGGATTTTTTTCTAGAATTTCCTACTCACATGGAGAGACTCCATGTTGTGGTTTCTCAACAAAAACATTGTCCATGAATGGATTTTTTGGGTTTTTTAACCATTCATCTCTTTATTCCATCAATCCTTTTAAATATTAACAGTGATCATAAGGTTGAAACACTATAATAATGTGTGGGGGCCCTTTAAAACCCTATTTTGACCCCATTAATCTTGTTTTAAAGCCTGGTAACACCCATAAATGTCGTTTAATTAAATATTTAATGAATTAACCAGGTGTGTGCATAGGTTTAAACCACCCGAACCTTTAATAACATGTGGGGCCATGTGGTCAACCCACGACCCCGCTCTTTACGTGGTTTTGCATTCTTATCTCAACCATCCCCGGCCTTTATAAACTAAAAGGGTTATCTTGGGTTTCTTTTCTCGATCACCCTATGCTGGAGTACCCTTCGTTCATACAAGAAGCTTTTCGTTCGGACGAGCCACATCGCTATCCGTGAAGTTCGACGCCCGGGCTTATCGTCGATCATTGATAATAGGTAGCGATCCTTCCTTCGACTCTCTTTTCTGTGCATCTTGCGGGGTGGGTGTGCTTTTGTCTCTGTAGAATTGGATGGACCAAACCTTAATGAAGATAACAAACAGAATTCAAAAGAATGAAGGGGAATGGGTTTTATTAATGATGCTTTGATTTATGATCTTCCATGATTTATTATTTCTAAATTGTGTGGGCACACGCCTTCTGAAAATCGTGGCCGTTGGTGGTCTTTCTCAGTGCACTAAAGAACCCATGACTCTGGTGATGTTTAATGGATTGTATTGTGGTTGTGATCCCTTATTGTGAAAAGTAAATTGGTTAATTACTTATATTCGGCTAAACAAATTTAAAGCACCAGAATTAAATCCTTTCTGTGATAAACCCGGTTAAGTAAAACGAATTTGAAATCATGGAGTGTGTTAAATTTTACAAATATGAAAATACCGGCATGGCCCGGACTTGTGTTAGTGGTAGTGATTGGGTTGTTTTCCTTCGTGGGCTGATTGCTAGGTGATGTGGGTGGGGATGGGATCCCCTGTTTTTATACTCTCGGTGGTTGTAAATTTGAGGATGGGATCCTCTGTTATATCACGGATTGGGGTGGGATACTCTGTTGTTTAGAAACCTTTTTGGCTCTTGGTTTTTGGACATGAGGCTGTATCTTGGAGTTTTCCTTGGTTGTTGTTACTTTACAAGAGAACCGATGGTGGATGTTGTAGTTTATGATTGACTGTTTGTTTTACCTCAACTTGTGCTTATGATTATTAGTTTCCCAGTAGTGTAGAAACTTATTTTAAACGTTATTAATGAATATATAAACCAGGATGGGGAAAATGGGTTTTGGTTTGATGTGAGTTATGACTTGGACATGGTACTATTTTTGTTCTTTAGGCAGGCTGAAGAAAAACCTAAACATTGGGTGAGTTCTTGTTACCTATATATATACTTGTAGTTTTTTGTTTCTTATTCGTACCCCACCCAAGTTGAGCACTTAGTGTCGAACACCACCATTTCATGGGGGAGGGTGTTTTTTCCAACACGATTAATAGTGGCTGGTTATTAGCTCCTTTTCTGCTCCCTTTCCCGGATATCCCAATTATCTTCGGGCAGGTTGGAATAGCCTGAGAAGAACGATATATCAACCAAGATCACGATGAACAAGAAAAATAAAGAGAAGGGAAAATTGAAGAATGGTTACCTCTTATCTAAAGAAGAAGAAGCATATGGTTCTCCATATCCAGATGACATTAAAGACACACCAGACTTGTAATGAAATGAGATGGTGCCTTAAGTCTTCTCCCAGAATATGGAAAACCTTCCAACCACAACTGATCAAGAGGTATGTGTTCGTACATATGGTAATTATCCTCATGAGGGAAATTCTTGAAAAGGTGGTGATGATCAATCTAAAACATCTCAAGAGATATCAGTTGAAAAATTAAGAATGATTCTGCATGGTATTCCTGAAGAAATTCCATCCCTAGTTTGCAGTGTATTTCAATGCATGCATGAAAAAATCACTCTGCTAGATGAAGAAAACCAGGTTTTTAGAAAGGCTTACATGTAAAAATTGTCGAATGTTTAATGCTCTCTAGATAGGTTGGAGCCTTTGAAGAAACAAATATAGGAATTGAATAATGTTCTTCATGGTGGCTCAAAGATGTTGAAGGGAAAGAGGGAGTCAATATGTCTCTAGAAGAGAATATCCATGAACATGAAGATGATCTGAAAAAGTGCAATGAATTCAAGGAGGTATGTTTGGAAGAAAACTCCAAAAATAATAAAAAACACGAGTCCTTGTTACAAAAAATAGAAAAAATGCTTGAAGATGAAGTAAAAAGACTAAAGAATAATTGTGAATAGAAGATGACAATGATTGAACATTAGGAAATCATCTTCAATATTAGATGTCTAGAATTGGAATCTTAGTTGATCAATATTTAAAAGACAAGTCTTTAGTCTTCAAAAAAGAAGGAAATAGTTGTTGGTAGTACTCAATGATAAGTGGGGGATTCTACTGTCCAAATACCTCTAACATGTGATAAGATGATCATGGCTACACTCATTGATATATCACAGGTAGTTCTGAATATAAAGGTTTAATCCATACCAAATTATATTAATGAATCTAAAATTTATTCTATAAAAAGTGCATGTTGGAAGAAAAATTCTAAAAAAGAATGGATGAAGAAGAATGAGAAGAAACCTACCACCATGGCGATGGTGGATAGGGGAACAAGTGTGGAAGATAGCTCCTTGAAGATAGAACAACAATTCAAGAAGAAGATTCTACAACCTTATAAGGAAGATGGGAAGAATTCAAGGTTTGTTGGTTAATGCTGGTGTTGTAATAGATTCAGGCATTATGCAATAGATTTGCAAAGACCTGGAAATTTCAAGAATTTTTTTTCTTAATTTCTTTGGAATTTTAAGAGTGCGCAGTTTCAGACGACATCTTATTCCAAGGACCGGTGTGCCAGGGAGTCAATTTCTGAAGTTTAGCTCGGGTACGTTTAGTGAACGAACGAGCGGGTTTTTCAATATTTTAAATCGGTCCTTGGAATTGAAATCCGAGATCACCAATTAACTCGCAGCGCCAATATTTTCATAAAGGGGCCATTACCGAAATTGTGTTTGTGCAGGAGGAGAAGATAGAAATTGTGGATTAAATGATGAATGAATAAAATTGTGAAAAAATTTTATTTTTAAGTATAAGGTGGTTTTATCCTACATGGGTAAGTTGGGGTGGAACATAACTACCCCTGTGAGGATAAATGTTAGGTGGGGCCCACACGAGCCCCAACCTTTCACATTCACATAACTCACTTTAACTCTCATAAACTACCACCTTTAATTATAAACCTCATCCACATCCTTATTAAATTTTCCAACATACATTTAATTAATTAAGAGATTTTGTTTTTCAAAATTTGAATGGCTTGAAAAGTTCAATTAAAATAAGGTGGAAGATTATTTTAATTTGGTTGGCACTTGTGTTGGGAAAATATTTTGGAGAGAAAGCTCCAAAGCCTTGAAGAACTTCTTCCTCCCGTGAAGAACGTCATCTATTCTTCAAAGAATACCGAGGTTCCATCTTCTCCGACAAGGCACCAACGAACGAGCAGGGATCGGTAGCATGATGCGGGCGCAACGAACTACGTTGACTCCAACGTCTTCCTCACATCAGATCCGACGAACAATGAATGAAATGAGGTAGGGGTTAAGTACAATTTTAATGAATTAAAATTGTGCTTGTTTTATCATTGAGCATCTCGTATACTTTGGCCGCTTGTTATCAAAATAATGAGAGGAGATCTGACCTCACAAACACGGCCGATTATCCTCCCAGATTTCTTGTTGATCAATGTTGATGTTTGAGGTGAAGGCGGTGCCGTGACGTTGCACCGCACAGGAACGAAGAGGACCGCAACCGGAGCGGACCACGACGGTGGTGCGTGACGCCGTCGTGCCGCGCTGGAGAAAACAAGGGAGGTCGTGGACGGAGCGAGCCGTGGTGGTGGTGGTGGGGGGGGGGGGGGGGCGTCATTACACCCCACTGGTCAATGAAGAGTAGCGACCTTAGGACGCGGTGGTTCAGCAGGGGCGCGGTCGTCCAAGCTGGCCGCCGGTGCTCCAAGAGGCGGGACCACCGGGAGGACCCCACCGGGGGGGGGGGGGGGCATTTCCAAAAAAATGGGGACACGCCCCCTTCACACCCCGCTCGGCCGACAGCTGAGCCGCGAACGGCTTCCGAACTGGGCCATAGGCCGCGCTGGGTCGGGCCGCCATCGCCGGGCTGGGCCACCAGCGCCAGGCCGGGCCGCCAGCGCCGGTCCGCGCCGTCATCACCGAGCCAGGCAGCACCAGCCGGGCAGGGTCGTACCCAATCGGGCCGGACCCGTACCCGGGTCGGGTCAACCCGGGTCGGGCCTACCCAGGGGGTATTGGGTCGGGTCAGACCGGGCCCAAACCCCCTATTTTCAGACCAGGTTCATTCAAAGGCCCATATCATGGGCTAAAAACCTCCGATCGACGCACCATCAGTTGCGTAGGGATCCTTGGATCAAGACGATCATTTTGGTTTATTATACTTACGATTTCAGCGAAGTTTGGGAATGGCTGGGTTGGTTTGAACACAAAACCAACCGCGCCCTCAGGGCAGAAATGGTTATTACTTGAGCTCCGATCGTCCGATTGACGTGCCATCGACTTTGTTGGATTAATTTTGGTGAGATGGATCTTTTAGTATACTTAATCTGAGGTTTGGACGTAGTTGGAGTATGGCAGGGTTGGATTTTACCCGAAATTCAATCGTGCCCTTGTAACGGAAAAGCTAATAACTCTCAGACCGGACGTCCATTTAACGAACCATCAGTGGAATTAGTAATCACGTTGAGAAACGGTCCCTATGAGTATAACCTTTGAGATTTTTGGGTACTGTTGAGATATGTTCAGTTTGGTTCGTACACGAAACCAACAGGGCCTCCTAGACTAAATGGCTAATAACTCACAGACCGGGCGTTTGTTTGACGCGCCGTCTATTGCGTTGAGTCCCCTATGATGAGGCGGTCCATTGAGATACGTCCATGTGAGTATATGTGTCACATGGAAGTATCGACCAGTAGCTCGGGGAGCATACCCTCCAGGAGACAAGTGTACGGAGTACGAAGACCTTGTAGCTGGATGAGACCTGATGAATGCTTGTCCGATACGAGTCAGTGTGGATTGTATAGCCCAGTGGGGAGGACTACTATGTTTGGGTGGCAGATCCATGGTGGGGAGAACTACTGTGTTTGGGTGGCAGACCCGCGGTACACGACAGAAGGAGTACCTCTGTAGGCTATGAGGGGGAGCATTACTTTGTGAGGTGGAAGACACATGGAGGGGAGCACTACTGTGTTTGGGTGGCACACCCACGGTTCTCAACAGGAGGAGTAGCTCAGCAGTCTAAGGTTAGTGATAAACACCACATAGTTGTGACAGAATCATTGTACTCGTCAGAGGAGGATCTCTTCAGCAGTTGTGGTTATGATATCATTAATGAAAATCCTGGTCTGAGCTGAGTCAATGACCTTTGTGTTTTTCTTTATGATTGAGATGGGTCACTTGATAAATTAGGTATATGTATGGTCATATACCTAAGTAGTGGTTATCTGTTGATTTCATATATGTGTGATACCTCATGATTGAGATGGGCTACATGATAACTTAGGTATAAGTATGGGCATATACCCAAGTAAGGGTTATCTGTTAGATCCTTATTTTTGGTTATCCTTGTGGGATTTAGTAAGACCTTGAGGGTCTCGGTGTCCCTACTGAGTATTGTTATACTCACCCCTACACGGGATATGCCTGAACCTCATTGTGTTGGATGTAGACGAAGGACAACGCTGATGGAGGCCGAGTGTTCGAGGACTGGACAGAACTCGGAGGTGGACCTCACGACGAGTCAGTATATGGAGGTGGAATTCACGACGAGATGGTACTCGGATAAGCATGAAGAACGAGAGTGTTGAGGAGGCTATCTGTACCTACCCTTCAGGTAGGATCCATGGTGGATGATCCAGGAGCTGCGCTATCTGTACCTACCCTTTATGTAGGATCGGAGGTGGACGACCCATGAGATGCTTCTATTTTCCAGCTATTTTTCTTTTCTATTGTACTTTCATTAAGTTGTAGCTGTAATTTTCAGTTGGGTTTGTATTCAGGCGCATTTACATTTTAGCACATTCTTTTGTACTTAGTTTATTACTTCCGCTTGTACTCAGTGGTGTTTGTTTACTTTTATAAAGGTAATTCATTCACAGTTATCGTGATTCATGCCTTTGGTGCTAGTCGCTAGCCCCTGGCCTATTGAAGGAGAGCTTGGGGTAGTCACGGCATGGGCCCCAAAGATGGGTCATGACAAGATTGTTGGTACAACCCCTTAAAAACAAAATCTCAGAGAAATCCCATATCAAGGGGGGAAATCCAGAGAAGAAAAAGAAACTTTCGCAGATCCAAAAGCATAAGTATACTACGAACAAATTTGGAATGTTAGATTACATCTGTGATGTATGGAACAAGAGAGGTCACATGAATGGTACATGGTCATTTCAAAAGGTACCCAAATCTGATATGAAAAAAATATCACAAGAGCTAGCTAAGACTAAAAAAGCATTCTTGGGAAGTAGTCAAAAGAATGTCAGAAAATGAAACACTCCCAATAAGATTCTAAAGTGGAAAGTTGAGAAGGACTAGGATTCTAAATCCAAGAAGTTGAAGGGTAGTGCATCAAAAAAAACTAATAAAAGGGTTGACACATAGAAGAATCCATGTAGAAGTTCAAATGATGATGCCTCAGTCCCTAATTTTATACTAGTGGTTTGAACAAAAGATTTTGAATGAATCAGAAAGATGAAAGATGTACTAGCTATGGATAGTGCTAAATACAAAATGGATATTCTATAGGAAGGCAAAGATGTTCTATTTGTGAGGAGAAACAAGGCTGGTCACCCTGCAAGAAGATTCTTTGAATTTACTTCATCGCAACAAGAATTTTTTAAGAAGATGAATGTTCCACCATGAGATTATAGTTCTTTGAAAACCCTTTAAACTGAGAAGACTCACACACAATGAAATAAAAGATGTACTGAGGCTCACACAATCGCAATCATCATTGAAGATCAGTTCATAAAGTGTGAAGAATAGAGCCTCTTGGTGGATAAAATCATCTCAACCATGTTCTTCACATTGATGATGCAAGGTGGATCCACCTTATTCACTTAAATTTTTGTTAATTGTATTTGTTCTTATCATACATGGAATTGAAGGTGAAAAAAGACATCAGGGGGAGAACACAATATTTAGTGATGAAATGTGTTCCCTTGAGGGGGAGACACATGAAGAAGCTTTCAGAATCATTATCTCAATTCGCATCAACATCAGTTGGTATAAAAATCAATTACTTTGAAGATTTTTTGAAGAAAATGTCATTGGAAATAGTATGTTATTTCTAAATCTATCATCCTTGGTTACTCAAAATAAATATAATTCTACAAAGGGGGAGAAATAATGTTAGTCATTGACATAAGATGTGTAAAAGTTCCTGAATGCCACTTATCATTACAATTGCACTTGAATGTTTTTGATCCATTTTCTGAAGTAAGGGTAAGAGTATTAGGTTGATTATTTTATATCAAACTTGTTATCATAAGCCTATAATTAAAGTGGAAATCCTATGAAGACATGCGTATGAGTTATCATCTCATGTGGTATCATGTTCAGTGGATAATGGAAAACTCGGTTGTCAAAATCAAATACTCTTGTTTTCTACACCAAGCACTGCTCAAGTAGACTTAGAGTGAAATAATTGATAGCTATGTGCTTTAGTATGGATGAATAACCTCCATTCCATGAACATTGTGTTTCTTTTCAATAAGGGGGAGATAATGTGA
This sequence comes from Viscum album, assembly GCA_963277665.1. Lineage (NCBI taxonomy): Eukaryota > Viridiplantae > Streptophyta > Magnoliopsida > Santalales > Viscaceae > Viscum > Viscum album. The sequence goes on from OY728125.1 coordinate 1,426,616,552, forward strand.
AATTAAATTTTGAAAATTAACGGGGGGAGAAAGAAGTAATGGTGAGAGAAAATATTCTCATATTGACATTGACATATTCATTTGAGGATAAATTTATGGTATTGAGACCAAATATAAAGGTGAAGATTGTTGGGACCAATATTTGTATGAAGATTGTATTTATTGTCAATAGTTATCAATGCTAGTCAAAATGAAGAGGGAGATGATGAAGGATCCAAAGTTAATGGAGATAAACTTAAGTGAGGAAGCCTAGAGAATTGTTATACAATCATAGCATTGGATGTCATGCATGGGAAATTCTACATGAAGAAAATTAATAAGATTTTTGAGTTTTTCATAATATCAAAGCACATTTTTCTAAGGTGATACATTTTCTACAAAAATGAATAATGTTGATAAATCAGAAGATGTTTTTATGATTTGAATTTCACAAATATCATAAGTTAGAAGAACTTTCGATGAAAGCCTTATGAAATAATGGTGGAGAAACAATGCTTCCAGTCATGTTCAGTTTTGATTGGAAGGAATGATGATAGTAGAAGAAAAAGAATGTTATAGTACTTTCCATGGAAACTCTGATGTTGCTAAAGTTGTTCGATCAAAGGATACATATCACGATAGTGGAGTTCGTGATGAAAGTAGTAGAATGGATGATATAGAGGTGACACAAAAGAATGTTTTAAGGTGGCACTATTTTCTAGTGTATGCCAAAATTTTAGGGCTAAAAATCAATAGATATAGATATGTGATTTAGGCAAAGGATGTTGCATGATAGTATAGAAATGGTATAAAATTTTGCACACAAGGGATGATTCATGGTTAGAACATTGAAATTTGGCAAATGAATGTAGTGTGTGAAAAATTGGGCAAAGTTTGTGAAAAACAAGACTGCACACAAGAGTGGTTTTGCACGCAAAATGGAACGCAATTTAGTATTTTGTGCTCAAGTGGTGTTTAGAGATCAGAATGAAGGAATATATCAAAGGCATGGACTGCACAAAAAATTGGGCAAAGTGTGCAAAAAAGAGGTCGTGTGAAATATTGGATTTGCACACAATATGGAACACATGGTGAAATTTGGCCCAAAATTGGTGTATTTTTATTAAAATGTCAAAAAATGACAAAGGCTAGAGGTGCGAGAAATATTGAAGATGTTCCCAAAATGTGCGCAGAACATCAGCCTTGTGCGCATAAAAATTGGTTATGTGCAAAATTTGGGTTTAAAGTTTAATGTGGAAGAGAGGATTAATGTTTAGAATGTTGAAAAATGGAAAGGTCACGAGGTGCGCGGAAAATCTAGGTGGTGTGTAGAAATAAAGGAAGGGGTGCATAATATAAATAAGTGAGAGATAATTTTACGCATTTGAAGGAGTTTTATGTGCAGAAAGGGGTTTTATGCATAGGGTCAAAAACACATATAAATAAGAGGTTAACCCCTCTCATTTAAAAGGACCGACACTTAAAAAAATCCCGATCTTTGATGCATGAAAAAATTGAACTAGTGAGTAGGGAGCGAAAAGGAGAACTATTGCATGAAAAAGAAAGTGCTGCGTGAAAATGTGAAGTGTTGCACGAAAAAGAAGTGTCGTGTGAAAAAGGAAGTGTTGTCTGAAAAAGAATAGTTGCCCGGAAATATTTTTTTCCCCAAAAAGAGTTTTTTCTCACAATGTTTGAATTTTATGTACCATCCACCCAAAAGGTTGCGAGAAACATTTGGGGTCTTTGCACATATTCAGTTTTATGTATGGGAGTTCCTTCCAGCTTCTGGGAAAGAAAGTGAAGAGTGCGTTGAAATCCTTTTTCATGAAAAAACATGTTTTTATGTGCAACATTTGAATTTTATGCACAATCCACCTAGAAGGGTGGGAAAAATAATTGAAGGTACTGCAAGCTGTTATCATGTGTTAATCTCACTTCAAGTGTCTTACGAAGAAGGAGAACTGCACCCTCTGTGCGAAGAAGAAACAACAAACAAGTGACTAGTTTTCTCAAACATTTGCAGTGTTTCATGAAGGAGATCCCATGTGTACAGAACTGATGAATACTCACCCTTTTAGTGCTTTACAATGATAGAACCATGAAAAATACCCTCTTCTGTGAAGAATAATCTTACATCCTCTGCATGATGAAGAAGACCTGTGGAGCTATATACATGCACGAATGTGAAAACTCTCTATTTTCACGATTTATATACACTATTTGCATGGGTGTTGTTTCTTGTGGGACGAAGAGACAGATTTGAAAGTAAACTCATATCTACAAACAGGAATAAGAAAGTATACTGATACAATCATGTATTGGTATTGATAATTTAAGGAAGGGATTAAGACAATGTAGTATTATTCCTTATCATACTATGTTAAAGAGAAAGAAAAGAAGAAGAAAATATTATGGCCAAATGAAGATTGGCTATTTTATATGGAATTTTGATTCAGATGATGTAATATGAGCCGATCTTAATTATTTGAATAATCACATTGGGGTATGTGATTCTTACTGATGAAATAAGAATATTAGTGGAATTGGTTGTTGCGCTAAGAATAAGAAAGAATAAGAACAACTGTTGGTGGTCTTGACACTAAAAAATAAAAGGAAGAAAAAGAGAATTGCTTGCCTACTGCTTTTCAAGTAATCATGTGAAGTGTACTGAAATAAATCAAGGGAAGACACTACCTTTTGAAGAAGGATGTAGACTCTCACCACAAGCAATATAAAGAACCATCTAGAGGCTACAAGTTGGACCAGTCTATCACCAATCTATGGAAGATGATTGTTCCCCACCCTCTCTAATGTTTAGGGACTCGCACTAGCTAGATGATTGTTTCCCTAAACACTCAACTGTAACAACATATCACATTATAATGGATAATCTAGGCACTAGTAATATCTGTTCATGGAATGGACATAGCTAATCTTATTGGGTGGTGAACCTTGTAAAAATATTGGGTGCATATTTTTAATGCTTTCTATTATTGCATGATACAAGGAAAAGAGAATAAGTGAATTAATATCCTAACAGGTCAAGTGATACATGGATAAAAAGTTTGAATTGGTTTCAAAATCGCCCAACACTGATTCACCCCCCTCTCAGTGTTAACTACATCCCAAACTGGTCCTCTCAATTTATGATCTTGTGAAACTATATTCAAAACTACTTATGGATAGCATTATGAATATAACTTTGAAAAATAATTAATAAATTTTAACACATGTTAGATCATAAGTAAAAAAATTAATATTCATGTAAATTCATTTTCAACAACCATTAACATATTTTTTTAATAAACTCTTATGGTTTCTCAAAACACATTTAAATAAAATAAAATTCATATTCACATTCACATAAAAACTTGCCTTCCATGAATTAGTTCTATCATTGAATACAATATTGAATTCATTAAACCGTGATTTTATATTAACTATATTTTGCAGAAATAAATATGTTATACTCAATCTATTATTATATCTATTGTAATCTATACATGACATATGTATCTCTATATTAGTTTCCATAAGTTGTCTCAGATGACAACATTTATAACTGTATATTCCATTTTTTAATAGTTAATTCGTATAAGAGATACATACTATTTCAATATCACATAACCTTCAATCCATTCTTCATTATCTAAAGATTAACTAATCATGTGTTTCAACACATCACATGACATTCACCAATAAAAATTAGAACATTGTGTACACATCATATAAATAAATAATCACACTACATGTAACATATCTATGTATAGACACACACTTCCTTAAGAAATCTCAATCAATGTTATAGACATAACAGTAATTATATCAGACGATGGGTCCAATAATAGTTAAATCTAAAATGATGTCATGATCAACAAAATTGCATACCAACCCTTGATTAGCATATTATCAAGAATAATATATGAAATGTATCAATGTATTAAATCTCACATGTAAGGTTTTATTTATCTTCATGTAATGTAAAAAAAATATTGAACATTAACCCCACTATATATAGAAAATCATAGTGTATGACACACAATATAATATACATATTTTTTCATCCTGTATAAAAATTAAATTTAAAACTCATGAGTAAAATATGTTTCTAAATGTAAAACACATAACATGATAAAATCCACATATCAGAACAACCTAAAATATTCAATCATTACCATTTTTAACGAATAACTCAATGTCATACAATGAGAAGAAATTATCATGTCATTGCATGTATTATCGATATCAAACACAGAATAATGATAATGCAGATGTCTAATTTTGAATGATAAGATATATTCTATATATATTAAATATAATTTTTGAATATTATACTTATCATCTATAAATATAGGTATAATCAATAGACTAATGATATACCACAAGAATGGTATTATGCTTTATATATTTTTTAAAGTATTTGTTAAACACATTAAAAAATATTTATTACTTTCCACATCAATATGTTACAAACTAGAAAATTATGATCACTAAAAATATTTAATAGGATATAATGTATGATGAAGTGTAATTTGAATAATTGTGAGATTCATATTCATAATCCCAATATTAAACTCGTTTAATATAATATTCAATCATCATTACTTTACCATATCTAATGTGTTGATTATAATAACTAATTTTGTAAAAAAGACATTGAAAAGTTTCAATTTTAATCCACATCATCTTTTATCATTTTTGTTTCAATAATCCTTAGAGATTATTTGTTAAAATAACATAATGTTTCTAATTATATTAATACCATGCTTTGCCAATATATCTGAAATACCTTTATGACGGAAAATGATATTCAAATTGAATCTCATTGGTATTTAGATTTAAATGTTTCACTTCAATATTCAATAAGGTAAATAATAATCACAATTTTCCTTATATAAATTCGATTTAAGCTAGAGTATATTATTATGTTATCAACCTAATTTTTTTTATGAAATGAAACATATATTTATATTTTGAGTAATTTATTAAATAGATATTTAAATTTTTATTTTATACTTCTCTTCCTGATAAATTGTTGTTATTTAATTGGTTAATTTTCATATATATATTTTAACAAAATGAAATAGCATAAAAGTCATCATTATCAAATACTTTTTATCACTATTTTATCCTAATATGTGTTATATAAAAGGTTAAATCCTAAAAATCATGTAAAAAAATCAAGAACATCTCATTCTAAAAATAATTCTTTAAAATCACTCCCCTTTCATTTAAGATAAAGAAAAAATTGTTTATTGGAAATATTAATCAATTTATAAACATTTATTTAAAACAATTTATTCTTATTACAAGATTTCATAGTAGATAATTATTTCATTTTATGAAATGAAAATATCAAAACAATTTATTGATTTATTTAAATTTGATATTAAATATATTTAAAATAATTATATAATGTATATTTAGTATAATATATTACTGAAATTAAAATATTGACCTCATTAGTATTGACACTAGATGTAAAGACTCCGTAGTTTTTTTAAACATAGTATGGTATAATAGTACAATATGATTACCAAAATATTTTAATTATATAAAAAATCAATTCCCTTAACTAGTAACACCACTTTATGGATTCAATAACCACATAAGATAGTTGTGACTTCAAATATTCTTTTTCGACAATAACTATTTCCCCTTATATATATTTATTTTGGAACCAAAGTATGGACTTCCTATTTTCTATATAGGCATAGTCATAACATATAATGATTGGGTCAACTTTTAGGGATCTCGTTCATATTTTTAGTCTTTTATAATTGTCAAAACATATTATTTAATAAGATTACAGTAAAATTAATTCCCAAATATATTCATAATGAAGAATATATCTTTTCTATGTCATTTTTATACTCAATCCTATAGATTATATAATTGAGAGTGAAGTTACATCTATTATCTTAAAAACATTGTGTAAATATTTCTAATGATTCTCTAAATAATCTACATACACTTATTTAATATATTCAACAATTGTATTATAGGTAAGAGGATTCCCTAACACATAAAATTTTCCTTCCACCTCAATAATAATTATTTTGATCTTATAAAATTCAATGATACTTCTTATATTGAGATTTTAATTTTTATGAATCTATATAAATGTCAATTTTTTAGTGTAATTCAATTTTATTTTCAATATATGTCTTATTTAATAAATATCATATTATACAATCTATTAATATGATATAATATAAAACCTTTCCACACTAAAACCGTGATATTTTTAAAATTTATATGAAATATACTAATATCAAATGAATCATATTTCATCAGGAATTTTAGAAATAATTTTTTTTAAATAATATATTCTTATATGTAATATACAATCATGGTAATCCTAACATAAATGAATCATTATAATACTCTATATTGTTCTTACTAACCAAAAAAATCAAATTATATTCAAACATATTTGAATTAATTAAATAATAAATGGAAATTAATCCATTTTATATAATCTCTTAGAATCATGTGAAATCAAAATAACCATTAGATAAAGTATGTTGTGATAAGTAGTCCATCCACACATTTCATGATAGATCCTAAGACCCGAAAGAGATAAAAGTCTTACAATGTGTTATAATATATTTTGATCATTAATAAAAAGATACCATAATTCAAATATAATCCCATCAATTAATATATACAAATCATCTTTATTATTTCATTTATTATTACAATATTTAAAAATTAATAAAAATTAATATAATTAGTTCAAAATAATAGATTGAATGTTTTACCTTGTTTATAACACACAATATTTTTTAGGTAAAATTTATAATAATAATTTTAACACATCAAAGTAGATGATACTTTTTTTTGAAAATATAATATTGTATATAAATAGTAATAATTTAAAGAAGAAACTAAATTAATGAAATATTTAAACATATATAATTGTTATTTTATTTTATTTTATGAATAAAAATTATCTGTACTTAAAATTTTGAGCATGTTTTTTTTGAAATTTCATAGTGATAAACATAAAACTTTCAGATTTTTTTTAATATTAACTCGACATATCATTAACATATATATTATTTAATATTGACCCATTAGTATTCAAAAATATATAATATTTATGTTATCTATTATAATCATATAATCATTAAATATTTAATTTATTAATTTATATAAAATAAATAAATCATAAATAAATTATTTAACCAATTATTAATTTTATTCAGCTACTTTTTTTGGAATAATTTAATTAAACATCAAAATATTTATATTTAAATAAATTTTTTCATTTTACAATAAAATCTATAGTATATTTACCCTTATTTTGAAATTTATAAATACCATAAAAATTAATATACCATATAGAACTAGGGCCATCAAATTAAATTACATTTTAAAAAATAATTTGTATATGAACTAAATCCACGGATAGAATTCAATGTAGGCTTAGAGTGCCTATGAATTGGAATTTTTAATGAATATAAAAAATAATATTTCTTTATAGACATAAATTAAATTACTAATTTTAAGAAAACTATTTCATAGATTTTTATCATATATAACATCAAAATAAACAAAATTTATTTTTTATTTTATAAAATTCATTTTGGTATAGCCAAAAAAGGCGTAGTTTTGAAAACATGTATTTTTTCCCGTATACATTATACTTATCTAGAAAAATATATTTTTGATAATAATAACTATAATTTTTATCCAAACTATTTCATAAAAAACATGTTCATGAATATTTATGATTTGTAACTCATTCCATGATTTTTTTTCTATAATGCAGGACATGGTTTTATAATATTTATAAAATATAATTTATTTTCAATATGTGTATATATATATATTAAAATATCAAAAATAAAGATAGTTATTTTAAAAATATATATTATTTTTTGTAAATTCTCTTAATCTAAAACATCAATCCAAACATAATTGAAAATAATTCAATATCATTGAAGGGTTAGAGAGGGACGAATCCATATCAAAACATTATATAAGAAACCCACTTTATCCTTTTTCCTAATATATAACAATTAATTTTTTAATATTTAAAATATTGATGAAAACTATTTATTTTATCGTATAAAAATATGGTATCCAATCTCTTTTTAAAATAGATTGATCTAGATAACTTAGAGATAAACATATCCCTCTATTCAAATGTAATCCATGGATAATTATAAATCTCCCTATGAAAGGTAATGATTCCCTTCAATACAAGGTTAATGAGAACAATTTTTAATGGATGAAAAATAGTGGATATTGAAGGGAAGTAGAAAAAAAATTATATAAATATTTTCAAATTAAATTCATCATATATTTATTAAAAATCATTATATTTCATATAATAATAATAAATGGACTATAAAAATTATTCCAATAGGTAAATAATTATTAAAACAATTCTTATTTTTTTAAATTTTGAAATATTTCTAATATGATTTCTAAATATTCTATATGGTTATTATCATTTAGATAATTAATAAATATTTTTAAAACACAAAAAATATCATTACATGATGTTTCATCAGATCATGATGGATTATATTCAGTGAAAGGCAGATGTTGAATTTTTTGACATAAATCATGCATTGTTATGGACTAATCCCCATTGTTGTAATAATTACGGTTTCATTTTCCAAGATATCATAACCCTTGATATGGTTTATAAAACTATTTTATGGTTTCAATTTAGTTAATATTACTATCAATTACTATGATCACAAAGGCTCTTAATATGAAAGATTCTATATAAAATTATTATAAGATATTCCCTATTGTAAATGCTTTGGACAAATAAAAATGACTAACATGTAAGGATATAAAATTAATATCACATTTAAATTGTATTTTTTTTGGTACTCTTATAGATGATCATTTTAATAATAGTCATTTTAAATAACATTGAATGTTCAATATGTTATAATGAGACAAATATGAAGTAAATTTAGGAGTTATCTAACAGGGTTGATGTTACCTTTATATAATGAAATAATAAAATACCATGGATATTAAACTCTATTAATTCTTCACATATAAATGTGGATTTTAATGATTATATAATTATAAAACCTATGGAAAATTTAAAATTCAATATTGGTAATGATGTTTTATTAAATTTAAAGATAACTGGTAATATAAATCATGGTGTCTTTGAATTGTCCAAATCTATTTTGTTAGTGGTGAAATGCCTTAAACACATCCTCTTGAGTTTAAAATTTTCAATGCATAAGAATAACTTAACACCACTATATCTTTTCTAATAATCAATCTTATTGATGGGGATATTATCATTCTAGTACAAAATGACTCATTGAAACTTTTGTCAAATAAAAGGTGGTAAAAATGATTTCTCTCCATAGAATATTGAAATAGGATTTGGAGAAAACTATATGTTCATCTAAATCAAAGTGTCATGGAAATATTGAATTATTAAATGATTGATATGATGTGATAATACTGATTAAGGAGAGAATAATCTAAATTACAATCCACTTGATAAGGAAAAAAATGTTGTATATACCCATGAAAAAGGGGTTTTCTTAATTATTATATTTATTTAGCACTAATTTCTAAAAAATAACGTGACAATATAATGCAATGGGTTAATTCTATTATCATTTATATTTTGGTGATTTTAAGAGCATAAACTATTTAATATGACTATATCTGAAGAGAAAAGTCATTTCTTATTTCGATAGATATAAAATAATGGATGATAGTAAATTTGAAATAAGGATTAATGTTATACGATCTGATGATAAAACATTAACTACAAAATATCTGAAAAATTAAAGAATTATAAGTCATGATTCTTTCATAAGGACACCCCACCCCATATATTATGGTTATCAACATAATAAATAAAATAATAAAAAACTTGGATAAAAAATTTATTCCCTTTTTTCTCCCAACTTATTAGTGGAATGATGAATTTTACACTACAATGTATATTTTTAATAGTGATTGTCATTTTCTATTTAAAATTTTAACTCATTGGGGTTTTTTCATCAATAGTAATCCTTCTTTAAATTATTTTAAAAAACTATGTTTTATGCACTACATAAAAATTATGAATGTAAATAATGAGAACTATTGAAATTGTAATGATGAGGTGATATTCAATAAATAAAAAATTGATTTCTATACGTTTATTTTTAATAAAAAAGACATGAAAAATATTTTATAGTATGGATATTCGTATATATAACAGCTAAAAAAGTGATTTTTTATCAGGGATTGGTATGTTAGTAGTTTAAACATTTAATAAAGAGATTAATGTGTCTCAGAGTTATAGTGAATACTCTAAGGTTGATAATACTGGTGATGATGCTGATGATGATAATTCAAAATAAATAAAAATATTTAATTAATCAAAAATATACTAAAGAATAAAACCTTGCAATAACAAGACAACAATGGGTAAAACATATGCCAAAATTAAAATATTTATAATGGAAAACACAAATTTAGTTATATATTATTCTTTAATTAAAAAATTGATTTGATAAATCATTAGAGGGTCATTATTTTATTTAATATATCAATTATGAGCTAGGATAAATTAAAATGATTTACAAATGTATGTTTTTATTTTGGAATATTGGAATCTCATAAACCCATAATTGCTGTTCAAAAAAACGTTGAATAAGTAAGGAGGAAAAATTATAAAAAATGCAATAATTGTGTGAAATGTATATATTAAATATTAACCGTATATATACTAATGAATAATTTATACAAGTTAATATATTTAATGATATTAAATGATTATTTTCCATTTTTTTTAAAAACATCAAGATATACTAAATGTTTGTGAATTATTAGTTTACATATATTGTGTTTTATAAGTGAAATTTCACATTTGATCATCATATTAGATTATAAGTAGATTTCTTCTATCAAAAATATACATGTTAAAAAATAATTAATATATATGAATGAATTAATTGGGGTGAAATATTCAGCACTCGATACTTATCAAAGGTTATGATGGTTCATAATATGTGGAGTTTATTCCAACTCTATATTATGATTTATTTTAATAATAATATCATAATTTTTTTGTATATATGAGATATAATATTTTGAGGACTAAGAATATATTATAATGAAATATTTAATGTATTAATATAGTTAGAGTTTAAGATTTATATTTTTGGGCAATTGAGATTATTTCTGTGATTTTAAACAGTGAAAAATACTAATAGTACAATAATATCATAGATTATGTTTTCAAAATATATTCATAAATGGCGTCTATTTGAATTGTGTAAGGTAGTGACAAATCCACTAGAAACTATAACCATTTTAGTGATGGATAAAAATGGGGAAACAAATAATGTTAAATAATACATGAGGATCATTGAGGTAATATTATTTCAATTAAATTCAGTCTAGATAAATTTTTTATAATATACAAACAATATATCTAGAATAATATGACATCTCCATTTTATTATTTTCCCAAATATTCCATTTTTACCCCTAATACGATATCAAAAAACAATAATGGGTTGAATTACAATTATACTACATATTGAAAAAGAAATTGATTTCTTCACAACCAACTAGCATGTAGACTCAAAATAACACATCATATATACCAAGGAAATTTTCCTACGTAGACCCCATGATCCCCATTCAAACAAAATTATGAATTCTCTAAAGTATATTATGTACCAAAAATAAAAATTGGGAAATCATGTGTGAATCCATTTAAGAATGATAAATAAGTGACGTGTCATACCTCTAAATCACCTTATCATTAAAAGTACTTGATCTTTGAAAAGAATGAGTATTTTAGGAACTCCATGAAATATCAGATAATCTAGACACAAAAGGGACTCATGATCATCCATGATTAAAAACAATATATATTGAAAACATATTTTTAACTATAACACACCCAAATTTATAACTCTACTAGAAGGAATATCACGTATGAAGACATAATATACGTATCCCGTTCATTTTTGGTTCTCATAATGATAGAAAAATGGATGAAAGCCAATTAATTTCGGTTATAAAAACTTCATACCCAATTCATCAACACAATAAAGTGGGAAAAATAATTCAGGCGGTACACAGACATCATCAAATATGAATCTAAATATATAATCTATCACATTTGAATAAGAAAAGATATAAAATCCAAAAGGCAAGAGTAATAAATCAATAAATGATCCAAAGTTTATAAGAAAAAGAGCTTGGGATCACATAGTGTGTAGATAAATTTCAACATAATGGGAATTATAGAACCCAAAATGTTTACTATTTGATTTATAACATATCAAGAAGAAACACCACATTATATTACTATACACATTTTTAATAGATCTATATTATATTACTACCTAAATTATAAAATTTAGAAAATATTTAAAGAAAATAAGGTAGATGCATTGTATATAGGTCATAATAAATTTTATTTATGATGGATTTTAGTGTCCATATTTATCACATTGAAAGCCTTCTATATGTTTTATTTTTAACTTAACTAGTGACAATATGTTGATATTGTTGTTACATATAAGAATGACAACCATTTATACAAAATATTATCTTCTAATCCATAATAGTTAGACTACTCCTATTAATAATAGATAGGGATAGGTAATTATTTTCTCCTAGTGGACCTGTAAATAATGATTTGATGATGATTGCCCCATTTATTACTCCCCAATTAGAAATTGAAAAAAAATAGAATCACATGTTAACTATGATAATGAAGAATTTATATTCCATATAATCAAAACTTATTTAAAGAATCAATGTCCTTCTAAACGAGGAATGGTACCAATCTGGAATAATGTTCAACCTATTAACTTACTTATCACATTGAGGAACACTTAAGAATTCAAATTCTTTCACCTCCCTATCATATTATGGATAATGATACTACCTAAAAAAAATCGTAAATTTCACAAAATCCATGTCGTTAAGAGGTAGGGAATGTATAATAGTTTTTCTATACTCTATAGGCAATATATAAAATAATAATGAAACAATTTTTATTCTAATGGTTTCTGGTGTTTTTATGTGAATTGATCATTTCATCACCCGTATTGGTCCACTCTATCTCACCATAAAGACAATAGCCACCAAAAAATATAGGTGAACCAATTTATAAACACACATACATTATCTGAATATGAGAAAAATATATTGAGAGTTTGGGTATTGCTATTGATTGTGAATTTCAACCTGAGTCATTAGAATGATTTCCCCACTAACTACTACTCAAAGCATTACCTCCATTACATAATGATATTTTTATAGGGCTTAAATTATAAAAAACTAAAAATAATTCAATCTAAAAATAATTAATATTATAATAAAAATAAAATTAATATATAAAATATTAAAAAACAACTAAACCTCCCATATGACTTTGAATTTTCTAATGATACCTATGATAAAATTAGTTATAAATGAACCCTTTTATAGGAATCAATGTTCATCAAATCATTAACATGTTTCTAAAATATTAAATGAGCAATTATTTTGTTTCTAAATAAACCATGGTGTTGTCCGATTCCTATTTGAGACAAATAAATGTAACATAAACTATGAGTATTCAATATTATAGTGTTTATGAAATATATCACAAAATTACTACATTTGAAAAATAGCAATAAAATTCCTTCTTTAAAAAACAAATACATTTAAAAAGTGAATATTTTATTCAAATTACTCATAATGATATTTTAATCCATTTAGTATAAGATTTCATAAAACTAAAACAATTTTCTGGTAAAGAAATCCAAATTCCCTACCAAATATTATCACCAAACCTAAAAATAATCAATAATACATAAATCCTGCTTTATTACTCATAAATAAAATAAAAAATCATGACAGTAGAATGAAATAAAATTGGATGAGAGTAACCATAGTTCATGAGTATTTATACTATGCATTTTTTGGAAACACGATTTTTCAACCACATTAGTGGCAATGTGAGTTGTCCATAACAGGTCACACGACATTCACATGGTTTGCCATACAACACACAAAAATTGTACACCGCAAGTTTTTCCCCCATTTTCTACTTGAATCATATATTTTACATAAATTACTCATCTTATCTCATTTAAAAACATATTTGAATAAAACTATATAAAAATACATCAATAATAATCAATTATAAAAAAAAATAAAAACTAACTCCCAACCACACGTGGTTGCTCAATGATCTATATGATGAAAAGTTGGAATGACACTGCATCACACCTACCTATAAGGATCTAATAGTAATATCTTAAGTGTAACCTTACCCCAATATAATAAAGGAAACAATGAAACCATTCAATAATAAACCATAATTGAATGACTTGTCCCATCACCCATAATACTCCGCCATAATTGACAAAGTGCATTATAAAGAATCACAAGCTGGAAACCTGTGTAATGTGAATTAAAAAAAATATTCTTGGGGATTGTTTCCCCAATGAAAATACATAATCCAAAACATAAATTACACCGATATATTTATCATGTTTAATTCATTACATGGACATTAATGCACAAAAATAAATAGATATAGTCAAAATAATCCTACCAAAATGAATATAACAAATTGAAAATAATAACATTACACAAATGTAAATAGATTACTATCAGTTTGGAAACTATTTTATATTGGTATTTAAGAAATAATTATAAAATAAAATATTAAATGAATTATGATGACTCCATAATGTAAAATTCCCCAATGTAATCCAAATATCCCATGATATTGAACATGCTTTCTCCTTATGACTCTATGTCACTAGTAAGAATCTGATTCCAGATACTTTCTACATGAGAGAAGTAAAAACACAATATAGAATTTAAAATAAGAATATCTATATTGTAAATTAATACTACATCCATACCAATGTGAGTATTTTGGATGTGATTTACCACCCAATAGGATACCACTTAGAGTCCACATAATTTTTTTTATAGTAGAAACCAAGAATTATTATTTGAAAATAAAAGGTATCCAAGTGTAATGTTTATACTTTAGTTATTTAAAAGTTAATAAAATATAAAAATATTATTTATAAAATTACATTAGTTATAAAATAACCCAATATAATCATTATTCCATGTTCATAAATCTACCATTGAAAAAATTATAATAGTAAATCCAAATAAATGAGATTATCCCAATAATTTTTCTGAAATGCTATAGTTTTTAATATATCGATTAAGTTGGTTTTGAAAAACATTACATGTTTCTCAAAATATGACCATAGTGAATAAGAATTATTATAAAATTAATCAAATTATTCTAAATAAATAAGAGAGTGTATGAAATATAAAAAAAATCATTATAACCTAAAATCTAATCCATAAATAATACATCCTGATATAAATACAATTAAAAAAGAATTAAAGTATATGAAATGAAAAATAAGTTAATATAAAACCATAATACATAATTTTCATCATATGTAACAACTATAGGGGCCAATTGGACAATACATAGATGTGCATTGGAGGAACAGGCTTCCAGCTTATGTTGTGTTGCTCTGTCCAAACCACCCAACTTACTCTCAATACCCCCCCTTAGGCGCACCCACCAAAATAAGAGGAAAAATATAAATGTTATATTAACGGAATTGAATTTTTTCTAATATTATATTACATGTATTTTCAATTCCATCATATATACCCAAGATTTCACCTGGAATTAGATAATTAAAGTTGGAAGAATTTATCATTCACTAATAAAAAATATTATCCCTACACAAGGAAACACATCTCAATATCAAAATTCCATTCCACCTCCTACAAAATTTTAATGAACCGACATTTCCTAAACAAAAAAAAACCAATTAATAATAAAATCCTAACTAGTATATATAAAAACAACCTTAGATAGTAAATTATTATAAAAAATATTGTAACTTTTTCAATTGAAATCATATAACATGTGGTGCCAAATATGTTTTTAGCATTAATCTAGGTAGTCCTACTATTTTGATACATTTTTAATATCCACTATAGAAAGAAAGTAATATTAAAGGAATAAACCTAAAAGCCACTTATAAATACAAATCTATATCTATGATACCTCCAAAATTTACACTTCAGTTATATATTATCGTATAACTCATATAATAAAATCAATAATGAAGGAAATATAGAAAGTGACCATTTGTGTTTGAGTGAGTAACCACTAAAAATCAAAGAGTACATAATATATGGAGATTATAATGATTGTATCATTGTTTCCGACGCTTTCGCCGGGGCGTGTGCATCCGTCTGTGAGGACGCACAGCTGTTTCCCCGCATTCCCGCTTTCCAAAGGTGGGCAGCATTCGTTCCTTGTTCAGGTACGTCTGCTCCTTGATCGAAACAGGATGATGGGATGTCGGTTCTTCCTTCTGTGGATTCCTCCTCAGAACTCATCACATAGTCCGGGTCTCCCTCATAGATTTAATACGTTGTTCGTGAATTTCATTCCTGGTGCCATATCTTCATGGACGCCGGTTAATTACACTACTTCCGTCAAGACATTCCATAGGGTCTTGACATGGTAGCGACCTTCGGTCAGAGTAGACGGCAACATCAGGAATGTCTGGGCATCTCTGGGTGTGTGGACACAGGGGAACCTGTATTCTTCCTCATAAGAGGGCATCTCAAGGGTGCAGAACCCGAGGCATACATCTGAGGTTTTCCTCAGCTTCATGTGTTTAACACAGGGTATGTTTCAAGATTAACGTCTAGCAGAGATGGTTACACCAAAGGCGTTCCATCCGAGGTTTTCCTCAGGCATCTCATGTTTATCACGAGGTAGGCCGTGAGTTTAACGTCTTACGGAGACGGAATAAGGGTGATCACAACATCCAATGAGGATGGATCCAAGGTGGTGAACTCCCTAGAGGAGAAAAGGTTGATGAATCGGGGTGTACACAGAGGACAACGACCCATAGATATGATGGGGCTTACACGTGGAAAGCGGCCCATGCGCCGCTAGGAGCAGCGAGGAGGTGGATGGCATGATCCCACCGGGATGTGGCAGCC
The DNA here is from genome assembly GCA_963277665.1 of Viscum album. Taxonomy (NCBI): domain Eukaryota; kingdom Viridiplantae; phylum Streptophyta; class Magnoliopsida; order Santalales; family Viscaceae; genus Viscum; species Viscum album. The sequence continues at coordinate 1,426,633,544 of OY728125.1, forward strand.
CAGGTGAGAATCAGGATGGGTGGTGGATGGAAGAATGACGTGGAGGGGGAATGAAATGGGACCATCGCAGGGGGTGACAGTGAAGTTGGGATTGAGCCTTGAAGATGCTTCCTACGTATCCCCGTGGTAGGGAATCAAAGTCGGCGTAGTTCGGGATGGTGCCAGTAAACCGACATGAAGCTGGACCTTGGCCCGATGAATGTCGTCAGCGAACCAACGTGAAGGTGGAACTTGGTCCGATGGGCATCGTCAGCGTACCGACGTGAAGGTGGACCTTGGTCCGATGGGCATCGTCAGCGTACCGATGTGAAGGTGGACCTTGGTCCGATGGGCATCGTCAGTGTACCGACGTGAAGGTGGACCTTGGTCCGATGGGCATCGTCAGCGTACCGACGTGAAGGTGGACCTTGGTCCGATGGGCATCGTCAGCATACCGACGTGAAGGTGGACCTTGGTCCGATGTGCATCATCAGTGTACCAACATGAAGGTGGACCTTGGTCCGATGGGCATCATCAGCGTACCGACGTGAAGGTGGACCTTGGTCCGATGGGCATCGTCAGCGTACCGACGTGAAGGTGGACCTTGGTCCGATGGGCATCGTCAGCGTACCGACGTGAAGGTGGACCTTGGTCCGATGGGCATCATCAGCGTACCGACGTGAAGGTGGACCTTGGTCCGATGAGAATCGTCAGCGTACCGACGTGAAAGTAGACCCGTGGGTCCACTAATGATGTGCTTGAACCTTGGGAAGGTTTCCTACGTACCATGCCTTGACATGGATCAAAGACCTCGTAGTTCAAAAGATGGCTGGGTCGCAATGGCTTACCACTGGACCAGAGTGTAGTTTAACGTCGTGCTGGACGGGGGTGAAACCCGACGTGAAAGACGGCTAGGCTTGAACCTCATAGAGGCTTTCTACGTACCATGCCTTGACATGGATCAAAGACCACGTAGTTCACTGGATGGGTTTGTCGGTGAACCGACGTGAAAGTAGACCCGGGGGTCCACTATTGGTGGGCTTGAACCTCATGAAGGCTTCCTACGTACCATGCCTTGACATGGATCAAAGTCCTCGTAGTTCGGATTAGGGAATACAGTTTAACGTCGTGCGGGACGATAGTGAACCCTGACGTGAATAAACGACGGGCATTGGGTGTCGGTGAACCGACGTAAATGAGGGACCTTGGTCCAATGGGAGATACGGGCTTGGCACACCGACAAGGAGACGGTCTGGGCCAATGTTTGTTGGGATTGAACCTCAAGGAGGCTTCCTACGTACCATGCCTTGACAAGGATCACAGACCTCGTAGTTCGGGTTAGTCACAACGGCTTGTCGTCGGACTGGAATTGCAGTTTAACGTCATGCTGGACGTGGGTGGAAGTCGACGTGAAAGAATGACCGAGCAATGTGGCTTGAACCTCGTGGAGGCTTCCTACGTACCATGCCTTGATATGGATCAAAGACCTCGTAGTTCAAATAGGATGGGTCCCAATGGCTTACCACTGGACCAGAATGGGAACCGACGTGAATGGACGATGAGTGGGCTTGAACCTCATATAGGATTCCTACGTACCATGCCTTGACATGGATCAAAGACCTTGTAGTTCACTGAGATGGGTATTCGGGGTCGGGGTCGGTGCTCACTCTAAGCCAACGTGAGTCATGATCGGTGTGAGAAACAAGAGGTCGCAAGGACCTGACGATCACGTCGCAAATGGTGCGTCCGTGAGAAGCGAAAAGGGGCTTACGCGTTGGGTGGCCCATGGTGTTGGGACTTACTCCAGGATTGAGGCCCAAAGAAAAGGATGATGATGATTTCGGGCTTGAGCCTTGAAGAGGCTTCCTACGTACCATGCCTTAACATGGATCAAAGACCACGTAGTTCTTCTGATGACGGCTTACCGCCAATTGGTTGGTTTCAACGGCTTACCGCTGGATTGGGTGTGAATGGCTTACCACTAAATTGGGTCGCAACGGCTTACCGCTGGATAGGGTTTTCAACGGCTTACCGCTGCATAGGGATGTCAACGGCTTACCGCTGAAAAGGAGTGGCAACGGTGAATGGGGCTTACGCTAGGAAGTTTCCCGGGTGCCGCTAAGGAGCGACACTGGTGAATGGGGCTTATGCACGAAGCTGCCCAGGTGCCGCTAAGGAGTGGCACTGGTGAATGGGGCTTACGCAATGAAGCTGCCCGGGTGCCGCTATGGAGTGACACGGGTGAATGGGGCTTACACAATGAAGTTGCCCGAGTGCCGCTAAGGAGGGGCACTGGTGAATGGGGCTTACGCAAGGAAGCCGCCCGAGTGCCGCTAAGGAGGGGCACTGGTGAATGGGGCTTACACAAGGAAGCCGCCCCCGTACCGCTAAGGAGGGGCACTGGTGAATGGGGCTTACGCTAGAAAGCTACCCGGGTGCCGCTAAGGAGCGGCACTGGTGAATGGGGCTTACGCTAGGAAGCTGCCCGGGTGCCGCTATGGAGCGGCACTGGTGAATGGGGCTTACGCTAGGATGTTTCCCATAATGTCTTCCTCATGTCTGGCCATGAGGGCATCCCAACTCACTGGTGGGTTGAGATATGTGCCTATGCGCAAGTGCACAAGCGGGATAACGCCAAGGGCGTTGGAATCAGCCCAAACAAAGGGACAAGAAAAGTGTGAATCACATGCCCAACATTCGGAATGCGATAAGAGTGGCATGACGATAGAGGATAACTGCTGACCATGTTCGTAACACAGCATCCTATCGCGTTAGCCTAAAATGGGGACAAACAAATGAGGGGTCGACTGCTGACCGTATTCGAAACACAGGACCTCAAAGTGTCACCCGAAGCCTTTTGGGGCGTTGGCCCAGGACAGCAGGGGGACCATGGGTCTACCATCCATACTGTTAGGGGGTCCCTTCAGACTTTGGAAATGGATGCAGATCCGAATGAAGGACACGCAAAGCGTGGGGTGGAGTTCTGGAATGTTTGAACGGATTCCAACGCTCTTGAAACTATGCCACTGTAAACATGGCATTAGGCATATTATGCTAGGAGCATAAGGCATCTCTCGTTTAGGGCAAGAGGCATCCTATCATTTGTTAGATAGGGATAATGCTACAGTTTAGAGTCACATAGGTAGGACTATTGGCATCTCATGCTAGGAGCATAAGGCATCTCTCGTATAGGGCGAGAGGCATCCTATATTTGGAACATAAGGATTACTACAGTTTATAGTCATGTAGATAGGACTATTAGCATCTCATGCTTGGAGCATAAGGAATCTCTCGTATAGGGAAAGAGGCATCCTATGTTTGGAACATAGGGATAATACTACAGTTTATAGTCTTGTAGGTAGGACTATTGGCATCTCATGCTAGGAGAATGAGGCATCTCTCGTTATAAGCGAGAGGCATCCTATGTTTGGCACATAGGGATTACTACAGTTTAGAGTCATGTAGAAAGGACTACTAGGAATCTTATGCTTGGAGCATAAGGCATCTCTTGTTTGGAGAAAGAGGCATCCTATGTTTGGAACATAGGGATTACTACAGTTTAGAGTCATGTAGAAAGGACTATTAGGCAGAAGGTGCCTAGAAATGGTTGGTGTTGGGACTTACGCAAGGGCGGCCCTTTCTGGTTCAACCTGGCATAGGAGCCAAGTGATCGGGTTTGGAGGAGTTGCCTGAGGGATGGTTCGACTCGAGGTACTCGGGGAATTGATGATGAGAACCTCAACTCATGACATAGGAAACAAACGGAGAGGAATACATCAACTCAAGTTGTTTCATGGTGTGTGGAGGAGTGTATCAAATCATGGAATTCCATAGGTTGAAGGTGGGAGCGTATAAGGGCGCAATGGAAAATCCCGGCATCCCGGCCCGAAAAGATCGCGGTGCGACTCTCCATTTTTCATGGGGGTCTGTGACGGTAGGGAAGGGACCGGCGCGGAGGGCGGAGACCGCAGCCCGGCACTGACCCCGAGCGGGGGTGCGGGGGAACAGCCCTCGCGGTACGGACCGGTGGGTGCGAATGTAGGATCATCACGAAGGATAGGTCTTCGCGAAGTAGCTTCGCGAAGCATGGCCTCGCGGAGCAATAGTCTCTCGCGGAGCAAAGGGGTCTCGCGGAGCTTGGTCTCGCGGAGCAGCATCACAGAGCATGGTCTCGTGGAGCAGCATCGCAGAGTAGCATCGTGGAGCAAGGGCTCGCGGAGCAAAGGGCTCTCGCGGAGATTGGTCTCGCGGAGCAGCATCGTGGAGCATAGGCTCGCGGAGCATGGACTTCTGGAGTCTTGGTTCGCGGAGCAGCAACACGATAGAAGCTGCTCGCGGAGCATGGCTTCGCGGAGCCGCAATGCGGAGCTCCGCTCGGCCGCCCAAGGGGCGAAGTGGCCGTGGCCGTCCTTTGGAGAAGGGGGGTGAGCTGGGTATTTATAGGCAGGGGCGCCGTGAAGCAGAACTCCCGCGCCGCCTCTGGTGCTTCGCGGCAGCTCGCGAACGTAAAATGCGTTCGCGGAGCATCACCGCCTCTGGTGCTTCGCGGTGGCTCGCGAACGTCAAATGCGTTCGCGGAGTATCACCGCTTCTGGAGCTTCGCGATGCCGCAATGGTCGGGGTGCTTCGCGGCGGGGCTTCGCGGGACCACGCTGCACGGGTTCTTCGCATCGGTGCTTCGCATTAGTGCTTCGCGAGGGGTCTTCGCGGCGCATCGCAAACTTCAAACGGGTTCACGGAGCCTCTTTCCTCATTACTTCGCGGCGGCGCTCCGCGATCATGGAAGGGGGCTTTGCGAATGGGCTTCGCGCACCAGATTTCCAGCCAATCTTCAGACGTCCATAACTCCTAATCCGTAGCTCCGTTCGGGCCCTACGACCTACCAAATCGAAGCTTGCGAAATGTACTACGATCTTGGATCATGTATGGAAGCATTTGGAAAATTTTGGGGATGCGTTTTCCGGGGTCTACAATCATCTAGAAAGTGCCTCTTAGATGCCTCATTAATCATGTAGAAGGATATAAAAGAGTTTTAAACTAAAAATAAAAGAATTGATCACATTCACCATTTTTTTGTACGTTTCAGAGTTTAGAAAACCATGTGGAATCCATGTGACTACAAGTGTAATTGTATTTTAGTAGGCTACTCACTTGGGCTCCATTTTGTCAAAGATGATAAGTAACCATGAAGTTTTAAAAATGTTCAAAATTTTAAAATCTCTCCTCCAAAAAGAATATAACTAAACAGAATAAGTTATATTATAATATACACACATAAAAGTGACATTTATTTGTCATATTTCTCTCACACAATACTAATTGTTCACCCAAAATGTCATCGGTATTTTTTGAAAGAAGGAATTTCAAGACTCCCCCATCTAAATCAATAATTACATTTCTTAAAAGCCTCCAGTAACTACACAAAAAAAAATATCAATTCCTATTTTCCAATTGGGGAATCACATAAATAAGCTAATCTCTCTAGATTATGAGAAATATCATTGTAAATCTCAAAAAAGTACACTATATTTTTAAACTCACTACAAGTTAAAAAAATAAGTATTGATTCAAATTGAATGGGAAATTAATGTTCAAACTAATAAATTTAGAAATTCGATAAAATAAATCTAAAAATTGAGTACAATGGAAAAAGAATAAAATAACTAGAAAATAATGATTGTAAGAGATGAATGAATGGTACCAAATGTCATACCGGGTGAAAACACAAGGAAGGGATGCAAAAACATTTGGATAGAAAATTATGATGATTCATTGATTCCTTTATTTAAATCTAATAAAACATATATGAAATACATAATGCATAATAACACTCTCAATAACTAGTAGTTATAGAAAGAATACTATAAACCTAGAACAATTGAATCCAATGATAAAAATGGTATATGGGTTGTAAAAATAGAATTAATGTATCCAAAATTTTTGATACACCACGTTCTCCTTAAATTAATATAACAATTCCTCCCCACTAAATTTATTAAAATATTTAAACAAAATAAGTAAATTAAAATTTAAATATATTTAACAATCAGATAAGTATATATGGAACTTGGAAAATTACTATTTCTTAAAATATTAGATAAATGAATAATTTGATTCCAAAATTGAAAAATAAATTCAAAAACATTAAAATTATAAAAAATAAATAAAATAATGAGTGGAGGGAATATCCCCTCAGAAACTACTACTCAAAGACTATACACCCATAATTTAGACTATTTTCATCTCGAAGACACTTTCTTCTAATGTGTAACTAGGGTATACATTCTAGAAAAATATATATTAAAACATATACTAAAGTATCATATTCCCTTTTATCATTTGTTTCAAAATTTAATTTATATTCTTTTTTTTCAAAAATTTTAATATACCTCAAAAGCCTAATTCTATCTTTCATCAAAATGTCTCCATCCATGTGGAATCTTTTCGTCACCACTAACTAAAATAATTTGATATCATTTCACACCAAGAATTTCAATTTTGAACTCTAATCAGGTTTATCTTTCATAAGTGTGTTTGGTTCTCGATTTTTGAGGTTGACAGGTTTAATTTTTTTTATCGAGATTCTTATCCCTTAGCACATGGTTTGGAAAGATTTTATGGCATACTCCAAAACAATATGTAGGAATTAGGGTGATTCTAGTTGATGTAACATGCCCAAAATATGGTTTGTTGAACAATGGATAAATCATGTGGGAATCCACTATATAAAGTCATAACCATTTCACATGGTTGGTGCAAAATTTTCAAACCATGCAGCCAAACCGTGCAAGATTCCCACATCTAAATATTTATAAATTTCCAAATCCACCTCTTTTAGGATATTAACCAAAAAATTTACATCCACCTCCCCTTAGTTCATGTTACCCAAGGGTGCTTACCCCTTATTCATAAATCTTACTCCCCCCTTATATGGTTTATATCTTCAATTTTATTATGGGTTTGTGTCAAATCTTCTAGGTAAATATCATCCTCTCATCTCCCTCATACTCCTTCTTCTATTTCTTCTTCATACCCCCATATTCCTTGTTCACTGGGATAAAAAGGTTTTGTTTATATTGTATTATATTGGGGGTTTGTTTGATTAGGATTTTACATCATTTATCTTGATTTTTCGAACCCTCATGGTGTTATTTTGGATATGTGTTATCGAAGCACCATGAGAGTGAGGTAGGTTTCCCTTTGAACATTCCTTTTAAATTTAATATCAATTGGTTTCAAGCCTTACATGAATTTTAAATATTGTTTTGTCATCAGTGATCTGATTTTTTGGTGTGAAAATTAGTTATCTCTCCCTTGTTATGTGATAAATTATATTGTTTTATTAATTGATGCACACTAAAGGTTTGATAAAATTCGTTGTTGGAATTTTCTTGTATTTTTTGGATTATATATCTTGTTTTCCTTTTGGAACTATATTTGAGGCATGTAAAATGATGTTTTTTGGTTCTGATATTTGGTCTTCTTAGTTGTTTTAGATTTAATGGAAATATTTATTTGGCTCTTAAAAATGGATTTGGCATGTGGCGGTGGTTAATGGATGGTTTGACATTTTATGAAAAAATGGATAGGCATAAAAATGTGAAACTAATGATAAAAATGGTATTTTATAAAAAAATTGGAAACGGGAAATGGTGTATTTATATTCTTTTGGAATGGAGATTTGGTTCATTGGAAAGTATGGTTACATAAATTTTTTTTGGCAACACTTGTGGAACTTTATAAAGATGGTGAATATGAATGATAAGAAAAATCTCCTTGAGAATTCATCATTTTTTTATGAAAATATTTATTGGCTGGGACATCATCGCTATGTAATACTTGTAAACTATTAACGATATTTGGAATGACAAATCCTCGGCGTGGTCACCCTTATGTTAAGTGAGTTTCATGGAATGAGATTGATCCATCGGGTGACCGAGAGATGCTTGTTGTGTGAAATATTATTTAAATATGAATGTGATTAGATACATAGATAACATCGGATGGATTAAACTATTTATACACCTTCCATGGGAATCTGGAATAGTGAAAATATTTTTAGAGATTCATTATTACACAATTAAGGTTACGCACTAGATAGTGCCCCAGAGCATGGGGATATTTTTTTATTATTTCTATGTGATTGGGCCCCTCGGTTTCTGCCATGTGGGGCATAATTGACAGTGCCAGAGGTTTTTTGATGTTATTGAATGAGGAATTCTCTTTGGGATGAGTAAAAATGTAGTATTATGCACTAGATTATTTATGACATCTTAAAGTTTCCCATTTCTATTGGAACCTAGTTACTTATGGTGGATGATTGAGAATCATTATTGGTTGGTTACTCTTATGTGCTTATATCCATTTCTCATAAATTGTGATTATTATCATGATATAATATATGGTATGAATCATTGGGAAGTTACTATTTTGTTTTTAATGGTTTATATAAATTTTCCCTATTAAAAAATGATTTATACTCTCTAGAACTGGTTTTTGAAATGAATAAAACACTTCCCTCCTTGAAAATGTAAATGGTTTATTTTTTATAAAGAACATGGTGTTTGAAATACACAATGTAAATGGACCATACTTTTTTTAATATAGAAAATGGGTGAAAAGGATTAATTTTATAAATTTTATTTCAAATTTTATGTTCATGATTCATTTATTTTATATTATGTGTATTGAGAATAGATTGTTCGGGAATGCCTACTCTATTTTAATAATCACACATATAGTTATTTCTTTTTTTTATCATTTGGTGTTAGATTCATCTTGAGTTTTATTTCCATGGGTTATGGTAGGTTTTGGTATCAAATAGTGATCATGGGGGTCATATAAAGAATTTGTGTCCATCATGTTCTTTTTTTTGTTCAATTATTGTTTTTTTAATATATTTATAAATGATGTTCAGTTTGGTAATTTTATTCATATTAGTATTCTCTATTTACTTCCATGGTTTTAATTATTTGTTTTTTTTGGAGAAATCATTCCCACAATTACTCTTTTAATTCCATATATATTGTTTCTAGACCATGAGGATCAGGAACTCACATTAGACCATATTTAAGATCATATCAGATGACCATTTCATGGTCAACCATGGTTGGTTCATGAAAAATGGTATTATATTGAGGTTGTTCTTTATGGTACCTATCATTCAGATTACGCATTGTTATTTGGGATGTCATGATATATAGATTTAGAATATCAGATCTTGTGGGTATGTCTAGGAGTGTGTCTAGGTAAAACATTCAGGATCAAATAATAATTTAACATGGGAAGATATGTTTTGTTTTGTTTTGTTTCTTTGGTTCTTGTGGTTTGTTTGGAATGATTGGATATGAAATAAGAGTGCGGATACTAGACATAGTGAGATTTCAAGGCTTATAAATCCTTGTGGAGTTAGGGAAATTTTTCAATAATACTCTCTGTGATGGTGGTGTTATTGAAATATGACCGTAAACCATTTGGACAAGTAATCCATCAACAGTAGTTTCCCCTTGATATTTTTTTGATCATCATTGTTTATGAAAAACTGTTTTGAAAACACTTTTTTTCTTTGAATGTGGGGTTTTTAGTGATAAAGATCGGATATTTGGAATGTGGAAAAATGGATTTTTAGAATTTACATTGAGTAAGGATTTAATGAAATATATTTTCTTAAAGTAATCCATTTTGGGGTGAAAAAAAATGTTTTAATGTGATAGAAAATTTATAATATAAACAATAATTTTGATGATTTTTTAGAAATTAGGGGTTTATTCTTAAAGAGTGTTAGGATTTTATTTAATGATAATAAAAGGGTTTTCAACAAAAATATTTTGATGAAATGTCATTATTTGATGCAAAAAATGTTTTTTAATGGAGTAAAATAGATTTTTAGGTGAATGTTTAGAGGTATTTTGAAATGATTTGTGATAGTTGAAATATAATGTGGGTTGGAATATTTGCTGTCAGTTTTGTTTTGGAAAATTGAATTGTTTTTTATTTTATTTGGTATTTTCATGGGTTCTGACATGCATGGAAAATGTGTATTAGTGGGATGATGAGTTCTTGGTATTGCAATAATTAATGGTTGTAACGTCCCGGCCCGGCTCACCATCGACTCGGCGGTCGGACCGGTAGGTCACATGGCCTCAAGCGCATCTCCCCGTATGCCAGAGGCTGTCGACTAGCAGCGAGGGTCTCGGGATGTGATAGTGGGGAGACAATACCCTCATGTAAGAGTAACAGAACAATATTATCTGGGTAAATGACATTCAATAACATAAGTAGTAAGCAATTGAATGGACGAAGCAAAAGATAGGTGATAACCATTTTATAAAGGGTGGCCAAAGATAGTTTACAAGATACAGGGATGATGAATGATGCAAGGTGAAAACAAGAAACAATACTGCATACTTACAATACAATGAAAAATAATAGAGAAAAGATAACAAGGCCCAATGGGTGATCTACTGAGCATCCCAATCTCCTGCTTGGTCCTTTTCTCCTAACTTCTCAGGTACAAACAACAGAACACACAACCTAGGTCCTACAAGCAAGAAGGTCTACTCGGCTACCCCAGTGCAATGGTGGCCCGAGTAGGGTGTGAGATATAAATCTCAGTAGGCTGGCACCACTGGTGTCAAACCCAATCTAGACAGTGTATAATAATTAAATAGTGAGAAGGTGTGGAGAATTACCTAAGAAGAAGTGCATAATTAAATAACACCCGTCCAGGTCCCCAACGGACACATGACGGTTATACCAGCGTCGGCTCGTTGTCAGTGAAGTAACCTGATCATGTCACCACACACAGATATATATATATATATGTATTTATATCATAGATGTCATGGGGTAAGAATTCCTCCCACCCATTTATCGAGATTAGTAGGCAAGAGGAAAGAATGCTTCCTGTCCCTATAGGTCAACTGGTAAGGGGTAAGAATGCCTCCCTTCCGTACATGTATCGTGGTTAGCGAGCACGAGGTAAGAATGATTCCCGTCCCTATAGGTCAACTGGGAAGGGGTAAGAATGCCTCTCTCCCATACACGTATCGAGATTACATCTAGCATGGGGTAGACATGTCTCCCACCCAAACACAAAATAAGTTTCCCTGGGGTATGCATGCCTCCCATCCAAAAAACTTACATAGAAGACAACATGGGGTATGAATGCATCCTATTCATAAACATACACATTCACCATCGTTTTCATATCACAATGCATAAGGCAGTACCTCTTATGCATTTCAAGTAAGCACATCAAATTTACAAACATTCATAATCACTCATAATAATTATCACAATTACATTAGAATGCATAAGGTAATACATCTTATGCATTTAAATTAGGACACCGACATAGGCTTCGTCACTTCCAACACATCCCATGGGGTAGAGACTTATCATGTATGTCATTGACTATACACCAACCCATTTCCAAGAGTTTTTCATTATTTGAAAACATTCACCCACACGTCATCTCACTCAATTTTCCTATGCAAGGAAAATTGATTCATTGTTCAAGTGTCTTAGCCATTTCATTTAAAGGTCATCATTATATCTTCTAAACATAGTTGTCTACTTCTTACTCATTATCTTGAAGATAGCGCTCCTGTGATCGAGAGGTGTTATTATTAATTTGTTAGTTTGGTAATCAAAAAAGCTATTTTATCTTATTCCTGCAGTTCACACGATTTGCACAGAAGCATTTAGTCATAACTGAACTTTCATAATTAAAATACTAAAACAATGAAATATTAAACTCTTTAAATGCTTCACCTTAAATTAAAGGGCAATGAGAGGGACCCTACCTCAAGATGGATACATCCATCCACTCCGGATCTTTATGCTTTCTAACTAAGAGCCGCTGCTGCTCCCCCACGAGGCATGTGTGATTTCACATACGACCAATTACCCAGAATCAAACTAGAGGATCTAAATCAACACAATCCACCTCTCCTTCAGTGAAAAATGTCATACGCACACCAAAAAGGTTCTGGGGGACCTTCCGTACAACCTTAGAACAAGCAGAACAAGAAAGAAACTGAAATCAACCCAACCCTAAACCTAGGGGGTTCTTGGCTGAATGGAATTATGGAAAGGGGGAGCCCAAAGCAGACCAATAAGGGAGGTGGAAGGAGGGTGGAGGCTTACCACGGAGATTCGAACGAGGAATTTCTAGGAACGAAGGAGGAATTTCGGTGCCGTTGAGCGGGCTTGCGCGCGTGGTGGGCAACTCCAAGGGGGAGGGTCTGTGCTGGTTCTATGAGGAAGAGGGGAGAATCTTAGTTAATTTGGTTTTTGTTTTTGTTTTTATTTAAATTTTATAACCATTTAAAATATCCTCAAAACCCAACCAAGAGGGCCACCCAATGTTTGACCTGCACGGTTTTACAAACCGTGCGCAAGCCGTGCAGCCTCTACTGGATACCCCAGGCACCCCGCATGGGCTAGTCGCATGGTTTGGGAAACCGTGCGCCAACCTTGCACCTTCTATTGTTCTTTAAAAACTAGCCTCCTCTAGGTACGATGCACCCGAAACACAGCGAGACACTCGGGAAACTTCTTGGGCCTTCTCACAATACCAAAAACATTAAAAAGTACGAATCAATCATTCAAAACCTCGTTACTAAGTCCAATTCTAAAAACGTCCGGATCAGTAATTGAAAAAGTTAAATTTCCCCCACTTCTTATCCCGGTTCAAAATGCGGGTGAGTACAACCTTCCCACCTTATAACATCTCGTGCTCGAGAAGCCATCGGTAACAACACACACCTCACTCGACCTACAAGGGTTGTGAAGCGTTGTTCAAACGAGCACATTACGTTTCCAAACGTCCCACACACCAATGAACATCCACTTAGGCACATGACACTTAAGCCATCAACACCCGAGCCAACACTCGTTTTCCAACCGAAACACCCAGATGACTTTTACCTGATCCCGTCAACTCAAGGACACGATCACATCGTCGTATCGTCAAGCAACCAATAAAAGGTACTTCCAAACCTATATTTTTAACGTTATGTGATCAAGATACAAACCAAAAATTCTTCGTTTTTACTTGGCTTTCAAAATCATGCTCTCATTGTTCCAATGAAGAACGTAGCGTGATTTTGAAAAGATCAACCGATAGATTTCCCTATCGACCTCAAAACCCAAGTCGAGCCAGTTGTTATATAACAACCCTGCCAGACTCCAAGAAAGGAAACAGTCAAGCCACCCCAACTGACTATTCAAGAAGATGCCCAGCTTAAATGGCCAATGCCTTATAAGTTGAACAATGATGCCTCCTCCAAACGCATATCACTCTCACTACGAGAAAGTTCATCGAAGCTCACACCTGACTCCCGGTGACGTCTCTAAGGTCAAACCACGAGAGAAACCATGCAACCCTCATGCCACGCCAAAAGAAGACAACCAAACGAGATAAAAAACTTTCAAAAAACATTATCACGATGTAAGACCGACGTTCCCTTAGCGTATCCAGGATGAGAAAAAGAGAGGGGACATGCTCTTCACATAACAGAGTAAACATAGAGGATTTGAAAAAATGATTCCATTTATTCATACCCAAAAACTAGAAAGGAGAGCAGTTGAACCACCCCTGGTCGACTCAATAGGAGAAACTCGGCTTCACCTTCCAACACACAAGGATCTCGACCGATCACAATGCCTTTTTCCCACACAAGGAATTCTGTGATTATTCAGGACTTACCACCGATGTTCTCCATGACCAACGGAGTTTCTAAAAAGGGTCTTGCATACTCTGCCAACCATATCATGTCATGTTATCGAGCAAGCATCGATGTATAACGATACCTGCAAGCCTCAAAGTCATTCAAAAAAACATGAACATTCCCATATGGTCATTCTTGACGTGTTCCTTCTACCCAGAAGAACACACTACACTAAACTAACACGACGCTTCCCACCTTAGAAGCGTTGGTGTCCCCAAAATAAGAAAAGACCATATTCCATTAAGCAAACTAGTCCATAAAGATTAAATGGACGTGTGTCGCTCCTCTGAGAAACGATCAGCACGTCGAAATTCCCAAGAAAACCAAATAAACAAGACTGGCATGTCAACCACCCGAGTCTTCCGAACATCATCCTAAGCATTGGGACAACTTCATTCTCAAACGGTCAGGTCACTCTACCATGGAGAAGACCCAAGACTATACACAGTAGCATAAGAAATTTAACCGAACATCGTATCACCCTATATGACCGTTCACATGGATGACGACTTACCAATCATCCATTACATACCAATCATCCATTACATTAGGAGTCAAACACCCAACAAGAAACCAACCATACTAGATGCATGTCTAACCCACCCATACATGGTATTACCCAAAAATGACACCCACGATAATGTCAAGAGTAACATGACCACCTGTCCAGGAAAGGGTGTCATTGGAACAGAAAGTCTTACAAGGGAAAACGACACCCGAACGATACCAAATGTCTGAATGCTCACCGCACAAGCAAGACACTGAAACACTAAGGGTTCTACCTACCAGAAGCTATCCCCTCAAGTAAAACATGCAATGGCCCAATAACTTGGTCATGCCCAACACATGTCATTGGGCTCATTCCTAACATTCAAGTCATTTTCCAAAGAAAACAAACGCCCAAGGAAAACACCTACGGTTCCATCTCAAGGCACGCACAAGAAAGACTTAAATTACCCTCAATTGTGGTTTCAAAGGAGGACACCACTAAAGGTTCCTTTTCTTTGGCCTTTATATTTAATCACGTTCATTACTTTAATCACATTAAAATATTCAATTCAAAACTTCACGTAACCCTTTCAAAACCAAAAATCACTAGGCACTTGATCATTTTTAACAAACAGATCATGCAAAGTAGGTAAGTCTCAACAAAAATACTTTTAGTCACTAAACATTTATCAGAAATCCCATCTTATTCTAGAAATTTATCATATTAAAATAATTTTAAACAATTCAGGAGACCTACGAGGGTCCCAACAAGACAATTCACATCAGATCAAAACAAAACATATTTCACACAAATATAAATTTCACAAAGAATGTTGCCATCACATTAATTATGGTTTGCCATTTTTCAACTCATGAAGCGCCCATACACTCCATCGGTTGAAAATTGTCTCTCAACATACAAAACGAAACACACTTAAGAATTTTTCATGCTCAAAAAAAATTACCCAGTCATACAGGTGGCCACCTACCAACCCGTAAAGTGCCCATACACTTTACAATTTGGCATTTGGATACCTTCATTCATAAACCAATTTCAATTCTTTTCACAATTTAAGCATTAGATTCCCTTTTTGGAAATCTGATTACATTGGTTACCCTTTCCCAACCATAAGGCGCCCATACACCTTAAAACTGAAAATTGGCTTCCATCATAATTGCAATCATTTAATTTGGTCAAAGCAAACAATTCCATATTAACCAAACCTATCATGTTATCGAAAGCAGTAACACATAAAAATGCTATATCAAAGAAGCATGAAATAACTACCACATCAATTATCACAACAGAAGGAATCAACTAATGCATCCTAGATGGCATGGAATCATGCATGGCATGTGATTTCTTAACAATGTTTTTATGATACAAGAAATGGAATAACCTTGTCTCATCGGGTTGAAATAGAAATGTAACCCACAATTTCATCAACGGTATCAACAGAAACCATGTGCGTCACCCAATGGTGAAATCAAATCAACTGTAATAATCAATATCATTAAAATAACAATTTCATTCAAGGAAATATGGATTTTCCCTGTACACGAGTTAGCTACTTCTGAGGACATCTTATTACCAAATTCCATCTCTTTCATATCCCTATCTACTGTCGCTAAATAGTTAAACAAACCGGAAAAAGTAATTACTTTGATACTATATTGTAACATCCCGGCCCGGCTCACAATCGACCTAGTGGCCGGACCACTATGTCACATGGCCTGATGCGCGTCTCCTCGTATGCAAAAGCCTATCGACTAGCAACGAGGGTCTTAGGAGGAGATAGTAGGGAGACTATACCCTCATGTTAGAGTAACACAACGGTATTATCAGAGTAAATGACGTTCAATGAAGGAAGTAGTAAACAATTGAAAGTCCAAAGAAAAAGACAGGTGATAACCATTTTGTAAAGGGTGGCCAAAGCCAGATTATACGTTACAAGGATTATGATTGATACAAGGTGAAAACAAGAAAAAATAAAACATGCTTACAATACAATGCAATAGAATAATGAAAAGACAGCAAGGCCTGATGGGAAATCTCCTGACCATCCCAAGCATCCGCTTGGTCATTTTGTTCTAACTCCTTAGGTACAAACAGCACAACACACAACCTAGGTCCTACAAGCAAGAAGGTCTACTTGGGTACTCTTGTGCAATGGCGGCCCGAGTACAGTTTGAGATATAAATCTCAGTTGTCCGGCACCACTAGGCTCAAACCCAATCCAGACAGTGTATAATAAGTAAACAGTGGGTAGCTTTGGAGAATTAATTAAGCAGAAGTACAAAATTAAATAACACACGTCTAGGTTCCCAAGGGACACCTGATGGTTATACCATCTTCGTCTTGTTGCCGACGAAGTAACCTGATCATGTCACCATATATATATATATATATATATATATATATATATAAATTCATTTAGACCATAGATGGCATTGGGTAAGAATGCCTCCCACCCATTTATCGAGATTAGCGGGCTCGAGGTAAGAATTATTCCCATCCCTATAGATCAACTGGCCAGGGGTAAGAATTCCTCCCTTCCATACATGTATCAAGATTACATCTGGCATGGAGTAAACAAGCCTCCCATCCATAAAAAAAATTAGCTGGCATGGGGTTTGCATTCCTCCCATCCAAAAACATACACAGAAGATTTCATGGGGTATGAATGCCTCCCATTCATAAACAAACACATTCACCATCAGTTTCATATCACAATGCATAAGGCATTAACTCTTATACATTTCAAGTAAACACATCAAATTTACAAACATCCATAATCACTCATAATAATTATCAAAATTACATTAGAATTCATAAGGCATTACATCTTATGCATTTCAATTAGGACATCGACACGGGCTTGCTCACTTCCAACACATCCCATGGGGTTGAGACTTATCATGTAATCATTAACTATACACCAACCCATTTCCAAGAGCTATTCATTATATGAAAACTGTCACAAACACGTCATCTCACTCAAATTTACCTATGCATGGAAAATTGATTCATGGTTCAAGTGTCTTAGCCATTTCAGCTAAAGGTCATCATTATCTCTTCTAAGTCATTCTAACTGTTCCATTTATCTCAAACCATCAACTCAACTTATTATGGCATGACAATAACATTCCTATGGTTCAAGTGAAAAGTGTAGTGGTATGGAAAAAATAACATTTCCCCACTCGAGAAAATTCAACATAGAAGAAACAAGCAGCCAAACATGCCATTCAGTAATAATCACAAAGGCAAAGAAAAGCAAGAAAACATAGATGTATACATCTTACTTTTTATCTTGAAGATATAGAACCTATGATTGAGAGGTTTTTTTATTAAATCATTAGTTTAGTGACCAAACAACTTCTTTTATCTTATTCCTGTAGTTCACACGATTTTTTACAGAAGCATTTAGTCAGAACTAATCTTTTATAATTAAAATACTAAAACTACGCAGTATTAAACTTGTTAAAATCTTCACTTTAAATTAAAGGGAAAGTAGAGGGACCCTACTTCAAGGTGGATCCATCTGTCCACTCTGACTCTTGATGCTTTCTAACTAAGAGCCGCTGCTGCTCTCCCATGAGTTATATGTGATTTCACATTCGACCTATTCCCTAGAATCAAACTAGCTGATTGAAATCACTACAATCCTCCTCTCCATATGTGGCAGATTTCTTATGTACACCAACAAGGTCATGGGGGACCTTCTGCATAACCCTAGAACAAGAGAATCGAGAAATAAATTGAAATTAACCAAACCCTAAACCTATAGGGGTTCTTGGCCAAACGAAATTAGGGCAAGGAGGAGCTCTAAAATCGGCCAAGAAGGGAGGAGGAAAGAGGAAGGAGTAACAACATAGATATTTGAAGGAGGAATCTCCAATAACGGAGGAGGAAAGAGGTGCAGTTGAGGGGGATTGTGCACGAGGTCGGCGGCTCCAGGGGGGTTCGTATGGGTTCTGTGAGGAAGCGGGGAGAGTCTTAGTTAATTAGGTTTTTTTATTTTTCTTTTAATTTTAAAACCATTTAAAATATCCCAAAACCCAAATAGGAGGGACACACATGGTTTGACACGCAAGGTTTTCCAAAACGTGCGCAAGACGTGCGACCTCTACAGGATACCCCAGGCACCCCGCATGGGCTAGTCTCATGGTTTGGGTAACCATGTGCAGGCCGTCATGACTCCTCTCCCTCCCTATTTTATGTTGCATGGTTTGGGCCTTACGGTTTTGGAAACCATGCACCAACCGTGTTCCTTCTGTTGTTCTTTAAAGACAAGCATCCTCTAGGTAAGACACACACAAAACACCTCAAGACACTTGGGAAACTTCTCAAGCCTTCTCCCAACCCCAAAAATATTAAAAAGAATTGTTCAAACATTCATAACAACATTCTGAAGCTCGATTATAAAAATGACCGGTTCAATAATTGAAAAAGTTCAATTTCTCCCACTTTTTAACCCGAATCAAAAAGCGGGTCATTACAATGTTTCCCAGGGTGAAATGGGAATGTTCATGTGTGTAAGACTCTATGGAATACAATTTTTTATTTTGAAAATCAACCATGGTTTTCTCTTTAGTAAAGTATTTTAAATAGGAACTTTTTGATGATTCATAGACAATGGTTTTGTGGCTTGTTTTTCCTATCATTGGTGAATGTTTATGCTTCAGTGTTTTGAGTGTGTGGACTCATCATGATGATTTTGTTTTGATCAAGTTCTTTGATTTGATGTTTCCTAGTGTTCTCCCCTATAGATATTGAATATTTATTCATTGTGCAATTATAGGTTATTCCACATTAGAAGGATTTCCAATTGATGATCACAATAATTTTGTTCTTTAGTTTCAAAAGCTAAATCCACCTATCTTTTACGGTCACACAGATTCTCTTGAAGATGATGAGTTGATGTGGATGATAAAAAAAATATATAGACTCATTTAGTTTTTAGTGTTGTTAAAGGATATGTTTTATACTTTTATTCTTGATAGTTAAACCTGGAAGTGGGGAAGTTGGACTCTCGAAAGAACCCTCTAGAAGATATTACCTAGGAGTTCTTCAAGGATTCATTCATCTGAAAACTATTATATGAGATGAAAAAGGTTAGTAAGTGGATGTAGAAGTGTTGTTTATAGTAGGGTTATGGGTTAGATTTAGAGTTATATCATCACATTGTTTATCTAATTCAATATGATAAATGGTATGTTGCAGGAGACTTAGTGAAGTTTCAGTGTTTATATTATCGGATTCGCCCTGATCTGTTGTCGATGGTGTCAATGTTAGACTTATGAAATTTTCTAAATGGGGTGAGATAAGTGTCTCTTTCCAAATATGATTTATTAGGAGTGCTTCAGGTAGTCTTCTCTCCTTTAGTTCATAGAAGTTTTGATGGTAAATCAATTAAGGGAGTTGGAAATCTGTCGGAAGCAATTACAGATTGTCATGGGATTAAAAGGCATCAATTTATTTCATCATATTCTTTTTCTCATGAGATTGTATTTTTTCATTTATATGGTATGAAAAATAATAATAATTCATTTTTTTGAGTTCATAGAAGACTTATCATGATTGTGGGTTCGTTGTCCACATGCAACGGTTCTATAAAGGTGTTGAAAGGAAGAGAAGTGACACCAGTTCGTTGGAGAAGAGTGTTTTTTGGGCTCAGTTTAAAGTAACTATCTTTTTTAATGTTTCATTAATGTATAGTGGTTATTCCGGATAGAGTTATCTTTCATTTGTGATGTAAATTTATTTTTTTGGGATCCTGAGAACTCCAATTTTAATTCAAGTTTTTGTTCTTTTGAATGTTCTAAATCCTTCCATGTTATCATTGGAGGTGACCCCCATTCATAAATTTTGAATTCTTAACATTATGGTTGATGATTATTGTCTTCTATCTCTGAGGTATGATATGATCCAAACATTGGGGTCCATCCATAGTCCCCAGAGTAAAGGTCACATGAAATTAGAAATTTCATGGGTGTGAGGGGCTGTCTTTATTTTCAATCCTCATTTTGGGAATGGATAAAGTTTATAGTTTTCTTTTAATTTCCATTTTTCAATTTAATTTACACTTATCTTGTGAAATATTCTACTGGTCTATTTCTATAGGGGTTTTTGGAACATGTGGGAATGTTTTGTGTTTCTTCACGTTATGTTTTTTGTGTTGGAAAGTGTCATCAATTTAAGCTAGTTAGTTCATTATAGGGGGGACCCACCACGGGTCCCATTGTGGTTTCTTCTAGAAATAGTTAGTTCTAGTCATGTTATTATGAAGGGTAACCATTTTGGCCTAATTTTTTGAGGATTCAGTTTTATTTTGGATGTCTGTCAAGTGGAAAATAGATTCTATGATTTTTTTTATTTTGAGAAATATCCAGTTTTGGTGAATGTTGGGAACTTTTTGAGGTATTTATAATATCCATGTTCAATGAAATGATTTGGAGGATATTACTTGACATCTCATAGTTTTATAGTGAGTGGTTTTAGGATTTTTTGGTTTTTTTAAAGAAGAGTATTTTTTATTTGATGGTGGTAGAGGTGTTTTGTTCGAGTGGTTGGATCATGAAAATGTGGAAATCTATAGTTTTTGATCGATAAACTTGGAGATGTTGTGAATTTGGGGGGGGGGGGGGGGTATAAAGCATTAATGGAAGGGATAATATTCACACACGATGGTTTATTTTAGACCATTGATCTATTTAATATTTTGGAATTGATTTTGGTTCTCTAGTTTTGTTAGTGATGGGATACAATATTGAGTTTCAAGGTGTTTTACTATGGAACATGTTTTGGAAATACCATTTCGGATGTTCTAGGAAACAATTTGGTCTTTGTCGTAAATATAGTTGAGGTTTCATGGCCTGTTATGGTTAGTCATACTATCCGTAAAGCGTGTGGGGATCCATTTTCTCAGGAAAAAACAATTCCACATGATTTTCCAATCATGGGGCCAAACTGTGTGAGCTTCCAAGATATATATTTTATTAAATTCCAACACTAAACCTTTTAGTATTTCAATTAAAAATGACCCATTCCTCCCCCTCCTTGTTCATGTGACTCGAGGGGTACAAACCCATTTTTGTTCATGCTTCCTACTCCATCCTAGGATGTAGATATAATATTTATTCTAGGATTTAGGCTACATCATCAAGGTAAATATTCTCCTCTATTCTCTCTCTTCATTTGCCTCCATTTCATATTGATATCTTCTTCTTCCTATGTCATGTGGATCTCGGTTATGTTTTCCTAATGTTTTGTTTTGGGGGTTCTGTGTGTTTATGATTCCTCTTCATAGATCATGGCTTATGGAACCCTTGTGTTGTGATTTCAGATGCGCATTGTTAAAGCGCCATGAGACTAATTTAGGTTTTCAATTTCATGTGCCATTAAAATTTAATATTATTTGGTATCTTTCTTTTTAACCGTCATTATCTGTTAAATATTGATGTTTCACAGTTGAAATTCTTGTTTAGTGTGATAAGTAGTGGTTTCTACCATGTTATGTGGTAAATGGAATTTTTTTTAATTATTGTAGACCAAGTGTTTGATAAAATCGCTAGTTGGTTTTCACATTTTTTTCTATATTCAATAGCATGGTTATCCTTCAAAAATATATTTTTGATTGTTGAAATGATGTTATTTGTTCCTTTATTTGTTTTTCAAAGTGGTTTTAGATTTAAAGGAAATGTGTATTTAGCTCTTAAAAATTTGTTTGGCAAGATGTGGTGGTTAATGGAGTGTTTTTAATTTGAATAAAAAAATTAAATCACAATATAATGCGACATGAATGTTAAAAAATGGATTTTTGAAATGTTTGTGAAGTGGTAAATGGATAATTATTTCTCTTTTGGAATGGGAATTTAGTTCTTTGGAAATGATGGTTTCGTAATTAATGTTTGTGGATCGTTTGGAATATTGTAACATTGGTGAAAATGTTTGATTTGAAAATTATCTTTAGAAAATGATCTTTGATTTATTATATAAATATTTAATTGGTTGGATTTCCTTATTGTGGAATCCCCATGACCCATTTATCTTGGATGTATTTTGAGATCCTTCATGTGGACTCCCTTATGATCTATGATTTGTATGGAAGGTATTGATCCTTGGGGTGACTGGATGATTCATGTTGTTTGAAGTATTATCAATATGACAATGTGTTTAGTTGATCAGATAACATGGATAAATAACCCTCTTTATAAAAATGACACAAGAAACATGTATAATGGTCAGTTTTTATGAAAATTATTTCAACACTTCTTAGGTTGTGCATAATTTAGTGTCACATAGTAGGAAATATTTGTTCCAGTTGTTTTGGGATTGGGCCCTTTGGTATGTTCCATGTGGGATGCGAGTAAACATGTTAGTGTGTTATTATTTCATCAAGTATGGAATGATTTATGGAATGAGTCAACATCAATTAGTATATTCTGTATTTTTCACAACCTCATTGGATTCTCCCTTACCTATTACCAACATGTTACTTACAATGGATAATTGAGAAGCATGGTTGGTTGGTTACTATTGTGTTATTATTTCTATTTAATTTATATTATTATTATTATGATTCTCTTAAGTGTTATACCCATCATTTGGAATTTATTATTTGGGTTTTAAAGTATTATTGAAAATTGTTTATCTGAATAAAATGTTTTATAATCTCTCATTATAGTTTTTGAAATGAAAGAAACACTTCCATCATTTAAAATTTAAATGGGTTCCTTTTGAAAATGTACTCATTTTTAGAAATAAAAAAGTTTAATAGTCCATGATTTTATTTCAAGTGTAAATTTTTTGTAAGTGATAACTTTTATATACTGAACTTTAAATAAGAATTTTGTGTTTCATTTATTTTAAATGACGGCAATTGAGAATAAATTGTCTAGGAATACCTATTGAGTTGTAATACTCACACCTATAGTCCATTCTTGTTTTTAATCATCTAGTGATAGTTTCAACATGAGTGGTATCACCATGGTAAATGTTATTTTTTGGTATATGGTAGTGCCCCCCAGGGTCACATGGAGTCGTTGTGGTCGTCATGTTAATTTTTCTTGTCCAGTTGTTGTATTTTCAATTTTGTATAAATGATTTTCATTTTGGTAGTAATATTTATATTGAGATTCACTATTTACTTCCATTATTTCAGTTTTTTTAGAAATCATTCCCTTGGTTACTATGTTAATTCTTCGGTACTAGTTTCTAGCCATTGTGGAATAGGAATTCCCATTGGGCCATTTTGTGAATAGGCTCATGTGAACTATTCGGGGTTGAACCTAGTTGGTTTGTGACAACTATTCTAATCATATACACTCATGAAAAAGGATATAAAATTGAACAATACTATCATGAATGATCCAAATGTGGGATTACCTGTACTCAAAAATGTAATTTAAGAAGTCACATTTCACATTTAGCTACAACACTTAGACAATCTTATAAATTATTATATCATCTTCAATGGGGAAAAAGAATGAATCATCATAACTATTATAATTAACTCAACTACCTCCATCAAAGAACCTCACAAAAGAATTTTTATTCTTATTAATATAGAATTTTATAACCTAAAATAAACATCATCCATGGTTTCCCATGATTTAGAATTTCTTATGAATTCTTCTTAAACAATTCCCACCAACAAATACACATGTTGTAAAAATTTTAGTTCATCAATAATCATATAATATGATCTTTGGTTTGTAGTCATCATTCATTCTCATCAAATATCAATCAAAAAATAAGGAGCTCGAAC
The DNA here is from genome assembly GCA_963277665.1 of Viscum album. NCBI lineage: Eukaryota > Viridiplantae > Streptophyta > Magnoliopsida > Santalales > Viscaceae > Viscum > Viscum album. The sequence continues at coordinate 1,426,657,518 of OY728125.1, forward strand.
TATTGAAACATAATGTCCAATGCATTATGTATAAAGATTTTTTATAACAACCCGATGTTTTGAAATAGCAATGTATTTGATAGCACATACAATACATGACATTTTACCTAAAAAACATCAATATATAATTATTTTATGAATTTTATAACCTATATTTTTAATTGGATAGTATTAATAGATGAATTTAAATTATAAAATTTATATAAAGTTGATATTCATTAAAATTTTATTAATAAATTATTTGAAAATACTCCCTCAATTTTTAGAAAATCCATTTAATTATTTAATATAAGATTTCATTCAAAATGGTTTTAATATTTTTGAGAAAATTTCATAATTAATTATTGGATGTTTAATATATTTTATTTTATAAAATAAAAAAATATTTGTAAAAAAATATCATAATAATATTAAGGTAAAGTTATAGTATTTTCTAAATAATATTTTTTAATAGAAGAATCAGTTTTCTGAAATATAGAATAATTTATGCAATTTCAAAGAAAATATATGATATATATTTTAATAAAAATCATTTAATGAATCATTTACTATATATTAAAAAAATATAAAAAATAATTAAAAACATATAAATGATAATTTATTTTCATAACAAATATGAATCATTATCAATGTCAATGTAGTCCATGTAAATCATTGGAAATGTTTAATTTTGTGTCCTAAAAATTATATTTTAGATTGAAGAAGAGATTAATAGAAAATATTATTTCAAATGAATTATTATTGACGAATTTATGGATAAATAATAATTTAGGATTTATATAATTAGTTTATTATCTAAATGCTTGGGCAATGTTTGTACAAGGATAGAAAAGTGAAAATAACGTATTACATAATTTTTTTAGAGATAGATGTATGTGAATAAACAATTATAACGAATATAGAAGTTTATTCTGAACATTATTTATTTCTTTATACGATTTTTTTTAATTTTAATTGATGAAATAATTATATTTAGTGTTACACAACACCAACACCGTAATTATGTAAGCATAAAATAAACCAAATAAATAACAGTAAAAAAATAATTATTGTTTGGAAGAGTTAGTGTGTTCCAAATATTTTAAAGATACATATAATATATTAGATATGTTTTAATGGTTTATTTTAAAATTCCATTTTCATTATGTTCTTTTAGATGACCAATTTTGTAAACAGTTTTTAAATTGACATTAAGAGTATTTTATGATAAATTTATATTATTAAATAATTTATAAAAAATTAAAATAATTTAATAGGATATGTTGGACAATAAATTATCTATATCTTATTCTCTTATCTATTTATGATCCAAATATCTCATTATTCAGAAAAATATATCCCTTTAATGTTGAAAAACTCATTACCAAAAATTAAGTTCAAAATTGATAACCAATGGGTAACGCCAAATTGTAAGGTATGAAATGATATATAAAACTGAAAAAATTATCAGACGATATTATTTTTATTAATTATTCCTCATAATATAATTGATTTCATTTTAGAAGTATTTAACATGAGTTGTACACATATTATTTTAAAATATTTCATATTTTACCAAAAAAAAATTCATTACTAATATATTTTAATAAATAATATTTTATTACATGATTTAAAATCCATAAAAAATTATACCATCTACCAATATAAATATATATTATTTGAAATATCAAACATTTTCTGTTTATGGGTCGCTTGACCTTATATAAAAACATTATTTTCCCCTAAAGATTAAAAAACATCGATATCATATTTACTCTCAAAAGTATTAACATGGGTTAAAACTCAGAGATAAGAGCTGAAACATCTGACAAACATGTCAAAATGTTATTTAATGATTAGTTTTTGACTCATACTCATCATATAATTTATATTTATCAATTTATATAGAAACAAAATAGAAAAATATATTTTTATTAATTTAATTGTTTAAGTAGTTATAAAAGTTCCCATACCCTCACTTATATAAGGGAACCTCTTCTCCTATATTATTCACACATTTGGAGCCTTCCATATCAACCAAAATATACATATTTATAATATCAAATTAATTCTAAAAAAATAACGTTGTTTTATTCTAAAAATTATATTTCAATATTGGATTATTATTGATCCAAAGGAGGCCAATCAAAGGGGAGGTGAGCATCTTACTCGAATTCATTCAATTTAATATATCCTATAAATACTCAAAAATCTAGGGTATTTATAATATAATAATTAATTAAATTTCATAAATAAACTAAAATGTTATTATAAAATTGGAACCACCATTATTTTCCCTCTTTTCCAGCTATGGGGAAATGATTGTATGTTTTGTTCATACATGCAGACTACAGCCACCACAAGGAGATTCAATTCATTTTCCATATCCCCCATTCATATATGTTTATTATAATGGGATTAATGATTAAAAAATATATCTTCGAAATAATAATAATTTTTAAACTATAATATCATATCTACCTTCTGACATTCCAATCCATCAAAAATGTTATTATCACTCAGGTGTATGTGTGGAAATCCACCGCAACAATGGGAAGTAATTCATATTACACATCCTATTTAAAAAGATTTTAATAAGGATTGAATTAATGAATATATAATATAAATATTATATAGAAATTAATCATTAAATGTATTTTCTTTTTTACATTTCTTTCATTCCATTCATCATAAAATGAAAACAACATTTGTTCATACAAACATCCTGACGTCTCTCGGATCGATGTAACCCATTTTTTTATCTCTGTATATTATGGGTAACTATATATATATTTATATATATTGATTATATAAAACATTTATATAATATTTAATATTTCCTAGATGATGGTACCATGAACAATGTATATGGACTAGAACTGTAGAGCAGAAAAAGCCATGAAAAAATAAGTAGTTAACGCCAAGAAATAATGATTTTACTATATGTTTATAAATAATGGGGCATTGAGATCAAATACTCATATAATATATGATATTTTAATTATCATTGTATACTATATTTATAAGAAATTATAATATATTATATTGGAGGTTGGATTTCCTTCTAAATAAGTGAAACCGGAGGTAAGAAAATTATTTCACAATCTATATTTTATGATAACTATTTATAATATTTATATCTCATGAATAAAATTTATGACCTACCACAATAAAATCCTGAAATTTTATTCCCTATATTTATTTAAATGTATTAGATGTTTTCTTAACCGTTTTTATTCATTAAGTATCAAGACATGAAATGAATGTTTTTATGGAAAATTACCATTATTTCTCTCTTCAGTTGAAAATACATTTTCTTCTATATCTAGTTATTGAAACAAAAGTTCGTGAAATATTTTTACCATCATCCTATGAGTAATTAAATTATCTTTTCACCCAATTTTTTTTAACAATTTTTTATAATGAATATTGTTTTCAATTTTATAATGAGGTAATTTATTCTTGTAAATAAACATGATAACTAAATAATTGTTTTAATGTAATTGACATAAACTGAATTTCTTGAAATCATGACCACTCAATTATTTGAAGAATAATTTATATATTTCCAAAGAAAAGTTCAATGAAATATATATGCACAATATTTTTGAAATTTTATATTTTAAAAAAGATATTTCAAAGTGAAATGAATATTTTACTCATGAATTTTTCCAGTAATATTTTAAAGGAATTTTACATCTGTGATAATATCCTTTTCTATTTATTATTATTTATTATGGTTTAAACCAATAATTACATCCACTATCATTATTCATATGAATTATTATTGCAATTGTTTAAGGATTAATCTAAGAAACCAATTTATATTCCATGATTTAATTAAGCTACGATGAAACCATTTTAATATGTGTTTATTTTCCATGGGTTTTTCTAGGACGAAATTATGAAAGGATTATAAACCACATTTCATTTACATGGGGTATCAGATGGGTAATGTTTTATCATCATGTTTCACAAGTATGTTTATTTCACATTATGTGATGGGTGGACCGAAATTTATATATCTCTCCAATGCATTGGGTAAATTTGGATAAATCATTACCTAATAATGAATCAAAAGGGTAGTGAACACAATTGAAAAATCAAAATTATTCTCCATGATAGTCATGAGAGTGAATCTTGAAAAATAATATGATGGAATGGGGAGTGAAACCATTCCCCAAATATTGTCATACAAGAGTGACTTTACTAAATAAATGACATTATATGCTAATTTTCCTTCTATAATATTTTGAATTAGGATACTTTTATGCTCTCATGGACCATGTTTATTTATTTATGATTTATATTTTATAAACATCCATGATTTATAATAATATTATTGATTATCATATATGATATAATGGGTATGGTTTTAAAATTTTACTCTCTTGTTCTTATATACTAATTATCATGTTATTATGGGTTGATCATTGAGATATCTATTTTTAACCATAACCAGTCATTTGAGATCAAAATTTCTTACATTCTATATCCACATGTTATGAATAAATGTTTTACAAAGAATATTTTTTTGTAGAGTATTTTGTTGGTATATATTTTTGGAAGATATTTAATATCCATCATTCGATATGAATATTGTGTATTAATTCTATAAACACACTAAATTGTTAAAACTCTGTCAATGTATGCAATTTTATATATTAAATATTAATCTAATAGGATGTGATATTTATATATGAAAAGTATTGGTTTATATAGTTGGTATCATTTCTGGGTTTAGTGTATAATTAGAGATTAATATTATAGATATTTGGTGAAACCAATTGGATATTATATTTTATAATATAGTATCCCATGGATTTGATATGATATATATTGTGTTGTTTACCAATAAATGAATAACTATATGGAAACTATAAGAATACATGGATTTGGAACAGATTCATTATTCGGTAACTACCCTTAATATAGTTGATCGAGCATATCTCATCCATCATTCAGTTTCATAGTGATTATTACTATACTATGCTCCATTATTAATGCACCTAGGCATATTCTTTCAGCAAACCATACTGTTTATATGAATCATTTTAATGTATTTTTATATCTTATAACAATGTAGTATCTTTCATAAAACTAATGAGCTATAGATTGAAAATAATATTTCAAGATTTATTCAACATATGAATTAATTTATAGGATTATATGATTCAAAAATATTACTATTGTTGATCAAACTATATATTATGTATTTAGTAAATGGTTGAAACTAAAAGGATTTTAGTTATTGTAGAATTTTATTGGTAAATAATGATTTCCCTAAGGAGTGAACAAATTAAAATGGATATAGAAAGAGAAACCTTGTGATTATATTTAAGAATATATTCTATCATATGATTAAAAGTATCAACATGGGTTGGTTTCTTATTCCACATAATAAGAGAAAATTGGGGTTTTAAAATGACCACAATGGTACAAAGATTTAGTTTCTAAGATGTCTGGTATGTGGGAGGAAACACTCAAAGAAATGTCTCATAGTAATGATAAAAAGATAGATGTGTGGAATAGATGCTCATAGAGTGTGTAATAACTATGTAAAAATTATTATTTTGAATTATAGAAATAAATTTCCTTCTAACAATCAGTTTATAATTCAATAACATTTATAAATCGAATATAGAATCTATCTTATCCAATTATCTAATGTAAAGACTTACTCTTATACAATGGAAGGAATGATGATATTTTAGTCATTTAAGTGTTATTAAGTGATGTGATTATCTATAGTTATTAATGAATTATTTTTTAGAAGTTTTATATGAATGATATTATAGAAATTAGATAAATTAATAATCTACGGACTATTTTATATTTTTTAACCTTTATGGTTTTAATTTTTTTTTTCAAATGGTACTAATAGAAAATATGTCATTTAGGGGTAATTTGATAATATGTATGATGGATAATTATATAATTAAAATTTATGTGTTAAATGGTATAGTGTTAGGAAATTTAAAATTGGATTCTGATTTTATGGAAATGTAATTTATGTATTCTTTGATGATTTTTTCCATTTTTTATTTAGAGAATATGTAAAAACATGACTCTTATAGTATGGTTTTGGTGATAATTTTACTACATTAGCCCAAAATTAAATGGATCACATGATGATGAATGAAATATTTTATTAATCATGTGACACTAGAAATATAAATTATATATATATTATAATTAAAAACATGAAATATAATACTATAATTATTACGATAACATTATTATTTATTATTATAACACGTTTATTTCATTATTATATCACTTTTTTGGTATCGTAGGTACAGGAAAACATAATAAATGTTGATCTTGGATGCTCAATAAGGGAAATCTTACATGAGAATTTATCATAATTAAAATAAATAATGAATAATATGGAGACGATATATAATAATCATATACTATAAATAACTAATTCCTTTAAAATTAGATTAAATCGATGTGAAAATTAACAATTCAAATATCACATTAATAACATTAAATAATTTTATAGTCATATAACTGAAATTATTATACATCGTAATCGTACAAATACAAAATTGTTCAATGAAAACATACAAAGACTATCATGTCAAATGCCAAATGACAACACAAGGATGTCACATGAGACCAATAGATCCATCGAGGTGCTATATCTAATCCCAACCATCATATAATATGTCTAATGAATTCGACATGTTAAATTAGTGAAACATAATCAACTCAATCATTTAGATGGAAAAATTAAAATATAAACCCTAATGTATTACAAAATAAATACACATAATTATAATCCAAATAGAGTAACTTGGAAAATGGTATTATAATCATACATACCCATGGTAGAATAATATTCATTGATATATATTTACATATATTTTAATACTTCAAAAATACCACTTGAATTTTTCTTTAAAAACATACCCATTTTACTTTGGATTTAAATTTTATAAATAGAAAAATGTCCAATAATACGATGTAAGAAATAGTATTCGATGATAATATTTGATCTATGTAAGGAAGAATAAAATACTTGAACGATCGTGATGGTGGTACATTCTATTCATTTCACGTTTGTAAAAACAAGGATTCATTTGACATTTTTAGTATAATGTCAAAAATAACCTCATTAAAATAAATATTTATTGAATTTCTTTAAGTAAAAAAATATTAAATATAGTTCTAAATAATAACATTATAATTGATAAAACATTTTTGAATTTTTTTTAATGAAAATATTGTTATGTTTGAAAAATAATTCGGAATGAATACATAATGAGGTCATTTTTCCAAAATATTATTTTATTCATTTTCTTGAGAGAATATAAGAGGAAAATTAAAGGAAAACATTTAAATCTCACTAATAACAATCGGATAAGAAAATATATATGGTTTATGATATAAATTTCGTATAATTTCCCAAATGGAGACTTAATTATAAACAATCTTGAATAAAGATGAGATTGTGAAATAAACCATTAATTCAAGTATGACTTACTTTGTGAGTAAAATTTTACAAATATATATTTAACATAAATTTGTTATTAATATAAATATATATATAAAATATACATACTTAAATTATCAGATAACATCCAATATATCATTCCAATATACATTTATTAATAATTATTCATTAAAATCATCATTTCTGACTGGAACCCATTTTGTTTTTTAGATATGTTTCATTTTGGTAGTTTCAGTCCTCTAATATTTATATTTGTTACATGATATTCAAGATTATTATCAGGATATAAATACAATATATATTAATTATATATAATTTTTTAATCAACTATAATGTTTTTGGGGAAAAAAGAATTACATTATTAATGGAGATGGTAGGCCATATATATGAGGGATCAAGGTGTTCACTTTTTGAGGGATGGAATAAAATAAATGTAATTAATAACAAAACTTTATATAACCATTATTATATAATATGTATCACATATATTCATTAAAAATATCACTATTACCATCCATGTAAATTAGATATCCAAAAATAATCACATCGCTTCGTGGAGGTGGTCGTCCACATATAGACACGTGAATCATTTTATCAAGAATTTAAAGGTATGATGGTTGGTATGATTATATATATATATAAATTATTCTATAATTATTATCATATATATCTATTACCTCCAAATTTATAACATTACATGTAATGTGGTGATGAAAAATGAATTACACTGCTATATGGGGATGGTATATTGTACATACACAAGATCTAAAGTTTTATATTTTCATAGGATGGAACAGAGATATAAATTTTTTCCCATTATCATAACAACATATATATCTAATTATTATATTGTTTTTTTATTTTTTAATGTTTATAATATATTTAGTGGTATTATAAGAAGAAATAAATTTGAAAGAGTAATAAAAATTATTACATTTTTATAGAGAACCCTCTTTTTGAACTCTTATTAAGAAACAAAAAGTTGACCTTTTTGGAATAAATGATCCGTTATAATGTGGATTATAATATTAAGGTGGTATTATAAATTTTTTTTTCCAAAGTAATGTCATTATGTTATGTTATGATGTGATACGGGGAGAATCCTTATATAATTGAAGTGAGAGGCACAATTGTAATTTTTTAACATTTAAAAATATAAATAAGTATTACTCTATAAAAATGAATAAACATAACTCATAATTAATTGGTGATAAGGACACAGTCAAAATAAAATCATCCAATGAATTTTAATAAACTTTTTATGTCATTTTAACATTTATATTTAATTATTAACCCAATAGTAAACCCATTTTTACATTATTCTTTATAACACCATTTTTAATATTAAACTGGTGTAGTTTTAATTATAATTCAAAAAAATGCCTAATATATTGAAATTTGATAAGTTTTTTAACCATATGTAAACCTACAGTCGATATTTTAAAAAAATTAGGATTTTTTTAAATATACAATTATTTCAATTTGGCTGAATGTTGGCATTAAATTCGATTTTATGAACATAAAAAATGGAAGCTGAATTTGAATAAAAACCTTTAAAAAACCATATAATATTATATTTAACTATAAAGTTAATGGATAAAAACAACTGACCAATTTTTTTAGTTTTTTTATTTATATTATAATTTATTTATTTATGTAATTTTATTTAACACTGTGTAAACATTTAACGTAATTATCCTTTAATATCCTAAGATTTTTGAAAAATAAAATGAAATTCATGAAACAATTTCTTAAATAGATATTTATAACTAGTTGTTAAAAATAATTTTTCAGCTTTTATTTTTTGAATTTTGAAAGACAATCATCTACAATTGTGTTTAGTAAGTTATTTTATGTCTGATAGAACCAACTTGTTTTTTGGTTAATAGTAACACATCTTTATGAATAGTAAAATGAATAGAAATATGATTATAATGAATAGTAAATTTTATTATTGTTTTATTTTAATAAGGTTTTATGATAATGACATATCTGTTATTTTTTCAATGTGATGTAAAAGAAGTTATAGAATTAAATTTGGTAATTTCTGAATGAAGTATGATTTTATTTAAAAATTAAATTAATAATATTTAAAAAATTATTTTGAAAAAAATGGAGATAATTTTTTAAGTAATCTAATTAAAAAAATTAAGGGTGAATTTTAGGTATTTTAATAAAATTCATGAATTTTTGATGAATAGTGAATTATAGTAAAATACTGTATATTCAAATTATCAGTTAAATACACTATTTATGACATAATAAGTTATATAATACCACTTGGTATGAAATCACATGTCATTATTACTATTTTGGGTCATAAGAATTAATATTATTCATAGTGTTGAGAAAAAGTTTACAATAATGATTAGAATAATGAAAAATACCTCCTCTCCTCCACTATAAATACCACCCTCATTCCCCTTGTCCTCCCACACCTCACAATCCACGAGCCATACCTATGTTATACCCTATAATCATTCCATGTATCATATTTAAGTCCTAGATATTATTGTCTCACAAAAATGCTGAAACTAAAGGCCTTAAAGAGGATCTTAAGGAGTAGCGTTCAAGGGGTAAGAATCTCCATTAATTTTCTTGTGTTTTCCTTTCATTTCCATTATTTTATTCTAATCTCATCCCCTTATCTTATCCTAGATTCATGTAAGCTCCAAAATATTTTATATCATGTATTTTATCATGTTCATTGAAAATTCATCATCAATATTAATCTCCTCTCCTTGCCATTCTAGAAATTAAAACACCATCTGTGATGTGTCGATTTACAAACATTGCGGATGATGTGATGTATGTTTCAATTAAATTCATTTACAATATTCATGAAATAGTTTATATTGTTTAAAAAGATTACAATTTATGTATATTATCTTATATAAGGTTCTATAATCAGTTTATAAACATGTTATTAATTTATAAAACAAATGAGTTCTTTGCAATCGAAGAATCCCTTAAATGACCAAAACAAATATCAACAATGTTTTAAACTTCTGAATCATACTCATGTAAAAATTTAAAATGATAAATGGTATAATTTATTTTTCTATGATTATTTAAATACTATTACATTCAAATTATATTTTTCCACTTCCCATCGAGAAGAATATCCCTCATGAACATATCATGGGAACCATGTAACGAACACACCCAAAATAATGCAAGGAACAAAATATAAACAACTAAATGGTGAAATGATGTAATGAAATGATAATATAAGGTATAATAAAAAAATATTTTTCTATAAGATATGAATATCACTCTTTTAACGATTACACATGAGGATTAAATGTTTTTGAGGTAAAACAAACTCGAGGTATGGGAATTCTAAACCCAATTTCCATTATTTTGGTTAACCTTCTACTTCATTATTAATGTGGTATTAAAATTGTTTGAGTGATGGGTTTTGATTATATTATGTATAATTATGTTCATTTACAGGGTTTATACATATTTCATCCACTCTATTATGTATCACTTCAATTATATGATATTAGTAAAGGGATTTTCTTTCTAAATCCTCTTTAAAAAATTCTGTTTCGAAATTTCAAAATAAATGTTTTCATGCTATTATTCATGTTGTATTATTATGTTTAGTTTCTTGGTAATTATTTAATATGAATTGTGGGACAAATATCTCCTTCCAATTTATTAGGTATGTGTATGTTGGAGTCTTTTGGATGGTTACTCCAAGTGTAACTGCGATGGTTACACAAATTGTAATGTAGCCTTGAGGGATAAAAATTATAAGGTAGTAGAGAGGGTTACCAGTAGAATGTATGTAATGACCCAAGATACCTTTATGGTTCTATTTATGTTCCTATTTTTTGTTGGCATCTTGTGTGAATCTCACGATTCACAAAGTAGGTATATATGGGTGACTAATATGTATTTTGAAAAATATTTCATACGTTGCATGTATTTATGTACTAATGTGTTCATTACTTATTAATATATCCAATATTATGATTTTTGTGATCATCCTTAGTATCTAAATGATTTTTATTGGTTATAAAGATGTGTTTGAGAAATACAGATGCTAATTTAAATGATTGATGAATGGTCAAATAAATCCTGTTTTTTTTTGAATTTTTTTAAATTTGTTGGAAGAAACGAATATTGTTTTAATGATATCCACTACATGTTACTGTGTATTGTTATGAATTTATTATATCCCAATTTTCTAAACCTATATATGTGAAAAGATACCCAATGTGAAAGGACGTGATTTCTTGACTTAGTTCACGATTATGTAATTTAACAAGGTCGGGTCCTTCTAGTTGGTATTAGAGGATGGTTTAGATAACATTTGGAGTTAGGATGATGTTAATGTAATTCAATAAATCTTTTTTACTCTATGATTAATTTGAAATCGTATAGACTTTAAAGATTACCATGTTGCATTGACTATGATTTGTTTGTTTATAATAGTTGTCCGTAGAAGGAATAAGGAAGATTAAGAAGAGAGGAACTAATAGAGTGATATCCTTTCGAATCTGTAGCCTGTATGGTAGAGATTAGAATCGAGTGGTTTGTAATAGTAATGGATCACCTAAAATAGGAAATAAAATTTTGGTTGAAACCATTAATGGGAGAAACAAAATTTACCACAATGGAACATGACAATAGAGGATCATTTTATGAGACAACACCCTTTTTCATTTAATGGATCTTTAAACCCAGTAGCATCTAAAGGATGGATTTAATGCCATGAAAACATATTGGATGTTATGGGATGTTCAGATAATCATAAGTTAAGTCAATAAATTTATCTTTGTGAAGGTGGAGTTGATCAGTGGAGGTCAATGGTCATGAATATTAGGGATAGAAAGGATGCTGGTGCTTTAGTGTGGGTTGAATTTCAACGTCTTTTCATTGATTTTTTTTCATAATGTTGTGCAACATAGATTGGAGAATAAATTCTATTAATTAAAGAAAAAGGTGGTGGATTTAGTGGCTGTGTTTGAAGAAAACTTCAACCGACTATAAAGGTGTGTTCCAAATATTATTTTGGATCTTTATTGAAAAATCAACAACATTTACTAAGGATTGAAGCCAAGGTATCTAAGGGCATTGGAATCCCATGAATTAAAAAGTTCGGAGAAAACTGTCTGATGTGTTGAGAGGGTATATATAGAGTTTTCTAATGATCATGTGCATTTTGGAAACAGGGATATAAGAGGTCTAGATGGCTATAGATTGGTAAGAATCAACCAATGAAACCTAATATTAAAAAAATCTAGTTTACAGTTTTTAAAAAATGTGGAAAGAAGCACCATGGGAATGCCTTACTAATACTGGGAAGTGTTTTTAATGTTGCAAGTTTGGATATATGGCCCAATATTGTAATTAAAATTATCCTAAAAATAATCCTGATAAGATAACTTTTAAATGTTTTAAATGTGGTGATATGGGTCATTATGAAAATGCATAGCCAATCATATACCCAAATGATGAAATAAAGCTAGAATATAAGCAGAAAGTTGTAGTGATATCCATTGTGAATACGTCTATAGAGTTCAGGATATCCAATGATGTTGCATTAGGTAGTTTGTTTATTTAAATAGATTTCTTTAATGTTTTGTTCTTTATGGGGTCTACAAATTCCTTAAATTTTGTGAAATTTTCGGGTTAATGTGAAATATAACCTCAACCAATAAGGCTGGAACTTATTGTTAAAAAACATGGGGTAAATTTTACAGGGATGAGGAATGATGAGAATTTTTCTATTATGTTTTTTGGAAAGACATTAACAACAATCCTTGTTTTTTTCCTTATTCAAGTTTGATGTGATTCTGGGAATTGATTGGCTTTCTGTTTATCCTGAAAATATTGACTATATAGAAATAGAAGTTTTTTTTAGAAAGTGTTTCAGTTTTTATATAAGAATGAACCCATAAAATTGATAACATATCATGATGTTGAGAAACTATTTAAATATAGTAATGAAAGTTACCTTTATCATACTATTTAATACTTGGTAACTATTCAGATTAATGATGTGTCAGTGGTAAATGAATACCTTGATGTTTTTCTGATATCTTACTCATTGTCATACCTGATCGAGAAATCTAATTCACAATTAACATAGTTCTTTAAGCTAAACCAATTTCAAAATGAAAATATCATAAATCTCAAATAGAAAATCTTTATTTGAAAAATTAGTTGTATGATTTTCATGATAATGGCATCATTTATCCTAGAACATCACCACGAGGTGCTCCTATTTTTTCGTTAAAGAGAAATATGGTTCTATGAGACTTTTTATTTATTATAGATCTTTGAATAATATAAATGTTAAAAAAATTATTCTTTTCCTCATATTAATGACTTGTTTAATCAGCTATAAGGAGATCAATACTTTTCCAGGATTGACTTCAGATCTAGATACCCTCACCTGAATGTGAAGGTGGATGACATCCTAAAAACATCTTTTAATACTAGATAGGGGAATAATGAATTTGTTTTTATGCTGTTTTGATTTACTACTTCACCTGTTATATTCATGAACCTTATGAATAGATTATTTCAAGAGTTCTTGGATATGTTTTTGGTTAAATTTATTTATGAAAATATAGTATTTTCAAAGAGTAAAGAAGTGTAGGAAAACCAACTATTTGTTTTTTACAAACCATAAGGGAAAAAACTGTATGGAAAATTTACCAAGAGTGATTTTTTGTTGCAACCAATTTCTTTTCATAAGAACATGGTAAATAAGAAAGGAATAACAACTGATCCTACAAAAACAAGAGTGTTTGATGAATGGAAAGACCCAAAAATGTAACAAAGATACGTAGTTTTATCGGATTAGAAGGTTATTAAAAATTATTTATTAACAATATTTTATCGTTATCTATCCCATATCCATGTTAATGAGAAAAGGGGTTAATTTTATTTGGATATAAGAATGTGATGTTTTCTTTTAGAAACTAAATAAGTGATTTTTGAATGCTCCGGTTTTTTCCTTTCCTTTAAGAAATAGTGATTTTATCATCTACAATGATTCTTCATTGAAGGGTCATGGTTGTTTTTTGATGGTGAATGATTAAGTACTTTTTTATTCATCAGGAAAACTAAAACCTCATGATTTAAATTATCCCAGAAAATATTTAGAACTTGAAGCTGTGGTTTTTTCTTTGAAAAGTTGTTGGCATCATTTATAAAGAGCCAAATGAAAAATATATACTGACCATAAAAATTTGAAGTATACATTCACTCAAGAAAGAATTAATCATGAGGTAGAGAAGATGGATTGAATTGATAAAGGATTATTATTTCCCCATCAATTACCATTTTTAATGGAAGACAAAGTGGAGGATTCCTTGAGTCAAAAACATCATGACCCACTAAAAATGTTATATTTGGAACATGATCCCTTGATTTATGTTTTGATGATTTTCGGCTTAAATGTTGTGGGTGAAAAAAATGCCCCTATTTTGACCCAGGTTTTAGTGCAGTCATCATTATCAGATAGAATTAAGCAAGAACAGAAGTAACAACTCGAGCTACATAAAAAGGTATAATTGGTTAAAATGGATTTATTTCCAGAATTTATCCTTGATAATGATTATGTTTTAAGATTTGGAAAACAATTTTGTGTGCCTTGTGTTTCCCAGTTGAAGAATTATTTGTTGTGTGAATTTCATAGATCACCATCTTCAGCTCATCCTGATTGTACTATGATGTATAGAGACAGTCAGGATTATTATTTGTGGGAGGAATGAAAATTGATATTTTTTATTTTACCTTGAAATGTTTGACATGTCATGAGGTTAATGAAGAGCGGTAGTTACCGAAGGGGATGCTTAATCCTTTTACACTACTAGAGTAAAAATGGGAGAATGTATCCACAGACTTTATTATGGGACTACCAAAGACATATTGAGGTGACAACGTAATTTGGGTTATTTTTGATCAGCTGACTAAATATTCACATTTTCTTTATATTCGAGATACTCTGTCTTTGGATAAGATTTCTCGACTATACCCCTAAAATATTTTTAGGTTACGTAGAGTTTCTCTACTTATTGAATCAGATAGGGATCCCAGGTTAACTTCAAACCTAAGAAAGGTCCTTCAGAAGTTGTGGGGCATATAATTAAATTTCAGTACATCTTTTTGTAGTCAATCTGATGGTATGTCAGAACAAATGATTCATACTTTGAAGGATATTCTTCAAGATTAATCAATGGACTACGAGGGAAGCTCGGATCATCATATTTATTTAGTTGAATTTTCATATAATAACAATTCTCTTTCTAGTATACAGATGGAATGTTTTGATGTATTGTGTGGGAAGCAGTGTCGGACATCAGGTTTTTGGTGTGATGTTGGTGAAAGAAATTTTATGGGGCCTGAATTAGTAGAGGAAGCGGCTGAGAATGTAAAAATGATCCAACATCAAATGAGGACATCTCATTGTAGGCATATATGTTATGGAGTTAATAGATGTAAATAATTCTCTCTTAAGGTAGGTGACAAAGTATTCCTTAAAATCTCTCCTTGGAATAGTGTGATGTGTTTTTGTAAGAAAGGGAAGCAAAGTCTGTGGTTCATCAGTCCTTTTGAAATCTTGGAGAATGTTAGACCAGTTGCATACCCAGTACCTTTTCATCCAAGATTATCTTAGGGAAATAATTTTTTTCAAGTTTTGATGTTGAGGAAGTATGTGCCAGAGTCATCTCGTGTCTTAACCCCAGAAGCAGTTCAATTAGAAGAGAACCTTTCCTATGAAGAGAAAGCAGTTTAATTCCTTGATCAAAGGGAACATGTACTGTGGAAAAAAGAAATCCATCAGGTAAATGTTTTTTTTTTGAGAAACCACATGTTTGAAGAGCAACATTGGAGTCTAAAATTATATGATGTAAAAATACACTCAATTGTTTAGTAAGTAAATAAAAATATGATGATGCAATTTCCGGAGGGTGGGGATAAAGTAACATCCCATGAATTTAAAAAAATAAATAGAAATGCATGAAACATTGATTTAAGTAGACATTTATTACAACAGTTAAACATATTTTTTCTTCTATATTTTTAATTTCAAAAAACAATTATCTAATATTGTGTTTGGTAAGTTATTTGGTGTATGATGGAACCGTCTTTTTTTTTTGTGAATAGTGACCAACCTTAGGAATAGTAATATGAATAGTAATATGACCCTAATGAATAGTAAATTTTATTATTGTTTTATTTAAATAAGGATTTAATATAATGACATCTTGGATAAATTTTTTATGTGATATAGTAGTAGTTATATAATTAATACTGGTAATTTTTGAATGAAGAATGATTTTATATAAAAAATAAATTAATAATATTTAGGGAATTATTTTCAAATTATTGAGTTCATTTTTGAATTCTACAAGTCAAAAAACTATTCTTCTGATTTTTTGAATTTTTCTAATATTCATGATTTTTTATGAATATTAAAATATGGTAAAATACCCTATATTCAAATTATCAGTTAAATACCCTATTTATGACATCATAAGTGATGTAAGACCACTTGATTCGAACTCACATTCAATTATTTCTATTTTGGGTCACATGAATTATGATTATTAAAATTATTGAGCAAATATATTATAATAATGACTAAAATAATTAAAAATACCTCCTTTCCTCCACTATAAATACCAACTTCATTACCCTATTCCTCCCACACCTCTAAATCCATGAGATTTACCTATGTTCTACCCAATACTCCACTTAAGGATCTTCCCCATGTCCTAGAGATAATGGACTCAACAAATGGTGAAATCCAAATACCATATGGAGGATCACAAGGAGAAAAGATCAAGGTACTAGAATCTCCTTTCATTTTCATGTGTTTTCATTTCATTTCCTTTTATTTTCTCATACAATATCCCCCTCCTATTATCCAAGAGGCATGAAAGCTATTGAATTTTGAATATTCTAGATTTTATCAGGTTCATGGAAAATTACCCCTCAATATTGTTCTCCTCTCTAACTAATTCAAGAGATTAAAACACTGTCTGTGGTGTGCCAATTTACTGATATCGTGGACCATGTGATTTAAATTTCTCTTACATTCATAAAGACTGGTCATAAAACCATTTAAATGGATGAAACTAATTAATTTTTTTTCCATATCTAATATAAGGTTTTGGAATCATTCTATACAAGTTTTATTAATTTATAAAACAAATGAGTTCTTTATGATCTAAGAATCGTCAATATGACCAAAAAAATTCAATAATGTTTTTAATTTATGAATCATTCTCATATAAGAATTAAAAATGAATAATGGAATAATTTAATGTCTAAGAAATATGTAATTACCATTCCATTCCAATTCTATTGTTTCACTTCCGATCGTCAAAAATATCCAATATGAACTGATCATGGGAACTATGTAACTAACACACACAAAACATTGCATGGAACAAAATAAAAACAATTAAATAGTGAAATTATGTAATGAAATGATCATATAAGGAATTATAAACATCAATATATTTCTATATGATATTAATATATCTCTTTTAACTATTATATAGTGGGTTTAAATGTGTTTTATGTAATACAAACCTAAATAAAAGGAATCCTTAACACAATTTCCATTAATTTGGTCAAACATAAACTTCCTAATTAATGTGGTATTAATATTTTGTGTGTGATTTGGTTTGTTTATATTATATTGAATTATGTTTATTTAAATTGTATAGAATTATTTTATCCACTCTATTAAGTTTCACTTCAATTATTTTATACCAGTAAGGGGTTTTTCTTTTAAAACCATATTTTATATATTCTGTTTTACAAAATTCAAAAGCAATGTTTCCATGATATTATTCACGTGGTATGATTATGTTCTTGATTTTGGGAATTGTTTAATATAAAGGGTGGAACATATATCTCCCTACAATGTGTAAGGTATGTATATGTTGGAGGTTCGCCATATGGTTACTCCTTGTTTAACTATGATGGTTACCCAAATTATAAAGTAGTCGTGAGGGTTACAAATTATAATGTAGCTGAGAGGTTTACAAGAATTATGTTTGTAATTACTAAAGATACATTTATGGTTCTATTTATTTTTTTATGTTTTGTTGGGTTCTTGTGGGAATCTCATGTTTTACAAATCATGAATATATGGGTGACAAGTATGTCTTTTTAAAATGATTTTATATGTTACACGTATTCAGGGACTAATGAATAATTTATTTCTTTTTATATCCCTTAATTGAGATTTTTGTTCTCATCAAATGTTTTAAAATGACTTTCACAGGTTATAAGGATGTGTAAGACAAAGAAAGAATCCAAGATAATTATTCGATGAAATTTCAAAGAAATAATTCTTTATTTGAAGTGTTTTATATTTGTTTTGATGAAACAAATAATATTTTTATGGTATCCACCCTACATTAACATGTGATGTTATGAATGTATTATGTCCCAATTATATAAATCTCTAAACTGGAAAATATTCTCAATGTGAAAGGATTTTATATCTTGACTAAATACAAGATTATGGAATTTAATAAGGTCCTGTCCTTATGTATACAATCTAACAAAAGGATTAGTAAATTTCCATCCTAAAAATTATTACGTTATTCTCAAAATAGCCATTATTTTAAATTTATAAATTATTTTCATACCCTTATAACGATATTAGATAAATTTCAAAATGACATAGTGACATTTTTTTTCAATAAATAAAATATTATATATGTCTATTCAAATTTAATTAATTGTATTATTTATAACTAATAGTGGATTATATTTTATTTATGATAAAATTTATAATATAATAGGGAATATATAAATGAATTGAATGTGTTGGAAAAATTTTTATTTCAAACAATTCAGTAAAAAATCATTTCATAGAAATCTTAAAATTTCACAATAAGATAAATTATATGAAATGGTTTAAAAAATGAATGTTGTTTTTAAATATAAAATTATTTAATTTTGAATTTTTTATTCAAATTATTATATAAAACATTTTGTATCATTCTAATTTTAATCCCTAAATAATCACTTACTATAATTGAATCTCATGTATTGCATTCGTCCCTTCAAATAATTTCATCTTATGAATTATTCGAATTTCACCTCAAGAATGGAGGTGGGTAGTTCCTAATAAAATAATCTTCTGGTTCCCCCATCCCCTTTTCTGTATTATGATTTTTCCAATGAATATAATATATTTAAGTCATTATTTTCCTCAACACTTTTCCTTTAGTGTCCAAAATTATGATAGCCACCTCACAATAAGAAAAATCAGTCTCTAATAATATTTCTTAAATGGTGAGAATATGTGTTGGATTTTGAAAGTATGTAATAGATTATGAGATATGGAAAAAATAATATACTTTTGAGAGTATTTGTAGAATTTCCAAATTTTAATCACTAGCTATAATTATTTTTATAGTTCCAAATGTTTTGATGTATTAGGGCCTCAATTTTAATTTATTAACAAATATTATGACACCCTCACTAGAAGATATATTCAATAAAACGTGATCTTAGATATTAAATTCAAAAAATTTCCTTCAGTAATTAGTATATCTATATTTAATTCATTAATCTATTATAATATCGGTATGAATTTAATATATCCTTAATATTTTATCCCCCATAACTTCTGGGCCTATAAAAATCCATTCATTAACTTTCAACCAATATGATGGAGTGTGACAAATCATTCTACATATTTCATGTTGTGATCCCATTTGAATACATGAATGGATTATACTATAATGTAATACCTCAACATAATATAAAAATTGATTCAATATACTAGGAATGTATTGTGATCATGATAATGAAATATCTTCTATTGTTTGAGGAATCCTCCCAGACTTCCAATGTATTATGTGGTTGATGGGTAGTGATCATATGATGTGTGGTGTCAGGTGTCTTCCAATTTATTTTATAAAATATTTATGAAAATGATTTATCATAATTAAAAAAATTGAAATTGGTACACTATTATGTTTTAAAACATTCATTAATATAGATTCATATAGGACGATCATGAAAAAAATCTTCTCTTATGATGCAGAAATGTGTAGAATTTTTAAGATGGTCAAATTTATCTCATATGGTATCATTTCATATCGGGTTCATTGGTAATAATTTTAAAAAGTGCATATAAATTTGATCCAATTTATATATTTCAAGAATGTGATGATGAAATAATCCTCTAGAACATTTAATATCTACCTTAACCTGTTGAAAAAGGATAACATTGATATATGATGTGAAATTTTTCATAACATATTATCCCACCAAAATTGTTCTTTAAAATCCCTATACATTATGGTGCACAATGGATGTATCGATAAAACTTACATATGTAAATTATCATGTAATTTTTAATTTATAAAAAATATATATGGAATAAACATTCTAATTCTGAACTAAATATCTCTATATTGATAATCATTTTTTTTTCAACATCTCATCATTCATTACATTAATTTCCTTTTGAAAATTTATTTCAACATTCAGAGATAATTTTATATTTTTGAACAAATATCTTGTTTAAATGATTGCATAGTTTTATTTTGTTTTCCCTACAATAAAATTTCTTATATATACCGTTCTAGGTCTATAAAAAAATTCTTGTCAATTGATATATTATTTAGAACTCATTGACCATTCCTAACCAATGCATCAACCACCTTATCATGGGTTGTATATCTTTTTCCTTGTTTTTTTCCAACCTTTTTTCCAATAAATAAATTTATCATTATAAATAAGGATTTATATCATTATACTCAATGTTTACTCATTATATCTTGAAAATGAATTCCCTCTTGATGTTAGATTTTCCAATGTCTCATTTATTTTCATCATCATTAATTATTATAGTTATTATTTAAAGTCATCTATCCATATGATCATAACTCCACTAAATTCCCATGTGGTTAATTATTTTTCTAATATATAAAAATTTTAAAAAAAATTACAATAGTAACCATCAATTTTAAAGAAGCTACCCACCTTGAATATGTTTTTCATTAAATTTCTTTCATTGAAGTCTATTGTGTTTATTAGAAAAACTGATATTCTATCCATTGAGATAATATGTCTTTGAAAAGAAAAAACCTGAAACTATAATTGACTATTTTTAAATTTCCCATAAAAGACACCTTCATTAAGAGTATAATAAATGATTCATAAATGACTCTATTGATCATCATAAATTTTTAATCATTAAACAACACAATGAAATTATCAACATTTTCCTTGACCACTCTATTTATCCCATTCATAAAAAACAGAAAATTATTCATTCTTAAGGGTATAACTATAAGATCATAATTTCCATACCACATACAGAATGTTGCCTCTAGAATATATTCCTTCCATAAATGCAATATGAGATACCAAAAAAAATTACACATTAATGAAAAATATTTTTCTCCATGAGTATGAAAAAAAACATTCAACTCGATGGAGAGTATTTTCACAATAATGGAATTTAATTACCTTTATTTAATGCACAACCTCATAATCCTATTATTATTTTTCATAAACTAACTAGAATATCCCAACAGAAAATACTTGGTCATATGCATCACGTGTCCAAGAACTCTTGTAGTTGTTTCATTAACTGCACTATCCCAATTGTAGCCATCTAATAAGGATTCTGAGATATAGGGTTTTAATGAGATATGGGTTAATAAAAAACAAAATATCATACTTGGGTGGATTCCCATTTAGTTACTGATGAATAATATTTATATATTATTTTAAAATGAAATCATATTCTATACTAGGTTTAGATTTCACTTATATTGGATTTACATTATATTTTTTCTCATAATTTCATATAGATGAGACACATGATGTGGATATAGATATGATACATTTTTCATATTATCCCTTGAAAATATGAGGTATACCATACTGTTGGTAAAAAATATAATCTCATTATCTCAATGATAAATGTTTGCATTATAATATGAAATAAAATCCATTCCAAGGCCTATTTAAATTTACACCATAGTTATAATGTCATGTTTAAAAATTGGGTAAGTCGAGGTGTCATAATGTGAACCTCCTGACACATCATTGTTTTGGTAAAAAATCCACCAGGATACATGATTGGAAACTACCTCATTACTGTTATAGGACAATATACACTTTTCTAAGAAAATATGTAATATGTAAACAATGAAAAAATCTAGAATCAAATAATGAATTAGATAAATATGAAAAAATTAATATACATTCCATTACTCTATCAAATCATTATCCTCATCTGTATTAATCACATTAGCTTGGGATTAATCACTTGGAATTTTCTTAGGAAATTTCAATTAACATTTGGGACATTAACTTCCTTATTTATCCATCTATTTATAGTTTTAACATTTAACATTGAAAGATATATTCATTTACATGGAATTATAACACTTATATACTTCATCTTCTAACTTGTAGAAAACTCACATTACCATAAAAATTGTTCCATGTTATTTCATTCCACATTAATTTCATTTGGGAAATTCCAATGTTCCTTTATTCCCTTTTTCGTTATTTCTTTATCTAGGGTTCTGATGTTTACTTATAATTATTTACATCAACATTAAAGAAATGGATAATTGTTTATTTCTCTTGATTGTACAAGATAATATATCCTATTATTAGGAGAAGGTTTAGGATACTTCTTTACATTGAATAATTTTATTAATCCCATAAATGAAATGGTAAATGATACATTTTGAATTCCACCCTGATTTTGCAATATGACTTTCTAAAACTGTAAATTTCACATCATATATTGCATCATTTTCATCATCATGTTTTAATTTACTCAATATTTATCCCTTAATATATTCTTGTTGATCATGATAAAAATATTTTTCAATGAAATGTATCATAAAATTATTCCCCTCTATATTTTCTATTTCTTACTTGTTGTTAGTATTTTGAATTAATGACCATAAAATATCTACATCCACTATGAGATAAAAAACATATAGAACCACATTCCCCATTTCATTAAATCCAACATAAAAAAATATCTTCTCTAAAGATTACATCAATTAATCAAATACATAGGGATATTTAGTCCAACTGGATATTATAGGATTCATATGCATGACACTGTCCAAAATTATAGCACAATGATGTGGATTATTAGAATGGTCCATATTACCAATGTTATTGGACGTAACCTGAGTCAATTACTAAAATATAGTGACATTTTTTAATATTCATATCTAACTCTAATTCTATTTATTGTTTATTTTTTAAAAAATAAGGTAAATTCTTATATAGATTTTAATCATTGATATATTTTTCATTCCATCCACTATGAACCATTTTTAAATAATGGAAGAAAATAGATTCTGTTGTAACGTTAGGAATCCTAAAGTAAAATTTTAAAACTATTGAACACATTAAATCACATGAAAATATATCTATGTTCAATATAAGATTCATAATATTTATATCATTTGGAATATTTTCATTATTTCAAAATGTTACACAATTTTTTAATGAAAATGTGAATCAATCCATGAATATACCTAGGGAGTTTCAAACTAAGAACGAGTAAGGTCACACTCATTTTACACTATACTGATGTCCATGATAAACTCAACTAAAATGATTCCTGGTGATTACATTTAGAATCATTTCTACTAGAACCACATCAACTTGATGTACCAATACGGGGATATTTTTTATTAAATTCAAATAATATCTCCCTTTCTAAATACATCACTATATTTTCATATAAGAAGACATAAAATTTTATTTTTTATTAGATTTATTTTCTCTATTATGTATTTCACTAAATATTATTCTTAAAGAATCTATTTATCTTCATCTTATTCCAACTATAACACCCCTAATCTAGTATAAAAAAATTATGATTTTTTACTAAAATAGAAAAAAAATAAAGACACATCCTGAAGGATTATATAGTATGATATTCATGGGAGAAACATACATACATGATTGGAACATTTAATTTGAAAGAGTAAAATATAATATATAAATAATTTTTTGAAATTTATTTTTCCCCTTATAATCCCTAAAATGCATTCAATGCTCCATTCTCAATAACCAAGTGAAAGGAAAACACAACAGATAATGACTACAATTTCTTAGTAAAGGAAAAAAATTTCCTGGATCTATTTTGTTGTAAATAAAACGGGAAATAATTTCGTTGAGATTAACAATAATAAAATATTCTATATCACTAATACCATATAAGATGGATTATAACCCTAGAAAACATATGAATATATCTAATATCCTAATAAATAACTACATTGATAAAAATATAAAGCAAAATGATATACATCATAATGTTACCATTATGTCCCTAATCCAATAATAAATATGTTGACTGGTTATTCGTAATCTAAATACCCAAAATATTTTTACTCATTAGAAATAATATTATATTGAGGGTCGATAGTAGTACAAAAATAACATTTAATATTTACAATACATTTATCAAATGAAAAATATTAAACATAATCAATATAAACATTTAAATTAAAGAAAATAAATAAAAAACTTAATATTTTCCTCAACAAATATACAAAATCGCAATCCATCTACATTTATATGGTAAATTCTATCCAAAACATAAATCCTATATAATTTTCAGTTATTCAACAATACTTGTTTAAATAGATAAATATCTTATAAAAAGAACAGTAGACATTTCTTATGTAAAATAACATATTCATTGTGGAATAACTAATTAAAAATGATAAAAATGTAATTTTTTATCGGAAATAATTTCATTTTAATATCATGTTGAATTTTTTTAATTTATGATTCAAATAATATAGTGGCCTTGATGGGGGAAAATTTCATTCATTTTTTTGTATATAAAAATAAATATATTTTTTAACTTCTTCAATCAAAAGTCATAAAGATACATTTTTAGAAGACAACAATATATACTAGGGAATAATTAATATATTAAGTGAAAGGGGGTAAAAATGAAAATAATAAATTACTTTAAAAATTTAAAAATTTTCATGAAAACATTTTATTGAAAATATGTTCCTGGAAGAAAAATATTCTTGACTAAAAATAATTATATTAGATTCTGTTAAACAAAAATTCAATCATTTTATAAAGAAAATATAATGGTGAAATAAATAGGATATTATATATTTCTGAAATTAATATAGTATAAGAACATATTTTTTTTATTATTTTAAAAACATAACATAATTTACACAATATAGACATAAATATAAATAGTCTCAATGAGTGATGATATTTTGAAAAAAACCCATAACTCATATCCAACATCATTTTATGTCCTTTAATTATTTTTATAATAAAATTTAATTTATTATAACACAATATCAAAACCACATACATACATTAAATATCTCATATGATCCACTTTTATGTTTTCAAAATCATTTTAGTGATAATTTTTTATGTAAATCGATATTTTATTGTGTTAATGGTTTTTTTGCATCTTTTTTTGGTTCCATAGTCCTAGTACCTTTATATTTATCTTGGTTTTACCACTTATAGTATTTTGATCATAATATAAAATTCAATATTTTCATTATAAAAAAATTTTGAATCATCTTTTGTAATTCCCTAACTCCAGAATCCTAGTTTTGTGCCTTAAATTATAACATTGATATACATACTACCTTCAAATCCAAAGGTATCAACCATTTTAGATTTTTTGAAAACAATATTACAAATTTGAAACCCATATAACATTGGGAAATACAAAAATAAATCATAATACATAAAAATAGATACTAAAAAACACCCCCAAAACACCTTCAATGGATACCTCTCCATAAAAATGGAAATGAAATACAAAAAAAATATTATCTCAAATGCTCAGTAAGGTTATGTACAATGGAATCTATAATGAAACAATAATAATAAATAAAAATTTAATGCTGAGTGACTAAAAATACATTACATTTAAGTTACTAGAAAAATAAAAATCAATAGGGAAAGGTAATAAAATAAATATAGATTATATTAAATCAATAATATAAGATTGAAATGGATATATATGTTTTGTCCTAGTGAAAATCTCGTGAACATGAAATAATGAATCAAAATGAAATAAATGATTGATCATTAGATGTAATTTATCAGGCACATAAAAATAATTACTATCAAGATCAATCCTTAAAAATGAATAAAACTATATCTTGAAAACTATTTAATTTTCAGAAATGATATATTTCATGATAACTTGTTTATGCATCAAGGGGATATACAATGGTTGGTCCCCACCCGTAACACCATGTCCATAGAATTATTTATATTGAGTAATAATTTTAATTAATAAAAATGATGCCTTATAAAATAACTATATTGAATCATGAATATATATTTTATAATATTTCCTCAGTGGTGGATAAGTATCAATAAGTTTTGTGAGTGTTTTTTTTATTGAAATACAATTAATTTTTCATTAAAACATTGTTGAGCAAAATAATATATATGCACTAAAATGTTTGCAGTTCCACTTTGAAACATTTGAATCATAATACCCATGAATGAGTGAAATTAAATATATCCTATAATATCATTATATTATAGATATTTATTATATAACATTAAAAAGAGAATTATATAGACAAAATAAAATTTAATTGATGCATGACAATAAAAAAGTCTCAATCGAATGTAAATACTAGCAGAATCCCTTAAATTGAGTCTAACTTGTCATGTGTGTCTTCATATTCATGAATAATATACTTATGTTAGTCATTTACATTAATCAAAGAAATATTCATGTTTATTACTAATTTTATTTATATTATTACAATGTTGTATACAATTATTTAAATTTTTATGTTTATGTTGAGTGTTTTTTAAAAAATTTGGTTCATGTGTCAAAAATGAATTTGGTTTATCAACTATGGTAAAATGGATCAGTTAAAAAAACATAAGATAATAATAATAATGAAATAATTATCATATTTATATATAAATTATACTTTCAAAAACAATTATGATTGATGAATATGAAAAATTACTCAACGTTAAAATCATGGAGATAGTTGGTTTTACGTATGCATGGCTAAAGTTCCCATTTTTCAATGATCGTTATAGAAAGAAGGTAAGTAACATTATATCATTCTAGTTTCATTATAATGTCATAATGAAAATTTTATTTAATCATATAAACAAACATATATAATTCTTGTAATGTAAAAGATTCACATCACACCGAGGAGGCGATAGTCCACACTTCCACATATTACAGTACCACGTTTTTTAGTGTGTGAAATAATTTATAAAAAATGATATATAACATTTAAATAAACATAGTATTTTAATTAATATCATATAAATTTTATTCATATCAGATATATATAATTATAACCATATTTAATAATTTCAATATGTGGCATGAATAAATCACATCTTTTCTAGTGGTAGTAGTCCACACTTCCACAAATGATGTTGTCATATTCACAAAAAATATAATACATAAAAATATGGGTTACTAAAGAATTATAGAAACATAGAGAAATTATAAATATCATAAATGTTTTTTTGAGAAATTTAACACCATTATTTCCAACCATGAAATGTGGTAAATTAAAAACAAAAAATCAACATATCGTGAGGCAGTAGTCCAGCGTACACACGAATAGTAAGTTCATTACCCAATAGAATGAGGAGTGTTTATATGTATCTATAACCAATATAATATCAAAATAAAAGTATATTTTTGATTAATCAGTTATTATATAATCATTTAATAATAATAATTTATGGGGCGGATAATGAGAATAAAACAAAAGAGTATGTGGAAGGATGTTACCTATTTTTCGGGTAACTCATTTGGATTATACAAAAACACGTCCTTGGTTGGATGTATTCCAATGGTGAGGCTTCTATATAGAATTTTGTGATGTGGGGAGATTATATTATATGTTTCTGTGTGGTCAAAATGGCCTGAGAGGTCTGAATAAATGGAAGGAATGATTGCCGTTTTTATATTGTAGGAGGAGAGGTATTCAGGTAAATTTTGGAAAATGTAATTTCCCTCATGATTTTTCTACGAAACGGTTCTCCAGTAATGGTAAAAATAGTATAAAATGGAGGATATGGTTGAAATTATTTCCCTAAAATATTTTTTTCGATGCTTTTCTAGGTCAATTTGAACCTTAAGATTATGGATTAGTATGTTATTAAGGAAATTTTAATCTTAACACCTGCAATTTATTTGAATCACATTCCATAATATTATTTTTTTAAAAAATAATTTCAACTTATTATAAATTAGAAATTTTTATTATTCAAAATATGGAATAAATTTTAAAAAATTCCAATAGAAAAATGGATGTAAATTAGTCTGAATTTAATCCCACATATGGGACGAAAAAGAATGTGTTTAAAGTAAAAATGTTCAAAAGAAATATAGCAATTTATATCCAATTTCAAAGTGAAATTCATTTTAATGACAAAAATATTAGTAATTTATGTATAGTTTATGTAAAATAAGTTTAAAATAATAAAAAATTTATCGTTATAAATAAAGTAGACGAAAAATAAATTTTGAATAAAAATTCAGTATCTTTTACAATTCATAAACAATTATAATTTTATAAAAAAATTTAAAAAAATTCACCCTATACAATTTTTTATGATTTAATTTCAAAAATTAAGTTTGTTTTTTCATATTAAATTTATTAAATTTGAAAATTTTTTATTTAGAATAGGCGTTCCATTAAAAGGTCATAAAATTGATTTTATAATAATATATGTTTTTATTTAAAATTAGGGTTATTCTTATATTATTATAATTTTTTTTAGTTGAATGAAAAAATAATTTATTTAATATATAATATATATATAATACATTGATATCAACCACCAATTTTAATGAATTCAATTTACTAGTATAAATCAACTTTGTGGGCATAAAAATAATTTTTTATATATACAACTACTTAATATTTAATTGGTTATTATATTAATTAATAATTAATTGGTAACCAAAGAATTAAACAACATATTAAAATATGTTAATTTATTTTAATTAATAACCATAAATTTGACATCAAATTTGTGTATAACTATATTAAATAATATCTTAATAATATATTGTTTTTCGGTAAAACATGGTCTTTCATGTAACACAAACCAACAAAAAAAGTTGTTCTTGCGCGTAACACAAGGTAACTCATTGTTTAATGACATAAAATTTATTTAAGATATTATATATATATATATATATTAATATGTGGGGATTTTATATTCTTTTCTATGATTGGTGTTTCGGGGGCATACATTCCATTAAATATAGTTTTCTTACATTAGAATTTGGGGGGGGGGTTACATTCTCCCCACTATATTTAAATTTCATCCTCAAAATTTCCCCATGATCTCAATAATTGAGGATTTTTCATTTTAAAATACTATTGTTGAAAAACCCACATAAAAATGTTAATAATATACATTCCTAATAATATGTAATGGGAAATGTGAAGGCCATCATGAAACTAGGCTTCTAAATAGGAGAACGTTCATGAAAAAAGGAATATCGAAGGAAAATAAAAGCATCAAGTTATAATGGATAACAATGGAAAAAATGTTTATCTAAAAGATAATTACCACAAATTCATAAAATAGAGGTGTGAAAAAGGTCATTGAAATCATATAAATGAAGATAATATGGCACGATTTTCAATTGAAAATTATTTTTCTATTGTTGATTAATTACTACTCTCTGTTATAATGTATAGGAATATAATTATTTGATATGTGTCTGTTTCATAATAATAATATTATCCTTTTTTTGTGTTAGGACTATATTGATTAGAATTATGGTATTCAATTGGTTAATTCTTTTTGTTAAAGAGGATTAAATGAAAATGATGTTTATGAAGACAATAAATCACCTCACATTGTTTTTTTTGATAATTGGATTGGTCATTGTATTCATATAATCATATTAAAAATTCTTGAGAAGGTGCATTTTATTTTTAAGAAGCTATCTAGAAGAAAAAGCTCATCGAATTCACCTTGAATCTGGTTTTTATGGTTTGATCGTAATTAGAAGAATATGAGTCCGCATGACTACACTTTTTATGTGATGATGCTTGGTTGATCATGGAGTTATCATAACTCTAATGTATTATAGAAACATTTTATTCAATATTTATGAATGAAATGAGTGAATAGAATCTTATAATCTTATTCATATTGATCATATCTCAATGGAAAGAGAAAAATGACGAAGATTGTATTCATCCAGATCATAAACATGCTGATCATAATCATGTCTATTATATTCAGGTCAGTTTTATTATGGAAAAACATATTCAGGATTATAAGTAAAACAATATTTTGTTATAAGAGTAAGATGATACTGGAAAGGAAGAGAATTTACCATAAATTCTAATTTATTTTATACAATGCTGAATCTAGTCCTCAATGTATTCGAAATCCAGAAGAAATTTATGATACAAGCTGATGTTTGTGGAAGTAGGAAGTCACTGAAGTAATATATTTTAATACTAGTCCATCATATTCATTATATCCTCGTATTCAACAGATACATAATTGTACACTCAATAGATTTCTATGGTATCATATTTAGAAGGGAAATATGGAATTTGAATTTTTTTATCTTTTTTTTCAATTGAATCAAGATATATTGAATCATAGTTGATACCAATTCATCTTTCAAAAGATAAGAAGAACATGATTTGATTGAATGACTTCATTCGTGTAGATTAAGAAAATAGATGATGGAAAATGAAAATTTTTTTGATAAGGGGGGGTTTAAATTCGATGAAGATGATTATTTTCAATAGTCGTTACATGTCATCATAAAGGAGAAATGGAATGGAGTTTTACAAGAAGATGAAAGATGCATATTTTTATAAATATATAATTGGTACAAAGCATCATAATGATTAAATTTGATCTATAAAATTGGTATGGGAATTGAAATAAAACTGATTCTTGTAAAGAAATTCAAAATAGATCTAAAGTGTTTAGAAGATTCAAGAATGGTCCAAAAGAATGGAGAAGAGATAACAAAGTCTTAAATGATCCCTAAATTCAAGGTTTAACGATATTTTGGGTAATTTTCAGGAGAGGGATGTTTTTTAGGATTCCCACCCAAAAAAATTTGGGTCACCTACAAAAGAGGATAATTACATCATACTTGACTAACAATGACAATACTCATCCTGTGAACAGATAGAAGCTCTAAATTTTTAGGGGGAGTTGAAGAGTTTTCTAGATTGAGTATTTCATGGATTAGTGTTTCTATAATTATGTATAAGGAGAAATGAAAAGATTGAAAAGTATTCATCTGATCAATGTATTCAATTTATTAACATATTATACTTGTCATTTTATTTAGATGATGATCAAATCGGGCTAGATGATCAGACCGAGATTATCATTTGGGGAAGAAATATTGTATTAGAATTTTAAGAATGCGAGAGAATGTGTTAAGAGTTGTCTCAATCAAATTACACCAAGATATATTATCATATTGGGAAATCAGGATTGGAGATTAAGATTAATATAATCAGAGTGGAAATATGACTGATTTCTATATCAAAGTCCCCAATGTTCATACCACCTTTTGGGTATGAAATTAAAGAATTTTTTAAAGAATATGTTTCCATAAGCTGAAAATAATAACATGTAAAATGTGTTGTTTCACAATCATTGTATTACATCATTTGTAAAAGTTCGGGAACTCACACTATTAGATTTTTTTCAAAGTGATACATGAGTGTAAGTGCATATCCAACTCATTTATTCAACACAATATGATTTTTTTCCTACGGATTTGTGGTATTGGATTATTACCAAACCATACCAAGGATTTACATGTTCTTATTTTATATTGAACTATGTGAATCGTTATTGTGTTCCTAGTATGTGTGTTTGATTTTTTTTAGAATTGAATAAAATATTTAATAGTAGGAGAAGGTTGATTAATTTTCAAGGAAATATAGAAGAAACATTATCACAGATTCACCCCTCCCCCTCTTAGTGATAAAATTATCTTGATTAAGGACATTTAATTTGTATTAGACCCAATGGTTTCCTTGGGTTATTCATAGATGATGTTTTGAATAGATGATTATGGAGAATTGGAATTGTTTTAATAGTAATGTTATTGCATATTTAGCTGGAAATAATTATCATATCTATAAAGATATAATGTTTCCTTACCTTATGTCTATTGGATATGATTTTATTAAAGCTATAACTGATGGGTTTCTACATATTGATGACAAAGTTACTATTACAACTGATGAAAATAATAATTTTGAGAATGATGGAAGGTATCATGTTTCATTACTATCATCACTTTTTGAATGTGAAATTTTATGGTTGATCAGTGTTTAAACAACCCAAGGTAAATGATATAAAGTAAAAAACATATACAAAGTGAATAAAAACATAAAAAGTAATTATTAAAGATCTAGAGATTAAATCATGTGGATTTGAAAATGGGTTAATACAAATCTGTCAAGAGTTATTTTCCATGTTGAATGATATTTTTAGTACAATCAGATGTCTTGGTGAAAATTTGGAAGATTTTACTATGGTTGTGAAGATCTTGAGAAATTATGCTGAAAATTTTGATGCAAAATTATTTTTCTTAGAAGAAATATATCTTGAAATATTATATATATATGATTTAAATAGAAATATAATCACTTATAAAATGAGAAGGAAAAAAGATATGTAAATAAAAACCAATGCTTGTAGAGATATTTCTTTTAAGGTTACAAAGAAAAAAATGAAAAGAAGTTTTATACTGAAGATGAAACCGGTGAATCTGATTCTGAAAATGTGGTATATAAAATCTTTAATGAAATTTTATCATTGTTTTCTAAAACTCTAAAACGTGGTGTTGGGAAATACAAAGAGAAACTTGCCTTGAAATATATCTAATGTGGATCTATTGGGAAATTTTTGGTTAATTATAGTAAAAAATAAAGAGAATAATGATGAAGAATAAATAAGGCCAAGATGATCATGGAAGAAACTTGGAGATGAAAGAAAATCAAAATCCATAGGCAAATATATAAAATTCTTCAAATCTAAAAGAATGAGATTCTTATCTAAAAATGAATAAGAATAAGGTAATGATATTGAATTAGAAAAATCATCTGAGTATGATACTGAAAATACTTTTATTGAAATAATAAATGATGAGGACTTCAAGAATAGTAGATTTGAAAAATAAAAAACTAAAAACAAATTTAATTTGAGGGAATAGTTCAAATAATTCTTGAGAATTATTTGAAGGCTAGAAAAGAAAAAAATTAGTGGGATGATGAATGTTCCTTAACAAAAGATCTTGTTTTTTCATTATAAGGCTATGATAGTGAATGAAATTTATGATTTGATAAAATATCATGAGGAAGAAAATAATGAAAATGTGTAACTATAAGTGAAGCTGGACAAAAAATAAGAAGAGTTGGAACATGTTCAACAAAAAATTTATAAATCCTAAAAAATACATGTTTCAAAAACTATATTTACGAATTTGGTTAATGTTATATAAATTTAATCCCCTAAAAGTATAAAAAAACTAACGTAAAAGGTTCTTAAGAAATATGAAATTATTTTGGAAAATAAAAATGTAGTAAGGGTTATATATATGTCCAATTCTAAGCAAGTAGTGAGTTCAAAAGTTTCTAAAAACCCTAAATTGGATGATTCTGAATATAGAAATGTTTCTAATACTTTTTATTCAAATAAATCTAAAAATAAAAATAATATTCTGATTGATAATTGAAATGTTGGTGTGTTAGATAAAAAATAACATATGGTTGGTGAAAAACATATTTACAATTCCGGTCTGCACAAAAGATTAAATGCCAATGCAATTTCTATAGATACTGTTAGTATTTTTATTAGATTATGACATACTAATAATATATGTTATTTCAACCAATAATATTACAATTATTATATATTCTATAACAATAAAAGATTGACGGGGATTTATTATCATCAAAGAAAGAGGTAATAAAGGGTTGTATTAGAGAGACTCAAGAAGGGTTTAGTAAAAATTTAAAATAGGTTCTGACACCTCGAAACTACTTTCGTAAAGATGTGAATAACCTATGACTGATGAAAAAGGTTGTCATGTTTTGTTTATAGCATCAAAAAATGTTTCTTTACAATTCTCAGAAGGTGATGGTGAAGAATGAAAATACATATGTAATATTTTTTATTGATAAAACTGCTTTGAAATATATAAAAGGAGAATGACTGTGGATTAATGATAGTTGATATTCATCACCTATGATTAATGGTATAATTATTTTTTAAATAATGTAATATATTTCAATGAAGGAACTATGAAATTTGACAACCATGAATCACTAAGAATCAAATGTGTTGGATCAGTTATCATTGGGAAATAAAAAATAAAATCTAGGAAATATTTATATATTGATGGTATGCATCATATATTACGAATTGTTTCAAAATTTGGTGATGAGGGATAGAATAATAATTTTAGTAAATGTGGGTTTTTTGTGAAGAGTGAAATTTATGGATTGATTTTCATAAGAGGAAAACATAAATGGGGAAACTTATTTCAAATTGGTGACATACAAAATTTTTGTTACTTAATTATGGTGTAAGAGAATCAATTATGGAATAAATGGATGGGTCACATCAGTGAAAAATACATGATAAATTTATCTTAAAGAAATAGTGTCGGAGAAATTCCTGATTATTCAAGAATAAGATATTGGTGTGAGACTATTTTTTAGAAAGGTATGATTAAAAATTTTGTACACAAGAACATTGACCATTATTCAAAATAACCATACAACATATTCATTCCAATATATGACGGATGTTGAGAAACCAATCATAAAATAATGATAATTATTTTATTAATTTAATTGATTATTATAATCAAATTACCTGTATTTTTTTATTAAACATATGTTAGATGCTTTGAGAATGTTTAAAAGTGTCAAAAGAAAAACTGAGAAGGAATGTGAGTATTAAGTGAAGGAATTGAGAACTGATAATTGTGGTGAATATTTTAGTGAAGAATTTGAATTTTATTTTGAGAAGTAGATAATTATTCATGATTATAGTTTCATATATAATCCCTAACAAAATGGGGTTTCGGAAAGAAACAATTGATGTTTGGTGGATATGGGATGAACTTAGTCACATGAACAAGGTCTTTTACATTACTATTAGAGGAATTCCCTGAGTTATACTATTTATATTCAAAAAAATGTTTTTAGTGCCATTGATTAGATATGAATCTAGATGAATGGTTTTATGATAGGAATCCATGATTGAAACACTTAAAAGTTTTATAGAAACCTTGTATTGAAAAGGAGAATGGTGGAAACAATGTAACATTTGAAAATAAGAATGAAGATGGATTCTTTCATGTCTATGATCAAGAAAGAAGAGGATATAGATTTTTCAATGATGAAATGGGAGTAATTTTTGATTAATTTTTTTTGAAATACATTAATATATATGTGGAAGAGAAAAATATTATGGATGATAAAGAAATTGAGTTGGATAAGAAAATATTTTATATCAATTCTGATTCGGATGTAGAAAATACTAATCGAGTAGAATCATAGTTAGATATTTATATTAATGAGGAAGATAATCGAAAATCTCATCTTATGCTGAACAAGTCAGTGTAAGATCAGAATATTATTGGTGATGAATATTAAATGGTACAAAAATAAGAACAAAAAATATTATTACACTTACTTCTATATATTCAAAAGATTAGTCGAATAACATAAAAGACATTTTGAGTTTATGGAATTTTTTTAGTTTGTGAATGAAGAGCTGGATGAGAATGAAAATAATGATACATGGGAACTCATACCCAATCTTAATAAGAAAAAACATTATCTTCACAAACTAGGTTTTCCAAAATAATATGAATAAATAAGACGAAGTGAAGGAAACAAGGTAAAACATGTTTACAATAGGAATTCAGAAATTGATGGTATTGATTTTGATAAAATATTTTCTCCGATGAAAATATTAGAATATATTAGAATATTACTTTTTATTTTTTCCTTAATATAGATGCATGATCTTTCATGTGGATGTTATGTAATATATTTTAAATGGTGATCTTTATGAGGAAGTTTACATTTAACAACCTTGTGTCTTTAGTTTTTGGAAAGATGAAAGTTATGTGTTATGATTTCAGAAGGAATTTTATGAGATAAAACAATACCCCAGTGATTCCTATTCAAAATTTGATACATGGTTATGGATTATAGGTTATTTGAAAGGAAGATTCGATTACAATATTTATATTGATGAAATTATAGAATATTCACTCATCATAACTATATATTTTGATTATATGATCGTTATTGGTAATGATGAAAGATGTTGTGAGAGATATAATGGGGAAATGAAAAAAAATATTGAAATTTCTATACTGGGGTGAAATGAAATACATTATTTGGTTAAAAATTTTAGAAAATAAAAAACATATCCTAATTTCTCAAGAAAATAATAATAAGGCTATTCTTAAGAATATTCGAATGAAAAACGAAAGAATTGTTTCAACACCAATTTTAGTGGGAATGTATCTATCAAAATACATAGAGTGAAATGAATTTTGTGAGAAAAAATGTCAAAATATGATAGGGAGTTTTTTGTATTTTACTCCCTTAGGACCCGAAATAGTTTTTGTTTTTAACTTTAGTTCAGGATTTTAGAGTCCCCAAAAAGAATCACATTTACTTGCTAGAAAAATAATTCTGAGATACCTTAAAGACAGAGAAAATTTCAGAATTAGATACGATAACTCATAAAGTATATTTTTTGGTATTCAGATGCTCATTGGGAGAGAAATGTTGTTGATCGAAGATCCACATCTAGTGGAGTATTCATTCTGGGAAAGAGTTGTGTTAGTTGGAATTCAAACAAATATAATTCATCAATATTTAAAGTGACTAGAGGTAAGTATGTTTCTACTACTCAAGATAATACTGAACTTATGTGAATGAAAACTCAAATAAAACATAAACTTGATGATGTGAATTTACCTTTGCTCTTGGGTTGTGATAATAAAATTAAAATCAATCTCACCAGGAATCCATTTCCATATTCAATTTCAAAAAAATTGACATCAAATACCAGTTCATCAAAGAGAATGTGGAGAACAATGAATTAATGTTTTAGTATGTTCTTACCTCAAAAGAAGTTGCAAAAAGTTTCAAAAAATCCAATACTAAATGAACATTTATCTAAATTGTGGTAAAAAAAATGGACCTCCAACATCATTCACATCTATGTTTAGGTATGTGTTTTTTACTTTTCTCTTCATGCCTTTGGAAAGTGTTTTCAAGGGGTATATATCAATTGCATCATAAATCTATCCATGTGGAAGCATGTAAAAAGGGGTAGTTGTGGGTAATCTATGAATCTTGAATTATATGTGTGTGAACAATTATAACTATTGTTGCACTAAATGTATGAAAAATAGTGTATTCTATGGAAATTAATGAAGTGTAGAAAGTGGAGGATGAATATTGTGAACAAAAGATGGTGATGCCTTATGATCAAAAATTTGGGAAAGCCTAATTTCATTGTCAATGATTCTTGTCTCCAACAATGAGTTCTCTCAAATAAGATTTAAATTTTTGATAAGTAATCGATAGATTAAGGTTAAAATGTTCAGTGATTTATCAATATTTTGTGATAAAAAAATCCAAAGGGGTAGATTGTTAGGACCAAGATGATAATAATGGTCTTACTAAAGTGCTGTATTTTTTCAAATATGATTTAGAAGAAGAAAAAAGTTTATAATGAAAAGAAATCACTAAACATTTTTTTTGGTTAATATAGGATTGACCATCATATTTAGATAATTGGATTCACAATGCTTGAAATGTTCCATTGTATTCAGAAGAAGATGGTCAGAAGAAAATGCTAACAGATTCACTCTAAATCTGGTATGAATGATTTGATCGTAATTATGAGTATTAGAGTCTACATGACTATGATATTTATGTTATGATCCTTCTCTTATCTTGGAGGTACCATAATATACATGTATTATGAAAACATATGATGTATGCTTGATTAAATGAAATATGGAAAGTGATCCTTCCAATCATATTCAAAATGATCTTATCTAGATAGAATGTGAAAAATGCTTGAGATCGTCTTAATATTACTCTTAATTATGGTAATTATAATCATTTCTACAATATTTAGGTCATTTTAATTCTAGAAAATCATATTTATGATGAGATTTTTTTTGTGGATGAAGATGAAAGAGTAAGAAGATGATGGAAATGATGGTATGTTACAATACATTCCAATGTAAATCAGATGTTGTTGAAGTCATTCCTCAATATATTCCAAATCATTAAAGAAGTAATGATAGAAGCAAGAGTTTGTTGATGTATGAGTTTTTGATGTATAATATCTTAAGACTAGTCCATTGTATTCAGTAGTTCTTCATATTCAACATAAGAAGAATTATTTTGTTATAGAGAAGTCAGTGGTATCATATTCAGAAGATAAATATGAAAATAGTTTTTTTAATTACATTGATTTTCAATTCGTTCAAGATAAATTTTATCATATTTGACACCAATTTATCTTTTTTACTATGATGAATAATTCGGTGTGATTGAATCACATAACTTTTGTTGATCAAGAGTAGAGTTTAAGGATATTTTTGGATGTGTTGTCAAGGGCGAGCACAAAATTTTAAAATGTTTTTTGTTTTAAATAGTTAGTGAAAATCATAGTAGTGATGAATTGGAATATAGTTTTTGATGAAAATTAAAAGGGTTTATTTTTATATATATTTAACTAGAAGGAATAATAGAATTGAAGAAATCACATCAAGGGAATCAATATGGAAATTGAAATCAAATTGATGTTTGTAAATAATTTCATAAGAGTGAATAAGTGTTTAAAAGAATGTATATTGATAGATAATAATGTAGAAGAGTATATGATGTCTTAAATGAACCAAAAATATAGGGGAAATTGTGATTTTGGGTAATTTTGTTGACCAGAAATGTTTTTAGGATTCCATCCATACTAAATTTGGGTCACCTATAAAAGGGGATAAGTACATAATATATGATTAATGATGAGAGTAATACTTACGGGAAGAGAGAAAAGCTATAAATTTATAGAGAGAGAAGAAAATTATTCTAGATTATTTATTTCAAAAAGATGTTTTTTTGGATGGATGTAAAAGTAGAATAGAAAATATTGCAACATATTTAGCTGATCATTGTATCTCTTTGATTACCATATTCTTCTGGTCATCATATCTGTCTAAGAAAAATATTAGGATATATTATTAGACCTTGATTATCATATTGGTCCTAATTATCATATTGGGTTTTCTGGACTAAGACAGTAGGTGTTCATATTGGTCTTATTCTTATTCAATAGATATGTATTTCTATATTGGTCCATTGGGCTAGGAGATATGGACTGGGAGAATCCTAGTGACATTCAAAATGAGTTCTGTATCAAATTCATTGATGTTCTTACCAGTATATGGGTATAAAATTGAATTATTTTACTGAATAATATATTTTTGGAAGTTGCAAATAAGTATATGTAACATGTTTTGTTACAAAAACTTTTTATAGGATTATTTTTTTCTAGTTAGAGCACAAACACTATTGGATTATTTTCAATATGTTATAAGAGTGTAAGGTCCCACCATACTCATTGTGTTCTATATAAAAGGATTGTTTTCTAGTTGATTTTGTGGAATTGGATTATTTCCAAACCAAACCATGGATGTAAATACTCTTATTGAATTGTGATCATTGAAAATACTAATGTTTATTTGGTTGTTTTTTTGATTTGTTTTCAACATGTAATGAAATATTTAATAAGAGGAAAGGTTTTTGTCATTTCCAAAGACATGAAAATGAATTAAGTACCACTAATTATACCCATCCACCTCTCATTGATACAATTATCATGACTAGAAACATAATGTTGGTTGCTTAAAAAAATTCTGTTTAATTTCTTATAACATGTTTTATTATATGGTGATGTAATACATTGGCCTCTAAAACCAAATCTAATGATCAACATAAACCATTTCAAAAACAGTAAATTTCATCAAAAATATTATGATCCAACACATTATAAGATGTTAACTGATTTTCAAAATTATCTTATCAATAGACTTCAATCAATATGGAGTATCTCTTTAATCATCACATATAGAAAATCTGAAGTCCATCATATTGTATTCTCTTGAAACAATTTAAAAAAATGGATTTCCATAAAAAATATTTGAACCTGGCATTATTCCTAATTCATTATGTAATACACATGTTATTGGATATATTCCATAAATGAAAAAGTATTATAAACTCCATCAATAATTGAATATGAAACTTTTTAACCAAAATATTAATTATTTCCATGTTATTTGGTACTGTGCAGTTTACTTTTTCCAAATCAATAATCTCATTATTATAACATAATTATTTTAGTTTCAAGAACATATTAAGGGATATCTATACCTTAAACATGTGTTTCAAAAAAAATACTTGAAACTAAATGAATTTTCTTGGTACAATTCAAAACATTCTATCAAATCATTAATGAAAAAGTAGTACTGTACAATCTTTACATGTTACCTAAATGAAATAATGGAAAAATCATCAATAAAATAATTTTACAACCTATTACAAATATCAGTATGCCTAATCACATTAATCATTTCACTTAGGTTGTGTCAAAAAATTTTTATTTAACTGGATCCCTTATATTTTACTATGGTATATTCCATTTATTCTTGAAACGTTATTTTTTATAGTTCCTCATCTCCTTGCAGCTATAACACTTAACAGAAATGGTTTCCTTCATACATTTTGACCAATTTATTTAGTTCCATTTTCTCCAAACATACAAAAAAACACCCAATCATTTAATGAATTTCCCAGGGTGATTAATTACAAAGTTATCAATTGTTGTAAAATCCATAATTCACATCATCTTCATTGAAACATTTCATTTTTCAGTGTTTCAAAGATCCCTTAATCTCTTTTATTTCTTTGAATTGGTAGAATCTTGATAATTAATTTTTTTATAGAAGATAAAATAATCTCTTCATATGAACAAAATGTTTGAGAAACCACCTCCCATCAATGATTTGGTTTAATACCTTCAATGAAGTTTTCAATATTGCACACTATGTTTTTTATATAATCGGTAACACACATTGATAACCTTGTAAAGTAATCTTCATAATCTACAACACTCACTAATTCATATTTCTTTAATCTATGTAATATTCACTTCATCTAACTTTTTTGATCATAAGGATGTATTTATCAAATAGTGTATTCTTTAATGTTATCCATTCCATGAGTTATATTTCCTATTCCTCCCACGTGTTCTGGGCCAATGAAAACTATTTTTCTGCATTTCTATGGAAGAAATACACTACAAGGGTAACATGTTCATTATTACCACATCCTAAAGAGACAAATATCATATCTGGGGATATAATAAATTTCCCCATTAGGAATTGGAAGATTAGTATAACTAAAGGATGAGATATTGTATTTTATAAAGCAATCCTACCTAGGATAAACTCGTTATTGAACACGTTTCTCCCTCCGAGAAAGGTTTTCTGTCATAAATTGATTATGTAGTACTAACATATCTATAACCTTCTCAATTCCAGTACAAGATACATCATGTTCCTTAGTAATGAAATATTCACATAATCAAAGATTAGTGATACCATTCTTCTTTCTAGGACCCATTTCTAAATGATGGAAGACACTTAAATTGTTTATAATATTATGGGAACTTTATAATTCCAAATAGGGAATAAAACATAACATAAATTACTAAAATTATGCATATTTAATTTCATTATCATAAACATGGTTTCTTTAGGGATATATATACTTTTAAATCATTCAGAATAGTTGGTATTGGAAATTAATATTATCCTAAGCATAACACCTAGGAGTGTCAAACCATGTGCGAAGTAAATCCAGTTGTCATATATCAGGTTACACTCGAGTCAGGACCAATGCACTATGATAGAGTTTTTACCCCTAGATAAATCTAT
This sequence comes from Viscum album, assembly GCA_963277665.1. Taxonomy (NCBI): domain Eukaryota; kingdom Viridiplantae; phylum Streptophyta; class Magnoliopsida; order Santalales; family Viscaceae; genus Viscum; species Viscum album. The sequence continues at coordinate 1,426,700,027 of OY728125.1, forward strand.
ATTAGAACCACATAAACTTTTATTATCTAGAATGGGATTAATTTTGAAGAATACCCACATAATATCTACATTACCATTTTCTCGGATGGTATTATGTACATATCCACAAATTATATAAAAGTGTTATGTTACCTCATCTATGTTTTCTAAATTTATTTTCAAAGGATAATACTACAAATCTTATTATGCCAATTATAACACCCCGACCCTATAATCCTTGAGAAAGTTCCATAATTTATTACATTATCATAGATTCATGCTTCAAATCCCAAGGGACTAATCAGTTTAATAGTTTTTGAAAAATATATTACTTTCCGGATTACCACATTATGATTGAAAATAAAAAATAAAACATAATACATAAAATTACTATTAATAAAAATCCTTGAAACACATTCAAAGGGCCCCCTTCATAACAAGGGTAAATGAATCAAAATATAGCTGAGATCATATTCTATGTATGTGTATTTATAAGAGATGAAATAATGAATAAATAAAAATAAATCAATAAGTAAATGAGGATAACTGATAGGACATGATATTAAAATAAATTTTCATGGAATAATCAACATATAATGGTAAAGAACTAGAAAAACATGAAATTAAATCAACAAACTAATAATTAAATGCATCCTAATATTTTTATCATTGATAAAAATCATGGGGATGGAATTCTAAATCAAAATAAAGGAAATGATTATTTATTTTATGTCATGTCTCAGTCAAAGGAAAAACTATATTTCAAGATATATTCTTGATATTGTTCAAAACTACGAATAGACTCGTATTTGATTTAGACAATATATTTTTCGAACAGGAACATATCGATGCATCAGGGGGCTATATAAAGTCTGGGCGCCACCCATCACTACATGTACAAATCATTCCTCATATCTAGTAATCAATTTAACAAATTAATAATATTCTATTTCAAATATCTATATTTAAAAAATAATATAAATTTATCAATATTTCCTAAAAAACAAAAAATACTAATGGGGATTTTGATGCTGGTGAATGAAAATACAATTGAATGATAATTAAAACATTCTTCAGTAAAATAATCTTTAATCACTCCAAAGTGTCCTATTTCACATTCAAACATTTTAATAATAATACACGTTATGGGATAACATTAAATGAACCTTATAATATAATTATAGTAAGGAGCCTCAAGATATAATATTTAATATACAATCATATACACCATATAAAAGTGAACATGTGCGTAACAACAAATATGTTTCAATGGAATGTAAATGGAAATTAAATCCTTCACATTAAGACTGAATTATCATATGATTATTCATATACCTAAATGATAAACTTGTGTTAAATAATTAATTTATTCATAACCTTATTAAAGTATTTTATTTTACCATCATGTCCATCCATAATCTATGAATATGACCATTTATTAAAAAAATAAAACGAACATAAGATATTGGTGGGGTCAAAACAAATGGATTTTCTCCCTCATCCATCGAAAAAGTTTAAGATCATAATAAGACATGTAATTCCATTAATCAAAGTCATTAAAAGTTTCCTATTCATATTGGGACTTAGTCTGATTGAGGAAGATCAGAACATCCATATTGAACATTCCTGATAAATTTTTACAATATTTTATAAAACTAATTAAATAATTATATTTACATCGGTTATGTTTTATCAAATTCGTTCCAGGTGTCAAAAAACGATATTGGCAGGTTGAATATGGTCAATGGGTAAATTATATAAATATATCAAGAATAATAATAGTGAAATAATTATCATATACATACATAAATTATTCTTTTCAAAACCAATTAAGAAATATGGTTATAAAACTAAACAAACATTACAATCATGGAAATGGTAATCTGTACGTATTCATGAGTAATGCTACCATTTTTCAATGATCATTATGGAAAAAAGGTAGGTAACGATATATAATTCATAAATTATAATTATATCATAAATAAAATGTTTTTTTAAAAATTTATACTTATATATAAAATTATTTTTATATAAATCATTCACGTCATATTGAGGAGGCGACAGTCCACACACCCAAGAATGACATTGTGAAATTTTTAGTGTTTGAAAAGGGTAATAATGAAAATGATATATTATATCACATTAAACTTGATTATGTCATTAATATATTATATGTATCATTTATTTCACTCATTTTTTATTGATCCCATCTTTAATACATTCCATGTATAACATGAAAAAATTGAATTTCTTTGTGGATGCATTCATTCATAATTCCACAAACGATATTTTTTTGTTCTCAAAAAATGCAGTGCATAAATGAATGTGTTACTAAAAAAGAGAATAATAATAATTAAATTAAAAAAATCATATGTAAATAATGTGTCCATTATAATCCCCAATGATGATAGGTGGTAAAGGAAAAATGTTCAAGCATCATTTCGCAAGGCGGTAGTCTGACGAATAAACGAATCTTAATGTTGTTACACATTACATGGATGTGCGTATAAGTGTAGATTGAAAATTTAAAATAAAAAAATTTCAGATTATTTATGATTATAAGGTTATTTTATAAACAAGGCATAATAATATTTTTGGGTGTTTTGAATGAAAAAAAAAACAAAAGAGCTTGTGGAAAGATGTTACCTCTTTTTCAGGTAACTCATTTTGGTTCATACCAAAACACTTCCTTGGTTGGACTTATTCTTGAAGACAAGTCAATATGATTAGAGGATAGATTTTGGGAGATTATTTTATATGTATTTTAGTAATAAAAAGGTCATTTTATGTGTGATTTAATTTTACTGTTAAATGTCTTTTTATAGTGAAATAGGCGTGGTATTCTTTAAAATTATAGAAAGTGGAATTACACAAATGTTATTACATGGGAAAGTGCCTCCATTAATGGTCCATTTCAAATAAAAGAAGAATATAGTAGATATATGGCCATAAAATATCTTTTAAAAAACTATCTATGTCATTTTTCCTTTACATTTATGGTTTATTCAACTATTAAACTAATTTTCCTCTTAATCACTATAAATAATTATAATCACTTTCACTAATATTTTTTTCAATAAAATTTTTGAAGTTTTTAGAAATTTTATATTATTATAATTTAAAATATTGAATAATTTTTTTTCAAATTCAAGGAACATATGTTCCATGAATTTCATTTACATTTATTCCTAGGGACGAGATGAGAAAGGAGGCTTTTAATGTAAAAATGTTCAAAATATAGGTAAATTTTTATATCCATACTCATGATGATATTGATTAAAATAAAATAAATTATAATAATTAAATGCTAAATTATCTAATTTTACTTTAAAATAAGTCAACAATAAAGGTTACCCTAATAAATAAATTGTAAGAAAATATAGTTCTGAATTAATGCTCTGTGTTTTCACTATTCAAAAAAAATTAAACTTCTCATAAAATACAAAACAAATCTCTCTAATGAGATATTGATCTTTCTGTTCAAAAAGTGATTTTTTATCTATACTATTAAATATACAATAGTTCAAAAATTTATATTTAATATCAGCCCACAATTAAATGTTAGTAAAACTACTTCTAAAAAATAAAAGGTTTTATATGTAAAATTGGGGTTGTTCATAACTAATTCCAACAAAAACTATTAAATTAATTTAAAAATTATATAGTTGAATATAAAAAATATATATTAAATTAATATCACTCACTAATTGAAATTAATTTAATTTATTTGGATAAAATTAATTTGTGAGAATGAAAATTAATTTTTATAGAAATATTCACTTAATGTTCAATTAGTCCTGCCATTCATTTCTAATTAATTTAAATCTAATAAAGTGAAACAAGTATTTTGAAAATATTTTTATTCCTCATAATAACTATTAATTTAGTAGCTAGGATGCTTCTTATTATATTAAATAATAATATATAAATAATCTATTTTTGTTCAGTAAAACGAGGTCCTGCATGTAACACAAACTATCGTACGAGGTAGTTCCTGTGTGTTACCAAAGCTAACTCATTGTTGCATGAAATACTATATTTATAATAGATTTATTTAAAATATTAAACATATCTGAGAGTCTATGGATTTTATATTCCTTTCTAGGTTTGGAGTTTCATGTCACACACGCCATTAAATACAATTATATTACATTAAAATTTTGGGGTGTTACATCTTTGAAAGGTATAGATAAATAATTGAATTTCATTTCTTAAGGAGATGGTAGGTCATATATATTCTTGAATGTTTTTTCACTTTTAGAAAGATCAAATGAAATAAAGGTAAATAATAATTAGACAATCTATAATAAAAATTTTACCATATGTATAATATATATTTATTAATTATATATTTTTTACTATACATTTTGAGGATAAATGAAAAATGAATCAAATCACTTCATATATGTGGTGGTCCACATGCATACCTTAGAGATGATAACATTTTACAATAGATTGGAGGCTAATAAATTAAAAATGCTATTATAATTCTTGAATCATAATATTTGTTTGAATATAATAAATATTAATTTGTTACATATTTATTAACATCTATGTAATGTTTTGTAGAAAAAAGCATTTTACTGCTATTGTAAGATGGTAAGGTGTACTTATGCAATAGAAGATGTTAATTTCATTTCATATTAATGAAGAAATGAAAACTTTTTGTATCATACCCATAATAACACATCAATATATTGATGATAATATAGTTATTATTTTATTATAGTTTAAATATATTTAAAGTATATAAAAGATTAAATTTGAATGGGTTTTAAATACAACTATCATCCCTTTGAGAATCCTTATTTTGATATATTCTTATTAACCATGGATTTGGGATTTTAGGAATTCTAGAACAACTATAATTTTGATAAGGATTTGGGGGAGATAATTTTGTGGGGGTTGGTATAGTTACATGGATAAATATATTTCAAGAAGTTAGGGATGGAGGTGCACTTTTATAATTGAGGTGAGTTATACACTTGTTATTGTTTAATAATATAAAATATTTTAAAGATAATTTAATGTAATAAAATATAAAAATTATTCACTTTTATGGTTATTTGTAAAGGAATAAATCTATTAAACAAATTATGTTCAATTATGTTGTTAGGTCATTTTAACAATAATCATTTAAAAATCATCCTTTGGTAAACCATTTTTGAACATATTCACTGTAAAACCTCATAAATATAAAGGGGTTACAAGAAGATGGCTCAAGGGGAACTAGTTTAGAACCTTAAACCTGGTGAAGTAGATGATCCCTTCGATCCCACCTCGAGGATGAGTTCAAATGAAACTGGTGATGTGAGACCCCTTGTTGGGGATATTAGTTACAATGAGTTGTTCTCGTTCACATGAAATGGTAAAGTTTCCTAGGTATTATTTTTTAATGAATCAATTGGGACAAAGAAGAATTTTACAGATGTCGTGAAGAACCCATCGGCACCTTCCTTTTCTGATTTTGATGGTCCTCCACCAGGGAGAGTGATAAGGAAGGGGAGTATTGCTGATGACTCAGATAATCAAGAAGAGGATGATGATCAGGCCAACCTAAGTTGTTATTCCATTATTGGAAGAGTCATTATCCCTATGGGTGACTAGCTATGTAAATTTCATGATTTTACTAAAACAGTTGCAGAGGTTTGAGGATTTGACGATTGAAGAATGATTTCAGTGGGAAGGGGATTCTATCATGTGGTCTTCCCCTCGAATGAAGGTAAAAAGGAAACATGGAGAAAAGGAACTGTCTCCTTGAGCCCTGGTTTTCTAATTTTCTAGGAATGAGATCAGAATTTTGATCCTATTAATGTTTGTAATACTCACACCCAAATGTGGATCAACATTTATAAACTATATTGGTTGTATTGGAACCCAATTGTTCTATGGGATATGTAATTCTCTATAGGAAATCCCATTTTAATGTACCGTCATACAAATAATCAGAGGCTGGTGCATTATGCATGAATCTTGGTGGAAGTTGATTTGTAAATTAAACCTACTAAGAATGTGGTTATTACAACGAGGGATGAAAATATGAATCTTGACATGTTATCTGAGGGGAAGCCAAAATTTTTCATGAGCTACTTGGTCATTATACATGTTACTAATAAGTGCATGTGAGACAAAGAATATCACTTCTGCAAGATGAACGACCATGATAAGAGCATGTGAAGAAGGAGGAAGGGTAAAGATAAACTTCCTTGGGATCCTCTGGGGAACAATGGAGTAGGAAAAGGGACCATGCCAGGATAGAATGAGAATCTAATAAGAGGGGATCTTCATATGTGGAAATGGAGAAGGATCTGAGTCACAATAGGGCACCTCATGGGACTGTCTTGGCTGTGGAGGGCCAGGTTGATGAAACATTGGCGAAAGCCTCTTACCCATGTAGTGATGTTGTTCTTGTGTTGGATAGGCATGCTGTCCAACCTGTGTTTGATTCCAATGATCTTGTGGCTAAGGGCACAGCTGGCTGGTTGGGAGCTGGTCATGTGGCCACTTGGGTTGGATAACTTGAGGTAGGTTCTAATGAAACTGGTAATGATGTGTGCACTGACTACCATCCAGCTTCTGACCCAAGAGGAAAATTTGTGCTGATTTCCCCTTCCATGGATTTAAGAAGGATTCTTAATGTGGGCAGTGATCCCCCCATTAAATCTAGGAACAACTTCATTCCCTTGAGTGGAAGACCCTGATTGGATGAGGAGGGGGATGATCATCACAATGATTTAGTTAAAATCACTGCAGGGGGTACTAATGATGCCCAAGTGGTGGACCAGATGGGTTGCTAGTTGATGCCAATGGGGGACCAGATGGGCTGCCGGTTGAAGCCTGTAAGTCAAACCAGGTGGAGGAAATCCAATACATAGTATCCGTTACACCAAGCCCAGTTGAGGCTACTATTTCTCCTAGTGCTTAATTGGAAGATGATGAATGTGGTGGACAAGATGTGATTTCATTTGAATTCAACAATAAATATTAGGCGGAGGACAAGCAACACACAGAATCAGGCACAGCCAGCCCCATGTGAGGCTACTATAGTTCCCTCTGGTGGATTGGATGAGATTAATGAGAGGGGAGCCAGTGGGGTAAAACATGTGAGCAAGGAAGGCTATATCACCACTGTCCCTGGACATGGTAGTTTTATGAAGAAGGGGTAGGGAGGACAAGGGAAGAAAGGGAAAATCCCAGTATTATCATAGAAAATGGGGTCCTTTGATAAGAGTAAAAACCAATAAAAAATTAATATTATTTCTTTGAATTGTCAAGGATAAGGAAACTCCAAAACATATAGGGCACTTCAAAATTATATTATGGTCTTCAAAACGATGTCCATCAGTACTGATGAACATAAAGTCATCATGGAAAACATGAAGGGATTCAAATATAGCTCTCTAGGATATAGGTTTGTCTCCAACAATAAACATGTATCTTCTATAGAGAACCTATGATTTTTAAGGCATGAAACCATTCAGATTACCACCCATGATAGTGGGTCTCAGAGCATTTTGATTAACTGTAGTATTGTTGGAAAATATATTTTAGTATCATTTCTTTATGCTTCCTCCTCGTATATCATAATGAGAGAATTATGGGAGGATCTGAAAGTCACCTTGTGCAGGATGGATAAAAATGGATTATTATTAGTGATTTCAAAGTAGTTTTGAAGCCATAGGAGAAAATAGGAACCAACATTAATAGGACTGTTTCTTCTAAATATTTTGACTGAGTTGACTTCATCAATTTGGATCATGTACCCAATGTTGGTTTTGATTTTACATGGTTTAGATACACATGTGAGAGGAAGAAACCGAGAAATCTTGATAGATTATTTTTCCATATTGATAATCATGTTGTAGTCGATAGAGTATTTGGATTCACACTTCCCAAACATCACTCTATCCACAATCCTATTGTTTTTTATGTTAATAATCAACTGACAATGTCATTCCCTACTACCTTTCGATTCAATAATTTATGGATTTTGATTCCATGTTGCATGGAAATTATCTTGGAGGCATGAAAGGTTGAATCCATTGGGAGCCCACTCCAATGACATGCTGTGAAACTCAAGATTCTTAAGGGGTTTCTAAGGTAATGGAACAGAAAATAATTTTAATAAATTGATGACATTATCAAGAAATCAAAGGAGGATCTGGCTACGATTCAAACACATCATGAGCATCAACTTATCCTATCTAAAGAGTTAATAATATCCCATAATAAGCTTGATGATCTATTAATGGTGAAGGAAAGATTAGTAAAAAAGGAATTGAATGTGAGATTGTTAAAAGATGAGGGCAAAAACTCTATGTTCATCAATAGATTGCATATGGAAAAGAGGACATGTGTAGGTATGAAGATGATTAACATTGGTGGGAATATCTAAATTGACGAAAATGAGATTGCTCTGGCTGTTGTTCGGCACATTAAGGGAATCAACTCTGATAACAGGTAGTCCAAAACTCACTGCATGGTTGACAACATCAACCCCAACATTTATGAGTACTCAAATAAGATCCTAATTGCTCTTCCATGAAAAGAGGATATCAGATCTGCTCTCCTCTCTCTCAATCATGAGAGTGCCCTAGGCCCAAATAGATTCAATAACAAAATTTTCATGTTTTACAAATAAAATTTGTATTATGATATTGATCAGGCCATTAAAGACCTTTTCTCCCACTCATATATGCCCCATGGAATGAACTCCTATTTCATTTCACTCATACCCTAGAATGAGAATACCCTTGAAATCAAGGACATCAGGAAAATTGCAATTGGGAACACAATACCCAAGATTATAAGTAATATTTTTATTAGAAGGATTGGTAGGATGGTCTGTGGAATAATCACAACAAATCAAATTGGATTATTCATTGGGAGAAACATCTAAAAGTGTCTATTAATGGCCTTTGAGAGTGTAATCCTGATGAAAAGGAAGACTATGTAATCAAATTTTGTCCTAAAAATTGTTATCTCCAATTATTTTGATACCCTTAAAAAGAATCATTCTTCAAGATGTTCTTCGATGATATGGTTTCTCTCGTAGGGTCATGAATACAATTCATACTATTCTTGGCTTTTCAAGGATGTCCGTTCTTTTCAATGGTTCCCCGAGGAGATTTTTTCCTTGAACGAGGGGGGTACAACAAGGTGATCCACTTTCTGCGATTTTTTTGCTATTTCTGAGGATTACGTTAGTAGGTGTATCAATGACCTTGCCCAAATGAGAATATATAAGCATATTAGGGCTTTTGTGAGTGTGCATTCCCCATCTCATCTTTTTTATATAGATGAAAAAAAATTTCATGGTCAAGATTCAAGAAGGACCATATCCTCTATTAAGGCCCTTTTCAGTCATTATGAGGAGGTGGATAGTCATGCCATCAATTGCGACAAGACATTCATTATTTTCAGGAATTTATGTTCAGTGGTGAAAAGTAATAGGATAGTCATGAATCACGGGGTGAGAAGGGGATCCCTGCCGTTTCAGTATCTTGGGGTCCCACTGTTTTGGAGAATGTTGAAAAGGTAGTATTTAGAGGGTATATTGGCTGGTATTATACATCATCTAGCATGCAGGAAAGGGAAGGCTATGTCCCTGGATAGAAGGGTCTACCACATGAACATAGTGATTATATCGATGATTTTTTTTCTGTATCTCTCTTTAGATGGTCCAGATGAATTCTCAAGGATATTCAGAGCATTGTACGAAACATAATTTAGACTAGGTCAACACATTAAAGGATGTTGATTACAGTTTAACGGAAAGAATTAATAAATCATATGGAGATGGGGGGCCTTGTAATTAAGGATCTTTGTACCATCAATGATGGTTTGATTGGAAGAAACTCCTGGAACCTGATTTGACATGAAGCTGATGACGAATTCCTTTCAAACAGACTCACAAAGTGTCTCCTCAATGGTTACAATTATTATATTTCCTTATAGGATTGGGAATATCTCAAACATTCCTATGTGAGGATCATGTAGGATACAAAATGGATGGTTTTTAAGGGCCCCACCGAAAACTTTTGGAACACAATGTGGCTCACACAACCCCTTTGTGATCTAAATGTGCTACTGGACGGATCCCCTTTGTCCATCTTGGGATTCCATTCATAGATGCACTAACCCGAATAATGCATTATTGTGCATGTGAAGAATGGAATCAATATATATATATTTATTTATTATGACACTTTGGTTAGGTCCCATAGAAAAAATGCGTTGTTTAATTACAAGGATTTTTATAGGATTCTTTGAGGGGGCCTAACACTTCCACCTACATGGCCCAGGCAATTCAGTGCTCAATTTATATTTCCTTCAAGATTCATTTTAATCTGGAGAATCTGGAAAATGAAAATTCCTACAGCTATTCATCTCAAGTGAGCTGGTATTTAGATGGCCTCATTGTGTTCTATTTATAAGGATGATGAGGGTTTAACACAACATGTTTTCATGGAATCTTTCCTAGATAAGCATCTATTGGCCTATATCATCTCTCTTTTTGGAAATTCTATTGATACATACATGCCAGTCCATGACCGTTTATATATGCTCAATCACATTATCATGTCAGTGAGAAAATACATAATTTATTGTTGGCTTTTGTTGCTAAAATACTTGCATCCTTTTGGGAAGCCCAAAACACATTGATGTTTGGTGGTGCGCACCCAAATTTCCAGAATGGTGTTGTGGATATTCATGTGGATGTATATGCTTCTTCACTTGTCCAAGATAGTTTCATGTTAAACAATTTTTCTAATTTACAAATTCTGAAAATGCATGGCATTTTGGGTCGGCCCCACAAAGCTCAAATGTCAAAAAAAATCGATGAATACCACCGATTGTGCCTTGTATCAAGGTAAATTATGATATGAATGTGTTGCGAGCACCAGGTCTATTGGGATGTTGGGGAGTGTTCCGCGCCTACCGTGGGTTTGTTAAAGGATGTTTATCCCTCTCTATTGGAATTGGAAATTCCTTCTAAGTTGAAATGTGGGCCATGATTTATGATGTCAGGTATCCTGAATAGTTTAATTAGAAATTAATATTGATTGAATGTAATTCTAAAAGTGTGGTTAGTGCTTTGAGAACCAAGACCCACCATGGGATGTGGTGTGTGTTGCCTCAGTGTGTTGACATTCTCAGCAATCTCACTCAAATTCACATGGTGGTTTCACAAGTCAATTGGGAGTCCAACCAGATGGAAGATGTTTTTTCAAAGATGTCACTCATTGATCTTGGTGAGATATGGACTTTCTTGACTCTTGATTACTACTTTCCACTAGTGGAGGCATATAGATGTGGACTAATGCACACTTTTTTATGTAATAACCCCTTGTATGCTTGATTCTCTTCCTATTTCTATTTAATTTTATTAGGATCAGCTTCCACTGGTCCCTGGTCATTTTTATATTAAGGGGTTAGAATTTTTCATATATTTTTATTACTAGATAATTAATAACATTTTGAGTTTATTTTTTTACCATATCTAATCTTACATGTAATCTGACAATATTTTATTGATTTTTAATTATTACTTTTCCTAAAATATAAATAAATTAATTTTTGAAACAATTAATTTTAATTTATTTTAAAGACACTATGCGAGGATTTTAATTCAAATATGAATAATTAAAACATCATTATTTTATCAACCTAAGTTTTTATGAATTTATTTTTGAGAAAATTAAAATTCTCTGATAGATTTCATTGCATTCTACACAATGATAAGCATGATCTAAACACAAAATCTTTTTGTGTGTTCACTACATGAAACATTTAGATTATACCTGGATACACTCAACACTAAATTTTTCTTTTGTTACATTCAATACAGAATTCCATATACATCTTTCCTAACACGTTAGACGAAATTTTACTAAACATGAATAAACTGTTAATAATATAATTAAAATAATATTATAGTTACCTCTAAACTATTGGAATGACATAAATGAATGAGATTAACTAAATTAATAAACTCTGGTTTATGTGTGTTTATAAAAATTAATTCTTTTTTCACCAATTAATTAGAAATGAAAATAAAAACTATCTCTATATAATGGATGTGTTTTTAGGAAAAAATATTTCATTCACCATAATGTAATTTTATCATAATAAATTAAATTATTAATTATTAGTGACATAGTTAATGAAATATAAATATTATATATTCATACAATTTTTTTTTCATTGATCCAATAATTTTGGTAAACATAAACATAAACATAAAAAGGATTCGTTTTTCGAAAAGTAAGTTATAATGCCTTTTAATGGAAGTATTGTTTTAAAAATAATTTTTGAAAATTTGAGAATTTTTATTAGATAAAATAAAAATAAATTTTCAAATATGAATGTTAGAATTATGTATGGTTAATTTTTTTGGTATTTTTTTCATATATTTCATTATTTGATTAATATTGAAGAATAATGAATTCTAATTGAAAAAATCATTTCAATCTAAATAATAAATATAGTTTAATTATATTTAAAATTGTTATTAATGTATAATTAGATACATTTTTCTTATATTTATTCAATTTCATTCATGAAACATAATTTCACATTTAAGTTGAATATAAAAATATTTCAAACATTTGAAAATGTTCACTTTTAAAATTTTTTTGTCTTGTACCATTTAGAAGATAAATTTAAAATTAATCTTTACCACTTAACTTAATTTAATTTAGTTAATGGATTCCATATTTTTAATAATAAAATATATTAATTTCTATAATGTCCAAAATAATTTTTAACCCTAATGATTCATGAAAATTGTTAAAAGTAATCATAGTGATTAAGAGATAAAAGAGTTTAGTGAGAGAATAAACATTAAACAGAACGGCAAGATGAATTATAAATTATAAGAAATATATTTTTAAGCCATATTAATACCTTGTAAACTAGTTTATAAAAAATATTTAATTGGTGGATGCACATTATGTAAAAGAGACATCCCAAAGAAGTTTACCTTTAGGTATTTACAATAATACTACACCTCCTCCATTATAAAAGAGGCATTCACTATACCAACACCTTCAAACCTATAAATATAATTTTATAGACCAAGATAACAACAAATATGTTAAAAAAATCCCAAATATCTACTTGTAGACCTCAATTTTTGAAAAAATCCATCAAAGTATGTCATTTGTTGAAAACCAAAATGAGTTTCTCGAATAAGAGATAACGTTCATCGATATGCATTTTTATTTTTCTTCCTTATCTATATAATTAAAGAATATTTATATCATAATTATTCAATATCCCAATTTTCGTACATATACTAATATGTCATTATATTAAAGTTTTTATATAAAACATCAAACTGTTCTATCAAATGCGATACAAATTCATCATTCGAGTGTGTGGCAGACTACCACCTCACGAACCAGTGTTGTTCCTTCTTCCATTAAATAAATTCATGGTTGATAATAATGATTGATATATTGTTTATATATTATATTTATGATATTTATGATTCATTTATAGTTATTAATTTAGTATATATCATATACCTTCATGTTTTCTATATTTTGAGAATACGATAACGTTGTTTGTGTGTTTGGCAGTCTAACACCCATCATGCTGTGTGATTCGTTCATGTTCAATGATTGAGGACTAAAAATAAAAAATCAAAACATATACAAAAAATGAAGAGGATATTACCCAAAACTAAACATTAACATGAAATTATTTATAAACATCTAATATGAAGTATTAAAAAATTCATATATGTTATGATATATTTGAATAATAAAAATAAATTAATTATACATGATGTTCAATCATGTGTTAAGGAATTAAAATGGTAAGGTAATGATATTTCTGTCTCACTTTTATTTCTACAAGACTTATTCCATATTCACCACTCATTTGTTTAATGTTGTGAATATACTTAAATTTGTAAATTTTTATCATAAATTTATTATATATAATAATTTTAAAATATTAAATTATTTAAATACATTATTTTATATGATGATTCAGAAGTTACTCGTATACAACAGGATTTATATCCCACATTATTCTTTTGTGAGACATATTCTATATTCACCACATGCAAAGGAGATTTCTTTCAGAAAAATCATTTTCATTTGACATGATTGTTTTTATTAAATTATAAATTAAAAAAACTAGTTTTTCATGAAATAAATAGTGATTTTGGAAAAATAATTGTGTCTAGAAAAATATTATTTATGGTACCTAGAAATGAGTAAGAAATTGAGATGTTCTTTGTAATCAATATTGTATATTAGGATGAAATGTCAAGGGATCCTTGTAAAACATTTTTTATGTAATCAAATAATGATGAACTGATCAGGATATATGATTTTGGAATATATATATATAATTTATAACAATTACATAAACGTTTTGAAGAATTATGTTGGTGTACATATAAATAAATCATAACTTGAATAAAATGATAGTTCGGGAAGAAAACCAATACCTCTTGTCTGAATGTGTTATGAACATGATCTTAAAAATATGGATAATCAAATTAAAACAATTAATTAATTAATTTAGAAGATTATATATGTGTATTTTATTGATTATAATTTTATTATTTCCATTTATGGACTTTTTTATGAGTTATAAGATACAATTTTATTGCATTGGAGCAGTTGTGTCATTGGTTTTCACAGTCGGTATACGTTTATATGAGTATGAAAATTCATGAAAAAATGGAATAATTATCTATAATTGAATTAATATGATATTAATTAACACGTAAAGTGTAAATTGTTATTTAATTCATTTTTATATGGTTTTAGGATGATTCATTAGATGAAACCTGAGTAATAATCATTTAGATTATTTTCGCTGTATTTCAATTATTACAAAATAGTTTTATCATATCAATTAATATTATTTAAACATACTATTTATATAACATTAAATAGGTAATAATACATATATTATAGTGCGTTTCTACCATTAAAATTGTTTCATGACCAGTCTTGAATGATAAATTTATAAAATTTGGTTCTTCATCCATGAATGTTTTAAATCAACAACTCTTCGATAATGATTTCCTTTTTAAAATAATATAGAGGGATTAAAGAGATTGATGATGGATCTTAAATTAATAGGGAATTAGTTTAGTATATATGTGATGATATATTTATCATGACTTGGATAACTAATTACAGGATATGTTAATAAAAAATTGAAAATGCTATTAATATAAAAATGATGAGTGTTTACTTCTTTAATTATCCTTATTTAGAACCTCCATAGGTAAAGGGGTTTTTTCATTTGGAATAACCAAGATCTTATGGGAATGGAGAGATACTATGGAAGATAATATGGTAATAACATCACCATGATTCACGTCTTAGAGGTGTGGGGGTAAGAGGGGAGAGGGTGGTATTTAGAGTTGAGGTGAGGGGTTATTTTTGATCATCTTTTTCTATTGGTTATTATTTGTGTTCAAAAATATGATTAGATTGAGAATTATTATTATATATGTTAAATTAATGATGTATAGCTATATATTATGGTATTTCATCATCCATAAATAGCATATGACTCAATAAATCATGTATTTAACTTTTATCTGAAATTTAAGTCTGTCATTATTCACAAAAATAAAATTAATTTAGAAAAAAATACACAAAATGTACCATAACCCTTTTTCAATATGTAGAATTAAAAAATGGAATCCATTTTATCAACATAAGATTATAAATATTTAAATTTTATTTTCTAAATAAAATTATTTATTACTAAAAAAATAATGATTTTAAATTTAAAACAAATTTAATAACACTAAAAAAAACTAAGGGCTCATAAAATTATTTTCAAATCATATGATAGAAAATATTGATTTGTGAATCCATTTATGAAAATGAATTTTATTTTAGAAAATTTTATTATTTATAAAAATGTATTTATATATTTATGACTTAGAAAAATACCAACACATAATTAATAATTTTTGATATATTCATTTACTTATACTAAGATATAATTATATCAAAATATAACATAATAGATTCCTAAATTTTATTTATACATTCATGGGTTTAGTTACAATTGATTTTGTCTGTTTACATATAATACTATTTGTTAGGTCAAGTTACTATTTCATTGGTATATGTTTTTTAAATTCCTAAATTACTTCTCATTTCATTAATTATTCATTTATTAGTTTCTATTTAGTTCTCTATGTGACCCAATGTATTTAATTCTATATAAAAAAATTATAAGAGGAGAAAATTTCAGTTACAGAATCATGGATCGTTACATTCTCCAGTCATACCAAAAAAATTTCTGTGGAATTGCAAGAATGTTATCTTATAAAAATATTTGTGTAGTTCATTATGATAACCTCTTCTATTTCACATGTTGCCTCTTCAATTTCATGATTCATCCAAAAAACCTTTACTAGTCTAGTCACCTAATTCTTCAACACCTAGTCATTAATGTTTAGAATCCATATAGGTTCTTCACAATAAGATAAGTCAGGTTCCAATTCAATTCCTTCAAAAGTGAGTACACGTGTTGGGTTTGGCATGTAAATCCTTTAAATAGATACATGGAACACATCATGGCCTTTATAAATAATTGGAGGCATTTCTAAATGATAAGATACATCTCTAAATCTCACAAGAATTTCAAAAAAGAACAATGTTCCTGGGGCTTATTTTTGTTTTCATCCCAAATCATATAACACCCTTTCGTGGAGATACATTAAAATAACATGATCTCCCACTTGTAATTATAAATCAATACATTGATTACCAGTATATCTCTTTTAGGTACTATTAGAATATTTGATATGGTCTTGAATGATCATTATATTTTCTATTGTTTCCTCCACAAGCTCCTGGACTAGAATATTTTTTTCACCAACATTTTCCAAACAAGTTGGTTTACAACATCTTTTTCTATATAATGATTCTTATGGTTCCATTTGAATAATATATTAGAAATTACCATGGTAAGAAAACACTAAAAAATAATAATAATGATCCCACATACCATTACTATTGATGTAGCATGATCTGAACATTTTTTTAATTGTTCAACGGTCCTTTACGACTACCCCTTAGTTTGAGGGTGATAAAAAGTACTCAAATGAAGATCAATATTAAATGATTTCAGATTCCTTTTCCAGATTTTTTGTTTAATTCATGGATCAATATCAGAATACATTTAGAGATTTGGTCCATGATATTTTAAAACATCCTTACTATTGAGTTGTGTTGGGAAGTCCAGTTTAAAATCCTCCCTTATATTGAGTAAGTGGGAAGATTTTGTAAGGCGATCAACAATTACCCATATAAGATCATTCATTCGGAGATTTTTTTAATCCATTGACAAATTCAATAGTGATATCATCCTGCATCCATGTAAGTCTAGGATGAGGTTGTAAGATTCTTCTAGGAAGTTTTCCTTCAGCCTTCACCTACTAACATACTAAACATCTTGATATATAATCATCAATTTCCATCTTCAAGTTATCCCACTATAGATGTTAATTCAAAAGACTATACATCTTAGTGACACAAGGGTGTATAAGTATTTTCTAACTATGGGGATCATTGGAGAACACAATTTTTAGCTTGGGTATAATGGGAATACAAAGCCTCTTCCAAAATTATGGAATTTTATCCTCACACATGATGTCACACTACTTCCCATCATTCACACCTTTATTTATATTGTTAAAATTATCAAAATCATATTAAGAACATTTAATTAATTAAATTAAAGATGATGGGGGAACTAATTAAAAAAGTATGATTTTTCACATTCATTTACAATACCCATATCAATATTTGTAGATTGATGTACACGTGGTCCTTAAAAAGCTTAATATTTTTTTTGAACTCCACAATACTTTAGGATCAATGCATCAATTGTCTTATTTTCTATTCATGGGTTATAGTGTATTGAAAAATAATAATCATTTATTATCTTGATCTATCATCTTTATTTCATATTGAGTTCTTTCTATGAGAAGATATATTGCATGCTATTGTGATTTGTATATATTTCAAATTTTTAACCCTATATATTATGTCACTATATCCTTAGAGCAAAGATATTATCGCCTAACTCAAGATCATGAGTTGGAGTGTTATATTCATGAATTTTTAACTACCTTGAAGCATATGAAATATATCTATCATTATGCATAAGGGAACACCATGTACTTTCTTCGGTGCATCACTATAAATCAGAAATCCACCATTTCACAATGGTATAGTTGAGATCCACGTAATCACTAATCACCTATTGAATTCATCGAAACATTATTCATGATCTTTTTCCATACAATCTTAACCCACTTACGAGTTATCTTGGTTAAAGAGTTGGATAAATGGGTGCAGTTCTAAATTAAATGATTAAAATAACCTACTAATCAAATAAAATAATGTACATCAATTATGTTCATTGGTGTGAGACATTCCTGATCTTAATGTTTCTTACCAGTATCAAATAAGATTCCATCATAATAGAAAATATGTCCTATAAAATAAAATATTTTAAGCTATAATTCATACTTACTAAACATCACATTTAACTCATTTCATTTAAATGTCATTAGAATAATCAAAATATTATTTTCATGGTCTTCCTAGATTTTGGAGTTTACCAAGATATAATTAAAAATATCACAAAATATTCATCAAGATATTTCATGAAATCTCTATTCATTTGATCCATGAAAATAGAGTGTGCATTAGTCTATCAAAATGGAATTATTGGGATGTAGTAATGCACATGCAGGGTTTGAAAGGATGTCGTTGGACATTCATCCTTACCCACACACAAGTGAAGATATATAGATAGAAGGTCAATCATAAAAAAATATGGATCACCATCAATTTTCTCATAAAAATAATCAATACAAGGAACAATATATTTTGTATTTATCGTAATAGCATTTTTTCTATATAGTCAATGCACAACCTAATAGATTTATCTTTCTTCCTTACAAAGAGAAGGGGGATCCCCTTGGAGAAATACAAGGGTGGATAAATCCGTTATCACTCAATCCCTCTCATTGTTATATCATCTATATTAATTCCAATATGGCCATTCCATAACGGGCCTTTGGTATAGGCCTTACACTAGGAATTATATCTATAGATGACTCAATTTCCCACTCCAGATGATGTCCAGGTATATCATATTAAAACACATCAATATATTATTTCATAATAGGTACATCCTCAACATGAAAATTTAATTCCCCACCCATAGATATTATTTTATCTTCCCCCACAATAATATCATTATATAGGTCCACATGTTATGGATCTAGATAAGATTCAAATTATGAGGTATCTTCATTAAATATCAGGGATTCTACATAATTATCCACAATTGTAACTTCTTTCTACATGAAATATACTATTTAATCATAACAGGAAATAAAATTTATACAAGGAATTATATCAAATTCAATCATGGGTATGATTACAAGGTCATAAACTAAAGCACACTTATTTTTCATTAGGGGGACTGATCGACACATCTTTGTTGAAGTGATACTTCCCATAAGATTTTTTAATCACAACTCAATTATTAAATCAAAATGTAAATGTCTAATTTTCAGGGAAAATAAGGGATATATAAAATAATGTTATGATCTATAATTAAATAAATAATTGGATACGTTTGAAAAAATGATTAAGTTACCTTCTACCACATCATTAGAAACATAAAATTCAGAAGTTGTGATTAAATAATATTGTTATTGCTCACTTATTCTTCTATGGGAAATTGTTCTTGGTTTACCAGGATAATCATTAACACAATGTTGCACCTCTTACCAATTGTATAATTGAATATTTTTTCTTTCCCTTGGAATCGTGAGATTGTTTCCTCTTTCTCCAAATTTGTAGCATTCTTCTTTTACTTTTTAGTAGGCTCTAGGGTGTTTCTTTCAAATAGTATCACATATTGGAGAAATCCTTTTTTATTCTTCTCTTTGTCCATTCCATTCTTCAAAATCATCTTCTTATCTCGTTTTCCCTTAAATTCAGAAGGCATGATGAATTATTTCTATATCTTGATAGCACATGAGACAATATCATCATATGATGAGAAACTTTATAATAATAGTTCCATTTAATGGAATGGTTTTAAAAGACATGAAAATAATTATCCTTGGATTACTACTATAATCTGTAGAATTATGTGATAACATTCTAATGATGGATTCAAACTTTGAAAAAAATTCATTTTATTTCTTTATGAAACTCATGACTTTTTTCTCCATATATGCTCATTATTTATGAGGAAAATAATTTTCTAGAAAAATTCCCTCAAAATACCTCCATTCCATATTTTAAATCTCTTTATTCTAATTCATATTTTGAATCAATTACCACCACTGATATGCATATCTTAAGAAATGATAAACTACAATGATAACCTTATCCCTTTCATTATATCCCTAGGAGAGAATTTTATACTACAAATAAATTATCCACTACTCCATTATAAATGTGTTTATAATCTCATTGAATGATGATGGTTGTTGTCACGAAAAGAAATCTAACAATGCACCTCCATATTGTGAATCTAGATGCCCCATATGGGGAAGTTTATTGTTTATATCCTAAGTCATTTTTCATAGTATAGATATATGTTTCTCATCACCGGTCACATATACAATAAAAAATTAATTAGCTTTCCAAAAAGTAAAATCCCTACAAGGGATACATGCATTCATTAAGTTTTGATTCCTTCTACGAGGTGCCATTTATAAATACAGTAATACACTAAAATAGGATGAGAATCAAAATGTATAATATAAACATAAAATAAAATGAAATCATATGCATAGCTAATCCCTTAATCATAAACATGTATTTTTAGAGTAAAATGATACTTTTAAATCCTTTTTAATGGATCATAAAGAAAATATGAATTATCCTATTCATATCTCCCAAGAGCGTCTAACCAGGTGTGCAGTGAGGCCCATTGGCATGTACTATGATACACCAAGTTAGGATTAGGACAACATCCCAGAGTTGTTACACTATGTTACATCTTTTCCAGAACCAAGTTAAATTATATAATCTTTAATGGGATGTATTTCTAAGAATATCCGCATAATCTCTTCCTCACAAAAATTCTAGGATGTTCTTGTATGCTTCTCGTAAATGTCTATATTAATTTTTTCAATAATTTATGTCTTCTAAATATAGTTTCTAGGTTTTCTACTAAAGTTTCTCTTATTCCAATTGTATAAGTCCTAACCCCAGTATCCCATAGCCTATTTCATACATTATTACATTGGTATACTTACAGGGAATCACATCCCTAAAGACTAAATATTTTATTATAATTGTTAAACCATATACATGTATTATTTTTACATTTCAACGTGAAAGGAAAACAACGTAGAGATCCCATTTATAACTTCCACAACTCCTATAATTTCACTGAAATTCATTCATAATATTCATCTTCGCATCATAGAGTAAAATAAAACATTATAAAGGGGTGAGATCATATGATTAGTAAGGGAATGAAATACAAGAAAAGTTATTACAAAAATAATAATTAGTCATGGTGAATAACACAAACACATGGTTTATAAATTTTTCATTTCATTATGAGGGAATTCTTAATGTTCGACATCTTAAACATATCATAAAGACCTCGACCAAGACATTTGAAAATACTAAGATAAGGCCTCAGCCAAAACTAGTTCTGTTTTGTTCCATGAGACCTACCAATGCATAGAGGAGCTATAGAGAGCTTGAACTACCAATTTATATGCCGAAAATATTCTTAATATGAATGTTTCTAAACATAAACCCCTTTAAAAATTTAAATAATAATTACGTTCCTAAATCTATAATCCTAATATCTAATTAATATGAGTAGAATGGTGAATGGTATTAATATAGCACATCCATAGTCAATTCAGACATAATTATTTTAATAACATATTTTATATGATAATAAGAACATATAAATATCAATAAAGATTAGAATTCAACATATGTGTTGAGATATATGAAAATAATTCTAATAAAATCATTGAGGAATTCGTGAGAGAAGCCCTTTTTTACTTTGAGAAGAAAATTTAATTTAGAAAAATCATTTTTATTTGTCATGATAGATTGTAAAAAACAAAAAATGAAACAAATATAGTTTTTCATGAAAAAATTAGTGATTTTAGGAAAATAACGGTCCCTTGAAATAGATTGTAGATGGTATTTGAAAATTGGTTACAAATCAAGAAGTTCCCTTTAATTAGGCTTGTGTATCGGGAAGAAATGAGAAGGGAACCTTGTAAAAAAATTATTATCCAACAAAATAATGATCAAATGATATGGATATATTATTTTGGAACATATATATATATATATATAATTTATAATAATAATTTAAATATTATGAATAATTATACTCGTGTATAGAAGAAAAACCATAACCGCAAGGAAAATGGAGGTTCGAGAAGAAAACCCTTAACTTATGTATGAATGAGGTGGGCACTATAACTTAAAATTTTTTATTATAAAATTAAATAAATTAATAAATTAATTAATAAAATCATTTAAATTTATTTTATTTAGTGTTATTTTGTTAAGTTCATGTGTGGCCTTTTTGATGAGTTATAAGATATAATTTTATTTCTTGGGTGTATTCGTTTCCTTGGTTTTCAATATTAGTATACTTGTATATGAGTATGGAACATCATTTAGAAGGGTTATACTTTTACAGAATTGTTTTTTGTGAAATAAATTAATATATTATATATGAAATGGTTATATAATTATTTTTATTTATGATATGAGTATGAGTTATCAAATAAAACATTAGTGATAATAATTTGGATTATTATGGATCTATTTTGATTATTATGAATTAATTTTATAGTATGAATTAATATTATGTATAAATACTAGTTAAAGAACATTAACTAGGTTATAATAAATATATTATATTCTGGTTTGACCATAAAAATGGTTTCATCACCATACTTGAAGGATATATAGAATAAATAATGTTCATCTTCCACGAAGGTTGTAAATCGACACCTCCTGGATTATGATTTTTTTTAAAATAAAATAGAGGGAGTAATGATAATGGTGATGGATATCAAATTAACCTGATAATATTATAGTATATAGGTTATATTTTAGTTATCATGATAATTTGGATGGATTATTTGAGGATAATACAAGAAAAGAAAATAAATTGAAAATGAAATTAAAAAAGAAGAAAGAGGGTTTACCACTTGAATTAGACTCCTTGAGAACCTCCATAAGAAATATGGGTTTTAGATTTTTGGTAAGACCAAGAGATCATGGATGTTGTGATAAAATATGGAAGATGGTTTTAGCATAACTTTTACATGCTTCAAGGCTTAGAGGATTGAGAAGAAGAGGGTGTGAAGGGTTGTACTTATAGTGGAGAAGAGGGGTAATTTTTGAATATCGTATTCTTTTTTTACTATTTTATCTCAATACTATGAATAGATTGATAATTTTCAAAAAATAAATTAAAATAGTTAGTTATGCTTATATATTTTTGTATTACATCATTTATACATAACCTATGGCTCAATAAATCATGTATTTGACATTTATCGTAAATTATTGAATTTTACTATTCAAAAAAATCGATGTATTTTAGAAACATCCCAAAGTCACCATTAATATTTTTTGATGAGTGGAATTAAAAACATGACACCATTTTATAATAAAAAATTTCTGAATATGTCGAATTTAGATTTCAAATAAAATCTTTAAATACTCTATAACTGGAAATTATAAATTTAAAAATGATTTTATAACACACAAAAAAATCAACTAATGTCTTATTAAATTATCCTCAAGTCATAAGAAAACAAATATTGATTTATGATTCCATTTTATAAAAGTGAATATTATTTAAAATAATATTAATTATTAAAAAATGTTATTAAATATTTATGACTCCCAAAAATTTCAACAATTAATTAATAATTTTCAAAATATTCATTTACTTATACTATGATATAATTACATCAACATTTAACTTATGAGATTCCTAAACATTATTTATACTTTTATGGGTTTGGTAACACTTCATTTTGTTAGTTTACTATTTCTAAGGCTCATATTACAATTCATATGGTCAAGTTACTATTTCATCAGAATAGGTTCTTTTACTTCTATTAATACAACTCAATTCCTTCATTATTCATTCGGTAATTTCGATTGTGTGATTTAATATAATTAATACTATATGAAATAATTATAAGAAGAGAAAATTTCATGGATAGAATTATGGTTTGTTACATATATAAATATAATGAATTGTCTTTTTGGTTATTCTATTAAAACAAATTATTTTACACATCCATTTAAGGATCTATCTTTATATGGGTTAAAGTAAAAGAGCAATCAAAGTGGTAAGGACTTTTTTTCCCATTTCTCCATTTTTTGGATTTCTATTATATTACTCAACTATATTATTTTATGAGCTGTGTATAATGTACAATTTAATTTTTAAAATAAAAATATTTTTATTTTAATGATAAATATTCATATAATGTTATTACATAAAAGGGATTTTGATTCAATGAAACCAAAGTGGTAAGAGTTTATTTCTAAAATCTATTTTTTTAACAAGATTATTTATGATTATGTTTCTATTGATAAAATTATATGATACATATATAACGAATTAACTTGACTTTTACAATACAATTTCAATTCAAGAAATATTAATGTAATGGTTCCATTTTTACAATCTTTGGTACTTAAGATAATTATTAAAGTGTTTTTAGAATATCCAACCATATTTATCTATTTTATCCGAAATATTTTTTTAGTAAAAAACCTGTTTTTTCATAAAATGGTTTAAATTATTTTAATTTAGGACTTTATCTTATTTACATGGATTTTTTTAAATGTTTTATGTTCTTAAAAAAAATTAAAATGGGATTCAATGTTTCTTTTATATGGTTTAAATTTTATTTTCAAATAAAACATTTCAAATAAATATTTTTGATTTAAAAATAATTTTCAAAAACGAATAGATATTTTCCTTTATGAATGTTATAAATTATTTTCAAATATTGAATCATTATTTTCAAATAGTTTTTCAAAGAAAAGGATTTTGAATGTGTTTTATGTATTAATAAAACGATTTTCAATGAATGGTTATTTTATTTAACTAATAATCCATGTGATATTTCCTAATCCTTCACTATCTATGATGACTAAATTTTATATATTTTATGATTTACCAGATAATTTATCATGTGACACCATTATTATTGTTTGTTTCAATGGTTTATGTTGAATATGAAACGTTTTTCATGACATAAGTTTCCCTTTCACAAGTTATACCCTCACAAAATGATTATAAAATTTGATTCCATTCATGGGATATTATATGATGAAATTATTATCAATGTTTTCTTTTTTTCATGGGTTATGATATTATGTTGTTTTTGTGATACCCTTTTCAATTCATCTATTATGATGTGATAGTTAAGAAACCCATCTCTTTTTATAGGTCAGGATATTATAAATGTTTTAATATCAATTGGAACACATATGTATGATTTCATTATGTGATGTGTGAGATGTATATATCTTTTTAATGTATTGGGTAATGATTTATATGTCATGACATAAACCTAGATCGAATGCGGATAGAAATCATCCTTCTAAGGAACTCTGTCAACTATGATTTTCTTGGGAGTAAACCAAGACTACTATGATGGTCTTGGGAGGGGACTTTTACAGCTAAGATAAGAATGGAATTGATAATTGAGTACTATGATTTATTTTTGAGTGAATACATTCAACTATCATAGCCTTGGAGGTAATAATTTACTAGTATTGAAATCATTTCAATTGTTTATATGTATTCTACAATTCAATGATGTATTATCATGTAATAATTTTTTGAAATATTCTATTGATTCCCTTATGACTCATTTTTTATGAAATTCCATTATTTATTCTATGACACATGTTTCTATGAACTTCTAATATTTATTCTACGACCCATGTGTATGGTCTTGGGAATGCACGATATGATCTTTAAATGTAATGATCATGTTTCCATATCCTTATGTTCATTTTATAGTTATATATCTCCTTTATTTATCATTTATATGAATTTTATCCCACCCATTCTTATGATTACTTTCCATAGGTTATGAATAAATTTTTTAAGTAGAAGTACTAAATATGACGACCCTTATGAGAATCTTAAATGATCATTACCGAAGTTAGATGATTGTGTTCCATGTTTTAAAATTTAGTAAACAATTACAAACCTCAGGCATGAGTTTTTATAATGTAATAAATTTTCATAAAAAAAGATGTAACATCCATGTATGAGATGTCTGGGTCTCAATAGTTGATATAAAAGGAATAGTTTAGTTAACATTTTGAAATGATGATGGGAAAACATTAGTAATATATCTAAGGATATTTACAAGGATATTTTTATTGATTCTTCTAAGAATAATTATAAAGAGGGGGAAAGGTACAAGAAAATATCACATAATTTTGGTAAATGATATAGTTGGTGATTTCCATATAATACATCATTGTCTAGATACAACATGTGGATGTGTCACTAGAATAGATGAACCTAGGGGTAACAAATCCAAAAACCCTATATTGAGAATGACTAAATAGGGAATCAGTGCATGACAACATGCAATGTTGCACAACTAGTTTGACACACCTGAGGGATACTATTGGGAAATTTTCAATCTATTTATGAACAATCATGAAGGAATAAAGTAGAATATTAATATGAAACACATAGGTAAAACCCGAGATATAATGAAATATCAAAGTGTTCATCACGAGGAATACATCCTATAATTCCTTATTCATGATTATTAGGTTTTACTATATGATAAGTGCTTCTCACACTATGATTTCAGATTTTAGTCAATGAAAGGAAATGGGAGAAACTATGTAATCATTAAATGTGTCATACAATTTTCTGATGATTCTATAACTGGGATAATGACTAAATTAAAATATGTTGTGAATATTCCTAATCAGTAATCGTGATATATGGTTAAAAATGTAACCTTCAGTGAGATCCCAGACAGATATAATAAGAGGAATATAGAATTTTATAAATGTTTTTATGGTAATGAAATTAGAGGAAACAATACATATCTCCCTACATATCATTAAGGATTGAAGAAAAACCTAAATGAATATCTCAAATGTTGTATAATATGGAATCAGGGAGGAGAAAATTGTTCTATAATGACCAATTTTCATGGAGTTTAATGTCTTATTATTGGAGAACATGGGAATTAGATAACTCAATGCCCTGAAAAAAAATTTACTTCTAGAACATGGAAGACACATTCCATGAAAATATTTGAATGATAAGGATTGAAATACTTATATATTAGGATTCATGAATAATGAATTGTAAAATATATAAGGATTTTTCATTATATGTTTTGAAACATGGATTTGAAAGAGTATGTTAAATTGTATTGATAGACCAGAAAAGTGATTTAATGATATGGTGATATTTTTACTAAGGTATGATAACCAATATTATGTATTAGATACTAAGTCAATATGGGTGGTGTTATTAGATGTTTAAAATAAATAAGTAAATTTGATGATACTTATTATAGTGGAACTAATTAATGATTTATTGACAATGTTTTTTATACTATTATGGATTGCGTTTAAGAAATTTTACTATTTAAGGAATAAAATAAATAATATTTTTTAAAAGAAATAAATCATATTTTGATAAGGATTTATATTAATTAATTTAAATAACATGTTCAACGAAAATAGATGATTAGGACATTCACATATTTGGTATGTTACCATCATGACATACTTAATAACATCTGTGTGATGCATTTTTAACATATATAGAAATAATTAGTTATGTACTACTTAAATTTTTGGGTTTTCCTCTTTCGAATGGGTTTTATGGTTCATTATTTAAGAGATGGATTCTGTTAAACATCAGATGATGTTTTTAGATTAATATATTATCTGTTAATATGAGTATTTATGCATATTGAATAACCTCATATATCCACTTTTTGTTATGATGTATAAGGATTGATGGAATGACAGATCATTATATTTATGAATCTCAATATCTACGAGTTCTTAAAGAGAGACATATTCACATTCATTTCATGGAGTAAGATATGAAGTTAAAATTGATAATTTTGCATCCAATGGGTTATATTGTGTATATGAATTGGAATGAAATAATGTAAGTCTATCTCATTTTTAAAATTCTTCAATAATAGGGAAAATATCTTGAAACAATTATCTAGGTAACTTTCTTTTTTGATGAATCATATTGTCCCGTTGAACATCACATTTTCGTGGATTTATCATTATTAACATTATTTAGATCACATAATTTCATATGATCAGTGATCTCTATCACAGTCTATAATTATTTATTCATTTTTCTATGTCCAAATATTCACCTCCCACCTATGTTCACTTATACATAAACCTAGTTATGAGTCACTTTTGATAATTTTCAGGTTTCCTACTCATCCTTTTTAAAAGATGTTTTGTTATTCCTTTTTTCCTTTGCGGGTTCTTATAAATTGATATTTAATGTATTAAAATATTTTTGACCAATACGATTTTTATAGATGAAATTTGTTATATGTGTTGAAGAATGTAACACATTTAGTATTTATGAATAATTTTCTTTGAATAAATTAACTGTATTTGATAATATCTATTTCACGCTACAACAAAATTAGATTTATTTAAATAAAACACCATGTTAATCAAGTAATACATAGAACACATATTTTAGATTTCATTTTATTAACCACTAAATTTATCTTGTGTCACACATACGACCAGGTTCCTTTCACATCATGTGTTTTATGAAACACTGAGTTTTACTGAACATCAACACACTATTAATAATATTATATAAATATTATTTTTGTTATCACCAATCCATTGCAATGAAAGATAAGAATATGATTAAAAAACAATGAAAATATAGTTTATAAATATTTATAGAATATAATACGTTGGTTATTAATTTATTAAAAATGAAAAAAAATCAATCAAATACAAAGGATGTGTTTTTATGAAACAATATGTTTATACCCAGAATAGAGTTTTATCAGAATAAAAAAAAATAACTATTAGTTATATGTATTAATTTAATATATATATTATATATAAAAAAATGCTTTTATATTCATCTAATATGTTTTATTGGCATAAAATAAGGACAAATTAAATTTAATGCTTTAAAGGATTTATTTTCCTATAAAATAGCTATATCACCATTAAATGGAATAATTATATTAAAAATAATTTATGAAATTTCAAAATTCTTTATTTTACCATAAAAAAATTATTTTTGAAACAGGAATTTCAAAATTTCCCAAGGGTGATGTTTTTGAATATTTCCCTTATATTTCATTTTTTGATTAATATTGAAAAATACTGAATTTTAATAGAAAATTTAAATTTATTATAAATATTTGATATATTTAAATTATATTTTAAATTTATTTTGAACTATATTTATATTAGGTTTATATCAATAAATCCAGTTTTGGTGATCATAATAAATTTTACATTGAAATTGTATATAAAAACATTTCAATGTTTTTGTCTTGTTATCTTTAAAAACTCATTTTCAAATCCCACATACTAGAATAAATTTAAATTAATATCATCTAAATTTGTGAATTGAATTAGTAAAAATAGATTCCATATTTTTAATATTAAAATTAGTTATTTACTAGTCAATGAATCTTAATTTTCTCTAATAATGAATAATGAAAATAGTTAAATTTAGTCACGATGATTAAGGGAAAATGTGTTTACTAAGGGTTTAAACTATAAATTTAATAGAATAAAGGGCCTAAAAAAATTTCCCAAAAATATTTTTTAACATATTTCTACCATATCCCCTCTTTATTGGATAGTTGTTTCATTATTGAAGGATAATGATGTGATGGATACCTACCAATATTGTTTTCTATTTTGAATTTATAATAATGCCACTTATCATCCATTATAATAAGGGAATTCACTCTCCCAACATATTTTCAATAATCAATCCATTTGTCTAAAAATATACCTATACAAATAGCTCTGAAAATTCACTCATATTACTCTAAAATATCATTTCTTTCGGAATAAATCCATCTGGGGATGTAATTTGGTTCAAACCGAAAGGTGAAACCTGATGAAAATGTAACGTTCATTGATGTGAATTTTTTTTTTCAATATCCACCTCTTTCAATTATAATTATGTCATTATTTTATACTATATAATGTTTTTTTGCATTCATTTTATTCTAGGGATTTGATAATAATAAATTAAATTTCAAAAATAAAAACTATATTATTCTAAAAACCGGTTATGTCACATTCCATAATCCTAAGATTAAAATAAATGATTCCACATTTAGAAATAAAATAATAATTTTTTTTGAAAACATCATGTTAATATTATTTTGTAGTTAGTGTTTTGAATTTTTTTACAGTAGCCATATTTTTTTAATATATATTGAAAAATATGGATATTTATTAAGAATTGTAAATTTTTAAATCATTTTCAAACATCCAAAATTTGGTAATATAGTTTTATAAGTAAAATTATTCATATTATATATCTATTCATCTAATTTGGTTTATTTGTATAAATTTCGTATTGAATTTATATATAAAAACTTATTATACTTTTGAATATTTTACCTTTAGAAAACATCTTTTCCACTCCATCTGTGTAATTAATTTGATATTAAATTCTACCACATTAGTTATTTTAATTTTGAAAAAATTGGATAAATAATTTGAATCAGAAAACTATTTTTTATATATTTAGTTCCATTTATTTTTTTTACCATAACTAATATTAATTATAGTAAGAAAATATTTTCAATGGTTATGGAAAAATTGGTTTTACATTAGGTTAAAATAAAATGATAAGGATATAAATGACAAAAAATTTTACATAACCCTTTTGATAGATAAACTTAAACCTTATGTCATCTAGGATATTTAATTGATAAATGTTTGTCGGTTTTATTTGTGAAAATTGCTGTCATCGCATTTCATTTTGGAAAATTTCAAGTGTTCCACTCACTTCCCTTAGAATAACAATACCCACTCTCATCTCATATTAATAAATCCTAAAAAATTGTTTCAGCTATGAACTACCCTAATAACTTCCATTAATTCCTCCTCTAATCCTAGTATCCTTATTTTCTTCATAAATTCAACGTATTAAAACAATCGAGGCCAACCTAATAAGGTAACCTAGAGTAGAGATAACATTCTTTGATGATAATTTTTCTTTTATATATTCCTACACTTACATATATTATTATTAAACCATGATTATATAGTAGCCTCATCATTATAAAAAAAAATATTTTATTCTAATAGTTGAAAAAACTAAATCATACTCCTCTTCGAACAAATAGGATACACACTCCTTAGTCGTGTGTAAGGTGGACTGAAACTTCCCAAAATGAATTTACTCATTTTCCTTAACCACATAAAAAATATTTCTTTAATGATATATTTTTTTATAAAATATATTTATGTTATTATTATTATTCAGTAAAAATGATATAAATGTTCCTTCTCACTATACATTCTATAGCAATATGAAAACAACATTTGTATGTACGACAGACTACCACCTCGCAAACCAATGTGATTTTATCATACATTAAAATGAATGTAATAAATATTGGTTTAATAATAATATTTAATATATATTAAATTAAAATGAATATAAAATGGTAATACATTTTTACCTATATTTATTTCTTTCTTCCAAGAAAATTGAAATAGTGTTCTTGTGTACATAGGGCCTATGGTCTCCATGAACGTCCCATTTAATCTTCTATATCTCACTTTTAAAAGTAATTATAAATTTTTAAATAGTTAATATTTATTAAATTTATTTCATGGATATATTTTTTAGATTATAAAAACCATGATCAAATTAAGAGGAGTAAAAAATTTCAAAATAAATATAAAAAAAAGAAATTATTACATGTAACCCGATATTAATATGGAATTTTTAATAAATGGGTAATATAATTAAGATTAAAATAATATATGATAATATATATATATATATATATTATTTTTCATTAATATATTTATAAAAATTATATTTTTATTACATAGGATTTTCGAATGTATATGAAAGTAGTAGAACCTTGTGGTAATTGTTTTCTACCTCACTTTTTTACTTCATTGAGGCACATTAAAAATTCAAAAAAAATACATGATCTGGCATATATACTACCCATGAATTCTTTTAATCATTTTTATAATTAAATTATTGTGATTTAAATTTCTACTTTATGATAAAACATTCACAGGGTTTAAATTATAAATGTTACTAAAGTGGTAAGTAATATTTTTCTCAATTTTCCTTCCACGAGACATATAGTATATAATGAACCTATCTACTTTTTGAGATGTTTATATGTATCCCCTATAACATTTTATTCCATGAATTAATATATTCTCACGATTATTTATGTTTTATGTTTTTTTGTTTATTCATCTAGCATATAATTTAATGTTATTAAACTGGTATAAATTGTATGTTACAATGTCATTTTTTATTAAATTTTTTTATTAATATGTTTATAATGATAATATAACATGATAAATATATCAAGAGACTATTGATATATGGCCCTAGATTTTATTTATACCAAATTAATTAAATGTTTTTTAGAATTCAATTTCATTCCTTCCCAAATATATTTTGATTTTGTAATTTTATAAAATTAATAATAATTCATATATATCATCCCACAAGAATAAAAAGTGGGTACTACTAGAACATTATCCATTTATTTTATATTAATTTTTTAATAAAATGTGACATCATTTCATGAACAATATTCATAATATTCAACTTGGATTCTCGTTTTTCATGCCTATCTATACAACCATGAGAAAAAAACCATGGTATTAGCACAAAAATATTAAAAAGGGACATAAATAGTAGGAATTATACCATTAGTTCATGAATTATTATAATCATATGAAATAATTTTCACAAATAAACAACCCTAACCCATAGATTATCTAGTATATACTTTGTGAAAACATGATATTTCAATTAATCATAGAAAACATAAAAAAACCGTAAAGGTAACATAGAGAGTTAATTAATTATTACTTTAATACTCATGTATATCATATGATTTTTATCCATCATTGATACCATACATTGTGACCCAGATGGCTACCTTTTGATTTAACCATAATGGAAAACTTATGGTGTAACCCTCAGTACTACCTAATTGTGTAACCATCTAAATTACACATGGAATAACGATTACATCCAACACAAAACATAAACATACCCAATTAATTTGAGAGATATATAGGTACCAAACTTCATCATAAACAATTCTAAAGAATCAGACCACAATCCAAAAACATAAACACTTCCCTCATAAAAACATTTCATGAAAAAAAAAATCATTTATTTTAAAATAATACAGTGTAAATAAAAAAAAATTCTTTTATCAATAAATAAACATGTAATCATGTAACGAAACAATGAAAAATTTAAGGTGTCATGAAAATAGGATTCTTCAATAATGTCTTATTTGTTATGAAGAAAAATTCTTTTTAAATGATTTAAAAAGAGACTGTAATGAGGATTTTTATAAGAAAATCCCATTACCTTGGGTTTAACTTCTTTTAAATGTGTTCAAACATCATGTAAAATTGTTTAAAAAGTCTTATTAATATATTTAAGAACTATATTAAAATTTATAATACCTTATATGGCCTTTTTATAACATTTGTACACAAATTTATTTATAATATTCTGATTTTTATTTCATTAGGTACATTTATTTCATGGTTTCTAGGGTTCATTTATTATAGGGTTTCATATCTAATGGTTAAAAAATCTAGAAGTGTAAGTAAGTTGTATTAATACGTTTCCATAATTTTAATCGATTCTATATATCATTTAGTTTTCTTATATGAGTATGATTCATTAAATAAAATATTAATGAAAATGAATTAATTTATTTTATCACTTTTATGACCATCAAATACTTATATAATATTAATTAAGAATATGTTTATTTATTGGTTTCAAAAAATTATACAACTTATAATTTATATAATACAATATAATTAAACTATTACAGTGGTTTTGGGACCAGACTACAAGGTTGTAAAATAAAATTATAACACATCATCCATGATGACGGTAAATCGACACTTCCTAGAAAATGTTCTCACTTTTTATAATATTTAAAGAAGAGGAAGGTTTTATGATGGATATTACATTATAAAAATAACATTTTAGTATATGTATATACCAGAGTTATCTTATTAGTTTAATGTGTGGAGGAGTGGAGATAATTAGAAAATAAAAGAAATTTAAAAAAAACAAGAGAACATTTTAACTCATGAACATAACCTCATATAAATCATATATAAGGAACCCATTTATGGAATATTGGTGCGTACATAAGGCCTTGGGAATTGGTATGACTATTGTGAAGTTAATTGTGAAATATTAAACAATCTATAAAGATCTGGAGGTGTGAGTAGAAGAGGAGTCGAGGGGGTGATTCTTGATTATCTAATTCATTAGTTTATTATTTAGGTTCACGATTTTTAATACATTGAATCTTATGAATAAATATATTAAAATAATGAATAATTATTCATGATTATTGGAATACATTATCCATACATCATATATTACTCGATTTAATTTTTATTTAAACTCATTATTTATTTGAACAAATAAATATTTTAAAATTACTACTAATTATATTAAACATTGAAAAATGAATAAAACTTGTATAAAATTATCTTATAATAATAATACAAAAAAATATTAATTTTTGAATATATTTTCTCAATATAATCTTTCTTTTAAATAATTATATTAATTATAAAATATGAAATAAAAAATTATGTTTCATAAAACTAGGAACAGTTAATTTATAATTATTGATACATTTTTTACATATTTAATGTTGTAAATATATCATATATTCATTCATAAGTTACATAAATTTAATTTATAATTTCATATGTGAGGATATAATTCTATTTTTATAGATTTATTAAATTCCATAAACACCACTTATTTCATTGTACAATCATAGTGAATTTAATAAATTAATTTTAGAATGCATATAAGTTATTTTATTAGTGACTTTAGTTTTACATTCCACACCACATTATGGAAATTGCATCCTTGCAATTTTTATTCAATTGAAAACAGGTGAGGATACCATTCCCACATAACATTTTTATATTCTTATATTGGATGAAAATCATTATGGTTCCTTCACAAAACCTTAACCATGTGGATTACATTATTCTAAAAATATATTCTTTATTTGTTCAAGAATACAAATAGGATTTTACCATATGAAATTTTTTGTTCCATCTAAACTACTTATCAGGTCAAAATATTAACTGAATATGGTGCAATTTTTCTGAAATTAAAAACATGAAAAAATTGTACATCAGATAAAATCATAGGAAAAGCTATTTAGTATGAAACTCATCGAACCTTCTCAAAAATTTCATAATGTCTAATATACCATGGACATAACATTACATTATTACCAAAATGAATATAACCTTTCCAAGGAAATATATTATGAAAAATGTGATAAAAACCCTCGAAAGAATGGTTTTTATTCTAGTTATCTAGCTAATGTTTTCACCAGAATTTTAGCTATCTTCAAGTGTATCTTGATCATCTTCACTTTATTGGAAAATTTCTCAACTAATTTTGGTCACATCATCTTCAATTCCCCTACATCATTCCAAAATACTGGAGGTAAACATCACTTTCAGTATAATTCCTTAAAAGGTTCAATATATATGTAGGAATTTAAACTGTCATTATAAGGAAAATAATATATATAAAATGTGGATTCTAATTTAATTTGTAATACACTAAAAATCATGTAAAATTTATTCTAATGACTTTTTTTTTCTCAGTATATCCCTGAAATTGAGGATGAATGGTTGTGCGAAATATTAATTCAGTTCCCAATGACATTTTAATACCTTTCCAGATGTTTAAGAAGAATAAGGGATTATAGTCAGAGAAAATGGGGAGTGTAACTCGATATAACATGAAAATATCTTTGAGGTATTGTTGATAAATATGATCTAGAGAAATTATGCCTTTAAATGGATGTAAATGTGTAGATTTTGTCACCAAACAAAAAATAACACAAATGAAATTGTAACCTTGAGAATTAATTGGAAGTCCACCCTCAAAATCCCTAGATATGTTTTACCATTTCCACTATAAAACTGAAAAGGTTAAAGCATCTCTATTGGTTATTGTCAGTCTTCATTAACCTTTTAACAAGTATAACATTTCATTATAAAATTAGCAATATCTCTATTCATTCCATCGAACCAAGAATGCTCCCAAATGTCTTTCCTCATCATAATATTGTGAGGATGAGATGGAAATATAGAACTTTGAGATTTAGATAAAAAATCTTTCATCAGCTACGAATCATGAGGGATACATAATATACTTCCAAATATCATTACAAAAAATTTATAAACATTAAATTCAAGAAATATGCCTTCCTTAAATATTTATACCTTTTCATGTAACTCATACTCTTACATCTATGATCACTTAATTATTTCTGTGAGAGAAGACTGCATAGACATATGAAACAAAATAGAATAATTTCCTACACCATAAATTTTAACAAAAAAAATTCATAAATTCATAAATCAATCGGTAATTTCTAAATCTTCAACAGCTAATGATGCATGATGAATTTGACTCAAGGAATCCATAACATTATTTTATTTTCAAGGATTTTAATTGATTATTAAATCAAAATCCTTTATCAGTTAATACCACATACTCTCCCTCATGTTCAATTATTTCTTACTGAATATATAGTTTAATTTTTTGTGCTCAGTTTAAATTTCTCAATTGGATCCATATAAATGATTTCTTTAAATTATTCAATAAAAACAAAATATTCTAATTATATATCTTGTGTGGGGATATTTATCTAATGATGTTTTTTTGTCATTATACCTATGAAATTATATTATCATTCTACATTATAAAACAACCATGCACCTTCAATGAAGTCTAAATATAGATGAAAAATACTCCATTTCATGAATTCAAAGCCAAAATGAGAGTATTTATCATTATTTTTTCAGTTCATGAATATAAACATCATAGTATTCATTTAAAACTACATTAACCCCTATTCATGTTAACTTACTTATAATATAAGATAACAATACAATGTTTTTAAAACCCCAATGTTAATAACATTATAATTCATGAAAACTACATATCTTTAAATCATTTTTATGTCTTCAAAATTCATCAAAAATATTTGTTTTGGCCGTATAAACTGTTATACCATCCTTATTTAAAATGTGTACAAGAAAAGAAATCTTTTTCCACTAAAAATCACATTTTCTAAATTTCCTATATAACTTCTTTATATTATGTTTTTATAGAATAGTACACATATGTTTTTCATTATCCTCATAAAATTTTTAATAAACCAAAATATCATCCAATTTTTTTCCCAAATATTCATAGAAGAATCTATTCATAAGATCACTAAAAATAAGATTGAATTTTTAAATTTGAAGGGCATAACAAAAAAATCATAATGCCCATATATAGTTCGAAATGATATTTTGTTAATTTTGTCCTCCTTCATCGTCCGCTGATGGTACTAAGATATAATTTCAATCATGGAAAAATATTAAGCTCCCTGGAGATAATAAAACAAGTCATCGACATGAGGTAGTGGTTACTTATTTTAAACAGTAATGTTAATAAATGATATATAATCAATGAAAAGTCTAATGGAACCATCATTCATTTTAATGAAAAATATGATCACCCCATGGTTATGTGCTAGGATGAATGAAGCATTTATCAGGAAACCCATGCATCAGATTTTTAAATTCAAGAAGTTCCACATGAGCCATTTGATAATGGGGTTTAATATTTTTCGTAGAATCCGGAACTAAGTAAATAATAAATTAAAATTCTTGATCAGGTATAACACCCAGAAACTAATCAAGAAAAATATTATGTATTCATTTACCACTAAAATATCATTAATCTAAATAATTCCCTCTTTTTAAAAAATATATGAAATATATCATTCATTTACATGTTTTATGTTCTTATCACCTTCCTGATATGTTATCAATGGTATTGGTTCATTCTTGTAAAAAATGTAATTATTTGAGAAAAAAATTATATAGATATAAAATTAATTTTTGAATGATAATTTGAAATCAAATCAATACAAAGAATAATATCAACTCCACTAATGAAAAAAAGGATTACATGTAATTTTATTCCATATAAAACAATAGAAATATTATTATACTTCATTTTTTACTTAATATTAACCCCTATTGTTTTAACCAAAGGATCTCAATACATTTCTTGAGGTAACAGTTACAAATTACATGAAAAAATATAATAAATAATGGAGTGTATAAACCCCATATCAAAGAAGTCATTAGAAAATATAAGTAACAAAATAATTTACCAGATACCAATTCATTGGATATCTCAACATCTACTGACCTAGTTGAAATGGATTTCACTATAACTTTTTTCATATAGTCTGCCTAATTTCCACCATTCATATTTTTTTGGGAAGGTTTTTAAATAATGTATCATCTCACCACATTAAAACACTTTATAGATTTCCTATCAGAATTAAAATTAAGATCATTTTAATTTTAATCTCATTCTTTATTTCCAAACATAATAAAATGAAAATACTTCCCTTCTTTTTAAAGAATTACCCGGGGTTCTTTTTACTATACATCCCACAAACTAGAAACTGAATTTTTATACCTTTCATATTTATATAATTAATTCTAAAACTTCATCTGATATATGAATCATTTTTTATTATTTTTAATGTACATGTGATCTTCAGAACACTCTTTTTCCACAATCTCAACACTACACACATTTTTCTCATGAATTTTGATTTAATGGGAGGCTAATTTCCTTTAATATCTTGGATTCAATCCTATGTAAAAATGATTAATTTTACTATAAAGATCCAAAATATGATTTGGAGTGTACCTTACCAATCTATTGATGTTTTCTTCATACACGGACAGTGAATCTTCCAAATATTTGTTGAATTCAGGTAATTCCTTTACAATAATAATTCCGATAAACTCATAAATTATTTTTCAAGGCATAGATTCTCATATTCATCCCATTACAAGTCATCAATCACCTCTGTATCCCTGATATTCTAGACCATTAACCAACATATGTCAGATTCGCCTTAAAAATGATAAATAGAAATAATATAATTTTGATTATATAGACACCCCATGGAGTAAAACATCTTTTCAAAGGATTTAATCCACCCATCATACACCACTAGAGCATAATATCCACTAAAAGTAGGAGGGTGTTTCCTTATAAAATTTTAACTATCGACATGTTCCGTTGTTCTAGATTTGGTAGTACTCTTGCATGTATTCCACCTCTACTTAATACCAATGTATACTATTTCATTAATAATACAAACTAATTGGTTCAAATTATCCCCATTCCATTTTGTAGATTCAGAAATATATTATCCTCTCGGTTCTTTCCTACATTATATTCCATATTTATTCTACATAAAACCATTCTAAACCGAAATATATTAGATAATGAAACATGGAAAATCATTAAATTATATATCATTTCATATTAAACCCAAGATAAAAATAGTTTATGGTATTCTATTAACATCATCCTAACCCTTAATGTTATCTAAACTATGCTCTGACACCTACTATAAGGTCTCATGATTGAACATTACATAACATGGAAAATTATTTTAAAATTCCCATTTCTATATTCCCAATTATCTTTTTAGTTTAGTGTTTTAGGTAATTAATACATAATTAATACATATCAACCAATAAGAATAAAATGTGGGAACTACTAAACTAATATCTATATATTAAACAATACAAAAGTTATAAATAAAACAGGAAATCATTTCATGTGAAATATTCATAACATTCTGCATGGCTTATTATTTTCTCTTCCCCATCCTTAAAACTCTATGAACATCATTTTAAAACATGGGTTGAAAACAAAATGATTAGTAAGGGACATAAAAAGAAGGAATGTAAATTTTTTGTTCATGAATACTAATCAACATATGAAATAATTTTCACAAATACATACTTCTCACCCATAAAGTATCATATACTTGCATTGTGAAAACAAGAGATTTCCATATAACATAGAAAATATAAATAAAATCATAATGATAAATGGGTTCATTACCTAAGATTTTAACCATGATAGATACAATATGATTTGTGATCCTCACAAATACTTATCAATGTAACCCTTATAGATACCAAATGATGTGACCTTCAGAACTACCATATAGTGTAACCATCATAGTTACACTAGGAATAACCGTTATGGTAAACTTCCTGCATAAAAATACCCAATTCATTGGAGGGAGATATAGATCCCACCCATCATCATAGAAAATTACCAAGAAATAGAACATAGTCATAAAACATGAACACTTGTATCATGCAAATATGTTTTGAGGAAAATCACTTATTTTAAAATAATTCTTTACAAAAAAATGGAAATACATTAATCCTTAAATAAACTTTCAAACATATAAAGAAATTGTCAGAACATTAAGGTTTAATTAAAATGGGATAATTCACTCATTATGTATAAATTAAGAAGAAACATTCTTTTTCAAGTATTTTAAAAATATATGTTAAAGAGGATTTATAAAAGTAATGTCCCATACCTTGGGTTTAACATCCATAAAACATGTTAGAAATACCTGTATAATGGTTTAAATATTGTTATTAATTTATTACAGAACTATATTAATATTTATAATACCATATATAATCATATTATAATGTCTTTCCACCAATTAATTAGTAATATTTTTTTCATTTTATTATTTATGGTGTGTTTATTTCTGGGTTTCCATGGTTGGGTCATTATGGGTTTTCTAGTCTAATGGAAGAAAAAATCCGGATGTGGAATGAAATATTTTTAATATGTTTCAATAATTTTAAATGGTAACATTTTTTTCTGATATAAGGATAATTCAAAAGATGAAACATTACAGAAAATAGTTCAATTTGTTTTGGATGTATTTACGACCGTCAAGAACATATTTCATCTTATTCAATATAATGTTTATATATCGGTTACATACAATTATATATCATATTCAATGTATAATAAAGTCATATTTTACAATAATAATTGTTTTATTACAAACATTCAATGTATTCAAATAAAATGGAAACACATCATCCACAATTATGGAAAATTTACACATCATAGACAATGTTTTTATTTTTTATAATAAGAGAAGAAAAGAAAAGTTTTTATGACATATTTTCCATTAACATAATAAAATTATAGTATATATAAGATATTGGATTCATAATATCACATGAATGATGGTAGGTGAGGAGACAATATTAAAATAAAATAAATTCAAATTAAAATTAAAAGAAGAAAAAGAGGATTTTATCTTGTGAACTTATTAATATTGGTAACCTCTTTAAAGAACTTTATTTTGGGCTTTTGGTTATACAATAAGTTAATGGATGGGGGGAAGAGGCTTAAGAATGGAATTGGGAATAAATTTATAATGCTATACTGGTTTTTAGGTGTGAGGATAATAGGTGGAGAGGGGTGGTATTTGTAATGGACGAGAGGGGTGTTTCTTGATTATTTTATACATTAACCTATTATTACTGCTCACGAATATAAATATTTTGATCCTTATCACTAAATATATTAAAATAATTAATTATAGTAAGATATTATGCACTTATATAATACATAAATCATATATGTCTCAATAAATCATGTAATTGTTCAATATCATAAATTACTGTCTATCACTATTGGTAAAAATATTAACTATTTTAGAAAAATCCCAAAAATACACCATAATAATTTTATGATATATAGATTTAAAAAATAAACTATATTATATGAAAAATTATTTAATATTATGAATTCAATTTTTAATTAAAATAATCAATTTTTTAAAAAATAATAATTTTAAAATTATAACTAATTTTTTGAGACATTCAAAATTTAATTAATGTCTCGCCGAATTTTCTTATAATTACTAGGAAAATATATATAAATTTTTGAATTTATTTTTGTATGAAATGTTTATTTTAAACCATTCTATTAATTCTAAAACTATTAATGACAAATTATGGATCACAAAAATACCGAAACATAATTGATCATTTTAATATGTGATGTTATTATTATATTTTTTTTATTTTCCAAAATTTTATTATATACTAATTATTCCATTACAAATTTATAACTAATATAATTATTTTAAGCCAAAAAGGAAAAAAATTAGAAGTACATGGGCTGTTACACTTGATCGTCATTCTCCTCCAGTTATGTCATGATGATACATTTTTCCCTTTATTTTCATCTCATTATATACCTTAGAGGT
The DNA here is from genome assembly GCA_963277665.1 of Viscum album. NCBI lineage: Eukaryota > Viridiplantae > Streptophyta > Magnoliopsida > Santalales > Viscaceae > Viscum > Viscum album. The sequence continues at coordinate 1,426,742,529 of OY728125.1, forward strand.
AATGAAAATTTATTTAATAAACAGAAAATTTATTTATATATTTGGTAGAAGGCCCATTTTTCATCCCAAACCAGGTTTTCTAAAAAAAAAATTAACAAATATTTTTTCACATTCTCCAATTGATTTATTAAATATATTTTGTCCCGTGTTTGGATTTTTTGAAAAATAATTAAAAGGAATCTTCATTTCAACTTCCAAATAATACAAATTTTTATTTTACATAATTTTTGAATGGAATATTAATTTACGTGTGTATGAAATGAATGGAATTATACACCTTTATGTAAAATATGTTCATCGATGTTTTATTTATAATCATTCATGGTTATTAATGTGCTCTTGTCCTAGGGTGTGGAAAAAATAAAATTTATAGTTATATCCTTATGAAACCTAGTTGATGACTAGGGACGTATATCTTAAGTAGCTTCATAGTTTATTTAAATTTTAATTATACTTAACATAATTACTCCTCTTTTATTTTTTTATAAAAAATTGTATTTTTTCTTATTTATTCAAGAAAATAATGAAATACCCTGAAATTCAATGCTACTATGAAATGAAAAAAGAATGAAAGTTAAGAATAAAATACTTGGTAATTATGATTCATTTTATGGGTTCAATTATTATTCATCATGTTATTTTTTAAATTTAATCTGATAGTTTAATTAAGAAATATAATTCTTAAACAATAATTGTTTTAATCTTTGTTTGTGAAATATTGAGTTCTTTTAGGAAAAATAAATCCAAACTCCTCCTATAATCAAGGTTGGTTCTACGCCTCAATTATGAGGGTAACGCCTTATAGGACCCAACTTCATCATATTCAAATTTATCCAATAATTTTATTAAATCCATTATATGAAGATCTTTAGTCATTTATAAGGGATGTAAAAAATTTAACCGAACAATAGAAATGATTTGAGTTCAACGATATAGTGAGGGACATCCCCAGCCATGCACAATACCCTTTCCTACTCGAAAAATATATAAAATATAATTAATTTAATAATATAATTCTGAAAACACCACATAACATCCCAGTAATATCCAATAGGTATCCCCTTGTTTTATGGGAAATATTTCATTCTGAAATTATTGTAATGAATAAAATAACATAAAATGAAGAATAAAAGCAGACAGTAGATAACAAATCGAGTCTATCACTAAAGTTTCAAATCAATGTCATGAATTCAAGTGGATAATGTTTCACCTCTTCCTCAGACAAAGACAATCCAAAAATTCCCAATCATGGTCCTTGCGGTTCGGATCATCCATATTATAATATATAAAAAGAAACTCCAGATATTTATTTTATTCTCTTTGAATGAGATCTCAATTCCAGCGATAGTTTCAGGGAATATAATATAGAATGGAAATGATAAATATAAATAAGATGAAGAAAATAAAATTATATTGGATTGTGATTAATATAAGTACATACATAGTTTCAAAGAATAATGAGTAGGAGGACAAAGGTAATGAGAATTATTAGAAGATGGATTTGAAGAAGAATATAGAATTGGGGGTTGAAGGTGACAAATTGTTAAAGAATAAATGAAATGTTTAAATTAAGAAACTAAATTAAAAATACCTTGAATATATAACTAAATAGAAAAAGTGGAAGAAAATTTTATCTCTCATTCATCTAGGCCTCCCTTTCATAGTCTGATTTCACCTCCCAATCATCAAGACCCAAATGTTTATAGAGGGTAATTTTTTTTTCATTATAATCAAACATTCTTCCCAAATCTATGGGATATATCTTTCTATTTTGTAAATTTTTTACCCCCAAGAGTCAAGGTGTAGAATTGGTAAACACCAGAAGATAAGTAATTTTCAATCATTTTAATGTGTGAAAAATAAACTGAGTGGAACATTGGTATTCTATATTGATGCATGGATCACATGGGGAGCGAATAGAGACATTATAGTATTGTAGTGGTCTGAGAGGTGATGTAGTGACAGAGAACTCTTCATTAATTCCTACGACTTTCATATTTGTTAGGGGGATATTACACTATCATGAAGGGATATATTTCACTAAAAATGGGCTCATAGTTGTTGATTGAGGAACAAGAGGAAATCCATGGAGACCCTATGATATTGTAGTGATTAAAGGGTTTATCTCATTCTCTCATGGATATGCCCATGATATTTTATGGAAAAAACCAGAAACCGGGGTGACATCATGTGATGAAGTTAGGAAATATAGGTAGTGAGGGGGTGTCTAAAATTAGGTGTATGTGATACTGGAAGAAATGGCAGTATTTAGTAAAACATGAATAGTTCCCACTAAAAATTATACCCACCTATGAAATGGGGATAGGAGAGGCACTTGTTTATTAAAAAATGGACCATATCCCAGATTCAAATCCATTCAATGATTATGAGCTCCCATTTACGTGCACACACATTCATATGGGCCATGCCACACATGTGGCTTGTGTGGGGATAGTCATGATCGTGCATCTTCGTAATATTCTCACTACTTCCCATTATCTCATTCCTACATAATCAGGCCTTCCTGGTACTTTCTTGGACAACCAACCCTTAATGGAATTGCTAAGTGGTGTGATGGACAATTTGATAGAATTATGAGATCATAGCCATAGATTTTACATTAAAAGCTTGTGAATTCAATACTAAAATTATCTAAAAAGTAATCACAAATAAAATATATCATTATAATCTAAACATTAAAATTCATTTAATTTATTTTTCAATTTTCCAATTTTTTAATCATTCATTGAATTATAATTTAATTTCTCTTAAAGAATGTATAAATCCTTAAGAAATGACTTAATATTATTAAAGAAAAAATATTGTATCAAATATGACTACATATAATATATTCTTAGATCAGGCATAAAATATCAACATTTAAATTTAATTGTAACAAATTAATCCAATATTAAAATTTAAAAAAATGAAAAGAAAAAATTATCAATGAAAAAATTTGTTTTCAAATTTCACATAAAATTTAAATTAAATTTATCATTCTTCAATAAAAGATATCAATATAATAATTGTGTGTTTTTCCATTGAAATGTGATGAAACATATCCTTTCGTTCATTAATGTTACTCAATTTATTGTTAATATACATTCTAAATAATTATTTACCTCAATTATGAATCTTTTCAATTGTCACTCATTATAAATTTTTTTGTAGATTAATGATCATATCATTAGAAAATTATCCTTATACATAGTATTGTAAAGTAACTAATTTATCCACTATGTTTTTAAAAAAGTCACATAGAATCTTGAGTACTTTTCAATCATGATTCTAATGACTATAGGGCCTAAGTTTGGTAGAAATTGATGTTAAATATCATGGCTCAAAGGTATAGGTTTATCTCTTAAATAATATTTCCTTTCATGAAATGTAAAAGAAAAATTAAATTATCCTAATCAAAATAACATCTTCCATTGTCCATGATCAACATATGGTTAGTAATAATGAATGTATAATGAATAATGTTCTCCTTATGGAATTATCTATCAAATTTTATAATTTTTTCAAAAAACAATTATATTTTAAAAAAAGAAAAATATATACATAAAATTATCCTCACATCCACCACCAAACCATAGATGATAAAAATTGTCAGAATTGTTTTTATAATGTTTTTTTCTTCAGAGTCAGCAAAGATTTCTAATTTTTCAATTTTTTCGAGATAGAAAAACAATAATGTACAATGTATGAATCAAAAACCATTCTCTATAACATGTTATAACTTCCACAAATTTTCCTAGTAATACATTTAAACCCTTATACAAGGACATCTCGTACCCTCACACACCAACATTAAAACATCATGAAAAATTCTAATAGGAGGGTAAAACTGGATTAAAAAAGCATAGAATATAAACCATCCATAAAACGTTCATTCATGGTCTCTCTACAGCATTCATGGATTGATGTAACTATGTTAAAAGGAATATTTCATATATAAAATAATCAACCATTATATATATTTTTTCATAGTCACAACTTTAGAAAAATTAATTCATGTTATACTAGTCGACATGTCCCATGTTCAATCGATAAAACATGATCAAGATAAAACATGAATTATGTGGTCAAGAAAACCACTCAACAATGGACATAAAATTTGGGATAATCTATCAATTCATGAATTAAAATAAATCAAAATAAATATTATAAATTCAAAACAAAAAAATTATATAGGAATTTTATATACATTAATATACCAACTTCATCAAATAATGAGTTATCATTTTAATACATATAATTCACACAAATCATTTAACTCTCTATATTACTCATTCAATATCATTATCATTGAACGTTAAAACATGAAAAATCTAGGTTCATAAGAATATATTTTATCCTCAATATATAAATTGAATCATAAATTCAATCTAGGTGAATGAAAATTCGTTTATAAATATCTAATCATGTTCTAAAAAACTTTATTGCGATTGAAAATGTAATAATGAACGTCTAGTTTTTCTATAGTTGTAGTCCTATTAATCAACTATTTTGGGGGATTAAATTCTCCATCATGGAACATCTACTAATAATATTTCAATTAAAATCAAGGAAAATGTCATTAAGGATCTGGATGATAGTGGGGTCTGGGGAGAATTCAATACTATTTACTAATCTTGAAATTGAATTCCCTATAAATAATGTTAATTGATAACACTTTCTATGATCCCTTAATTGGGAACTAGGTTTTTAAAAACATCCTGATTTTAAGTACTAGATTTTCTCTATAATTAGTCTGTGGGTGGCGCTTCTTCAATTTGAACCACTACATATGGAATTTTCCATCAATAATTTGATATATTTTAGTGAAAAATAAACCATGGATTGAGTATTATAGATACATACCCTTCAATATTTGTTATATATTTCATGGAGTGGGTTTCATGAATTATAGATCATCATAATTATTTTTTTATACTTGTATAACATCCACTTATTTTTATAGTTATTTCTTCATATGTTCTATATGGATGGTAATTTTAAAGAACATGTTAAAATTTATTTTTGATTTCATAGAATTTATCCATGAAGAAGGAAAATCATTATTCTCATTTTAAATGTGTTAATACTATGTATTATACTCCATATGAAAATAATGTGGACTTCATCATGGGATTCCTCAAATTCAATTTGAGCAAAATTAGGGTCCTCTATTTGTTACTATGTTGGAGAAGGTGTTGTTTCTCCATGTTCCTATGAGGAAATTTATGATTTGACCTAATCTAAAATGAAACAAAATATGTAGAGATAATAAAATCATATTTAACAAAATAAGATCACATATTTTTGTTTTTTCAGGTTCAATGTCATTCTCAATCATAATTTTCGGTTGATGTTTGATCTCATTGTCCGGAAATTTTATAGTAAAATTTTGAAATTACATAGAAACATACTATATAGTCTCTAGTTCAGGTTAAGTCTTATCCAAATAGTCAATTTTTATTTTCACTATTTGGGTTCTCACTACATTAATCCTTTCTTTAATCCTTTTAAACCGTCCATTTAAATCAGTGTTTAAAACATAATTTTCATATCGTAGTTGTGAGTAAATATCTCATGCATTATAATATGATATGTTTTGAGACATCATATTAAAATAGTATAACAATTTTTATGTTTTTTTATTTATGTAGACTTGAATAAAATGAAATCTAAAATTTAAAAAAGAATAAACAAATATATTATTGATTGTATCCTAGGAAATGGTTCTATTTTTGATGCATACATATAACGAGAATGGAAAAAGTAAAATTTCTAATTTCTTCCATGTGTTGTACAGTGATTGACTAGGTTAATCTCGCAAGATAAAAATCATTGTTTGTTAAATTAATAATTCTAATTAAACTAGGATGAACTTACTTTTTTATTCTATTATAAAAATGATGGTTTCTTTTTTATTTTGATTTATTATCTAAAATATTGAAATTAATTAAAAATATTGGATACCATGAAATTCAAATAGATTAAGAAATATGATTAAATACATAACAATTTTATTTGTTTTATGGGTTGCATTATAATTATTCTTGTAATTTTTTAAATTTAGATTGATAGTATAAATTTCAATTATCTTTCATAAGCTACCATTATTTTATTTGATGTGTTTGAAAACATGGATTCAATAAATACAACTAAATTCAAACTAATACTACAATAAATTTTGATAGAATAAATCAATTGAGAGTGTGATACCTTCAAGAACATGGCTCTATTATATTATGTTTTATAAATGAAATTGAAAAAACAATCATATTAATATATTTTTTTCTTGAATTTGGAAAATAAATGTTTTATATATAAGAGTGAAAGATATTTTTAGTTCACAGTCATAGTGGACAAACATAAACCCAAAAATATCACACATTCTCAGCATATAAATAAGAAAAATTAATCATTTAATAATAGAATTTAGTAAAAATGCATACCTCCCAAGGTCCAACCCTCGGGTCATCCCCTCATTATTTAGGGAAAGAGGTCATTGTGGACAGATGAGAAACAATAGAAAATAAAGTAATCATGCTATATGAATGAAAATAAATATAAAAAAATGAAAATAATAAAATAAAATATATACATTGGCCATGTATCTATATTATTTTATGATTTCTTGTATCATCATGTTAACATTTTCAGATATTTAAAAACCCCTCTTTTGGTTGAGCATTGGTTGGGTTTTATTTTTAGTTGTTTTTCACGTGATTTTATAAAAATTCTAGAGGTTTCTAGACTGAATCATGGTTTGTAAATGTCTTACACATGCGTTGGAAAACCATTCGTCGATTCCATGTTTTGGACAGTGGTCTCTGTACGGTCTGCGCACAATTTCCCCTAACCGGGTACAGTTTCTGAATAAATAGTGTGGGCGGGTTTTTCTAGATATTAAATTATTATTAAAATTTCCCAATCCTATTTTTTAGATTCTGGATGTACCTCCTTTGACCCAAACATGTTCCCCCTTCCATGGAACTTCCAAAATGGATTATTTTCCCATTGAACAACTTCCAAAAGTGATCTAATGTTAGGAAAAATTCATCCAATTTTGTTTTGGTTAGTTTCATCCTATTATTTTCTTCCTCTTGTGATCTACCTCTTTATCTTTATGGTTACTTTGATCATGGTATTTATTTTTGGATCTAAAAACCCATTCCCGGGATCATAACCTGAAGTTTGATTCCCATTTCTGTTTTCTTCATTATTCATGGAAAAATCATGATAAGGGTTCGGCATTGCATGATTCATTGTATTTAATATGTGGTTTCGCTATGATGAATATTTTTTATTGAACCAAATAACTATGTTTAAAATTATATTTTTTTTGTATTTAAATACAAATTTTCAGTTTCAAATAAAATGGATTTAAATAATTTTGTTGAAAAACCCCAATTCCAATGAATTTGGGTTTTTAAGGAAAAAATGTGTTTTGGCATGGAATTGAAATTTGATGAGATTTGAATTGTGTAATATAAATTTTGGTTTGGATGGTAATTGAATCAAATATTATATTGATTTTAATTGAATATAATTTCATTTAATGGAAACCTTAGGGTAACATCTTGGCTAAATGGAATGTTTTTTATTAAAAACCCAATATGGTTTTTAAAGATAAAATTAGCATATTTAAAATAGTGAATGGGATGAATTTAATTTTATCTTATAAAATTTATTTCCCCTCATTGATTTGTACTTGATCACATGAATGACTTTGGTAGTTAATGGTTTGTTTTGGGTGTGACTTTAAAATTATATAATGTTCTAAAACATCGAATCAGCACATACCATTCGTTAGGTGATGGTGAGGAGATGACTTTACATTTGGCCAAAAGGGGCATATGTATATACTTTTTTTACTCATAGTGTTGGATCCCTATAGCCTATAACTATCGTACCAATTTAGAATATGACCATGATTCTCGTTTGTTTTTATTTTTGAATGCGTATATATGCCATTGTTATAAATTATTTTACATGCCCTGAGAATTTATATAAACAGTTTACATAATGTGTTTATTTAAGACCTTTTTGAGGATTTTTGTTTGTTCAATGTATCATTTTATTAAAATAAAATTACTACTTTTAAAATTATTTCCATCATTTGAAATGTATAACATGATTTTCTAAAGACTTTTCCATCTTTTAAAATATAGCTCTTTATTTGTTTAATTATGCTTTGTTAATTCTAAACCTATTTTTTTTACAATTGAAATCACTTTTTGGTTAAATTTATATTGGTATCTATTATGTAATATTTTGGTAAAATTATAACGGTCTTTTGATAACACCCTACTCGTGCCTTTATGTTATTGTAGATTATCTCTTTCAAGGATCAAGTATATGAAATGGATCTCTTAGAGGTGGATCCTAATGTTGATCTTCGGTCTTGGTGAGTTGTTTACTTATCGACATTGGTCTAATTTTCCACTTTCTCTACTTCAGTTATAGTACATTGAAATTTAAAACTATTTACCTAATGGTACTTTACTCATAGTGGAGTTTTCCTTTGATATGAAAACTTTGTTTTACCTTATTTCTTCATTGTTTATGGAAAATCATCACCCCTTTAAGTTCATATGATGCTAGATTATATTTTCTAACCCATGGGTATCAAGAATTCCCTTTAGGGTATGATAGGACTGACTCAGTTATCAGGTTACCAGGGTACCCAGGATGGTTCATGAAAATGTGGTATCAGAGGGAGGTTGAGATTTTGACTTGAAGTCAGTAAGCATTGAAAACTTTTCTAGGACATATGAGGTAGTAATGAATGATTTAACCTTAAGTCACTATGGGTGGTAAGGGAAATCCATATGTAGGTTTATATAGAGGATTTTCTCTATTTTGATCTAGGTAGCATTAAATCAAAATCTAGTACATTATATATTTTGTTATTAATTTCCTTTATTTCTTAGTTTTAGGAATACCTAATGTCTTCCTTGTGGTCTATTGATGTTCTTCAGCATCCTACCTCTAATAAGATGTGCAAGTCAAACCCAAGAAGAAGCTATTGTAGATCATCAGTGAGTGAATCCTATTATGGATCCGAATCTGATTGATGTGATTGTGTACACTATCCATGCTCTAGGATTTGAACCACCTCTAGTTAACATTCAGGATCACTTTGTGGAGCCTCAAATGGGTATTTTAATGATTAGTTCTCAAAATTTCATTTCCCAAAAACTAGAATCATATAAGGGTTCAATTGAACCTCAAGAGGTTGAGGAATGGTTGATCAGTTTGGAATTGTTATTTTGGTTTTTAGACACACCCGATGAGATCAAAGTGAATGTGCCACTTTCAAGATGGAAGGAATGAGAAGAAGATGCTGGGAATCCATGGTGATGGAGAAGAAACATGAGGGCATATAGTGGAAATAATTTTTCGTTATTTTCACTGAAATGTACTATCCAGATTCAATGTTTTTGGCCAAGTCCATATGATCAGTGATCTCTATCAATATCTATTATTATTTATTTATTATTTTTCAATATCAAAATATTCACCTCCCACATGTGTTCACTTATACAAAAACCTAGTTATGAGAAACATTTGATAATTTCCATATTTCCAACTCATCCTTTTTAACAGATGTTTTGTTATTATTTTTTGCAATCTTGCTTCTTTAAATTGAGCTTTAATTTATTAAAACATCCATGACACAAAAAAAATTGGGTGAAAATTATTTTATGGGGGGTAGAATATAACACCCTGAGTTTTTATAAACTCTTTTCTAAGAATAAATTAAAATTATTTGATTGTTTTAATTTCACGCTACTAAAAGATAATATTTAATTAAATGAAACACCATATTAGTCATGTGATACCCAAAAAACCTTCTTCTGAATTCATTTCTGAACCACTACATTTATCATGTGTTGTACACAATTCCATGTTCCATTGACATATTCTGTTACACACAATACTACTTTTTACCAAACTTCAATACACTATTAATAATAATATTAAAATATTATTATAGTTATCACCTAGCCATTGAAATGAATGATAATAATAAGGTTAAATAAACTATTAAAACATAGTTTATACATTTGTATAAAATCTAATTTATTGGTTATCAATTTATTAGAAATGAAAATAAAATCTAAATGAATAAAAAGAATGTGTTTTTATGAAACAATATGTTTATTCCCACAATAGTTTTTTAAAATAATAAATTAAATAAATAAATATTAGTGATATATGTTACTAAAATTTAAATATTATATATCTATCTAAATTTTTTTATATTCATATAATAATTTTTATAGGCATAAGATAAGAATGGAAAATTAAACATAAAAAGATGTATTTTTATAAAAGATAGTTTTACCACATTTTAATGAAATACATGTTTTTAAACTAATTTTTGACATTTTTATAATTTTTATTTTACAATATTAACTTTATTTTTATAATAGGAATTTAAAATTTTCATATGGGTGACGTTTTTTATTTTTTATCAAATATTTCATTTTTTGATGAATATTGAAAAATAATGAATTTTAATTGAAAAAAAACATGTCATCTAAATAAATTATATATTTAAATTATATTATCAATTTATTTATGTATAATTAGATATGGTTTAGATATATTGATCCAATCTTGGCCATTGGAATCAGTTTTACATTGAAATTGTATATACAAACATTTCAAACTTCTCAACATGTTCACTTTAAAAACTAAATTTCCCATCCCATTTTCTGGATAAAATTTATCAAAATATCTTACGAATTTTGTAATTAAATTTGAAAATATTTATTCCATATTTTTAATATTAAAAATTATTAATTTCTTGTCAAAGAAAATAAATTCTTTCCAATAATGAATAGAGAAAACAGTTAAATATAATCATGATGGTCAAGGGAAAAACAAGTTTACATAGGGTCAAAAAATTAAGTCTAATAAAAAAATGACATATAAACATATCCAAAACATATTTTTTTCCATATTTTTACCATAACCTCACTTTTTTGGATAGTTTTTTTTATTGGATGATCATGATGTAAGGGATGCCTCCCAATAGTGTTTACTATTTTGAATTTACATGAATGCAGCTTATCATCCATTATAATTGGGGATCTTCCACTCCCAAAAGATTCACAACACTAAATCCCTTCCATTGATGGCACATCTAAACCTTTTATCCTTATTTTCATCATATATACAACCTAGTAAGTATTTTATTGCATACCAAATAAGGTTATTCGAAAAAGAGGTAACATTCTACAATGATAATTTCTATTTTATTTATTCCTCCTTCTAATAAATTATTATTGAACTCAGATTATAAAAAAACCACATAATAATAAATATAATTATTTTTTATTATGTTACATGAATAAACTAAATCTTACTCTTCTTCAATCAAATAAGCTACACACTCATGATTCGTGTGTAAGGTGGACTACCACTTTACAAAATGAATTTAATCCTTTTCCATCACCATATATAAAAAATTTATTTAATGATCTATATATTTTTTATATATAATATATTTATGATATTATTTTTCTTTAATCAGGATAGCACATGTTCTTTATTTCCATCCATTCTGTTGGAATATGAAAATAGTGTTCGTGTCTACGATAGACTACCAACTCGCAAACTGATATGATTTGATCCTGAATTACATTGAATGTAATAAGGTTTTTTTTTTATAATAATAGTTTATACATATAATATTTAAATGATTATGAAATGTTAACATATTTTTTACCTGGATTTATTTCTTTTCATTAAGAAAATTGAAATAGTGTTCTTGTGTACATAGGGCATACCGTCTTGATGAAATTCATATTTCATCTTCAATATCTCGCTTTTATGGGAAATTATAAAATTATAAATAGTGAATATATATTATATTTATGTCAAGAATAATTTTTTTTATATGATGTAATCATGATCAAATAATGATGACAAAATATTAAAAATCAAAACAAACATAAAATACAATGAAATTATTGCATGAAACACAACTTTAACATGGAATTGTTAATAAATGGGAAATAGAAGTTAGATGTAAATAATATATGTTATGATATGTATATAAATACATATATACATATATATATAATTATGGTTCATTTATTTACGTATAATAATGGTATATTTGTTATATAATATTTTTGAATGTATACAAAGAAAGTAGAACCTAATGGTCATTTATTTTTGTCTTAATTTTTACATTTGTGAGACACATTTCATATTCTAAAAAAATCCATTATGTGTTATATATAATATATATTATTGTACATTATTATTCTTATCATATAATTATCAGGATATAAATATCTATTTTTGGATCCCTCTTTCATAGCCTATACAGTTGAAATGTTATTGATGTGGTAAGGAATTTTTGTCTAAATGTTCCTTTCATGAGGCATATAGTGTATTATGCACCTATATTCATTCATGTGGTGTTTATATATACCCATTCACATGTTATTTCATGAATTACTATATTATCATGATACTACTTGTTTCAATTATTTTTATTCCTTCATTGGGCTTAAAATTTAATGATAACCAATTGGTACAAATTTTATGTTACAATTTCATTGTTTGTCAATATTTTTTATGATTATGTTTCTAATGATAAAATTACACAATTAATCACTAAAAAAACTATAGATACATGTTCCTGACAAAAAAAATATAATAATGTAAATTATTTTTAGAATTAAATTTCATTCATTCCTATATGTATTTTTAGTTTAGGGTTTTAGATAATTAAGACATAATTCATATATAACAACCCACAAGCATTTAAAGTGGGTAATACTAGAATAGTATACATTTATTAAATAACATAATTTTTTTAATAAAATCTGAATTATTTTCATAAAGATTCTTCAAAGTATTCATTTTGGATTATTTTTTTTCATACCCATCCTTACAATCCTGTGAAAAAAAATTCAAATGTGGTATGAGAATAAAAATCATAGAAAGGAACATATAAATAAGTAAATAAACCATTAGTTCATAAATAATTATAAACATATGAATATTTTTCCACAAATACATACTTCTCAACCATAAATTATTATATACTTTCTTTGTGAATACAAGATATTTCCTTAAATCATAGAAAAAAGTGAAAACCATAATGGTAACAAAGATAGTTAATTAATTATTATTTTATTCCTCATGAATATCATATTATTTTATACATCATGTAAACCTTATATTTTTATCGAGATAGCTACCTTAGTATGTAACCATCATGGCTACCTTATTATGTAACCATCCTGGCTACCTTGTGGTGTAACTATCCCGGTAACACATGGAATAAACATTATATTTAACATAAAACATAAGAATACCAACTTTATTGGCGGGATATAGAGGTACCAACCTTCATCATAGACAACTCATAAGAATAAGAACAAATTCCAAGTACATGAATGCTTAACTCATAAGAAATTTTCTTGAAGAAAATAATTTAATTTAAAATCATATTGTGATAATAAAAATTATTTTATTTTATTTATAAATAAAAAAGTAATACTATAAAGAAATATTGAAAAAATTAAAGCTTCATGAAAACAAGATAAGACACTTTTTTCATATTAGTTACGAAGAAAAATTCTTTTTTCTAGTTATTTAAAAAGTAACACTAAATAGGATTTTTAAAAGGAAAGTCCATTTCCATGGGTTTGACTTCATTTAAATTTGATCAAACATCCAGTAAAATGGAATAAAGAGTGTTATTAATTTGTTAAAGAAATATATCAGAATTTATAAAACCTTATATGATCATTTTAAAACATCTCCACACCCATTTACATAATATTATGATATTTTATTGATTTAGGTGCATTTATATCATGGTTTATGTAATGCACCAACCCCAGTTTTCTAGAGTCAGTGCATTATTACATAACATTGGTATGATATAAGGAATCATGTCTTGAAATACAGATTAGTTTGTAGCCTTGTAAGTACTAGATACAATAATAAGTTTTAAATTTCATCATGAAATAAAAACATCAAAAACATTTTATCCCCTTCTAAACACAATTATATCCTTATCCTATCCTTATAGGTTAACTATAAAATACTTCTTCACATCATAGGAAAAATAAAACATATAAAGGGTGATCTCAGATGCTTAGTAAGGATAACAATAGAGCAGAAACATTCATAAATAAGCATAAACATTTAAGGCAATTTATTAGACTAAAAAAAGCCTTTTAAACATAAAATTCATCATAATATGGAAAAGTTAAAATCAAATAATTCCATTTACTTATTCTCATGGATATTCTACTTGTCGAAGAATCACATGCAATATCAATAGCCATATTCCTAATGATATAATGCATAATGCCAGACATTATAACAACATAGTCAAGGCCTTTTTCTAATACTACAAATAAGATTTTGTCAAGGCCTTATGCCAAGACACTAGTTAGTCTCATGATATCTACTGATGCATCGAGGAGCTATAGCGGGCTCAACCCATCACTTAATAAGTCCAATGCATTCCTCATATGATATTTTTAAAATAGAACATAAAAATTTGTATTAAAACAATCATCGAAAATGTCAATACCATATCCATAAACTATTAATGGTGTAAAAATAACACATCCACAGTAAAAAAATATCACAAAACCTTTAATATAATATTGAAGTTTTGTATCATCATTAATATACTTAAAACAAGATTAAAATCCATCAATGGATGTTGATATAGATGAAATAAAAACGTTTTTTAGAGAAATATCTATATCTATTTTGAAAATATTTTGATGTTATATAATTATAAAAAAAATTAGTTCGAAAATATTCTTATAATATTGTATGAGATTCTTTGAAGATATTATAATGGATGAAAATAGCAGCACCCACCGTATAAGTTAAAAAAAGGCATTCTTACCTTAATTTCATCGAAAATGTCATAATGTATCTTGATTGGAAAATGATGGGAATACTACTATCAGAACATATAAGCTATAATAAGTGTATAAATGAATATCTACCATTGACTAGTAAAAACGTTTTGAAATACATTTTTATGAAAACACATTTGTGGATGAAAAAGAGGACCCAATAGATACTTACATAAAAACAACCTCGGATCATAAAGAAATTGTAAAATTAACCCTTACCTTGTACTTTTCCTTAGTATATAGTACGTTAACCTCTTTTATAATAGTTAAAACATTGTTATTAAATTATAAAAGAACTATATACATAAATAAGATATCATATATGATCTTATAAAATTTCATTGTTAATAATATTTTAGTAGTATCATCATTTCGGGTGTTAACTGATTCGTTTTCCTTCCTATGATTGGTTAAGTAAAACATGTTTGTTATGGATTGGATGTATTTGATTCATATACAGAATGATATTATGTTCATAAAAATTATTTTTAATCATAAAATGAAAATTATTCTGGATTGATTACGAAGGGGAATGAATCTCATCGTGTTCATGGAGTCGGTAATCCGTACGTACGCATGAGCGAAAATTCATTATATTGATGGAGAAATAGTCTATAATGGGATGGTATATCATATATAAAGAATCATTAAAATGTTATATTTATTAGTTACATCTGTTATACTCATCATTATACCCATCCAAATAATGAAGTGTTTGAATAACAAACTATACTAAGACATGTATACAGTAATCCATACGTACGCACATATAGTGACATTGTCATTTATCAGATGGATAGAATAATTAATATGGTTGTACCATTTTTATAACAAAATAATAGTATATATATGATACTGGAGTTATTATTTTATAATGTAAACAATAAAGAAAGAGGAAGTGGAAGTAGAAATGAACTTGAAAGAGGTGATAAAATATTTACCTCTTCTTCGGGATCTTCCTTTTGATTTGATCAAAAGTGCTCATTAGGTTGGCTTCTGACCAATGGAATGCCTCTATGGTTAAGGGAGGAATTATTGGAGAATATGTGTGTAGGGTTTGGCTAAGGTAAAAGGATTTGTATGTGTGAAATTAAGTGAAGGGGAAGTGCCCTTTTATAAAGAGGTGAGGGTCACTTTAGGAAAAGACTGAAATATTATTTTATAATAAAAATATTTTCTGTTTCTAATTGCTCCAAAATGAATAATTTAAATTATAAGGTGGGGATGGGTCAAAAACTTTTACACTAATAGGTTTTCGACTGGTTTTGGTCATCATATTAACATTATCTTTTAGATTTAACTCTTATTTAAATAGTTTGATATTTACCATATCTCTTTGTACTTTTATATTATATGGTTAATAAACATACTATAACAAGCCAAGAGTACCCCATTTGGTTCATTATTAATATATATATCCTTATCTAAGTCTGTTGGCTGATCCATAGTTTTTCATGAATATTATATCAATAAATAATATAATATTTGTTTTAAAAACTCAATTATGTCAATTTTGACACTATTTAGTATATGATTTTTTTGAGAACCATAAAACATTATCTCTTCCATTAAAATTATTTAACCAACCATAAAATTTTATATTATCGTAAAAAATCAGTGGAAATCATCGGAAGTATCAATTTACATTTATGTGAATATTTATAATATCCATTTTTTTAATATTTCATTAATATGATTATTACTGCACCATTATTGTGTCATAAATAAATTAAATTATATAATTTCTAAAAGTTATAAATAAAATACCATTATGTAAGAATTTTTTTTATCTTTATAATGAATATTTATAGTTGAATTTATATTGTATGTAACTGTATATTAAAAATCGTTTAGTTATTAAAAATTGAATTTAACTATTCAAACTCTTCTTTTAACAAATTAATAATAAATGGATTAATGTAAAAAAAGTGGACCAAAGAGGATAATATTTTAATTCAAAGGTTGTTTTTGGTCAAATTATACATATACTATATATTTACAACATGTGTTAGAGTAATAATGATATCATTTTTCCCTTAATTACACTATTTACTTTTAACCGTGGTAAATGAATCTCAAAAGTTACTATTCACCAAAATTATTTTCATCTTATTGAAGCAAAGTTTACTTTCTAATATTAAAAATGTCTCTTGGATATTTGAAATTACACTCACATAATTTGTAAAATTGTGTTTTATACAAATTTTCAAATACTCTTAGTAGGTCGGTAAATTAGGGTAAAATGTTCGATAAAAAATTATATATCTAAACTTATTATAAAATGAATCCAATGAATTACGTTGAACATATATTGGTATTATGTATCTATTTTGACCTAAAAAAATTAAAATAAAATAACTAATTTTTTATAATAAATCGGTTTAACCAATAACGCAGTGTTTTTTCACTATTTATCAAAAATTGAATGTTTTCAGAAAATTACCATAAATTCACCCTAAGCTATTTATGATATTCTGAATCCAAAACTGATGTCTATTTTGAATGATAAAATTTATAAAAGTTAAAAAAAGTGGCTATTACTACTCATAATGTCTAGTTAGATTCGTTGTAGTTTGTTAGAATATTGACATTGCGTACAATGACAGTTATTACATTATTCAAAGAAAAATGTATCGTGGAAGCTTGATGTGTTAAATTCTTCCCTCAAACAATTTCATCCTCAAAATTTCTATAATACTACCACACAAAAATATTCTTGTGGTTCTTCATCATATGTTCCTCTAGTTCCCACATTGCCTATTCCATCTTATGGTTTCTCAATAGAACTTTTACCAGAAGAGTCGTCTGGTTTCTCTGCACTTGTTTTCGTGTATAAAGAATTTTGACAGGCTCTTCACAAAAAGATAGATCAGGTTCCCGTTCAATTTCCTCTTAGGTGAGTACATGCATTGGGTCAGTCAGGTATTTTCTCAATAGTGACACTTGGAACACATCATGAACTTTGGAGACACTTGGAGGTGTTCCCAAATGATAAGCTACAACTCCAATTGGTTCTAGAATTTCAAAAGGTCTAATGTACTAGGGACTAAATTTACCCTTCTTACTGAAATGTATAACACCCTTCCATGGAGATACCTTCATGATAACATGATCTCCTACCTAAAATTCAAAATCCTTCATTTGGTTATCGACATATCTCTTTGGCCTAATTTGAGATGCTTCGATGTGGGTTTGGATAACCATCTCATTTCCAATTTTCCCCCAACAGGTTCTAGCCCTATGAGTTTTCTTCCACCTACATTATCCTGACAGTTGGTTTTTTACTTCTCTTTCCATATAACTCTTCATATGGTGCCATCTGAATACTTGAATGGAAGTTATTGTTATAGAAAAATTAGACCAGAGGTAAATATTCATCCCACATACCTTGAAAGTCAAGTGATCAAGATCTCAACATGTCTTATTACGTTTGAATAGTCTGTTCGTATTCTCCATCAGTTTGAGGGTGGTAGGCAGTGCTCATACAAAGTTCAGTATCAAGGGCAGTCTGAAGTCTTTTCCAGAATCGTGATGTAAAACGGGGATCCCGATAAGTATCGATCGATAGGGGAACTCCATGATGTCTTAAAACATCATTAATATACAACCTTTCCATACATTCAAGTGGAAAGTATTCTCTTATAGTAAGAAAATGTACTAACTTGGTAAGACGATCAACAATGTTCCATTTTACAACATTTCTTCTATGATTATTTAGTAGCCCCAAGGAAAAGTCTATCATAATATTATCCCATTTATTCTTTGGTATGGTTAGAGGTTGCATGAATCCTCTGGGTTGTTTCCTTCCAGCATTCACTTGGTGAGAAACCATACATCTCGAAAAAAAATGAGAAATCTCTCCCTTCATGTTGTCCCACCAAAAATGTTCATTCAAATCACTAGACATTTTAGTGCTGCAAGGATGTATTGAGAAATCGGTTCTATGAGAATCATCCAACAATTCCCTTTTTAGATCAGGTATAACGGGAACACACAGTCTCTTCCCAAATATCAAAATTCCATATTTATATATAAAGTTGATCAATCTCCCATCATTCACAACTTTAACGTTCTTTTGAAATTTCACATCATTAGTCTGATGACTTTTTATCCTTTCTAGTAATGAAGGGTTGGTAATGATATGAAAAATAATTGATGTTTCACTTTCCAGGGTTATTCCCATATCCATCTTTACTATAACCATGAACATAGGATCCATTTCAACTCTCATATGGTTCAAATCTCCATGATATTTTATACTCTAAGCATATTCTAAATTATTTTCCTTCCCCGGGTTGTAGTGTATAGTGAAATCATAAATCGTGGGTAGTTCAAGTCATATCCTTTGCCTCAGGTTGAGTTCCTTTTGTGATAAAATATACTTAGAACTCTTGTGATCAGTATAAATCTCACATTTTTCACCATAGAGATCGTGTCTTCACATCGTCAAAGCCAAGATTTTTGTTCCTAACTATAGATCATGAGTTGCATTGTTTTGATCATGAATTTTTAGCTGTATTGATGCATTAGAAAAAACATTATCATTCTACATAAGCACAGAACCAAGTACTTTTTTTAAAGATCATTATAAATAACAATCCCATCGTTCCACAATAGTAGAGTCAAGATATGAGAATTAACAAATATTTTCATCGGTTCATCAAAACATTCTTCACACAATTTTGTCCAAACAAATTTAACCCCTTTATGTCTGAGCTTGGTAAATGGGTTAGATAATCATGCAAAATTATTGAAAAAACAAAAATAATAACTTGCTAAACCAATGAAACTAGGTACCTCAGTTATACTCAGCAGTGCTGGCCATTCTTGGATTTCATTTGTCAAAGAAGGATCAATAGAGATTCCATCATTAGAGACAATATGGAAAAGAAAATAAGTCTCCTGAAACAAGAATTCACACTTTCTAAAGTTCCCATATAATTAATTTCTTGTAAGAGTCTTTCAAGTAATCTGTAAAAGATTTTCATGATCTTTGTATCTTTTTAATTATACCATGATATCATCAATAAATACAACTAAAATGTCATCATGATATTCCATGAAAACTATGTTCATTAGATCCAAGAAAATAGAGTGTGCATTAGTTAGCTTGAAAGGAAATATTTTAATCTCGTAATTCTTGTACCTGGTTTGAAATGCTGTTTTTGGAATATCTTCCTTCTTCACACACAAATGATGATATCTAGTTCAAAGGTCAATCTTTGAAAAATATTTAGCTCCATGATTTTGGTCAAATAAATCATCAAGTCACAGTATGGGATAGTTTTTCTTTATTGTTATATCATTGATCTCCCTGTAGTCAATGCACAACCTCTTATATCCTTCTATATTCTTAATAGAAAGGATAGGGGCTCCCCATGGAGAAACACTAGGGAAAATAAATACCTTATTACTCAATTCCTATAGTTTTTTCTTTAGTTTCACTAATTCCCCAGTAGCCATTCTATAATGGGTCTTCGATATGGGCCTTGAACATGGATTTAAATCAATGGGAAACTCAATTTCTCATTCTGGAGGATGTACAGGTAAATCCTCTATAAAAACATCAACATATTCTTTCTCAATAGGTACGTCATCTATTCAAATTTTTTTTATCACCCATAATTATTTCATTCTCATCCTCCCCAATAATTGAATTTAGTAGAGGTACTGGTTGGGATCTAGATAAGAATACATGGTGAGGATTCTGCTCTAAAGATAAGGTACTCCTTTTCATCATTGAAAAGTGAAACCTTCTTCTTCTTAAAATAATTTTTTGCATCATGATCTGAAAGTGAATACATTATGAGGATTATATCATATTCAATCATGTGTATGATGATGATATCAGCATATAAGGAACATTTATATGTCTTAATTGGAACGGATTCACAAAAAATTATTGTGATGATACTTCCCTAATGTGTTCTAACGGAAAAATCCCTTGTTATGTCAAATTGAAAATATAAAATTTTATTAGAAAACTAGGAAGATATGAAACAATGTGATGATCCAGAGTCAAATAACGCATTGGATAAATATGAATAAACCATTAAATTACTTACCACCATGCCTTTCGGAGCATCAACCTCAGCAGTAGTGATCACATAAGCTGGGCCTTTCTCCCTTGGCCTTTTCTATGGTATGTTCACTTGGTGCTTCAAACATTAATTTTCATAATTCCCCTTTTCACTACAAGTGTATCATTCAACATCCTCCTTCTTCCCATTGCAATCACAATCTTAGTGGACTTTTTCATCACAATTGTAAGAGACTCCCATTACATTCAAGAAAGTACTAGGGTGTTTATTCCCACATTTACCACATGATGTATATTCTACATTTCCCTTATTCCCCTTATTTCCATTTCCATAGTGCTCAAAAGATATCATCTTATCCAGATTTTCATTAAAGTTGTAAGACGTAGAGAATTATTTTTCAATCTTTAATAGCACATGAGACAATATCTTCATTTGATATGAAGGATTGTGAGACTAATTCTCATCGAATAAATGGTTTTCACCCATCAATGAATTGATCAATTTTACTCCTTGGGTTATGTATATAATTTTCAACATGCCTTGATATCCTTGTAAAGTTAGCCTCATATTTTGTGACATTCCTATCATATTTTTTCCTTAGACTCCAAAATTGCCTTTCCATATCTGCTCAATGTTCATGAGGAAAGTATTTTTCTATGAAATGTTCTTTAAAATCCCTCCATTCCATATTTGATACTTCAACATATTTATTTGTGTTTTTAATAAATGTTCACCATTGATCTTCATCTCCCGTGATGTGATAACATGCCATGACAACTTTTTCCCTTTCGCTACTCCCTAAAGCGTGAATCGTTTTCCCTAAAGAATTTATAAATTACTTATAAACTAATGGATTTGTACTGACATTGAATGTTGGTTGTTGTTGACACATAAATTCATCTAACATTGATCATCTGCATTGTGGATATGGGTTCTATATACGGGTAAGGTTATTATTAATTACATGACTGAGTTGTCCTAGTATGATGATAAGCTAATCTGCACCAGTGTCTCCCCCAGATCCACTATAACTATCTTGAGTAGGAGGGAAATCACTACATGGATTGTATGAGTTGATACAGTTTCTATTCCTTCCACTAGGCACCATTTCTAAACAATGGCATACACAAGATTATTTTATGTATCGTAATGCATAATTCCAAACATAGAAAACACTTAACATAAATTGAAATGTAAACAGATATAATCCATAATCATTAAAATGATTTCTTTATTGATGTATATAATAATAATCCCTTCATAATGGTTTTAAATAAATTGAGAATTATACTAAGCATATCCCATGGGAGTGTCGTAACAAAGAGAGAAGCAAGGCTCGTTGTCGTGCAGCAGTTCTCATTCAAGTCTACCTCAATGTGGTGTTTTCAAGTTCTACCCCTAGGTACATCTATCCCAGAGCCACCCATATCTGCTTTTATCCAGATAGGGATGCATTTCTTGTAAAAATCACAAAATCTCTACAGTACCAAAATTCTATGAATTTCTTGTATACTAATCCTCAAAGTCTATCTTAGGGTAGTGGTCACTAATTAGAGTTGTTCTAAATCTTGTTTCAAATGTTTATACTAAACTTACTCTGATTCCAACTATAACACCCCGACCAAAATTACATTGAGTTTGTGCATTATTACTTAACATTGGAATGATATAATGAATCACGTCCAAAAATACCGATCAGTTTAGTAACCTTGGATGTACTACATACATTCATAAGATTTACATTACATCATTTAATAAAAACATCAAAAATCATTTTCCCCTTCTGAACACATTTATATCCTTAGCCTATCCCTACATGTCAACCATAAAATACTTATTCACATCATGGGAAAAATAAAACATTGAAATGGTTGAGCTTAGATGCTCAATAAGGGTAAAAATATAGCAGAATATTTCATAAATAAGAATAAGCTTTTTAGGGAATGTATTAGACTAAAATAGAAGTATTTTAATCTTAAACTTCAGCATAATATGGAAAAGATAAAATCAAATGATTTAATTTACTTATTATAATATATATTCTACAATTTGAATAATCAAATTCAATTTCAATAGCCACTTTCATAATGATGGAATGCATAACGCCAGAATTTATAACCACATAGTAAAGCCCTTGGGCAAAGACTACAAATAAGATTTTGTCAAGGACTTGTGCCAAGACACTAGTTTGTCTCATGGTACCTACTGATTCATTGAGGATCTATTTTGGGCTCCACTCATCACTTACTAAGTCCAATTCATTCTTTATATGAAAGGGTTTAAACAAAACATAAACATTCATATTAAAACTAGCATATGAAATGTCAATACTGTATCTATAAACCATGAATGGTGTAAAAATAATACCTACACAGTCCAAAATATTACAAAACCATCAATATAATATAGATGTTTTTTATATTAATAAATAAACTTCAAAAATTATTGAAATCCATCAAAGGATGTTGAAATAGATGAAAAAAATGTTTTTAGAGAAAAATCTATTTTTATTTTGAAATCATTTTAAATGTATAAAATTATAATAGAAAAAAATCTATTTTGAAAATATTCTTATAATCTTGTATGTGAAGCTTCAACGATGTTATAATGGAAAAAAATAGCTGAGCCCACCGTATAAGTTAAATAAAGACATTATTACCTTACTTTTTCAAAAAGGTCATTAAGTAACTTGTTTGGAAAACGATGGAAAGATTCCATTCAAAACATATAAGGTCAAATATAGGAATAAATTACATTAACCCATTTTTTAGTAAAATCATTTTGAAATACAATTTTACAAAAACATGGATATGGAGGATAAATATGTCCCCGTAGATACTTACATAAAAACAACCTAGGATAATAAAGAGATTCTGAAATTAAACATTACCTTGTGATTTTCCATAGTCGATAGTATGTTAAAAACCTATATAATTTTTGAATAATTGTTTTTAAATTACAAAAGAACTATATACATAAATATAATATCAAATATGTTCTTATAATATTACATTGTTATAAATATTTTAGTAGAATCATCATTTTTGGCTGTTAAGTGGTTCATTTTACTTTATAAGCTTGTTTACATAAGCCATGTTTGTTATGGATAGGATGTATATGATTCATATATAGATTTATATTTTGTTCATAAAAAATATTCTTAATTATAAAATGAAAATTATTCTTGAATGATTATAATGGGTAATGAAACTCATCGTGTTCATGGAGACGGTAATCCGTACGTATAAACGAGTGACATATCATTATATTGATTGAGAAATCATATATAATTGTATTGTATATCATATATACAGAATCATGAACATGTTATATTTATTATTTACATCAGTTATACTCATTATTATACCCATCCAAGTAATGAAATTTTTGAATAGCATACATCACCATGACATGGAGACGGCAATCCGTACGTACGCATGTATGGTGACTTTGTCATTTATAAGATGGATAAAATAATGAATATGGTTGTACCATTTATATAATAACATCACAATATATAGAAGATATTGGAGTTATTATTTTAGAATGGAAACAATAATGAAAGATGAAGTTGATGAAGAAAATAACATGAAAGTGGTGATAAAATATTTAAAACTTCTTCAGGTTCTTCCTTTTGATTTGATGAAAAGGGATTCTTAAGTTAACTTTCTGACCAATGGACGACCTCTAGGATGAAGGGAGGAAATATTGGAGGATATTTTGGCCAGGTTTGTATGAGCCAAAAGGCTTTGGATATGGGAAATTAAGAGAAGGGGAAGTGCCATTTTATAAGAGATGTGAGGGTCACTTGAGGAAAAGCATGAAATATTATTTTATAATAAAATATTTTTCAGTTTATAATGGCTAGAAAATAAATTATTTAAATGATAAGGTGGGTATGGGTCAAAACAAATTCAACCAATATTGTTATAGAAAGGTTTTGGTCATCATATTAACCTTGTCTTTTAGATTTAACTCTTAGCTAAATATTTTGACATTTACCGTGTCTCTTTGTATTTTTATATTTTATGGTTAATAAACTTACTATAACAAGACAAACATACCCTCAATGGTTCATTATTTATATATATAACATTATATATGTTTTTGGCCAAACCTTGTATTTTTAGGAATATTATATCAATTAATAATATAATATTTGTTTTCAAAAATTATTTATTTCAATTCTTGAAAATATTTAGTATTTGATTTTTTGTAAAATCCATAAAATCATTATCACATTGAATAAAATTTATTTAACCAACCCTAAAATGTCATATTAACCTTGAAAATTATTTTAATTCATCATAAGTCTCAATATTTATTTATTTAGATATTAATAATATCAATTATTTTAAAACATCATTAATATGGTAATTATTGCATCATCATTAAGTCATAAATAAATTAAATTATATAATGTCTAAAAGTATTAAATAAAATAACATAATGTAGGATATATTTTTATTTTTCTAATGACTATTTATAGTCTAATTTATATTATGTGTAAGCCAATATTAAAAATGGTTAAGTTATTGAACTTTTAATTTAACTCCTTTAACTTTTCTTTAAAGAAAATAATAATAAATGTCCTAATCTAATCCATGAAGACCAAAGAGGGTCATATATTATTCCTAAGGTTGTTTTAAGTCAAATAATTATTATTCAATAGAATTGAAACATTTTTTAAGGTAATTATGATATCAATATTTACCCTTAATTACCATATTTACTTTTAACCGTGGTAAATGAAAGTCAAAAATTACTATTCAGCCAAAATTACTATCATCTTATTGAACCAAATTTTACTTACTAATATTAACCGTGTTTCTTAGAATTTTTAAATTCAACTCACAGAAGTGGTAAAATTATGTTGTATTCAAATTTGCAAATTCTCCAAGGAGGTGGGTATAGTACTATAAAAAGTTTAATAAAATTTTATATATCTAAATTATTATAAAATGACACCAATGAATTCCGTTTAACATATATTGGTATTATGTATCTATTTTTACCTAAAATAAATTAAAATAAAATAACTAATTAATAAAATAAAATGTTGGCTTTAACCAATAACGCAGTGTTTTTTCCCCATTCATCAAAAATTTAAATTTCTCACAAAAATACCAAAAGTTCACCCTAAGCTAATTTTGATATTCCCAATCAAAAAAATGAATTCCATTTTGAAAGGTAATATTTATGAAACATAAAAAAGTTGGTATTACTATTCATAATGGATAGTTTTATAGGTCGTAGTGTTTAAGAATCTCGAAGTTGCATACAATGCAGTCTATTACTTTATTCAAAGGGAAACACACCATGGAAGCTTGGGGTGTTATAGTTTCGAAGGTGGTTTAGTATAGGCCATTAGTCGAATGATGAAAAACTATAGAAGTGGAAAGTTTTATTAATGTGTTTCTATAATTTTAAATAAAACCATATTTCATTTTGTTTTTGGATTTGAGTATGAATCGTTACATAAACGATTAAAGAAAATGATTTAATTTATTTTATCAGTTTTTACCACCATCACAAACTTATATCATCTTATTTAATATAATGTTAATATATTGGTTACAAACCATTATATAACTTCTAATATTTATAATACGATATAATTAACCATCATAGTGGTTTTTGGACTATACTCAATGGTGGTAAATAAAAATAAAAACACGTCATCTATGATGATGGTAAATCGAAACATCAGAGAAAGTGATTTAATTTTTTAGAATAAGAGGAGCAGAATAGTGGTTTGCTGATGGATATTCAGTATAAAAAATTACATTCAAGAATATTTAAGATACCATAGTTATCTTCTCACTTGAACTACGGGAGGTGTGGAGATAAAAATAAATGAAGCGAAATTTAAAACAATACAAAAGAGGATTTTATATCTAGAACTTATCCTCATTGAGAATGTCATTAAGGAACATAGTTTTGGCCTTTTGGTGAGTCCATTGGGCCTTGGGTATGGGGAGGAATATTTTTAATGTAATTGGTAAAAATTATACTACCTATAAGGCTTTGGAGGTGTGAGTAGAAGAGGTTACAAGGGGTGTTTTTTATTATTTAATTAATTAGATTATTATTTTGGTTCATGAATATGAATTAATTTAACCTTATCAATTAATATATAAAATTAATGAATAATTATTCTAGATTATTGTCTTACAAAATCCATACATCATATAAGACTCAATTATTCATTTATTAATTAAAGACCAAATATTATAGTATTTCACTATACACCAAAAATTCAACTATTTTAAGAAAATCCCCAATATTCATTGTAATCAATTTTTTACATTTAAAATTAAAAAATGAACTCCATTTTTTGTAAAATAATTTTATAGATATCAGAATTTTAATTTTTAATTAAAATCATCATTTATTTGATAAATTCTATTTTTAATATAATTATTGATTTGATGAACCATTGAAAAATTAATTAACCATGGATTAAATTATTTTATAATCCTTTGAAACCAAAATATTAATTTTTGAATCTATTTTATAAACATAAATTTTATTTAAAATCATTATATTAATTATAAAATTTTAAATAAAATTTTATGTTTCTAAAAACTTCAAACACTTAATTAATCATTTTTCAATTTTTTTTAATGTATTTAATTATATAAATATATCATATTATCATATATAAGATACCTAAATTTTATTTATACTTTCATATGTGAGGTTACTATTCTATTTGTATAGATTTCTTAATTTCTATATACACCACTTATTTCATTATATATTCATAATGAATTTAACTATTTAATTCTAGAACGAATAAAAATATATTTTCTAAGTACCTAGTTTCTTACATTACATGCCCCCTTATATAAATTATATAATCACAATTTTTATTAACATAATAATCATGTGATGATATCATTGCATCATATAATTTTTATATTCACATAATACTTGATCAACCATGTAGTTGCTCCAAAAATATATAACCTGGTGAATTACATTATTCTGCAAATATATTATCTCTTTTTTCAAGAATCATAATAGGATTATCCAAATAATAATGGTTATATTCAATCTAAACTACTTCTTAGGTCAAAATATTTGTTGGATATGGTACATTTTTTCTTAACATAAAAACACAAAAAAAAATTTGTACATGAGATAAACACATTGGAAAAGCTACTTGATAGGATACTCATCCAGCATTCTCCTATATTTTATAAGGTCCAACAAATGATTAAAATAACATTACTTTATCATTAAATTGAAAAATACATTTCCATGTATAGATTTTGTTGAAAACCTGATAACCAACCTCGAATAAAATTATTTCAATCAGTTATCTAGCTATCTTTTTTTAATAGCATTGAGTTATCCTCATGTTTCTCTAGATCATCTTAATGTTCTCAGAAAATTTTTCAACTAATTATATTCCCATAATCTGTCATTCCCCATCTCAATCCAAAAATTATAGATTTAAACACCACCTTCCAAATAATTCCTTAAATGGTTCCATCAATATATAGGAATAGAAACTAATATTATATGAAAACTAACCTATATAAATATGTAGATAAAAATTTCATTATAATACATTGAAAATTCAAGTCACATTTCATAGAATGTCTTAAGCGTTCCCTCAGTTTTTCCATCAAATTGGGAATGAAATTTTTTCTGGAATATTAATTCATTTTACGATGGATTTTAAAAGGAATTTCCAAAAGTTTAAAGTGAACCTAAATCATTGTCAGAGAAAATGGGGTGTGTAACTCCATGTAACATGATAATATATTTTAGGAAAAGTTGATAATGATGTTCTAGTGAATTGATGTCTCTAATTGAAAGTAAATGTGATGATTTAGTCACCTAATCAACAAAAACCCAAATCACATTTTTACCTCAATAATTTTTGGGTAGTCTAACATCCAAATACCTGGAAATGTTTTCCCATTTCCACTATTGAACTGGAAAAGGTTAATGTATCCCCTTTGGTATTTTTCAATATTTATTGACCTATTGAAATGTATAACATTTAATTATAAAATCAACAATATCTATTATCATTCCATCCTAGCAGTATTGCTCCCAAAGGTCTTTGGACATCGTAGTGCTTCAAGGAAGAAATCAAAATAGAGAACTCTGAGACTCACTTAATAATTATTTCATTATATTGGAATCATAAGGTTCACATAATATCATTCCAAATATAAATAAAAA
The DNA here is from genome assembly GCA_963277665.1 of Viscum album. Classification (NCBI taxonomy): domain Eukaryota; kingdom Viridiplantae; phylum Streptophyta; class Magnoliopsida; order Santalales; family Viscaceae; genus Viscum; species Viscum album. The sequence continues at coordinate 1,426,771,681 of OY728125.1, forward strand.
ATATTTATAAATAATAAATTCAAGAAACACAACTTCCTTAACAAATTCTACAATTTCATATAACTCAAATTCATACTTCTATGCTCACTTAATTATTTATGAGAGAGAAGACTGCATAGACACCTGAAACAAAACTATGGAATTTTCTTCACCAAAAACGTCAAAGTCAAAATTCAGAAAATCATAAACCAATGGGACATATTCGAAACCTAACATGGTTAGTGATGCAATATGTCTTTGACTCAAGGACTATTCAATTTTATTTGATTTTCTTGGATGGTAATTGTTTATTAAATCATACTAATTTATTAGTTACAATAATCTTATCTACCTCATGTAAAATTCATTCTTAGTAAATATATAGTTTAACTTTTTTTGTGATAGTTTATACTTAAAATATTGATCCATATAAAATATTTCCCAAAATTATTAAATTGAAAATCATATATGAAAATTAAATATCATGTATGGGTTAATTTCACTCATGAGGTATTATTTTTCTTGAAGAATAAGAAATTTTCTAGTCATTTTGTATCAAAACACAACCATGTCCCATTAATAAAGATTTAATGTAGATGAAAAAATCTCCATTTCTAGATGTCAAAGAAATAATTGGAGCATTTATCAATATTTTTTTAATTACATAAAATAAACATCATAGTCTTCTGCTTAAATTAATTAAACCATTTTCATTGAAACTTATTTAGTGTCCTTGATTTCTATTCAATGTTTTTAAAAACCAATTGTTAATAACATTATAATTCATGAAAAATACTTATATTTGAAACAATTTTTATTCATGTCCATTCATCAAAAATATTTCTTTTTACATTATCAATTTTTATGCCATATTTATTTAAAATGTGAATAAGAAAATAAATCTTTTTCAACCAAAAAAACATTTTATATATTTCATATATATGTTATTTTAATTAATTATTTTATGAATAGTACATATATTTTTTATAGGATCCGTATAACATTTTGAACAAAACAAAATATCATCAATAAAAAAAATTATCCATAAATTAATGAAATATTCTTTCATAATATCCATAAATACTGGAGTTCAATTATCATGCGGAAGGGCATAACAAAAAGCTCATAATTACCATATCTTGTTCGGAATGATATTACTTGGAAAGTTTTCCTCCATCACCATCATCTAATTTTACTCATATCTCATTTCATTCTTGTAAAAATATTATGTTCACTTGATATGATCAAATAAATCATCGATATGAGGTAGTGGATAATTATTCATAAAATTTTTGCAACTCAATGATCTAAAATCAATGCAATGAATAATGGAACCGGCTTTATTTTAAAAGAAAAAATATCATCACCCCATGATAATGTACTAGGATGATTGAAGCCTTTATCAAGAAACATATCAAACAATATTTTCAATTTAAGAAGATACCATTAGTCCATTCCATAACGAGGTTTAAAAATTGGCTTATAATCAAGAACTAAGTGAATAGTAAATTAAAAATCCAGATCAGGTATAACATCATGAAACTCATCAAGAAAAATATTCAGGTATTCATTTACCACCAGTACACTATTAAACTGAATAGATCCCTTATTTTAAAAAATATGTGAAATTAAACTTTCTTTCACATGTTTTAACTATTTCTCACATTCCTTAGATGTTATCAATGGTATGGGTTCATTATTGTTTAAAAAATTAAATTATTTCTGTAAAAAAATTATTGAGATCTAAATTTAAATTTTTGAATGAAAATCATAAAACTGATTCATACATAGAATAAATTCTACTCCACTCCGGTAAACATAAAATGGTTTATAGGTAATTTCATTCCATATAAAATTATCGTAATATTCTTATAATTTATTTTTTCATTAATATTTCTCCTTGTTGTTTTACCCATAGGTTTTGGATTTATTTCATGAGGTGAAATTTCAAATTTATCAGAAATCACTGAAACAATTATGTAATGTGTAAACCACATATCAAACAAGACATTACAAAAATATATGTAGACAAAAAATGTACCATATACCAATTCATTGGATAACTCAACATCTACTGACATAGTTGAAAAGGATTTCATTAATACATTTTTTCATATAATATGGCTTTGTTCCATCATTCATATCTTTCTATTGGTAGGTATATGAATAATGTACCATCTAACAATGTCAAATAACATTGTAGGTTTCTTATTAGAATAAAACTAATGATCATTTTAATTTCAATCTCGTCCCATATTTCCAAACATAATACATCAAAAATTAGTTCATATGTTTGTAAATAAATTCCCCAAGATTATTTTTACCACACTTCCCAAAAAATGGAAACTAGATTTTCATATATTCATATTTGTTTTATTGATTCTGACCCAATAACTAACATATAGGGATTTTCATTTTATTTTTTTTAAGGTACATGTGATCATCATTACACTCCATTATTATACTCCCAACATAACACCAATTTTTCTCATGAATTAATAATTCTTGGGAGGCCAATTAAGAATTATATCTTGGCTTCAATACTGAGTAAAAATGATTGATTTTACTATGAACACCATGAATTGGATTTGGAGTGTACCTTTCCAATAGAGTGATGTTTTATTCATACAAGGCCATTGAATCTGCAAAATTCGGTTTCAATTCCTGAATTTTTGTTCTATACTATTTCTTACTATCTTATGAAATTATTTTCAAGTGATATATTCTTAAATTCATTATATTAATAGGCATCAATCTCCTCGTTGTCCCTGATACTAATTTCCATCGACGAGCTATTGTCATATTAAACATCAAAATGAAAATAGAAATAATAGAATTTTGATTGTATGTATACACAATAGACTCAAACATATTTTCAAGATCTTTAATACACCGTTCACACACCCTTAGATCAAAATATCCACTAAAAGTAAGAGGGTATTTCCTAAAAAATGGTCCATTATCATCATGTTCAATTGTGCTATCTTTTTTAGTTCTATTGCATGGATTAGACCTCTATTTATTACTAATTTCAACTATTTCATTACTATCAAAAACTACATGGTACCAATTCTCACCATTCCAGTTTTCAGATTTAGAGAGATATCAACCTCTATGTGCCAACCTACTTTATATTCAATATTTCTTCTATAGAAAACCATTCTTAACAAAAATATTTTTGATATATAAACAGTGTTATCGTTAAATTATAGAACATTTCACCTTAAATAGGATCTAAAAACAATTTATAGTATTTTATTAACATCATCCTAACCCCTAAAGTTATCTAAATTATGCTCTGATACCTACTATAATGTCTCATTCATGAACATTAAATAATATGGTAAATTCTATAAGAATTAAATTTCCCACATTAAAAAATAAAATTATAGTTTATAGTTTTAGATAATTATGAAATAATTCATACATATCAACCAATAAGAATACCAAGTTTTCATAAATAAAATAAAATCCCTTTATTTCAAAATACAAATTTTTAAAATTAAACAAGAAATAATTTCGTGCAAGATAATCACAAAATTAAGATTGGATTCTTCTTTTCTCTTACCCATCCATACTAACCTATACACAACATTTTAAAAATAGGGATTCCAACAAAATGATCAGCAACGTATATAAAAATATGGGAAAAATGTTTTGTTCAGGAATACAAATAACCATATGAAATAATTTTCACAAATAAATACTTCTATGCCATAAAATATCATATACATGCTTTGTGAAAACAAGATATTTTCATATAACATAGAAACATAAATAAAACCATAAAGTTACTTTGTTTCATTACTTAGTATTATAACCATCAAGGATAAAATATGATTTGTAACCCTCATTACTAACTTTCAATGCACCCCTCATAGCTTCCTTATCATTTTAACCCTCACAACTACCATATAGTGTAACCAGCGTAGTTACAATTGGAATGACCATTATGGTTAACTTTTCACATAAACATACCCAATTAATATGTCAGAGATATAGGCCCACCCATTATTATATACAATTCTGATGAAATTGAATGTAATAATAAAACATTAACACTTGTATCATAAAAACATTTCTTGTGGAAACTTACTTATTTTAAAATAATTCATTGCAAATAAAAAAGAAAAAATATTCTATTTAAATAAAATACAAAACTATAAAGATAAAATAAAATAAATTATGTAGTCATGAAAATAGGATAGGTCTCTCGTTCTGTATAAGTCATGAAGAAAAAATATTTTTTGAATTCTATAAAAAAAATCACTAAAAAGGATTTCTAAAAGTAATGGCCCCCACCATGGGTATGACTTCCTTAAAACATATTCAAATATCATGTATAATGGTATAAATATTTGTTATTAATTTATTACATAACTATGTTCATATTTATAAAAACATATAAAATCTTATTATAACATCATTACTCCCATTTATTGATAATATTTTATTATTTTATTATTTTTAGTGTGTTTATTTTGTGGTTTCCCTGGTTGGTTCGTTAAGGTTTTTATTTTCAAAAGGAAGAAAAAATATAGAAGAGGAAAGAAATAGTATTAATATGATACTAGAATTTTAAATGATACCATATATAATTTTTATTCTGATATAAGGATAATTTATTACATGAAACATTACTAAAAATGGAATAATTTATTCTGGCAGTATTTATGAAAGTCACAAAAATAATTCATCTTATTCAATATCATGATTTTATATTGGTTCCAAAAAATATATATCAAATAAAATGTATTATAAAATATTATTTAATGATAATATATATTTTATGACTAGCCTTCAATGTATTATATGAAAATGAAAAAATATAATCCACTATTAAGGTAAATTGACAAATCAAAGACAATGTTTTCACTATTTTGAATAAAAGGAGAAAATAAATTTAATGATGATGGATATTCAATTAACATAATAACATTATAGGTTATGATAGATAATGGAATGCTCATCTCATATATATGAGGGTAGGTAAGGAGATAATAAGAAAATAAAACAGATTAATTGAAACTTAATGGAAAACGAATGAGGATTTTAACTCTTGAACATATTTGATTTGATAACCTCATTAAAGAGCATGGTTTTTTCATTTTGTTTATACCATATGGTCTTTCATTTTTTGAAGAGGCTAGTAAAATGGATTATGAATAAATATAATAATCTACAAGGCTTTGTAGGTGTGAGGAGAAGCGGTGGTGAGGGGTTTTTAAATACATTATTCATTACCATATTATTTTGGCTCAATAATATGATTATTTTGATCCCTATCAATATATATAATAAAATAATTTATTAGTGATCAATTTTATGGGCTTACATAATCCATACATCATATATGACTCAATAAATCCTGTATTTTTTTAATACCATATATTACTATATATCACTATTCTCCAAAAAACCTTTATTTTTAAAAAATACCAAAAATAAACCATAAAAATTTATGATATATAGAAATAATAAATGAAATATATTATATGAAAAAAAAAATTTAATATTATAAATTAAAATTTTAATTAAAAAAATTAATTATTTCATAAATATTGATTTTAAAATTATAACTGATTTTATGACACGTTGAATAATTAAATAATGAATCATAAAATTAATATATAATCCTAAGAAATAAATATATTAATTTATAAAAATATTTTATGAAGAAATTTTTCTTTTAATCCATTCTATTTATTATAAATTTTTTTTAAAAAATTTACGTGCCCCAAAAATACCCACACTTCATTTATAGTATTCATATGTGATGTTACTATTTTATATATTTTAGTTTCTTTAATATTTTTAAATACCACTTATTCCATTATACATTTATAATGAATTTAATTTTTTAATCCCAAAATGAAAACAAATTATTTTATAAGTACCTAGGTTGTTACAATTGAACTTTATTTTCCTCTAGTTATGTCATGGTAATATAGTTTTCCTTCAATTTGTTTCCCATTATATATAGAAGAGTTCAAGATAATGTTTTTAATGAACATAAAAAATATTTCTATCATTGGAAGAAAGCCTGTTTGTCTTCCCAAACTAGGTTTTCTATAAAAAAAATTATAAAATATTTTTTCAAATTCTTCAATTGATTTATTAAATTAATTTTAACTTATGTTTGGATTTATACAAATTGTTTTGAGATGAATATCTATTTTATTTTTAAAACAATACCCATTTGGATTTTACATAATATGTGGATGAAATATAAATTTTAACGTGTATAACATTAATGGAATTATAATAATTCGTGTAAGTCTATTGAATATTCATTTATAACCATCTGACGTTACTAATATTCTCTTATCCCAGGTGGTGGAAAAAATAAAATATCTAATTACTTCCTTATGCAACATTGTGGATGAATAGGGATGTCTATCAGAAGCTACTTCATAGTTCATTTACTTGTTAATTATATTTCAACTGATAACATATTTTTTATATTTTATAAACAATGCTTACTTATTTATTCATTAAAATAATTCAATAATAATAAATTCTGTAATAATATGAAATTAAAAAAGAATGATAATTAAGAAGAAACTACCTTCACATTATTATTTAGGTTGTGGGTTCAACTATTCTTCTTCTTATTATTGTATAAATTTAGTCAAATAGGTAAATTATGAAATATCATTCTAAAACTAGATTTTTTTTATTTATATGGTGTGAAATATTGAATGATTTTATGAAAAATCAATTCCAACTCCTCCCATGGTCAAGGATGGTGCCATGCCAAAATTGAGAGGGTGAAAAGTTATAGGACACTACTTCAACATATTCAAATTTATCGAATGAATGTCTAAAATTCATTGTATGAAGATTTTTTGTCATGTATAAGGGATTGAAAATTTTCCAATAAAATAATTTAATTTATTTGTGTTCAAAACTATGGTGGGGGACTACCTCAACTAGGCATATCACCCTTGCCCACCTGAAAAATGAATAAATCATTAAAAAATTTATTATATAATTCTAAAAAATCCACATACCTTTACATAAAAATCCTAGTGTTGAACCCTTGTATTAAGGGTAATATTTAATTGTAAAAAATAAGAAAGAATAAAATAACATAAAAATAAAAATAAAGATAATAGAGAATGAGAGTGATAAATATAGAGAATAAAAATAATATAAATGTGAATTGTAATGGGATTAATATAAATATATTGAATGTATAAAATAATAAAGAGTCGGAAGTGAAATAAAATGTGAATTATAAGATGATGGATATGATGAAGAATAAATAGTTCAGGGAGTAAGAAGACACATGGTTTAAGAATAAATGAAATATTTAATTTTTGAAACTAAATTAACATTATATAGAATATATAACTAAATTGAAATAGTTGAAGAATTTTGTATCTATCATTCATCTAGGCCTCATTCTCATTGTCTAAACTCCCCTCCCTAGCATCAAGCACCATATTTTTATTGGAGGGAAAATTATAATGTCTTTATTATCAAAAAATTATTAACAAATCAATGGGATATTTCATTCAACTTTTTAAAATTTTCACCCCTAGAGTTGGGGTGTAAAATTTGTAAACACTAAGAGATAAATAATTTTCCAACATTAAAATGTGTGAAAAATATAACTAGGGAAACTTTGGTCTTCTTCATTGATGTATGGATCACAAGGGGAGTGAACGGGGACATTATAGTGTGATATTGGTTTGGAAGTGTGGTACTAACAATGAAATCATTATTAATTCCAATAATATTCACACTCATTGGATGGAGCTAACATTATCCAGAAGGGCGATGTTTCCCTAAAAATAGGCTCATATTGGTTGATATAGGGACAAGTGGTGATATATAGAGTCCCCAAGCATCATTATTGATAAAAGGGTCAATCTCATTATCCCATGGATATGTAGATTCCATTTTATGGAAATAAGTGGAAACTGAGGTGATATCAAGTGGTGGAGACAACAGATCTTTGTAGTGTGGGGGTGTCTAACATGAGGTGCACCAGATGCTAGATAAAATGGTACTATTTTGTATAACATGAATAGTTCCTACTGAAAATTAGACCCACATTAGAAACTGGGATGGGAGAGGCACTCATTTATTAGAAGATGGAAAATTTCCAAAAACGAAAATCCTTCTCCAATGATGGGCTCCCAGTTACATGCACACACACTCATATGGGCCACATCGCACCATGTGGCATGTGCAAGAATAGGCTTGGTAATGCATATACCAAATATCCTCACTACATCCTTTGATATCATTCCTTCTCCATCAGACCTTCTCGGTGCTATCATTGATAACCAACACCTCTTGGAAAAACAATGTTGTTGGATGACCAAGTTGAGGGAAATCTGAGATCCTAGAAAAATATTTTATCTGAAAAGTGGTAAAACATTTTGTAAAATTATCTTAAAATTACACTAGAATAAAATTAATCATTATAATATAAATCTTACAATCATTCTAATTAATTTTCATAATTTTCTAATTTGTTAATCATTAATTGAATTATATTAAAATTTCAATTAAAACATGTAGGAATCCTTAATAAATTCGCATTTATTCTTATCCCCAGGCGTAAAATATCGACCTCTAAATTTAAAGGTAATAAACTCATCAAATATTAAAATTTTAATGAATTGAAATAAAAAAATAATAAATGATAAATCAAGTTATCAAATTCCACCTAAAATATCAATTAAATTTATCATTTTTCAAATAAGCTAGATCAATCCAAAAAAAATTCATTATACCATTGAAAGTGGATGAAACATATCATTTTATAAATTACTGTTACAAAATTCACCGTTATTACACATTCTATGTCATGATTTACCTAACTTATGAATCTTTTCTCTCATAAATCATGATAAAAAGTCTGTTATATTAATTCTCATATCATAAGAACATTATCCTTATACATAGTCTTGTAAATTAACTAATTTATCCACTATGTTATTAAAAACAAAAGATAAAATATTGAGAGATTTTCAATCATTATTCTAATGAATTTGGGGAATATTTTTGGTAGGAAATCATGTTCAAAATAAACTCTCAAAGGAGGAAGTTTATCACATAATTAATATTTCATGACATAAAAAGAAATAGATAAATGAAATTATCCAAAACAAAATAACATCTCCCACCTTCCATGCTCAATATAATGTTAGGAATAATGAAATTATAGTGAATGATGTGTTCTTTATTGAATTTACTATCTACTTTTATACTTTATGCAAACTAAATTTTTATGTTTTTAATAAAAAATCAAAATAAATAATTCAAATAAACCTCACATACAACACGTAACCACATATGATAAAAACTATTAGTCTATTTTTATAATTTTTTATTCATCTGAGTCACTAATGATTCCCATTTTTTCATTTTTTTTCAAGATGAAAAAACAATATTGTACAATGTATGAATCAAAACCCATTCCTAATAACAATATTAGCACCACCACACCTTTTACTAAAAATTAAATTCATCCCTTGGACAATGATTTCCCCTACCATCTCAATTCAATATTAAAATATCCAGAAAAATGCAATGAGTAGGGTAAAACTGGATTAAAATAGCTTAAATTATGGATCATCCCAAAAAGGATCATTCATGGTTTATCATAGAAATACATGTATTTATGTGAAGGTGTTTAAAATGAAGTATCATATAAATAAAAATTATGCCAAACTTTTATATATTTATTCATAGTCATATCATTGACAAAATTGATTTTGAGTTATAATAATTTACATGTCCCTAGATCAATCAACAAAATATGATCATGATAAAATATGAATTACATGGTCTCGAAATCTTATCGGGAATGGAAAATTATCTGGGATACTCCTTCATGTCAAGAATTAGAAAATATTAATTAAAATTAAATTTATAAATTTATAGCATAAAAAATAATATATAAATTTAATTTACATGAATAAAATAACTTCATCAAATTATGAGACGTCATTTTAATACCTATTATTCACAAAAGACATTTAACTCTCTATATCACTCATTCAATGTCATTATCATTGATATTTAAAAAATGTAATCATAAGTTTAAAATGGAACTCATGTCTCCTCAATATGTAAATTGAATCATAAATTCAATCCATGTGAATGAAAATCCTAGTATAAATATCTAAAAATGTTTTAGAAAAAAATGTATTAGGTTTTAATATATAATACTAAACTCCCATTTTGTGTGTAGTTTGAGTGTTATACCTCCACAATTTGTGGGATTAAATTATTCATCATGGACCTACTATAGATAATATTTCAATAAATCATAAGGAAAATGTCATTAATAATCTAGTTGAAATAGGGGTTAAAGAAACATTCTAAACTATTTCCTAAACCAGAAATTGAGAGTTTGATAATTAATTTCAATTGATAAATCGTTTAATGATCCCCCAAGTAGGACCTAGGTTTTTAACATCCTACTCAAGGTATGTACCAGCTATTATCTATATTAAGTCAATGTGGGGAGGTTTTTGGATTTGACCCAATATATGTTGGATTTCCAATTTTTAATTTCTTATTTTTAGGTGAGGAATAATCCATGGATTGAGTATTATAGATACATTCTCTTTAAAATAAAGTATAAGTTTCATAGAGGTGTAATATGAATTATGGATAATCCTCCTTATTTTTTTACATGTTGAACATACTCTTCTTTTTAATGTTATTTCTACATATATTCTATATATATTGTATTTTTAAATCCCATGATAGAATTTATATTTTTTGGTTAGAAATTATTCATGAAGAAGGAAAAACATTAATACCATTTTAAAAGTTTAAATACAATGTCTTATATTCCATAGGCTCAATAATATTGACTTATTAGAGGGATTCCTCTAATTCAATTTCAACAAAATCAGGGACTTCCACTTGTTATTATGTTGTATAAGGTGATTTTCTCTTCATAGTCCTATGGAGAAATGTATGGTTTGACTGAATCATAGATTGAAAAAATATTTAGGGATAATCAAATCATATAAAATAAAATAAGAAGATATATAATTAAAAAAAATATCATCTCTTTGTGTTATTTCTGGATCAATTTCATTCCCAATCACAAGTTCATCATGATGTTTCATCTCATTCTACAAGATTTCTATACTGAAATTAGGAAATTCCAATGGAATATACACATTATCCTCTAGTTCAAGTTCATGTTTCACCAAACTCAATTTTTATTTTTCATATTTGGTTTCACACTACATTTTTCTATACTTCAATCTTTTGAAATTGTTCTTTTAAATCAGTGTAAAAAACATATCATTTATCTCAATCTAGTGAGTAATTTTCTCATTAATGATAAAATGATATGTATTGATACATCACATTAATATTAGTGAAATACTTTTTATGGGTTTCTTAATTATATATACTAAAATATTATTCTATCTAATATTTTTTTTAAAAAAAAATATAATACTAATTGGATACAAATAAATGATTCGATTTTTGATGGACACATATTAGGGGCATGGAAAAATAAAATTTCTAGTTTTTTCCTGGGTCTGTATAGTGACTGAATAGGATCATCTCACATGATGAGAATCACTATATGTTAACTTAGTCTTTATAATTCGACTAGGAAGAACATGTTTTTTATTCACTTATAAAAACGATTGTCTCTTTTTATTTTTATTTAAAATATAAAATCATGAAATGATATGGAAACCTATACCACCATTAAATTAAAATACAATCAGAATTAGGATGAATATCCTGGTCATTATTGTTTGTTTAATGGTTTTCATTGTTTTTATTCTTCTTATTTTTTTTTAAATTTAGTCTAATAGTTTTAATTTGAAGTCTCATTCATAAACTACTATTATTTTATTTATTATTAATGATAATATTAATTTTATAAATAAATTTATATCAACATATTATTATAATAAATGTTCCAAGAACAACATAATTGAATGTCTGATACCTCATGGACATTGATCTATCATATTAACTTAAAAAATACAAATGAAAGACATTATTATATGAAGATATTTTTTCCAGCATAAAGGAATGAAATATATTAAAAATTAGAATAAATGTGTTTTTTAGATTAATGTCATGGTGGAAAAACATGACAACCAAAATCATCTAAAATTATCACCATATTAACAAAGAAATGTTAAGAGTTTAATAATGGAATTTAAGAAAAATGTATACCTCCCATAGGCTAAGCCTCGGGTTAGCCCTTTATTATTTAATGAAATAGAACATTGGGGAAATTTGATAAAAATGAGAACAAAATCATAATTTAGAATAAATATATGATTGAATGAGAAAGGTAGAGATAAATAAAAAAAATAAAAAAAAATATAAAAATAAATAAAAATAAATGGGTAGAATGATTAAAAGAACAAGAAGAATAATAAGTAAAAGCATTAGGAGGAGGAGGAGGATGAGAAGTATAATAAGAGAAAATTTAGAGTAGAAGAGGACACATGGTTAATCAATGAGTGAACAATTTTATTTTAGGAAATAAAGTAACCTATTCATAATAATGAACCTAATTAGTAAAAAAGAAAAAGAAAGAAAAAGAAAGAAAATATATCCTTTTCTCAAGTCTCTGTCTTACAATCTGATCACCTATAACATAATGTTAATATTTTTATGTATTTTTAAAACCTTCTTTTGGTTGAGTTTTGGTTGGGTTTCATTTGGAGTTGTTTTCTGAATAATTTTCTAAAAAATCTGGAGGTTGTTTGTACTGGAGCATTATTTTTCATGTCCTGCACACGTTTTAGCCAACCCTGCACCAGTGCCATTTTTCCTAGAGTGGGCTCTGTATAATCTGAGCATTGTTTTCCACAAGAGTTTGCAGTTTCCCTGGAAACTGTGTGGATGGATTTTTCTAGATCTGAAATTTTTATTAAAATTTCTCAATCCTCTTTTTAGGTTCTAAACTAACTTCCAAAGACCCAAAAATGTTTCTCACCTCATTAGAACCACAATGAATGATTCTTGGCCCCTATAAACCCTTCTAGAAACAATATATATCTATGAAAACATCAGTTTATCTCCTTCTGTTTAGTTGAATCCATCTGTTCTCTTCCTCTCTAGATCTCTCTTTTTCACGTTGGGGTTACATAGATCTTGGTATTGATTTGTGGATCTAATACCCTTTGTATCCAGGATCTCAAAACATAGTTTGATTTCGGTTTCTATGATCTTTATTCATTGTGGAAAAATCCCCATTAAGGTTTAATTTTTCGAGATCCTTTGTTTTCTATAGTGGTTCCATTATAATGCCTAATTATTATTGAACCTAATTGCTTTTTTAAATTTTATTGGATAGATTTTAATGAAATTGTTTAGGTTTGATGTAACACACCAATATATTATGAGATATAAATTCTTTTTAATTTCTTATATATATATATATTTTTTATGCTACACCTATATTATCTTGCAGTATACGAAACTATATACTTGGCTTGTGTTACACGCAATAGAGACCTTCGTCGATAGCTTTCGTGGTATGCAATACCGAGTATCACTGAAAAATGATATATTATAATATTATTATGTACTATCCATTTTGAAAAGTACTAACTTAATTTTTAATTTTATAACATTATTAATTATCTTACACGTTCTCTAGAACATGGTATGAGAACAAAATCAAATTTTCGAATAAAATAAGTATTTCTAAAAAAATGTAGTTTTTCCGCCTATTGATGGTGCAACCATTTTAATCTAATTTTTGACAATTTTATAAGCTTAACATGACAAAATAAACTTATTATATTAAATAAGTATATTAAAATTTACATAGGTTAAATTTTTCATATTTCTATGATAACATTCATATTTTGATGAATAGTAAAAATACGATAAATTTTACGTAAAAGAAACTTTTATCATCGAGGTAATTTATATGGATAAATTATAATATTTAATGGTTTTAATGTATATATAGAATATATTTTTATCATTTAATATAATGTATGTTGTTATCATTAATTTTACATTGAATTCATAGGTAAAAACATTTCAATCTTTTGTAATGTTTTAAACAAAAACCCATTTTTTTAAACAACGAGATTAATTTTAAATTAATTACTACAACTAATGTTCATTTAATTTGGAAAAATGGATTACATATTTGGAACCATCAGGTCTGAATTATGTTAATATGAAACTTTTATTTTTAGGAATTGTGAATATTAATTACGGTAAATATTATTTATTACAGTTAAAGGTAAATCATGTAATTTACGGTAAAAATAATATTATAAAATTACTCTAACACATGTCATAATTAAATTGAATGATTATATTTCGTCCTAAAATATACTTGGGTCGATATGGTATCTATTTTAACCCACTTTTATGTGATTAAGACCTTTAATTTATTCTATTTAAAGGAAAGTGAAATATGTCTAACACAAACACTAATAATTAAATTATTTTTAATATAAGGTTATGCAGAATATAAATTCTATTATAAATACTCATTTAAAAGGTAAAATTGTTTTATTGATTACTATAATTTATTTGTTATTTTTATGAAACATTTAATTCCTTTAATTTCTTATACATTAATGATCATGAAATTATTTATTTAGTTAAAAATCAATAATATAGTTTTTATTAAAATAATAATCCACATTAAAAGTCCCAAAAAATTGACCAAAACTTATTGGTCAAGTATATATAAACCATAATCATTAAATTATAGTATTTTTGATAATTTTTAGCCTTATAAAAGTTATTATGACACTTATATTATTTTATTTTAAATGATGATAAAGTTGTCACTTTCATAATTTAATTGAAATAACATTTTTAATGTTGGGTTTTGTAGAACATAAATTCAACTAAAAGTGTTATTAATAAAGAAATTAGATTAATCTTCGTCGTATTATTTTATTTTTAATTTTTATGAAACGAATAATCATATTAATTATTTATAAAATGAATATTGAAGTAATTATTATATTTAGAGAAATACCAAATAAATGGTTTTAAAAATATTAAAATAAATATTATATTAACTTATTAATGTGCTCCACTAATTTTCTATATGGATATTACATGTTAGGAATCTATTAAAAATTTGTGTTCGAATATATCTTTTGTGAGGATTTTATTTCAGTTCAAATAATTGAATAGTGTAAAAATTGACACAATTGATATTTTATAAATATAACATATTAGTAAAGTGTTAAAAATCACAAAAATATTTACAACTTACAAATTTTAAATTATTCAGTTGAAAATATCAAAATTTATCTAATTATTGAAAATTCACAACACATATGTACGTATTTATAACAATTTAAAATTTTGAATATTATTACCACTACTAAAATTAAATAGATTAAATAAGGATAAATCTAAATGATAATGTTTAAAATAAATTACATACATGTTTAAATTTTAGTGGATAATGAGATTAAAACCCTGTATCATCTCATTATTTAAATTCAGTCATTTATTGAGGTGTTTATGTGGGGTTGTAGATTATTATAAATTAACATTTTGGAGGTTTCTAACAGCGCTCATCTCCCCTCTTATAAAAGGGAACCTCCTACCTCTTCTCTTCAATCCATTTTGAGCTTTCAAACACGACCAACAACTATCCATTTCCATTATAATTTTCCCTATTAACTTAATAGAAGTCATGTTCTTTTTCAAAGACCATTTTCAGTGTCTTATGAGGAGTTTTAGAAGAGGCACATCGAAGAAAAGGTAATATCCTTCACCGATTCTTTCAAATTTATTTTTCTTTTACTTGCTCTATATTAGTTATTTTGTTATTAAGAAATAACTATAGTATCACTTGTAAACTTATATATCATTATTAAAATGAAACTACCATATTATATCTTTTATCAATCCTATAAAAAATAATATCACCACAACTGTGTACGTAAGGCTTAATATCTCCACGTCATGGTGTAATTTGTTTTTCATCACCAAAATACTTGGATGTGTGTAATGTTGGATGAAATAACTATATGAGATTATTTTAAAATAATTCTTATTAGTAATATATTATACACCATACACTTCAATACAATTCCAGAATCATGGAAATGATATAGTTGCTCGTGCATACGTATGGTCTACCCTCTACACGATGTGATGTGATTCGTTCTACATGATATTAACTGAATGATCATTATATAAATGAATTGAAGGAATTAATATTACATATATTATACTAATAAATTTTTTAAATGATATAACTATAACCTAAAAAGAGGAATTAGAATTTATTCGACAAAACATGCATAATAACATAAAGTAGTTAACACCCGAATAACGAGTAACAGTGAAACGTTACTAATAAACCAATAAGAATATGACCATATATGATATCATAAAAATGAATATGAATATAGAATAAGTCTATGACATTATTTTAATCATTATACAGGATGTTTGGATACGTACAAAGAAATCAATCTCAAGGTAAGGTATTATTATTCCAATCTCGTTCTTATACGAGATTTTTTATTCTTAAGTATTTACTGGGGTTATATTTATCTTCCATGTCTATGTTTGATAAAAAAATGTTTCCATAATGTTTTTATTAATCTTAAATGTATTTTTATAGTCTATTTTATCTATTTTTTAATTTTACTATGTGTTATGGAAGAAATGTTTCTTTTGTTTACCACACGAGGTACTTTTTGAATTTTCTGGGAAAATTACGTGGAGATGATTTTTTTAAATTATACGACGTGAAAAAATTTTTAAAATTTCATAAATCATTATTTACAAAAATCATCCTATAAAATATTTTATTATTATTTTCAACAAAATTTGTTTCTTTTAAAATTCCACATCATTTTGTGAAAAGAAAATGATTTGAAATAAAAAAAGGATATTTTCCCCAAAAATTCATTTTAAGTGTTTTATAAAAACTATTTTCCATATAAGATAACATTCTTTAATATGGATATGTTTCATGAGTAATGTCTATATTATTTATAGGGATTTATTTTTTTGTGATGAAATTATATCCATTTCTTTATATGGATTATGTTATGATGGGATGATGTATATAAAACCCATCTTAGTCATTGGGTTATGATGAATGATTTATGTTTATTTTTTTGCACATGAATGAATGATATCATTATGAGATGGCTGGGGCACATATCACCCTACAATGAATTGGGTAAAAATTTATATCTCATGATATAGACATGGCTGGAATGGAAAGTAAATCTGGTTCGATATTACAGGGCTGGAACAGCAAGTAAACCTGGTTCACTAATAGACTTTATCCACTATGATGGTCTTGTTCATAATGCCTTGGCTTCTATGGAAATAATATCATGTTCTTAATTTGTCTTGTACAATTACAATTTTTATTCCAATGCTATTTTATCATGATTAATGTTCCTTTTTGATTTATTCCTTATGTACTACCGATATTTATGTCATTACAAGTGATTTTGATATTTTATTTTCATTCTTTTATGTTCAAATGTTTATGGGTTGACTTATGTTCTCTATGTTTACAATTACTGAGCATTTGAGCTCACCGTTTTTATGTTTTCTTTTTCCCAGGATATAAAATAATGGTTTTAGGTAAGAAAACAAATGGAGATGATTTTTATGGTAGATGTTGATGATCTTTCACCATGATTAGAATATTTTGTTCCGAGTTTCCAAATATAATAAACGACTACAGTCTTTGGGTGTCTATTTTTGTTATGTATTAAGTTTTCTACAAAATTAATTTAATTTGTGTGTATGTAAAGATTTGGGTCCTTATAGTTGGTATTAGAGTGAAGGTATAGTTACCCTTTGGAAACTAGGATGCCAAAACTTTAGTGAGATCCCTAGAGTTATTTCTGAGGTATGTATGGGGTTATCCCAAAGGTTAAGTATAAGTATAGGTTAAAATCCTAGAATTATGATAATGATCATGAATAAACTGTGATTAAACCTAACATATTATAGATTTAATGCACTCCCCCTTGATTATGTTGTATTCCTAGTATGATTTTTTCCTCTCACACAATTATTTTTGGGTTTTATAAAATGGCTCGAAACTGGATGATTCATGTTAATGTAGAATACGATGGACAATGGAATGATATTCTTCATGAGAAACCAAATGAAATGGGATTTGGAAGAAAAAACATCGTTCTTATTTCTAATCAACACTCTCATAATATGATCAATAATCTCAACTTTGGTAAGTTTCCAGACTCATCTAATAAGAGAAATATAGAGTTTAATAATGATCATATATGAAAGATATTTCAAATTCTCTCATGTAAATCATTTTGGAAGAGGCATCAAGGAGAATGTTTCAATAGAAATGGAAGATTGATTGGGTGTTGAAAGGATGGACACAGAGACTTCAATTGAAAATGAAAAGGTTCAGTTAACACAATGGACAAGGATTATGGGATTTCTAAGAAAACAAAAATAGTTAAATGTTTTAAATGTGGGACGTACAGGAATTATGAAAACCAATTCTCTAAGAGAAAATCTCATGAAGAGAATCAGCATGGTCATATGGGTTGTATTTATGTTGATGATGACAAAGAGACTACCAATTAAATATGAAATGAATGAATTGTTGAGGAAATATGATGAAGCTCATTCAATGGTTTAAGAAGGTAGTGGAATGCTTACTTGTTTATCAAGAGTAATGTTGTATAAGTAATTTCATGGTAGAATGAAATAATGAAACATCTAAGTATTATTACATAATTGTTTTTCCTTATGTTTTGGAGTGTATATATTTAATGGAACTCGAAACCATGAATGATTATTCATATATTTTTGGAAAGAACCTAATATGAACATAAGGAAGGGATAAAGAGATAATGAAATGTTCGATAGAATTAATGAGCTCATGATTGATATAAGGACAAAGTGATATCATGGTTTGAGTATATAAAATTTTTTGGATTTTGGTATGTTGAAAGAGTTAACTTTCTATAGTATTCATGTTTTCACAAAGGTTTTATGGTAATTCATGATTCAATAGAATATATGATTCAAGTATTCAAAATATGTGAATGTGTCAAAGAAGATATATCTTATAATATATGGGGGATAAATAATTGTATTCGGATGACCTCTATTGTAATATTTTTCATTATACTATGAGATTGGACATAAGTATTTTAGATAAGCCTAATGATTGGGATGTATTAATATTGAAATCAGATAGTATTTTTTATGTATATAACATTTTGATATTATTTTTGGAATTTTATAATAGTATTGTTTTAGAAAAAGGACAACCCGCAGGATAGGAAACAACCTGTCATGTCGGAAAAAGCAGTGGGAATCGAACTGAAAAACGAAATGAGACACGAATTAATCTCCTACCACTGGCCTACAAGAAGTCCCTCATTTTTAGAAATTAGTTTTATTTTATTAAACAGTATGATAGATGAAGTATAAGTCCATTTTTGGAACCATATACGATTAACCTCACCATTGATGGACTTATAAATATTTAATATCTTGTGCTAACATTTTTTATGATAGTGACAGATGGAATGACCTATCATTCTATTGCATGATCTTCTAACACTTATAGATTGAAAAATTAATCTTCATTTCTTTAACTAAGAGTCGGAGTGGAAATTGTTCATGGTACAAACAACAGTGAGATTGTACTAAAATCAAGTAAACATTTATTCTCCTGAAAAATTCTTCAACTATAGGGAAAAGATCATGTGAACCAAATTGTTATCCTCATACATTATTATCCAATGAATCAGATAGTACCTTATATCATCACAAATTTATGGGTTTGGGATTGTGGGATTTTTCATAACCATGTTCACAACCACTCTCCATCAGAACTTGATGGTTATATTTCTCTTCCATATCTATGTTTTCACTTATGTGGAAACCCAGTGATGAGTTAATTTGGGTAACCATTATATTTTTTACATTAGTTTTCAAATTAATTTTTGTATTCCTCTTTATGATATGAGGATCTATGAGAGATACTTTCAATAAGAAAACCATTTATAACCCCGATGAATTTCGAGGGAGAAATTCATTTTATGGGGGATAGAATGTAACAACCCGAGATTTTATGTGATATATTCATTGAAATATCTTTGATATCTTATATTGTATGATTAACCTAGATTTTCATGTAGTATACCAAACAATATACTTGTCTTGTGTTTACACGCAAGAGAGACCTTCCTCGATAGCGTGCATGGTACATAATACTGAGTTTTACTAAATAATGATTTATTAGAATATTATTATAAACTAGCCATTAGGAGTAGTATTAACCAAATTTTTAATTTTATAACATTATAATTCATATTAAACATTTTCTAGAACATGGTGTGAGAACAAAATCAATTTTTTGTATAAAGGAAGTATTTTTTTAAAAATGCCGTTTTTCGGCCTTTTGATGGAACACCCATTTTAATCTAATTTTTCAAATGTTTATAAGGTGAATCTGAAAAATTAAACTAATTATATTCATTAAGTATATAAAAGTTTACTTTGGATAAAATTTTCATATTTTTATGATAAATTTCATATTTTTATAAATAGTAAAAATATGTTAAATTTTAATTAAAAGAAACTTTTTTCATCGAGATAATTTATATTTTTAATTTATAATATTTAATGGTTTTAAATTATAAATAGAATATATTATTACCATTTAATATAATTTTTGTCATTATCATTAATTTTACATTGAATTCATAGGTACAAACATTTCACTCTTTTGCAATGTTTTAAATGAAAACCTACTTTTTCAACAATGGGATTATTTTTAATTTAATTAATTCAAATTATGTGTCTTGAATTTGGAAAAATGGATTCCATATTTAGAATCACTAGTTCCAAAATATGTTAATAAGCTACTTTTATTTTAAGTCAATAAGAATAGTAACTATAGTAAATTTTATTTACCACATTTAAAGGTAAATCAGGTAATTAATAGTAAAAAAAATATTAAAAAATTACCCTAACACTTGTCTTAATATAATTGGATGGTTATATTTCTACCGAAAATATACTGTGGTCGATATGGTATGTATTGGAACCCACTTGCATGTGATTAAGACCTTTAATTTATTTTATTTAAAGGAAAGTGAAATATGTCTCACACAAACTTTAATAATTAAATTATTTTTAATAAAAGGTTATACAGAATATAAATTTTATTATAATAAGTCATCTGAAAGATAAGATGTATTTATATATTATTCTAATTTATTTGTAATTTTTAAGAAACATTTAATTACTTTAATATCTTATAAATTATTCATCAATAAATTATTTTTTTTGTGAAAAATAAATAATATCGTTTTTATTAGAATAATAATACATGTTAAAAGGCCCAAACACTTGACCAAAACGTATTGGTCAAGTATATATAAAACATAATCATCCAAGGGTCGAATTTATAATAATTTGGAGCCTTATAAAAGGGATTTTGACCCTTATATTGTTTTATTTTTTATGATGTCAAAGTTGTCACCTTCATAATTTAATAAACATAACATTTTTTAAAGATGGGGTTTTTAAAAGTTAAATTAAACTAAAAAGATTATTAATAAAGATATTAGATTTATATATATTATACTATTGTATTTTAAATTGTTACGCAACAAATATGTATATTAAAAAATTATAAAAAATGTTGTAATTATTAATTTATTATGAGAAGTATCAAATAAATGGTTTTAAAAATATTAAAATTGATATCATATTAAATTATTAATGTGGTCTAAGAATTTTAAAGTTGTATATTACCTAATAGGAATCTATTAAATATTTCTTTCGAATATATCTTTTGTGTGTGTTTTATATAAATTCAAATTACTGCATAGTGTCAAAATTGACACTATTGATATTTTATAAAATTAATATATTATTAAATTTATTAAAAATAACAAAAATATTTAAATATTACAAATTGAAAATTATATGGCCGAGAATGCCATAATGTATCTAATTATATACAAGTCACTACACATAATTATGTATTTATAACAAATTAAAATTTAGAATATTATTAACATAAATAAATTTTAATTAATTAAATAAGGGTAAATAAAAAAACAATATTTAAAATAAATTACAAACATGTTGAAATTTTATTAGTTGATGATATTAAAACCCTACCTCATTACATATTCTAATTTGTGTCATTTTTTGAGGTTTTTATGTGTGGTTTGAGTTTATTATAAATTAGTATTTTGTAGGTTTCCAAAAGTTCCTCTCTCCTCTCTTATAAAAGGGCTCCTCCTCCCTCTTATCTTCACTACCTTTTGTGATTTCAAACTCAGCCAATACTTATCCATTTCCCTTATCCACGTCTTTATAAACATACTTGAAGTCCTGGTCTTCTTCAAAGGCCAAATTTAGTGTACTAAGAAGAGGTTTAGAAGTGGCACGTCGAAGAAGAGATAATATCGTTTACTGATTATTTAAAACATATTCTTATTCTTATACTTCATCTATATTAGTTATTTCATTATTAAGTAATAACTCATGTATCACTAGTTTACTGATATGTTATTATGTTTATAAAACCACCATATTAAATCTTTTATCCAACCTATGAAAAATAAAATCACCATGTGTGAGTACATACGGCTTACAGTCTCCACGCCATGGTGTAATCAGTTTTTCATCACCAACATACATTAATGTGTATAATTATGGAAAAAATATGTATATGTGATTGTTGTAATATTATAATTAATCTGAAAATATTGTACACCATATACTTCAATACAATTCCACAATCATGGGAATGATATCGTCGCTCGTGCGTACGTACTCTCTATTGTCTCCATGACGTGATGTGATTCGTTTTACATGATATTTATTAAATAATGATTATATAAATGAATTTAATGAATTAAAATGATATATATTATACTAATACAATTATGTAAATGATATAAATATAACCTTAAAATATTAATAATAATTTATCCGACAAAACATGTATAATAACATAAAGTAGTTAACACCTGAATAATGAGTAATAATGAAATGTTAATAATAAACCGATAAAAATATGACCATATATGATATCATAAAAATGAATATGAATATGGGATAATTCAATGAAATTATTTAAATAATTACACATGAGGTTATGATACATACAAAGTAATCGAACATAAGGTAAGTGATAATGTTTCAATATCATTCTTATCTGAGAATGTTTATTTGTAAGTATTTGCTGGGGTTACATTTATCATCCATGTCCATGTTTTATAAAAAATGTTTTCATAATTTTTTTAATAATCCTCCATGTATTTTTAATGTCTTGTTTAACTCTTTATGACTTTTACTATGTGGTATGGAAGGAATCAATCTTTTTATTACCATACAAGATACTCTTTTGACTATTCCAGTAGAAGTACAATGAGAATATTTTTTAACTTATACGACGTGAACAGATTTTTTCGATTTCAAAATGCCTTATTTCCATAAAGCATCCTCTACCAGATTTCATGATTTTATTCAAAAAAAATATTTTCTTTTAAATGTGTATGTCATCTTGAGAAAAGAAAATGATTTGAAATATGAAAGGATTTTTTTCATCAAGAATTCATTTCAAGTGTTTTATCAAAACTATTTTCCATCTATAATGAAATTATTTATTATGGATATTTTTCATGTATAATGTGCCTATTATTTTCATGGTTTTATTTTGATTATGATGAAATTATATCCATTATTTTATATTGATTATGTTATGATGGGATGATGTATATGAAACCCATTTTATTCATTGTGTTATGATAAATGATTTAAGTTTATTTACTGTCACCTTAAAGAATGATTTCATCATGAGATGGTTGGGAACTGTATATCCCTCTAATTTATTTGGTATATATTAATATCTCATCAGTTATACATGGATAGAATGGAACATAAATCTGGTTTAGTATTAGAGGTTCGGAATGGCAAGTAAACTCATTTTAGTAATGATCTTTCTCCTCTATGATGGTTGTGGCAGCAATGCCTTGGCTACTATTGAAATCATATCATCTGCTTAATGGTTTTCCATAATTGCATGTTTTATTCCAATGCTGTTTTATCATAATTAATGTTCCTTTATGATCAATTCCTTATATACTGCCGAGATTTATGTCATTACTCATTATTTTGATGTTTTATTTTCATGTTTTTACATTTAAATTTTTATGGATTATTTTTTTCTCCATGTTTACCCTTACTAAGCATTTTATCTCACCATTTTTATGTTTTCATTTCACCAGGATATAATGAAATATTTTATTTAAGAAAACAAAAGGGGAAGATCTTTATGGGAGATGTTGAAGATCTTTCAACCTGATTAGATGATTTTGTTCCGAGTTTCCAAAGACACTAAACTAATAAAATATTTTGGCGTCTATTTTTGTTATGTATTATGTATTCTGCACATGTAATTTAATGTCTATGTATGTAATGATTTGGGTCTCTACATTTGAATCAAATGGATTTCAATCCTTTTGTTGTAAAACCCCAATTTTGAGGAATTGGGGGTATTGTGAAAAATGGACTTTTCGCATAGATTTTTATTTTTATGAGATTTAAATTGTTCCATTAAAATTATGGTTTTGATGGGAATTGAATCAATTAAAATGTTGATTTTAATTGAAGAAAAATTAATTTGATGGAAATTTTAGGTCTCTTCTTAGAGAAAAATAATTTTTTTCTTTAAAATCTTTGAGAAAAATGGAATATTTTAAGTGGTTAATGGGATGAATTTAATTTTATAATTGAAAATAAATTTCCCATCATTGATTTTTACTTGAGAACATGAAATCCTTATGTTGTTAGTGAGTTATTTTGTGTGTAACTTTACAATTATACAATGTTCTAAAATATTATATCAAGACATTGTATTCCTTAACCAATAGGGATGAGATCCCCTTACCTTTGGCCTAAAAGAGAGTATTTTCATACATTGGCATACTCATAGTGTTGGATACCTATATCCTAGAATAATAATAAATATTTGAAAAATTATCATGTTACATTCTTGTTTTCATTTTTTAATGTGTATATATGCCATTTTTTTAAACTTTTTTTCAGGCCTTGAGAATTTATAAAGAATATTTATATAAAATGATTATTGAATCCATTTTCTTTTTATAAAAGGTATAATTTTATTAAAGGAAATTTCCATCTTTTGAAATGTTTTCTATCATTTCTAATGTTTATAATGAATTTTTAAAAGGAATTTGTATCTTTTAAATTGTAGAGCATTAATTTTTTTAATATTATTTCATAATGCCAAACCTATTTGTTTTCAAATTGAAAGAACATTTTTTCAATTGATATTGGAATATATTACAGATTATTTTGGCGAAATCATACTGAGATTCGGATCAGACACTACTTGTGCCTTTAATTGTTTTTAGATTATCTCATTCCATGTTTGATCAAAGGAAAATGATTACTTAGAGGTGGATCATGCGGCTGAGATTTAGACTGTCTGAATTTTGTCTATATGGAAATTCTGTTATTTTCCCTATCTTGTACTTCAGTTGTAGTACATTGGCGATTATGATTGTTTAACTTCTTGTACTTTAATCCTAGTGTATTTTTCCATTGTTATGCATAATGTCTTGTTTTTTTTTCATTCTGCAATGTTAGTGAAAAAATACTTACCACATTTAAATTTTATGATGCCAAAAACTAGTAGTCTACCTTTGGGGATTAGTTACACGCTTTGGTCTATATTAGGAAAAAATTGTTATCAAGTTAACAGTATACCCATGTTGGTCCATGACAATGTCGTATTATAGGGAGGATAAGATTTTTTCATTGAGATAGTAAGCATTGTGGAATATTATTAGGACAAAGGTTGTTTCTGTGATTGATTTTCAAGACATATCTCACCACAATATATCTTATGTATCCAGTGTTGGTATGGGAAATACGTCTTGAGGTTTAGTTCTATTATTTTCCTTATTTTTTTCTGGATAGAATTAAATAAAAATATTCTTTAAACTATCTATTGGGAATAATTTCCATCTTTTCTCATTTTGAGCATTACCAAATTTCTTTCTTATTTTCTACAAAGGTTTTGTATAGTCATGTCTTTGAGAAGACATGTGAATCAAACCCAGGAGGAAGATGCTCATGAACCTTAGAGAGAAAATCTCGTTGTGGGTCCGAATCTGATTGATGTGATCGTGCACCCAATCCTAGCTTTGGGACATGAACCACCTCAAGTTTCTGTTTAGGATCCCATTGTGGAACCTCATAGAGACATTATAAAAATTAGTTCTCAAGAGTTAATTATATAGAAAAAAGAACCTTTTAAAGGCTCAAAATACCTTTAAAATGATGGGGAGTGGTTGAGTAGTTTGGAATTCTTATTTTGGTTTTTGGAAACACCCGATTAGATAAATGTGATGTGTGCCAATTTCATGCTGGAAATATAGAGAAGAAGTTGGTGTGACACTATAGCGACAACGTCGAAATATGAGTGCTTAGAGTGGAAAGAATTCATTGTAATTTTCACCAACCAATTCTATATAGATTCAATGTTCTTTGACAAGTTATTATGATCAGTTATCTTTATCTGTATCTATATTTATTTATGCTTTTTCCCTTGTCCAAATATTCACCAGCCACATAACATCACTTATACAGAAACCTAGCTATGAGTCACATTCAATAACTATTATGTTTCCAACTCTCCCTTTTTAAAATGTCTCTTGTTATTCTCTTTATGTAATGTTTGTCCTTCCAAAATGAGATTTAATGTATTAAAACATTTTTTATCCAAAATATTTTTTAGGGATGAATTTATTTTATGGTGGGTAGAATGTTACGCCCAATGTTTTTATTAACTATTTCCTTTGAATAAATTAAATTTACCTTATTGTTTTCATTTCATGCTACAAAAAGATAATATTTCATTAAATTAAACAAAATTCTAAGAATGTGCTACACATAACATCTATTTTTATATTTCTTTTCATGAACCACTAAATTTATCTTCTATTATTTGAAAAACCATTATTTTTTGTGATCATATGTTAAATGACATAATGAGTTTTATCGAACTTCAATACACTATAGATAATAATATTTAAATAATATTATAGTGATCACCTAGCCATTGTAATGAAAGATACAAATTCGATTAAATAAACTATGAAACTATAGTTTATACAATTGTATATAATCTAACTCGTTGGTTATCAATTTGTTAGAAATGAAAATAAAATCTAATTGAATATCAAGGATGAGTTGTATGAAACAATATGTTTCTTCCCACAATATTGTTTTATCATAACAAAAAAATAAATAATTATTAGTGTTATTTATTAATGAATATTATATATTATATATCTATCCAAATGTTGTTATATTAATCAAATAAGTTTTATAGGCATAAAATATGAAAAAACTAAATTTTAATCATAAAAAAGTTGCAGTTTCCTAAAATATTTTTATAGTCTTTTAATTAAATACATGATTTGAAACTAATTTATGTCATTTTTTTAATATTTATTTTACGAAATAATTTTTATTTTTGAAATATGAATGTTATAATTTCTTAAGGTTGATGTATTTTTTTTTTTTCTCAAATATTTTATTTTTCTACGAATATTGATAAATACAAAATTTTACGTGAAAATAAATGTAACACCCCAAGCTTCTACGGTACGTTTCCCTTCGAATAATGCGATAGCGTGTGTTGTACGCAACCTCGAGTTCTAACACACACCACAACTAATTAAACTAGCCGTTGTGAATAGTAATACCTACTTTTTGAAATCATATATATTTTATATTTCAAAATGGACTTCATTTTTGGATTCGGAATATCGAAATTATCCTAGGGTGAAATTTTGGTACTTTTCGGATAACTTTTATATTTTGATGAATAGTGAAAATTACTAAATTTTAATTAAAAACAACTTTTTTAATAAAAATAATTAATAGTGATAAATTATGAATTTTAGTGGTTTTAAAGTATATTTAGAATATATTTTTACATTTTAATATAATGTTGTTCATTGGACATAATTTTACAATTAAACCGAACATAAACAAGTGTCAATCTTTTGATAGTTATTATCTCTTAAAAACACGCTTTTTGTTTTGACAGCGGGAATTAATTTTAAATTAATTTCTGCCACTTCTGTGTTTTGAATTTAGGAAAATGGATTCCATATTTGGAATCAGGATGTTCAAATTTTGTAAATAGGTAACTTTTATTTTGAGACATTTTGAATAATTACTGCGGTAAATATTTTATTTACCATGGTTAAAGGGTAAATCAGGTAAATAAGGGTTAAAAAATAATATTATAATAATACAAAATTACCCTAAAACGTGTCCTAACCTTATTGGTGGACACATACCCGACCATGGGCATCCTTGGGTCAATTTGGGGACCCCTTGGAGCCACTTGTATGTGGTAGGGACACATTATATTAATAAAGTTAAAATAAAAATAAAAATGGCATAAGCTTACATCTTTTATAAGAACAATTTTTACATAGGGTTATACATGTTGGATTTTCGATTATAAATATTAATTAGAAAGCTAAAAAGATTTCCTACATAATGATGTTTTATTTATAATTTTTAGACATTAAATAATTTATTTTATTTATGACACAATGATGATGCAGTAATTACTAAAATAGTAAAAAATTAACATAATTGATATTATAAATACCCAAATAAATATAATATGAAACTTTTAATGAATTAAACTAATTTTCTAGGATAATATGATATATTAGGATTGATTTAATTGACTTTGTTCGAAGTAATCAATCTGTTATGAGTTTCACAAAAATCAACTATTGAATAGTGTCAAAATTGACATAAAAGAGTTCTTAAAACAAATATTATATTATTAATTGCTAATAAATTCCTAAAAATCTAAGGTTCGGCCAAGAGACTTATATTATGATAGGTTAATCATTAATGGACAACTTGGGGGTCGCTTGGATGTATATAGTAAGTTTATTAAACATATTATATAAAAATACAAAGAGACATTGTAAAAGTGAAACTAATTAACTTAGAGTTAATACTTAAAGATAAGGTTAATATAAGTACCCAAACCTGTCTAAATTCTATTGGTTGAGTGGTTTTCGACCAATACCCAACTTAACCTTTGAATAGTCAACTTTGGAGCCATTAAAAACCGAATATGAATTTATTATAAATTAATATTTCTAGCTTTTCCAAAGGTGCCCCTCACCCCTCTTATAAAAGGGCACTCCTCCTTCTCATTTCTTCACACCTCTAAAGCCTTTTGGTTCGGCCAAACTCTGCCCAAATACTCTCCCAACATCCCCCACTACAACCTAGGGGCCTTAGTTTGATCAGAAAGCCAACCTAAGGAGCCCTTTTGATCAAATCAAAAGGAAGAACCCGAAGAAGAGGTAATGTTTTCACCACCCTTTTCTAAGTTCATTTCTTCTTCCACTTCTTCTTACTTTGTTCTTACCATTCTAAAATAATAACTCCAGTATCTCACATATACTGTGATGTTATTATAAGTATGGTACAACCATATTCAGTATTCTATCCACCCTTTGAATAACATGTCACCATACGTGCGTACGTACGGCTTACCGTCTCCACGTCGTGGTGTAATTGTTATTCAATATAATATTATTTGGATGGGTATAATAATGATGTGTAACTCATGTAAATAATAAATATAACATGTTAATGATTCTGTATATATGATATACCATTCATTTATATATTATTTTAATATCAAAAGAATGATATTGTCGCTCGTGCGTACGTACGGACTACCGTCTCCACGAACGCGATGAGATTCATTCTCCATCGTATCCATTCAAGTATAATTATCATTTTATGATTTAAAAATGATGTTTAAGGACTTGATATCATTATGGATATGAATAATATACAACAAACATGGCTTATGTAACAAAACATATAAAAGAAAATGAGTAAGTTAACACCCGAAACGATGATAATTTTAAGATATTATTAATAAATCAATGTTAAAAGATCATATATGATATCATATTAATATATATGATTCTTGTATAATTTAATAACAATTATTTCACCATTATACAGGAGGTTAACCTACCCCAACCAAGGAAAAGTACAAGGTAAGGGTTATTTCACAATCTCTTCATTATCCGAGGTTGTTTATATGTAATAATCTACTGGGATCTCTTTATCATCCACATCCATGTTTCTTAAAAATGTATTTCAACACATTTTTACTATTTACAAGAATATGGGTTAAAGTCATTTATACCCTTTTTTGACTTTTTATAAGAGGTTTATAAAGGAATCTTTCCGTCGTTTTCAAAACAAGGTCCTTTTTAACCTTTTCGACAGAATTGAGGTAAGAATGTTTTTTTTAACTTATACGGCGGGTGCGGTTATTTTACGCCGTTATAAAATCTTCAAAGCTTTCCTTACAAGCTTATAATAATATTTTCAAAGAAAATGTTTTATTTTATATGGATCTTAAATGATTTCAAAATAAAAGGAGATACTTCTTTAAAAAGAATTTTGATTTCATCTATGTCAACATCCTTTGATGGATTTTAAGATTATTTCAAGTTGATTTATTATGATACAAAACTTCTATATTGTATTGAAGGTTTTGTGATATGTTTGACTGTGGATGTGCTATTTTTATACCATTCATAGTTTATGGTGAAATTATTGACATTTCGTATGCTAGTTTTAATGCGAATGTTTATGTTATGTTTAAACCTTTTCATATGGGAATGCATTGGACTTAATAAGTGACGGGTGGAGCCCGCTATAGCTCCTCGATGCATCGGTAGGTCTCATGAGACAAACTAGTGTCTTGGCACAAGGCCATGACAAAATCTTATTTGTAGTATTGGCATGAGGCCTTGGCTATGTGGTTATGATAGTCTGGCATTATGCATTCCAACATTATGAAAGTGGTTATTGATTTTTGCATGTGATTATTCGATTAGTAGAATATCCATGTGAATAAGTTAATGGCATTATTTCATTTTATTTATGCCATACTATGTTAAATGTTCAAGTTTAAAAGGCTTTTGTTTTAGTTATACATTGCCTTAAATGTTTATTTTTATTTATGAAAGTTTCCTCTATATTGTTATCCTTACTGGGCATTTGAGCTCACCCCTTTTCTATGTTTTATTTTTCCCAGGTAGTGAAGAAGTAAATTATGAATGACTTGCAGGGATATTATGAGGGGTTAATAGTGTGGATATGAAGACTTTGTTGTTGTAGTAGTTTTTCACTTTGAAATGTAATGTAAAACTTTATGATTATATCTAGTGTTTCCAAGGCTACTAAACCAATCGGTCTTTCGAGATTTGATCTTTCTTGTGATCATGCCAATGTTATGTAATTAATGCACCGACTCTGGGCAACTGGGGTCGGGGCGTTACAGTTGGTATCAGAGGAGGTTTAGTACAAACCTTGGAAGCTAGATTTAGATAAACTCTGATTAGAGCACGTAGACCTAATATGAACTTTGAGGATTAGTATAGAAGAACTTCCTAGAATTTTGGTATTGTAGAGACTTTGTGAGTTTTCCGAGCAATACATCCCTGTCTGGATACGAGCAGGTAGAGGCGGCTCTGGCACAGATGTACCTAGGGGTAAAACCCGAAAACACCGCTTTGAGCTAGACTCGAACGGGAACTGGTGCACGACAACGGGCCCTGCTGCACTCTTGGTTACGACACTCCCGGGGGATATGCTTAGGATAACTCTCACTTTCTTTACAAATCATTATTAAGGGTTTATGAGTATATACTTCCTCAAAGAAAACATATTTATGATTATGGATTATATCCATAGATAGTTCAATTTATGTTTAGTGTTTTATAAGTATGGGATTATGTATTTTGATGCATAAACTGATCTAGTTTATGCCATTTTTTAGAAATGGCGCCTAGTGGAAGAAATGGAAACCGTATCAATGCACGCACTCCATGTAGGGATTGCCCTCCTGCTCAAGATAATTATAGTGGGGCTGGTGATGCAACTGGTGCTGATCAGCTAATCACCGTACTGGGACAACTTACTCAGGTTATGAATAATAACCTTACCCGTATGGAGCACCCTGATCCGCAGCGTGGAGGATCAATGTTAGATCGATTCATGAGACAACAACCACCAACGTTCAATGGGAGTACAAATCCCGTAGTAGCTGAGCAATGGATATTTTCCCTAGAGAAAATATTTCAGGCTTTGGGGAGCAGTGAAAGGGAAAAAGTTATCATGGCAGTTTACCGCCTCACTGGAGATGCTGATCAATGGTGGTCATTGATTCAAAATACGAAGGAAGATGATGAAGTATCAAATATGGAATGGAGGGAGTTCAAAGATCTGTTTTTAGAAAAATACTTCCCTCGCGACCATCGAGCAGATATGGAAAGGCAATTTCTGAGTCTGAGACAAAAGGAGGATGAGAATGTCACAAAGTATGAGGCTAACTTTACAGGGTTAGCGAGGTACGCTGGTGATTATATTCGCAACCCAAGAAGTAAGATTTATCGTTTCTTTGATGGGTTAAAACCATTTCTCCGTCGAGCATTAGTCTCACAATCCTTTTCATCGTACGAAGACATTGTCTCATGTGCTATCAAGACCGAAAAGGAATTCTCTAAGTCTTATGACTTTAAAGCAAAGCAAGAGAAGAAGAGACCTGCTGATCAATCTGGGAATGGAAATAAGGGGAAGAAGGGAAAGGTTGAATATCCATCTTGTGGTAAGTGCGGGAAGAAACACCCCGGTGCTTGCCTGAAGGGAATGGGAGTCTGTTACAAGTGTGGTGAAAAAGGCCACCAAGCTCATGATTGCAAGGGGAAGAAGGAAGCTACCAACGTTCAGTGCTACAATTGCAGGGAGATGGGGCATTATGCAAATGCATGTCCTAAGCGTCAGGAGAACTTACCTCAGAAAATGCCAAGGGATCAAGTCCAGGCTTATGCTATCACTACTGCTGAGGTAGAAGCTCCGAAAGATGTGGTGGCAGGTAATTTAATGGTTTCCTCAAGTTTAGCAAATGCATTATTTGATTCTGGATCATCGCATTGTTTCATATCTTCCCAGTTTTCTAAGAAAATTAGATATTTCCAATTTGATTTAATAAGGGAGTTGTCAGTTAAAACTCCTAAGGGAAGTATCGTTGCAACAAAGTTTTGTGAATCAGTCCCCATTAGAGCACATAAATTTTCTTTATCTGCTGATCTCATCGTCATACCTATGATTGAGTTTGATATAATCCTCGGTATGGACTGGCTTTCAGACTATGATGCGAAGATTTATTGTAAGAAGAAAGAGGTTACGATTCTTGATGATAATGATAAGGAACACCTTATTTTTAGAGCAGAATCGTCACCACCTAATTCTTATTTAGATCCACCCTCAATAGCTCAACTAAATTCAATTATTGGGGAGGAAGAGAATGAAATAACTGCGGGTGAGGAAAGAAATGTTCAAATAGAGGATGTACCCATTGTGAAAGAGTTTGTAGATGTATTTCCGGAAGATTTACCTGGACATCCTCCAGAACGAGAAGTAGAGTTTTCCATTGATTTAATTCCTGGATCAAGGCCTATATCGAAGACCCCTTATAGAATGGCCACTGTAGAGCTAGTCGAACTAATGTAACAACTAGAGGAATTGAGTAATAAGGGATTTATTCGCCCTAGTGTTTCTCCATGGGGAGCCCCTGTTCTTTTTGATAAAAAGAAAGATGGATCTATGAGGTTATGTATCGACTACAGAGAGATCAATGCTATAACGATAAAGAAAAAGTATCCCCTACCTCGTATTGATGATTTATTTGACCAACTGCATGGAGCTCAATACTTTTCAAAGATTGACCTTCGATCTGGATACCATCAGTTGTGTGTGAAGAAGGAAGACATTCCGAAGACAGCATTTCGAACCAGGTACGGGCATTACGAGTTTACGGTAATGCCGTTTGGATTGACTAATGCACCCTCTGTATTCATGGATCTGATGAATAGAGTTTTCAAGGAGTATCTCGATGAATTTGTGGTGGTATTTATTGATGATATCTTGGTATACTCCAAAACCTACAAAGATCATGAAAATCACTTGCGCATTATCTTGAAGACTCTGAGGAGGCATGAATTATATGGAAAGTTTAGCAAGTGTGAATTCTGGCTTCAGGAGATTTCTTTTCTTGGCCATATTGTCTCTAAAAATGGAATCTCTGTTGATCCTTCTAAGACCAAGGCAATCCAAGAATGGCCAGCACCTACGAGTATAACTGAGGTACGTAGTTTTATTGGCTTGGCAGGTTATTATCGACGTTTCGTCCAGAATTTTGCCCGATTGGCTAACCCATTAACGAAGCTCACACGTAAAGGGGTTAAATTTGTTTGGACAAAAGAGTGTGAGGAATGTTTCGAAGAACTGAAGAGAAGATTAGTCAATGCTCCTATATTGACTCTACCATCGGGGAATGATGGGTTCGTTATTTAGAGTGATGCATCAAAGAAAGGACTTGGCTGTGTCCTTATGCAGAATGATAGAGTTATTGCCTATGCATCACGACAGTTGAAAATTCATGAACAAAACTATCCTACTCATGATCTCGAGTTAGCAGCAGTGATCTTTGCTTTGAAAATATGGAGGCACTACCTCTATGGTGAAAAATGTGAGATTTATATTGATCACAAGAGTTTGAAGTATATTTTCTCACAAAAAGAACTCAACATGAGGCAAAGGAGATGGCTTGAATTACTCAAGGATTATGATTGTACGATACACTACCACCCAGGGAAGGCAAACAAGGTGGCAGATGATTTGAGTAGAAAAGACCATGGAGTTTTGAACAATATGAGAATTGAAAGGGATCCAATTTTCATGGAGCTAGTGAAGATGGACATGGGAATAACCAGGGAAGGTGAAACATCAATGCTTTTTCAAATGGTTGCCAAACCATATTTACTAGAAAGGATTAAGAGTTCTCAGACTGATGATGAAGAATTCCAAAGGAAGATTAAAGCTGTGAATGATGGGAGATTGAGAGACTTTGCGTATGAAGGTGGAATTTTGAAATTCGGGAAGAGACTTTGTGTTCCCAATATACCTGATCTAAAAAGGGAATTGCTGGATGATGCTCATAGTTCCAATTTCTCTATACACCCTGGGAGCACCAAAATGTATAGAGATTTGAAGGAACATTTTTGGTGGGACAACATGAAGAGGGAGATTGCTGATTTTGTGTCAAGATGTATGGTTTGTCAACAAGTGAAAGCTGGAAGGCAACAGCCTGGAGGAGTCATGCAACCTCTTCCCATACCGGAGTGGAAATGGGACAATATTACAATGGACTTTGTCATGGGGCTACCAAAGACTCCTAGAAGGAATGATGCAATATGGGTTATTGTTGATCGTCTTACCAAGTCAGCACATTTTCTTGCTATAAGAGAAGATCTACCCCTGGAACGTCTAGCAAGACTATACATTAATGAAGTTGTGAGACTTCATGGAGTACCCCTATCGATTGTTTCTGATTGTGATCGCCGTTTTACTTCAAGATTTTGGAAAAGTCTTCAGAAATCCCTGGATACTGAACTTCATTTGAGCACTGCTTACCACCCTCAGACAGACGGACAATCAGAACGGACTATTCAGACCTTAGAAGACATGTTGAGATCTTGCTCACTTGATTTTCAGGGTATGTGGGATCAATATTTACCACTAGTAGAATTTTCCTATAACAATAGCTTCCATTCGAGTATTCAGATGGCACCATATGAAGCGTTATACGGAAAGAGATGTCGTACACCAACCTGTTGGGATGACGTTGGTGAAAGAAAACTTGTAGGCCCAGAACTGGTGGAGGAAACGGTGGAAAAGGTGAAGGTAATCCAAAATCACATTAAAGCAGCTCAAAGTAGGCAGAAGAGCTATGCCGATAATCGAAGGAAGGATTTGGAATTTCAAGTCGGTGATCATGTTTTCCTGAAGGTATCTCCGTGGAAGGGAGTCATACGTTTTGGTAAGAAAGGTAAATTGAGTCCCAGGTACATCGGACCTTTCGAAATTCTAGAACGAATTGGGGTTGTAGCTTACCGATTGGCAATGCCGCCAAGTCTCTCCAAAGTTCACGATGTGTTCCACGTATCTCTGTTGAGGAAATACATGCCTGACCCAACGCATGTACTCACCTATGAGGAATTAGAACTGGAACCCGATCTTTCCTATTGTGAAGAGCCCGTCAGGATTCTTGATACAAGAGAACAAGTACTGAGAAACCGGACGACGCGTCTGGTAAAAGTTTTGTGGAGAAATCATAAGATGGAAGAGGCAACGTGGGAACCCGAGGAACTTATGATGAAGAACCACCTGAGTCTTTTTATGCAGTAATACCCTAGAAATTGCGAGGACGCAATTATTTGAAGGAGGGGAGAATGTAACACCCCAAGCTTCTACGGTACGTTTCCCTTCGAATAATGCGATAGCGTGTGTTGTACGCAACCTCGAGTTCTAACACACACCACAACTAATTAAACTAGCTGTTGTGAATAGTAATACCTAATTTTTGAAATCATATATATTTTATATTTCAAAATGGACTTCATTTTTGGATTCGTAATATCGAAATTATCCTAGGGTGAAATTTTGGTACTTTTCGGATAACTTTTATATTTTGATGAATAGTGAAAATTACTAAATTTTAATTAAAAACAACTTTTTTAATAAAAATAATTAATAGTGATAAATTATGAATTTTAGTGGTTTTAAAGTATATTTAGAATATATTTTTACATTTTAATATAATGTTGGTCATTGGACATAATTTTACAATTAAACCGAACATAAACAAGTGTCAATCTTTTGATAGTTATTATCTCTTAAAAACACGCTTTTTGTTTTGACAGTGGGAATTAATTTTAAATTAATTTCTGCCACTTCTGTGTTTTGAATTTAGGAAAATGGATTCCATATTTGGAATCAGGATGTTCAAATTGTGTAAATAGGTAACTTTTATTTTTAGACATTTTGAATAATTACTGCGGTAAATATTTTATTTACCATGGTTAAAGGGTAAATCAGGTAAATAAGGGTTAAAAAATAATATTATAATAATACAAAATTACCCTAAAACGTGTCCTAACCTTATTGGTGGACACATACCCGACCATGGGCATCCTTGGGTCAATTTGGGGACCCCTTGGAGCCACTTGTATGTGGTAGGGACACATTATATTAATAAAGTTAAAATAAAAATAAAAATGGCATAAGCTTACATCTTTTATAAGAACAATTTTTACATAGGGTTATACATGTTGGATTTTCGATTATAAATATTCATTAGAAAGCTAAAAGGATTTCCTACATAATTATGTTTTATTTATAATTTTTAGACATTAAATAATTTATTTTATTTATGACACAATGATGATGCAGTAATTACTAAAATAGTAAAAAATTAACATAATTGATATTATAAATACCCAAATAAATATAATATGAAACTTTTAATGAATTAAACTAATTTTCTAGGATAATATGATATATTAGGATTGATTTAATTGACATTGTTCGAAGTAATCAATCTGTTATGAGTTTCACAAAAATCAACTATTGAATAGTGTCAAAATTGACATAAAAGAGTTCTTAAAACAAATATTATATTATTAATTGATATTAAATTCCTAAAAATCTAAGGTTCGGCCAAGAGACTTATATTATGATAGGTTAATCATTAATGGACAACTTGGGGGTCTCTTGGATGTATATAGTAAGTTTATTAACCATATTATATAAAAATACAAAGAGACATTGTAAAAGTGAAACTAATTAACTTAGAGTTAATATTTAACGATAAGGTTAATTTAAGTACTCAAACCTGTCTAAATTCTATTGGTTGAGTGGTTTTCGACCTATCCCCACCTTAACCTTTGAATAGTCAACTTTGGAGCCATTAGAAACCGAATATGAATTTATTATAAATTAATATTTCTAGCTTTTCCAAAGGTGCCCCTCACCCCTCTTATAAAAGGGCACTCCTCCTTCTCATTTCTTCACACCTCTAAAGCCTTTTGGTTCGGCCAAACTCTGCCCAAATACTCTCCCAACATCCCTCACTACAACCTAGGGGCCTTAGTTTGATCAGAAAGCCAACCTAAGGATCCCTTTTGATCAAATCAAAAGGAAGAACCCGAAGAAGAGGTAATGTTTTCACCACCCTTTTCTAAGTTCATTTCTTCTTCCACTTCTTCTTCCTTTGTTCTTACCATTCTAAAATAATAACTCCATTATCTCACATATACTGTGATGTTATTATAAGTATGGTACAACCATATTCAGTATTCTATCCACCCTTTGAATAACATGTCACCATACGTGCGTACGTACGGCTTACCGTCTCCACGTCGTGGTGTAATTGTTATTCAATATAATATTATTTGGATGGGTATAATAATGATGTGTAACTCATGTAAATAATAAATATAACATGTTAATGATTCTGTATATATGATATAACATTCATTTATATATTATTTTAATATCAAAAGAATGATATTGTCGCTCGTGCGTACGTACGGACTACCGTCTCCACGAACGCGATGAGATTCATTCTCCATCGTATCCATTCAAGTATAATTATCATTTTATGATTTAAAAATGATGTTTAAGGACTTGATATCATTCTGGATATGAATAAGATACAACAAACATGGCTTATGTAACAAAACATATAAAAGAAAATGAGTAAGTTAACACCCGAAACGATGATAATTCTAAGATATTATTAATAAATCAATGTTAAAAGATCATATATGATATCATATTAATATATATGATTCTTGTATAATTTAATAACAATTATTTCACCATTATACAGGAGGTTAACCTACCCCAACCAAGGAAAAGTACAAGGTAAGGGTTATTTCACAATCTCTTCATTATCTGAGGTTGTTTATATGTAATAATCTACTGGGATCTCTTTATCATCCACATCCATGTTTCTTAAAAATGTATTTCAAAACATTTTTACTATTTACAAGAATATGGGTTAAAGTCATTTATACCCTTTTTTGACTTTTTATAAGAGGTTTATAAAGGAATCTTTCCGTCGTTTTCAAAACAAGGTCCTTTTTAACCTTTTCGACAGAATTGAGGTAAGAATGTTTTTTTTAACTTATACGGCGGGTGCGGTTATTTTACGCCGTTATAAAATCTTCAAAGATTTCCTTACAAGCTTATAAGAATATTTTCAAAGAAAATGTTTTATTTTATATGGATCTTAAATGATTTCAAAATAAAAGGAGATACTTCTTTAAAAAGAATTTTGATTTCATCTATGTCAACATCCTTTGATGAATTTTAAGATTATTTGAAGTTGATTTATTATGATACAAAACTTCTATATTGTATTGAAGGTTTTGTGATATGTTTGACTGTGGATGTGCTATTTTTATACCATTCATAGTTTATGGTGAAATTATTGACATTTCGTATGCTAGTTTTAATGCGAATGTTTATGTTATGTTTAAACC
This sequence comes from Viscum album, assembly GCA_963277665.1. Lineage (NCBI taxonomy): Eukaryota > Viridiplantae > Streptophyta > Magnoliopsida > Santalales > Viscaceae > Viscum > Viscum album. Next base: position 1,426,811,163 of record OY728125.1, read on the forward strand.
TTTTCATATGGGAATGCATTGGACTTAATAAGTGACGGGTGGAGCCCGCTATAGCTCCTCGATGCATCGGTAGGTCTCATGAGACAAACTAGTGTCTTGCCACAAGGCCTTGACAAAATCTTATTTGTAGTCTTGGCACGAGGCCTTGGCTATGTGGTTATGATAGTCTGGCATTATGCATTCCAACATTATGAAAGTGGTTATTGATTTTTGCATGTGATTATTCGATTAGTAGAATATCCATGTGAATAAGTTAATGGCATTATTTCATTTTATTTATGCCATACTATGTTAAATGTTCAAGTTTAAAAGGCTTTTGTTTTAGTTATACATTGCCTTAAATGTTTATTTTTATTTATGAAAGTTTCCTCTATATTGTTATCCTTACTGGGCATTTGAGCTCACCCCTTTTCTATGTTTTATTTTTCCCAGGTAGTGAAGAAGTAAATTATGAATGACTTGCAGGGATATTATGAGGGGTTAATAGTGTGGATATGAAGACTTTGTTGTTGTAGTAGTTTTTCACTTTGAAATATAATGTAAAACTTTATGATTATATCTAGTGTTTCCAAGGCTACTAAACCAATCGGTCTTTCGGGATTTGATCTTTCTTGTGATCATGCCAATGTTATGTAATTAATGCACCGACTCTGGGCAACTGGGGTCGGGGCGTTACAATAAACATTTCATCTAAATAATTTATATAGTTAAAATTTATTTCTAATTAGTTTTAAAATATAATTATATGATGTTTACATCTATTAATCCAGTTTTGGTTAATGGAGAAAAATTTACATTGATATTGTGTTTAAAAACATTTCAACCATTTCAACATGTTCACTATAAAAACTCATTTTCCCATCCCATCAACTAGATTATATTTATATTAATATCATCCACATTTTTGAATTGAATTTGGAAAAATGGATTTCAAATTTTTAATTTTGAAATATTTAATTTTATTTATACCAACATAATTTTTTCTAAAAATGAATATTGAAAATAGTTAAATTTAATCATAATGAATAGGGGAAATGAGTTTACTAAGGTTTTAAATATTAAATTTAATAGAAAAATGACCTTTAAACATGTCCAACTTTTTTTTAACATTTTTATTCCATATCCCCAATTATTTGGATATTTTATTCATTCTTTGATGATCATGATCTATCGAATACCACCCAGTTGTGTTTACCATTTGAAATTTACAAGAATTAAATTTAGCATCCATTATAAAAGATGAATTCACTCTCCCGAATTATTCACCCCACTAAATTCTTTTTCCTTAAAATATACTCATATAATTGCCTCCCAAATTTTCTACTATTACTCTAAAATCCCAATTTATTGGAATAAATCCATATTATTAATTAATTTGGTGCAAACCGAAAGGTATTAATCAAATAAGAGGTAGCATTCATCAATGTGAATTTCTATTTTTTCCTTATAAACACTTTTCAATTATCATTTTATTAAAATTATATATTAATTAAAAATTATAACGTTAATTTATTTCATTGATGTCATAAAAATAAATCAAATTTCACAAATATAAACTATATTATTCTAAAAAACAATTTTTTCACATTTTGAAAATATAATAAAAAATTAAATTATTCCAGATTTAGTAATACAATTTGAAAAAATAATATTTTCAAAAATATAACGTAAATATTATCATTTAGTTTATTTTGGGAATTTATTCAGAAGATAAATTTTTCAATATATATTGAGAAGTAAAAGTATTTATTAAGTGTTATCATTTCATTTGAAACATTTAAAAACTTCCATATTTTCTTAAAATGGTTTTATAAGATAAATTAGTCAAATTACATATCTATTAATCCAATTTGGTTTACTATAATGAATATCTTATTTAATTTATATATAAAAACATTTTAAACATTTGATCATTTTCTCTTTACAAATCCTTTTTTTCATCACATCTACATAATTAATTTGATATTAAATCTACCACATATGTGATTTTGAATTACTATAAAATGGATTAAATAATTTTAATCATCAAAATTTGTATTATATAATAATTTTGAATTAATTTTTGACCATAATTAATAGAAAAAACAGTAAAAAAATTATTCACCATTGTTATACTAAAAATGCGTTTATCGGGTGCTAAATTAAAATTATATGGGTTTAAATGACATCAAACATGTAAAAATACCATTTTATAGATAAATTTAATCCTTATATCATCTTGGGTGTTTAATTGATATATTTTATCATATCTATTTGTGAAAACGTTGTCACACCATTTTATTTTCAAAAATAACAAGTGTGCCTTTCGCCTCCCTAATAAAAGGATACCCACTTTCCTCACCAAGTCACAATTCCTAAACCCTTTTTTTCATCCAGGACCTAAACAAATAACTTTTACTAATTCCTCATATAAAAATAGTATCCTTATTTTCATCATAAATCCAACATAGTATTTCTTTTTATGCAAAACCAATAATGATACTCAATGAAGTGGTAAAACTATTCAATGATGATTTATATTTTATTTATTCCTCCAACTACTTCAATTATTATTAATCAACGAAAATATTATATAATTATAATCATATATATAAATATATTTTCTTATTTTAATTGAATAAACTAAATCCTTCTCCACTTCAATCAAGTTATATACACACTCATTATTTGTTTGTAAGGTGGACTACCACTTCACAAAATGAATTTAATCATTTTCCATAACTATGTATAAAAAATGTATTTATAGATATATTTATGATATTATTATGATTATGTCATTAGGATATCACATGTTCCTTCTTACCATCCATTCTATGGGATCATGACAACATCATTCAGGTGTACGGTAGAGTACAACCTCACAAACCAATGTAATTTATTCACATATTACAATGACTATAATAAGTATTGTTTGAAGAATAATAGTACATACATATTAAATAAAAATGATTATTAAATGGTGATATATAGTATACCTATGTAAATTTCTTTTCATTAGAAAAATTAAAACAATGTTCTTGTTTACGTTGGGCCTACCGTCTCAAAAAATCACTTATTTCATCATTTATAGATCACTTTTATGGGTGATTATAAATTTATAAATTTTGAATATATATTATATTTATTTCATGTATAATTTCTTTAGATTATGGAACCATGGTCGAATTAAAAGGACTAAAATAAAAAAACAAAAAAAACATGAAAAATAATGAAATTATTTCATGAAACATGACATTAACATAGAATTGTTAATAATCATGAAACAGAAGTTAGAAGTAAATAATATATGTTTTGATATATATATATAATTATGGTTCACTAATAGGTGTATAATAATAATATAATTATTATTTAGGAATTACAAATGTAAAAGATGGTAGAGAAACCTTATGGTAATGGATTTTCATATCACTTTTTTTCTGTGAGACACGTATCATATTCATAAAATATATATTATGTTGTATATAAACTAAAAATTAATGTATTTTATGATTCTTATCATAAATTTATTGGGATTTAAAATTCCATTTTAGGATCACTATTTCGTTGGGTTTATAGATGAAATATTTCTGAAGGGGTAAGGATGTTTTGTCTCAATTTTACATCCATGTGAAATATCATATATAATGCGCCTATCTTTGTTCATGTGGTGTATATATAGCACCTTTAACAAGTTATGTCAATAATTAATATATTCTAATGATACATTAAGTATCTATTAATTTTATTCTTTTTTCAAGATTCGAATTTAATGTTACCATATTGGAAAAGATTTTATGTATCAATGTCATTGTTTATATGGTTTTTTATTATTATGTTTGTAATGATAAAATCAAATTGTCAATATCTCATGAAACTATTGATATATGATCCTAGTCTTAAAAATAACATAATTATGTAAATGTTTTTTATAATTCACTTACTTACATTTCTAATATATATTTTAAGTTTAATGTTTTATATAATTAAGACATAATTCATTCTTATCAACCCACAAGAATATAAAGTGGGTACTACTTGAAAAGTATACATTCTTTCTATAATAAAACAGTTTTAAATAAAATATGAAATATTTTCATAAAAAATCCTAATAATATTCATCGTGTATTCCCATTTTTCTTACCCATTCTTTTTATACTGAGAAAGAAATTAAAACATTGTTTTATCACAAAAGCTTATAAAGGGAGACAAAAAGAAGTAATTAACCCATTAGTTCATGAATAATTATAATCATATGGAATATTTTTCACAAATACATACTTCTCACCCATATGTTATCATATACATACTTTGTGAGAGCAATATATTTACATAAATCATAGAAAACATAAATAAAACAATAAAGTTGACACATAGAGTTAATTAATTGGGATTTTAATCATCATGGATATCATATGATTTGTATCCATCACTGATACCTTATAGTGTGACCTAGACAATTACCTTTTGATGTAACCATCATGGCTACCTAATGATGTAACCATCATTGCTACCTTATGGTGTGACAATCCCAATCACACATGGAATAACCAATACAGTTATCATATGGTATAAACATACCCAATGCATTATAGGGATACAATTTTACCAACCTTCAATATAAAAAAATTAAATAATTAGAACACAATCCTAAAACAAGAACTGTTGCCTCATAAAAACCTTTCTTGAAGAAAAATATTTATTTTAAAAGAATATTGTCAAAATATGGGAATAATTTTATCTATAAATAAACATGTAATATTGTCAATAAAAACTGAAAATATTATGGCCTAATTAAGACATGATAATCCATTGATGTCATATAATTTAAGAAGTAACATTCTTTTTTTTAAGAGATAGTAACCTGGATTTTAAATGGAATGTCTGTTACCTTGGGTCTGAATTCAATTTAATGTGATTAAACCTCCTATAAAATGGTGTAAAGAGTATTATTAATTTATTAAAGAAAAATATTCACATATATAAAACCTTATATGATCTTTTTGTAACAACTCTACACCCATTTTTATAACATTTTTATGTTTTATTATCTTAGGTGCATTTATTTCATGGTCTCTATGGTTGGTTTGTAATTGGTTTTTCTTGTAAAATGGTTAAAAATATAAAAGTGTAATGAAATTATATTAATATGTTTCTATAATTTAAAATGATACCACGTATCATTTTGTTTTATTATATGAGTATGAATCATTACATAAATGATTAATGAAAATGATTTAATTCGATTTATAGGTTTTACGACCATCACATAATTATATCATCTTATTTTATATATTCATTGAATATTGGTTATAAAACATTATATGACATAAAATTTATGTAAAACAATATAATTTAACCATTATAGTGGTTTTTTACTAGACATGAAGGTGGTAAAATAAAATGAAAACACATCATCCATGATGATGGAAAATCGAAACATCAGAGACAATGTTTTCATTTGTTAGAATATGAGGAGATGATAATAAGTTTGATGGTGGATAATCGATTTAAATAATAACATTATAGTATATATAAGATACTAGATTTATCATAAAACTTTAATAAGGGGAGGTGTGGTGAGAATAATAAATTAAATGGTATTCAAAACAAAACAAAAGATGGTTCTACCTCTTGAACTTATCCTCCATGAGCACTTATTTAAGGCACATATTGTCTTTTTGGGGATTCCATCTGGCCTTAGGCATAGGGAAGAGGATTTTCAAGGTAATTGGGAAAAATTAAACAATTTAGAAGGCTTTGGATGAGTGAGTAAATGAGGTGATAGTGGGGGGTGTTTTTTATTATTTAATTCTTTACTCTATTATATTGGGTCAAGATAGTGAATACAGTGAACATTATCAATATATATATTATGAAAATTAATAATTATTTGAGATTATGGGCTTAAATCATCCATACATCATATATAACTCAATAATTCTGGTATTTATTTAATATAAAAAAATTACAGCATTTCACTATTTATCAAAAAATTAACTATTTTAGAAAAATCAGAAATATTCACCCTAATCATTTGTACATGTTTATAATTCAGAAATGAAATCAATTTTTTTGAAATGGTATTATAGATCTTCTATATGTGATTTTTAATTATAATCATCATTTATATGAAATAATTACAATTTTAAAATTGTTACAGAATTTATGTATCATTGAAAAATTATTTAAACTTGCATCAAATTAAATTATAATAATTACAGTACAAAATATTAATTTTTATATCAATTTTTTAAATATAAAGTTACTTTAAAATCATTAAATTAAATATAATATATTAAATAAAAAATTATGTTTCGCAAAATAACTGATACTTAATTTATCATTTTACAAACATTTTGTAACATATTTAATGATATAAATATATCATATTATGATTCATAATATACCTAAATTATATTTATACTTTTATATGTGAAGTTATTATTCTATTTTTATAGATTTTTTAATTTCTGTAAGCACCACTTCTTTCATTATACCTTTATAATGAATTTAACAATTTCATTCCAGAATGAACAAATATTTTTTATAAGTACCTAGGTTATTACATTCCCTACCACATTCTATAAATTCCATCCTCAAAATTTTCATTTAATTAATAAACAAATGAGGATTCCATTACATTATATCATTTTTTATTCCTATATTACTTGATCAATAATGTGGTACCTCCACAAATCTGTAACCTGGTGAAATACCTTATTATAAAAATATATTATCTCTCTGTTCAAGAATACAAATACGCTTTTGCACATAAGAAATTTTTTTATCCATCTATACTACATCTGAAATAAAAATATAAGATGAATATGGTACCATGTTTCTGAACATAAAAAAATGAAAAAAAATTGTACATGAGATAAACTCATAAGAAAAGATACTTGATATTCATCTCATCCAAATTTCTCTAGGATTTAATAAGGTCTAGTATAGAATGATATAAATATAACTTTATCTCCGTTATTAATAAAACATTTATAAGGAGATATTTTATGAAAAACGTGATCACCAACCTCAAAAGGAAATCTTTCTTTCGGTTATTTGAATGATGTTCTTACCAGATTTGAGCTATCCTAATGTGTCTCTAGATCAAGTTCACATTCTCAGAAAAATTGTCTACAAATTTTGGTAAAATAATCTTCTATTCCTCAACTTCATTCCAAAATGCAAGAGTTAAACTCTACCTTCCATATAATTCCTCAAAATCATCAATTTTGATATTAGAATGGAAACAATTACTATAATAAAAATAAACTATATAATGATTTGGATCAGAACATCATTGGTAATTCATTTAAAAAGCATGTTAAATGTATTAATTTTTTTTAATTATTTTCTCCTTATGTCCATGAAATTGAGAATGAATGGTTTTGAACAATATTAATTGAGTTTCCAATGACTTTTAGTGGCCTTTCCAAATGAATAAAGTGAACCTAGGATCAGATTTAGAAAAAATGAGGAGTGTAACTCCATGTAACATGAGAGTATATCTGACATAGAATTGATAAATCTTATATAGATAAAGGATGTATCTAATTGGAATTAAATATGTATATTTCATCACCCTATCAATAATAACCCAAATCGCATTGTTAGCTTGAGAATTCATTGGTATTCCAAACTCAAATTCCCTTGATATGTTTTCCCATTTCTATTATAGAACTGGTAAAGGATAAAGCTTCCCCTTTGGTAGTTGTCAATATTTTTTGACCTATTTACAAGGAGAACATTTCATTATAAAATCTGAAATATATATTTTCATTTAATTCCAGCAATAATTCTCTCAAAATTCACTTCACATCCTAGTGCTGCACGGATCAAATGAAAATGGAGAACTTTGAGATTCAGTTAACTATTATTTCATTAGATGGTAATCATAAGCCACATAAAATATCTTTCTAGATATCTATACAAAAAAATTATAAACATTAAAGTAAAGAAATACACCTTCTGTAACAAATTATACCTTTTTGTGTAACTCATAGTCTTCCTTCTGCGCTTACATAATTATTTTTGAGAGAAAAGACTACACTAGCACATGAAACAAAATTGTGGAATTTTCTCCACCAAAAACATCAAATAAAAAATTCAAAAAATCATAAACAAATGGGTCATTTTCCAAATGTAACACAATTAAGGATACATGATTTCATTGACTTAAAGAATCTTAAAAAAAATTGATTTTACAAGTTGGAAATTTATTGTTAAATATTATTTCATTATTATATAAAACCATTTTTCAATTATTTCTTAGTAAATATATAGTTTATATTTTCTTTGGTCAGTTCATATTCTTCATTTGGACCCATATAAATTGTTTCTCCAAATTATTAAATCGATAACCAAATCAGCTAATTACATATCATGTGTAGGTAATTTAACTCATGAAGTTTTATTTTTCGTGAAGCATAATCATTTGTCTGATCATTCTGTATCATAAAAAACCCATTTCCGTTCAATGAAGCTTCAATGTAGATGAAAAACACTCGATTTCTCTAAGGAAAATCTAAAACAGGAGAATTTATTCATATTTATTCATTTCTGAAAAAAAATCATCATAGTATTTTGTTCAAATTATTTTAACCCATTTTCATAATTATATAGTTAGTGGTACAGATAAGTATGAAATGTTTTCAAAAACCCATTGGTAAAAACCATATAATTTAGGAAAACTATATATATCATTGAATCATTTTCATTTCTAGATCATTCATCAATAATATTTGTTTTGGAAGGATAAACTATTATATCATTCTTATTTACAATGTGTTCAAGTAAATAAATCTGTTGCAAGAAAAAATCACATTTTCTAAATTTACTATACAACTACATTTCATTAAGTGTATTCAGAATAGTACATATATGTTTTTCAAGATACTCATAAAATTTTGAATAAACGAAAATATCATCAATAAAAAAATTATACATATATTCACGGAAGATTCTAATCATAATATTCATAAATACACGTGTTCATTTTTCAAGTAGAAGGGAATAACCAAAAAACTCATAATGCCCATATCTAGTCTAGAGTGATATTTTTTGGAATTTCTTCTTCCTACACCATCAGCTTATGGTACTCATATCTCATTTCAATCTATGAAAAAATATCAATCTCCCTATATATTATAAAATCAAGTCATTGATATGAGGTAGTGGATACTTATTCTTAATATTAATGTTACTCAATGATCTATAATTAGTGAAATGGATAATGGAACCATGATTCTCTTTAATGAAAAAATAGGAGAACCCCATTGCTATCTGATATTATGAATAATGAGTTGATAAAAAAACTTAGGAAACTTATTTTTTAATTCATAAAGTTACACTTAAGCCATTTAGTAAGGTGTTTAAAAATTATCTTAGAATCAAGAGAGATTTTAATGGTTAATTACAATTTCAGATTATGTATAACATCAAGAGACTCATCTGAAAAAATATTCATGTATTCATTTAGCACCAAAACATCATTAATCAGAATAGTTCTCTTTTTTTAAAAAAGATATGAGAAATATAAATTTAATATACATTTTTAACAATTTATCACCTTATTGATATGTTATCAGTGGTAAAAGGTTATTATTCTATAAAAACGAAAATATTAATAAAAAACTGATTTAGATCTATATTCAATTTATGAATGATAATCAGAAATACAATCCATAAAAAGAATAATATCAAATCGGATAAGGGAAGAAATGATGTTTACAGGTAATTTCATTCAATAAAAAACAACATAAAGAATATTATAATTCATAATTTTATTTAATATTTACACCAGTTGTTTTAATCATGGGTTGTAGATTTATTTCATGAGGTGAAATTAAAATTTACCAGAAAAATTATATGAAAAAAATGAAAATTGTTGACCCAATAAAAAAAAGACATTAGAAAAATACATGTAAACAAAACATGTACTAGATACCAATTCATTGTGTTTCTCAACATATACTAACAAAGTTACAAATGATTTCACTTCACCTTTTTCTTATAATCTGGTTTCTTTCCATCATTTATATCATTTTGTGGGTACGTTTTTTCTGAATTTACCATCTCACCCCATTAAAAAACATTACAGGATGGTTATTAGAATTTAACAAATGATAATTTTATTATCAATATCAAGACATATTCCCAAACATAATACATAAAAAACACTTCCAAGGTTTTATATGTTCTTATTTAGTGTTTCTTTTTAATACACTCCCCAAAATCTGGAATCTGGATTTTCTTACATTAATATTTCTTTTATTTATTTTGACACATTTACTGACATATGGACATTTTCTTTTAATTTAAAAAAAACATGTTATCATCATCACACTTTATTTTCACACTCTCTACAAAAAAGACATTTTTCTCATGAATTCTGATTTAAAGGGAGTCCAATTCTCTTTGATATCTTGGCTTCAATCATAAGTGAAGATGATTAATTTGAACATGAAGATCCTGAATAAGATTTTGAATGTACCTTGCCAATAAATTGATGTTTTCTTCATACATGGCCATTGAATATTCTAAAAAAAATCAATTCTAGGAATCTATTTTCCATACTAATGATAACTAACGTAGGAAATTTATTTTTCAAGGGACCTATTCTTAAATTCATCCCATTAAAAGGCATAAATCTCTTTTATACCCCTAATAATCTTGAATATTCACCACCACTGGTCAGATTCACCTTCATAATGCTAAATTGAAAGAATATCATTTAGATTATTTAGAAACCCCATTGAATCAAACATCTTATCAATTGATTTAATCCACATATCATACCCCATTAGATCTGAATATTTACTAATAGTAGGAGGGTTTTTCATTATTAAATGTTCAATCATCGTCATGTTCTTTTTTTCAAGCTTTGGTAATTATCGTGTATGGTTTCCACCTATATTTATAACCAATTTCTATTATTTAATTACCATCTTAGACAGATTGGTTCAAATTCTCACCATTCCAATTTGAAGTTTTATAAAGATATCATCCTCTCAGTTCCTTCCTAATTTAGATTCCATGTTTCATATCAAGAAAACCATTCTAAAAATAAATATCATAGATAAAGAAACATGGTAATATTTAAATTATATATCATTTTGACATAAAAATAATTTAAAAAATATTTATGATATTATATTTACATCATCCTAACCACTAAAGTTATCTGAATTATGATCCAAGACCTACTGTAATGTCTCATCTTTGAACATTACATAATCAGGTAAATTATTTTTGAATTCACTTTACTATATTCCCAAAGATCTTTCTAGGTTATAGTTTTAGATAATTAAGACAAAATGCATACATATATACCAATAAGAATACAATGTTGGAAGTACAAAATTAATATCCATTTCATCCACAGTAGATTTTTTTTAACAAAACACGAAATGATTTCATGTTATATATTCACAACATTCACCATGGCTACTCCTTTTCACTTACCAATCCTTACTACCCTTAGAAACACATTTTAAAATATGGTCTGACCACCAAATTATTTGTAAAGGGAATTAAAATAATTATTTCAATTATTAGTTAATGAATACTAATAATCATATGAAATCATTTTCACAAATACATACTTATCACCCATAATGTATCATATACATACTTTTTAAAAATAAGTTATTTCTTTATGACATAGAAAACATAAAAAAACATAATGGTATATTGGGTGATTACATAAGATTTTAACCATATTGGATACAATATGATTTGTAACCCTCACAACTACATTTCAATGCCACCCACATGGATATATTAAGATGTAACCGTCAAAAATACTTTATGGTGTAACCATTACAGTTACACTTAGAATACCTGTTATGGTAAAATTTCTATATAAACATACCCAATGTATTGGTGATACATATTTTTCCTAGCCACCATTATATTCAATTCCCATGAAATAACACCTAATTCTAAAACATGGTAACTTGAATCATAAAAAATTTTCTTGAGGAAAATCACTTATTTTAAAATAATTATATGCAAACAAAACGAAAATATTTTTCCCGTTATATAATCTTTTAAACCTATAAATAAAACATCAAATCCTTAAGGTTTCATGAAAATGGGATTATTCTCTCATTTTTTATAAGCAAAAAAGAATCGTTCTTTTTTTTAATATTGTAAAAATATACATTAAAGAGGATTCTTAAAAGTAATATCCCCAACCAAGGGTTTGAGATCCTTAAAAATTGTTCAAAACACATGTATAATGGTTTAATTATAGTTATTAAGGTATTATAAAATTATTTTAATATTTATAATACACTATATGGTCTTATTATAACATATTTTCACACATTTATTGACAATATTTTGTTACTTCATAGTTTAAGGTGTGTTTACTTCATTCTTTTCATGGTTGGTTGATTATGGGTTTTTATTTTGAATGTATGAAAAACTACTGAAGTGGAAAGAAATGTTATTGTTATATTCCTAAAATTTTATATGATACCATATATTAGTTTTTTCTGATATAATGATAATTCATTAGGTGAAACATTACTGAAAATAGTTTATTTTATTCTGGCGGTATTTAAGACTATCACAGACATATTTTATCTTATTCAATATCATGGTTATATATTGGTTCCAGAAAATAATATAGATATAAAATGTATAATGAAATTTTATTTAACCATATTAATGGAGTTATGACTATCCTTCAAGTCATTCAAAGAAAAGGAAATAACATTATCCATGATTATTGTAAATTGGCACACCATGGACAATGATTACATTTTATAGAATATTAGCTGAACAAAAATGTTTTGATGATGGATATTCCATTAACAGATTAACATTATAGTATATGTAAGATACTAGAGTCCTCATCTAACATGTATGAGGGTATACGAAGAGATTATAAGAAAAGAAAATAAATTTAAAATAAATTTAAATGAAAGTAAACGAGGATTTTGCCTATTGAATTTATTCCCCATGATAACCTCCTTAAAGAACATGGTATTGGACTTTTGGTTATACCATCATGACATTTATGTGGGTAAGATGCATTGGAATGTAATTTGGAGTAAGTTAAATAATCTGCAAGTATTTTAATGTGTATAGAGAAGAGGTGGTGAAGGGTGGTATTTATAATGGAGAAGATGGGTGTTTCTAGATTATTTTATTCATTAGATTATTATTTTTTTCACAAGAATTTGATTATTTTGATCCTTATCACTAAATATATTAAAATAAAAAATTATAGTTATATATTATGGAAATATATTAGTCATTAATCATATATGACCTAATAAATCAAGTATTTTTTTAAAACAGTAAATTACTATATGTCACTATTGACAAATAATAAACTATTTTAGTAAAATCAGAAAAATACAACAACAAAAATTTATGATACGTTGAATTAAAAAATAAACTATATTTTTTGAAAAAATATATATAATATTATAAATTCATTTTTTTATTTAAATCTTCTATTATAAAAAAATTATTGATTTTAATATTATAACTGATTTTATGACACATTGAAAAGTTAATTAATGTATCTTAAAATTATATTAAAATCATCAAAAAAATTATTTTTTGAATCTATTTTATGAAAAGAATTTTCTTTGTAACCATTCTATTTATTATAAAATGTTTAATAAAAAATATGTTTCATGAAAATACCCACTCTTAATTTATCATTTTCATATGTTTTTTTACTATACTATTTTTTTATTTTCCATTATATTTTTAAATAGAAGTTATTCCATTATACATTTAAATTTAATTTGATTATTTAATTCCAGGATGAAAATGAATTAATTTATAAATAAATGTGTTGTTACACTTGAACATTATTCTCCTCCGGTTATGTCATGACAATACATTTTCCATTAATTTTCCTCTCATTATATATACAAGAGTTCAAGAGATATTTTTTAATAAATATCAAATTTATTTCTATCATAGGAAGAAAGACTGTTTGTCTTCCAAAACTAGGTATTCTCAAAAAACATAATTTTTTTCACATTTTCTAATTGATTTATTAAATATATTTTATCCCATGTTTCGAATTTTACAAAAAATATTCAATGGATTTGTAATTTTATTTTCCAAACAATACCCAATAAGATTTTACTAAATATGTGAATGGAATATTTTGTTAAATTTTTAATACATTAATGGAATTAGAAACCTTCATGTAAAATAATTTCATTAATGATTTAATTATAGTCATCTGAGGTTATTGATGTGCTTCTATCCTATTTGGTGAAAAAAAGAAAATTTCGAATAACTTTTATATTCGAAATTAGTAGAGGACTAGGGACATCTATCTCCAGCATCTTCTTAGTTTATTTTAATGTTAATTATATTTAACCTAATATTTATTTTTTATTTCGAATAATAATTGACTTTTTTCTTATCAATTCATGAAAATAAAAAAAACCTGAATTTTTATACAAATATGAAATAAAATAATATTGATAATTAAGAAGAACCTACTTGGATATTATAATTTAGTATATGGGTTCAATTATTCTTTGTATTGTTATTATATACATTCTGTCTGATTGATTAATTATGAAAAATCATTCTTAAACTATAATTGTATTAATTATAGGGTATGAAATATTAAATGATTTTAATAAAAATAAACTCCCACTCCTCTTATAATCAAGGATGGTGTCATGCCTCTATTAAGAGGGTAACACATTATAGGACTCAACATCATTATATTAAAATTCATCTAGTGAATTTCTTAACTCCATTGAGTGTGGATTTTGTTTTAATTAGAAGGGATGGAAAAATTTTAAGTAGAATAATATAAATGATTTGAGTTCAACACTATGGTGGGAGACTTCCCCACCCATAACCATCACCCTTGCTCACCTGAAAAATAAATGAAAATTAATAATATAATTATATAATTCTGAAAACACCACATACCTTCCCAATAAAATCCTTGAGTTGCCCATTGTTTTAAGAGTAATATGTAATTGGGAAAATATGAGAAAGAATAAAATAACATAAAAACAATAAGAAATATAATGAAAAATGAAAATTATAAATGAAAATAATTAAAATAAAATAAAATAGAATTAGAATTAGATTAATATAAATTGATATAAACATTAAATGAATAAATATTAGGAGGATAAATAGAAGAATAAGTATAAGAAGATGGATATGTAGATAAATAGAGAATATATGGTGGAAGAAGACACTTGGTAAAAGAATAAATAAAAATTTTAATTTTAGAAACTAAATTAGCATTACATTGAATATATAAATAAAAAGAAAAAATAGAAGAAAAGTGTATCTCTCATTTGTCTAGGTCTCCCTCTCATAGTCTGAACACCCCTCCCTATCATCAAGAAAAATATATTTATAGAGGGGAAATTTATTTGGTCTTTATTATCAAAAAAATATTCCCAAGTCTACAGGACATTTCATTCCACTTTTCAAATTTTCCACCCCGGATATTTAGGGTGTGAAATTTTTAAACACATGATGATAAATTATTTTCCATCATTGAAATGTGTGAAAAATACACAGAGGGGATCTTTCATCTTCTCCATTGATGCATGAATCACATGGGGAGGGCATGGGGACCTTATAGTATGGTAGTGGTTTTTGAGGAGTGGTAGAGACAATGAACCCTTCATTAATCCCTAAAATTTTCACATTGAATATGGGAAGCATAAATTATCAAGAAGGTCTATGTTTCCTTACAAAATGGAATCATGGTGGTAGACCAAGAAACAAGAGGTGATCCATGAAGACCCCAATATTCTGTAGTGTACAATGTGTCAATCTCATTCTCACATGGATATGTCTATGCCATTTTTTGGAGACAACAGAAAACCGAGGTGACATCATGTCGTAGAGTTAGTAGATGATGGTGGTGTAGGGGTATCTATTATGAGGTGCATGAGATTTTGGACAAAATGTTATAATTTAGTATAACAAGAATATTGCGTGCTGAATATTAGACCCACCTCAGAAATAGAGATGGTAGATGAACTCATTTGTTAGCAGATGGACCACATCCCAAAATGAAAAACCTTATAAAATTATGGGATCCCAATTACATACACACATAATGATATTGGCCACACTGCACCATATGGGATGTGTGAGATTAGGCTTTCCAATGCTAATCCACAATATCATCACAACATCTGATGTTATCATTCTTACTCAATCAGGATATCATAGTGTAGTATCAGACAACTAACCCCTTATAGGAAACTAATTGGTTTGATGGACTTATTGTTGGAAAGCTGAGTGCCTGTCCCTATATTTTACATGAAATGTGGAAATATCTTTGAAAAATTTACCAAAAATATACTCGTGAATAAAATAATTCATTATAATATAAATATTAAAATCCATCTATTTCATTTTCTAAATTTATAAATATTAATCATTCATTGAATTATATTACAATTTCTATTAAAACGTGTAATAATCCATAATAATTAACTTAATGTTATTCAAGAAAATGAGATTATCAAATACCCCCACATATATTGTATTCTTAACATCAATAATAAAATAAAAACATTTCATTTTAGAAGTAAAAAATTCAACCAATATTAAAATTTAAAATAAATTAAATAAAAAAATTATCGATGTTAAACCATGTTTTCATATTCCACATAAAATACCAATTATATTTATTATTTTTGAAAAAAAGATATCAATATAAAGTTTTTTAATTTTCCCATTGAAATGTGGGGAAACAAATAGATTCATTTATTAAGGATAACCACTTTATTATAAATACACATTATAAGTCACAATTTACCTAACTTATGAATATTTTCCCACATCACTCATGATAAATATAATTATAGATTAATTCTCATATCATTAGTACATTATATTTATTAATAGTCTTTTAAATGAAATATTTTCTCGGGTATGCAATTAATAAAGGCACATACAATCTTGAGTAATTTTAATCATGAATATAATGACAATGGGGCTTGTGGTTGGTAGGAATTGATGTTTAATATGAAGGCTCAGAGGAGGAGGGTTATCTCTCAAAAATAAATTTCATGACATAAAAACTAAGATATATATGAAATTATCCCCATCAAAATTGAATCCCCCATTATCCTACCTCAACATAAGGCAGAAATAATCAAAATGTAATGAATGGTGTGCTTTTTAATGAATTTCCTATATAATTTTTTAATTTTTTCATAATAACATTTTAGGTTTTTTAAAATAATCTAAATCTATACATAAAACAAACCTCATATCCACCACCTAAACACATATGATAAAAATCATCAGTCTAGTTTTAATAATTTTTTATTCTTCTGAGTCACTAACGATTCTTATTTTATCAATTTTTTCAAGATGGTAAAACTGCAATGTATGATGTATGAAAACAATACTGTATTAATAACAACAATAACACCACCACACTTTTTCCTATTAATTCATTTCAACCCTTATACAAATAATTCCCCTACCTTCACACTTAAACATTAAAATATCATGAAAATGCTATGAGTAGGGTAAAACTGGATTAAAATATCTTAAAATATGGACCATCCATAAAAAGTACAGTAATTCCCTCTCAAGGACATACAAGGATTGATTTAAATGTGTTTAAAAGGACATGGAATATCAATAAAAATTACTCAATCATTATATATATATTTTTCACCATCATAGATTTGACAAATTTGAATGTATGTTATAGTAGTCAACATGTCCCAAGATCATTCAATAAAATACTATCAAGATAAATTATGAATTATATGGTCTATAAATACTCACTAGAATGGAAATAATATTAGTTATAATCCACCATGTAATGAAATAAATAAAATTAAAATTTATTTTATAAATTCAAAGAAGAAAAAATATTATTTAAAATTTCATTTATAATATTAAACTAACTTCATCAAATCATGATCCCTCATTTTAATACCCATTATTCACATAAATCATTTAAATCTCTACATTACTCATTCAATATCATTATAATTGATATTTAAAATATATAATCACTAGGTTCATAAGAAATTCATGTTTCCCCAATATGTAAATTGAAACATAAGTTCAATCCATGTGAATTAAAATTCTAGTATAAATCTCTAAATACGATTTATAAAAAAAGTAGCGAGTTTAAAAATGTAATAATAAAAACCATGTTTTTTGTGTAGTTTAAGTTCTATTTCTTCACTATTTGGGGGAGTAAATTCTCCATCATGGACCTATTGTAGATAATATTTCATTAAAACTCAAGGAAAATGTCATTATTGATCTGGATGATAGAGGGGTTAGGGAAACATTTTATACTATTTCTTAAGAATAATATTGAATGTCCTATAAGTAATGTAAATTGATAACTATTTGTATGATCCTCCAAGTGGTACCTAGGTTTTTAACATCTTCCTTAAGGTGAGTAGCAACTATTATCAAAGATTATTCAATTGGTGGAACTACTTGGATTTGATCCACTACATGTGGAGTTTCCCATCATCAATTTCTTATTTTTGTGGTGAGTAATATTCCATGGATTGAGTATTATAGATACATACTCTTAAAAATTAGTTATATCATACAAGGAGGGGGTAATATGAAGTGTGGATCATCCAACTTACTTTTTTATACTTGTATGACACCCTCTTATTTTTATAGTTATTTCTCCATATGGGCTACACAGAATGTAATTTTAAATCACTAGTTAAATTTTATTATTATTTGGATTGAATTTATTCATGATGAAGGAAAATCATTGCTCTAATTTCTAATATGGGAATCCAATTTCTAATATTCCATAGGCTTGGTAACATGTACATCTTCATGGGTTACTTCAATTAAAATTTCAGAAAATTTAGGGACCTCCATTTGTTATTATATTAGAGAAGTTTTTGTTTCATTATCTTTCTCTAAGGAAATGTGTGGTCTGACTGAATAAAAAATTAGACACAATATAAAGTTATAAGCAAATCGTATTCAATAAAATAAGATGGTATATAATTTAAAATGATTTCATCTCATTGTGTTTTTTAGGGTTCATGGTCATTCTAATTCATAAGTACTTCTTGAAGTTAGATATGATTCTCCTTGATTTATTTAGTAAAATGTGGAAATTCCATTGGAACATACATTTTAGATTTTATTCCAGGTTCCATTTTCTCCAAATAATCAATTGTTATTTTCTGTATTTGGTTTCTCACTACATTTATCTTTTCATGAATCCTTCGAATCCATTATTTAAAATATGTTTTATAAAAAATATTATTCATCCAAACATTGTTAGTAGTTTTCTTCTGAATTATAATATGATATTTACTGATATATCATATTAATAGATTATAACAAATCTTATAGTTTTATAATAATGTATCCTAAAATTAATTTCTATCAAAAAATTCAAAAAGAATAAAAAAATCTAATAATGATTAGATCCAAGAAAACGATACCATTTTAGATGCACATATATTCAAGGCATAGAAAAATAAAATTTCTAATTCATTATTAGGGCCACACACTGACAGATTAGGGTCATCTAGCATGATGAGCATCACAATTTTTTACAAAATAATTCTTATTCAATTAGGAAGAACTTATTTTTTTCTTCATTTATAAAAACTGTGATATTTTTAATTAATATGTATTAACAAAAATAATGAAATGACATGAAAAGATATGCCTCTATGAAATTCAAAGAAAATAAGAATTATGATGAAAGACTTGGCCATTATTGTTTGGTTTTTAAGATTAATTAATCATATTCTTATTATTTTTAAAATTTATTCTAATTGTTTTACTTTGAAATCACATTCACAAACAACCATTATTTTTTTATAGTGTGTGAAAACATGAATTCTATAAATAAAACTATATTCAACCAAAACCAATAATAAATTTTGGTGGAAATTCTCAATTAAGAGTGTGATACCATCAATTATATGGCTCTATCATATTATGTTTCATCAATCTAATGGAAAAATCCATCATATAAAGATATTTTTTCTATTACAAGGGAATGAATAGCTTCATAAAGAAGAATAAATGAGGTTTTTAGTTAACTATTATAGTAGAAAAACCCAAAACCCAAAAACATCACACATTCTCACTATAGAAATAAAAAAACATCAAGGATTTAATAATTTAGTTTAGGAAAACCTTATACATCCCAAGGGATGACCCTCAGGTCCACCATTCATTATTTAGGGAATGAGTTCATTATGTAATGATGGGAAAAAAGGGAACAAACTAATGAAGAAGAATAAATATAATATATAACGAGAATAGTATACATAAAAAAAGTAAAATAAAGTAAAATAATTTAAAATAAATTAGTAGAATGATTAAAAGAATAAGATGTAGAAGTAGAAGGAGGATAATAAAGATGATAAAAATAATAATATAGAATTTATAGCAGAGGAATAAACATGGTTAAAAATGAATATACTATTTTATTTTATAAAACAAAGTAACCAAACCTTATGAATGAAACTAAATAGAAAAAAATAAATAGTAAAAAATAATATAAATTTTTTCAAAGTGTCTATCTTATAGTATGATCTTATTTAACATCACATTACTCTATTTAGGTATACGCAAACCCCTATTTTGGTTGATAATTGATTGGGTTTCAGTTGGACTTTTTTGGGTTATTTTCTTAAAATTCATGCAGTTTATGAACTGGATTATGGTTTGCCAAACCATGAAGTAGTGAAATGTTTTGGATTGTAGGATCTGCAGGGTATGTGAACTATTTTCCCTAAACATGTGCAGTTTACTTGGAAACCGGCTGGATGGGTTTTTCTAAATCCAATTTTTTTTCAAATATTCAAAGCCTCCATTTTAGGTTATAAGTGCACCTTCTTCAACCCCATCATATTGGTCACTACCTTGGATCTCCTACGAAGGATTCTTGGCCCCTCTATCAACTTCTAAAAGAAATATGAAGATAGTTAAATGTAGATAGATCTCCATCTAGTCAATTTCCTCCTCCTTTTCCCTTCCTCCTGTGATATCTTTATTTCTTTTTATGGTTCCATAGATATTGGTATGGATTTTTGGATTTAATACCATTTGTTTTTGGGATCATAAACCTATGTTTGATTACTATTTCTATGATCTTCGTTCTTCATGGAAAAATCCCAATTAGGGGTTGGTATAGTGAGATATTTTTTCTTCATTAGGTGGTTACATTAAGATGTTCAATTTTAATTGAACCTAATTTATTTTTTTAATTTGTATTTAAAAGAAATTTTTTAGGTTTGAATAAAATTTATTTCAATAATTTGGTTGAAAAAATCCAATACTGATGTATTGGGGTTTTTTAGGAAAAAATGGGGTTTTGACATAGAAATGGAATTTATTGAGATTTCAGTTGTTTAATTTAAATTTTGGTTTTGATAGGAATTGGAACAATTGAAATGTTGATTTTAATTGAAGTAGAATTTATTTTTGTGAATCCTTAGGGTATCATCTTTGTGAAAAGGAATGTTTTTTTATTAATAACCTATTGTGGTTTTAAACAGAAAATTGGAATATATGAAATGGGGAGTGGGGTGAATTTAATTTTCTATTCTAAAATGAATTTCCAATCATTGGTTTTGATGTAATAACATGCAAGACTTATGTATTTTGTGAGTTATTTTGCATGGATATTTATGATTCTACAATGTTATAAAACATCATATCACCACATCTCATTCCATAGGTGATGTTTATGAGATCCCATTACCTTAGGCCTAAAGGGGAGTATGTACATACTTTTTCCTACTCACCAGGTCATATCCCTACAACTTGGAACTATTGTACATATTCGACACATGAAAAAGTTTCTCCCTTGTTTTAATTTTAGAATTTGTATATATTCCATTGTTTTAAATTATTTTACATGACTTGAGAATTTATATAAATAGTTTATATACAGTGTTTATTTAAGGCATTTTTGAGGATTGCTATTTAAGTAATGTATACTTTTATTTAAGGAAAATTTCATATTTTTAAATGTTTCCAATTATTTAAAATATATATCATGATTTGATAAAGGTATTAATATCTTTTAAATTGTATAAAATTATTTCTTTAAATGTGATTTTTTAATTTCAAACCTTTTGTTTTAAAATTGAATGCACCATTTGGTTCAATTGATATTGGAATCAGTTATGGAATGTTTTAGTGAAATTATATTGGGCTTTGGATCACACCCTAGTTTCACCTTTAGGAGATTGGAGATTATCTACTTCAAGGTTCAAGTAAAGGAAAATGATCTCTTGAGGTGGATCATGCAGTTAAAAATTGGTCTTGGTGAGATGTCTCCTTAGGGACTTTGGGCTGTTTTTCCACTTTTTTAACTTTGTTTGTAGTACTTCAGAACTTTTGACTGTTTAAATTATGGTACATTAATCCATGTGGAGTATTCATTTTATATGAATATTGACTTCTTTTCTATTGTTTCCACAATGTTAAAGGAAAAATCATTCCCACTTTCAGTTCATATGATGCTAAGTTCTAGTTTTCGACCAATGGGGATGGAGAACACCCTTCTAGATATTTCTTGTTTGACTCAGTTATTGGGTTACTTGGGTACTCAGGTTGGTTCGTGAAAAAATGGTATTAGAGGGTGGTTGAGGTATTGTCTTTATGTCCTTATGTATTATGACATCTTTTCGGGACATCGTAGGGATTTGTGATTGATTGTATGGATTGATCTCACCACAATAAACCTTAAGTCTTTAGGGGTGGTAAGGTAAATATATCTTGAGGGTTAGTTATAGTCCTTTCCAATTTTTGGTATAGCTTGAAATCCAAATCTCCTACATCCTATATATTAGTATTAATTTCCAACCTTTTTCAGTATGATCATTACCTAATGTATTCTTTATTTTATACTAAAGTTTTATATCATAATGCCTCCAAGAATACATACGAATCTGGCCCATGTGGAATATGCTGTTGAACCATAGTGAGTTAATCCTATTATGGATTTGAACTTGTTTGATGTTATTATGTACACTGTTCAAAATCTATGAAAGACACCACCTCATATTCCCATTCATGGTCCCATTATTATAACATAGGGAGAAATTGAAAATCATAGATCTCTAGATATTCATTTTAAGAAAACTGCACCATTTAAGGGCTCAAATGACCCTCAAGATGCAGATGAGTGGTTAAGCAGTTTGGAATGCTTATATGGGGTGTTGGACACACCTGATGATATCAAAGTGAAGTGTGAAACTTTAATTCTGGAAAGAATGTACAGAATATGGTGGGACAATGTGGTGATGGTGATGAATTAAGAGGGATTAGAGTTTAGAGGCATCAAAGTTCTCTTCATCGTCTCGTTCTATCAAAATATGATATTGATGTCCAAGTTTACAAGGTTAATTAGACTTGAGAAGGAAGAAAGGTCTATGATAGAGTATGGAACCCATTTTTCTAATCATTTTCACATCACACAACATTATATGGATTTATTACTAAAGATTCCCTATTATGATGATGTACTGGATAGAGCACTGATGGTTGAGATGGGCCTGGAGGGTAAGTCAGGGTAATCAGGAGTCATATTTTCTCCCAATGGTAGTTTGTGTTCCATTAATGGAATGAAAGAGAATGCTGATTCTCGGGGAAGTTATCAATGGCATGGGTTTTGTAGACCACTTGTAGTACTAGTAAGAATACCTTTGGTTTTGTTATTAATGTGGTAATCTTGGTCATTCTACGAAGGATTGCACTGAGGCACCCCAGAATTTTGACTCTTACGGGTGTTCGAGGAACATGCGGAGGTTCTTCAATATACATTTCACTCTGCATAATGGGACATGATCATCACATGTTCTATATATTTTGGGTAAATAAAATTATTCTTGTGAAAAAAATTTCAGCCAAAGGTATCTAGATTGAAGCCTCTTCATATAGTGGAAGATTCTCCAATGGAAGTAGAAATAGGTCCAGTGACCTTGAGAGGTAATATCACTATAGCTACATCATTGGTAGATTATTTATTTAATAGCGGTGCATCTCATTCATGTATTTAATCACATGTTTTTAATCTTCGTAATATTATTATGGATCCGTTGTCTTCTGAAATGGAGATTACTACATTCCTTGGAATAAAGAGAGGGAAAGTCTCCATAGTCCCTCTTTTGTTTTCTCTCTTTTAGATGTGGAGTTAGCATGGAACTTTATGGTTCTGGACATGAAATATTTTTACATAATATTTTGATTGGATTTGATCATAGCCAATAAACCTCGTGCTAATTTCTATCTTCGATGGGTATCCTTCATTACGCCCAATGGTATATATCTCGTGTCTGAAGGAAAATGAGACCCTAGGACGAGCAAGGCCATACCTCTTTATCTAGAGTTGGGGAAATAAATAATCGTTCTTTCTTTTGATTTGGAGTCATATCCTTTGAGTAGTGACATCCCCCTCATCATATTTGAGTTTACTGATGTGTTTCTTTCTAACTTGTCATGTTTTCCTCCAGTAAGATTGGTTTATTTTTTCATTGACATACTTCCTAGTACCAATCCTCTATTCCCTCTTACTGCATGGAACTAGCTGTATTGAATGTGTTTAATTCTCAGTTGAAGGGTATTCTTGGAAAGGTTTTTATAAATATGAGCATTCCACCTTGGGTAGTGCTAGTTCTCTTTCCCATGAATACTAATGGTTCACTCCAACATTGTGTTGATTACCGAAAGATCAATCATGTAATGTTAAATAATAACTATTCGTTTCCATAGATTGATGATCTATTTTATTAGTGGAATGGAGAGAAGTTGTTCTTGATGATTGACCTTCGCTCAGGATACCATCAATCAAAGAAAAAATAATCTAATTTTCATAAAACCACTATTCAGAGTAGGTATGGTCATTATCAGTACCTTATCATTCCCTTTGGACTAACCAATACCCTGTAGTTTTCATTGATTTAATGAATAGTATTTTCCATGAGTATCTTGATACATTTGGGTTTTTTTGTGGGTGATTTCATTGTGTACTCTAAAATAGAGGACAATTATGGGCATCATTTGAGAGTAGTGCTTTGTTTGCTTAGAAATCACCAACTCTATGCCATTATTTCTATGTGTGATTTCTAGATTTGGAATGTGAGGTTATTGGGACACGTTCTGTTGAGACATGATATTTCAATTGATCCTAAAAAAGAAAAAGATTTTATGACATGAGAATAACCCTAGAATGTAATCTAGATTCAATGTTTCAGAGGTTTAGTAAGATATTATCAACACTACATGAAATACTTCACAAAGTTGGCCTCTTAAATGATTTATCATACTCTTAAGAGAGTGAAGTTTGTTTGGAATGAGAAGTGTCAGTGTTTTTTTGAGTTAGAATGTCTTTTGAATACTAAACTAGTTTTGACTCTTCTAGAGGTCCGGTATGGCTACATGGTATTTTGTGATGCCTTGGGATCATGATTGGAATTTATTCTTATATAAGGTGATGATGTAGCTGCTTATGGATTTCATTATATTAGGCCACAGAAGAAGAAATATTTGGCCAATGAACTTGAACTTAAAACTGTGATGCACACTCGTAAGAGTTGGCATAATTACCATTATAGAAAAAGGATTACCATGTTTTAAGACCACAAAATAATGAGTTCCGTCTTCTCTTAAAAAATAATTGAAACTCCACCAAATATGTTGGGTGGAATACCTGTAGTCTTTTGATTTTGACATTTCCTATACCCTGGGAAAAGGGAATGTCATGGAAGGTACATTGAGTAAAAAGATTTCATCCAAAGCTATGAAAGAATCTTTATGGGAGTGGAACTTGATGGATCTCATTGAAAAATTACATATTGGAGTTAAGGAAAAGGTGATTAGGTTTCCATGGATCGTGTTTAGTTGGCACCCTATCTTCATGAAATTATTCTTCATGATCAGCAACTTGATGATGAATTATGTAGCATTAGAGACTCTCTAAATGGTTGGGAGATAGTTGCCTTGTGTTCATTCTCCAATGTGGGAATTCTATGCTATTAGAATCATTGTGTTGAACCGTCTTCAGTTTGAAATGATTTGATGGGGAATTTCCATACATCCCAAAGGGTTGTCACCCATGAAAAATAAAGACGTTTTATAACATGAGGCAGTAGTTCTAGTGGCCAATTATGAGGTGATGTATTGGTGAGTTTTTCTCTCGTTTCTATACTTCCCAACAGGTAAAATATAAGCACCATTAGCATTCAGGGATGCCTCAGCCATTTTCAGACCCTACATGGAAGTGGTATGAGATCTATATGGAAATTATGATTATGTTTCCACATACATAGAGGTAGAATAATGTGATTTGTGTTTTGATTGATAGGATAAAAAATCATCTCACATTATATCAAATTGTGATACAACCAAATATGAGCAGTTGGGAATTATCTATCTGAATGAGATTGTTTGGTTCCATGGAGTTCCATCTATTATAGTCTCTAATAATGATCATCAGTTTACTTCTCATTTTTGGATAGAACTTCAAAGGGCATTGGGATCTCAAGTCTATTTCATCACAACATACCATCAATAGTCAGATACCCAGATAGAAATAGATATATGGATTCTTGAGTATATTCACCATGCTTGTGTTCTAGACATTGGTGAATCATGGAATTTTCATTTGTGGATTGTTGATTTTTATTATAACAGTAGTAACCATCACGCGATCATGATAGCACCATTTGAAGCATTGTATGGTCAGGCTTGTAAATATCATCTTTTTTGTTAGAGATTGATGAGAGTTCCTTGGTTGGACTGAGTTCAGTCCAAGATATTATAGTAAAGATTATGTTGATTCATCAAGAAATGTTGAAACCTCAGATACGATAAAATTATTATGATGATCGTCATCGTAATCCATCAGAGTTCTTAGTTGGTGACAGGGTGCTCTTGAACGTTTTAACCTTGTTGGGTCATCAAAGTCTTTGGAGGGAATGGAATATTGATCATAATTTTGTTGGAAATATTCAGGTTTTTGATCTGGTGGGGATAGTTGCTTACCAGTGAGCACTTCCACCACAGCCAAAGTCTATACATAATATTTTTCTTTAAATTTTTTCTTCGATATTATTTATCTGATCCATCTAATGATTTGATTTGGTGTGATCATAAAGTGGAACGGGATTTATCTGTGACTGAATGGCCTGTTGGGATAATTGATTCTGAGACCATGGTAGTTCGTGGGAGAATGATACATTTGGTTTGTGTGCTTTGGG
This sequence comes from Viscum album, assembly GCA_963277665.1. Classification (NCBI taxonomy): domain Eukaryota; kingdom Viridiplantae; phylum Streptophyta; class Magnoliopsida; order Santalales; family Viscaceae; genus Viscum; species Viscum album. Next base: position 1,426,838,360 of record OY728125.1, read on the forward strand.
AACATGGTTCTAACTTTCATGGGATGTGGGAGAGGGAGGAACTGACTAGGGATTAGTGGCCTCATATTTTTTAGGGGGAGGATTATTCGAAGGCATTTTAGGGATATAATGTTTCTATGTAGGGGAGGTTGTAACATCCCATTACCATTTTCAAGTATTTCTAAATCCCTCTTTTGGTTTAACTTTGGTTGGATTTCATTTAAGGTTTTTTTTAAGGTGATTTTACAAATATTCTCACAGTTTCAGAGATGAATCATGTTTTATGAATGACATACACATGGTTAGACAGATCGTGCATCAGTACCAAGTTTTGGATAATGGTCTCCACATGGTCTATGCACAGTTTTCACTAACTATGCACAAGTTTTAATGAAACCGTGTGAATAGGTTTTTCCAAATCATAAATCTTTATTAATATTTTCAAGACTACATTTTAGTTCGTGGATGATTATCCTTCAACCAAAATGCGTTTCACATTCCGTGGAGACCCAAAAAAGTTCTTGGCCACTTGATCCCCTTCTAGAAACGATCTGATCCTAGTAGAACATTGATCGATCTCCTTCTAGTTAGTTTCATCCTCCCATTATCTTCCCCCCACGATCTCTCTACTTCTCCTTAGAGTTCCATGGATATTGGTATTTATTTTTTGATCTATTTACTTTGTTTTTGGGATATTAAACCAAGGATTTATTCCCATTTCTTTTATCTATCATCTTCATGAACAAATCCTAATTAGGGTTTCACATTGTGAGATTTATTATTTTTGGTAGGTAGTTCCATTACAATGTCCTTTTTTATTGAACCTAATTGATTTGTTTAAATTAAATTTATTTTGATTTAAATGAAAATTTATATGTTAAAATCAAATGGATTTCAATATTTTTATGGAAAAACCCAATTCTGATGTATTTAGGTTGTTGAGGAAAAAAGTTGGTTTTTTCCATAGAATAAGAATATGGTGAGATTTGAATTATTTAAATTAAAATTTTCTTTAGATGAGATACAAATTCATTGAAATGTTGATTTTAATTTGAATTAAAATCTATTTGATGGAAACGTTATGGTATCATCTTGGTTAAAAAAGAATGTTTTTTTATTAAAACCCTATAATGGGTTTTAATAAGAAAATTAACGTATTTGAAATGACTTATGGAATGAATTTATTTTTTTGTTATAAAAGTAATTATCCATCATTGATTTTTACATGATAAAACTAAATATATAGGTATTTGGTGAGTTATTTTAGATGGAACTTTATGATTCTACTATGTTCTGAAACATCATATCAGCACAATCCATTCCCTCAGCAATTGTGATGAGATACCTTTTCTGTAGGCCTAAAGGGGAATACGTACCTACTTTTTCCTACTCATAGTGTTTGACACTATAGCCTAAAAATATCATATCTATTTTTCACATGATTATGTTTCTCTCTTGATGGAATTTTTGAATGCTTATATACCATTGTTATAAACAATTTTACATGCCTTTAGAATTTATATAAATGGTTTATATAATGTTTTTATTTAATCTTTTTGTGAGGAATTTTGTGTATAAAAATTATCCTTTTATTAAAGTAAACTATAATATTTTAAAATTGGTTCTCTCATTTTAAAAATATATCATTATTTCTAAAGGTATTTCAGTATTTTAAATTGTATTAAATTTTTTGTTTAAACATTGTTAGTTATTTCTAAACCAGTTTGTTTCAAAATTTAAATCACATTTTGGTTAAATTTATATTGACATATGTTATGGGATAATTTTGTGAAATACTATTGGGATATGTCTCATACCCTACAAGTGACTTCATGTGTTTGTCTAATATCTCCTTCTAGGTTCGAGAAGAGGAAATAGATCTCCAAGAGGTGGATCTTACTGGTGATATTTGGTCTTTGTGAGTTTTTCCTTAGGTACATTAGGAAATTTTTATCCTTTTTTACTTATGTTGTATTACTTTGAAGGTTGTACCTATTTACCTTATGGAAATTTACACCTAGTGGATTTTTTCATTTATATGCATACAATATCTTTTTATTTTCTTTTTTTCACTATTAGTGGGGAAATCATTCACAAATTTAGTTTTAATGATGTTATGTTCTAGCCTCGGACCGATGGGGATCAGGAACGCCCTTTGGGCTTTGTTAGGAATGACTTGGTTATCAGGTTGCCAGGGTACCCATGTTGGTTCATGACATCTCCCCTCCTAAGTCACAATCCCCCTCAATTTATTATGGTTGATTATTCTTCCACTATATTCAAATAAATATGCACAAATATATTGGATATTTATTTATTATTTTTAAAATTTTCATCCCTTAGACATGAGTTGTAAAATTTGGAATCACCTAATGATAATGGGTTTTTTATATTTCTAGCGTGTGTCAAATATCCAGTGTGATAGATTTGGTCTTCTCCTTTAATTCATCACTTTCATGTTGTGTGTGTCGTCATTTTATTATAGAAGTTGTTTATGAGGTTTGGTGGCATCAAAAAACTCTTCATCAATCCCTTAGTCATTCACAGTGGATATATGGTGATCACAATATCATGAAAGGTGTGGGTTCTCTTTAAAATTAGATCATATTGTTTGTATGAGGAACTTGAGGTGATCTAATTTAACCATATGTCTCAATAGTGTGAAAAACTTCATATTATGTTTTCATAGATGATTCCCTATAATTTTACGGTGTTAAAAATAGGTGGTTTTGATTTTAATTGGTTGTAGAAGTAGATGATAGCACCACGTGGGAATTCAAGCAGGAGGTGTGTGAGCTACAGGACAAAACAACAGTGTTCAGTTCAATGTGAATAGTAAGAGATAAAATATACCCCCACATCAAAAATATTGATAGGTTAATTTCTAATTTATTATAAAACAAGTGGTTTCCCAAGAATAGAATTGGTATATAGTGATGGGTTCTCTATTACATGCACACACACTCTAATGGGATGCACCACACAATGCTTCTGACGTAGTCTTAGGCCCACTTATGCATTACCATGAGCCCCTCTATATATCCCATTCACCCTTGTTTTCTATATTAGGACCTCCATGTGTTTTATATGTTTCAAAACCAATTGTTCGATATCTATGTGTCATGATAGCCTGGTTGATGTCTACCTCAGCGACTGACCATAGTTTTTACATAAAAATGTTAATAAAATTAGTTAAATTCTCATAATAATAATCGTTTATAAAATAAATCATTAAAAATATAAAAGTTAAATTATATTTAATTAAATATTTAAAATTTCATATATTTTAATAAATTATTGGATTATATGGGAATTTTGGTTAGAAACCATTAAAAATCATTATGAAAAGACATAACATTATGCACGAAAAATTTCTGTGTAAATGTTTTTCCAATAACTGCTTTTTGAAAATGTTATTTCGTTTAAAATGATTTTTATGTGAAAAAGATATTTTCCTCTAAAAATTTACAATTGACATTTCCATGTCATTTTCCATCTAATATGTTATCCTTTAATGTCACTTATTTTTACAAGGGATAAAATCCATGTGTAGAATTATTATACTTTCATTGAATGGTTTATATTTATGATGAAATTATTTTCATGAAACCCATTTCTTTTATTGGTTAATTACATGATTTATTGACTATATAACTTGATTATATTCAGAGGTTATGCTATGATGAAAATATAAAAGGATTATTAACCCTATCTCTATTCTATATGTTTCGATAAGATGAAATATATATAAAACAAAATTCATTTCATGTTTATGATTTGATGAATGTTTTTGGATCATGTGGCACAAATACATATGTTTTTTATTTTTTGATGGGTGGGAAATATATCTCCATCTAATGCATTGGTAAACAATTTATTTCCCAGGAGATTGATAGGACATGAACATGGAGTGAACCCAATTTAGTATGAGTGTTTCTTTGGTACAATGGTCTTAGGAATAAACCTTTAATAGCATGATGGTTTTGGGATTGAAATCATTCCACTATAGTATATTTATAAGTAATCAATTAATATTTTGGAAATGTTTTTCTATTCTTATGTGAATACCATAATTCAATATATTTTGAAAATATTATTCTCTCAAGGCTCATGTTCATTGATTTCATTATGATTAATATCATTTGAACTACCAATCATTATCACACGACTCAATATTATGAATATTTATATTCATGGTATGGTTTTGAAATGTTATTTTCATGTTCTTATACCTATATGCTCGTGTTATTCTTACATTTCTATCTATTTAACCCTTACTAAGAATCTAGACTCACGATTTCTTATATTTAAATTCCCTATGTTATGAATAAATTATATGAGTAGGGTATTTGGAAGAATAACACATTGTTGAATGATCATTATGTGGGATGTTGAAGATAATTCATGGAATAATTTTTTGTGTGTTTTTCTTCCAAAGTATATAAACCATTATGATCCATTGTTGTGGTTTTGTGAAATTTAATGAATATTCTTCTATAGATGGTAATATAAATGTATGATAAGCCTACTTCCCTATTATTGTTATTAGAGGATTGTTTTAGTTAACCTTCAAAAACTATGATGGTAAAACAATAATGAAATCCCTAAGGATATTTCTATGTACATTTCGATGTATAAGTGTATGGATGATTCAATGTATAGGAAAATGTCATAGTAACATGATAATAGATAGAGAGAATACATTCACGGAAATTACATCCCTATCTGGATAGTATAAGTGGATAAGGATTTAATATAAATTTACTTATAGGTAATAACTCCAAAAAGGGACAACGAGATGGACTCAATCATCACCTATAACACAAAAAATGGGCTTTCTATAATCCAAGTTTGACACGACAAAGTAAAATTATTTTAAATTCAGATCTATATATGAAAAATCGTGAATAATTAAAATAGATGATGACAATGAATGTCCCAGGATAAATTACTTTTCTAGAATATTTGATTTCAAACTATGATTATTATTTCTCACATTATGATTTTTGGTTTTAGTCAATAGTGGGAACTAGAGGGGACTATATTAACATTGATTTAGATAGAAAAATATGTTAATGGGAAACCAAAAGGGATAATTAATATACTATGGGATATGGTGATTATTATTAATCATTTATCCTGATATATGAATAACACCATTCAACTTAACTAACTCTCACACTCACAAAAAAAGAGCGATATATAGTTCATTGATAGTTTGGGTGGTGGAACCTATATAGGGAAGATGATATTGATTTGTATTTGTTAATAATGTGGGAAAATTAAACCATGTTTATGTATTAGATGAATGAGAAGATTTATATATTGCAGAAATTATGGACATAAAAAATATTATTGAATAGAGAAAATGAAATGACTAGTTAATATATTAGTTGATTATAATATCCTACCTATGATATCATTGATGGATAAATGTTTTATATACAAATTACATTGGAATCTTGCAAATCAATGTGCTGAATGAAAATCTCATTAAGATAATCAGCCTGGCTATATGATTAATGGTTATATTTCTCATGACTACGATACTAAAATTGATATATCAATGGAATGAAGTGTTAAGGAAATAGACAAATAGGCATGGTTAATGATGTATAAAATGAGTGGAATTAATGATTTTTTTTATTAATTTAGACTAAATGAATGATATTTATTTAGTGGTATTATGGTTATTATAATAATGAAAGATCATTGGGGTTTCCAATATTAGTTTCTCATTAAGGAGATTCAAAAATACGACAAATAGTACTAATGGATTAGAAAATAGATTTATTGAACTAGTGATATTTTTTATCAGAAGATAAAACATAATCTATTCTCCATATTGTGAAAATGGTTTTTTGTTTAAATAAAGAGATAGCTGATATGAATGAAAATTTGATGAAAATGTATTTTACATAATCATTGATCGAGTTTACAACAATTTTGGACTTATAGAATATATTAAATAAGATATTCTTTTATTTATGGAATGATTAAGGTTTTATTTTTTTATAGAAGGTATGTTTTCATTTTGTTTGTATGGTAATTAATTTTATTACCTTATTTATGGATAATATTTGATCATTATATTTACATATATAGTATTTTTCATGAAGAGATACATCATATAGTTTTGGGGATTAATGATAATATGATTTAGTAAATTTAGTGATATTATTTGTAAATTTGGAATTTTCTTAATGGTTATAATGTTAACCATTTATAGATTTGTTAAAGTTGAATATAGGATGAGGATATTAATGATTCGTTTGATGTTTCAGCATATAAAGTTTTATGAATATTAGATAACACATTCTAACAATAGGTATATAATAAAATGAGATACAATGAATGAATTCCACTGTATATAGTAAATCTAGGTGTTTCCAAGATGTTGTGTCGCCTCAAAAAATAACCACATCACCCAAAACACTCTCTCATTCCCTATTACTCCCCCCGACCGATGCACCCCAACTCAAAAATTTTTCTCCTTTTCCCGTATATTTAAATTCAACTGCCCGTCTAACCCTTCTGCTCTAGCTACGATTGGGGTTTGAGCAGTCCTCGATTCCCTCAATCTTTTCCGGTATTCTTTCCTTGAGCTCGACAGCCTCATCATGCTTACCATGACCGGCCTAGAAAACCACCTCGCTGGTTGCAGTCTTCATCTCCCTTGACTAGAGGCTCCTTCAGTCTACTCCTCCTGTTAATCCCGCCTTCTATATCCCTCCTTCGTCGACATTCGTCTTCTCCCTGTCTGAAGTACAGTCTTAGGGTTTGTCATTCTTTCATTACAAGTCTATAAGAACCTATTTCGGTGTTAGGGTTACCGTAAAATCATGACTCCATCGATCTCATCCTCCCAGTATCAATCTATTCGGACGTGCTGGTGATCCATCTTCCTCTTCATCTTCCATTTAGCATACGTCTACATCGTTTTTCTTATCTTCCTTGCATTACCTTTACCAGTTTTTGCAGCTTGAAAATCCATCTTCAGTCGACCCCACTACCTACGGTTCATCCTCCTGAAGCATCCTTCCCTAACAACCTATTAGTTTATCGACGCAGACCGTAGGTATAGCTTCATAGATCTCGGTTCTGCACTCATACCATACCCTTTGTTGTGTTGATATTTTTCTGTTGCATTTCTTACAATCTATTCATTCAACATTTCATTTTATCCCCAAAATCATAACTATTTTTACAATAGTAATTATGCCTCTTAAGATTTTATTAAAAGTTATTTAAGTACCATATAATCATGGTTATTCATAGTAGGTTAATTATTTGATGAATACATGGAGTTATGTTCTTGAATTTTACCTTTTCCTGGATTTGGATTCAATCAATGTTTTATTCTTCACTTCCATCCTTTTAGGCGTCATGTTCATGATTCAAAGATTCTTATTTCATTATGGTAGATTATCCTCTTTCCATTTCAGTAGTGTTTAATCTATCTAATTGTGCATTGCTAAATTTTTTTGTTACTTCATTAATTTGTTTTATTAAAGTTGCTTTAGGGATATATTTGTTCAACAATGTTTTATCTATCTATTCATATTTTATTTCTTTGTACATCTCTAATTCGATGACAATACCTCATGATATTGGATGTGGTATACAATAAGTCTATTTTACTATGAGATTTTTGTTTTTATCATTCAAAAAAATTATTGATCTCCCTCCTGAGTGTTTTTTGTGCTAGGAAAGGAAAATAATTCAGAATATTCATATATATTCTCCTCAACGATAAATCCATGCATCAGATGTAACAATAATGAAAAGTACTAGAACATTATATGCATGCAGTAAACTGATGGTCGATGCTATTGGTATTCCATTAAATTTGTAGTTGTACTGTTTTGTTATACTAATGTTTTATGTATGTTATTCATCTATTCATCTCATCTCATTAATGTGGATTTTGGTATTTCACTCATCATCAATATATACTCACTACTTCATACAAAATTTTTACCGTTTATTTAAATACAAGCCCATTAACATCATAATTACGGGACGCAAATATAACTATCATTATTTTTCATTTTGTTGATATTCCATGCATTCCATGTAGTGAAATACATTTTTTGATTTTAAATCCATTCTTCTTCCTTGAGAAATCTATAATTCAAACGTCTTAGAGAACCTCCACATACCATGACATCCCACTTTATCATCCAATGGAACTTCTCCAACATATAGGTAGATTTTGAAAGGGTAATTTAGTTAAAACTATTTGAATCCTATGAATGTAATAATTTCTGAACACATGGTGCATAAAAAACACCACCTTATTTTGGCATATGTAATATGTCTCCACTGCATACATTACAATTTGACCATTTATTTTCATTTTTATGTACATTAAACATAGAAGTCTTCTGGTCATTCTAATTTCTTAAAGATGTTTCACAAGTTTTAACATCTATATATCTATTCACTTCTTGTAAACTAGCCACCCATATTAATTTGATTTACATATTACTTAAAAAATACACATAATGTTTTATCATATATCATTGTTTATCACTTGAACGTGAATAAGTTAATTCTTATGATGTAATTTTGAAAAAACCTATTTCCCATTGATCATCTGTTTGTGTGTACATGTAGTCAACGCTTAAAAAAAATTAACTATTTATTTAAATACAAGCCCAATAATATCATAATTAAGAGTGGTAGAAATAAATATCAATGTGCAACATTTTGTAGTTGTTCCATGATTTCCATGTACTAGAATGCATTTTTTTAACTACATTCTTTTCCTTGAACAACCTACAATTCAAACTTCTTAGAGTATCTCTACATTCCATGACATCAAACATTAGCATCCACTGGACATTTTCCAGCATATAGTCAGATTTACCAATTCTATTTTAGTTAAACTATTTAATGTATATATAAGTACGACATGTGTGCAATCATAGTGCATAAAAACAAACATCACCTTCTATTAACAAGAACATTTCATGCCAACAAACACAGCCTCATGTCAAACTCAACCAACTTTTAGTCATAATAGTTGGGTCAGGTTGTCGGTTTGGATCAACTGATAAGAACTTCACACCATTAGTTCCCCTAGAGTGGGGTGCTTTTTTTGTATATTAGCTGAACTAACAAGAATTGTAATTGGAGGAAGAAGAATATGTGTGGAAGAAAATTACTCGACATTCCGCCTCTTTTCTCCTACCCCAGACTCAGGTTGATACTACACCAAGTAATTTCTGTGTCTGTATATAAACCATTCTTCTCTCTACATAACCATTTTCCTCTCCCTCTATCCTAAACCTTTTCCAGTTTGCTGTAGACTGGGTTCCACAGATTATGCAAATAATTTGATAATATTATAGCTATTTTGGTAATTGTTCACGACCCATTATCTTTAAAATAGAGAATCTGAAGTGAGGTAATCTATAAGGAGATGGAACAAATTCAAATTACTATTCTAGTCCAACTGATAGAGCATAAATTATCACAAGTATCATTTCATCTTTCCATCTGTTGTGTTCAAACTAAACTGTTCATTCAATATTATTGGAATAAAATACCATTGATTCATTGATGTAGTCTATTTTTATATTACCTTTTATAGGCATATCTTCAAAATAAAGTAATTTTCATTAGTATGTATGTCATTTTCTGGTTTCAATATAGCTGCAACAAAATTTCACCATTATGTTTATGGCAGACACTTTGTATATATATGAATTGTTTTATGAAATTTTATATATGTTTTTTGTATTTTATTTGACATGTTTTTATCCAATTTTCTCTATATATGCCATTATATTTAACTCTTTAGATGACTATGACACTGATATATAGAGGTTCTTGGATACAAACATGATGAAGAAAAAAATGGAAAACATTCCATTCCGCATTATGTGGCTAACAATTTGTAATTATCCTTTCTATTCTTAAAGAAACTACAAATATTTATCGAATATATCCTTTATGTTTTCTTCAATTTAAACTTTCTCTATATTTAATGCACTTTTACTACAATATTTAGTACCAATTATTTATGCATTAAATATATTATATATAATCAAAATTATTGTAGGATTTTGATCCTGCATTCATGGTGACTGTGTGGAGTAACATTAGATTTTGGACAAACACAACATTAGCGAAGAATGGATTAATGACATATTTTCGAGAAACGATTTGTTTTTCTCTATTTCAATTAAAGTTTATTATACAAATCATGACTGAATAATTTTTCAGAGCATTAGATCATGTGCATTTACTCTCTTTGAATGTGAATTTTAATTTTTAGTTTAAGCTATGATAGAAACCAATAGGGCCTGGGTCTTGTGTTGGATAATTGCATGTTTTCAAATGGATGTCTACCGGTTATTTCTGGCCTTTAGATAAAACTGGGAAGATTTGTTCCGAAAGACCAAACTAGGTGTTGTAAATTCTAGGGTTGGAAGTGTGAAACCTCAATATTGAAGCTTCAAGAGGAATATACTGCTTTTGTTGGTGGTTTTATACGGCCACTACCAGTTTCAGTACTGTGATTATGTTGAGGTTGAGCTGAATTGAAGACAGTTCACATGGGTTTTCTTTATTCAGTAGAACCAAAGCGGTGTTTTTTTAATTGTGGTTTCACATTTGAGGCTAGATATATGAATCCACTGTTTAACCAACATTTGAATACGAGGATGTTAAATGTGTATGTTCTTTCCATATTCGTTAAAGAATTTTTTAGCCTATACATGTGGTCTATTGCATCTTTCATTCCGTCGTTGCTTTACTACCTTCTTATTGTTCCTAGATAAATTATTATTGTTCTATTTTGTTGATCATGATTTTTTATTGAGAAATGGTTCATTTTTTTCATTTTTAAATTATGATGATGACGAGTTTCCTTTACCTGCACATTTAGAGATACTCCAATAAAAAAATTCGTAATTCTGAATTGATGTAACTAATTTTAATATTCAAAACTGTATTCATTTTTTTGAACATACCACATAACACATTCTTTCTATCAATGATAATGAGCATTACATTTGCAGCTTCACAGACACATTCGACCGAAAGCAGGTAATAATTTTTAAAAATTTGTTAATACTATAACAATAATTATGCACATTACATTTTTGTTTTTTTATGCAATACAGAAACATCATTATAGTGGCTCTTCAGAGGTAAGTAGTGGGGTTGAAAATATCAAGGTGAAATGTTTTTCAACATTTCCAATTTCTATATTCCGCAACCGAATGTCAATGAAATATAATATTCTTTTCTTCTTTTCTGGATAGCATCATCATACTGATAGGTCTTCTACTTTGTACGTTGGCTCAGGAATAGTTTCTTGAACCTGAGACATTAAAACTACTCAGGTACAAAAATGATAACTATAATAACTATTATATTCATTGTACTATTATCTAATTACATTCATTAATATTATGAGGGATTTATATTAATTACATATTACAAGGAACAGTTATTTTAAATTTCACCTCTCTACTATTAATTATATGATATGTACTTTAATGATTACACATGCCATAGTATTTTACCTGTATATTCTTCTAACATTTTTTTCTATGAAAAACATTTTACTGCATGATTTTGAAAATTACGATGTGTTTCAACATAATCTATTGATTTTTCGAGTCACCCCAGGAACATCAAGTCATCATAGTCACCTAGACATGCCAACGATGGAAAATTTCAACAGGGAGTGAACTTTTTAGTAATATTTTCTACTGCAACCATAATATACTATTGAATATTTTTGTTCTTTATTAACATTGACAGATAACTGTTTATTACACGCTGTAGTGATGCTGAATGAAAAAAGTGATTACAATGCTTTATTTAGTATACTATTCAATACAAGAATATTCATTTCTATTGAATGGACATTTTTTAGTGGTAAATGTTTGTTAAACTGTGCAATTATGAAATAGCTCTCAATTTATTGCAATTATCTGTTTCGATATTACATTATCTCATTTTAAAAACCCATTTGTCTTTGGTGATCTATCGTCCTTAAACCCATATTAGTCATTCATATTGCAACACCATATTTGAATTCTAACAGTTTTTTATACTATACAGTGATGACATAGGGCAGTAGTTATTTATATGATATGTTCGGTATACTTTATAATTCCAGAATGGCCAATTAAATCTACTTAATTATTAGAATCAGTTCTCAAATTTTAATAATGTTTATTTTTTATTAATAATTATAATTATTATTACATATGTAGATTGTTTTAGCTGGATGAATATGAAGGTGTAGATTTATTTCAATAATACCTTCTTCATAGCAGGCTGTATAACATGATCTACTAGAAAATCATCTACATAAATGAAGTTTAAAAAGTTTGTAAAAATTATTGATTGGGTTTTGTCATTATATATTCCCATTAATCATCTACTCAGTTATGTTTTTTCATTATTACAAAAACTGATGTATTTTTATTTCTCATTCATATATAAGTGCAATGTCAGTTCAAAAATAAAAATTGTTCTTTATATATCCATTATTATTTCAAGTATTTTAATGGTGTATCCATATTTTATGGACTCCTATCACATTTTTCTGCACCATCACTTCCTGAGAAGAAAATGAACAATAGTATTTCCTCTATACTAATAAAAAACATATTCTCTTAATAAATAAACACCATTAAACCAACAGGCCATGCGTATGAAGATATGTAAGAATGTAACTCCCCTACTACAACAATCTATGCCATTGAACTGAAACTCAGATTGAAGGATTCCATAAACTTAAAGACTGATCAAATAGATGGATATTTCATGATGTAATTGCATGGTAATTGAAAATCAAGCATTAATGAGTTATTTTCAACATTATTTTATAATTTTCGTTTCCTCCATGATCTATACAGTTAATAGATTATGCCAATATTCTTAAGATGTTTTTTCAAAATTTTTATGAAATTGTTGTTCTTTTCAGTGAATTATTTCTACTTAATTCTGGATTCTAATTACTACCCATTGTATAGTTAAATACTTTCCCAGTTTCTTTTGTTCTTCCAAAATATTGTATTGCCTTCATAAAAGCAGTGAACTATATCATCATGAGAACACATGAACTAAGAATTTTGTTTTTTCACCGTGCAAATGCACAGGCGAGTTCTATTTTCTTCCATTTTTGGATATTAATATATATTACTTTTTAAAAACAGAAAAAATCATCTCATGTATTAAAATATTCTTTGGAAATTGATTAAAGAAAAACAAAAATTTGAGTTTGTGCTTATTAAATAGAGTTAATTTAAGTAAGTGTATTATCTCATTAAAATTTCCCAACAATAAGAAATAGATATTGGAATAAAATGTCATTTATTTACTATTAGTTATGATGAATGAATAGATATAAAATATCTGAAATTTTTATAACTTTTTGGTCATTAACATTCTCATAACCAAGTCTTTATCACCATGGATACATAATTGGGTGTTTGTTTTCCCTTCTATGTCAGTGTTTTTACTTCCCACCAATATTATCATATATGTAAACCAATTTATGTGATATTTTGGATTACCATTGTGCATCCCATTCCATCTTTTCCAGAGTAATTTTTATTAACCATTTTTATGATGTGTGTTTCCCCCATTGGGAGTTTAAATTTCTAAACCCTTGTTTACTAAGAACAAGTTCAAATTGTGAAGATTACATTTATTTTTGTATATAGAATGTAACACCTAGATATTTTGTGAATTATTTTATATTAAGATAATTAATTCATTTAAATAACATGTGTTACACACAACTCTTATTATATCAAGTGTAAAATTTCAGACTATATTTGGATTGTATTATATGAAATATTGAGTTCTTCTTGCGTTACAGTCAACACCGGGTATAAAAAATGGGAAATAATATATAAATATTATTATTTAACATTAATCATATAAACTAGTTATTGGAATGGAAGACATGAATAATTTGAAGAAAACTATTAAAACTTATTCATTATATATGTAGATAATATTCATTCCTTATTAACCAATTTTTTAGAAAATAAAATAAGAACCATTTGAAAACAAAAGGAATCATCTTTAGAAAAACTATTTTTAAATACAATGTTTTTTTAATATATAATTTATACTATTAAAATTTTTTTGAATAATTTTTATTAAAAATATTTATTATATATTCATTAAAAAATTGTATTCACATATTATGTGATTTCAAGATAATAGTTACGAATTATTTAAATTATGTGTTAAAAATAATGTTTTTCTAGAAAACATTTTACCACATTTTCCAAACATAATTTAAAAATAAATTTCCAATTTTAAAGAAATTTAATTTGTAAAAAACAACATTTTTTAAATAAAACATTAAAAAATATCATGGAGTAATTTTTTTTTAATTTTTAAGGAAGATAAATTTCTAGATGAATAGTGAAAAATATTGTTTTTATTAAGAAATATGATTTATTTTTAAACATTTTGAAACATACCAATTACATTAATTTTTTTTTAAAAGTAAATCTTGTTTAACTATTTATCTATTAATACAATATTTCATCATTGAAAACTATTTCGTATTGTATTATTATATAAAATTATTTCAAAATTTTGATCATTTAATCTATGGAAACACACTTTTTTCTCGCATCTGTAAGATTAATTTTAAGTTTTATTCTCCCAATTCTATGAGTCAAATTTATATAAATGGATTATATAGCTTTATTCATCATAATATTATTATATAATTTGGTAATCATAATTTTTTTACCATTGTTAAATAGCTAAAAATATTAAAAATTATTTACCATGGTAAGGTAAAAATGGGATTACTGAGCGATTAATCTTAAATGATTTGTGTAGAAATGGTAAAAAACTATTAAATAATTCATTAGAATTTCATATTTCAACGGTATAGCTTATTTAATGAAAATTGGTTGATTTTGGAAACATGTTTCATGTAAAAAAATTTGTAACATTAATTTCTTTTAAAAAATTACAATTGTTCCACTCACCTCATTTATAAATGGAAACCCATTTCGTATCCACCTTAGACTCTCAGAAACCATTGATTTATCAAATAACAACACAAATAACTTTATTAAATCATTCATTTCTTCCTAGAAGCCTTATATTAGTTAGAAATAAAACCTAATAAGACTTCTATATTAATCTCAATGTGGTTACTCAAAGAAGAGGTATCATTATTCAGTAATAATCTTTTTCAATTTCATCATCATATATATTCAATTATTATTTATCATTGATTATAAAAAATCCAATTTATATTACATACACTAAAATTTTATTATATTAATTCAATTACAAAAATTATTCTCTTCTTCTATTAAATGGTTTCAGAAATCTTCATTCGTGTGTATGGTGGACTACAACCTCGTGAACCGATGATATTTATTTTTCATCAACACCTCCCATAAATGGATACAATGATGGATATATTGCGTATATATTATATATGTGTACAGAGGACAACCATTTCCCAACATAGAAGGAAATAAGGATGCATTTAATTGAAATATTTTATATATGTGACCTAAAAAATATTATTAAATTGTAATATAATATTTACATATCATTCATTCAGTCCATCAAAAATGGAAACAATGTTCATGTCTATGGGTGGCCTACCATCTTCATGAATGCTGTATTTCATTTTCTATCTATAACATTAATGGATGAATATAAATAAGTATATACTGAATTTATAATATATTTATATCATTTTTAGCATTATATGGATTATGGAACCTTGATCAATTTCATTGGAGAAGAAAATCAAAACATACATGAAAAAATGTAGTTATTAAACGAAATGAGACATTAAAATGGAATTATTAATAAATGAGTAATAAAATGTAATAAGTAAATAGTATACAGTATGAAATATATAATTATGATTATATATTTTATTTAAAATAGATTCCTATTTATTATATGGGAGTTTCGTATTTTTGTAAAGGAGGTTGAGACTTGTGGTAAGGGATTATCATATAACATTTTACTTTTGTGAAACACATGATTTAGTCACCAATAATTTAAATTATGTTATGTATGTAATTATGATAAATTTATTTTATGATTACTATACTAAAAATTATTATGATTTAAATATAATTTTTTTGATATTCCTTTACTGGGGATTATATTTCAAATTTTAACAAAGCGGTAAGGGATTATAGTATCAATTTTCGTTCTTTGAGACATGAGATATGTTATCAATGAATATTCATTCATGATGTGTATATACATCACCTTTGATATTTAATATCATAATTTTATATATTATAATTATATTATAGGATTCATTTAATGTTATTCCTTCATGTGGTTTATAATTAGGTATTACCATAGTGGTAAAAAAATTTGTTGCAATCTCATTATTATCAGGGTAGTTCATTATATTGTTTTTAATGATAAAATCCATTATAAATATATCTGTAGAATCTTATTTTTTACTATCCATGGGGTGTTTCATGAGAATATATGGTTTCATTTAATTTCACCTCTGTTTAGTAATTAGTAGTTAAAAAAATAAAAAAACATCTTTAATTTCTATATTTCATAGAAAACCCATTTTTCATAAAAAATAGGTTTTCTAAAAATCTATTTCAAATATATTTTCTAATTCTTACAAATTATTTATTAAATAAATTTTTACCCATGTTTTTTAGTTTAATTTTTTTAAAATGTATTCCTCAAGTAATTTTCAAAAAAAATCCCCTTTTGGATTTTAATGAAAATATGAAATGAATCTCTAAAAAAACATGTATGGGATAAACTTAATTATCTACCATCAAACAAAATATTTTCATTGAATATTCATTAATATTATTCCAATTTTATTTTCAAATAATAGGATTTCGAAAATGATTTATTATGTAAAAAATATTTATTCAATGTAGAAAAGGTATTTTCCTCCACAAAAGATCGAACAGATCTTTTGCCATCATTTTTATATCTATGATGATATCAATTGATTTTATTTCTAATTAACTTGGAATAAAATCCAAGGTTACTATGCTTATTCATTTATGAATGGATTATGTTTATTAGTATAAGATTTTCCGGAAAACCATTCTGCATCCATTGTTTATACAATCATAAAATTATTATGATACCAAATTATTTTCAGGGGAATACTATAATGAAAAGATTTTGAATCATGTCACTTTTCTACAAGTTTTGTTATTTGAAAAGTTTATGGAACCCATTTCATTTAATATATTATGATATGATGAAATTTTTATTATCATATTTTTCACAAATGTATTATTTTTATTAAGTGGTCGATGTGAACTATATCACCATTCATTGTATTGTGTGAGATATACTTGATTGGAATAGGGCATAAAGCCAGTTCAATAAGAGAATTTATATTATATTACGATCTTGGTAGTCAACCAAGAATACTAGAATAGTTTATGGAGTGAACACATTTCACTAGGACAACCGTGGATGCGATTTTTGACTACGTTGGAAATGATTTTCATTTCCAATATGTATGACACAATTCTATGTCTTATTCCAAAATTATACTCTCATAACACACATTCATGTTATGCTTACAAATCTCAATTGATGGCCAATACTGATCATATGATCTCACCCTTTCGTACATTTCTATTCAATGTTTATAAGAAAGGTTTTATTTTTTTTATGTACAAGAAGAGTTCTATGTGTGAAGATCATTATGTGAGATACTGATGATATTTCAAGAAAAAAATATTTGATGTCCAGTCTCCAAAGGAACTAAATCGTTATAATCCTGGGGAATGTGTTTATGTGCTGAAATAAATAATAAATTAAAATATATAATATCTATTTATGAAAATATTGGGTCTCTACAATCTATATAAGTGAATACATAGGCATAGAATCCATTTTTACATCTCCATAATCACACATAACTCATCATTCCCTCTCTTTCTACATAGTCCACTAGAGAATTCTTCTCCTCAAGGATTCGAAATCATAAATATATTTTTCATTATATCCTTATTCCAAAAGGTATATTAATTACCCTTCCTTGGGTATGATTTTTCAATGACATCAAGTATTTTCATGAACTATATTTTTCCTCAAAATTACATTCAAACATTGAGTGATCTAAACTAAATTATTTAAATTCTTTGGTACATTTGATCATATTCTTCAAGAATTACTGATATTTGAACCCCTCTCTCCCTAATACATTGATGTATCCAGATCTCAAAAAATCATTCAATTCAACTCTAAATTATCTTTATTTGTATACTAAATTTGTCAACATCAAAAAAAACATTTCATGTGATAATAAATCATTATTACATTTCCATATCCAATCCTTATTTTTAGGAATAAAATTTGTTGTAAATAACATTATTTTTTTTCATCAAGTATAAATTAAAAATATCTTTTCATATTATATTTCTCAATTCAGGATACCAAAAGTACAATGGGTATTTAAAATTCCTTCTGGATATCCAATTATTAAATGTACATGTTGAATAAACATGGAACTCATAAATTGATGCATGGTTTTCTATTTATTCATGAAACTAATATGATATACCCATGGGTTTGATTATCTTCTTCTTATGTGGTTTCAACCTCCACTAGTCTTCTACTTTAATGTCGGATTAAAAAATTAGATATGATCCTCATTAAAATACATAAAGTACTTGAGATCACATTCGACTTTTCAGAAATTCATCTTAATTGTTTGTTCATTATTTAAACAAATATTATACCTCAACAAGAATACATGAAGTCTATATAATTCCATTTTAGATTATTTATCCTTCTCCCCTAATACATAATATTCCTTTTGGATACCCATATAATAAATTATCATCACTCATCATAAATTCATGTATCATGAAATAATATTACATTCACCAGCTTCTCATTTACATCTCAATAGAAAATGAATTCTTAATTCACCTCATACTATGAGTAATCTGCAAGTTAAATTGCATGTATATTTCTTTGTAATTATATATGTGAGTTAAATTGGTGTCTTTTGTTCATATTAAAGGATCATGTTCATCAAGAAACCCATACACTATAGTTACTCTATGCATGTACGGTAGTGAATCATGTGAAATGAGTTTTATGAACTACCCTAGATTCAGGAGTTGAATGTGGCTATCTTAAATGTGATTGTTTCATTGGTTTCAAATTTATAATTCATCAATGTTAGGATTATTTTACTCTAAAAACCCTCAAATGATTAATATAAAAGACGATATATCTCTCATAGTTTCGATGGTGCAAATAAGCTGGATCCAAAGGCTCATTATATTTGGGTATCATTAAACATGGGTGAATGGTATCTTCATAGCACCAATATTCTACATTAATATCTCTTAAGGTTTAGGGGTTATTAATTACAATCATTATTGTATTGAAAATTTAAGATATATGTGGGATTTGAATCTCACGAAACTCTAATCCCATGGTATTCATAGGATGCACCTAACATTTAAAGTCCCACATTCCCATTTTCATGTATAATAGTTTTAGGAGTCCTCCTAATGTTGTCATGGATAGATAGAGGTCAATATGCACAACTATGTAGTGGTTTCATATCCCTCCATATAGTTTAAGAAGTAGTTCACGTTGTTTTTAAAGGACTAATAACAATGTTAGGATACTTCGTAACTAGTTTGAAGTGAATAGCAATGTCTACCTCAATATATACTTCATTAAAAATATTATATACATAAATATTTCTTGGACTTTTACAAATTTTTTGTTCATTAAAATAAAAAATAAGATTTATCATAATGTCACTT
Source organism: Viscum album (assembly GCA_963277665.1). Classification (NCBI taxonomy): domain Eukaryota; kingdom Viridiplantae; phylum Streptophyta; class Magnoliopsida; order Santalales; family Viscaceae; genus Viscum; species Viscum album. The sequence continues at coordinate 1,426,858,114 of OY728125.1, forward strand.
TCATATTCCTTGGTGTTAAGAACTGTTCGAAAATCATCACATTAAAGATGGGGTATATGATAACAATATCATCTAATTACTATTAAATAGGAGAGAAGGGTCAGAATTATAACACCCGAGACTTTTATGTTATATAAATCATCAAAGGAATCTTTTTCTAAGCAATACTTGTTTGGCTTGCTTTACACGAAATCGCGACCTTCCTCGATAGCTTGCGTCGTACGCAATACCGAGTTTCACTAAACAACGATATGCTATTAAAATATTATTAAAACTAGCCATTATGAATAGTAATAACCACTTTTTGAAATTTTATAAATTTTATTTTTCAAAATGGACTTCATTTTTGGATTCAAAATATCGAAATTAGCCTAGGGTGAAATTTTGGTATTTTTCTGAAAACTTTCAGTTTTTGATGAATAGTGAAACCACTAAGTGGTAGTTAAAAAACAGAATTTTTCATAAAACATAATTTTACCGCTTCTGTGAATGAAATTTCGAAAATCTGAGAGACACAGTTAATATCAAGGACTAAAATGTTGTTCAATGAGATGAAAATAATTTTTGGTGAATAGTAACTTTTTACTTTTTTTTACTGCAGTTAATAGTAAATAGGGTAACTAAGGGTAAATATGATATTACTATTACCCTAACACATGTCCTAATTCTATTGGATAATTTTAATTCGACCAAAAACAATATTATGAATATAATATGACCATTTAGGTCCACTTGGATTATATTATGACATTTAATATTATTTTAATTAATGAATAGTTAAAATAGTTAAAATCAAAGTTTAATAACTAAAACATTTTTAATATGGGGTTATACATAAGATAAATTCGACTATAAATATTAATTAGAAAGCTAAAACGATTTCCTACATAATGGTATTTTATTTGTAATTTTTAGACATTAAATAATTTAATTTATTTATAACACAATGATGATGCAGTAATTATCTTATTAATGAAATATTGACATAATTGATGTTATAAACACCATAATAAATGAAATTTGAGACTTTTTATGAATCCCACTAATTTTATAGGTTAATATGAAATGTTATTATTGATTTAATTAAATTGGTTCGAACTAATAATTCTGTTATGATTTTCACAAAAATCAATTACTAAATAGTGTCAAAATTTCCATAAAATAGTTTTTAAAACAAATATTATATTAGTAATTGTTATTTTATTCCTAAAAATATAAGGTTCGGCCAAATGACTTAGATAAGGTTGTATATATTAATAATAAACAAATCGGGGTTCGTTTGGCTGCTTATAGTAAGTTTATTAACCTTATATTATAAGAACACAAGAAGACATGGTAAAAGTAAAATTATTTAACTAAATGTTAAATCTAAACGATAAGGTTAAAATAGGAACCTAAACTTGTATATATTCTATTGGATGAGAGTATTGCGACCCATACCCACCTTAGCTTCGAAATATATCAATTTGGAGCTATTTAAAACCGAACTTGACTTTATAATAAAATAATATTTTTAGTTATTCCAAAGGTGCTCCTATCCTCCATTATAAAAGGGCACCTCCTCCCCCTCTTCCTCACACCACATTGAGCCTTCAAACTCGGCCAACCCCTGCCACTTTCTCCTCTCCACTTCCCTAGAGACATCCTAGAGGTTCTGGTCTTCTTCAAAGACCCATTTCAGTGCCCTAAAAGGAGGTCTCAAAGAAGCACTTCAAAGAAGAGGTAAAGCCCATTACCGATTCTTTCATCTTTATTTCTACATCCACTTCTTCTTCTTAGGTTGTTTCATTATGAAGTAATAACGTCAGTATCAATCATATACGGATATGTTATTATAAGTATAAAACAACCCTATTTCACCATCAATCCATCCTACGGAAAAAGAAATCACCGCGCATGCGTACATACGGAATACCGTCTCCACGCCGTGGTGTAATCTATTTTCCACCACCACCTTACTTGGATGGGTATAATGGTGTATATAATGACTATATATGACTATTATAAAGTGATACTTATTCTGAAATAGTATACATACACTCCAATACAATTCCACGATCATAGGAACGATATCATCACTCGTGCGTACGTACGGAATACCGTCTCCACGATGTGATGCGACTCGTTCTACATGATCTTCATTTCATAATGATTATATAAATGAATTGAATGAATGAATATGATATATATTACACTAGTACCATTCTGTAAATGAGGTATCTATAACCTAAAGAAAAAGAATAAGAATTTATTCGACAAAACACGCATAAGAACAAAAAGTTATAAACACCCGAATAACAAGTAGCAATGAAATATTACTACTAAGAAGCTATGAATATGACCATATATTATATCAAAAAAAATAATTATGATTCTGTAATAAGTCAATAACATTATTTAAATCATTATACAGGAGGTTCAGACACTTACAAATCAAGTCGGACCTAAGGTAAGGGAAATATCACAATCTCATTTTTATCCGAGATTGTTTATACTTTGGTATTTACTGAGGTGTATTTTATCATACACATCTATGTTTCCTCAATATGTAATATTATTTCCATCCACCTACAATTTTTTAAATCCAATTTTACCCTTCGGTGAGTTTTTAGTAAAATATATGAAAGGAATCTTTTGTCGTTTTTCGTACGAGGTACTTTTTGACTTTTCCGAAAAAAGTACGAGAAGAATGTTTTTTTTAACTTATACGGCATGAATGGATTTTTTTAAAACATTATTTCCAAGAAGCTTCCTTTACAAGTTTTCAAGTTTATTTTTAATCAACTTCTTTTAGATTAATGTTGTATGACATGTTAAGAAAGGAAAAATGTTTTTGAAGAAGAAAGGATATTTTCCTCAAGAATGGAGTTCAAGTGTTTTATCAAAATTATTTTCCATCTAAGATAATAAAGGGTTTTGTCTTTATCCCTATTATTACATTGATTTGATTATGTTGTGATGGAATTATTTTTATTAATTCCTTTATCTTATATGAATTGTATTATGATTTCATGATGTTTTAGATTCCCATTTGTATTACATGGGTTATGTAATGATGTATGATTTATGATTTTGTGGCACACATAAGAATGGTATCATTATGAGATGGGTGGGACCTATATCTCCCTCCAATGCATTGGGTAAAGATTTTATATCTCATGAGATAGACATGGATGGAACGGTAGGTTATACCGGTTCAGTGAAACAGGACTGAAATGAGGGTGACTCGGTTCAGAAAGGGACTTTGTCCACTAAGATAGTCTTGGCAATGAGTCTTGACTAACAAGAAATGATTCTGTATGATTATGTGTGTATTTCACAAAGTTTCATGTTTTCAGTTATGATTATTGTGATTACATTTCACTGCCATGATTTATCCCATGTTATGAAATTATGATCTCTTTTGCAGGTTAAGATGTGATTGATATTTCTTTTGTTTACCCTTACTGAGCATTTGAGCTCACCCTTTTGTATTTTTTCTTTCCCCAGGTCAGGAAGAAGGTTATTAAGTAGGATATGCCAAAAAGGGACTCTAGATATGATGAAATATGTGGGAGGCAAAGTTGATGCTTTATGAACCAGTTGTTTATGTTTCCCAGTTTCTAAAGACACTATACCTATACGGTCCTTTCGTGGTTTTGTTATATGTTGTAATAAGTATGCTTCAATTTTGAAGTATTAACAATGTATGTAAAGTATGGGTCGTTATAGTTGGTATCAGAGGAAAGGTATAGTCAACCTTTGGAAACTAGGATGTGAAAGCCTTAGTAAGAACCTGAAGGATAAGTCTACGCATAGAACACAATCTTAGTGTTTTAGAAATGGCCATGAATAACCTAGGATAAGACTTTAAGTGTGAAATTTTATTCATGATTATGTGGTTTTCCTATTATAATTAGTGTTGCTCACACTATTCTTCTTTGTTTTAGTCAATGGTTGGAACCCAAAGGAATCATGTTAATGCGGAATGCGACGGGCAATGCAATGATTGTCCCCCTGAGAAACCAAACGTTATGGGAGCTAGAATGCAAAATCGTGTAGCCATGATCACACAACTTTCTCAAGCTATGAATCATGCAGGACTTCCAAAAGAGAAAAGGAAGGAGCAACATTGTGTTGAATCCTTCATGAGGCAGCGTCCACCTTCTTTCAGCGGTTCTACTGATCCATTAGTTGCTGAACAATGGATTAGTACTACTGAAATGATATTTTCAGTTCTTCAATGTTCTGAACAAGATAAAGTCATCCTAGCAGTGTATCGTTTCGAAGGAGATGCTGATCAATGGTGGAATCTTATTAAGAATACGAGGCAAAGAGTTGAAATTGAGTCCATGAAATGGGATGAGTTCAAGAACTTATTTTTCAATAAGTACTTCCCTCGTATTCTCCGAACAAAGATGGGGAAAGAGTTTCTTGAACTGAAGCAAAAGGATGATGAATCTGTTGGTACCTATGAAGAAAATTTTACAAGACATGCAAGGTACGCTTCTGGTATTATTATCCAACCTGAGAGTAAGATCGATCGGTTCTTTAGTGGCTTAAAAACAAGTCTTTGAAGGGTGTTAGCCATAAGGGACTTCAATAGCTACGACGAAATCGTTCGATGTGCTCTCAAAGTCGAGATGGAGATTGGAGTAACCCATCAGTCATATGGGTTTGATAAGAATAGGAAAATGGAATTCAAAGGAAAATCTAAAGAGCACACTGAAAAGAAGATGAGCTTTACCTTATGCTCAAAGTGTGCAAAGAAACATGGAGGGAGTTGTCTTAATGGGACAAGTTAATGTTTCAAATGTGGAAAAGAAGGTCATCGGGCATTTGAATGACGCGATGATGGGAAGAAGATGTCTAATGATGCAAGCAAAGGAAGGGATACACAAAATGAACCTACTGCACTTCAATGATTCATGTGCAAGGAGATGGGGCATTATGCCAATAAATGCCTTAATCCAAGGGTTGATGATGATGGTCGATGTCAACAAACTCTTAAGGCTAAAGACAAAGGAAAGTCACATGGAATTTCTATCATCGATGTGGAGTACGATAACGATGTGGTGAAAGGTACACTTACCATCCACTCTAAAGTAGAAAATGTTTTATTTGATTCTGGATCCTCCCACTCTTTTATTTCTGAAGAATTTTCTAAGGGTATCACCGTATTACCTCAACAATTAGATGTTGAGTTAGCTGTGACAACACCTAATGGCACAACAGTCGCATCAAAAGTTTATAATTCTTCTCCGATCGAAGTTTGTGGGAAAGTGCTTCCTGTAAATATTGTGATCCTTCCTATAGTGGAATTTGATGTGATTCTTGGCATGAATTGGCTTTCTTTATATGGAGCTCATATCAATTGCCAAAGAAGGGAAGTCACATTTCATATTCCAGATCAATCCATGATCGTCTATCAATTCAAGGATGAACATAACCTTCCAGTGGAAATTTCTTCCATCTTATGGGTCTTGATTCCACTAAATGAAGGTTATTTATCTCAAATGGTTGGTGAGAAACTCAATATTAAGAATATGACCATTGTACGGGAGTTTGATGATGTCTTTCTGGATGAATTATCGGGACTTCCACCAAATCGTGAAGGTGAGTTCTCAATAGAACTCGTACCGGGTGCTTTGCCTATTTGGTTTTCATTTTGTTGTCCCCATGCTTGGTTCTATCCATCATCAGTCCTCCTTGGCCAGTTTTATCTTTTTCAACAGCTCATGACCCCACTAGGAGAAATTTTTTATGTTTTTTGTGGTGATTTGGAATGTTGTGGGTGGCTCTTGTGATGATGGTCCAACTCTTTGAGATTCTGGTTAGGGTTTGGAATTCCCCAGTGGTGTAGTATGCAGTGGTCTTATGCCTTAGTGGAATCTAGGGTCTATTCCAATGAGTCAGAGGTGTCCCATGGTGAGGCATGAGACATAGGAAAATGTGATTGCACATGGATAGATGTGATGCATCAATGGATCATTATCAACACATGGTAATTTTTATTGATAGGGAATGATCTGTGGGTTCCTGTCAGTATATAAATGTTGGGGATCACGTGAAACCATTTTCTGAGGATCCTCTATTTTTTGTCTGGTTTCTTTTTGTTAAAATTGTAGCGTTGGATTCTGGGGTATTGTGGTATTTGGGTTTTCCCTGGTCTCATTTAAATTGGGGGACTCATATATGTTTCCCCAAAGAAAAATTGAGGTTTTGTGAAAAAACAATGTTTGGTCAAATGGAATTAAATGGTTCCATAACAATTCTCCAAGAATCATCATGTTATTCGTAACACACCTATTAAATAGACACTTCATTGAAAACAAATCAATAACTTGGTCTAAAAAATATCTCCATTTATCTATGGTTTACATTATCTTCTCACATTATATATGTCACTATGTATGACCCAACAATTCTCACCGTTATTGATCATCTAAAGAAAATGATAAATCAGATATTATCATATAATATTTCTTCTTAAATGACATTACCCCATTTTTAATGAATTTAATAATATCATATTACGCATGGAAATGATCCTTTAATTAATAAACTCTATTTTTATGTGGGAGAAACTATTGTAGAAAAGTAGGAAAATATAACCAAGGATAGAACTGTTTTAATGAAAATTCCAACATGTGAAATCATGATGTAAAATTTTCAACCTTCCTAGAAGGTTATATAATGAAAATATATACATGATCTAGAATACACTTAACATACACATCATAATGTACTAGTTAATAAAAAAAACATACCTCATAATTTTTAAAATTGTTTCATCAACCTTGTACTCCTCCATAGTGAATATAATTGAGTATTAGTGATATGTGTGTGCTTGAAATAGCTCCAAATTTATGTAATCACCCCTAGGATTAAACTAATATTCATCAATTAACTATTGTCAGTATACTCCATAATGAATAATCTATACTATCTGTCCATTTTTGAAATCATTAAAAAACTACATAAATTTCTTTAATGATTGCTCAGAAACATAAATTAATTTGGAATAATGAAGAAGCACTTATTATTATTATTTTAGTAATAATATTCAAGGTGATAGTTTCTCCTCATAGATTTTTCCATGTTAATTCTAGGATCATTATCAGATGATCCTTCCTTTTTTTTGAATGTCATTATAGATTAATAAAATATTTTACAAGGAATTTAATCTTTTTATGGAATACCTATTCTATCCCCCTCATATTTGGAGAAACAAAATTTTTCTAAAAAAAAAATTTCCTTCCAAGTGAATTTTTGTGTGTTATTTGTTTTTGATTGTTTACAAGGAATTCATTGAATCTCCTTTTAATTCTCAAGAACTTAAATTATACTTTCTATATTAGTAGAAACTTCCTAGGATTTGAAATATCCTAGTAATCCAACATAGTTAAGTGAATCTGTATACCCCCATTACCATATAATAAATTCTTCTATGTGAAACACCTTCCAATATTACAAGGAATTGAACAAAGGAAACATTTACCACAAGAGTAATATTGCATTTGGTATCCACTTGATTAATATGTAGAAATTTATAGATTTCATTTAATATAAATTTTATCATGTTTATAATAAAATATCTCATGATGTTCCCAATTCCTCCATAAGAAACACTTTGGCACTTTTATATTTTGTAGAACCGAAATTATATATTTTTTATCAGACAACACTTTACATTAAGGTATATAATCTGGTTTTATCTTTCATTTTTCATAAGATGGGATTTAATTTAGTGTATCATCATCTTATATTTAGAGGTATTCATATTTTACTGAATGTATCATATTTTCATATCATTATCATTCAATTGAACATACATAACATTCATATTTGATTCAACATCCACAAAAATTGCCTCATTTAATCAAGTTGAGTTTTGAGATATATGATGTAAAATTTCAAATCCTTATCCAATTCTATTTTCTATAGAATATATAGGGAACTATCAGTAATTAAATCAATGATATCCTTCATTAGGGATCAATTGTATTTTTTTTGAGTGGTAAAGATACTTATTCTATTCTCATTCTTTTGTTTTCCAAAGAAAATTCATTTAACATTAAATAGAAAAAAATTATACATGATATGCATTGCCTATAATGTCATTACATGAAAATTACTTAAATTTAAATCATGATATTATTACCTCTCCATCACGAGAATCCATATTACTTTTCATCTCAAAAGGATAGTTTGAAATTTCACATCCTCTATCAATACATGGGTTAAAATCAAAAATAATATTCACTTCATATTTTTCCATTACATGAGAGAACATATTCTATAATGGACTAGTTTTGATACTCTTCTTATTATGTGTAATGAGATTGATATAATCATCTAATTTTGATGAAATGGATGGATAAAAATTATTCCATATATTCCATTCCCTATTAAAATTTAATTTTGTTTTTTTTTCTCAAAATGATGGCAATGATCTCATTGAAATCCTTATCAATTTAAATATTCAAATAATTGGTTGGATGATTATAGGTATCCTATTTTATATCCCAATTGAATAATATAAGAACAGATTACATTATAATGAGAGGGGGTGGTGATGAATCATTAGTAAAATAATTTTAAAAATTCTCTTATAATTCATTCTTTTTATCGTTTTCAACAGTCTTGATCCACATGACATAAACTCTCATTCTTTCCTCAAATGGAGTTATAATCAAAGAGAGATTATCACAATATTTTTAAATGTGTTGAATGAAATTAATACTCTATATCATGTCAGTTATACACCCAAGATAAATTCTTTAATATCTCCAAATGTGAATGAAATAACCTAGAATCCACTATACACTCTCTACAAAAACATAGAATCAATGGTGACCTCTATTAATTATGATTCCCATTGATATATGTTATATTAAATGATCCAGAATAAAAAATATATTATTCCAAAATCCGTCTTCTATAATAATGGTTGATGCCCCTTCCTTGGGTACAAATATTGTTGGTATTCAATAGTTCTATTGAACAATATTTTTGTCCTCAATACTTCTTCCATATCTGGAATGATCTAAAATAACTTTTTTACCTCCATCAACATATGGGATATTCTTGTTGAATAATTACTTATATTTTCCTCCTCTATTCAATATATAGATGTATAGGGATCAAAATGTATCTTACAATTCAACAATAAATTTCTATTCACATGTATTGAAAATTTATCCATATAAGAACAATAATTTTTAACATGATAATTACTCATTATTAGATTTCCATAAACAATGGTTATTTTTTTTTGAATTTAATGTGTCATGAATAAAAAATCTATTTTACCAAACATCAAGTATATTCATGAAAATAATGTTTGGTATTTTATTACTCAATTATAAATTCCACAATGACTATTTTTAATTATTTTTCTTATAAATACCTGATTATTTTTGCATATACTATATTTATATAGATATAAAATTGACGTGATTATTTTTATATATATGTTAAACTAAAATAAATGTATATGTGGGTTAATGTATCATCTTATAATGTGTAATCAACCTATATTGGTCATCCATATTATTGTAGTAACAAACCACTTCCTTTGTTCAACAATAACATATAGGAAGGAATAAACCACACTTTTTTCCTCTATAGAAATCATCTTAATTGATTCTTCACACTATAAAAATATACCACTCCTTAACATAAATACCCCAAATCATCGGATTTCTATTAATAATTATTTCTTCTTTTTTCCACAAATGAAATATTCATTTTGAATAGGTATGGAATAACTCATTATATCGCCTATTTAATTTAAGTAGCCCTTATGAATATTGTATTAAATAGTTTCTCAGTCACATATCTGTAGTTTTGGAATTAATATTTCTCCATATTCAATGTCAATTTTGGGAAATGAATATATATATAAATATATTTATCATTTTGATAATAACTATGCATTAAATCAGAGCATTAACTTTATCTAAAATTGTTATCTTAATAAAGTGACATCTCCACCAGACTTCTTCCATTCATGCATGGTAATTTTTCAATATTGGGTACAATAAGTGCTTTGATCTAACATGGATCTCAAGAGATCAATGTGGTAATCCTAAATGTTTAAGATTAAACGATATTATATTTATATAACAAAAATGGGGTGATTACATTTTTCTGTAAAACCCTCAAATGCAGAATGTAACATATGATGTCCCTCACCTCGATCCGATGGAACATGTTTGCTATATTCAACAGCTCATCTTATTTACAAATCATTTAAATTGGCTGATAACTACCCCACACTACCACTTTCCAAAATTGATCTCTCATTCTTTTTAGTCTTTCTTAATTACGTTCACCATTCAATAAATTCATTGAGCTGACAACGGGGTTTGACACCCACAACACTCTGCACCAATGGGATTCACGGGTCATGCCTAAATTGTTGAGGTACACCTACACTTTTAAATTTACTCTACCTATGGGGATCCCTATTAACCTGACGTGTCCTATACCTATAAAATAAAATTGAATTCTTACTTCTACCACTTTTATGGTTGGATGGATATTGTTCTTCCACCCCAAGAAGTGCATATGGATCCCTTCGAATGGCTTGTTGAGTGTTCCACTATTATAAGAAATTCCCATGAAAAGAGTTGTCCAATTTCTCATATATTGTGAAGAAAACATAAATCACTTTTTAATGATATTATTTATACAAAATATATTCATATTTTATTTCATGAACTTTTCTATATTTACTTCTTCCTTTTTATATAAACTGTTTCATTTATTAGTGTCACTTTTATATATCTCTATTAAAGTGTACATTAAAAATCATCACAATAAAAATTGATAAATGATCAATCATGAAATATAATGCCATTAAATTAATCCCTACAATTTATCCAATAATCACCACATAATTAGAAACACAAAAAATATATTTAAACTACATTAAAAATAATTAACTCAATTTCAATAGAAATGGGGAATGAACAGAATTCAGTAATAGAATTTATCCATTATGATAGTCTTGTGAGTAAAAATTGACTGTAGATTATCTATAATTGAGATTGAACCAAATTTAAGATAATTTACTTTATAGTGATCCTTAACAAAGGAAATTTTTTTCTATGCTCAAGTGTATTCAAAATAATTGCATCTTTTTTCCAATGTTAGGTTCTTATGGATTAGGTTCATTGATTTATTTATGGTTCATGTCCTATGAAATCGAAAAAATTATTCCCTGAATGAATATTATAATCAATGAAATATTTTTTATATTTTTTTAAATATGAGATTATGTTCTCATAGACTTACTCTCATGATATGTGTATGTGATCCTAAATACGTCCCTTATTTATCCTTAATGAGAATCTTAGCTCACCCTTTAATATGTTCCCATTTACTGTGCTATGAAAAAAAATTATATGTATAACATGAATTGATAGTGTACTATGTGGAAGGATCATTGTTCTGGATGATGAAGGTATTTACCTAAAATATATGATTATGTAGCTAGTCTAAAAATACACTAAAGATTTATAGTTTTATGGTGGATTGAAATATTATATATTGAATATTCATAGAAAATGATGTTGGATTTGTATATAAAAAGTAACAGTCAATAAAACACAAGAAAATTGACTTCCTCATGAGTATAATGCTTAAAATATTTATTGTATAAGATTTAAATCCTATGATCAGATTTTTTGGGATTGAAACCCACATATTCCTCGTATGGTCCAATAACAAATTAAATCTAGAAATAAAAAAATAAACAAACCTATGAATGATATTCATCTCAAACCCATATTTAATCCTAATTTACGAGGTCCTTTAATAGTTTCAGACTCTATTCAATTAGATTCTTTTATTCGTAGTAATCTTCCACCAATCAACATGGAGAGGAATCATTGTATGTGACTAAGGATAGGCAATTCAATGCCAAACCTGAGCTCAGTAACCAAAATAATCGATATTTTCCAAAATTACAAAATCATTTTCTAGTTTTCAGTTAATAAATTGGTTTAAAATGATATGAAATTGGTTATTAATAAATGGACCCAAAAATGAATTCATTCTCTAATAGTGTTAAGGATGTCTTCACCTTTTCATTTGTTCCAAAATAATATTAATAAGACACCATTATCCATTCATCTACTCCATCTTGTAATGTGATATAATTTTTTTACTTCAACGCTAGGATCACATATATAAACCATGGGATTCCATCATCTTCTTCAAATTTTCAAATACACACCGAACATTTTCTCAAATATCATAGTAGTTTTTGTTTTAATTTTGCAACTAATGTTAGAAATTTTTCCCAGGTCGGTTAACATACCATGATGGTTATTCACTATTGTAGCTTCAAAATACAAAATATAAATGGTAATTACTCTCTACATCATTCATGTTCACTTAAAAAACAATATAGATTGAGTTTGTAAGAACTAATGTAATCCAAACATAATAAAAATACTTCTCAAAATGGAATTTAAAAATATGAATGGTTGCTTAAGTGACCAGGGATCCTCTATATTTCTCTTAGGATCAGTTGAGACACCTTCAAATAGAATATTTTCATAGTAACATATGTGACCAAGAGTACTAAATATAGTATGTTTTGGTTTCACTAGTTATCTATGGATGGCCACATGAGATTTCACAAAGAAATTTCCATTGCATAAACAATTATGAAAATACATAATGATGGTTAACATGGTTATTATATTACTTTTCCAATTTTTACATCGTATGATAGAAAAATTTCTATTCAAACATTTCCTAGTTGAATATATAATCTAAATTAATGAATATGATAAATTAATAACCAAAAACCATATGAAAATATCAATTACTAAAATTCAATTCAACAAAATTCAATATTTTTCTAACAGGGTACGAAAATTCTGAAATTACATAATTTAAATTTAAAAAATTACTTGATACATTAAATTAACATAATTTTCAATTATAAAATTTAATTTAAAAAATGTTTAAAATATTCCAGAAGGAAATTTTAAAAATGATAAAAATTTTAAATTGAAAGAAGAACCAATAGATTAATTCATTTTAAATAAATAAAAAAATATTTCTAATTAAATTCGTCAAATTAAAAAATTAAAAAGGAATTTGAATATTTTAATAATAGAATTAACATATTTATATGTTATAAAACACATTTAAGTAATGGTATTATAGGAATTGAATTTTAAATATTGTTTCTAGATATATTAAATAATTCCACCTTTAATGAACTAATTTTTCCTTAATGAGGTTATATTTTCAAAATAATGATTTTGAAAAAAATAATAAAAAAGGGAAGAAACATTCACTGAAAATTATATTAATTATTTCCTCCAATAAATATTTTACAAAACACTCAATAGAGGAAATTAATTCTAATGAAAAAAAGGTGAAGTGCTGCCAAGAAGCAGTTTTCAAAAATATTATTCCAAAAATAATATTATAAGAAAAATTTTGATTGATGTATTGAGATTGGCCATTCTAGGGAATGTAGTTATTGATTTAAAACTAATTATTGAGACTGGATATTTGAAAAGTTTTTAAAAAACTTCATATTTTCAAAAATATATTTACCTCTCGAAAAGCATATGATGATAATTATTAATCCTAATAAATTTTAAATATTCTAAGATAGAAAAAACAATAGTTAAAAAGAAAATATAAATAACAAATCAAAATGATTAATGAATAAAATAATGAATGAATTAAGAAATATATGTAAAAAATGGATTATGATGTTCATTTTAAATATAATTTAAATGAATAAATTAAAAATTTTGTACCCCATAAATAATTCAAAAAAAATATTTTAAATCCAAGTCCCATAGATTTATAGAAAAATATTATTAATCAACAATGAAGATAAAATTGAATACATTGAATAAATTAATAAGGAAGAAACAAAATTAGATCCTCAAATTTGAAAAGAAAATATCAAACGTAAAAAAATTTATCCAATAATTATATATAAAACCACCTAAAAATCATTCAATTATGTAAAAAATTTAAGGATTTTATTGTTCAGTTCATTGAATTAATTTTACAAGATATTAATACCCCTCCATCACACATAAAACCCAAAATTGTATATAATGTTTTATCATAAAGTGTGAGAAATAGTATGAACCCAGTTTTCGCTGCGAAAGACTTTGGAATATTCTTGATGTTATTCCAGAGCAGTTTCTTCAGACGGGGTGCGATTCTGAGCCCCGGTTTGGCCGAAATAAATTTTTCAGTGCGTTCATAGTAGACCCGCCAAATACTTGGGATAACTCCTAAATGGTTATTCTAATCCTAAATCTGAGTGTATGGATGGGTCCAGAATAGGGTGTTTACCCTAGAAATGACATAAAACGTGTCGGTGCGGGTCGTTTGGACCCCTCGCTCACTATTGGAGCGTGGACCGGATAAATTAAATAGTTAATTTATTATTTTAATGGGTAAACATAAGTATCTCTAAAACGGTGGCTCATATGGGAAAACGAGGGTACCGTTGAGTTCGGAATGTGTCGTTTACCCTAGGAGGGGTGTAAGTTTCTTGGGCATGGGTCTTCTGTGAAAAATGGCCCCAGGGGCGTTTTCATAATTCGGTGACCTCGGTGTTGAGATTTATAACTTTTGAATGTGGCCTCAGATTAAAATTCTGAGACCGCTGTTGTGCTCGGGAGGTGGTGTTTACCCTAGGGGAGGCTTAATCTTGACCGTGCTGGAGGTTTTGGGTGTGGGTTAAATTGGGAGTTTCAATTAATTAATGTTTTTTTAATGAATTATTTCCTACTTAATCCGAACCCCCCTTCCCTTCTCCTTTGCAACCCCTGGTGGAAGGAACACACCAAGGAGCTCCTCTCATCCTCCTCCTCTTCCTCTAATCAAGGTGGTGCATTGCGGCGACGTCGGATCACGTGGGATGTGTCGGGCGATGCCCAACGAGGTAGGATTTGTCGTTTTTTTTGTTTCATTTTCCCCGTATCATCATCTTTGAGCTTGATTTTACACTTTTAATCTCTATTTGACCTTCGATCAAAGCCCGTAGTTGCGTATTAGTTTTTCTAAACTGTCCAATGCATATTTCGGTTTTAAATCCGTGTCCCGACGCACATGTAGCCATATGTCGAAAAAACCAGGTTTTCTAGTGTTATTCCGGTGGTTTTGGAGCTTTCCGGCCGGATTTTGGGGTTCCAGTGGTGATCTGGCTAGCTCCACTGGCGGCAACGAGCTCCAGTAACGGTGGTGAACTTCAGCGGTGGCGGCAGGCCACATAGGCTTTGGCTCAAGCGGCGGCGGGCTTCGGCTCATGCCGGCGGCGGCACTCGGGGCTTCAGTCGGCTGCCGGTGCGGCGAGGCGCAGAGCGAGGTTGTGAGGGGGGGGGGGGGGGGGCGCTGTCGTGCTCGGCGGAGGAGCCCGAGGTGTTGCTCGCCTCGAGTGTTTGGCATGGACAACGACCCGCTGAATGCGGGTCCTGCCGGTTCAACGAGGGGAGACCATCCTATTTGGCCAGTCTGTGTTAGAGAACCAGACCTGCTTGGGTCCAGTGGGTTGAGACGGGTCGTGGCAGGTTGGTCCGGAACGGCCAATTGTGGGCCCCCGTGCATTCGGATGGCCGTATTTTCCAAACGGCGCTTCCGTTTGAGCGTCGTCTCTGGCCGAGAGTTCATATCAGCGAGGCGGTCTATTTGAAGGGGGCGGGGGGTTCTAGGGTTTTTGGGTTTCGTACCCCCAAGCTGGTGACCGAAACAGGTTATTTTAATAATAATAAATTTATTATTAATGTTGCGACGGATGTGGCTCGCAAGCCGCACATCTGTTTGATGCGCCGTCAGAGGCGCAGTGGCCCCGGAACTGAGTCGGTCCTTCCAAAGTTGGTTTTGAGCCCTTTTGGATTGGTTTTGTTGCTCGATGGCATGGAACACATTTTATGAACCATTATTTAATTAATTAATTGAATAATTAATTGATGCCTTAGACCTAACTCTTGTCTGGGATGTCCAATTGATGCGCCATCAGCGGCAGCATGGATCCAGTCCTCATGAGGACTTTTTGAGATGATTTTTGAAGTGCTCAGGTTAGAGACAATTCGCAGGACCCACAAGGCCCAATTCACATGTTTTATGGTGAAACCTCACTTTTTCATCGGGCATCCTTTCAGGGCAAATGAATAGTCGATTTGACATGTATTTTCGAGAACTTTCCGATGGCACAGTTTGCCCAACCTTTTTCAGGGACGTTGTGTGGGTCCCACCGACCTGGCTACGGTGAATAGTATCTTTTTCACCGGGTGTCCATTTTGGGCGATTGAGTAGTCAATCTGGTGTGTATTTCCGAGGGGATCGCAGTGGTGTGATTCATTTGTTCAGTTTCGGGATATTGGGGTGGGCCCCACACGGGTTGGTTATGGTGAATAATACCCTTTTCACCGGTTGACTGTTTGGAGCGAGTAAGTAGTGGATCCCGCGTGCTATTCTGTGAGGATTACAACCGTGTAATCTTTTCAGGCGATCAGAGCCTCTTACATGTTATTATTAAATGTTGAAATATGAAAGGTGTATCGGTGGTGGTTCATCTACTGTGTTTGTAGTGGACCCTTGGCGAGTGATCATGTTCACTACTGGGAGAGTGATGTTGGTGTTGTAAGAAATATGGTTAGCCATGCCTGGGCCGATGAGGTGGAAGGTTGGTGAAGTTACGTTTACGCCCTTCGCGTTGAAGTTGGGGTGCCGTGTGCATGATAGCCTTAGGGCTTGAGATACGGTATACTATGGGAGTATACAAGAATGCTTGGAGGTACACATTGGGGATGTTTGTACCTGATAACATTCGTGCAATTGGTTGGGGTTGAGATGGGGCCACACGTTGTGTGGGCCCCATGTGCGTGACATGTTCTGCTTTGCGTAAATTGACCGCTCGCAATGTAGAGGGTCCCTCTGTGCTCATTTGTTTGACCAGCAGGGTGTATTTTTCCCCTGGCTCTGTGCTCGTTTGTTTTACCAGCAGGGTTGAGTGGTCTCCCCTTGGTTTCATTCTCAATGGTTTCACTGGAATAGATGCTTTATTCCTCTATTTCATCAGCTGTGAGGGGTTTTTGTACCGTTCCCTTTCACCGGACTATGACACCGTTTACGACTATGTGTGTTCGTACAATGTGGGTTTTTCCCCACTTTCGAGGATGAGTTGTCCCGGTCTGCTTTGACAGTGTCTCAATGGATTGGAGCGTGATCGCCTTGAGAGGCCCGTGGAGATTCTCCCGTCTTTTTCGTCTTCCCTGGTAGAGTTCTTGTGAATTCGGTGCGACCTACCCATTACAGGGGCACCGATCCTCTACCTAGGAGGTTGTTTCAAGCGGGGTTGGCCAGTGTGGTTGTTTTCAGTACGGATAGCCAGAGCAGTTTCAGGTTTACCCGCCAGTGAGGCTGGGTAGTGGGTTTCTCATCGACTTCTTCAGGGTATACCCTCCAGCAGAGACTGGGCAGTGGGTCGCTCGTAGGGGTTAACCTCCAGCAGAGAATGGGCAATGGGTTGCTCGACTACTCAGGGTTTACCCTCCTGTATAGACTGGGTAGTGGGTAGCTCGACTTAGGGTTTACCCTCCAGCAGAGACTAAGTAGTGGGTTTCTCAACTACTCAGGGTTTACCCTCCAGCAGATATTGGGCAGTGGGTCGCCCAACATAGGGTTTACTCTCTAGTAGAGACTGGTCAGTGGGTTGTTTGACTACTCTGGGTTTACCCTCCAGCAGAGACTGGGCAGTGGGTCGCTCGACTTAGGGTTTACCCTCTAGAAGAGACTGGGCAGTGGGTCTCTCTACTACTCAGGGTTTACCCTCTAGCAAAGACTAGGCAGTGGGTCGCTCAACTTAGGGTTTAGCCTCTAATAGAGACTGGGTAGTGGGTTTCTCAACTACTCAGGGTTTACCCTTCAACAGAGACTGGGCAGTGGGTCACCTGACGTCCTATGAGGGTCTACCCTCTAGCAGGGCGGGGTAGTGGGTTACCCGATGACTACATTCAAACTCAGTCCTTTCTACTAGACTAGTCTGTAGATTTTCTCCATGACTACCAGAGAGGGACCCTTTGATGTACGAGTTAGTGTTGTGATGGCTTAAATTTGAGAATACCTCTCGACTGCAGGGCAGTGACGTGGTGTGGTTTGACGTTCCCAAGAACTCTCAAGTGTGAGGGGCACTTTCCCCACCGAGATACATCCTTGCGAAGCGACCTAAAACCGTGCAGGTGAGTTAGTGCCGCCCAAAGAGGATAGTGTTGAGGTGTGGTGATTTGAGCCCCATGACTTTCAGTTCGGGGCAGACGTGCGGATACAGGGCATCGATGGTGTCTTCTTTTGGAACTGTTTGCTACTCACGTTATTAGGCAGAGCTACAGGATGGAGGTCCCCATACGACATTGTTCGGGCATCATTTTTAGCATATGTATATGAATAAAACTTGTTCTAGTACCAACTTCTTGGGTTTGGTTACTCTCCTTCCAGGAGAGCCGAAGACGCGTGGGGTGTGCTGCGTGCTTTCCATGTCTATATTCTCGTGGTTGGACGAATCTACTCTCCTGCTATAGGTAGCAAAGACTCGATGGGATGCTCATCTTCTCACTGTTTCTATCTCCTTGTGTCTGGATGAGTCTACCTTCTTTCATCTTGTTGGGTTGAGCCGGAATCTTTACTGTACTCTTTAATGCACTATCAGTTGTACCTCTCTACTTTCCCCGTTCGATCTACTGCTCACCCATCAGTACCACTCTTGTTGCTCCCTCGAGCCTTCGAGGTATACTACTAAGTATTTTCATACTCACCCCTGCTTGGGATTTTCCAGCACATGGTGTGCCCTTGCTGACGATGGAATGGATGGTCATGACTTCAGAGGAGCTTAGGAGTTCGGGAGCTTGGACTGTGTGCGGTGGTCGTAGACGGGTTCCAGGTGGGGGACCCTTCCAGTAGTTTTTCTATTGTTACCTGTTGTCGGGTTGTGGCACTTTTCTATTTGGGTGTGTGTTATTCCCCTTTTACTTTTAGCACTTTCTTTGTACTGTTTAGAGGTTGATGCACTTTGTGGTTTATCTATAGCGGTTCCCTTTACTTTACTTGCCTTTTCTCATTTACTATGCACTTTTTCATTGAGTGTTCAACGTGTGTGTCTATACAGGTACATAGGCAAAGGCCTCCCTGGGTTATTGTGCCTTCGGCACTGGTCTCTAGCCCCTGGCCTATGGAAGCGGGCTTGGGGTAGTTGCAGATCGAGCCCGGGTAGGTTCGGGTTGTGACAAAGTGGTATCAAAGGTGGTTCGTTCCTTGGGAAATTGTTCGGACGTCCGTAAAAAGGAATTAGATGGGATTTAGGGCAACAATGCTAATTTGTCTCGAGAGTGGCTCTCAGTCTAGGGAGTCCAGTGATGGTGCGGCGACCGACGTATCCATTAACCATGACCCTGATAACCCGCTTGTCGACTCGGCATGCTGATACACTCGTTGCCGGGAAAATTGGTTTGTGCATCACATAGGATTGAGTCTTTGACTATCCTTCTTGAGTCAGCACCCCATCGTTGTGTTGTTTTTATAAACATATATGCTCATCTGACCACGCCATTACTTGATAATATTCAGGATGTCTCTACGAAGACAACCAGCCAGGATACCATCTTTGGATCATGATGACGACCCTGTAAGCTACGAGGCCACATTCTAGTACCCATCATGCGGGCCCCTTACTCCGGGTGGGCCGGTAGCAGCACCCCCACCTGTTGAGCAGCAAACAGCTTTAGCAGAGCAGGCTGAGCTTGAGCGCAGGTTGAACGCACTCCATGAGTTCCAGCGACAGAGACCACTAACGTTCAGTGGTGATCCAGACCCTCAGGCAGAAGAGGTTTGGCTAGAGACAGTGGTTCACCCTTTCAGGCTTGTGCAGACATCGATCTATCAGAGAGTGGCTTTGGCAGCCAACCCTTTTCATAGACAAGATTGGCATTGGTGGAGTCTGGTGATCCGATTTCTTGACGATTCATCGCTTTTTTGGAGCGACTTTCAGTTTTTGTTTTGTGAGGAGTTTTTCCCCTCCTACTTATGCTCCATTCGGATTTAGGAGCTTCTATAGTTTCAGCAGGGAGGGATGACGGTGTCTGAGTACATGGCTAGTTTCACAGACCGTGCATGCTTTTACCCGGACTTGGTCCATGATGATAACTTCCGAGCATGGAAGTTCGAGCAGGGTCTCCGCTGAGAGATTTTTGATGTCATATTAACCTTGGTAAATTCCAAATATTCCGGGGTGCTAGAGAAAGCGCTGGAGATAGAGAGATTCCTATCACGTTCTAGAGTTGGTGGTGGCAGTAGAAACATTGGAGCCGAGACTTCTGCTGTAGCTAGTGGGTGTTGGCAAGCAGAACCTCGACGCATGTGGCATTTTGACAACCGGACTTAGGGGTGTGGTCATACACCATAGTGGCGTCGGTGGGTACTAGTGCATCCCTTATAGAGTTGGTTCTATGCTTCCGATGGGTGAGGTATCTTGGCACGAGACTGCCCGACCAGGCATGCGGAGACCTTCAGGCAGGCATTAGGTCCACCACCACGATGGAGGAAACGTCTTGATCGGAGTAGCGCCCAGAGAGGTGGTGCTAGCAGAGGAGTGGGAGGAGCTAGTAGTGGGGGATGAAATTACGAGGTCTTCTAATCACCACTAAGCGGTCCACGTCAGGCTCCGGGAGCTGACAGTTGGGACCGCGGATAGCCACAATCTTTGGATGTCTTCGATCTTGAAGAGCATGAGGTAATAAGAGGTACTCTCTACACCTCTTCAACTTTTTCCAGTAGAATAGTTAGACACTCTGTAAGAAATGTTTTTCTCCCTGCTTCTTTTCTGAGGTTTTACCAGGGTGACGCAGGGCATCGGGTGTAACCCAGTGTTGGTAGAGTAGACGGTGTGTAACCTTCCTATTTAGTCGATGGCATCGTCTACATCTCCCACTGAGAGTGTGAGAGAGTCTTGGTTGAGAAACATCGACTGTGGAACCTTGTGCGACCAGATATCCTTAGGTGTTCCACCATATGGATATTCTGAAGGAGGGTGTCACCTGGCATTGTTCCAGGTGCAGGCGGTGATTCCAGTCGCGGTGTGCGACGTAGGGGTTTGGTTAGGGATGTGAGATACCCCCGAGGTCCTTCGAACCATTTGAGACCATCCGAAGGGATAGAGAGGTTCCCTACCTCCTTGACCTAACCCCAAAGACTGGTTTGGGTGCACAGTGTCTCCTCCGAGACTCACCTGAGGAGAGGTGTACGTGCTTCTATTCATGTCATCGGAAAGGGTAGACCTCGTGTGAACAGATCAGTCCTTTGGTCTGTGTGCGGTGTCATAGAGCTATGCAAGAGATCTTCTATGTATGGGAGAGCCAGGTGCGGGCTTAGTACCATGACTTGTTCCCTGGTTTTTCTTTTCGGGGATGAAAATCATGAAGTAAGGAATGATTTAAGAACCTAGTTTTTTCTGGGAAATAATTTAGAATATTCTTGATGTTATTCCAGTGCAGTGCCATTAGACGACGTGCGATTCGGAGCCCCGGTGTGGCCGGAATTAATTTTTAATTGCATTCACACTAGACATGCCAAATAAATGTGATAACTCCTAAACGGTGCTTCAGATCCTAAATCTGAGTGTATGGATGGGTTCGGAATGGGGTGTTTACCCTAGGAATGACATTAAACTTGTCAGCGCGGGACGTTTGGACCCCTCGCTCGCTATCAGATTGTGGAACAGATAAATTAAATAATTAATTTATTCGTTTAATGGGTAAACTTAAGTATTTCCTAAATGGTGGCTCAGATGGGAAAATCGAGGGCACAGTTCAGTTCAGAATGTGTCGTTTACCCTAGGAGGGGTGTAAGTTTCGCGGGCACGAGTCATCTGTGAGAAATGGCCCCAGGGGCGTTTTCATAATTCGGCGACCTCTGCGTTGAGATTTATAACTTTTGAACGAAGCCACATATTAAACTTCTGAGACTGCTGTTGCACCTGGGAGGTGGTGTTTACCCTAGGGGGGGCTTAATCATGACTGCTCTGGAGGTTTTGGGTGCCGGT
The DNA here is from genome assembly GCA_963277665.1 of Viscum album. Taxonomy (NCBI): domain Eukaryota; kingdom Viridiplantae; phylum Streptophyta; class Magnoliopsida; order Santalales; family Viscaceae; genus Viscum; species Viscum album. The sequence continues at coordinate 1,426,880,186 of OY728125.1, forward strand.
TAAGTTGGGAGTTTTAATTAATTAACATTTTTTATTAATTATTTCCTACATAAACCAACCCCCCTTCCCATCTCCTTTGCAACCCCTGGCGGAAGGAACACACCAAAGATCTCCTCTCAACCTCCTCCTCTTCCTCCGATCAAGGTGGTGCTTTGCGGTGGTGGTGGATCACACGGGAAGTGTCGGGCGAAGCCCAACGAGGTAGGATTTGTCATTTTTGTTTCCTTTTCCCTGTATCATCATCTTTGAGCTTCATTTTATGCTTTGAATCTCTCTTTGATTTTCTAGAAATGCAAGTAGTTGCGTAGTAGTTTTTCTAAACAGTCCAATGCATATTTCGGTTTTAAAATCTGAGTCCCGACGAGCTTGTAGTCATCCGCCGCAAACAATGGGTTTTAGGGCATTCTTTCGGTGCTTTTGGAGCTTTCCGGTAGGATTTTGGGGTTCCAGCGGTGATCCGGCGAGCTCCCCTGGCGACGACGAGCTCCAACCACGGCGGTGATCTCCAACGGCGAAGGTAGGCGGTGCGAGCTTCGGCTCAAGCGGCGGCGGGCTTCATCTCATGCTGGCGGTGGCGCTCAAGGCTTCAGGAGGCTACCGGTGTGGGGAGGCGCTAAGCCAGGCGGCGGGGGGGGGGGGGGGGGGGGCTGTCGCGCTCGGTTGAGGAGCCCGAGGCGACGACCGCCTCGGGTGTGCGGTGTGGAGAAGGACCCGCCGAACGCGGGTCCTGCCGGCGCAACGCGGGGGAGACTGGCCTATTTGGCCGGTCTGTGTTCGAGAACTGGACCCGCTCAAGTCTGGTGGGTTGAGATGGGACGCGTCCAGTGGATCGCGGCTGGTTGGTCCGGACCAGGTCGACCGGTCTGGACCAGCTCATTTGGGCCCCCTTGCATTCGAGGGGTCGTATTTTCCAAACGATGGGTCTGTTTGATGCGTTGTATGTGATCGAGAGTTCATATAGGAGAGGCGGTCTGTTTGTAGGGGGGGTTCCGGGGTTTTTGGGTTTCGTATTCGAAGGCGGGTGACCAAAACACGTTTCTTTAATAATATAAAATTTATTATTAATGTTGCGACGGACGTGGCTCGCAAGACGAACGTTCGTTTGATGCGCCATCAGAGGCGATGTGGCCCCGGAGCTGAGGTGGTCCTTTCAATGTTGGTTTGGAGCCCTTGTGGAATGGTCTCGTTGCTAAGTGGCACAAAATGATTTTTATGAACAATTAATTAATTAATTGATTGATTGATGCCTCAGACCTAACTCATGTCTGGGATGTCCGATTGACGCGCCGTCAGCGGCAGCATGACTCAAGTCCTCATGTGGACTTTTTGAGATGATTTTCGAAGCACTCGGGTTGGAGACAAGGCATGGTCCCCACAGGGCCCAGTTCGCACGTTTTACGGTGAATCGTCACTTTTTCATCGGGCGTCCGTTTGGGCCGAATGAATAGTCGATTTGACATGTTTTTCTGCGAGCATTGCAATGGCATAGTTCGCCCAACTTTTTTTAGGGACGTGGTGTGGGTCCCCCCGACCTGGCTACGGTTAATAGTACCTTTTTCACCAGGCATCCATTTTGGGCGATTGAGTAGTCAATCCCATGTGTTTTTCCGAGGGGATCGCAGTGATGTGATTTGTTTGTTCAGTTTTGGGATCTTGGTTTGGGACCCACACAGGTTGGTTACGGTGAATAGTACCTTTTTCACTGGTTGACCATTTAGAGCGAGAAAGTAGTTGATCTCACGTGTTTTTCCACATGGATTACAACGGTGTAATCTTTTCAGGCAATAGGAGCCTCTTACATGATCTTATTAAATGTGGAAATATGAAAGGTGTACCAGTTGTGGTTATTCTACCATGTTTGTAGTGGACCCTTGGAGTGTGATCGTGTTCACTCCTGGGAGAGTGATGTTGGTGTTTGATGAAATGTGGTTAGCCATGCCTGGGCCGATGAGGTGGCAAGTAGTTGAAGTTATGTTTACGCCCTTCGGGTTGACGTTGGGGTGCCATGTGCATGATAGCCTTAGAGCTGGAGATGTGGTATACTCTGGGAGTATACGAGAATGCTTTGAGGTACACATTGGGGATGTTTGTACCTGAGAACGTTCATGAACTTGGTTGGGGTTGAGATGGGGCCACACATTGTGTGGGCCCCACGTGCGTGCTGTGTTCTGCATTGCGTACTTTGACATCTCGCGATGTAGAGGGTCCCTTTGTGCTCGTTTTTTTGACCAGTAGGGTGGAGTTTTCCCCTAACTCTGTGATCGTTTGTTTGACCAATAGGGTTGAGTGGTCTCCCCCTGGTTTTGTTCTCGATGGTTTGGCCAGAAGAGATTCTGTGTTCCTCTGTTTCTTCTACTATAAGGGGTTTTAGTTTCATGCCCTTTCACCAGACTGCAACACCGTTTACGAATATGTGTGTTCGTACAGTGTGGGTGTTTTCCCCACTTTCTACGATGATTTTTCCAGGTCCTATTCAATAGTGACTCAATGGATTGGAGCATGATCACCTTGAGAGGCCCGAGGAGATTCTCCCATCTTTTTTTTGTTCTCTGGTAGAATTACTATGGATTCGTTGTGACCAACACATTACGCGGGCACCGATCCTCTACCCAGGAGGTTTTTTCCAACAGGGTTGGCCAGTGTGGTTGTTCTCAGTTGGGATAGCCACTGCAGTTTCAGGTTAACCCTCCAGCGGGTATGGGAAATGGGTTGCTCATCGACTTATTTAGGGTTTACCCTCCAGCAGAGACTGGGCAGTGGGTCGCTCTTAGGGATTACCCTCTAGCAGAGACTGGATAGTGGGTTGCTCGACTACTCTGGGTTTACCCTTTAGTAGGGAATGGGAAGTGGGTCGCTCGACTTAGGGTTTACCACCAAGCAGAGACTGGGCAGTGGGTTTCATGACTACTCGTGGTTTACCCTCCAGTAGAGACTGCATAGTGGGTCGCTTGACATAGGGTTTACCCTCTAGCATAGACTGGGAAATGGGTTGCTCAACTAATCAGGTTTTACCCTCTAGAAGAGGATGGGAAGTGGGTCGCTCGACTTAGGGTTTACCCTCCAGTAGAGACTAGGCATTGGGTTTATCGACTACTCAGAGTTTACCCTCTACAAGAGACTAGACAGTGGGTCACTCGACTTAGGGTTTACCCTCCTATAGAGACTGGGAAGTGGGTTGCTCGACTACTCATGGTTTACCCTCCAACAGAGACTAGGCAGTGGGTCACCTAATGACCTCTTAGGGTCTACCCTCCGGCAGGGCTAGGCAGTGGGTTACCCTATGACTACTTTCAGACGCAATCCTTTCTACTAGAATATTCTGTGGATTTTCTCCGTGACTACCAGAGTGGGACCCTTTGAAGTACAGGTTAGTGTTGTGACGACATAAATTTGAGAAGACCTCTCGACTGCAGGGTAGTGGCGTGGTGTGGTTTGACTTTCCCTAGAACTCTCATGTGTGAGGGGCGCTTTCCCAACTGAGATGCGTCCTTGCGACGCGACCTAAAACTGTGCGGGCGATTTAGTGCCGCCCAAAGAGGATAGTGTTGAGGTGTGGTGATTTGAGCCCCTTGACATCAGTTCGGGGCATACATGCAGATATTGTGCATCGATGGTGTTTTCTTCTGGGTCTGTTGTCTTCTCACCTTCTTGGGCAGAGCTACGGGATGGAGATCCCCATATGACCTTGTTTGAGATTCTTTTTGAGCATATGTATATGTATATACCTTTTTCTATTTCCCACTTCCTGGGTTTGGTTACTCTCCTTCCAGGAGATGTGAAGAAATGCATGGTATGCCCCGTGCTTTCCGTGTTTAGCTTCTCATGGTTGGACGAGTCTACTCTCCTGCTATAGGTATTGAAGACTCGACGGGAAGTCCATATTCTCACCATTTATATCTCCTTGTGTCTGGATGAGTCTACCTTCTTTGGTCTTGTTGGGTTGAGCTGGACTCTTTACTATACTCTTTACTGCACTCTCAGTTGTACCTCTCTACTTTCCCTATTTGATATACTGCTCACCCTTCAGTACTTCTATTTTTTCTCCCTCGAGCCATCGGGGTATCCTACTGAGTATTTTCATACTCACCCCTACTTGGGATTTTCTCACACTTGGTGTGCCCTTGCAAACGATAGATAGGTTGGTCGTGAAATCAGTGGATCTTCGGAGTTCGGGATCTTGGACTGTGTGCGGTGGTCGTAGACGGGTTCCAGGTGGGGGACCCTTCCAGCTATTTTTCTGTAGTAACCTGTTGGAAGATGTGGCACTTTTTTTTGGGAGTGTGTTTTCCCCTTTTACTTTGAGCACTTCCTCTGTACTGTTTAGTGGTCGATGCACTTTATGGTTTATCTATTGCAGTTTCCCTTTACTTCACTTGTCTTTTCTCTTTTACTCTGGGCTTTTGCATTGAGTGTGCCACGTGTGTGGGTACAGGTACTTAGGAAAAGGCCTCCTGAGTTATTTTTCTTTCGACACTGGTCTCCACCCCTGGCCTATGGAGGCGGGCTTGGTGTAGTTGTGGCTCGAGCCCGGGTAGGGTCGGGTTGTGACAAAACCGATTAAAATTTTTAGATATTTAAATATATTTTCGATTAAGTAGTTTTTCTCTTCAAGGGTAACATGATATTTCAAAAATATTGTTTCTTAATGTTTTAACAATTTTGAAACATATAATTTAAAATAAATACACATTATCATTAAATAATAAAACAATTAATTACCAAACATTTGAAAAAAAATCTATCACTATAGGAATTTAGTACTCAACAAAAAATGCAAACAAATGCATTTTATATGGTGACATAATCATTTAAAAAATCCAATTTTATTTTTAAAAACCTATAAAATAGCATGATAAACTCATAAGATGAGATATAAATTTATTTAAACAAAAATGGATAGGGGTATAATACCCTCATGCATTATTTTATATTGTAAGATTATTTAATCATAAAAAACATATTCAAGGAATTATGTTTGAGAAGTAACAACAAAATATTTCAAATTATAATGAAAATTAAGCTTCTTTTTTTTACTTTAATAAGGTATTGTCTTCACAATGTGACATAGAAATATTCAATCATACAATTAAATAAAAACCATATGTTACTCAACATTCATTAAATTCAAGTTAAAAATATTTTCATTATATTACAATAATTTAATGATCGAAAAAAAATTAATCAAGTTTAGTGTTTTGGGTTGTTTATTTTCTAAGGATCCGTCATGAATATGATCTTATAAATCAAAATAATTGCGAGTATTCTTTTCTATTTTCACTACTCTAGCTAACATAAAGTAGAAAAATGGATTATTCTCTTAAATAAATACAAATATAAAGGAACAATTCATAGAAATATTATAATTTAAAATTATTTATAGAAAAAAATAAAAAAATCATAATGAACATGGGATGAATCCCATGAATGATAGAATTTATGATCTTTAGATAGGATTTGTAGATAACAAAAAAATTAATCACAAAATTAAAAGACAAAAACATTTTAACCTTCAAATAAATACCCAATCAATTGAAATGTAGATGAAATTTCTATATTTAATATCTTACAATCTTAGCATCCCCATTTATAATGACAATAGTGTAGCTAAACGGTCCATAACACTTGTATTTTAGACTACCATATTGAGAACATGGATTTTATTTGCAAATATCAAATTGTTTTTATTAATATTCAATACATTTCATGAAAACTTTACTAAGTAATATAATAGTATTGTTTATTTGGAGACAATCAATAATATTCCATCATAACCACATTAATCCTCTCACATATTACTCATATAAGGATTATCCTACCAAAACCATTTAATATTTCCTATGGAATGAATCATAAGAAAGGGTGATCACATATACTTGGTAAGGGTGAAAATAAGATATATCAATTAGTGTTCATAAGAAATAATATGATAATTATAATGATATTTCATCATAAAAAATAATTAAAAAGTTCATACCCAAACATTCATATATCATTAACATGATTCTTGGAAATGGAATTATAATTTTAGAAAACATAGGCCATAAGAGTGACAAATAATCACAAATAAATCATTAACCATAACATCATTTAATGAAAGTGTTTCACTAACATAAATATAGAAAATTCACATTAAATTTCATAGATAACATAAATGATCATCACTATATTAGATCATGTCTTAACATATGTTTCTCATTTTTGTTTGGAACACACTGGTTTCCCATAGTGGATAAGGGCACACCTATTTCCCATAGATGATAAATCCCATTCCCATTTTTCTATCATGAGATATAAATATTAATACATCTCATTAGAGGGAGATATATCTCTGACCAATCACATAATGAAAACCATACTTATATATTCCATAATATAATAAAACATTCATCATATCATTACATTGTAACCCATGTATAGAAAAGAAGTTCATAATAAATTAATTAATTATGAATAGAATAACTGATGAAATATTAATGGGTTTGATAAACATTTCATTAAAATAATCATTAACAATCCATATAAATAATAAGTATTATATCCTTTAATCTTATCCCCTAAAAAGAAAAAGTAATGTTAACCGATATCATCATAGACAGAGTATGATTTCAAAAGATCAGGTGGAATATATTTTTATGAATAAATGATTTACATTTTAATGAATACTTATTTATCTATAAAACACTTTCAAAATAATTTTCTTTTAATATAATCTTTGAAACCTATAATTTATGCTTTTAAAAAATTAAAATTATTTCTTGAGGAAAATATCCTTTTAATTATGAATATAAATTTCTAAAATAAAAAATAGAAAAAAAATATGGAAGTCCATTTCATTGAAAATAAATATTGAAAAATATAAATGAATCATTAAAAAATTATTGTTTCATGAAACTAGAAAATATCGTTCATGTCTTACAAATTAAAACAACATTTCCTTTCACATTTTTTATTAAAATCGAAACATGCATTGTTTGGGAATACACAAGAAGATTCTTTTAAAATAAATTATTAATAATTTAAATGTGGATAAAAATAATGTTAAATATATCATGTTATTAATGTTTATAAAACTAATTAAAAAATTAGAATAAATTGTTTAGATGAAAAGGTTTTTTCTAATAATGAGAGAAATAAAGAGACTTTTCATAAAAAACATCTTTTGAACATTTCTATTTATAATGAGTCTAAAATGAAGTGAGAAATTTTATTCTAATGACATAATATATAGTAAGTAAATTCCTATTATTTTTGGATACATACAACATTGTATTTCAATATTATAAGCATAATAAAAAAATCATGATAAATAATGATATTATAACATACAACTCTAACAATTTTTTAACATTGAATCGTAATCCTCATGAGTGAATAGCTATATATAAAAAATATTATAAAATTCAAAAAATGATATTCATTATATATAATCTCAAATTTGATGTATATACACATCATATAATAGGATATGTTCACAATATAACTTATATCCCAATGAAGTTATTTTGATGAAAAAATCCCTTACCGAATTGTTACATATTGAAACAAAAAACCCCATGGAAGTGGGATAATCAAATAGAAATTAAAATAAAAAAATTTCCTATTCATATAAAAATAAATACATTTTAAGTATATTTTATACATAATTTTAACACGTGTTGAATATGGCTAAGGTCTCTCAATAAAAAAAGTTCTTTGAAATCCCATACGATAACTCTCGAATTCCTTAGAACACATTAAAATATCACTTATATAAAATTTAATTGTATTATAAATTTATTTTAAGACCATATATAGATATCATACCATATATTATTAACATATGTCCATTTATTATAACCTTATTAACAATTCCATGATTAGGTTGTGTTTTTAGATATAACTTATTTATTTTTGGTGTATGTTTTTATTTTTCTACTATTAAATTTATTATGTTCCCATAATAACCTTAATTTTAACCATGATATTTTTATCATGGTAATTATTTATTCATGTATTTGTAGTGATCCCAATAATTTGGAGATAGAAAATGAAATACATCATTTGTGGAGATGAAAGGTCGTAAATATGATTAAACGTTATTTATATTTAATAAAATAAATAAATAAGTAATTGTAATTTAAAATTAACTATTCATATTTATATCATTTATATCACATAAATTCGTTATAAATATCCTTATTAACATCCATTTATATCATGAACGAATTACATCGATTTGCAATGTGGTAGTTATTCCTACATCCAAAATACTTTATAATATTCCCATATAATAGAAGGTAAGAACTAACATGTCATATCATGATTACCAAAGAAAAATAATATCATATATATAATATATATACAATATATCAATCATTATTTCTATTTTTAGATGAGGTGATGTAATATAAATAACATTGGTTCTAGAGGAGGGAGTCTTTCGTACGCACAAATGATGATGTATATGATGTTATCATAAATAAAACAATTATATTTAATATAATTAATTTGTTAAATAATATTATTTTAATTATTATTCAAGTATTTTTGGGTTGAAATCATATAAAATTCTTGATTAGGGGCATTACCTCATTTTCATACAACTTTATTTTTTTTCACTCAATGGATCCATATGTTTTATTTATCAAAAAATGAATATAGGATAAGAAAGGCAATAAAGAAAGGTATTTTCTCATGTAGCTTCCGATTGAAATTGTTTTGTAAATCTGAATACTAGAGGACAAGGGGATGATTTTTATAAATGAGATTATTGGCACACTTTTAGATTTTGAAAAAATGGTGCTCACACATTTTTCATGGGAAAAAGGATCTTAAATTGTCCATTATCTTTCATACAAGACATAAGGTCTAAATATTTCAAAAAAAATCGTTTTGGATTTGTTTTTGTAAATTTTTACTTATATCATTTTAGTTTAACACAATTGGTAATCCCATTTTTAACTTAACCTTGAATAATATTTTTGGTTATTTTTTATTTATTATGTAAAAAATTATTTTTTAACTACCTAGATAATATATATGTTTTCTCTTAAATATAGAATCCATATTTTCAAATTCAATTCCAAAAAGTGGGAAATTTTAATTTAAAATTAATCCTGTACTAGAAATTATAATGTTGTTTTCCGAAGAGAAAGTGTTTAATAGTTAAAAAAATATTTATATCAGAATAAAATATTAAAATTTTTAGTATGAACTAAATTTTACTAATAAAAATATAATTGATTTATTTTTACTCTTAAAAACAATCTTATAAAAAATTTCATAATTTCAAGTGATTATTGAGAAATTAAAATTCATAATAAATAATACTATTTTTTATTATTCATCAATAACTCTGTCTTCTAAATTTTTTTAAAAAAATTCAGCATAAGATAATTTTGACATAATTATCTCAAAAATCAATTTAATTTTTTCAAATAGTTTTTTAATAGTGGAAAAAAATTATTTTATAATAATTTTTCTAAAGGCGAAGAATACAATTTTTTGAAAAAGGTTGTTTCTATGCGTAAAAATTGATTTATAATTATATCTTATCATGAAAAATAATAGGATAAATTTTATACATTTAATTCAGGATATTATATATAACATTAATTAAAATAATCCAAGATAATTCATTTATTTAATTTATTGTGATAAAATAGGTTTTTTTGCATAAACATAGTCTTTCTTGAAATAGATTCCCTTAAAAATGGTTTTGCTATAGAAGTTCATAACTTTTGTACAAATACATGATGATTATTATACCTTATTACAACTTTAGATTCCCATGTATCTTCCTTATGACAATAGTTTTCTTAAAAACACCATGTGATTGGTCTTGTTTCGTGAAACAATCTCTATTTTATCCATAATCTCATCTAAATGCTCCGTATAAGAATGGTTATTCTCATACTGTACGGCCTATGAGTTTAGTAAATGTGATGGATCGTGTATATACATCCTCAATATATGTACTTAGAACACATCTTGAACTTATGAGAGTTTTTGTGGAAGCCCCAAATGTTAATTTACTATCAAAATATGTTCAATTATTTCAAAGGGACCAATATCCCTGAGGGCTTAGTTTTACATTATTTCTTCAAGGGAGTAATTCGTCAAAATTTCTTTTCACAAACATTAAATTCAAGATCATGTTTATGATTACCCACATGACATTTTGGTTAAATTTGTTTTTTCACCACATGTTATTAATGATATCAATCCTTTTCTCCCATCTCATCATCTTCTTTAGGTCCCAATATCTTTCTTTCATTAACATAATTCCATTGCATTATAGTTCTACACATATTTAAATAACAGGATTCATAAGTATCCATATAAATAATCAAATCAAATATATTATTATTAGAATACCCAACTAGGGGAATGTGTTTGTCAAAAAATCCATTAAAATATATAGAAGTAGATATATGTAATTCCAATATCATTTTAATTTTTCTCTCAGACTGAACATATGTCTGAGTATGATACACATTGATGAAACTCAACTCTATATAAAGAGATTTTTAAAGTAATTTACAAGACATTGAGGTTGTCTTCAAATCCCAATAGGATACAATTGAATTTGGTCTTCCATAAAACCTTGACACTTCAATTTTTTATATTCTTGAAATTGGATCTATAGACAAATATTCTATATTAGTAACAAAGTGTGAAAACATTATACAGAGATCATTTAAAACTCATAATTACATCAACATGAAAAATAAGATAAACCCTAATGGTTACTAGTACAATTAATCATATTTCTACAAATTATAAGGGCATTTATCATTTAATGATTTTATATATAAAACCTAAAAAATGGTTGTATTTCTATAAAGGTATATTGAATTATCTTTATACGTAATACAATCCCATTATATCAAACATAAAAATGAGTGTCATTGAATTTTAACATATGATGAACCATAAACTCATAAAACCATTATGGTATACATAACTATTGTGTTAATCATAAATGGGGAGATATACACTCCAAAGAATTAATTTACCCTTTTTTCCGTATATGGTCACTTATTAAAAAACATTTTCATTGGAATCTTGGGTTCATCCTTTTATTGATATAATATCAAATTAAATTTCAGTATTCTGGAATCCGTGTAGAGGGATATAATAAAATTAAATTTCATTAATGGATGAACAATAAGATTTTAATAGAGGCAATTCATACTAATTTAATACTTTAAATTCCAAAATATTGATTATATTATAAGTGTGCCCTAATTATCATGATTCAAGTAATCCATTGTGATTTCATAATATTTCCCATTGTCGTTTGTATTAAAAAGTTTTTTTGGATTATCATATTTATTATCCCTTTAATCATGGAATTACTTATCATAATTACAAAATTCTGGGAACATAAAGCACTAAATTTTGGGAGGTTTATTATTTTACTTCCTCTTATCATCCATTAGTTTAATCAGACCATTAATTTCATTTCTACATTCAAAGTCTTTATAAGTTATCTTTCTACATTTAAGGCACCTCCCAATTCCAATAATTCTTCAGACCACATTTATAGATTGTAGATTGTTGTAATTTCATTCCGCTATTTTAGTTTTCATGTGTATCAGTCTCCATTTTATTATCAAAACCATATGAATGGGGGAATATTGAATTTATATTTCCATATTTAGTGCACTTCAAATTACTTCGTAACAGCTACACATTATTTTATAACAAAGGCCTTTAAAATATTTAATTTTATTCCAGTAATGAACCAGTCATTTTGTATTTTATAGGAGATGATTATACCATAGTCAAACCTTGAATGACATGTAAATATAGATTTATAGGCACTAATAGATTATCAATTCCTTTTTTCCAGATATGGCAATTATTTATATGTGTTTTTTCATAAACTATAAATGACGTGTATACTGAGAAATATTCCCTTAAACTGTTCCTGTAAGGACCCATCCTTAAAACGTTACATAACCATGAATTAAATGAATAATTCACATTGAGTATACTTTCAGGATTAGTGTTTTAGAGAAATAGGCCATAAATATTACATCACAAAAGATTATAAAGAAGACACTTCTACTCTATCCAATGTTTCACAAAAAAAAACTCGTTAAATAAAAAAAGATTTGTTTCCTGATAAAAATCTTCATGAATACTTCCATTATCTTTCCCTTCCTTATAACATGTGAATTTTTTTTTAAAAAATTGGGATGAGAAAAAAAATATCAGTAAGGGATACACAAAGAAGGAAAACTGTTGTTTTTTCAAAACAACAAGTAAACCATGAATACCTTAACATAAGTAATAATTTTCACCTTCATGAAGCAGTAAATACACCTCACTGAATAAAAGATTACTATTTATCCTTTTTTAACAAAAATATTACAATAAAACCAATATAAAGAACACATAACATATAAAGGTAACGTGGGATATAAACATTTTTATGTGGAATAACCATACGATCGACTTCCAAACACATCACTAAATGGAATAGCCATGAGGCCGACTTCCATACCCAATGCATTAGAGGTAATAACAAAACCACTCGTCCTGGTTTTCATGGAACCACCTGTCATATGGTTTATCACGTAAAAACCCATAAAATGTCCAAGTACCATCATTACACATAAAATATTTCAAATATAAACATTTCAATAACAACATTTCAATTGAAATCATAAGAAATAATTTTAAGATATTGAAATAATCAATCCATTTTCAAAAACCATTTAAAAAATAGATTTTTGAATCAGATTTCCCCATACCACTTTGAAGATTTTAAAAAAATTATAATTTTAAAATATTAATTTCTATATAAATAAATCCTTAAAAACCATTTTCATAACATGGACAATAAAGAGAATGATTTTGAATTATTAATCTTTAAAACATTTAAAACTATATTTTAGTTAAATAGTTTCTAACAAAATGAAATACTCATGAATACAAATAATTTAAGAGTAACATATAATCAGAACTTTATAATAACATGTGAATAAATGGATTCATGATATAATACATCAAAGAATAGTATATACAACATATAAAAGTGAATTGGTGCATAAAAATAAATCAGTATCAAGGGAATGTAAATTGGGACAATGTCCCTTACAAAGATGATATCATTAAATTAAGGATAAATCCATCAGATAATTATGTGTAATAGATATATATACAGTAAATATAAGTGGATATTAAGTGTAAAACAATCATAGGTCATTCACACATATTCATAGGAAGACATAAATAATATAAAGAAGAACAACCCAAAGAATGGGAATTTGGTTATGATGTTCCCTTACCGATTTTGTAACTTACAAAACATATGCCATATGAAAGTTGGGTCCTCCAATGAAGATTTAAATACTCATAAATTAATGTATATTACAAAAAGAGTACAATAATGGGCAGTATATACACCCCACAAAATAAGATAGTGGGAAATATAGCATGAATCTCACGGGAATAAAAACTATTGTGTTGAAGGCTCCTTACCACGTTGTAATTCAATCAGGTCGTATAACAAGAAGTTAATAACCACAGAAATAATCACATAATAGCATGAATATAATTATAATAATGATAGTATATACCAATTTATAGTACAAAATACACCACATGCAATGCATAGGTGGCGAATAATAAAAATCTCATGGAATTAAAAGTGAGATAAGAAAATCTCTTACCACATGTCCGACTTGAGTCGATAGTTCTTTAATCTCATGAATAATAAACTAAAGATTATTTATACTTGCTTAAGAACCATTTTAAAGTTTATTATTTTTTTTATATCACTTATTACCATTTTATAACGTTATTTAATCATTTATGTTAATAATGTTCGTTTTGTCGATATTTGGTACTTAAGTCAAAAATGGACTTCTTATAATTACAAGTTGTTCATGTGGTCAAAGGTTCACCATATCCATGATTATATTCATGATTTAGATATCATATATATCATATATATCCATTATATACATGTCTTTATAATAGTATATAACATTTATAAGTAAAAAATGAAATGCACTGTTCATGGAGAGGTTAAGTCGTATGTACGCATGAACGCTACTTTCATTTCTATTTCTTATTTTAATGGAATTAAAACATAATGATACATAGGAATATTATAAATAAAGTAGAATGATATATATAATATCAAATATAATATCATTAACTCCATCCTTTACACATCCCACATATGGAATTAACGAGTCATATCACTTTGAGGGGGCGGTAGTCCACACTTACGCTAATTAGATTATCGTGTTTAACCATAATAGAAACCATAAAGGCATGCTATAAATTGAAATTAAAGAAGTATAAATTAAAAATAAGCCTAATATATATCATATATAAATACAGTTCCATCATAATGGCCACCATGAGAGGCGGTAAGAGGTAATTGAACAATCATCGTCTCATGAGGCGTTAGTTTTCCATCCACATAATCATTATGTCTTCATCCCTTAGATGGATGTGTGTATAAGTGTAGTTCAAATACGTCTCATAAAAACATCCTGGTATATTGAGGATACAGTTGGTGTTACAAAATAAATGAATAAATAGAATTTAGGGGTTTGAGAAGTAAAATAAAAGAAAACAATTTAAGAGAAACTATTACCTTTAATTTGGGTAAATCCCTTTAGTTTGAACCAACAGACATTTTGAATTGCCTTATGTCTAAGGTAAGGATTCTAGGAGGAGGATAGGGATATAGTTAGATTAATTGGGTAGAGTTTGGATGAGACAAAAGGCTTGAGAGGTGTGTGAAATGGGTTAGAATTGGTCACCTTTTATAAGGAGGACGAGGGGCTATTTAGGAAAGTGTGAAAATATTATTTTATTATATAATGATATTCGGTTTCAAAAAGTCCAAAAATCATTAACGTAGAAGATAAGATGACTAGTGGGAGAAATATTATCATCCAAAAGGAATTAGATAGGTTTTCGATATTATTTTAATCACTATAATCTTATTTATTTAAATCATTTATTATTGAGGAAAATACTGCATCATTTTTATGTCTGGAATAATTTAATTTATATGATGTATAAAAATTATAAAAAAATTATATCATGTAGGAACTGTTTTTATATTTCCAATGAATATTTATATTAAAAAAAATTTCTTATATAACACCATATAAAAATTAATTACTAAAAGATTTTTGTTTTTGTCTATTTTGCCTGTACTTTAAATTATTTAATCGAAATTGTCATTATCAATCCCAAGTGGCTGAATGAGGTCCCAAAATCGACCCAAAGATTCTTATGGTTGTAAATGACTCAAAAAAAAATATTTTGACAAGTGTTAAGGTAATTTTGAATTATTATAATATTCTTTTTACCTTGAATTACCTTACCTTTAACCGTGCAAAATAAAATTCAAAAGTTATTGTTCACCAAAAATTATTTTCATATTATTGAACCAAATTTTACTTCTTGATAAAAACCATGTATGTCATATTTTTGAAATTCAATTCACAGAAGCGGTAAAATTTCAACTAAATCAAAAAGTCAGTTTTTTAACTACTACTAAGTGGTTTCACTATTCATCAAAAATAGTTGTTTTTCAGAAACAAAATACCGAAAATTCTGCCAAAGCATTATTTGATATTATGAATTAAAAATGTTTTTTCTTTTTCCAAATTCAAAAAATAAAAGTGTCATTAATTAATTTTAAAATTAATTCCCGCTGTGGAAACAAATAGTGTGTTTTTATGAAATAATAACTATTAAAAGATCGAGACTTGTTTATGTCCAATTTCAAAGTGAAATTAATTCCAATGACAATCATTGGATTAAAGGGTAAAAATATATTCTAATTAAACTTTAAAACCAATTAAAAAGATAATATAACCATATAAATAAATTTGATTAAAACATAGTTTTGAATTAAAATACAATATTTACACTAGTCATTAAAAAATGAACTTTATCGGAAAAATTCCACTAATGTAAACAAATTAAATTTTGATGTCCCAATTCTAAATAAGGAGTTTATTTGTTCAAATAGAATGTATTAATGTGACCCAATATATATTTAAATAGGTTTCTCCATTAAAAGGTGGAAAATCGACCTTTTAAGGTGAATTATTTTGAAAATTATATTTATTCATATTTTAAGCCTCTAACATTTATTTAATAAATGCAAATAAATCTAAAAAACATGTATAATCACATTTTAGTTGGTTTTGATCATTCCCACCAATACAACGGCTAGGATTTAACTTCCCTTTAAAATGATAATATTATATTATTTGTGTGCAACATATGATTTTAAAGAAACACGTTGTTGTGTATTGGGTACACTATTGAACATAACAACCCCTTTAAGGTAAAATTAATATTTAATTCACAATGTTTAATAAATATAAAATATGTCTAATTCTTTATTTACCTGGGATGTTACATCCTTCCCCCATTTTTGGAATTGCGTCCTCGCAAATTAAAAAAATGGGCTTGGAAACTTCATTGAATGTCCCAAATCGGAAAAATAGTCAGCAAAACTATAACATTAAAATAAAGAAATAGAAGGAAAAAGGTCACCCGAGATAAACTATACTAGGATTCCATGTAAAATAACATGGATATGGAAGAGAAAAAAAATGGGCAACTTCTGATGGAGATTGATAGAAAGCATGATTAGGAGAAGGTTATCCACCAGAAAATCTCAAACTTGTGATGGGTTAAACAGTCTTTGATTACCCAGTTGGAAACGTAAACCAACAACGTTTTTGTTTTACATTCATTTTCATAATTTGGGGGAATTAATATACTATATAGAATAAGAACATAAGGAAACATACTTACCCTCAAGTAGAGTTTCATCGTTTAATAAGTTTCTACCAAAAACTTATCTTTTGTCTAAACAAAGAGCATTCAAAAACACATGGTCACATCAAAAGCATAAGAATCAACTGCTTGAGAATCACATAATCCACAAGAAAAGAACTATATATTTCTCGTGTCTTTAGACATCTACTAAAACCAAAATTATTAGTGCGTTATAAGATAATACACAAAAAGGTTAATATTTTACAAGAAGAAAAACTACACTTAATCTCCAAAATTTGTCAAAAAAACCCAAAGTTTAACAAAAGAATATTCAATAAACAATTGTCCCTAAATTTATTCAAAAGTAATCCAAACTAAGATTGAAACCCAAATCCCATTAGAATTTAATTACATAGTCTTCCAAAATAAATCTTATCATTTATCATCAAATAACATTAGTTACTCATAAATTCTCATATTGAAAAGTAACTAAACTAATCACACATTCTCCATGATAGGTTAATCATTTTCATAAATAATCCGAATCATCGTATGTCCAAAATAAAGACATCGATTCTTACAAACTAAAATTTCAACCATAATTCCACAATTTAAATCAATATTATTCTATCTTCTTTTGCCATATAGTGTTATTTCAAAAGAGATAACATCTTCCACAACTACCTTTATCACTTAGTCACTAAATCATTTTTCTATACTAAGTATATCCATTTGATAAAACATAAGTTCCAAAAATCAACTTATTCTTGTCCTTTAAAATCATTTTACTAAAGTAATAAGTCATTCTAACCAGGGAATTCAAGTAGTCTAGTGGTAGGAGATGAACCCTTGTCGCCCTTCGGTTGTGGGTTCGATTCTTGATGCCTTTCTAGATGTGATGGGTTTTCACCCATCCTATATGTTGTCTTTTTTATAATACTCAAAATAACCCTAATAAGTTTTAACCTCAATGGTTTCCTTATACCTCTAGTGTTCATCCAAATTCAATATGATCTCAAAAACTTAATTCTTAAAGTCTTATTTCTCCACCATATGATAAAATAAAACGATCCCCAAAATTAAGAACATCATACCTTGATCACGGTGTCCATTTGGTTTCATCAACATCTTGTTCACGTAGGTATACGGTCCATGCATCGCCATAATGATTTAGTGATCCTTCATAATATTTTGCTTCTTCCATCCAAGTACACATTTTTCAACATGGGTCATATGGGTGTTCAATGAAAAATAGATTTGAAAATAATCATGTATGACATATAATATCAAAGCATATGAGAAAACATGATTTCTATAAAATAGTCAAACCGAATTTGAGTTAAAACTTTCAACTATTGGTCAATTTAAAATACCATAGGTATGTTCTAAGAGACTATATTTTAAAAGAAAATATAAATAGGTTGCACAAGGGTCTCCTTCTTCAGTACCTTTTTTAAAAATCATAATATGGGTCAAAATATTGTGATAAGGTAAAATAATTGAAAATGGAATGGTAATATTTATAATCCTTGAAAATATAAGAATATTGTAAAAATAGGATTTCTATAAATACAACCCATGATCCACGATGATAACGAGGTATATTGGAGGTGTTTGATATCTCAAAAAACTGTTTGCAAGTGTGTTGTATTCCAGAAAAAGTTTCACAATCATCTGAACATGACTTGGTAATAATTATTGCAAGAATGTCATCAGGAAGAGATAGGAATGTCATTATAGATCCTCCCCCTTCCATTTGTAACTGACATTCCTTGATCTGAAAAATATATAATACAAGGATTTAACTAAACTAATAGACATAGGGACTAACCATGTGTCTAACAAAAACTCTTAATCTCTAAAGTTGTCTAAACCGACCTCTAATACCAACTGTAAGGTCTCGGCCTTAAAACATTACATAACCTAGAATTAAATTAATAATTCACATTTATAATCTTTTCATGTTTAGAGTTTTTGAGAATTAGGCCATAACTATTACATCTCAAAATATTACAAAGAATACACTTCTACAGTACCCATTATTTCACAAAAAAAAATTCCTTAAATAAAACAAAAGTTATTTTCCAGAAACAATTCTTCTTGAAGACTTCCTTTATCTTACCCTTCCTTATAACCTGTGAAAAACATTTCAAAAACTTGGGATGAGCATAAAAATCTCAGTAAGAGATACACAAAGAAGGAAAACTGTTATTTTTTTAAAACAACATGTAAACCATGAATACATTAACAGATGTAATACTTTTCACCTCTATGAAGTAGTAAATACTCTACACTTAATAAAATATTAATACATACCCATTTGTAACCAAAATATTACCATAAAACCCATATAAATAACACATAACATATTAAGGTAACATGGGATATAAAAATTCTTTAGTGGAATAACCATACGGTCATCTTCGACACACATCACTAAATCGAATAGCCATGCGGCCGACTTCCATACCCAATCTGTTGGAGGTTATAACATAACCACCCGTCCTGGTATTCACAGCGCCGCCCGTCATATGGTTTATCATGTGACCACCCATCAAATGTCCAAGTACCATCATTACACATTAAATAATGCAATTATAAACATTTCAATAACATCATTTCATTTTAAGTCATAAGAAATAATTTTAAGATATTTAAATAATCAATACATTTTCACAAACCATTTAAAAATAGATTTTTGAATCAAAGTGCCCCATACCACTTTGAATATTTTAATATAATTACCAGTTTAGAAAATTAATGTCCATATAAATAAATCATTAAAAACCATTTTCAAAACATGGACATTAAAAAGAATGATTTAGAATAATAAATCTTTAAAACACTAAATCTATATTTTATATAAAGAGTTTCTAACAAAATGAGAGACTCTTGAATGAAAATAATTGAGGAGTAACATATAATTAGAATATTATAATACCATGAGAATAAAGTTATTCATGATATAATACATCAAATGAACGTAAATAAACCATATAAAATGGAATTGGTGCATAACAATAAATAAGTCTCAATGGAATGCAAATTGAGACAAAGTCCCTTACAAAGACGGTATCCTTAAATTAAGGATAAATCCATCAGATAATTAAGTGTGAAAAATATTAATAAACCCAATACAATTGTATATTATGTGTAAAACAATCATAGTTAATTCACACATAATCATAGGATAACATAAATAAGAAAGAGAATATCAACCAAAAGAATGGGAATTGGTTTAAGAAGTTCCCTTACCGATTTCGTAACTTTCAAAACATATGCCACATGAAATAAGGATCATCAAATGAAGATTTAAATACTCATAAATGAAAGTATATTACTCAATTATTATAATCATGGGTAGTAAATACACCACACAAAAGGAGATAGTGGCAAATAAAGCATGAATCTCACGGGAATAAATACTAGTGAGATGAAGGCTCTTTTCCACGTTGTAATTTATTTGAGTCCTATACCAAGAAGTTAATAACCACAAAACAATCATACAATAACATGAATATAATGAATATAATGATATTATATATCAATTGGCAGTACACAATACACAACATGCAATAATTAGGTGGTGAATAATAAAAATCCCAAGGAATTAAAAGTGAGATAAGAAAATCCCTTACCTCGTGTCCGACTTGACTCGATGGTTATTTAATCTCTTGAATAATCAAATAAAGTTAATTTTTACTTTCTTAATAACCATTTTAATGTTTATTATCCCTTTTATATCACTTATCACCATGTTATAACATTATGTAATCATTTATGTTAGTAATGTTTGTTTTGTCGATATTTGGTACTTAAGTCAAAAATGGACTTCTTATAATTACATGTTTTTCATGTGGTCAATGGTTTATTATATCCAGAATGATATTTATGATTTAGATATCATATATATAATATATATACAGTATATACATGTATATATAATAGTACATAACATTTAGAGGTATGAAATGAAATGCACCATTCATGGAGACGCAAAGTCGTATGTACGCACGAACACTACTTTCATTTCTATTTATTATTTTAATGGAATTAAATCATATTGATACAAAGGTATATTATAACTCCTGTATAAGTTTTTATATAATATTTTATATAATATCATTAACTCTATCCAGTATACATCCCACATATGGAATTAACGAGTCATATCACTTTGACGGGGCGATAGTCTGCACTTCTTCTAATGAGATTATCGTGTTTACCCATAATGGAAACCATAAAAACATGCTATAAATGGAAATTATAAAATAATATAGGAAAAATAAATATAATAAATATAATATATAAATATAGTGACATCATAATGGCCACAATGAGAGGCGGTAATAGTTAATTGAACGATCATCATCTCGTCATGCATTAGTTTTCCATCCACAGAAACATTATGTTCTTCATCCATTAGACAGAGGTGTGTGTATGTGTAGTTAGAATCCTTCTCATAAAAAAATATTATTATATTCAGGATACTGGTGTTGTTACAAAATAAAGAAATAATAAGTGTTTAGGGGTTGGATAAGTAAAATAAAAGAATCCAATTTAAGAGAAATTGTTACCTTTAATTTGGGTAACTCCCATTGGTTTGAACCAAAGGACTTCTTGAAGTGCCTTATGCCTAAGGTAAGGATACTAAGAGGAGGTGAGGGATGTTTGAAAATTAATTGGGTATCAGTTGGATTAGGAAAATGGCTTGAGAGGTGTGAGGAATAGGTTAGAAGTGGTATCCTTTTATAAGGGGAGGATGAGCTCTTTAGGAAAGTGTGAAAATATGATTTTATTATATATTGATATTCGGTTTCTAAAGACCCAAAAATCATTATAGTCAAATATAAGATGACTCATGGTCTAAATATAACCATACAATATGAATTTGATAGGTTTTGCGTAATATTTTAATCATTATAATCATATTTATTTAAATCATTTATTAATGAGGAAAATACTGCATCATTATTGTGTCATGGATAATTTAATTTATTCGATGTCTAAAAATAAAAAAAAACTATGCTCATGTAGGAAAACTTTTTTTATTTCCAATGAATATTTATAGTAAAAAATATTACCTATATAACACCACATAAAAATTAATTACTAAAAGATTTTTGTTTATGTCTATTTTGACTTTACTTTAAATTAATTTATCCGAATTGTCATTATCACTCCCAAGTAGTTCAATGGGGTCCAAAAATCTACCAAAAGGTGCCCATAGTCGTAAATGACTCAACCAATAAGATGTGGACATGTGTGAAGGGTAGTTTGAATTATTATAATATTATTTTTACCTTTAATTACCTTATTTACATTTAACCGCATTAAATAAAAGTCAAAAGTTACTAATCACCAAAAATTATTTTCATCTTATTGAACCACATTTTACTTTTGATAATAACCATCTATGACATATTTTTGAAATTAAATTCACAAAAGTGGTAAAATTTCATTTATATAAAAAAGTATGTTTTTTAACTACTACTAAGTGGTTTTACTATTCATCAAAAATTGATGTTTTTTAGAAAAAATCCAACAATTCAGCCTAATATTTATTTGATATTCCAAAATATAAAATGGTGTTTATTTGGAAAAATCCAAAAAATAAAAGTGTCACTAATTAATTTTAAAATTAATTCTCGTTGTTAAAACAAATAGCGTGTTTTTAAGAAAAAATAACTATCAAAAGATTGACACTTGTTTATGTCCAATTTCAAAGTAAAAATTAATTTCAATGGCCAAAATTGTATTAAATAGTAACTTTATATTCTAATTACACTTTATAACTAATTAAATAGATAATATTACCATACAAATAAATTAAATTAAAACATTTTTCTGAATTAAAATACAATATTTACAATATTCAATAAAAAAATGAACATATTCGGAAAAATTCTAAAAATTTACACAAAGTAAATTTTGATGTCCCAATTCTAAGTAAGGATTTTATTTGGTGAGATAGAATGTATTAAGGTGACCAAAACTAGATTTAAAGATGGTTCACAAATAAAAGGCAGTAAATTGACCTTTTAATGTAAATTATGCTAAACATTAGATTCATTCACATTTTAAGCCTCTAACTTTTATTTGATAAAAGTGAATACATCTAACAAACATGTATAATCACATTTTAGTTGGTTTTTTCAATTCCCGCTAATAAAACGACTAGGAGTTAACTATTATTTAATATAATAATTTTTTACTATCAGTGTGCAACATATGATATTAAAGAAACCCACTTTTGCGTATTGGGTATGCTATCGAACATTGCAACCCTTTCAAAGTAAAATTAATATTTATTTCACAAATATTAATAAATATATAATATGTCTGATTCATTATTTACCTGGGAAGTTACACTTCACATTACATAGATTCGATTTTCTCTTGTCCCACATTTTTTATAATATAATTACACCACTGATATACATCAACTTATAAACAATAAAAAACCAAAATGACTTTTTCAAGAACTATATGCTAAAGAGTGGAAAACATCAATTCATTAGAGTTGATACATTTCTCAGAAACAAGCAGAGTGTTAGATATAATGAAGGAAGGTTGATTTTTTCTATGAATGACTAAAAAAAATGTTGTACCCTCCAAATATCATTTAGAATATTAAAATTGTTTTTTGATTGGGGACACTTTGTGAGAACATAAAAAAAGTTTCATTCCATCTCCAATTACATTTGGTTTTTTAGAGGAAATTTATTACATTTATAGTTACACTCAACATTTACATAGTTCTGTTCTGTTCCAATCATAGTCTAAAACCACAACTAATAATGTGAGAAAATCTAATTATTGTAGAAACAGGATAATCATGAATAATCAATTTTGAGATGTCTAAATCATGACCCATTTTTTTAATCCATTCCACATTATTCATATTGTAGTTTATTTATTGTCATTAATTAAATCCTTAATGATAGTATGTATATATTTTGTGAATTTGAAATGAATATTCCATAGGAGTTTCAAACCAGTTGTAAAATAAGTCTATTTTTGATGCACCAAGTGATGATTGAGTACAAATTAATGCACACTTTGAAGAGTTATCACAACTTGGTACCTCTATTCCAATGCAACAACCATGTGTTGTATCCAAAAATTGATTTAATTTCATAGAAACTTATTTCTTTATCATTCACACAAATTCTTGGATATATTCCTAGAAATTGGATTATCCTTAAACTAATCCATATATATATATAACTATTCATATACCTAGAAATTTAAAGAGGAATCTACATATGGATATTAGTAAATTTTTTATAATCATAATCTCTAAATATTGATTAAAATTTTCATTCAATACCAAATATTGGAAACCATGATTTTATATGTTGATAACACATATTTTCATATGAGTATTCAATAGATTTCATAATCAAACATTCAATGATCATAATAATTTAATGTATTTAGATACTATAGTCCAATACTGTAATTTCATGGAATAAATTCAATATATCCCCAAAGATTTATCATTTATTAATCATATTTGGCATACCAAACCTAAACATTTCTTCATTGGATATAGAAAACAAAATTAGTTAGGGGGATCTCATATTCTTTGTAAGGGTGAACATATGAGATATCAGTCTATAGTAATATGAAAGTATATGATAAGGATAAGGGTATGTGATCATAAACATATGTTAGGATGTTTATACCCTTCCTATCAAATATCTTAAACATGGGTCATAAAACAAAACATTAATATTTTTCAAAAATATCACATAAGGGTGATAAATCATCAGAAATAAATCATTAACCATAATCTCATTTCATAAATATATCTAAACATTTTAAATATAGGAAACCCATTTCATATTTCATGGATAACTACCAAAGCCATCAGTATAGTGAATCAGTACTTACCACCCATTACCAAAAGTGGACACGTATTCACTTGTCCCCCTAGTAAATTGAGATACACATGTTTCCCATAGTGGATCAATCCCATCAATGTTTTTACCATTTCTAGGTAAAGAGATATAAATTATTATCCACCAAATTATAAGTATATATAGGTCCTACCCATCTCATAATGAAAACCATACTTATTTGTGCCACAATTTAATAAAAAATTAATCATTTCATCACATTATAACCCAAGTAAATAAAATTGGATTTGTAAACATTTGATCAATTAACCATATAATAAAAATGAAAAAAATTAATATGTTTAATAGCAATAAAACAAAAAATTATTAATCATCCATATATAGAATAAGGATTGAATAATTCAATCTTATCCCTCGTATACCACAAGAAGCATTAAATGAATTAATATTATATGAAATTTTATTTTCAATAAATCACATGGAACATTTCATGGGGAAAATATCATTTCTACATTGAAAAAAATTAAAAAATATAATAATCCTTTTCATTAAAAACAACATTTTAAACATATATTGGATCCAATAAAAAATTATTATTTCGTATGAAAAATATCATTTCTATTTTTAAAATAACAATTTTAATATAAAATATCATAAAATATTTTACCAATTATATTAATTTAAAATAAATAGTGAAACATATAAAGGATTACTTTCAACACGGATTTTTCTTGATGAATTAACATTCCAATCAGGTTGTAAACATTAAAATAAATATTCATTTTACATTTTTGGTAAAATATTAGTATATATTGTTTAGATAATGATATAAAGATTTATTTGAATCCATTTTTTGTAAAAGGTAAAAACTTAAAAAGAAATTTATTTCTAAATTTATTTTATGAATTTTACAGACATTTTTTAAAACATTTGTAAAAAACATTATTCTATAAGAAAAAATTAATTAGTTTCTTGAGAGATATATCTAATGAATTAATAATTTTAGGTTTAATCATAGGTAATTCTTATAGATATTGAAATTGTAACATATAATTCATACCACTTGGTAACATAGAATCATAATCCCTATAGAATAAAACATTAAATAAAACATATATTATCATTATAAAATAATATTAATGATATAACTTATATAATTTGTTTTATGAGAGACATATCAAAAAATTAATTTGTTTCCTGAGAGACATATCTAAAGAATTCTTAATTTTAAGTTTAATCATAGGTAATTTTGATAGATATTGAAATTGTAACATATAATTCATACCACTTGGTAACATATAATCTTAATCCCTATAGAATAAAACATTAAATAAAACATATATTTTCATTATAAAATAATATTAATGATATAACTTTAAAATGGGGTTCTATATAAACCCTGTAGAATAACATATATTCATAACATAACTTATGTCCCAAAGAATGAAATATGAAACAATGAATCCATTCCCGCTTCGGTAACTTTTCAACCATAAACCCAATGAAGTAGATATATTAAAAGGGATATGGAAATACCCATAAAATTAATGATAATAATCATAAAATACATTCATGGTATGTTCATACACCACGTAAAACAAACACATGGTCAATATGAAATGTATTCCAAAAAATTAAATGTGACTATGAAATATAATAACATAAGCCTTGAATTCTTATATACAGGTTTGAACCTCATGTATAATAAATATATGTTTCTTAAAAATATATTATATAACCATATAAATATATATCATACCATATTTTATTTTTTAATGACATTTCAGTAACTGTTTATTGATAATTTCACGATGAAGTCACGTTTCAGGAAATAAGTACATTGTTTTTCATGTATGTTTTGATTTGTTAATATTTTCCTCTTACTTAAATAATTGTCCCATAATATAAATAATTTTATTCATGATATATATATATCATATATTTTTATTTTAATGGTATTTATTTTGAACCATGAAATATAGAGATTGCAAAGGAAATACTCTATTCATAGTGACAGTACGTCATACATACAAATGAATGTTGTTTCCAATTTACCATTGAAATAAAAAAAATTAATTAAAATAATATAATACCATTATATTATCATTATAATTTCATATATTTCACATTTTTTCATTATACCCATCATTATTACCTTCAATATGAAATGTGAATGAATATGTTTGTTTGTAAGGTGGTATTCCACCATACACACGAATGGTTTTATCATATTCCCACTGAATAAATGATTAGAAGGAACATGTGATTTAATTATTCTTAAAATAATAATATTATTAAAATATAATATATTAAAAATAATTCAATCATTATCTATGTCCATTAAAGGTGGTGATGGGAAACAAAGAAAAACGGTTCATGAGGCTGTATTCCACCGTACAATAAATGATGATTTCATAACTAATTTCATAAATGAGGAGAAATATTTATATTATTATAATAAAATATATTTATATTTATTATGTTGATGTTATTATATCTTCATGTTTTTATAATAATCCAAGGTAGTGTGGCAATAAATAATATAAAAACATTGATTAGTGATGTCACCTCTTCTGCAGACAACATCTTTTGGTTGTCTCTAAAAGAATTCATAGGATTTATTTCTAGAAAAAATAGATATTCTGAGAATATATTTTGGTTTTAAGTAATTTATTAAATTTGGTATTGGATGATCCAGATGCATTTTGAGGTGTGAAGTGGATAAGGGACGTGTGGCATTTTATATGTGATGTGAGAGGCACAATTGTAATTTTTTAAATGAAAATGGGCTACTGACATTTTTAACATTCCAAAATGCTCCATAATGGTACATTAGAAAACAAATAGTAGTAAAAGTAAATTTTTTTCCATAAAATGGGTTCTTTAAAAGTGTTTTTTTTCATTTTAAGCCTCATTTTTTTTTGTTGAAACCTTAGTACACAAATGTTTACCTAAACTGTGATAAATATTTTTGACTAATTTCACATTTATTTATGGATATAAAATAATTGAAACCCATTAGATAATTTATATTTTTAAAATTTAATATATTTAATTCATTTTTAAAAATTAAATTCATAGAATAATACAAATGTATTTCAAAATGAATCATGCATTCGTAACAAGAACGTATATTTCCAAAGAGTAAATATTCCAATGTTTATGAATTTTTCAATTCAATATTCAATATAAATTTATTATTTTTTAATAAATTTGATTAATAAATAAATATTAATGAACAATTTTTACTTTTAAAACTATTTTAATACAATTTTAATGAATTTAAATTTTTTAAAAGAAATGAAAACACATAATTAAACCAATTATTTCTCACTTTTCATAAAAAAATATATTTATCTAAAATTCTTAGATATTATTCCAAAATAAATTAAAATAATTATTTCAAAAATTAATATCATTTTTAATTTTTTTAAAAGTGGAAAATATTTAATTTTAACATAACATTACAAAATTCGGCTAAACTACATTTCAGTAAAATAAGGTTTCAAGAGTAAAATTGGATTTATATCAATATTTTGTCTATATAACAAAAAACATAAATGTTAAATGTCTCATAAAATATATAATATAAAATATTCTTGAATTTAAATAACTAAATTTTATTTTGTTAATTTATTAAAATAATAAAATTTAAGTGCATAAAAAATATTTTTTAGAAAAATATTCACTTTATTTTAAAATGGTTTTGTTATTTATAATTAATTTTTCACTGAGTAAATCATTAAATATACTTTTGAATACCATATATTTTCATAATTTATTTAATCCTATTTATAAACATCCTTACAATTTCAAGGGTATAACTATCATATTAGTTAATATTATTTTTATAGTATGTTGTGTTTTATTTAAACCCAGTATTGTGTATAATTCACGTTGAACATGTTTTTCACTATAACACAATATATAAACTGTGTTTCATGGAACAAAAAACTATACATTTTATTCCATGTAATGAGAAATACCAAAAATATAAAATTTACTAAAAAATTGCATAAAATTATTGGGTGTTATATCCTTTGAATAATTATGGGTCATTAATTGAATGATATGGCCTTATGTCCAGAACTAAAATATCTATTATGGATGATGAAATCCTGAAAATATTTATCCATATCATTATAAATTTATTAAATAACATAGGAATACATTACAGTCTTATCCAATTCACTCATCTAATGATATCTTCATTATCTAATTGTCTTGAAATCACTGATTAGGTTTTTCACTTTGTAATAGTATGTGTGTTTTACCTCCATAGGTAAATGATATGACCTTAAAAAATAGCATATGAGGATTAATACTTATAAGGGTTTTAAAATTAATTCTATATAACAACAATGCTTCATCATTTTCAATGACCAATTATCTTTAGAGACAGTGAAATTTATCTCTAATGTCAATTTATGCATCATATTTTAAATATCAACATGTCCACTCAATTTTGGAAAATTATTAGTTCATGTCGTGTAAGGAAAGTAATAATTTTCCATCAGTTATTTGAATATTAAATTATTAAAATGAATTTGTTTATTAATGATGAACCCCATTATAACTACAAAAATTTATAATATGTTCCTTTTAATGAAATTAATCACACTACAAAACTAATTATTAGGTTGTATTACATATTCAACCCTCTTGGAATCATCCCCCACTAAAATGTACTTTTGTCCATGTGAATATGGAAATGGTCCCATAATTCCCATACTGTAAAAAACCAAAATATAAACCTCTATAATTTCTTTTTGAGTCAAATTTTACATTCGTCTAACATTACCAAACCTATAAAACATATCAAATCTAACATTTAAACTTCTATAAATAATATACAATGTGGGAAAACATAAGACATATTTCAAATATTTTTTATATTTTCTCTCACCTCAATGGTGACCTACACAATGTGATGAGTGATAAGACATTAAAATTGGAAATATGACATTCTATGAAACATATAATATTTGAATCCTATCATAAAAAATATTAAAAAGAAATTTATAATCCCATAAATGATACTAATGTTTTAAAATGATCATGTTCATTTGATGAAATAAAAAATAATTAGTAATAATTCATACTTATATGAAATTGGAATCCAATAAATATAAAGAATATTTGTTATCCAAAATATAGAGTATTTACCACCAGGATAAGAAAAACTATTCTCTATATGAGATTCACCCTATGTACTATACAACAAATACATATGACCAGAAAAAACATTCTCAACATAATATTAATTCTCTTATCTATAAATAAAACCCTTGTAACAAAAGTTTCCACGTAATTTGTTTTTGTAACGATTATTTCATACAAAAAATATAATCCAAGATTGTGTGACCTATACAGATTATTCAATTTGAATATTATATGTACTGCCAAAAATATCGATAGAAAACATAATAGGAAATAACTATTCTCAGTATTGGTTCAATTATTTTGAAAATCAAGTAGAAGTATACTATAAAAATTTATGATATTTAATCTCATATCATTCCTCTAGACTAACAAATCCCTAACAACCACATCACAAGAATTGAACAGAATAAGAAAAGTAATTTTCCAATCTAATATGGTGATGATGTGTGATGAAGTGATTTTGTCTTTAATAAAATTAAATGATTCCAAAAAAATCATAAGGGAAACCTAATTTCTCAGTAATCAATAATAAACACAGGGGATTTGTGATTTTTATCAAATAATTGATGAAACTCCAGTAAAAAATCATACCGAAGAAAACTCAAGTTACCCTTGAAATTTTTAAGAGGATTAAATTTCTTAATTACTTATTCCTTGAAATATTCAAACTCAACATGACTAATAAGAACCTAGAGGAAAATAAAAATAACATTAGTGACAATATACTGACATTTCTCCCATCCTAGAATAATATTAGTCACTAAGAATGACTATAAAAGGAATTCCATATTTTATAGGGATCCACCAAATGTGTTTAAATCAATAGAAATGTCATCCATAAACACCTATATAATCCTCTCAATCATATGGAAAATGATATTTACCATGGATCTAGGAAATTTAGTTGGGGAACCACTTAATAAAAATGGAATTTTTTGAAGTAAAACAATCCAATGGGTTTTGATGGTAGAAATTTATTGAACTTCTAATTATACATGTTTCCTATTGTAGCATCGATATGTATGTAGAAAACAACATAACTCATTAACATAATGCCTCTCAAGCATTAGATTTAACAAATTAATAAATTAATAAATAAATGATAAAAATTATGATTTCTAGTGGCTAAATTAATAACTCTATAACTGATACTAACTCTCCATTTTATTTCTTTCCTAACATAAATTTTGTCATTATATTAATTGGTCATAATAGTGAATCATCCTTCATTTGGAACTAATTGAACCAAACTAACCCAAGAACAATCAAATATGTTAAAAATTATAGTGACATATATCATCCTTATAAACTCTTATCGCATTACCTCTTTCATGCATGGATTTTAAATATTTTAGCCCCAACTATAACAACATGTTTCAGTTCGATAAGAATCATATTCATACAATATGAAGGAATAATATAATAAATTTTATCTACAGACCAGCCTATTTTTGGTTATATCTTTTTCATAACAATGAAAAATTTTGTCTTTGATTTGTATTATTTATAATCCATATAACAATTGGAAGAGTATATTTTTAAACCAAAAAGAGTATATCAGGTGTATTGGGAGATTTAAAATATATAAATTCAGTTTGAGTTCAGTAGAATGATGACTCATAAGAAGATGTGGTCCAAGATCATTAATATTTTTTAAAAATAAAATTTGTATTATCGAATTATTTTCAATTTATAAACCTCATTTTATTTTTTCCTAACTATTTTCCCAAAATGGACCTCCCAATACACCGTGTTTCCAAATATTATTTGAAAATGATTGTAAAGAAAAAATCATCATATTATTATGAAAACACTTCCTAAACATTACCAAAATTTTCATTATTTTTCGTTCATGGTAAATTTTCCTCAATCTATACTATTAATTATTTGTGCTCTAATATAAAAAATCCAACCTGAACATAATACTTTGAAAAGGAAAAAATATATTTTTTAGTTCTAAAATGTCTTCATGATACTAATATTGAGTAGAATCAATAATATGTAAAACAACATATTCAAAATTTAATATATATTCTTCATTTAAGGACATTATATCCATTTCATCATAATGAACCAATAATTCGCCAATCTAAAATATTCCCACACATGAATATTTATCCCCAAATTTGGGATCTTTACAAATTCTAAACATATTAAATTTTACTTGTTTCTCCAATTTTTAAAAATAATTTAGCACATGGATACATCATAAAAACATAACTATTGGTGAATAAATAAGTGAAAATAATTTTTTGAACCCCTTGGTCAACCTCCATGTATTGACCAAGAAATCATTTGGTGTAAAAAAACATACCAACTCTATCTAGAATGTTATCAACCCTTCCAGTGTGATGTGTGAATGTTTTGTTGGTGAAAAATATAACTAGCATTGAGGGTTTAATTATCCAAAAAGAAACTATTAAGAATGTTATAAAGGAATAATATTTACAGTAAAACTAATATCACAAAGATATATGAGTCTTTTATTATTTTTTAGGGTAATTGGACTAAATAATTCTTGGGATCATAATTTTTTAGGGGGATTTTATTTTTAAGAATGTATCTACACTATTTAGTAATCTTTTATTGGGATAAATACTTATATTTTCCTTAAAAAATTTTATTAATAAATTATACATATTATAGAATAATATTTAATGGTTATTTTAATGAAATGTTGACTTTTATATTTTTAAAATTCTCACATAATTGGAGATGAACATGTTAACTATATGTTTTTTCATCCATTTAGGGAATTGTATGGGTATATAATTACTCATTAATTTAGTGTTAATTACCTTAAATCAATACATTTACACTTCATTTTATTATTTTTCATTTTAAATGTTTTTTAGAATGTTTTTTTAAGTGAAATAGTTCCATTTTATTCACTTGCAATATTATTTTCTTTATTTTACGATTGCATTTTATCACTACTATTAATTTACATAATTGTCTATATTTTGTTTTTGGTGCTATATTAGACTTATTTCCATCTTCTTTTTGATATTTTAAACCTGTTCATCTTATTATTTCAATAAAATTCTCCTACGAGTTTAATTTGGTTTTTATTTGTAGTTTTCCTTTCTTCTACCATTTTACTCATATTCTATTTGTCTTATTTTAATTTAAATATTATTTGTAACATTAATAATAAATCTATTTTATTGATTCCATGTCATCTTTAAACCTTCAATCATGTCCATCAATCCAATAAATAATTTATTCAATCGAAATATAAATATTCCCATGAAGGTATTATGAATAATCCAATTATTTATTTTTATAAAAAGGGTTTGGTTTTTCTCAAAATTATAGGATATAATATTATCTAAGCAAAAATTTCTCCCTCCAAAAATGATTTGGGTGCATCATATATCCATGATTCTAAAATTTTCAGAAAGAATCATATTATTATTGTAATCATAAAACATACCCAAAAATAATATTTTCGGTAGTCGATGAAGGAAACAAAATTTGTTAATAAATATATATAATTTACATACATTTTACATTATGGTAATTATTCTCTATGTAAATTTTCAGAATTCATATTAGAGACTCTAGTTACATCAACATTTATAATGAGGATTTTTTCCCTCCTAACGATGGTCCTCATTCTAGAACATTTATTTTGGTATATATGAGAGTTTTTATTAATAATATATTTGTGTTCTTGGTAATAATTATCTTATAAATCGATATGAGAAGATTAATCAACTAATGTTCTGTCAAATGTGGTATTTCCACTATAAAAGGTTTACATTGAGAATGTGGGGTAATATGTTTTTATGAAATTAATAATAAACACCCATAATCATAACTCAAGATTCATGGAACATGTAACCCTCTACTTTAATAAACACAATTAAATAATGCCTAATTGCAATGGACTTACTCATGGGATAAAATTTCATTATGTTAACATTAAAATCCTAAATCCATGTATCAAATATATTATCTTTTAACTATTAAAAACAAGATAATGCATTATTATAATGGAAAATATTTATAATTAGTAACTTTAAATCCTCCTAACAAAGACATATAATAGGATGTTTTTGTACATAACTTTAAAATATCCTAATGAAGACAAAATAATCATCATTGGGAATAAAAATAATATATCTTAGTGGGGATAATAAATACTATTTTATCTCATTGTTTATAGATAAATTTTATATCCAAATTCATTAAGGGTTTCTATGGAAATTTAGAAATTGAAAATACCTAGAAAAATATATCACACCCTCAGGTTCTCATGATTGAGTTGGAACAATATTTTTGGGATATCAGAAAACATACATATGATATTCTCTTGTGTAATTTTTTATTTTTCAAACTACATAGTTACCTATGGATTTTATGTTTTTAATGGTGTATCTTATCTAAATACTAATTATTGATTATACAATATGTACTAAAAAAAGGGGTCATAGAAACACCATCATAATATAAAACATAAAATTAATTTAATGAAAAAAATTCAATAGCACATCTCAACTTCTATATGGTTTTAGTATTTATTATAATTTTTCAATGCCTTTGAACATCGATACAAAAATGTCTATACTTGAAAATAAAATGAAAATATTTATGAGAATATTAATTTACACTATTAAAAAATAACCATCTATAATTTCCCACTCATTAATAAATATTTTCATGCATGACTGATCCAGTTGGAACGGGAAATGCTCATTTAGAGGAATGGATTATAAAATAATAAAAATCAAAATAAATATAAATGTTTGCAAATATTAAAGAATAAAACAAGATTTTGGTGATTAATTTAAGGTTTGGATAAAGGGTACCATAACATTAGTAGGAAGAAGATAAAAGGGGGAGTGGGGTAAATTATTTGTGTTATAAAGATGATAACTCGTTCATTTATTCATTCAATATTTAAATCACAAATCTAAATGAAATACATCCTACTAACTCTCTAATGATACTATATTTTTTGGACGAATTTAGTTGTTCATATACAATTGAATTCACTGTTAGAAAAGTTATGAGTGATGTTACATCAAAAGTAGTATATCAATCAATTTTTATTCATCATTTTATCACTAAAAATGAACAAAAACTATATGTTAGTGAATTACTCAAAAATATGAATCTAAATGAAACAATATAAATTTTAAAATATCCAAATAAATAAATTATAATAATCACCGAGAAAAATATAAATTTAACCTAAAAAATCATACCCATTAATAATTATATTTCAAGAATATATACATAATTTCATAACAACATCAATAGGAAACAAATCATAAAATAATGATGTAAAATATCAATTATGACACCCATGATTTAAAATTAAACTTCCCAAGTTCATTAATTTATCCTTCATATAAATACATTATCAAAATATTTCTTGAGGTATCCTCAACACAAAAATTAACTGTTACAATTTCCCACAAGGTCTTTAATTTAATAATCTCATGTGTTTTGGAATTAATTTATTTTTCATTTAATTCTAAAATATTCAGGAAACTCATAAAATGAGTAAGAGTGATATAAATTGAATCACAAACTAGATGAATATTTTAGTCAACTCTTATTGAAATAAATTTTCATCTTATATCCAAATATGGTATTTAATGTGGTTTAAAATTTCATGAATAATTTCCACGAATCTTTAAGATTTCACAGGCTCTTCTCCTTCATTTGAGTTAAAGAAGTAATGTTTCATTATTAACTACATAACTTATACAATATTATAAGGAATTATTCTAGCTTAAATGGTGTAGAATGTATTGGATCTTCATTACTCATATATTGAACTCAATATCCTTTATCAAATAACATTAAACAATATTTAGTATTATGATTTATCAATACTTTTCGAACATCGTATAATATTAAAAAATTTATTTCCATTATTAAAACATAATTTTATCAGTTTATCTCAAAAAATTACAACACTAAAACTCTCATATATTTTATAATATAGTTCATTGATTGTAATTAGATATTCTCAGTAGCTTTGAGTTAGTGTACATCATGATGAACCACTGAACAAATAACGGGTAATATAAAATGGTCAGTAATGAATTATAATCCATCTTGAATCATGGTATTTATGAAATCAGTGTTCATCAGGATAATTATTTTCATCACTTTGAATGTGTTATCCTACAATACTACGATCATAACATTAGAAAATTGAAACCGACATATTTCTTATATGGACCCACAACAAATTAAAACCAACTGACAAAAAAATTTAATTGATTGATACAGGTTATTAATCTAACAATAATATATGAATAATTATCATTATATATATTACATTTTAAATATTTTATTCAATAATATAATCACTAACAGGGTCATCTTCTACAAATTAGTTTGGCATGAAATAATTTTTATGACTACTGATAGATAGTGAGTCTCCATACATGATCTCAAAATCCACATGAATAGATTCACTAATAATATCCCAATACATGTTAATATTTTGGCCTTCTCCATTGGATATAGATGAAATTGTTTGATTTATTCATCATCATAAACAAATAAATTTAATCTTTAGTGTTGTTGATGCCATATTAACCTATTCATTTTGGATAATGCTTCATCAAGAAGATACAAATATCCTTACACCTTCATCATCTCACCCTATAGTATAATTTCTCAACTCTAAAAAATATATCTTTTATATAACCTATATTATTTTTTTCCTCAGAATACTTCTAAATAGAGACCCTAAACTATTTAAAATCATATGGATTCTTCTTATGGTTGTTTTGGGTTGCATGTTGGAAATTAATGTAGGGTCACATAACCTTCCATAATTCTCCCCCTTGAATACAGTTCATTCTTAATTTTATATTGTTTGTCCCATAAAACTCATGAATGGTCATGTATTCTTCCAAGATGCTTCATTAATCATTAACCATAGTACACTATAGTCGGTATAAACTCTTCTGGTTCTATCTTTCAAAAAACATGCATGATCACATAACTGTCCATGATTCATTTAGACACTTATTTGGATTAGAAAGTCTACCTTCAAAAAATGAATTTAAAAATAATCTATTGTTACGTTGACTAATCCATATATTGAGTAAATTGTTAATTTTTTATCATTACATAGACACTTAAGTGCTCAAAAATATATTTTTATGACATAGACATTTTAAAAAAATATGAATGTAGATGGTTGACATGGTTACCATGATCGTTTTCAAAAACATTACATCTCATTGTATCAAAATATCATTCAAACAATTATATACTAAATATTAGATTCCAAATTTTACCAATAATTATGAGTGAATAACCAACACCCATAAAAAGTTACATTGACTTAAATTCATTTAACAAAAATTTCAAATGTTATCGCACATACTCTAGATGTTATTAAATTTTTGTAATATTAATTGTGTAAATTATTGGACCAAATTGTTTAAAATATTGGGATTAATAATAAAAATTAATTTTGAAAATGATTTTAAATTTAAACAGATTAATATTTATAATGAAAAATATAGAATGTAGAAAGAAGAACAATGATTTTTAATCAATTTATGAAAAAGAAAAATTTATATTTCAATGCGAATTCACCAAATACAAAAAGGAATGATTCTAAATCATTAGAAAATTTCAATAAGCTCATTATAGAATTTATGTATCAAAAAATGAAGATTTAAAAATGATATTCAATTAAGAATATTTTTAACATTTATGATGCATATATTCAAAACTTCCACTTTTAATGAATTTATTTTTCATTTAAGCATTGAAATTTTACAAAGAATAATTTTAAAAACATACAAAATCCCCATAACTGGTCATAAAAATATAATTAATTATAGAAATTAAAATCTTTAGTGATGTTATGAAGATATAAAATCAATGTTGACCAATTCATTAATGTGAAAATAAAGGATATGGCATAACTACAGTCTATCATAAAAATTGAAATAAAAGACCATGAAAAAAAATTATTAAAATAAAAAAAAGTGGACAAAAAAGATAATATAAAAATCATATTTATATCATTATATATTATAAATACTTTATATCAAAAAATCTCCGACCAAAAGAAAACATACAAGATAATTATAATGGTAATCAGTCATCATGTAGAGTTTTTATATGTATCTTTTCTATTTATAATTCCCTTAATTAGAGGAATGTTGATGAAAAAAATAATACATGGTTTATATAAACATCCTACAGAATTAATCAATACAATAATAGGGGAGAAATAATTGAGAAGTCACTTAAATTCCATCAAAATTATATCCCAAAATATAGGTGTGGTATGGCCATCTGTCGTTCGGATTCTACCTCTCAGATTTTTAATGTCGAGAGGTAGGCTCTTGAACCAGTGAGGTCATATACAGGTAAAACAACTATACTGATAAGAAATATAGGTTCTTCTTATGATTGTAGAGCTGAAAACAGTATTGGTGATCTATGAGAGACAGAAGGTGGAGTTCATTAATCTGCAAAAAACAAGGAATGATAAGTGGTTTCTTCGATGTACGGTTACCAGTTAGCCTTAATGATCCATATATAAAATATAACAAATTGATTTCGAGGATACATGGTTCCTTCACCAGAGGGACTTTTTATACAAATAAAATTTCCTAAAGCTCTATGGATCATGATGAACAAGATTTTGTGGATTCCATGAAAAAGGTTAATACATGAGTTGGAATTCATAATAGGTTTCAAGGGTTACAAGATCAAATCATGGGGATAAATGGTGCTAATATAAGGTGTTTGGTTAATTATAAAATGATGAAAATGGATTCTCCTTTGAAAGGATTGAAATATTTTTCCTTTTAATTTCCCCATGATGTCCAAAATCATTTGTGTGAAAATGAATCAGTCACACATCTGCTAAAAAATGGGAGATTTATAAATATACCATATTGTGTGTTGGATTCATATCATGGATTGGAAACCAATTAAATGTCACTTATAGGGACTTTCTAGCAAATATTAAGAAAGATACTAAGCATCAAAATGATTAATCGAGCCTTTAAACTCCTATTATCACCAAACCAACATGGAATATAACGATAAATTAAGTAGATTCTAGTTTATACACAATGGTGTTAAAAAAGGAGAAATTATAGTGTGGGGTGTAGCACATACTAGAGATGAGGAGGTTGGCCTAATTCTTCTCCTACAATCTAATGGAGAGACACATGATAAATACATCAAAATAAACATTTTAATAGTAGATGTAGATAGAATATATTATAGATTGGTTCGATTTTTTGTCATTGATGTGAAAATAGATTAGATCAATAAACAAAATTTGATATCTCACTGAGGAATCAATGAGGGGGTGATTGATATTAAAGAATATATACCAACAAAGGAAAGGAATGATGTTTACTGTGTTTCATTTGTTGTCAATGAGGTATGTTGTTGTCAAGGAATGAATGGATGGATGTCAAGGATTTTCAATATGTGAATGACAAAGGATGTGATGGTGTTGGTGATGAATGGAGAATGTCCATGGTACTAAGATGAATGTCACTTAGGAGATTCACTATGTGACATAGGAGGTAATGGTTGAAAAATTCTCCATACAATATCAGATGATTGTAAAATTGATCTTAATGTTCCAATACTTGTATCAAGGTGATACAAAGTGACAACACTTGAATAATGAATGATGATGGAGCATCATCATTACATCTGACAATTTTTGAGCTGATATTTTAGTTCAAAGAACTTGTATCAACTGGATACAATGTCACAACAATGTTAGAAGACCATGCATTATATTGACAATGCATGAGGAGTGAATGAGATCCATCCACAACCACTGAGTGGATGAAGTGGATTAAGTAGTTTGGTTGATGATGAACCTTTGGGAATTTCACATCCTAAGTAATGAATATATGTTAAGAAGATTTGTGGAATTCTAATGAATAAGAAGATATGAGGAAATGGGGAGAAGAAATTGCTTAGAAGAAGATGTGGAACTTGGCATTTGAACATGGTCTCTTTGTTTTTACACAAAGGACTTGTTCTATATACAAGAAAAAAATATGCCACCAAGGGCCAGCCTTAAGGGTTCAACCCTAAGGCACAGGTGGGACTAGGTCACCACGCCCAAGGGGGATCCCATGGGGAAGCCCAAGGCGGCAGAGGCCACGCTGTGATTAAATCCGCGCGGCAGGGGCGCAGAAGCGCGCGCCCGAGGGCAGAGTGGGCGCCAGTGGCGCGCCCGAGTGGCAGGGGTGGGCACAAGAGCGCGCCCGCTAAGAGAACTCGGTGCGGGGTGGCACCGAGAGGGGAGAAGTGCAACTTATGGGAGGGCGACAGCACGAGGTTGTTATACCGTGGAAAAACCGGGCGCCAATCCGATGTGGGACGCAAAAATCTCAACCAGGATCTAATCTCGACTGTCCGTTCCATCGCGCGTTGATCTGCGCCGTCCGATGCATCTGTCGCGGCGATCTTCTAATCCAGTCCATCCGCCATCATTTAAACACTCATACGATGGATGTGAAGGTCGTCTAAAACCCCGCGACGAGCCGCTACCACCCGCGAGTTCCGTTCGAACCAGAGCCTCTCCGAGCACATAATTTGAGTTCTCGGCCACTGTTGTACAATCCGAAGACACCTTCGAGTTCTTCTTGCCACAGAGAACCTATCCATGCATAAATATTGGTTTGCATGCAACAAATGATAGAATTCAAGTTCGGCCGAAGCAACCCGAATTGGCCGAGGCCACGTAGATTTTATGCTTTTCCTGAATCGGGAAAAACAGGGGCATGCATACGTTTTCATGCACATGCGTGAACAGGAAAATAAAGAAGGAGAACCCACGGTGAACCGAGGAGAAATATCAAGATTCACAGAATCTTGAAAACCCAAAAGTTGCGGGGATTTGAGAGATATCTCATGCGGATGTTTTGGACCTCCTCTTCCTATAAAAAGAGCGGCTGAGGTGCTTGAATCGCTTGCTGAAATTTTGAGACCCGCGAGAGCTCCTGTGCCTCGTGAAGAAAGAAGCCACCGCGCAACCACCTGTGCGGCTGAAGTTCCAGAGCCACCTGAGGCTCTGAAGGAGGTCCTTGCCCGCGTATTCGCACGGCAGAAGGAGCCCTCACTGACCGCAAACTTGCGCGGCAGTAGGTTGTCCTACACCCGAGGCTTGCGCGGCCCTTGTGGCATGTGAACCTTGCGCGCCCAAGACCCATTGCACCCTTGCGCGCCGTTTGAAGAAGGAAGTGAGAGGCCTCACCTTTCGCGCCCTCCCTTTTAAGAAGGAATTCAGGTTAAGTGTTATACACACTTGGTGTTGTGTGTGCTAAGTGGAGAAGGATACCCGAGGCCTTGTGTGCCTTACAAAGGAGAAAGGCCATGGGCAGTGGGTGTGAAAAAAAGGGAGGTCGTATCCCTTGGTTGTGCCAAATTGAAGAACACACTTTGTGTGTGCAAGGAGGAGAGGAAGGCCACACTTAAGTTGCGTGTGTGCTTAACAAACAAAGAAGAGGCTAAGATCATGTTTGTACAAAATAGAAACAAGTGTGTGCAAAGAGAAAAGAAGGCCGAACCTAGTGTATGCACTAAATGTGTATACACTTAGAAGAAGTAGATACTCACACCAAGTAAAACACACATTCATGTTTGTAAGCAAAAGGAATAAAATTTGTGAAGGACAAGAAGAAGGTGTGTCATAAAAGTGTTACTCCCTTTGTGGGTTTATTGCACCAAGAGAATAAGAAGGGGAGTGCATGAATGCATTCATGCACGTGCACATGTGAACGAAGATAAATCAGGATGTGTGCATTTGAGGAGTCCAAGACCAAGAGTTATTGAAGAGTTTTGAGAGACCATGCAGTCAGTGCATGAGGAAGCAGTGATGCCACGCACTCAGTGCATGCTGTGAGACTGGACCAGACTGACGTTAAAGATATCAGTTGTCTGAGTATTCAGTAGTTGAAGAGAGAGGTTGGGCCATCCTTAGAAGAAGGTGATAAAGCCCGAGAAAGACGAGAAGACCTATTCATCACAAGTGAGCAGAGGTACAGAGAAAGGCCAGTAGCCTTTATCCCAGGCTGCTAAAGATACTTGAAGAGCTAAAGAGAAGAAGAGCTGCTCGTGTGACTCGAGGAGCCAGGAGAAGCCCCCTGTGAGACTCAGGGCGGAAGAAGTCTTTAGTGGGATTCTGGAGCAGGCCAATGGGACTCTGGTAACACTGTGGGACGCAGTATAAAGACCCTCCTGTGGGACTCAGGAGAGATACAGTGGGACTCTGTATCGACCATTGTAATACTAATAGATTATAATGGAAGAAACCATGTTGGGGTGTATAACCAACATGGCAAGGATGTAGGCCTTTGGGGCCGAACCTTGTAAATCCTTGTGTCTAGTGCCATTACATTTACTGCATCATTCGAGGAAAGGCTGAGAGATACAAGAAGAGTGGATCGAGGCCTTAACAAGCCATAGTGGTTTAATTGATTAAGAATCAATTAGTAAAAAGTTTTAAAGGATCACTGATTCACCCCCTCCCCCTCTCAGTGATTCACACTGATCTGGGCACTTCAAGGATGAACAACAAATATAATGTTCTTTTTTCAAAATTAATAGACATAGTTAACTATGATGAAATGGGGTCAATACCAGGGTACTAATCCAAAAATCATATTTTAATATTTATAGATTTTGGTAGTATGTTCTATATTTTATGCACTTAAGGTCTGGCATATATAGTTTCACACTTTTTCATTAATAGTATTTTGGAAATAAATTATTTATTTATAGTTAATTAAATTTAAACAAGTGAAACATAAAAAAGGTAATAGTGATACATTTATAAATAATCCATTCATTGAAAACCAAAGAGACAAGGTTCATGAATATTTCAGAACCAGTCTCAAAAAAATAAAATATTTTTCACCCTCAATTCATAAGGTTTGTAATATGACAGTTTGAGAATAAGAATAACCTTAGATTACTATCCTGATTGGGATCATTAAACATCATCTTAATTTCTCCACTATTAGGCATACAAATCATTGGGAGGTGACTAAGGTGTGCATGTGGATGATATCTCATATGAGATGTAGGAAAAATGTTGTTAGTGTTCCAAAATTTCACATAATGAAAATATTCAAAAGGATTTATTTTGGGTTTGTTAGTATCCATTATTTGATATCGTAGTTTCCCACAATTATTAGACCCTTTATTGGTCTCATAT
Organism: Viscum album; assembly: GCA_963277665.1. Taxonomy (NCBI): domain Eukaryota; kingdom Viridiplantae; phylum Streptophyta; class Magnoliopsida; order Santalales; family Viscaceae; genus Viscum; species Viscum album. Next base: position 1,426,923,167 of record OY728125.1, read on the forward strand.
AGCTTTTTATCAATTCCAGTCATAATATTTTTACTAGAAAAGAATGGGGAAACAAGATCACCTATTAAAGGATGCACTAAAATTATTTCCTCCATAATGATATCCTAGTTTTCCATATATATAAATGAAGAATGTCCATATTAGAACACTATTTAACTAATATCCTAATAAAGTCATATTATTAATAATATTTCTTATTCGAATTTCCAATAACCAATACTGTGAAAGGGGGTGTTAGTTTAGTAACAATTTTTGAAAAATCATACACTTACTAGTCATATTAAGGAAAAACCATCAATTATAATGTGTCCATCACCTTTTCATCAAAAAATAAATAGTGAAACTAGATGAAAAATATAACGATATAATACCATAGAATTCCTTAAGCATGTACACAAATTACAATGGTCTTCCACTAATCAAACATGATCCTCTAAAAAACAATGACACATTTCATCTAATTGTTTTCTTGAGTTTCAAACATGTTTAATATTCCTTAGATGTTTTCTAGACCCTTTATTTTCCATTAGATACTTAATCACTATAAAATACTTGTTGATTTTCATTTGAAAACAATCATACATGATCCAAAAGACTCAATGATGTTTCCAACACCAATTTTTTGATAGTGTGGGTAAATTTAGTGAATCAGAGTACTACTCTTAGGTGATTAAACGGACTTCCTAATAATCCACTACATGAAACAATCCCTCAATAATGTATCGATACTTTTTGATGTGTCAAATTTAAAAAATAAAAAAAACATAAAATTAAATCATTGAAATATTTATGTAATTATATAAAAGTTTAGAAATCATTATTTAAATAATCATTAATTTACATAATTAATTGTAAAAAATTGAAACAACTCATGATACACATAACGAATTTCTTTTTTAAAGGAATTTTATTTTCTAAAATCAATTATATATTAAAATAAAATATTTTTCACAAATTATTTAAATAAACAAATAGTTATTTCTAAAAACCCTGGTGGGGTTCTTAATGAAAATTTTAGAAAAAAATTCACCAAAACCATTAATGTACACTATTATAAAGTCTATGAAATATATCATGAATTCACCTTATTGGATAATAAAATTGAGAAATTTAAATATAAAATATAACCAATATAAAATAATTTATTTTATTTAAATTAATTAAAATAAAAATAAAATCTATTTATTAGTTAAATCAATTATAGATTATAATGGTTTTCATAATACGAAGGCAAATTTCTAATAATAAAATATCACTATCAGACTAAAAAAATAACAAAAATAAGCCATAATCACTCATATATTACTCATTAACACAAAACACCATTAATTATAAGAATATGGAATGATATGGGGATTTCTAGAACTAAATTTCAATAGTTTTACAATTATTCATGGTTTCGACACATGGTGTGTTGGACTATTCCCATTTTTGGTGAGTTATACTGGGAGTTATCAAAAATTCGTTGAAGAGATTGTGCATTATTTTTAAAAAATTGAATCACAACAAAAAGCATTTAGATTTCTTGAAATATTTTTCATCAAAACAAGTAACATTGACAAATTAGTCATGGGAGATACTGAAAAATAAAATTAGAGGAAATTCACTGAGAAATAACCTAAGAAAAAATAAATTATAAATACCAAATTCAGAAAAAACTAATACCCATCCACTGTAAATTATGTCTCAACATGAATTAGTGTTGGCTATACAATTTTCATCACATACCTTTCAGGGTCTGATAGTCATTTATTTTTTATACCATTACACAATATATAATAAATAGAACTCTGATTATATTTTTTAATGAAATAGATTTTGGTAGACCAAAATCATCGCCATAGACTATATTTTACGAGGCACAAATTTCATTCTTAGTTTCCATAGTCTAGTAAAAATCACCATGTCTAACAAATTTAACAATTTATGACAAGTTAATCTTTTGAAAAATATTAACTACACCCTAAATTCCACATAAAAATATTATATGATTTATTAGTTACATAGAAATCCATGATCATAAATAAATAGATTAAAAAATAATAGTCCATCCTAACCAAATATAACATAGTTGGAATAATAACATAACACTGATACAATGACATTATAAAAGAAATGATAAATTATTCTGATTATATCTGAATTCATAATCAAAATACAGAATAAAAAAGGGTTGAGGATTAGGGAAATTTACTAAATGATCCTATCAAATCAAATTAAACCATGAAACCGAACATTTCCTCACCATGTGAATGAAAATCACAACTAGAGAAGACATCCACCTGCTTCCCAAAGTAGAGTACTGTTATCCAAATATATAACAAAAAATTTAAATACTTATATAATATATCTCGACTACATACGATCTATTTTGAATATTTAGGGTGGGATATAATGCCTAGTATGATAAAACTAAGAACCCATACAATATTTTTACATGAGAAACCAAAATCATTGTTTTGGAAATGTATAGTAAAAATTTGTTTGAATTTCGTTTTATTTATTTGAAATTTAATAAAAAATTAATCTATCTTTTCCTAAAAATTAATCCTCATAAAACACTGCAATTAAATATTTATTAAACATTTAGAAATTTTCCTTCAAAAAAATTACTACTCAAATATCCCATTAAATTAGTTTCCCAAAATCATTGTTTAACAACACTATAGTTTGGAAAATATAACATTTCCATTTTTAAACCCATTTAATATTTTTTAATATAATATTATGGTGAAAAATAATGAATACATGAAATATCAATGATAAATCACAGATTATGTGACGTTATGTAATGCAACCAAAATAATATATAATCAAATATCAACCAAAATTTATTCATCGTGGAAATAATATAAGTAAATAATGGCATTAATTAGATCAAATGGAAAATTACTAATAAAAAAATGCATAATAGTCTTGAAGGGGTGTCACATGAGGGATTAATTAGATAATGCTGATATGTTCCTTGGTAGAACCAATAGTCATATATTTTGAGCAGTATGTGAAAAAAATATGTATTACTCTCACTAAATCCATAAAGGTAACCCTCCATGAAATTGTATATAATATATCTTGGAGATACTATAAAACATAATATATAAACTAGTACAATGCATGTAACATCTCATTAAATGTTTTCTTTTACACTCCAACCCTTGTTTTGAATATTCATTAGTTTGTTCTTGTTTAGCAGTAATTCAAGTAAAATTTTGAAATTCTTGTAGACATTTTGGGATGTGAATGGTTCGAACATATTTTTTCCAACACCCCCACCTCAAATGAAAACTAAACATACTTGGGAAATGGGGAATGCATGGTTGGTTCACATCTCTCAAAACCATTTCCCTGCCTTAGAAAATGATCACTCGTAGATAGTGATTAAGGATGGTGATCATGGTTAGGGAGCATAGTTTCTCTATCACTGTGTACCTCCCTCAAAGACAGAGTGTATTGTTTTAAATTAATCTATTAAAAAAATCAAGATCCCCCTTTTTTGTGCTTAATTACCCACATTCATATCTAACCTGGTATCCTTTGATTTGGAGCCTCTCACAATGTGATTTTGGACTCCAACCCTTTTATTGATGGATTTAAGAAGTGTTGATATCATTTGATCTCAACTTGTTAAGTGGATATTATATCCAATAGTTTCTTCTAATTTATCCATTTATCATCTTTATATATTTATAGATAATTATGTTTTGGATGGAGATAATCTTCATTTGATTGGATCATGATTGTCAGGATAACGTCATGATATCTATAACTTTATTCGTCAATATAGGATCTCATTGTAGGTGTTGATTCTTTATCTTTGATTTATATTATGTGGTTCCATAACTTTCTTCCCTAAATTTAAATCCTTATAGTTGTTGAAAAAATTATAATTATTTGTTAATTTATTAAAAAATAGAATTGTGTTGAATTGATTATTGATTTCAATGGGGTGTAGAATTTGATAAAAATACGTATTATAATGGAATTATAGTTGTGGAATTAATTTGTGAAAATTATTGTATCATTTTAGAAACTGTATGACGAAAAAAAAATGATTTTTATTTTGAGAAAAATGATTAATTAGAAATATGTTTTGAAATGGAATGAAATAATTAAAATATTTGATTTTTTTGAAATAAGAAGGCTTATGGAAAATTGAAATCAATTAAATGTGAATTGTTGTGTATTAAATTTATTTATTGGGATTTTTGTTGATTAAATTTTACCCTATGTTGGTTTGGATATCATCATATAATATGTGGGAGTGGATGTAGTTTTTCTATTATGTTGGAATTGATATAGTTTTTCATTATAAGGGAGTGGATGTAATTTTCCCATAAGTGGGTGTGCAGTTGTATTATTTGTTATACATTCCATTGTTTTATGGAACTATTTTATACATGATTTCTCTTTATAATATCTATTTTATATAAAATTGGCCTTTAATCATCTTTGAATGTTGACTAATGTAACTTCCATATTTTTGAAATAAAATCGTGATTTGGTTCTAAATATATATAATGAAATTCCATGTATTACCATATTTAATTATAGTTGTATACGTTTATGTTATGTTGTTATTGTATTGATTATCTAACAATTGTTTACACTCTACATGTATTTATACCACGCACACTACCATTTACTTCAGGTTTTTGTAGCTTTTCATATTCCAAGTCCAAGAAATTGAAAAACAATGCTTTGAGGTTGTGGATTTTCTTGACCCACTAGACTTTGGATTAGGGTTTTCATTTGTTGATCTATTGACATCATAATATGATATTTCTTTTGGGATCATTGATTTTTTATATTATAGATACTATGTAATTTGATGGTGTACTGATTTGTGGTTGATTATACCTGTTTGGTTTCTGAAACATTCTCCCTTTGGAGTGTTGAGAATACTAACTTGTCATCTTTTATCTTTGGTAGTTTTTTGGAAAACAAATTCCTCTTTTATCTTATATGATTCAATGTTCTATAAACCAACCCATTGGGATTGGGAAGGCCCATCGATCTATATAAATTCCAACCCAGGTATAATGTCACCAGGTTATCTGTGTTAGTGTGTGAAAAAGTTTGTATTAGACCGTTCCAGTTAATCATATTTATTTCATGTGAGTATGTAGTTTCAGTTATGTTTATAGTACATTTGTGTTTTTTCCAAGTGAGTTCGTATTCATCTCTTAATGGAAGGAAACTTATTTCACTATGGGTAGTTTGGGAAAGTCATCTTGAGAAATAATTTGATATGATTCAATTAAATTTGTTTTCATTGGATAGGTTGAAAAATAAAAAAAATATCTTAATTAATGGGGTTAATTTTTCCAGTGCTCTTGTTTGAGTTACTAATATAAGAAATCGTATAATTTATTCAATCTTTTTTAGGATATTTTTTAGCATCATGCCTTTGAGAATACATTTGAATAAGCACCATAAGGAATATACTATTGAACCACTACGAGAAGATCCTCTCATGGAACAAAATCTTATTGAGATTATAGTGGGTGTTGTCCATGATCTTGGATAGGCACCTACACCCATTCTAGTTTAGGATCCAATTCTAGAACATAGGAATGAGAAATATAAAAATAATTCACATTAGTTCCTTCAATAGTATCCTCCAGTGTTCTATGGCTCGAGTTGTCCTCAATTGTTTGAATATTTTTTGAGAAATATAAAACAAGTGTTTTATTTATTTTAAATTACACGTTTGATTAAATAGAAATATGATAACTTCTATATAGAGGGACATAACAAGAGATGGTGTGATGTAATGGTTACATAAAATATAACAAGAGTTTATACGAGAAGGAAATTAGGTACTTTCCAATAATTATTTCTACTCAGAGTCTTTGGAGAATTCAATGTTTATAGAGTTCATTAAAATTGAGTAGGAAGATAGAACAATGGAAGAGTTTGTGAATTGCCTTATTTAGACTATCTAGTATTCTATTAATATTGTATCGAATTAGAAGACAAATACTCAGTAGTTAGAGATGGGTCTTCATCCTATTATTCTTACATAGGTTTTTCTAATTAAGCACACTTCATACGATGATGTGTTGTATAGGCAATGATGGTTTCACATCATCTAGATGGTATGTTTGGGTTGACTAGATTTACATTTTCTCCCAATGGAATTTATTGGATTTATTTTAAAGGAAATAGGAAGTATGATGAGTTTCATAAGGGTTCTCTACCCAATGTGACCAATATACCTCTGCTATTAGTAAGAATAGTACATTATAGAAGATTCCAATGTGGTGAGGATGGGAAATAAAAACAAATTAGTAAGGGTCCAATGTTTTATAGCTCTAATGAGCTCTCATAACACACAAATAAATTATGAAATTTCATTTAGAGTCCACCTAATGTAAAAGTCTCATCAACAACTAAATGCACTATAGATCAATCTAATCCTTGAAAATATAACAGGTTCTATCCATAGTTATCTAGGACCAAGATTATTCATGTAGGGGAAGATTTCATATCAGAAGTTAATATAGATCCATTTTCTATAATAGGTATCATCACCATAGATTCATCATTAGTGACTATTTTATTTGATACTATTTTATCTCATTCGTTTATATAAACACATATTGTGAACCTAAAAATATTCCTATAGAGATATTTTACTTTTTTGATTGATATTACAACACCCCTTGGATCAAATATATAGATGTTTTTTCATTTTACTTCATATATATTATCTTTATAATTGATTTAACTTTTTTGGATTTTGTCATTCACGACATGATAGATTTTGATGTGATTTTCTAGATGGATTGGATCGTTGATAATAAGGATAGAATTGACTCTTATGTTCAAAGGGTCTCCTTTACTCTTCCTTATAGGGTTTTTTAGAGACCTGAGTTCATGTATATTTAGTCCTTATAATCCATAGGACTGTAATTAAATATAAATGTTCAATTTTGGATATGTGGTAGTTTAAATTATGTAATGATCTCCCTCCAATTTTCATTGAGATTCCTAACCTATTTCTTTCTAACTTATATGTTTTTACACTGGTAAGATAGACATAATTTCTTTTGGATTTAGTTACTACTACTCTGATAGAATATATTTCTTCGTAACATATGTAACTATTTGAATGGAATGATTTGATAACCTAGTTGTTTGATATAGTATAGAATGTATCTATGCACCCGAGTGTGTCAACTTGGAAAGCACCTATTTTTTCAAAGAATCTCGAAGGAACAATTTTATTTTTTGGATACCAAAATCTCAATTGAGTTATGGTTATTAATAAGTATCTATTTCCAAAAACCAATGATCTTTTTTCACAAATAAAAGGGGATAATAGGTTTTCAAATTTTTATTTTCAAACAAGTTATCTCCATTTGACAATAAAGGAATATCAAATTCCACAAAACACCATTCAGAGTAGGTATGAACATTATGAGTATCGTTTGATGCCATTTGATCTAACTAATTATCGAATAATATTTATGTATTATGGAACATGTTCTACAATGATTAACTTGATAGGTTCATGGGGGGTCTTTGTAGATTATATCCTCATTTCCTCTTATTCTGGGGAGGATTATGTGCATCCCTTGAGATAAATTATTGAAATATTGTGGAATCACTAACTATATGATATTTCATAAACAATTTATTTATGGAAACATGGCATACTAGTTGATTGTGAAAGGTAAAAGATGTTATTAAAAGGGAAAACACCGAAAATATTTTCGATATTCATATATTCCTAGGTATAAAAGGGTAGCATCAAAGGTTTGAATAATAATTTTAAAATTTTGATTCTCCAATTAACTCTTCCCCTAAAAAGTATGAAGAATCCATTTTGGATGAATAATGTCAACTATTTATTTATAAATTGAAATTAATTTTTAATTCTATTTTAGTTTTGAATATTCTAGATGATGATAAATGAAATGTTTCCTTCTGTGATGCAATGGGTTTGGGTTTCAGATGAGTTATTATGTTAGGTGATCATGTGGTATCTTATGGTTCTTGAAATATTAGGCTATCCAATATCATGTTTTTGACCCATGAACTAAAAAACATATCCATGATGCATATACATAAGTGTTGGTGACACTAACTTTTCTAAGATAGATTTTGTTTGTATTCTAAGTACAATAGACTGAGTAATATCATCTCTAAAAATTATTTGACTCCTCATGAGTTACATTGGGGGGAGTACATTCAATCTTTTAATTTATACAATTATTTTTCACTAAAGAATATGAACGTTGTTTCTGATGTGTTGAGTAAGAAACATAAGACACAATTCAGGAAGGAATTTTCAGAAGAGTGGAACATAATGGTACTTTATTATAGTAGCATTGAAGATTCTTATCGGGGGATGAAATGATTGTCCTGGAAAATTTTCAGTAGAGCACCGCTCCTATTGATATGCTTCTTTAGGATAAACTTCTTGATGATGAATTCAATATTATTAATAACTATATTTATGATGGGGACACCATTTCTGAGTTGTCATTCTCCACAGATGGTATAATAAGTTTTTAGAATTGGTATGTTGTGATCAATTATATATTGAAGGCCAAGATGGGGGATTTTCCTAACTCCAAGTGGGAAGTGCACCCACAAACAAAAAATATGTTCTATGACATGGGAAAACTTTTATAGTTCCCTTGTATAATAATGACATTAATGAATTTTTTGTCAATGTTTTATTTTCTAATAGGTCAATGTTGAGAATAATAAACCCTCATGATTTCATAAGCAATATACAGTTCCAACATGGACATGGTATAAGATTTCTATGTACTTTTTGATTGGTTTTCCATGTACCCTATTAAAGAAAAATTGATATGGATTGTGACTGATCAGTTCAAGAAATCATCTCACTTTATCCCCATTCAAAATAAAACTCAAGATAAAAATTTGAGAAATATATTCGTGAATATCATTTTTTCATATGATGTTAGTTACATGTATTGTAATCAATGATATAGATCCATTTTTACCTCTAATTTTAGTTGCGGCATTGATGAGGTTATTGGATCTCAGGTTTATTTTAGCATAGTATAACATCTTCCAAAGGATGACCACATAGAGATATTTATATAGATTCACAACGATATGCTTCATTCCTATATTCTTGATTTTTTTTATTTTTTTATAATAATTTGTGACTATTCTATTTATCTTATAATAATAGTCACCTTTACCTAATAAGAATGGTTAATTTTATGGAATTTTATGGAAGTTCAAGAAAATATGTACTATTTGGTAATAGATTGATGAAACATCCTTAGTTGGAATGATTTTAGTTATATATAAGGGGAAGAAGATTTGGTTTATAACACAAATTATATTGATGGAACAACACGAGTATAGATCGTATGTTGATCGTTATAAAAGACTGCTATAGTTATTTGATTTCGATCGGGTGTTCTTTGGAGTTTCACCTAGGCGATTGATCGATGGATTGGGTGGAAAGGGAATATTTCTAATTATTTGGTGACACCGTTTGAGTTTTTTGATACGTTGGGGTATGTGTGTTATTGTTTATCACTTCTACCAAATTTAATTTTAATCCATAATGTTTCCCACCTATCACATCTTCAGATGTATCTTTTTACCCTTCTAATGTCATGAGATAGAGGGTCTTGATGTTGTGAAATATTTTTCTGTGACATATAATCTAATCAGGATTGATAAATCTATGAAAAATTTATTTTATGGGAGGATGATACTTTCTTCTATGTGATATAAAAGCATGTCTATGATTTTCATGAGACTTGAGAGAGGGATAGAAGAACTAATGAGAGGGAAGTAGGCACTACTCTTTGAAAAAAAAATTCATTACATGATTTCTGAGGATAAAATGTTTTTATTGGGGTGGGGGGTGGGGGGGGGGGGGGGTGGTTAAGATCCATTTACATGTTTTCTCATACTCCTTAACCCATTTTTTATCACAAATTTGTAGGGTAGTAGTTTTTATTTCTTCAGGTGAAATTTGGATAATTTTGTAGGCTTTTGTGATGTCACATGTTCAGCGTAGGTTTTCCCCAAACCATGTACCACCGCTAGGGAAAACCATGCATCGCTAAATAGTGGGGAATGCATGGTTGGAACAAAGATTCCCAAACCATGTAGCCACCAATGAGAAACATTTCTCCCTTGGATAATGACTCCAAAGTGGTTTCAAGAATAGGGCATACGTTTTTTCTAATCATACATCCCACTCTAGGAAACTAATCATGTTATTTTAAAATAATCTGAAACATTATTTTAAAATTTCCCAATCATTCAATTTAATTTCCTAAACACCCCATTTAGACCTAACATGATTTTAAATGATTTTATTTATCTGAAAGAGATATTTTGTCCACTTCAAATCATTTCTTCGTATGATCTATACAACATCAATCTCATTTGATCTACTTTATGTATTTGGGTCTCCACCTTAATAGTTTCTTCAGATCCCTCCTTGAATCCTAGATATATTTAATATATCATCACGTATTAGATGAATATAAAATTTATTTTATTGGATCATTATCCAATGTTTTATATAATGATTTATTACACTTTCTTTTCTAGTTTTTGGATTTTGTTTAGGATGATGATTCCTGAACTTTGATTAAATATAGGTTTTTCTATGAAACTTTTCCCTATAATTAAAACCAGAAATTTCATGACCGATTTGAATTGAGTTTTAATTTACTTTAGAAATATGGTATTTTTAGTATTTTATTTTTGATTTTAAATTATATGGAAATTTATAAACCTCCCTTTTAATGGAATAGTAATTGTGGGTGAGTTTTTGAAAAAGGATGGGTTTTTTCAAAATGATTTTTATATAAATGATCTGATGTTGATTTGTTGAAAATTAATTAATTTAAATATTTTTTTGAAATGGAATGAAATGATGAAAATTGATTATTTGGTTTTGAAATTAAACAACATTTTGAAAATTGGAATTGGGATGTTTTGATATAATGTTTTATAAAATATATGATTTCCATATTTTTGACGTAATTTTCCCTAATGTGGGAGTGAATGTAGTTTTTTCCTAAGTGTTAGAGGATTTTAATTTCATTATTTAATAGTGGATTTAGTTTTCCCTTAATTAATATATGACATAATATTCTATTATGTGGGGGTAGATTTTATAATAGATCAAGTTTTTAAAATAGAAAATTATGATTGATAGAATTTGTGATTTGTCACAACAAACCCAAATTAACCATGATTATTTAAACATGATATCTACATCATGTAAATTAAAATTTTTGTAATGAAAAGGATTAAATATTTATCACCCCTAGTTTCATGTAAGCAACCATTTATTTATGATTTTTATGTATATAACAAGTTTGGATGAATTTTGCGAAGGTTTAGAAGACCATTGGAATATTTTAGGGGATTTTATAAATGTTCATAGTTAGAGAACAACTTTTTTAAAGTATAAAACTATTGAAGGAAAATTTTCATAGTTTAATATTGGATTATCATATGGCACATAGGTAGGAACATGTTTTTTCCATACCATGAAGTTACCTTGGAGAAACCCTAAAATGTTGGATAAAGGGATTTTTCACAATTGGCACTTGTTTTTTTAATTGTACATAAAATCAATGTGATGTTCTATTTTATTTAGATATTAGTGCATGATTAAAGAATAATAATTTTAACCAAGGACTAACTGTTCGTGGTTTAATAATTAGATCCAAAAAGTGGTATCTTGATTTAGATTAGCTCTAAACCCATAAATTTCATCCATTTCTTACCTAACAAGATATTTAATCCTCCAAAAGGCTATAATAGATTTACCCATCAATCTAGGTGTGATCCATAGGATTTTCATTGTATTATTAATCCTGTTTTCCTTGGTATGTATTTATTTGTGGTAGTTATTCATTGTTTTTCATAGTTATACTCTCTTCCTCTCTCTAATTCGTTGGTCTATTAATATGTGGATAGATATATGGTTTTTAATTCCATTCATGATGAGGTATGGAAGCAAGAGTAACCGATCTATCATGTTTTTTGGAGACTCAACCCATTTTTTGGTGTTTTCATGACATTATTCATTTTTTTCCATAATTCCAGAGGTAGGTAGAATCACACTCAACTCTAATTATTATAACAAAAATGATTAATTTTAAATTGACTATTTTGATTGAAATTGATTTAGAAATAGTTGTGTAATAGATTGATGGAAAACTTGTTTGGTGATGATTTATAAAATTGTGCAAAATGGGTGTTTTAGTGGAAAGAAAAAATGGAAACATGATAGATGGATATGTAAAACCAACTTCCATTTCTTCCTTGATAGCACAACGCACAATTTCTTCATAGCTACTGAAGTCTCTTATAGCTAATGCCCTTCGAAGACTTGGTTTTAAGCCACTGAAAAATCGATCAACTTTACTTTCAGGTTGGATGATAATGCCAGATGCATACCTTGCATGTCTTGAAAAATTCGCTTCGTATATACCAACAGATTCATCATCCTTTTGATTTAGTTCAAGAAACTCCTTCTGCATCTTTGTTCGAAGAATACGGGGGAAGTAATTATTGAAAAATAAGTTCTTGAACTCGTCCCATTCCATGGACTCAATTTCATCTCTTGACCTCGTATTCTTGATAAGATTCCACCATTGATCAGCTTCACCTTCCAAACTATATACTGCTAAGATGACTTTATCATGCTCAGAACATTGAATAACTGAAAATATCTTTTCAGTGGTAATGATCCATTGTTCAGCAACAAGTGGATCAGAAGACCCACTAAAAGAAGGTGGACGTTGCCTCATGAAGGACTCAATAGAATACTGTTCCCTTCTCTTCTCATTTGGAAGTCCAGAATGATTCATATCTTGTGTAAGTATAACAATAAGATTTTTCACTCCATCTCCCATAACATTTGTTTGTTCATGAGGGCAATCATTGCATTGTCCATTGCATTGATCAACACGGTTCCTTCGGGTTCCAGCCATCGTCTAAAACCCAAAAAGAATTGTGTGAGAGGCAAAAATCATAATAAAGGGGGAGTATCTTCAATATCAAACAACTTTGGTTTAATCTAATATCGTTACCATAGTTCTAGGACTATATCCTATACGTATACTTATCCTTAGGGACATACCTATATATACCTTAGAAATATCTCTAGGGATCTCACTAACGTTCTCACATCCTAGTTTCCAAAGGTTGACTAAACCTTTCCTCTAATACCAACTGTAGAGACCCATATCTTGACGTACACTGACATTACATTACATTTGCGGAATACTTAGTACATGAAAAAAACACAGACACAAGGACCGTAATAGTTTAGTGTCTTTGGAAACTCGAAATATAATCCTCTAATCCTGGTGAAAGATCTTCTACATCTCCCATAAAGATCTTCCTTTTTATTATACCTAAAACCTTTCTTTATATCCTAGGGAAAAGAAAACAGAAAAGGGTGAGCTCAAATACGTAGTAAGTGTAAACAAAATAAATATCAATCACATCATATACATAATCACATAACTTTTGGAAATCTTAACCTGTAAAAGAGATCATAATTTCATAACCAGGGATAACTCATGACAGTGAAATGTAATCACAATAATCATAAATTAAAACATGAATCTTTGTGGGATTCACACATAATCATAGAGAATCATTTCCTGTTAGTCAAGACTCATTCCCAAGACTATCTTAGTGGACAAATTCCCTTTCTGAACCGAGTCACCCTCGTTTTAGTCCTATTTCACTGAACCGGTATAACCTACCATTCCCGCCATGTCTATCTCATGAGATATAAAATCATTACCCAATGCATTGGAGGGAGATATAGGTCCCACCCATCTCATAATGATACCATTCTTATGTGTGCCACAAAATCATAAATCATACATCATTGCATAACCCATGTAATAAAAATGGGATTCTTAAACAACATGACATCATAAAACCAATCATATAATATAAAGGAATTCATAATAATAATTCCATCACAACATAGTCAAATCAATGTAAAAATATGGATAGAAACAGAACCATTTATTATCTTAGATGGAAAATAATTTTGATAAAACACTTGAAATGAATTCTTGAGGAAAATATCCTTTCTTCTTCAAAATCAATTTCTTTTCACAAAACATCATGAAATTTTAAAAGAAAGAGATTTTATTGAAAATATTAATGAAATATTTTGGAGGAATATTCATGAAAATAAGGCTTTATAAAACGGTAAAAATCCATTCGTGCCGTTTAAGTTAAAAAAACATTCTTCTCGTACTTTTGTCGGAAAAGTCAAAAAGCACCTCGTATGAAAAACGACAAAAGATTCCTTTAATATCTTTTACTAAAAACTCACCGAAGGGTAAAATTAGATTTAAAAAATTTTATGTGGATGTAAATAATACTACATATTGAGGAAACATGGATGTGGATGATAAAATACACCCCAGTAAATATCAAAGTATAAACAATCTCGGATAAAAATGAGATTGTGATATTTCCCTTACCTTAGGTCCGATTTTCTTCGTAGGTGTCCGAACCTCCTGTATAATGATTTAAATAATGTCATTGACTTATTACAGAATCACATTCATTGTTATTATATCATATATGGTTCACTTATGACTTTATATTACCCGTTCTTTTGTAAATTCATGTTAAAGTAGCATTTTGGGTAAAATCGTCTCATTGGTCGTTCGTGTTTTAACTTGTAATTATTCATATGATTACTCAGATCATGATTACATAATTCCAGAATATAAAACATGATTTATATATAATATATATTCAGAATATACATATATATAATGGATCGATAAATGGAAAGAAATACACCGTTCATGGAGACGGTAGGTCGTACTAATGCATGGACGCTGTTTTCGTTTCCTTATGGAATTGAGTGGAATTAAGTAGATGACATACATATATATACACATAAATCCAGAAGCTTTATAATGTCATATATTTCATTATTATTTCTTATATATACTTTATAATCATTCTTAAATGGTTAACATGGAGAATGAATCTCATCGCATCGTGGAGACGGTAGTCCGTACGTACGCACGAGCGATGATATCATTTCCATAATTATTGAATTGAATTGGAGTGGATGATAAAATATATCAGAATCATTATGATGTTATAATAACTATGTATAGTTATTCTTTACACCATAATACCCATCCATGTAAGGTGTTGGTGGAAAAACAGATTACACCACGGCGTGGAGACGGTATTCCGTATGTACGCACGCGTGGTGATTTCATTTTCCGTAGGATTGATAGATGGTGAATTAGGATTGTTTCATACTTATAATAACATATCAGTATATGAGTGATACTTATGTTATTACTTCATAATGAAACAACCTAAGAAGAAGAAGTGGAAGAATAAATAAAGGTGAAAGAATCGGCAACGGAAATTACCTCTTCTTTAAAGCACCTCTTTGATACCTCCTCTTAGGGCACTAAAATTGGTCTTTGAGGAAAACCATAACCTCTAGGATGTTTCTAGGGAAGTGGAGAAGAGAATTTGGTAGGGGTTTTCCGAGCTTGAAGGCTCAAAGTTGTGTGAGGAAGAGAGGGAGGAGCTGCCCTTTTTTAAGGGAGGAGAGGGGCACCTTTGGAATAACTAAAAATATTATTTTATTATAAAGTCATGTTCGGTTTTAAATAGCTCAAAATTGATTTATTTCGAGGATAAGATGGGGATTGGTCGAAATACTCTCATCCAATAGAATTTAGACATGTTTAGGTTCCTATTTTATCCTTATCATTTAGATTTAACATTAAGTTAAATAATTTTACTTTTACCGTGTCTTCTTGTGTTCGTACACTATAAGGTTAATAAACTTACTATAAGAAGCCAAACGAACCCCAAATTGTTTATTATTAAAATATATAACCTTATCGTCATTTGTCCGATCCTTAGAGTTTTAGGAATAACAATTAATAATATAATATTTGTTTTAAAAACTATTTTATGTCAATTTTGACACTATTTAGTAATTGATTTTTGTGAAAATCATGACAGAATGATAAGTTCGAACAAAGTTAATTAAATCAATAATAACATGTCATATAAATCTATAAAATTATTGGAATTCATAAAAAGTCTCAAATTATATTTATTTGGGTATTTATAACATCAATTATGTCAATATTTCATTAATAAGATAATTACTGCATCATTGTTGTGTCATAAATAAATTAAATTATTTAATGTCTAAAAATTACAAATAAAATACCATTATGTAGTAAATCTTTTTATCTTTCTAATGAATATTTATAGTAGAATTTATCTTATGTATAACCCCATATTAAAAATGTTTTAGTAAATAAACTTTGATTTTAACTCTTTTAACCCTTCTTTAAATAAATTAATAATAAATGTCCTAATCTAATCCAAGTGGGCCTAAATGGTCTTAATTTATTCCTAAGTTTGTTTTTGGTCGAATTAAACTTATCCAATAGAATTAGGACATGTGTTAGGGTTATAATAATATCATTTGTACCCTTAATTACCCTATTTACTTTTAACCGTGGTAAAAAAAAGGTCAAAAGTTACTATTCACCAAAAATTATTTTCATCTCATTGAACCACATTTTAGTCTTTGATATTAACCATGTCTCTCGGATTTTCGAAATTCCACTCACAGAAGCAGTAAAATTAAGTTTTATGAACAATTCAGTTTTTTTAACTACCACTTAGTGGTTTGACTATTCATCAAAAATTGAAGTTTTTAAGAAAAATGCCAAAATTTCACCCTACCCTATAATTAATATTCCGAATTCAAAAATGATTTCTATTTTACAAAATTACCAACATATAAGTTGCATTAATTAATTTTATAATTAATTTCCTCTGTCACAACAAATAGCGTGTTTTTAAGAGATAATAACTATCAAAAGATTGACACTTGTTTATGTCTGGTTTAAATGTGAAATTATATCCAATGACCAACATTGTATTAAATTGTAAAAATATATTCTAAATATACTTTAAAACCACTCAAATTAATAATTTATCACTATTAATTATTTCGATTGAAAAAGTTGTTTTTAATTAAAATTTAGTAATTTTCACTATTCATCGAAATATGAAAGTTATGCGAAAATCACCAAAATTTCACCCTATGATAATTTGGATATTCTGAATCCAAAAATGAATTCCATTTTGAAAAATAGAATTTATAAAATTTCAAAAAGTGGTTATTACAATTCATAACGGCTAGTTTTAATAATATTTTAATAGCATACCATTGTTTAGCAAAACTTGGTGTTGCATAAAACACACGCTTTCGTGGAAGGTCACGATTGCGTGTAATTCAAGCCAGGTCAGAGATGTGTGTTGTGAAATCTCCTTTTGGTGAAGCATATAACACAAGACATTAATGAAATTAAAAAGAATATTTTTCATAAAATCTCGGGGTGTTACAGACAACATCAAAACATGAGTGCTTAGAGTGGAATGAATTCAAAGTAATTTTCACCAAACAGTTCAATCTGGAGTCAATGTTGTTTGACATGTTCTTATGATGAGTTATATTTATCAGTATCTATATTTATTTATGCTTTTTCCCATGTCCCAATATTCACCTCCCACATAAGTTCACTTATGCAAAAACCTAGTTATGAGTCACATTTGATAACTGTTATGTTTCCTACTCTCCCTTTTTAAATGGTGATTTGTTATTCATTTTTTTTCAATTTTTGTCCTTATAAAATTAGATTTAATGGATTAAAACATTGTTTATCAAAAATAAATTTTTGGGGGGAATTACTTTTATGGTTTGTAGAATGTAACACCCAATGTTTTTATAAACCATTTTCTTTGAATAAATTAAAATTACCTTATTGTTTTCATTTCATTCTACAGAAAGATAAAATTTCATTAAATGAAACAAAATATTAAGAATGTGCTATACATAACATCTATTTTAGATTTAATTTCATGAACCACTAAATTTATCTTCTGTTACACATAATACCATGAATTTTTGACATCATGTGTTTCATGAAATAATGAGTTTTATCGAACTTCAATAGACTACTAATAATATTATTTACATAATATTATAGTTATCACATTTTCATTGTAATGAAACATTCAAATTCAGTTAAATAAACTATGAAACTATAGTTTAAACAAGTTTATAGAATCTAGTTCATTGGTTATTAATATATTAGAAATGAATATAAAATCTAATTGAATATAAAGGATGTTTTTTATGAAAGAATATGTTTCTGCCCACAATATTGTTTTATCATAACAAAAAAATAATTATTTGTGATATATATTAATGAAAATTATATATTATATATCTATCCAAATGTTTTTATATTAATCTAATATGTTTTATAGGCATAAAATAAGAACAAATTATATTTTAATCATGAAAAAGTTTTAATTTCCAAAAATATTTTATATAGTCTTTTAATGAAATACTTGCTTTAAAACTAATTTATGACATTTTTATAATTTCTATTTTACTAAATATTTTATTTTAAAATATGAATGTCATAAATTTTTAATAGTGACGTTTTTGTTTTTTACTCAAATATTTTTTTCTATTAATATTGAAAAATACAGAATTTTATTTAAAAATAAACATTTCATCTAAATAATTTATATAGTTAAATTATATTTTTTAATTGGTTTTTAAGTATAATTAGATCAATTTTACTTCTATTAATCCAATTTTTCTTAATGGAGACAAATTTACATTGAAATTGTGTATAAAAATATTTCAACCATTTCAAATTGTTCAGTATAAAAACTCATTTTCCCATCCCATCAACTGGATTAGATGTATATTAATATCTTCCACATTTGTGAATTTAATTTGGAAAACTGTATTCCATATTTCTAATTTTAATATATTTAATTTCATTTATACCAACATAATTTCTTCCAACAATGAATAGTGAAAATAGTTAAATTTAATCATGATGAATAGGGGAAATGAGTATACTAAGGGTTTAAATATTAAATTTAAAGGACATTTTTTCTATTAAATTTAAACCCTTAGTATACTCATTTCCCCTGTTGTGTTTACCATTTTAAATTTACAAGAATTCCACATACCATCCATTATAAAATGTGAATTCACTCTCCCTAATTATTCACACCACTAAATTCTTTTTCCTTAAAAACTACTTATATAAATAGCTTCCCAAATTTTCTCTTATTACTCTAAAATCCGTATTTTTTGGAATAAATAAATATTGGGAATTTATTTGGTGCAAACCGAAAGGTATTACTCAAATAAGTGGTAAATTTCATCAATGTGAATTTATATTTTTTCCTTCTACACATTTTTCAATTATCATTATATCATTATTATATATTAAATAAATATTTTAACTTTAATTTCATTCTTGGATGTCATAAGAATAAATCAAATTTCAAAAATAAAAACTATATTTTTCTAAAAAACAATTTTTTCAGATTTTGAAAATATAATATAAATTTAAATTATTCCACATTTAGTAATACGATTTGAAAAATAAAAAAAAATATTTTCAAAAATATAATTTAGATATTACCATTTATTTCTTTTTGTGAATTTTTTCAAAAGAAGTATTTTTCAATATATATTGAAAAGTACAAGTATATATTAAGAGTTATCATTTCATTGAAAACATTTTCAAACAGACACATTTTTTAATATGTTTTTATAAGATAAATTAGTCCAATTATATATCTATTAATCCAATTTGGTTTATTGTAATGAATTTAGTATTTAATTTAGATGTAAAAACTTTTTAAACTTTTGAAAAGTTTCTCTTTACAAATATTTTTTTCATCACATCTACGTGATTAATTTTATATTACATTCTACCACATATGTGATTATGAATTTCTATAAAATGGATTACATATTTTTAATCATCAAAAGTTCTATTATATAATTAGTTTGAATTAATTTTTGACCATAATAAATATAAAAAAATAGTAAAAAAATATTTAACATAGTTATTCTAAAAATGGGTTTACCGGGTGCTAAACTAAAATGATATGGGATTAAATGACATAAAACATGTAAACAACCCATTAGATAGATAAATTTAAACCGTATATCATATTGGGTGTATAATTGATAATTTTTGGACATTTTTGTGTGTGAAAACGTTCTCAACCCATTTTATTTTCAAAAATAACAAGTGTGCCTTTCACCTCCCTTATAAAAGGATATCCACTATCCTCACCTTATCACAAATCCTGAACCATTTTTTTCATCCAAGACCAAATAAAATCACTTTTATTAATGCCTCAAATAAAACATGTATCCCTATTTTAATCATAAATCCAACATAGTATTTATTTTTATGTAAACCCAATAATAATACTCAAAGAAGAGGTAAAATTATTAAATGATATTTTTTATTTTATTTATTCCTCCAACTACTTCAATTATTATTAATCAATGAAAATATAATATACTTATAATCATAAATATAAATAAATTTTATTAATTTAATTGAATAAACTAAATCGTTCTCCCCTTCAATCAAATATTATACACACTCATTATTCGTATATAAGGTGGACTACCACTTCACAAAATGAATTTAATCATTTTCCATCACCATTTAAAAAAAATATTTATAGATATATTTATTGTTTATATAATATATTTATGATATTATTATGATTATTTTATCATGATATCACATGTTCTTTCATACCATCCATTATGTGGGATCACGACAACATCATTCGTGTGTACGGCAGACTACCTCCTCACAAAACAATGTAATTTTTTCACATATTACAATGACTGTAATATGGATTGCTTCAACAATAATAGTTCATAAATATTAAATTAAAATTATTATTAAATGGTAATATATTGTATACATATATAAATTTCTTTTATTTAGGAAAATTGAAACAATGTTCTTGTTTACGTTGGGCCTACCATCTCCATGAATGTATTATTTCATCATTTATTGATCGATTTTATGTGTAATTATAAATTTATAAATTTTAAATATATATTTTATTTATTTCATGTATATGTTCTTTATATTATGGAACCATGATCAAATTAATAGGACTAAAATTTAAAAAATCAAAACATACATGAAAAATAATAAAATTATTGCATGAAACATGACTTTAACAAATATTTGTTAATAATCGAGAAATAGAAGTAATAAGTAATTAAAATATGTTTGGATATATATATATATATATATAATTATGGTTCATTAATAGAAGTATAATAATAATATGTTTATTATTTAGGATTTACAAATGTATAAGATGGTAGTGAAACCTTTTGGTAATAGATTTTCAAATCACTTTTTACTTATGTGAGACACATGTCATATTAAAAAAATATATATTATGTTGTATATATACTAAACATGAATGTATTTTATGATTCTTATCATAAATGTATTGGGACTTAATAATCCATTTTAGGATCAATATTTCATACGGTTTATAGTTTAAATTTTACTGAAGGGGCAAAGAGGTGTTGTCTCAATTTTCCATCCATGTGACAAATATTATATAATGATACTATCTTTGTTCATGAGGTATATATATATATACCCTTTAACAAGTTATGCCAATAATTAATATATCCTTATGATACATAAAGTTTCAATTAATTTTATTCTTTTGTCGAGCTTCAAATTTAATGTTACCATATTGGAACAAATTTTATGTATCAATGTCATTGTTTATTGGGATTTTTATTATTATGTTTCTAATGATGAAATAAAATGATCAATATCTCATGAAACTATTGATATATTGTCCTAGCATTCAAAATTATATAATTATGTAAATGTTCATTATAATTCACTTACCTACATTTCTAATATATATTTTATGTTTAACGTTCTTGATAATTAAGACATAATTCATTCATATCAAACACAAGAATATAAAGTGGGTAATACTTGAAATTTATCCATTTATTCTATAATAAAACTTTTTTATATAAAATGTGAAATATTATCATAAAAGATCTTTATAATATTCATCATGTATTCCCATATTTCTTACCCATCCTTACTACGCTGTGAAAAAAATTAAAACTTCATTTCAGCACAAAATCATAGAAAGGGACATAAAAATAAGTAAATAACCCATAAGTTCATGAATATTTATAAACATATGGATTATTTTTCACAAATACACACTTCTCACCCATATGATCTCATATACATACTTTGCGAGAACAAGATATTTACTTAAATCATAGAAAACATAAATAAAACAATAAAGGAAATACATAGAGTTTATTAATATGGATTTTAATCATCAAGGAAATAATATGATTTGTATCCATCATCGATACCTTACAGTGTGACCTAGACGACTACATTATGATGTAACCATAATGGCTACCTAATGGTGTAACCATCATTGCTACCTTATAGTATGACAATCCCAGACACACATGGAATAACCATTACAGTTATCATACAACTTAAACATACCCAATGCATTGGAGGGATATAATTATACCAAAATTCAATATAAAAAAATTTCATGAATTAGAAAAAAATCCTAAAACATGAACACTTACCTCATAAAAACATTTCTTGAAGAAAAACATTTTTTAAAGAATATTATCAAAATATGGATATAATTTAATCTATAAACAAACATTTAATATTTTAAATAAAAATTGAAAAAATTAAGGCCTAATGAAGACATGATAATCCATTGATTCCGTATAATCTAAGAAGTAACATTCTCTTTTTTTAGTTTTTTAAAAAGAGATAGTAACATGGATTTTAAATAGAATGTCCATTACCTGGTGTTTGAATTCATTTTAACGAGATTAAACCACTTGTAAAATTCAAAAAAGAGTTTTATTGATTTATTAAAGAAACATATTCACATATATAATACCTTATATGATCTTTTTATAACATATATACACCCATTGTTTATAATATTTTGATGTTTTATTGGCTTAGGTGCATTTATTTCATGCGCTCCATGGTTGGTTTGTTATATATTTTCTTGCTAAATGGTTAAAAATATAAAAGTCGAATGAAATTATATTAATATGTTTCTATAATTTTAAATGATACCGCATATCATTTTGTTTTATGATATGAGTATGAATCATTGCAGAAAATATTAATGAAAATTATTTAATTTGATCAATAGGTTTTTACGACCATCACAAAATTATATCATATTATTTATTATCATGTTTATATATTGGTTGTAAAACATTATATATCTTATTATATATATAAAACAATATAATTTAACCATTATAGTGGTTTTTTTACTAGACATAAAGGAGGTAAAATAAAATAAAATTACATCATTTATGATGATGGAAAATTGAAACATCACAGACAATGTTTTCATTTGTTAGATAATGAGGAGATGATAAGAGGTTTGATGGGGGATAATCTATTAAAATAATAACATTCCAGTATATATACGATACTATATTTATCATAATACATTAATAAGGGGAGGTGTAGAGAGAATAATAAATTAAATGATATTTTTTACTAAAAGGGTTCTACCTCTTGAACTTAACCTCCATGAGCACTTATTTATGGCACATGTTTTCATTTTGTGGATTCCATCTGGCCTTGGGCACATGGAAGAGGATTTCCATGGTAATTGGGAAAATTAAACAATCTATAAGGCTTTGGATGTGTGTGTAAAAGAGGTGATGGTGGGTTTTTATTATTATTTAATTCCTAAGTCTGTTATATTGGTTAAAGACTATGAATAAATTGAACATTATCAATAAATATATTACGAAAATGAATAATTATTTGAAATTATGGGCTTAAATCATCCATACATCATATATGACTCAGTAATTCTGGTATTTATTTAATATAAAAATTTATAGCATTTCACTATTCAGCAAAAAATCAATTATTTTAGAAAAATCCCAAATATTCACCCTAACCATTTTTCTAATTTTATAATTCAAAAATAAACTCCATTTTTGTGAAAAAATTATATATATTATGAATGTAATTTTTAATTATAATCATCATTTATTTGAGAAAATTGTAATTTTAAAATTATTAGAGAATTTATGTGACATTGAAATATTATTTATCCTTGCATAAAATTATATTATAATAATAATATTACAAAATATTAATTTTTATATCAAATTTTTAAATATAAATTTACTTTAAAAGCATTATACTAATTATAAAATATTAAATAAAAATTTATGTTTCCCAAAACTACCAATACTTAATTTATCATTTTCCAAAAATTTTGTTACTTATTTAATGATATAAATATATCATATTATTATTCATAATATACCTAAATTTGATTTCTTTTCATTATATGTGAAGTTATTATTCTATTTTTATAGATTTTTTAATTTTTGAAAGCACCACATATTTCATTATACATTTATAATGAATTTAAAAATTTCATTCCAGAAAGAACAAAAAAAAATTATAAGTACCTAGGTTATTACATTACCTACTGCATTCTATAAATTCTATCCCCACAATTTTCATTTAATTAATAAAAAATTTAGGATTCCAATATTTTATATCATTTTTATATTCCTATATTATTTGATCAACAATGTGGTTTCTCTACAAATCTTTAACCTGGTGAAATACCTTATTATGAAAATATATTATCTATGTGTTCATGAATATGAATATGATTTTACTCATAAGAAATGTTCTCTTCCATATGAACTACTTATGAAATAAAAATATTAGATGAATGTGGTACATTATTTCTGAACATAAAAAAGTAAATAAAATTTTACATGAGAGAAACTCATAGGAAAAGCTACTCGATATGAAGCTCATCCAAATTTCTCTAGTATTTAATAAGGTCCAATAAAGCATGATCTAAATAAAACATTATCAAAAAATGAATAAAAAATTTACAAAGAGATATTTTATGAAACAAGTGATCATCGACCTCGAAAAAAAATCTTTCTTTCGGATATTTGACTGATGTTTTTACCATATTTGAGCTATCCACATGTGTATCTAGATCATCTTCACATTATTAGAAAAAATCTCTACAAATTTTGGTCAAATAATCTTACATTCCTTTACTTCATTCCAAAATATAGCATTTAAACACTAAATTCAATATAATTCCTCAAAAGGTTCAATTTTTATATATGAATGGAAACTGTTACTATAAAAAAAATTACTATATAATGATTTGGATCACAACTTCATTGGTAATTCATTGAAAATCGTGTTAAATGTATTTCAATTTATTAATTGTTTGCTCAGTCTGTCCATGAAATTGAGAAGGAAAGGTTATGAAGAACATTAATTGAGCTTCCAACAAATTTTTGTGGCCTTTCCAAAGGATTGAAGTGAACCAAGGATCGGAGTTAGAGAAACTGGGGAGTGTAACTCCATCTAACATGACAGTATATTTGACATAGAATTGATAAATCTCATGTTGATAAAAGATGTATCTAATTGGAAGAAAATGTGTATATTCATACACCCTACTAATAATAACCCAAATCATATTGTTACCTTGATAATTCATTCGTATTCCAAACTCAAATTCCATAGATATGTTTTCCAATTTCCACTATAGAAATAGACAAGGTTAAAGGTTCCCCTTTGGTAGTTGTCAATATTTTTTTATCCTATTAACAAGGAGAACATTTCATTATAAAATCAGAAATATATATTTTCATTCTCGGCCACTAGTAATGCTCTCAACGTTCACTACACATCATAGTGCTGCAACGATGAAATGAAAATGGAGAACTTTGAGATTCACTTAACAATTATTTCATCGAATGGTAATCATAAGCCACATATAATATCTTTACAAATATCTATAAGAAAATTTTATAAACATTAAATTAAAGAAATACACCTTCTATAACCAATTATACCTTTTTTTTGTAACCCACAGTCTTCCTTTTGCGCTCGCATAATTCTTTTTGAGAGAGAATACTGCACTGGAACTTGAAACCAAACAGTAGAATTTTCTCCACAAAAAACATCCAAAAAAAAATTCATAAAATCATAAAAAATTGGGTCATTTTCCAAATTTAACACAGTTAAAGATACATGATGAAATTGACATAAAAAATCATCAAATGTGTTTGATTTTCCATGATGGAATTTATTATTAAATCATATTCCATTATTAGTTAAAACCATTATTCAATTATTTCATAGTAAATATATTGATTATATTTTTTGTGGTCAGTTCATATTCTTAATTTTGACACATATAAATTGTTTCTCAAAATTATTAAATTGATAACCAAATAATCTAATTACATATCATTTGTTGATAATTTAACTCGTGATGTTTTATTTTTCGGGAAGTATAATCAATTGTCTGATCATTCTGTATCAGAACAAATACATTTCCCTTCAATAAATCTTCAATGTAGATGAAAAACACTCCATTTCTATAAGTCAAATCCAAAATTAGAGAATTTATTAATATTTATTCAGTTCCAAAAAATAATGATCATAGCCTTTTGAAAAAATTATGTTAACCTTTTTTTATGATTACATAGTTAGCGGGCCAGATATGTATGAAATGTTTTCAAAAACCAGTTGGAAAAAACCTTATAATTTATGAAAACTATATGTCTTTGAATCATTTTTATTTCTAGATCATTCATCAACAATATTTGTTTTGGAAGGATCAAATGTATTACCATCCTTATTTACAATGTGTCCGAGGAAATAAATCTGTTGCAACCAAAAATCACATTTTCTAAATTTAATAAATAACTAATTTTCATTAAGTTTTTTTCAGAATAGTACATAGATATTTTTCATGATACTCATGACATTTTTAATAAACCAAAATATAATCAATAAAAAATTATCTATATATTCATGGAATATTCTATTCATAATATTCATAAATACAAGTGTTCATATGTCTAGTAGAAGGGCATAAAAAAAACTCATTATGCCAAATATCTTGCCCAGAATGATATTTTTTGGAATTTCTTCTTCCTACACCGTCATCTTATGGTCCTCAGATCTCATTTCAATTAATGAAAAAATATTAAGCTTCGTATATATTATAAAAAAATCATTGATATGAGGTAGTGGATACTTATTCTTAACATTAATGTTACTCAAAGATCTATAATCAATGCAATGTCTAATGGAACTATCTTTCTCTTTAATGAAAAAATAGGAGAACCCCATGGTTATGTCATATAATGAATAATGAGTTGATCCAGAAACTTATGAAACTGCTTTTTTAATTCATGAAGTTACACTTAAGCCATTTGATAAGGGGGTTTAAAAATTATATTTCAATCAAGAGAAAATTTAATGGTTAATTAAAATTTTGAATTTGCTATAACATCAAGATACTCATCAGGAAAAATATTAAGGTATTCATTTACCACCAAAACATCATTAATTAGAATAGTTCCCTTGCTTTAGAAAATATTAAAAATATAAATTTAATATACATTTCTAACTATTTATCACTTTCCTGATATGTTATCAATGGTATGGTATTATTATTCTATAAAAAATGAAAATATTTATAAAAAAACTAATTTAGATCTATATTCAATTTTTGAATGATAATCAGAAATCCAATCCATAAAAAGAATTATATTAACACCGATAATGGAATAAATAAGGTATACAGGTAATTTTATTCCACATAAAACAATATAAATATTGTTATAATTCAAAATTTTCATTAATATTTACATCGGTTGTTTTAATCATGGGATGTAGATTTATTTCATGAGGTGAAATTTCTAATTTAGCAGAAAAATTCTATGAAAAAAATAATTGTATAGACCCAATACTAAACAAGACATTAGAAAAATAAATGTAAACAAACAATGTACTAGAAACCTATTCATTGTGTTGCTCAACATATGCTAACATATTTACAAAGGATTTCACTTCACCTTTTTCTTATAATCTCTTTACTTTCAGTTATTTATATCTTTCTGTGGTTAGGTTTTTGCTTAATGTACCATCACACTAAATTAAAAAACATTACAGGATGGTTGTCAGAATTTAAAAAATGATAATTTTAATTTCAATATCAGGACATATTCCCAAACATAATACATCCAAAATACTTCCAATGTTTTGTATGTACTTCATTAGGGTTATTTTTACAACACTCCAAAAAACTGGAATTTGGATTGTCTTACATTCATATTTATTTTATTTATTTTGACACATTTACTGACATAAGGACATTTTATTATAATTTTTCATAAAAAAATGTTATCGTCATCACACTCTATTTTCAGACCCTCTGCACAAAATGCATTTTTTCCATGAATTTTGATTTCAAGGGAGGATAATTCCCTTCGATATCATGGCTTCAATCATAAGTTAAGTTGATTTATTTTACTATGAAGATCCCGAATAAGATTTGGAGTGTACCTTGCCAATAGATTGATGTTTTCTACATACATGGCCACAAAATATTCTAAATAGAATCGATTCTAGGAATTTATTTTCCCTACTAATTATAACTAACATAGGAAATTATTTTTTGAGGGACCAATTCTTAAATTCAGTCCATTATAAGACATCAATCTCCTCCATACCCCTAATAATCATGACCATTCACCACCACTGGTCAGGTTCACCTTCAAAATGATAAATTAAAAGAATATCATTTAGATTATATAGACACCCCATGGAATCAAACATATTTTTAATTGATTTAATCAACATTTCATAACCCATTATTTCAGAATATCCACTAAAATTTGGAGGGTGTTTCCTTATAAAATGTTCCAACATCGTCCTGTTCTTTTTTTCAAGCATTGGTAATTCTCTTTTATTGATTCCGCCTCTATTTATAAATAATTTCAATTATTTAATTACCATCTCAAACGACTTGGTCCTAATTCTCACCATTCATGTTTGTTGTTTTATAAATATATCATCCTCTCAGTGCCTTCGTACCAAATATTCCATGTCTCTTTTGCAGAAAACCATTTTAAAAAGAAATATCATAGATAAAGAAACATGGTAAGAATTAAATTATATATCATTTAGACATAAAAATAATGTAAAAACTATTTAGGATATTATATTAACATCATCGTAACCCCTAAAGTTATCTGAATTATGATCTAATACCAACTATGACGTCCCATCCATGAACATTAAATAATCAGGTAAATTATTTTCGAATTCACTTTACTATATTCTTAATGATCATTCTAGTTTATAGTTTTAGATAATTAAGACAAAATCCATAAATATCTACCAGTAAGAATACAATGAATGTACAAATAATTTAATATCCATTTCATCCACAATAGAAAATGTTTTTAACAAATCAAGAAATGATTTCATGTAAAATATTCACAACCTTCAGATTGGCTTCTCCTTTTCTCTTACCAATCCTTAATACCCTTATAATAACATCTTAAAATATGGTCTGACCAAAAAATTATTAGTAAAGGGAATAAAAATAATTATTGCAATTGTTAGTTAATGAATACTAATAATCATATGATATCATTTTCACAAATACATATTTGTCACATATAATGTATCGTATACTTACTTTTTAAAAATAAGTGATTTACATATGATATAGAAAACATAAATAAAACCATAATTGTATATTGGGTCATTACATATGATTTTAACAATGATGGATACAATTGGATTTCTAACCCTCACAACTACATTTCAATGCCACCTTGATGGATACATTATGATTTAACCCTCACAACTACCTTATGGTTTGACCATAATAGTTACACATAGAACACCTGTTATAGTAAACATTCAATATAAACATTCCCAATGTATTGGAGGGAGATATTTGTCCCAGCCACCATTATATACAATTCCCATTAAATAGCACATAATTCTAAATCATGGTCACTTGTATCATAAATAAATTTCTTAAGGAAAATCACTTATTTTAAAATAATTATATTCAAATAAAATGAAAATAAATTTTCCCTTAAATAATCATTTATTCCTATAAATAAAACATCAAATCATTCAGGGTTCATGAAAATGGGATTATTCTCTCATTTTTTATAATCTAAGAAGAATCAATATTTTTTTTGAATATTTAAAAAAATATACATTAAAGAGTATTTTTCAAAGTAATGTCCCCAACTATGGGTTTGACATCCTTAAAAATTGTTCAAAACACATGTATAATGGTTTAATTATAGTTATTAATATATTATAGAACTATATTAATATTTATAATACATTATATGGTCCTTATATAACATATTTTCACACATTTATTTACAATATTGTGTTACTTCATAGTTTAAGGTGTGTTTACTTCATGCTTTCCATGGTTGGTTCATTATGTCTTTTCTTTTTGAATGTATGAAAAACTACTGAAGTGGAATGAAATATTATTTTTATATTCCTATAATTTTATATAATACCATATATTAGTTTTTTATGATATTATGAGAATTCATTAGGTGAAACATTACTGAAAATGGTTTAATTTATTCTGGCGGTATTTACGACTGTCATGAACATATTTTATCTTATTCAATATCATGTTTATATATTGGTTCCAGAAAATCATATATGATATAAAATGTATTATTCAATTATATTTAACCATATAAATGGTTTTATGACCATCCTACAAGTTAGTAAATGAAAATTAAATAACATTATCCATGATTATGGTAAATTGAGACACCGTAGACAATTATTTCATTTTATAGAGTATGAGTTGAAAAGAAAAGTTTATATGATGGATATTTCATTAACAGAATACAATTATAGTATATGTATGTTACTGGAGTCATCATCTAATATGTTTGAGGGTATGTGAGGATATTTTATGAAAAGAAAATAAATTTAAAATAAATTTTAATGAAAATAAAGGAGGATTTTACCTAATGAACTTATTCCCCAAGATAACCTCCTAAACGAACATGGTTTTGGACTTTTGGTTATACCATCAGGACATTTATGTGGGTATAATGAATTGGAATGTAATTGGGAATAAATTAAATAATGTACAAGGATTTGAATGTGTGAGGAGAAGAGGTGGTCAGGGGTGGTATTTATAATGGAGAAGAGGGGTGTTTCTTGATTATTTTATTCATTAGCTTATTATTTTTCCCAATAATTTTAATATTTTGATCCTTATCACTAAATATATTAGAGTAATAAATTTTAGATAGATATGATTGTAATAAATTAGTCATACATCATATATGACTCAATAAATCAAGTATTTGTTTAATACATTAAACTACTATATGTCACTATTCACAAAAAATAAACTATTTTAGTAAAATCCCAAAAATACAACAAAAAAAATTTATGATGCATTGAATTAAAAAATAAAAAAAATTGAAGAAATATATATAATATTATAAATTCATTTTTATTTAAATATTAAATTATATAAAAATTATAGATTTTAAAATTATAACTGATTTTATAACACATTGAAAAATTAATTAATGTATAGAAAAATTATATTAAAAGCAGCAAAAAAATAAATTTATGAATCTATTTTATAAAGATATTTTTCTTTGAAACCATTCTATTAATATTAAAAATTTTAATAAAAAATAGGTTTCTCGAAAATACCCACTCTTAATTTATCATTTTCATATGTGATTTTACTATACTTTTTTAGTGTCTATTATTTTTTTAAAAACCACTTATTCCATTATACATTTAAAATTAATTTGATTATTTAATTCCAAGATGAAAATGAATTAATTTATAAATACATGGGTTGTTACACATGACCTTCATTCTCCTCCAGTTATGTTATGACAATAAATTTTTTCCTTACTTTTTTCTCATTATATACTCAAGAGTTTAAAAGAATTTTTTTAATAAACATCAAATTTATTTATGTCTTATAAAGAAAGCCCATTTGTCTTCCAAACCAAGTATTCTTCAAAAAATAATTATTTTCACATTCTCCAATTGATTTATTAAATATATTTTATCTCATGTTTCAAATTTTAAAAAAAAAATATTCAAAGGATTTGCCATTTCATTTTCCGAAAAATACCCATGTAGATTTTACTGAAGATTTGAATGGAATATTAAGTATAATTTTTATGACATGAATTGAATTAGAAACCTTCATGTAAAATAATTTCATTAATGATTTAATTATAGTCATCCAAGGTTATTGATGTGATCCTATCCTATGGTGTGAAAAGAATAAAATTTCGAATCACTTTTATATCCAACATAGTGGATGACTAGGGATGTCTATCTTAAGAATCTTCTTAGTTTATTTTTATGTTAATTATATTTCACCTAATATTTATTTTTTATTTCTAATAAAAATATAATTTTTTCTCGTTAATTCATGAAAAAAATAACATGAAATTCTATACAAATAAGAAATAAAATATGATTGATAATTAATAAGAACCTACTTGGCCACTATAATTTAGCATATGAGTTCATTTATTCTTTATATTTTTATTATATAAATTCGGTCTGATTGATTAATTATAAAAAATCATTCTTAAACTAGAGTTCTATTAATTATAGTGTGTGAATTATTAAATGATTTTAATAAAAATAAACTCCCACTCCACCTATAATCAAGGATTATGTCATGCCTCGATTGAGCGGGTAACACATTATATGACTCAACTTTTTTATATTCAAATTCATCCAATGAATGTCTTAACTCCATTGTATGTGTATTTTTATGCAATTGGAAGGGATGGGAAAATTTTAAGCAGAATAATAAAAATGATTTGAGTTCAACGCTATGGTGGGGGACTGCCCCACCCATGAACATCACCCTTGTTAACTAGAAAAATAAACAAAAATTAAGAATATAATTATATAATTCTAAAAACACCACATAACTTCGAAATAAAATCATGGAGTTGGACCATTTTTTTGAGAGTAATATGTAATTGGGAGAATATGATAAAGAATAAAATAACATAAAATCAATAAGAAAGATAACAGATATTGAAAATTATAAATGCAAAGAATCAAAATAAAATAAAATTGAATTGGAATCAGATTAATATAAATAGATATAAACATTAAATGAATAAATAGTAGGAGGATAAAAAGAATAAGAAGTATAAGAAGATGGAATTGTAGATAAATAGAGAATCTATGGCGAAAGAAGACACTTAGTAAAAGAATAAATAAAATATTTGATTTCTAAATCTAAATTAACATTACATTGAATATAAAATTAAAAATAATTCATTGAAGAAAAGTGTATCTCTCATTTGTCAAGGTCTCACTCTCATAGTCTTAAATCCCCTCCCTAGCATCAAGAACAATATTTTTATAGAGGGGAAAATTATTCGGTCTTTATTATCACAAAAATATTCCAAAGTCTATGAGATATTTCAATCCACTTTTAAAATTATTCACCCCAGATATTTATGGAGTAAAATTTTAAAGACATTATGAAAAATTATTTTCCATCATTGAAATGTGTGAAAAATACACAGAGGGGATCCTTAATCTTCTCTGTCCATGAATGGATCACATGGGGAATCATGGGGACATGATAGTGTGGTAGTGGTTTTTGAGGAGTGGTAGTGACAATGATCTCTTCATTAATCCCTAAAATTTTCACAATGAATATATGAATCATAAATTATCAAGAAGGGATATGTTTCCCTAGAAAATGGAAACATGGTGGTAGACCAAGAAATAAGAGGTGATCCATGGAGACCCCAAGATTCTGTAGTGTGAAAAGTGTCGATCTCATTCTCCTATGGATATGTCTGTGCCATTTTTTAGAGACAAAAGAAAACTGAGGTGACATCATGTGGTAGAGTTAGAAGATGATGGTGGTGTGGGGGTATCTAATATGTGGTGCACAAGATACTTGATGAATTGTTATTATTTATTATAACAAGAATAGTTCCTACTGAATATTAGACCCACCTCAGAAACAGGGATGGTAGATGAACTCATTTATTAGAAGATGGACCACATCCCAGAATAAAAATCCTTATCCAATTATGGGATCCCAGTTACATACACACGTAATTATATGTGTCACGAACCAACCCGGGTCAACCCTGAACCGGTCACCCGAGCCGGTCCGCGGCAAGTCCCGAGGGGCGTTCCCGATCCCCCCGGGATGGAAACCAGTGTCGGGCATCAAAATTAAGCAGGTGGGAACGATTTGAGCCCAAACAAAAGTAAATAGAACAGAACAAATAAACACTAACAACAGAAAAGAAATAAAAGCCACACGACCACGTACCTCCATGTGACCTCTCAGGTCACCACCCAACTAGAGAGCAACCTCGCTCCAACACTGAGCGACTCAAAACAGAAGACCTGAGCAAGGGAAGACCTGAAACTGAAATGATAATATAGGCGTGAGCATTAAAAATGCCCAGTAGGTAAGCCAAAGTAAACCACTGAATCCAAATGTTTCCTTTCCCAAGCAATCCATTGACACAGGTTTGAAAAATACAATTATAAAATAGATTTTTCACATTTAGAAATAAACAACATGTTTTCCCCATTTGAAAACCCAACGCACACTATAAATCACTTTCAAAACCATTTCATGTTTTTATAAACAAAACCAAATACATATAATACTACGACTGTGCAAAAAGGGAACAGGTAAATGGTACAGGCTGAAAACAAACCAGTGAAACAGGAAGTAAACAAGCAATGCAAGATGCAAGTAGTGAAAAGGACACAAGTAATAATATAAGCTGTAAAGAAGAACTGTAAGTAAACAATCAAGGAATCAAGTAACCATGGGTGATCCTAAACATCCCTAGAAAACCCCTGGACGTACTCGGGTTCAGACTACCTGCCGGCATGGTACTCCACAGTCAATAACCAACTGGCCGCCCTAATAGCCAACCAGTGGCACATCCCACCTGGCCTGTCCACAACTCCAGAGGGTACCAACCCGTCTAATCAGGGTTAGCAAGCAACCGTCACTCGATAATCTACAAGACGCCCAGGAACCCATGGTGGTTTTAGTAACACTGTGTAAGTGGGAGGCCCACGCACGCGTGACTCATCTCACCGCACTTGCCGACCCCTTACACGGACACCGCTACACGACAACCCTCGAAGGGAAGTCCCCCTGTAGAGATGCCCTCACAAGTACGTATATGTATATATCTATATGTATAATCACTTCACATTCAATAAAGTGCCAACCGGGCCTTCACATCATTTGATTATCAAAACAACTTTATAAAATACCTGGAGTTGTCAAGCGAGCACTTGGTTTTTCAAAAACAAACAGCTTTACACGAATATTTCACAGTATCATTTTAAATAACTCAAAACACTGTTTTTTTGTATTAAGTAAAGGGCCAAACGGGCATATCTTCGTATATTTCTTTTAAAACAAGTTCGAAGTGTCTCAAAAAGAGGCGAAAACATTTTGTAACCAAGAACCATTTAGAAAAGTCAAGATCTCGAGGAAATAAAAATAAATGGACATAAATGGTAACAATTTCAAACACCACCTTCATTTGAGGGCACATCCATGTGTGCACCTGGTGCACCCATGGATGTGTCAACATCCAATGGTGCGTCAAACCTGCAAAGGGGCACGACAACACTTCCAATTGATACCAAATTTCATAAAACCAACCAGCACAGGACAATAAGATCCAAGAATGATTTTTTTACAAAAAGAACACCACTTAAAACAACCAATGATCACATTAGAAAATATAAGCAGTTAGTTTCACCTTAGCTGGAAACGCCTAAACAGGTGGACTATAGAAACAATAAAAAGGGCAGGACAACATCTTGTTCACAACTACCTTGGCATAAAATATAATTGCTTCAAACTTATCTTTCGAACAAAACTATAGATTTTAAAATACCACAATAAGTCACGCAAGGCTATAATAAACATGCGAATCATGGAATAAAATTAATTTAAAAAAAATCAAGTACCAGCAGAGTGCTTCGAAAAGGAAACAGGTGAATTCGCCTACCTCAAACATGGAGCGGACGCGACGGAACCCCAACAGAAAGTAGAACGATCCTTCGCGGACAACTGCGCTCGCTGAACAGTGGAAAAAGTGCACGTCACTCAACCCGCGACAGAAAAAGGATTACTATAAATTAAATATAAACACCAAGATTCCGCGAAGGAAAAATAAATAATTAAATAAATGAATAAATTAATTAATCAATTAATTAATAAACAAATAAGCAATTAAACAAATATATATAGATAAATAACACATACAAAAATAACCAAGAGAATAAATAAATAACAATAATAATTTAGCACAATAATAATATGATAGCAATAGCAATATTAATATAATACAATAATAATAATAATAATAACAATATGATAACTAAATAATAATAATAATTATAACAATAATGATAATAATAATAATAATATTAATATTAATATGATAATAATTATAATAACAATAGTAACAATAATAATATAATAATAATTATAATAATATTTATAATAAGATAACATTAATTATAATAATGACATAATAAAATAATATTAATAATATGCTAATAATCATAATAATAATAATAATAATAACAACAACAATAACAATTTAACATAATTATAATATATTAGTGATATAATAATAATAAGAATATAAAATAAGATTAACATTATAATATTAATAATAATAATATAACAACAATAGCATAATAATAATAATAATATAATAATAATAAGAAGAATAACATAATGTAAAAATAATAGTAAGTATAACATAATATAATAATAAGAAGAGAAAAAAAATATTAACATTATAACATTAATAATAATAATATTACTAATTTGATAAAAAAAAGAAAAGCAAAACATAATAAAAATAAAAAGGAAAGCTTACTGTGAAGGGGAAAAGGGAGCGCGCAGGGGGGGACGCCGGACGGCGGCGAGGGCGACGACGGGCGTGCGGAGAGCAGGGCTGGGACGGGAGCGCCGGACGAGGTCGGGAGGCGGAGGTGGTGGTGCGGCGTTGGCACAAGGCGGAGAAGGCGGGAATGGGGTCGCTGCCGGAGGAGGTCGGCGCGGCGTGCGACTGGAGGAGCGCGGCGGGGAGCAGCGGAGAGGCCAGCAAGCGCGGCGGGGCCGCGGGTAAAGCGGGACGGCGGCCGGTGGAGGAGCGCTGAACGCCGGGGATGGGGAGCGGACGCCGGCGAGACGGCGGGTGCGGGGCGTGTTGGGAGCTGGTGTGGGCGGCGACGCTGAAGGGAGTAGGGCTCGGGACGAGGCGAGGCGGAGGAGATGAGAGGCCGGGGCGGCGGCTGGGTGTTGGGAGCCGACTGCGGAAGGAGGGGAAAGCAGGAGGGCGGCGCGGCGATGGCGCGGGCTGCGTGGAGGGCCGGGCGCTCCTCCAGTCGCACGCCGCGCCGACCTCCGCCCCCCTGTTCGTCATCCCGGCTTCCCCAGCGCAACCCCCGACCTCCTCCGGCAGCGACCCCATCCCCGCCTTCTCCGCCTTGTGCCAACGCCGCACCACCACCTCCGCCTCCCGGCCTCGTCCGGCGCTCCCGTCCCGGCCCTTCTCCCGCCGCCGCTCCCCGGCCTTGCTCTCCCTTCCCCGCGCCTCAACCCAGCCGTCCTGGTTGGTTTCTTTTTGTTTTTGTTTTTTTATTTATTATTGATTTAAGTGTTATTTCATTCCCCTTTTATGTAATTATTTTATTATTTATCTACTTATTCATTAAAGTAATTGTTAATTAATTTATTATTTATTTATTTACTTATTTATTTATTCATTTATTCATTTTAGTATTAGCTAATTAGTTATTTATTTATTTATTCATTTAATTAGATGTTAATTAATTAATTATATATTTATTTACTTACTCATGCATTTATTTATATACCCATTTAATTGTTTGTTGACTTATTTAGTTATTCATACAATTATATATTATTTTCTTTTGATTATCTATTTGTTTATTCATCTGGTTATTTATTTATTTATTTATTTATTCTTTTGATTATTTATTTATTCTTGTATTTATTATTTATCTATATATTTATTTATTTGCTTATTTGTTTATTAAACTATTTATTTATTTATTTTCCTCTTTATTCCATCTTGGTGTTTTTATTTAATTAGAATTAAGCCATTTTCTGTCACAGGTCGGGTGACGTGTACTTTTTCACTGTTCAGCGTACGCAGTTAGCCCGCAGGGGTTCGTTCTACTTTCTGCTGGGTTTCCGTCGCGTCCGCTCCATTTTTGAGGTAGGCGAATTCAACTGTTTCCTTTCCGGGTTACTCTGTTGATGCTTGAATTGTTTTAAATAAATTTTAACCCATGATTCGCATGTTTATTATATCCTTGCGTGACTTATTTTTGGTGTTTTAAGATCCATAGTTTTTGTTCGAAAAATTAAGTTTGAAGCAATTATATTTTATGCCTATGTAGTTGTACACTAGATGTTGTTTTGCACATTTTATTGTTTATATAGTGACCTGCGGTAGTGTTTTCGTGCTGAAAGATTTGATTAAAAATAAACTTCAGGATGCTCCTCTGTTTGTGCACCTGTTTATGCTTTGCCAGCTTGGTTGGAACTAAATGCCTATATTTTCTAATGTGATCTTTGGTTGTTTTAAGTGGTGTTCTTTTTGTAAAAATCACTCTTGGATCTTATTATCCTGTGCTGGTTGGTTTTATGAAATTTAGTATCAATTGGAAGTGTTGTCGTGCCCCTTTGCAGGTTTGACACACCATTGGATGTTGACACATCCATGGGTGCACCAGGTGCACACATGGATGTGCCCTCAAATGAAGATGATGTTTGAAATCGTTACCATTTATTTTTATTTTCTCGAAATCTCGACTTTTCTAAATGGTTCTTGGTTTCAAAATGTTTTTGCCTCTTTTTGAGACACATCGAACTTGTTTAAAAAGAAATCTACGAAGATATGCCCGTTTGGCCCTTTACTTAATACAAAAGCAGTGTTCAGAGTTATTTAAAATGATACTGTGAAATATTCGTGTAAAGCTGTTTGTTTTTGAAAAACCAAGTGCTCGCTTGACAACTCCAGGTATTTTATAAAATGGTTTTGATAATCAAATGTCGTGAAGGCTCGGTTGGCACTTTATTAATTGTGAATTGTTTGTACATATATATATATATATATGCGTACTTGTGAGGGCATCTCTACAGGGGGACTTCCCTTCGAGGGTTGTCGTGTAGCGATGTCCGTGTAAGGGGTTGGCAAGTGCAGTGAGATGAGTCACGCGTGCGTGGGCCTCCCACTTACACAGTGTTACAAAAACCACCATGGGTTCCTGGGTGTCTTGTAGATTATCGAGTGACGGTTGCTTGCTAACCCTGATTAGACGGGTTGGTACCCTCTGGAGTTGTGGACAGGCCAGGTTGGATGTGCCACTGGTTGGCTATTAGGGCGGCCAGTTGGTTATTGACTGTGGAGTACCATGCCGGCAGGTAGTCTGAACCCGAGTACGTCCAGGGGTTTTCTAGGGATGTTTAGGATCACCCATGGTTACTTGTTCACCTTGATTGTTTACTTTAAGTTATTCTTTACAGCTTATAGTGTTACTTGTGTCCTTTTGAACTTCTATCATCTTGCATTACTTGGTTACTTTCTGTTTCACTGGTTTACTTTCAGCCTGTACTGTTTACCTGTTCCTTTTTAGCACAGTCGTAGTATCATCTGTATTTGGTTTTGTTTATAAAAACATGAAACGGTTTTGCAAGTGATTTATAGTGTGCGTTGGTTTTTCAAATGGGGAAAACATGTTGTTTATTTTTAAATGTGAAAAATCTATTTTATAATTTTATTTTTCAAACCTGTGTCAACGGATTGCTTGGGAAAGGAAACTTTTGGATTCGGTGGTTTACTTTGGCTTACCTACTGGGCATTTTTAATGCTCACGCCTATATTATCATTTCAGTTGCAGGACTTCCCTTGCTCAGGTCTTCTGTTTTGAGTCGCTCAGTGTTGGAGCGAGGTTGCTCTCTAGTTGGGTGGTGACCCGAGAGGTCACATGGAGGTACGTGGTTGTGTGGATTTTATTTCTTTTCCGTTGTTAGTGTTTATTTGTTCTGTTCTATTCACTTTTGTTTGGGCTCAAATCGTTCCCACCTGCTTAATTTTGATGCCCGGCACTAGTTGCCAGCCCGTGGGGATCGGGAACGCCCCTCGGGACTTGCCGCGGACCGGCTCGGGTGACCGGTTCAGGGTCGACCCGGGCTGGTTCGTGACAATATGGGGAACACCGCACAGTGTGGCATGTGCGAGAATAGGCTTGCCAATAATTCTCCACAATATCCTCACAACATCTGATGTTCTCATTCTTACTCAATCAGGACATCCTAGTGTAGTTTCGAACAACCAACCCCTTATGGGAAACTAATTGGTTGGATGGCCTTGTTGTGGGAAAGGGGAGAGCCTATCCCTAGATTTTACATGAAATGTGTAAATCTATTTGGTAAAATTATCTAAAATATACCCGTGAATAAAATAATTAATTATAATAAAAATATTAATATCCTTCTATTTCGTTTTCTAAATTTATAAATATTAATTATTCGTTTAATTATACTATAATTTTTATTGAAACGTGTAAAACTCCTTCATAATTAAATTAATGTTATTCATGAAAATTAGAGTATCAAATACCCCCACATAAAATATATTCTTATCCTCAATCATAAAATAAAAAACATTTAATTTCAGAAGTAATAAATTCAACCAATATTAAAATTTAAAAGAAATTAATTAAAAAATTTATCAATAGTAAACCATGTTTTCAAATTCCACATAAAATATCAATTATATTTATAATTTTTTTAAAAAATAAATCAATATTAAATATTTTATTTTTCCGATTGAAATGGTGGGAAGCATATACATTAATTCATTAAGGTTCATCAATTTATTATAATTACACATTATAAGTCTTGATTTACTAATCTTATGAATCTCTTATGTCATCACTCATGATAAATATACTTATAGATTAATGCTCATATCATTAGTACATTATCTTTATCCATGGTCTTTTTAATGAACTATTTTCTCGATTATGAAATTAAATAAGGAACATACAATCTTGTGTAATTTCAGTCACGAATATAATGACTCTAGGGATTATGGTCGGTAGGAATTGTTGTTTAATATGAAGGCTCAAAGGAGGAGGGTTATCTCTCAAATAATATCTAATTACATAAAAACTAAGATATAAATGAAATTATCCCAATCAAAATTTCATCTCCCATTGTCCTAGGTCAACATAATGCAGAAATAATCAAAATGTAATGAATGATGTACTCTTTATTGAATTTCCTCGATACTTTTTAATTTTTTTTGTACTAACCTTTTAGGTTTTTAAAACAATTAAAATTTATACATAAACCGAACCTAACATCCACCACCTAACCACATATGATAAAAATCATCAGTCTGGTTTTTATAATTTTTTATTCTTCTGAGTCAATATAGATTCTTATTTTTTTTTGATTTTATGAAGAATGAAAAACTACAATGTACGATGTATGAAATAAAACATGTATTAATAACCGCATTAACACCACCACACTTTTTCTTATTAATTCATTTCAACCCTTATACAATTAATTACCCTACCATCACACTTAAACATTAAAATATCCTGAAAATGCTATGAGTAGGGTAAAAGTGGATTAAAATATTTTAAAATATGGATCATTCATAAAATGTGCAGTAATGGCCTCTCTATGACATACAAGGATTGATGTAAATGCATTTAAAAGGACATGGAATATCAATAATCATTACTCAATCATTTTATATATATTTTTAACTATCATAGATTTGACAAATTTGAAAGTGTTTTACAGTAGTCGACAAGTCCCAAGATTAGTCAATAAAA
Organism: Viscum album; assembly: GCA_963277665.1. Lineage (NCBI taxonomy): Eukaryota > Viridiplantae > Streptophyta > Magnoliopsida > Santalales > Viscaceae > Viscum > Viscum album. Next base: position 1,426,964,935 of record OY728125.1, read on the forward strand.
TAATATCAAGATAAATTATGAATTACATGGTCTATAAATACTCACAAGAATGTAAAAAAAATTTGGTACAATCCACCAAGTCATGAATTAAAAAATATCAAAATTAATTTTATAAATTCAAAGCATAAAAAATATTATTTAACATTCATTTACAATATTAAACTATATTCATCAAATCTTGATCTATCATTTTAATACCCATAATTCACACAAATCATTTAACTCTATAAATTACTCATTCAATATAATTATCATTGGTATTTAAACTACATAATCACTAGGTTCATAAGAAACTTATGTCTCACCAATAAGTAAATTTAAGTATAAATTCAATCTATGTGAATGAAAATTCTAGTGTAAATCTATAAATAGGTTTTAGAAAAAAAAAGTAGTGAGTTTAAAAATGTAATAATAAAAGCCATGTTTTTGTGTAGTTGTAGCCCAATTTCTTCACTATTTGGGGAGAAAAGTATCCATCATGGACCTACTATAGATAATATTTCATTAAAACTCAAGAAAAATGTCATTATTGATCTAGATGATAGAGGGGTTAGGGAAACATTTTATACTATTAATTTAGCATGAAATTGAATGTCCTATAAGTAATGTAAATTGATAAATCTTTGTATGATCCTCCAAGTGGTCCCAAGGTTTTTAACATCTTCCTTAAAGCGAGTAGAAACTATTATCAATGATTATTCAGTTGGTGGAACTACTGGGATTTGAACCACTACATGTGGTGTTTCACATCATAGATTTCTTATTTGTTTTGTGGGGAATGATTCATGGATTGAGTATTATAGATATATTCACTTCAAAATTAGTTATATCATATATGGAGGGGGTAATATTAATTTTGGATCATCATCCTTATTTTTTATACTTGTATAACACCCTCTTATTTTTATAGTAATTTCTTTGTATGGGCTATATAGATTTTAATTTTAAAGAACATGTTAAATTTTATTATTATTTGGATAGAATTTATTCCTGATGGAGGAAAATCATTGCTCTAATTTTTAATTTGGGAATCCAATTTCTAATATTACAAAGGCTCGGTAACATGTACATCTTCATGGGTTTCCTAAATTAAAATTTTAGCAAAATCAGTGACATCTATTTGTTTTTATATTGGAGAAGCTATTTTTTTCATTATCTTTCTCTAAAGAAATGTGTCGTCTGTGTGAAATAAAAATTAAACACAATATAAAGTAATAATAAAATCATATTGAATAAAATAAGATTGTATATAATTTGATATAATTTCATATCATTATGTTTTTTATGGTTCATGGTCATTCTCAATAATAAGTACTTCTTGAAGTTAGATATCATTCTCCTTGATTTCATTAGTAAAATGATTAAATTCCATTAGAACATTATTTTTAGATTGTATTCCAGGTTATAGTTTCTCCAAATACTCTATTGTTATTTTTTTATTAGGTTTCTCACTACATTTATCTTTTCATCAATCCTTTGAAACCGTTATTTTAAATCAATGTTAAAAAAATATTATTCATCTCAAAATTGTTAGTAGTTTTCTCATGCATTATAATATGAAATTTTTTGATACATCATATTAATAGAGTATAATAAATCTTATGGTATTATAATTACGTATACAAAATTGAATTTCTATCTAAATTTTCAAAAAGAATAACTAAATATACTACTGATTAAATCCTAGGAAACAATGCCATTTTTGATGCACATATATTCAAGGAATATAAAAATAAAATATCTATTTCATTCTTAGGGCCACATAGTGACTGACTAGGGTCATCTCACATGATGAGCATCTCAAATATTTACATAATATTTATAATTCAATTAGGAAGAACATATTTTTTTCATCATTTATAAAAATAGTGGTATTTTTTATTTATATTTATTATCTAAAATAATGAAATGATGTGAAAATATATACCTCTATGAAATTCAAAGAAAATAAGAATTATGAAAAAAGATTTGGCCATTTTTTTTTGGTTTTTGGGTTTCATTATTATTATTCTTAATATTTTTTAAATTTAGTCTGATTATTTATCATTGAAATCAAATTCACAAACAACCATTATTTTATTTATAGTGTTTGAAAACATTAATTCTATAAAGAAAAATAAATTCAACCTACCCCAATAATAAATTTTGGTGGAAATTCTCAATTAAGAGTGTGATAACTTAAATGATATGGCTCTATCATATTATGTTTCATCAATATAATGGAAAAATCCATCATATAAAGATATTTTTTCTAGAATAAGGGAATAAATATCTTCATATATAAGAATAAAAGAGGTTTTTAGTTCATTATCAAAGTGGAGAAACACAAAACCCACAAAACATCACCCATTCACACTGTAAAAATATAATAAAATTAAGTATTTAATAATGTAGTTTATGAAAACCTCATACATCCCAAGGGTTGAAACTCGGGTCCACCCATCATTATTTAGGGAATGAGGTCATTATGGAATGATGGGAAACAAGAGAACAAACTAAATAAGAAGAATAAATATAATATATAATGAGAATGGTATACATAAATAAAAAGGTAATAAAATGTAAAATAATTTAAAATAAATTAGTAGAATGATTAAACGAATAAGAAGTTGAAGTAGAAGGAGGAGAAATAGGATGAGAAAAAAAATAATATGGAATTTATATTAGGGGAAAAAAATGGTCAAAAAATACATAAACTATTTTATTTTTGAAAATAATGTAACCTCACCTTAAGAATGAAACTAAATAGAAAAAAATAAAAAGTAAAAAAATAACGTATCATTTTTTCAAATATCTATATTATATTTTTATCTTATGTAACATCACATTACTTTTTTTAGGTGTACACAAACCCCTATTTTGGTTTAGCATTGGTTGGGATTCGGTTGGAGTTGTTTTCGGGTTATATTCTGAAAATTCATGCAGTTTATGGAATGGAGCATGGTTTGCGCATGGTTTTCCAAACCATGCAGTAATGTCAAGTTTTGGATAGTGGGATCTATAGGGTAAGTGTATGGTTTTCCCTAAACATGTGTAGTTTACCAGGAAACCAGTCGGATGGGTTTTTCTAAAATGAAAATTTTTATTCAAATATACCAAGCCTCCATTTTAGGTTTTGAGTAGACCTCCTTCAACCCAAAAATGTTGGTCCCTACCTTGGATCAACTATGAAGGATTATTGGCCCCTCTATAACCTTCTAAACGCAATATGATGATAGAAAAATGTTAATCGATCTCCATATATTCAATTTCTTCCTCTTGTTCTCTTCCTCATGTGCTATCTTAATTTCTCTTTATGGTTCCATAGATACTGGTATTGATTTTTGGATTTAATACCCTTTGTTTTTGGGATCTTAAACCTATGTTTTATTGCTATTTCTATGATCTTCATTCTTCATGGAAAAATCCCAATTATGGGTTAGTATAGTGAGATTTTCTATCCTCATTAGGTGGTTCCATTACGATGCTAAATTTAAACTGAACCTAATTGCTTTGTTTAAATTTTTATTATTTGTATTTAAATGAAATTTTTTAGGTTTGAAGAAAATTTAATTCAATCATTTGGTTGAAAAAACAAAATTTCGATGAGTGGGGGTTTTTTAGGAAAAAATGGGGTTTTGACTTACAATTGGAATTTATTGAGATATTAGTTGTTTAATTTAAATTTTGGTTTTGATGGAAATTATATCAATTGAAAAGTTGATTTTAATTGGAAAGAAATTATTTTATTGACACCTTAGGGTCTAATATTGGTGAAAAGGCATGTTTTTTATTAAAAACCTATTGTGGTGTTAAACCAAAAATGGGAATATATGAAATGGTGGGTGGGATGAATTTCATTTTCTATTATAAAATGAATTTCCTATCACTATTTTTTATGTGAGAACATGCATTCCTTATGTAGTTTTTGAGTTATTTTGGGAGGAACTTTACGATTCTACAATTTTCTAAAACATCATATCAGTAAAGCCCATTCCATAGGTGATGTTCATGAGATCCATTTACCATAGGCCTAAATGGATATATGTACATACTTTTTCCAACTCACCGGGTTAGATCCCAATAGCTTGGGAATATTGTACCTATTTGGCACATGAACATGTTGCTCTGTTGTTTTCATTTTTTAATGCGTATATATTCTATTGTTATAAATTATTTTACATGCCTTGATAATTTATATAAATTGTTTATATACAGTGTTTATTTAATCCATTTATGAGGATTGTTATTTAAGTAATGTATAGTTTTATTTAAAGAAAATTCAACATTTTGAAATGTTTCAAATTAATTGAAATATATAGTATGATTCGATAAATGTATTTCTATCTTTTAAATTATATAACATTATTTGTTTAAATATGATTTGTTAATGTCAAAACTATTTATTTTAAAATTAAAAGCACCATTTGGTTAAATTTATATTGCCATCGGATATAGAATGTTTCGGTGAAATTATATTGGGCTTTGGCTCACACCCCAGTTGTACCTTTAGGTGATTGTAGATTATCTCCTTCAAGGTTCTTGTAAAGGAAAATGATCTCTTGATGTGGATCATGCAGTTAAAATATGGTCTTGGTGAGATGTTTCCTCAGGGAAATTGGGCTATTTTTTCCATTTTTTTAACTTTTTTATAGTACTTCGTAACTTTTGACTATTTAACTAATGATAAATTAATCCAAGTGGATTTTTCATTTTATATGCATATTTACTTGTTTTAATTTCCTTTCATAATGTTAGAGGAAAAATCATTCCCACATTAAGTTCATATGATTCTAAGTTATAGTTTTTGATCAATGGGGATGGAGAACGCCCTTCGGGCTATGTCTTGTTTGACTCAGTTATTGGGTTACTTGGGTACTCAGGTAGGTTCCTGACAAAATAGTATCTGAAGGAGGTTGAGGTGTTGTATTGATGTCAGTATGAATTGTGAAATCTTTTCAGGACATTGTAGGGAGTTGTGATTGATTGTATGGCTTGATATCGCCACAATAAACCTTATGTCACTAGGGGTGGTAAGGGAAATATATCTTGAGGTTTAGTTATAGTCTTTTCCATTTTTTGGGATATCATAAAATCCTAATCTTGTACATACTATCTATTAGGATTAATTTCCCACATTGTTCAGTATGATCATTACCTAATGTATTCTTAATTTTCTACTAATGTTTTATAGCATAATGGATTTGAGAATAAAAATGAATCTGACCCAAGTGGAAGAAGCTTCTTAACCATAGTGAGTGAATCCTATTATGGACCTGAATCTGATTGATGTTATCATGTACACAGTCCAAACTCTAAGATAGGCACCAACTCTCATTCCCATTTAGGGTCCCATTATTATACCATAGAGGTAAATTGCAAATCATAGTTCTCAAATTTCTATTTTAAAAAACAGCACCATTTAAGGGCTCAAATGACCCTCAAGATGCTGATGAGTGGTTGAGTGGTTTGGAATGCTTATTTGGGGTGTTGGACACACCTGATGATATAAAAGTGATGTGTTCCACTTTCATACTAGAAATAATGTACAGAATATGGTGGAACAATGTGGTGATGGTGATGAAAGAAGAGAGATTATAGTTTAAAGGAATCAAAGATCATTTCATCGACTATTTCTATCCAGATATGATGTTCTTGTCCATGTTTACAAAGTTTATGAGACTTGAGATGGCAGAATGGTCTGTGATAGAGTATGGAACCCATATTTCTAAGAATTTTCACTTCACACCACATTATACAATTTTATTACTGAATCTTCCCTCTTATGATGATGTACTGGATAGAGAACTTATGTTTGACATTGACCTGGAGGGTATGTTAGGGTAATCAGGAGTATTCTTTTCTCCATATGGTAGTGTATGTTTCTTTAATGGAAAGAAGAAGCGTGATGATTCTGGGGGAAGTTCTTGATGGCATGTTTTCTAGACCACTTGTAGTACTTGGAAGATTCCCTTTGGTCTGTTATTAACGGGGAAATCCAGGTGATTCTAAGAAGGATTGCACTGAGGCACCACTAAATTGTGGCTCTTATGGGTGTTCATGGAAAATACAAGGGTTCTTCAATATGTATTCTACTTTGTATAGTGGGACATGATCATTAACACTTTTAAATATTTTGGGGAAATAGAATTATTCGTGTGAAAAATGGTTTCATCCAAAGGTATCTAGATGGAAGCCTCTTCAAGTAGTGGAAGAGTCTCCAAAGGAAGCAGAAACAGGTCCACTGACCATGAGAGGTAATATCACTATAGCTTCATCATTAGTGAATTAATTTCTTAATAGCAATACATCTCATTAATTTATTTAATCACATGTATTTAATCTTTGTAATATTATTATGGACTAGTTGTATTGTAAAATATTGATTTCTACATTCCTTGGAATGAAGAGAGGGAAAGGTCTCCACAATCCCTCTTGTGTTTTCTCTCTATCAGATGTGGAGTTAGCTTGGACCTTTCTGGTTCTCGACATGATATCTTTTGACATCACCTTTAGATTGGATTGGATCATAGCTAATAACCCCGTACTGATTTCTATCTTTGATGGGTATACTTCATTACGCCCAGTGGTTTGTATCTCGTGTTTGAAGGAAAATGGGACCCTAGGACGAGTAGGGTCATACATTTTTATCATGAGTTGGGGAAAGAAATAACAGTGCTTGATTTTGATCTTGAGTCGGATCCTTTATGCAGTGATATCCCTCTCATCATCGTTGATGTTATAGATGTGTTTCTTTCTAACTTATCTTGTTTTCCACCAGTAAGATAGGTTTATTTTTCCATTGATTTGATGCATAGTAACCGTCCTCTATTCCCTCTTACCACATGGAACAAGCCGGATTAAAGGATTTGAAGTCTCAGTTGAATGGAATTCTTGACAAAGTATTTATAAATAGGAGCATGTCACCTTGGGTAGTGTTAGTTCTCTTTCCCATGAAAGCTAATTATTCACTCCGACATTGCATTTATTACCAAAAGATCAATCAGGTAATGTTAAATAACAACTATTCATTTCCACAAATTGATGATCTATTTGATTAGTGGAATGGGGAGATGTGGTTCTTGAAGATTGACCTTCACTCAGGATACCATCAGTCGAGGATAAATGAATCAAATATTCATAAAACCACTATTCATAGTATGTATAAACATTACGACTACCTTATCATTCCCTTTGGACTAACCAATTCCCCTTTAGTTTTTATGGATTTAATGAATAGTATTTTCCATGAGTATCTTGATACATTTGAGGTTATTTCTGTGGGAGATATCATTGTGCACTCTAAATCAGAGGACAATTGTGTTCATCATTTGAGAGTAGTACTTTGTTTTCTTAGAATTCACCAATTCTATTCCATGATTTCTATGTGTGATTTCTAGATTTGGGAAGTGAGGTTATTGGGACACGTTCTGTTGAAACAAGCTATTTCAATTTAACCTAAAAAAGAAAAAGATTTTCTGACATGGGAATAACCCTAGAATGTAATCATGATTCAATGTTTTTAGGTTTAGTAAGATATTATCACCGCTTCATGAAATACTTCACAAAGTTGGACTCTTCAATGATTTCTCGTACTCTGAAGAGAGTGAAGTTAGTTTAGAATGAGAAATGTCTGTGTTTTTCTGAGGAAGAATGTATTTTGAATACTAAACTAGTTTTGACTCTTCCAGAGGTCTGGTATGGCAACGTGGTCTTTTGTGATGCCTTGGGTTCAGGATTGGAATTCATTCTTATATAGGGTGATCATTTAGTTACTTATGGATCTCATTAGATTAGGCCACACGAGAAGAAATATTTGACCCACGAACATGAACTTAAAATGGTGATGCACACTCATAAGAGTTGGCATCATTAACTTTATAGAAAAAGGATTACCATGTTTTTGGACCACAAATTCATGAGTTCCAACTTATCTAAAAAAACATTTGAACCTCCACCAAAGATGTTCGATGGAATACTTGTAGTCTTTTGTTTATGAAATTTACTATACCCTGAAAAAAGGGAATGTCATTGAAGGTAATTTGAGTATAATGTTTCCGGACCAAGCTAGGAAAGAATCTTTATTGGAGTGGAACTTGATGTCTCTCATTGAAAAATTACATATTGGTGTTTTGGAAAAAGGTGATGAGGTTTCCATGGACAGTGTTTAGTTGTCATCCTCTCTTCATGAAATGATTCTTCCTGATCACCAACTTGATGATGAATTCTGTAGCATTAGAGACTCTCTCAATGGTGGGGAGATTGTTGCCTTGTGGTCATTCTCCAAAGTTTGAATTATATACTGTCAGAATCATTGTGTTGTACCATCTTTAGTTAGGAAAGCTGTGATGGGGAATTTCAATAATTCCAAATGGGTTGTCACCTAGGAACAATAAATATGTTCTATGACTTGAGGCAGTAGTTATAGTACCAGTTATGTGGTGAGGCATTATTGAGATTTTCTATTGTTTCTATACTTCCCAACAGGTGAAATATGAGCACCAGAAGCATTCAGAGATGCCTCAGCCACATCCCGACCCTACTTGGAAGTGGTATGAGATCTATATGGACATTGTGATCATGTTTCCTCATACATAGAGGTAGAATAATGTGACTAGTGTTTTGATTGATAGGCTAAAAAAATCATCTCGCATTATATCAAATTGTGATACAACCAAATTTGAGGAGTTGGGAATAATCTTTCTAAATGTGACTGTTCGGTTCCATGGAGTTCCATCAATTATAGTCTCTGATAATGATCATTAGTTTACTTCTCAATTTTGGATATCCCTTAAAAGGGCACTGGGATACCATGTCCATTTTAGCACAACAAACCATCAATAGTCTGATGTCCAGATTGAAATAAATATATGTAATCTTGAGTATATACACCGTGCTTTTTTTTTGTACATTGGTGAATCATGGGATCATCATTTGAGGCTAGTTGATTTTTATTATAACAATTGTAACTAGTATGCGATCAGGATTGAACCACTTGAGGAATTGTATGTTCAGGCTTATAAATCTCTACTGTGTTGGTTAGAGATTGGTGAGAGTTCCTTGGTTGGACTGAGTTTGGTCCAAGAGATTATAGTAAAGATTAAGTTGATTCCTCAAGTAATGTTGACACCTCAGAGTCGATAAAATTTATAAGACGATAGTCACCGTAATCCTTTAGAGTTCTTAGTTTGTGACATGGTGTTCTTGAACGTTTCAACCTTGTTGGGTCATTGACATCTTTGGATGGAATGGAATATTGATTGTAATTTTGTTATACAAATTTAGGTTTTTGATCTGGTGGGGATAGTTGCTTACCAGGGAGAAATACCACCGCGGCTGAAGTCAATACATAATATATTTCATATATTTTAGCTTTGAAAGTATTTATATGATCCATATAATGATTTGAGTTGGTGTGATCATAAAGTGGAAGCTGTTTTATAAGTGACTGAATGGCCAGTTGGGATAATTGATTTTGAGACCATGGTAATTCGTGTGAAAATGATACCTATGGTCTGGGTTCTTTGGGAACACGGTTATAATTTTCATGAGATGTGGGAGAGGGAGGCACTGATTAGGGATTAGTGGCCTAATATATTTTAGGGGATGATTCTTTGTAGTAATTTTGAGGATATAATGTTTCTATGGTGGGTAGGTTGTAACATCCCATTAAAATTTTCAAGTATTCCTAAACCCCTATTTTGGTTGAACATTGGTAAAATTTTGTTTAGAGTTTTTTTAGGTGATTTAATGAATATTCTCGTAGTTTCAGGGTGGAGAATGTTTTACACATGACGTATACATGGTTTGAAAAATCGTTCATCAGTACCGGTTTTTGGATAATGGGATCCACAAGGTCTATGCACGGATTTCACTAACCGTGCTCAAGTTCCGATGAAACTGTGTGAATAGTTTTTTCTAAATCATAATTTTTTTTAATATTTTCCAAGCCATAATTTTTAGTTCCTGGACAGACATCCTTCAACCAAAATGTATTTCCCTTTCCTTGGAGATCCCAAAAAACATTCTTGGCCAGTCGAACCCCTTCAAGATACAATCTGAACCTAGTAGAACATTGGTGGATCTTCTTTTAATTAGTTTCATCCTCCCATTCTCTTCCCCCAATGATCTCTCTCCTTCTCCTTAGATATCTATGAATATTTTTATTTATTTTTGGATCTATACACTTTTTTTGGATCTTAACCCAAGGTTTGATTCCCATTTCAATTATCTGTGATCTTCAAGGGATAATCCTAATTAGGGTTTTGCGTTTCGAGATTTATTGTTTTTGGTAGGTAGTTGCATTACAGTGTCCATTTATTATTGAACCTAATTTCTTTGTTTAAATTTAAATTATTTGGATTTAAATAAAAAATTTTATGTTAGAATCAAATGGATTTCAATCTTTTTTATGGAAAAAACCCAATTCTGATGAATTTAGGTTATTGAGGAAAAAAAGTGGGGTTTTGCCAAAGAAATGGAATTTTGTGAGATTTTAATTATTTAAATTAAAACATTCATTAGATGAGATTTGAATTATATGAAATGTTGATTTTAATTGCATTAAAATTTATTTGATGGAAACGTTATGGTCTCATCTTGGTGAAAAAGAATGTATTTTCATTAAAACCCCATTATGGGTTTTAAAGAGAAAATTAGCATATTTGTAATTGCGAATGGGATGAATTGATTTTTTTGTTATAAAATTAATTATCCATCATTTATTTTTACATGATAAAATAAAATATATAGGTATTTGGTGAGTTATTTTAGATATAAATTTACGATTCTAAAATGTTCTAAAACATCATATCATCACAATCCATTCCTTCAGCGATTGCGATGAGATCCCTTTACCTTAGGCCCAAAGGGGGATATGTACATACTTTTTCCTACTCATAGTGTTTGACACTATATCCTAGAACTATCATATCTATTTGTCACATGACCATGTTCCTCTCTTGATTTCATTTTTGAATGTACATATAACATTGTTATAAACTATTTCACAAGACTTTAGAATTTATATAAATTTTTTATATAGAGTTTTTATTTAATCTTTTTGTGTGGAATGTTGTGTATACAATGTATCCTTTGATTAAAGTAAGATATAATATTTTGAAATGTTTTCCCACATTTTAAAAATATATCATGATTTTTAAAGGTATTTCAATATTTTAAATTGTATTACATTATTTTTTTAAATATTGTTTGTTAATTATAGACCTATTTGTTTCAAAATTTAAATCACATTTTGGTTAAATTTATATTGACATGAGTTACAGAATAATTTGTTAAAATACTATCGAGATATGTCTCATACCCTACATGTGCCTCCATGTTTTTGTAGACTATCTCCTTCCAGGTTCGAGAAGAGGAAATAGATCTCTTGGAGGTGGATCTTGCTAGAGAAATTTGGTCGTTGTGAGTTTTTTCTTTAGGTAAATTAGGAAATTTTTACACTTTATTACTTATGTGGTAGTACATTGGAGGTTTTACCTATTTACCTTTTGGAAATTTACTCCTATTGGAGTTTTTCATTGATATCCATACAGTCTCTTTTCATTTTCTTTTTAGCACTATTATTGGGGAAATCGTTCTCACATTTAGTTTTAACAATGTTAAGTGATAGTCTCTGACCCATGGAGATCAGGAATTCCCTTTGGTCTATGTCAGGACTAACTTGGTTATCAGGTTGTCAGGGTACCCATGTTGGTTCATGACATCTCCCCTCCTCAGTCCCAATACCCCTCTATTTATAATGGTAGATTATTCTGCCACCATATTCAAGGTAATATTCACAAATATATTGGATATGTCTTTATTATTTTTAAAATTTTCATCCCGGAGACATGAGTTGTAAAATTTGTAATCACCTAATGATAACAGATTTTTTATATTTGTAGCGTTTGTAAAATATATATTGTGATAGATTTGGTCTTCTCCTTTAATGAGTCAATTTCATGTTGTGTGTGTCGTCATTGTATTATAAAAGTTGTTTCTGAGGTGTGATAGCGTAAAATAACACTTCATCAATCCCTTAGTCATTCACATTGGCTATATAGTTCTCACAATAGCATGAAGGGTGTGGATTCTCTTTGAAATTATAACATATTGGTTGTGTGATGAACTTGAGGTGATCTAAGTTCACCTTATGTCTCAATAGTGTGATACAACATCATATAAAGTTACCATGGAGGATTCCCTATAATTTTAGGGTGTTAAAAATAGGTGGTTTTGAATTTAATTTGTTGTAGAAGTGGAGGCTAGAATGACATGGTATATTGTGATGGGTTCACTATTACATGCACACACACTCAATCTGGTTTCACCACACTATGCTACTGACGTGGTCTTAGGCCCACTTATACATCACCACGAGCCCCTCCCTATATCCCATTCACCCTTGTCTGCTAGATTAGGACCTCCAGGTTTTGTATAGTTATGAAAACCAATTTTTTGGTAGCTATGTGTCAAGATAGCCTGGTTTAGGACTACCAGAGAGATTAACCATAGTTTTTACATTAAAATGTTAATATCATTAGTTAAATTCTCACAATAATAATCATTTAAAAATAAATCATTAAAATAAAAAATGTATATTCTATTTAATTAAATATTTAAAATTTCAAATATTTTAATAAATCATTGAATTAAATGGGAATTTTGGTAAGAAACCATTAAAAATTATTATGAAAAGACAAAAAATTATGCAGGAAAAATTTATGTGTAAATTTTTTTCCAATAAATGTTTTTTGAAAATTTTATTTCTTTTAAAATGATTTCTTTGTGAAAAATATATTTTCCTCCAAAAATTTTCAATTGACATTTCCATGTCATTATCAATCTTATATGTTATCCTTTATTGTTACTTACTCTTTACAAGGGATAAAATCCATGAGTATCATTCTTATACTTTCATTGAATGGTTTATATTTATGATGAAATTATTTTCATGAAACCCAGTTATTTTAATGGTTAATAAAATGATATATTGACTATATAACTTTCTTATATTCAGATGTTATGCTATGATGAAAATATCATATCATCATGAATCCTATCTCTTTTCTATAGGTTTCGATAAGATTACATGTGTATAAAACCAAATTCATTTCATGGTTTATGATATGATGAATGTTATATGATCTTTTGGCACACATACATATGTTTTTTATTTTTTTATGGGTTGGAAATATATCTCCCTCTAATGTGATGGTAAAAAATTTATTTCCCAAGAGATAGATAGGACTTGAACATGGAGTGAACCCAATATAGTATGAGATTCTTTCTTGTACAATGGTCTTGGGTTTAAACCTTTACTAGTATGACAGTTTTGGGAGTGAACTCTTTCCACTATAGTATCCTTAGAAGTAATCCATGAATATTTTGGAAATGATTTTTTATTCTTATATTTATTCCATAATTCAATATTTTATGAAAATATTATTCTCTCAAGGCTCATTTTAATTGATTTCATTAGGATTTGTATCATATGACCTACCAATCATTATCCCATGACTCAGTATTATAACATTTATATTCATGGTATGGTTTTCAAATGTTATTTTCGTGTTCTCATACTTGTATTCTCGTGTTATTCTTACAATTCTATCTATTTTACCGTTACTGAGAATTTAGGATCATGATTTATTATATTTCAATTCCCTATGTTGTGAATAAATTTTTTGAGTTGGGTATTTGGAAGAATAACACAACGTGGAATGATCATTAGGTGGGATACTGAAGACAATTCATGAAATAATTTTTTTTGTTTTTCCTCCAAAGGAAATAAACCATTATGACCCATTGTTGTGGTTTTGTGTAATTTAATGAATATTATTTTATAGTTGGTAATATAAATATATGAGAAGCCTACTTCCCTATTATTTTTATTATAGGAATTTTTTAGTTAACCTTCAGAAACTATGATGACAAAACAATAATGACATCCCTAAGGACATTTCTAATTACATTTCTATGTATAAGTGTATGGATGATTCAATGTATATAAAAATGTCTTAGAAACATTCTAATGGATAGAGATAATACATTCACTAAAATTACATCTCAATCTAGATAGTTTAAATGTATCTGGATTTAACATAGATTTTCATAGAAGTAATAACTCCAAAAAAATAATCATGTAGTGGCAAATAGAATGTTGTTTTCCAAAGAGAACGTGTTTAATATTTAAAAAAATTATTTATATCAAAATAAAATATTAAATTTATTAGTATGAACTAAATTTGACTAATGAAAATATAATTGACCTATTTTTACTCATAAAACAATCTTATAAAAAATTTCTTAATTTCAATTGATTTATGAGAAATTAAAATTCATAAAAAATACTACTATATTTCATTATTCATAAATAACTCAATATTCTTAAATTTTTTTAAAAAATCACTATAAGAAAATTTTTACATTATTATCTGAAAAATGAATTTGATTTTGTCAAATAATTTTTTAATAGTGGAAAAAATTAATTTTACAATAATTTTTCCGAAGGAAAAGAAACATCTTTTTTGAAAAATTTTGTTTCTATGTGTAAAAAATGATTTATTCTTATATGTGATCATGAAAAAATGGGATAAATTTTATACATTTAATTCATGATATTATATATAACATTCATTAAAATAATCCAAAATAATTCATTTATATAATTTATTGAGATAAAATATGTTTTTGTGCATTAAAATAGTTTTCCTTGAAATAGATTCCCTTAAATTAAATTTTTTTATTTTAATTTATAATTAGTTGAGGACCATTTAATTCATTATATAAACATTTTTAAACCATGAATTTTTATAATTTTGACAATTCAATTCATACATGTCATTCCAATGGCTAGGTTATGACTATCATATTAAATAATAATTTTTTAATAATTCATCGTGTTCAGTTTAAACTCTGTGTTGTGTGTAAAATAAGATAAACATTCTAGTGAAAATAACCAAAGAAAAATCCATTGTTGAATTTAATTTAATTGAATCAAGAAGTTTCATGTAATGAAAACTGTCCAAAATATTAAATTTATTCGAAATAAAATATTTCACAAAATCATAGGGAGTTAAAATTTACCCCCATAAAAATGATTTTTCTATAGAAATTCATAACTTTTGTTCCAAGAATTGATGATTATTATACCTCATTATATCTTTATATTCCCATTTAGCTTCCTTATGATAATAGTTTTTCCAAAAAAAAACCATGTCATTGGTCTTGTATCATGAAGCAGTCTAAATTTTAGCCATAATCTCAACTAAATGTTGTGTATAAGAATGGTTATTCACTTGCAGTATGGCCTATGAGTTTAGTAAATATGAAGGATCAAATATATAATTTCTCAAGATAAGTACTTAGAACACATCGTGAAATTATGATAGTATTGGCGGAATCCCCAATGGTTAATTTACTGTCAAATATGATCAATTATTTCAAAGGGACCAATATCCTGGGGGCTTTGTTTAACATTATTTTTTCAAGGGAGTAATTCTCAAAATTCCTTTTCACAAACATCAAATTCAAGATCATGTTAATGATTACCCACATGAAATTTCGGTTAAATTTGTTTTTTCATCACATGTTATTGATGATATAAATCATTCTCTCCCATATCATCATCTTCTTTAGGTCCCAATATCTTTTTGTCTTTAACATAATTCCATTGAATTATATTTCTACAGTTATTTAAATAATGGGATTCAAAATTTTCCATCTAAATAATCAAATCAAAGATATTATTGTTGGAATACTCAACTAGGGGAATGTGTTTATCCCAAAATCCATTAAAATATATAGAAGCAGATATTAGTAAATCCTTTATCATTTTAGTTGTTCTCACAGAATGAGCATATGTCTAAGTATGATACACAGTGCTGAAACTCAACTTTATATCAAGAGAATTTTAAAGTAATTTCCAAAACATTGAGGTAGTCTTCAAATCCCAATAAGATACAATTGAATTTGGTCCTCCATGAAACCTTGACACTTCAATTGTGTATATTCTTGAAGTTGGATTAATATATAAATATTACCAATTAGTAATAGATTGTGACAACATTATATGGTGATCATCTAAAACTCATAATTACATCAACATGAATGATAAGGTAAACCCTAAAGGTTACCCATACAATTAATCATATGTCTTAAAATTATAATGGAATTTATTGTTTATTGAATTTATATATATAAACTATAAAAAGGGTTGTATTTTTATAAAGGTATATTAAATTATCTTTATATGTAACACACTCTCATTATATCAAACATCAAAATGGGTGTCATTGAATGTTAACATACGATGAACCATAAACTCATAAAACCATGATGGTATACATAAGTATTGTTCTAATCATAAATGGAGAGATATACACCTCAAAAAATTAATTCAACCTTTATTCTGTATATAGTCACTTATCTAAAAATCATTTTCATTGGAAGCTTGGGTTCATCCTTTTATTAATATAATGTCAAATTAAAATTCACTATTCTGGAATCCATGTAGAGGGATATAATAAAATTTAATTTCATTAATGGATGAACAATAAGATTTTATTAGAATCAATTCATACTAATTTAATACTTGAAATTACAAAATATGGATTAGATGATTAGTGTACCATAATTATCATGATTTAAATAATCCATTGTGATTTCAAAATATTTCCCATTTTTGTTTGTATTCATTAGTTTTTTTGGATTATCATATATATTATCCCCTGAATCATGGAATTAATTCTCATAATTCCCAAAATCTAGGAACATAAAACACTATACTTTGGGGGTTTATTATTTTACATCCACTTATCCCCCATTAGTTTAATCAGACCATTAATTTCATTTCTAAATTCATAGTCTTTATAAGATATATTTCTACATACAAGGCACATCCCAATTACATTTAGTAAATTTCATTGATTCTTCGTACCACATTTACACACTGTAGATTGTTGTAATTTCATTCCGCTATTTTAGTATTCATGTGTATTAGTCTTCATTTTATTATCAAAACCATATTTAAGGGGGAATATTGATTTTCAATTTCTATCTTTAGTTCACTTTAATTGAGTTCTTAATACCTACACATTTTTTTATACCTAAGGCCTTTAAAATATTCAATTTTATTCCACTAAATAATCAATCATATTTTCATTTATAGAAGATAATTATACCATAGTCAAACCTTGAATGACATGTAAATATATATTTATAGGCTCTAATAGATTATACATCCCTTTTCTCCAAATCTGGTAGTTATTGAACTGTGTTTTTTCATAAAATAGGAATGATGTGCTTACTGAGAAATATTCCCTTAAACTCTCCCTGTAAGAACCCGACCTTAAAACATTACCTAACCATGAATTAAATGAATATTTCACATTGAGAATCTTTTCAGGTAAAGCGTTTTAGAGAATTAGGCCATAAATATTACATCTCAAAAGATTACAAAGAATACACTTCTACTCTATCCAATGTTTCAAAAAAACAACTCCTTAAATAAAACAAGATTTCTTTTCCTGATACAAATCTTATTGAATACTTCCATTATCTTACCCTTCCTCATAAACTGTGAAAAACATTTCAAAGACATGGTATGAGCATAAAAATCTCAATAGGGGATACATAAAGAAGGAAAAGTGTTAGTTTTTAAAAACAACAAGTAAACCATGAATACTTTAACATATGTAATACTTATCACCTTTATGAAGAAATAAATACTCTTCAATGAATAAAATATTACTACATACCCTTTTGTAACCAAAATATTACCATAAAACACATATAAAGAACACATAACGTATAAAGCTAACTTGGGATATAAACATTTTTAATTGGATTAACCGTACAGTCGACTATCATACACATCACTAAATGAAATAGCCATGCGGCTGACTTCCATACCCAATGCATTGGAGGTAATGACGTAACCACTCGTACGGGTTTTCACGGTACCACCCGTCATATGGTTTATCATGTAACCATCCATCAAATGTCCATAAACCATCATTACACATAAAATATTTCAAATAGAAACATTTCAATAAAAATATTTTGTTTGATGTCATAAGAAATACTTTTACGATATTGAAATAATCAATCCATTTTCAAAAACGATTTAAAAATATATTTTTGAATCAATGTTCCCCATACCACTTTTAAGATTTTAAAAGAATTATAATTTTTAAACATTAATTTCCATATAAATAATTCCTTAAAACCCATTTTCAAAACATGGACATTAAAGTGAAATATTTATAATAATAAATCTTTAAAACATTTAAAACTATATTTTAGTTAAAGAGTTTCTAACAAAATGAGAGACTCTTGAATAAAAATTATTGAGGAGTAATATATAATCTGAAATTTATAATATCATGAGAATAAATTTATTCATGATATAAAACATCAAAGGACAGTATATACACCATATAAAAGTGAATTGGTGCATAACAATAAATAAGCCTCAATGGAATGTAAATTGAGACAAAGTCCCAAACAAAGATGGTACACTTAAATTAAGAATAAATCTATCAGATAATTATGTGTGACAGATAAAAATACACCCAATATAAGTGGATATTATGTGTAAAACAATCAGAGGTCATTCACACATATTCATAGGACGACATAAATAAGAAAGAGAAGATCAACCCAGATAATGGGAATTGGGTAAAGAAGTTCCCTTACCGATTTGGTAACTTACAAAACATATGCCACATGAAAGAAGGATCATCCAATAAAGATGTAAATACTCATAAATGAAATTATATTACCCAAATAGTATAGTCATGGGTAGTACAAACACCACACAAAAGGAGATAGTGGCAAATAGAGCATGAATCTCATGGGAATAAAAACTTGTGAGAAGAAGGCTCCTTTCCACATTGTAATTCAATCGAGTCGTATGTCCAGAAGTTAATAACCACAAAAATAATCATAGAATACCATGAATATAATTATAATCATGATTGTATACATGAATTGTAATTTCACAATACACAACATTCAATAAATAGGTGGTGATTAATAAAAATATCAAGGAATTAAAAGTGAGATAAGAAAATCCCTTACCTTGTGTCCGACTAGACTCGATCATTCTTTAATAACTAGAATAATAAAATAAAGTTAATTTATATTTGATTAATAAAAAATTTCAGGTTTATTATTCTTTTTATACAACTTATTACAATTTATAACATTATGTAATCATTTACGATAATAATGTTCATTTTGTCGATATTTGGTACTTGAGTTAAAAATAGACTTCTTATAATTACATGTTGTTCATGTGGTAAAAGGTTCATTATATTAAAAATTATATTCATGATTTAGATATCATATATATCATATATATCCAGTATATACATTTATTTATAATAGTAAATAACATTTATAGGTAATTAATGAAATGCACCGTTCATGAAGAGGTTAAGCCGTACGTACGCATGAACACTACTTTCATTTCTATTTCTTATTTTAATGAAATTAAAATATAATGATAGATAGGTATATTATAATTCTAGTATAATTCTATATATAATATCATATATAATATCATCAACTCCATCCTTTATACGTCCCACATATGGAATTAACGAGTCATATCACTTTGAGGGGCGGTAGTCCGCACTTCCTTTAATGAAATTATCGTGTTTACCAATGGAAACCATAAATGAATGATATAAATGGAAATTATAGAAGAATAAATGAAACATAAACATAATATATATCATATATAAATACAGTTCCATAATAATGGCCACCATGAGGGGCGGTAAGAGGTAATTGAACATTCATCGTCTCGTGAGGTGTTAGTTTTCCATCCACAGAAACATTATGTTTTTCATCCATTAGATGGAGGTGTGTGTAATTCATGTTCGAATCCTTCCCCTAACAACATCCTAGTATATTGAGGATACTGGTGTTGTTACAAAATAAGTGAATAAAAGGTTTTTAGGGGTTGGAGAAGTAAAATAAAATAAAATAATTTTAGAGAAATCGTTACATTTAATTTGGGTAACTCCCTTTGGTTTGAACCAAAGGACTTCTTGATGTTCCCTGTGGATAAGGTAAGGCTTCTAGGTGGAAGGAAGGGATGTAAGGATATTAATTGGGCAGTGGTTGGACGATCCAAATGGCTTAAGTGACGTGAGGAATTGGTTATATGTGGTCTCTTATTAGAAGGGGGAGTGTCTCTTTAGGAACGTGTTAAATTATAATTTTATTATATAATGACATTCGGTTTCGAAAGGCCCAAAAATCGTTATAGTGGAAGATAAGATGTCTCATGGACGAAATATAATCATCCAATAGGAATTGGATAGGTTTTATATAATATTTTAATCATTATAATCTTATTTATTTAAATTATTTAATAATGAGGTAAATACTACATCATCATGTGTCATGAATAATTTAATTTATTAGATGTCTAATTTTTTTTAAAAAAATATCATGTATAAAATCGTTTTATCTTTCTAATTAATGTTTATAGTCAAAAATATTACTTATATAACACCATATAAAAATTTATTACTAAAATATTTTTGTTTATGACTATTTTGCCTTTATTTTAAATTATTTAATCCAAATTGTCATTATCACTCCCATGTGGCTCAATGGGGTCCCAAAATCGTCCCAAAGATGCCCATGGTCGTACATGTCTCAACCTATATGACGAGGACAAGTATTAAGGTAACTTTGAATTATTATAATATTCTTTTTTACCTTAAATTATATTATTTACCTTTAACCGCAGTAAATCAAAGTCAAAAGATACTATTCAAAAAAATTATTTTCATTTTATTGAAACACATTTTATATCCTGATAACATCCATGTATGTTGGATTTTCAAAATTCAATTCACATAAGTGGTAAAACTTCATTTAAAACAAAAAGTTAGTTTTTTAACTACTACTTAGTGGTTTCACTATTCATAAAAAATTGATGTCTTTCAGAAAATTTACAAAATATCATCCTATGCTTTATTTGATATTAAATATTAAAAAATGATGTTTATTTTTCCAAATTAAAAACATAAAAGATTAATTAATTTTTTTTAAAATTAATTCTCGTTGTCAAAACAAATAGCGTGTTTTTATGAAACAATAACTATCAAAAGATTGACACTTGTTTATGTCCAATTTCAATGTGAAATTAATTACAATGTCCAAAATTGGATTAAATGGTAAAGTTATATTCTAATTGAACATTAAAACAAATTAAAAAGATAATCTATCCAATTAAATAAATTAGATTAAAACATAGTTTTGAATTAAAATACAATATTTACACTATTCATTAAAAATGAACTTTATTGAAAAAATTCATAAAATTTACACATAGTAAATTTTGATGTCCCCATTCTAAAGAAGGATTTTATTTGGTAAAATATAATGTATTAAAGATACAAAATCTATATTTAAAGAGAGTTCACAATTAAAAGTCGGTAAATCGACCTTTTAATGTAAAATATGAAAAAAATTAGATTTATTCCCATTTTAAGACTCTATAATTTATTAGATAACAGTAATTACATCTAACAAACACATATAATCACATTTTAGTTGGTTTTGTTCATTCCCACCAATAAAATGTCTAGGAGTTAACTTCCATTTAAAATAATAATATTTTATTATTAGTGCGCAACATAAGATTTTAAAGAAACCCATTGTTGCGTATCGGGTACGCTTTCGAACATAACAACCCCTTTAAAGTAAAATTAATATTTAACGCACAAATATTAATAAATATAAAATACATTTGATTCCATATTTACCTGGGATGTTACTTCCTTCCCCCTTTTGGTAATTTTATCCTCACAATATAAAAAAAATGTACTCAAACACTTCATTGAAAGTCCCACATCAGAAAAAGAGTCAGTAAAAATATAAATTTAAAAGAAAGAAAGAGAAGCACCAAGGTCACCCGAGATAACCCAAACTAGGATTCCATGTAGGAAAACAAAGATATGAAAGAGAACAAAATGGTTCAAGTTCTAATGGATAGTGATAGAAAACATGTTTAGGAGAAAGTTAACCACCAGAAAATCAAAAAATTGTGATGGGTTAAACAATTTTTGATTACAAAGTAGGGAACGTAAACCAACAATGTTTTTGTTTTACATTCATTTTCCATATTTGGTGGAATTCATTTACTACATAGAAGAAGAACATAAGGAAATATACTTACCTTCAAGTAGTGTTTCATCCTTTAATAAGTTTCTCCCAATAACTAATATTTTCTCCAAACAAAGAGCATTAGAAAAGATATGGTCACATAAAAAGCACAAGAATCATCTTCTTGAGAATCACATAATCCACAAAAAAGAACTATATATTTCCCGGGTCTTTAGAAATCAACTAAAAAAAATTAGTGTGAGAATAGATAATACCTAAACGGAAAATATTTTACAATAAGATAAACTACTCTTAATATGCAAAAGCTTCCAAACCAAACCCATAGGTCAAAAAAGACCATTCAATAAACAACTGTCCCTAAAATTCAGGAAAAGTAATCCAAACTATGATTAAAATCAAAATCTCATAAGGATTTAATTTCATAGTATTCGAAGATAAATCTTATCATTTATCACCAAATAACATTAGTTACTCATAAAATCTCATATTAAAAAGTAATTAATCTAATCACATATTCTCCATGATAGGTTAATCATTTTAATAAATAATCCAAATCGTCGTATGTCCACAATAAAAACATATATTCTTAAAAACTAAAATTTCAACCATTATTCCACAATTGAAATCCATAATATTATATCTTCCTTAGGCATATAGTGTTTCCTAAAAATATAGAACGTCTTCCACAACATCTTTTATCACTTAATCACTAAATAATTTTTCAATACTAATTATATCAATTTGATAAAACATATGTTCAGAAAATCAACTTATTCTTGTTGCATAAAATAATTTCACTAAAATAATAAGTCATACTAACCAGGGACTTCAAGTAGGCTAGTGGTTAGAGATTCACCCTTGTCACCCTTCGGTTGTGGGTTCGATTCCTACAGCCTTTCCGGATGTGACAGGTTGTCACCCATCATATTGGTTGTACTTTTTATAAAACTCAAAAATTAACCTTTATTTTTTTAACCTCAATGGTTCCCGTATACCTCTAATGTTCATCCAAATTCATTATGATCTCAAAATCTTAATTCTTAAAGTCTTATTTATCCACCATCTGAAAAAATAAAACGATCCCCAAAATGAAGAACATCATACCTTGATCATGGTGTCTATTTGGTTTCATTGTCATCTTGTTCACATAGGTAGAAGGTCCATGCATCCCAAAAATTATTTAGAGATCCTTCAAATTCATTTTCTTCCTCCACCCAAATACACCTTTTACAATATGGGTTATATGGGTGTTCACTGAAAAATTGTTTTGGAAAATAATCATGTATGACATATAATTCCAAAACATCGGATAAAACATGATTTCTATAAAATAGTCTGACCATATTTGAGATGAAACATTCAACAAATGGTCCTTTTAAAATACCATAGGTATGGGATGAGAGTCTACATTGTAAAAGAAAATATAAATAGGTTGTGCAAAGGTTATCCTTCTTCAGCACCATTTTTTAATATCATAATATACTTAAAAATCTTTTGATAAGGTAAAATATTTGAAAATGACTTGATAATATTTACCTTATTTGAAAATATGAGAATATTATGAAAATAGGATTTGTCTAAATACATTCCATGATCCATGATGATAACAGGTTATAGTAGAGGTGTTTGATATCTCAAACAACTGCTTCCAAGTGATTTGTAATCTAGAAAAAGTTTCACAATCATCTGAACAAGAGTTTGCAATAATTTTGGCAAGCATGTAATCCTAAGAGATAGGAATGTCGTTTGACATACTAATCCTTCAATTTTAGCTGACTTTACTTGATCTCAAAAAGTTGTAAAAAAGGATTGAATTGAAATAATATACATAGGGACTAACCAAGTGTCTAACGAAAACTCCTAATCTCTAATGTAGTCTAAACCGACCTCTGATACCAACTGTATGGACCCATCCTTAAAACATTACATAAACTTGAATTAAATGAATAATTGAAATTAGGGATCTTTTTAGGTTTATAGTTTTAGATAATTATTCCAAAACTATTACATCACAAAAGATAAAAAAGAAGACACTTCTACTCCATCCAATGTTCCACAATAACAAAACTCCTTAAATAAAACAACTGTGCTTTTCCTGATACAAATCTTCTTGAATAATTCCTTTATCTTACCCTTCCTTATAACCTATGAAAAAAATTTAAAAAACATGGGATGAGCATAAAAAGCTCATTAAGGGATACACAAAGAAATTAAACTGTTAGTTTCTCAAAACAACAAGTAAACCATGAATACTTTAACACAAGTAATACATTTCACCTTTATGAAGTATTAAATACTCTTCACTGAATAAAAGATTACTACTTAACCTTTTGTAACCAAAATATTACCATAAAACCCATATAAAGAACACATAACTTATAAAGTTAATGTTGGATATAAAAATTCACAAGTGGAATAACCATACATTTGACTTCCACACACATTACTAAATGGAATATCCATGCGGTCGACTTCCATAACCAATGCATTGGAGGTAATAATGTAGCCACTCGTCCTGGTTTTCACGGCACCACTAATCATATGGTTTATCATGTAACCCCCCTATCAAATCACCAAGTACATCATTTCACATAAAATATTTCAAATAGAAAAATTTCATAAACAACATTTCTTTTTAAATCACAAGAAATAATTTTATGATATTGAAATAATCAATCCATTTTCAAAAACAATTTAAAAAATATATTTTTGATTCAAAGTTCCCCATACCAAATTTATGCTTTTAAAATAATTATCATTTTGAAACATTAATTTCCATAAAAATAAATCCTTAAAACCCATTTTCAAAACATGGACATTAAAGTGAAATATTTAGAATAATAAATCTTTAAAACCTTTAAAACTAAATTTTAGAACAAAGAGTTTCTAACAAAATGAGGGACACTTGATTACAAATAATTGAGGAGTAACTTATAATTAGAACATTATAATATCATGAGAGTAATGAGATTCATGATATAATACATCAAAGGATAGTATATACACCATTTAAAAGTGAATTGGCGCATAAAAAGAAATAAGTCTCAATGGAATATAAATTGACACAAAGTCCCTTACGAAGAAGGTATCCTTAAAATAAGGATAAATCCATCAGATAATTATGTGTGACAAATATAAATACACCCAATATAAGTGGATATTAAGTGTAAAATAATCATAGGACATTCACACATAATCATTGGACGATATAAATAATAAAGATAAGATCAACCCAAAGAATGTGAATTGGGTTAAGATGTTCCCTTACGAATTTTGCAACTTAAAAAACATATGCCAAATAAAACAAGGATCATCCAATAAAGATGTAAATACTCATAATTTAAAGTATAATACACAAAGAGTACAATAATGGGAAGTACATACACCACACAAAAGGGGATAGTGTCAAATATAGCATGAATCCCATGGGAATAAAAACTAGTGAGATGAAGGCTCCTTACAACTTTGTAATTCAATCAAGTCGTATGACCAGAAGTTAATAACCACAAAAATAATCACAGAATACAATAAATATAATTATAATAATTATATTATATATCAATTGGTCATACACAATACACCACATCCAATAAATAGGTGGCGAATAATCAAAATCACAAGGAATTTAAAGTGATATAAGAAAATCCCTTACCTCGTGTCCGACTTGACTCGATCGTTATTTAATCCCCAGAATAATAAACTAATGTTAATTTATTATTGATTAAGTACCTTTTTAAATTTTCTTATTCCTTTCATTTCACTTATTACAATGTTATTACATTATGTAATCTTTTAAGTAATAATGTTCATTTTGTCGATATTTGGTACTTGAGTCAAAAATGGACTTCTTATAATTACATGTTGTTCATGTGGTAAAAGGTTCATTTTATACATAATGATATTCATTATTTAGATATCATATATATCATATATATCTAGTACATACATGTATTTATAATAGTACATAACATTTAGAGGTAAGAAATAAAATGCACCATTCACGGAGACATTAAGCCGTACGTACGCATGAACACTACATTCATTTCTATTTCTTATTTTAATGGAATTAAAATAGAATGATACATAGATATATTATTATTCCAGTAAAATTTTGTATATAATATCATATATAATATCATTAAATCCATCCTTTATACGTCCCACATATGAAATAAATGTGTCATATCACTTTGAGGGGGCGGTAGTCCGCACTTCCTCTAATGTGATTATCGTGTTTACCCATAATGGAAAGTATAAATTCATGATATAAATGGAATTCACATGAGAATAAAAGAAACATAAACATAATATAGATCATATATAAATATATTTCCATAATAATGGCCACCATAAGAGGCAGTATGAGGTAATTGAACAATCATTGTCTCGTGAGGTGTTAGTATTCCATCCATAGAAACAATATGTTCTTCATCCATTAGATGGAGGTGTGTGTAAATGTAGTTAGAATACTTCACATAAAAACATCCTAGTATATTTAGGATACTGGTACTATTACAAAATAAATTAATAAAAAGTGTTTATGGGTTGGAGAAGTAAAATAAAAGAAAACCATTTAAGAGAAACTATTATCGTTAATTTGGGTAACTCCCTTTGTTTTGAACAAAAGGACTTTTTGATGTGCCTTATGCCTAAGGTAAGGCTTCTAGAAAGAGGATATGGATGTAGGGAGATTAAATTTTAAGAGGTTGGAGGAACGAAATGGCTTGAGATGAGTGAGTAATTTGATAAAGTTGTCTCCTATTATAAGGGGGAGGAGGGGCTCTTTAAGAAAGAGTGAAAATATTATTTTATTATATAATGATATTCATTTTCTAAAGGTCAAAAACTAATTATATTTTAATATAGGATGACTCATGACATAAATATAATCATCCAATAAAAATTGGACAGGTTTTGGATAATATTTTAATCATTATAATCGTATTTATTTTAATCATTTATTAAAGAGGTAAATACTGCATCATTATTGTGTCATGAATAATTTAATTTATTCGATGTATAAAAATTAAAAAAAAACTCTAATGTAGGAAATATTTTTATATTTCCAATTAATATTTATAGTCAAAAATACTACTTATATAACACCATATTTACCTTTAACCGTAGTAAATAAAAGTCAAAAGTTACTATTCACCAAAAATTATTTTCATCTTATTGAACAAAATTTTATTTCTTGATAAAAAAACAAGTATGTTGGATTATGTAAATTCAATTTAAAGAAGCGTTAAAATTTCATTTAAATCAAAAATTCAGTTTTGTAACTACTACAAAGTGGTTTCACTATTCATTAAAATTTGATGTTTTTTAGAAAAATACCAAAAATTCTGGCTAATCATTATTTGATATTCTGAACTCAAAAATGGTGTTTATTTTTCAAAATTATAAACATAAAAGTGTCATTAATTAATTTTAAAATTAATTCTTGTTGTTAAAATGAATAGCCTGTTTTTAAGAAACAATTGCTATCAATATATTGACACTTGTTTATGTCCAATTTCAAAGTGAAATTAATTCCAATGACCAAAATTGGATTAAATGGTAAAAATATATTCTAATTAAACTTTAATAAAATAAGAATATAATATAACAATATAAATGAATTATATTAAAACATAGTTTTGAATTAAAATACATTACATTATTCATTAAAAAATGATCTTTATTGGAAAAATTCTAAAAAATGCGCACAAAGTAAATTTTGATGTCCCCATTCTACATAATTATTTTTTTGGTCAAATATATTTTATTAAAGTGAAAAAAACTATATTTAAAGAGGGTTCTCCATTATAAGGTGGCAAATCAACCTTTTAATATAAATTATGCTAAAATTACATTCATTCACATTTAAGCCTCTAACTTTTATTGGATAAAAGTAAATACATATAACAAAAATGTATAATTTCATTTTAGTTGGTTTGGTTCATTCCCACCAATACAACGTCAAGGATTTATCTTACATTTAACATAATAATATTTTATTATTAGTGTGCAATGTTAGATTCTAAAGAAACCCGTTGTTGTGTATCTGGTACACTATCAAACATAGAAACACATTTAAAGAAAAATTAATATTTAATTCATAGATATTAATAAAAATTAAATATGTCTGATTCTTTATTTACATGGGATGTTTGAACTCCCATTCCATTGATTTTATTTTCCCTTGTTTCAAAATTTTCATAATATAACTACACCACTGATATACTTCAACTTCTAAACAATAAACACCCAAAATGACATTTTCTTTCTCTATAAACTAAAGAGTGGAAAACATAATTTCATTAGAGTTGATACATTTCCCAGAAACTAGTGGAGTTTTTGTTATAATGAAGGAAGGTTGATGTTTCCTAATGGATGACTAAACAAAATGTTGTACCCTCAAAATATCATTTTGAATATTAAAATTATTTTTTGATTGGAAACATTTTATGAGAACATAAAAAAATGTTTCATTCCATCTCCCATAACATTTGGTTTTTTTGGAGGAAAATAAAAACATTTATTGTTACACTCAACATTTACATAGTTCTGTTGTGTTCCAATCATAGTTTAAAACCAAAAGTTCTAATGTGAGAAAATCTAATTATAGTAGAAACTATATAATCATGAAAATCAATTTTGAGATGTCTAAATCATGAACCATTTAATTTCATCTATTCCACCTTATTCATATCATAGTACATTTATTTACATTAATTAAATCCATAATGATAGTATGTAAAGAGTTTTTGAATTTGAAAAGAATATTCCCTATGATTTTTCAAACCAGTTTTACAATATATCCATTTTTCTTGCACCACGTGAAGATTGAGTCCAAAGTAATGCACACTTTCAAGATCTATCACCACTTGGTACCTCTATTTCAAAGCATATTCCACATGTTGTATCCAAAAATGGATTTATTTTTATATAAAATTAGTTCTTTATCATTCACCAAAATTATTGGATATATTCCTAGAAATTTAATTGTCCTTAGACTAATCCGTATATATATATATATATGCATTTACCTAAATACTTACATAGGAATCTACCTATGGATATTAGTAAATTTTTTATAATCCTAATATATACATATTTACTAAATGTTTCATTTGAAACCAAATATTGAAACCCATGATTTTATACATTGATATCACACATTTTAATATGATAATTCAATACATTTTATAATCAAACATTCAATGATCATAATAATTTAATGTATTTGGATACTATACAACAATATTGTAATTTCATCGAATAACTTCAATTCCACCCCAATGGTTTCTCATTTAGTAATTGTGTCCGACATACCAAACCAATACCTTTCTTCATTATATATGGAAACAAAATTAGTTATGGTGATATAATATTCTTAGTAAGGGTGAAAATATGATATATAAGTCTATAGTAATATGAAATTATAGGATAAAAATATGAGTATGTGATCATAAGCATATGTTGGGAAGTTTATACCAATCCTATCAAAGATCATAAACACGGGTCATGGAACAAACCATTAATATTTCTGAAAAATATCCCATAAGTTTGTTAAATCATCATAGATAAATCATTAACCATAATATCATTTCATAAATATATCTTACCATTCTAAATATAGGAAACCCATTTCATATTTCATGAATAACTACCAAGGCCATCAGTATAGTGAATCAGTAATTACCACCCATTCCCAAATGTGGACTTGTTTTCACTTGTCCCCTCGTAAATTGAGATGCACATGTTTCCCATAGTGGATCAATCCCATCGATGTTTTTAAAATTTCTAGGTTAATAGATACAAATTATTACCAAATAAATTATAATTATATATAGGTCCCACCCATATCATAACGAAAACCATACTTATTTGTGCCACAATTTCATAAAACATTAATCATTTCATCACATTATAACCAAAGTAAATAAAATTGGATTCGTAAACATTTCATCAATTAACCATATAATAACAATTAAAAAAATTAATATGTTTCATAACAATTAAACAAAAAAAATATTAATCATCTAAATATTGAATAAGGATTGTATAATTCAGTTTTATCCCTAATATACCACAAGAAACATCAAATGAATTAATATTATATGAAAGTAGATTTTCAATAATAAAATGGAACATATCATGTGGAATATAACCTTTCATCATTGAAAAAAAATTCAAAAAAATCATAATCCTTTTCATTAAAAACATCATTTTAAACATATATTAAATCCAATAAAATAATTTATTTCGTATGAAAAATATCATTTCTATTTATAAAATAACATTTAAAATATAAAATATCATAAAATATATTACCAATAATATTAATTTAAAATAAATATTTAAACATATAAAGGATTATTTTCAAAACGGATTGTGCATGATGAATTAAAATTCCAATCATGTTGTACGCACTAAAATACATATTCCTTTTACATTTTTGGTAAAATATATGTAAACATTGTTTAGATAATGAAATAAATATTTATTTGAAATAATTTTTGTAAAAATTAAAAATTTAGAAAATAATGTATTTCTAAAATCATTTTTTAATTTTACAGACATTGTTTAAAACATTTGTAAAAAACATTGTTCTAGAAGAAAAACTATTTTCGACCAACGAGAGAAATAAAAATTCTTTTTCTTAATAAACTACTTTTGAACTCTTCTGTACATAATTAGATTAAAATTAAAAGATATCATGTGTTACAATGACATAAGTAGATGAAAAAATAAATTTGTTTCCTGAGATATATATCAAAAGAATTTATAATTTTAATATTAATCATAGGTAATTCTGATACATAACGAAATTGTAACATATAATTCAGACCACTTGGTGATAGAGAATCTTAATCCCTATGGAATAAAACATTAAATAAAACATATATTCTCATTATAAAATAATATTCATGATATAACTTATAAATGGGGTTTTATATACACCTCGTAGAAGAACATATGTGTATAACATTACATATGTCCCAAAGAATGAAACTTGAAACAAAAAATCCTTTCCCACTTTGGTAACTTTTGAACAATAAAACCAATGAAATAGATATATTAAAGGGGTATAGAAATACCCATAAAATTAATGATAATAATCATAAAATACATTCATGGTATGTTTATACACCACGTAAAACAAAAACATGGTCAATATGGCTTGTGTCACAAAAAAATTTATGTGAGTAGGAAATATCATTACATAAGCCTCGTATTATTTTAAACAGGTTTGAACCTCGTGTATAATACATTTATGTTTATTAAAAATATATTATATAACCATATAAATATATATCATACCATATTTTATTTTCTAATGACATTTTAGTAACCGTTTATTAATCATTTCAAGATGATTTCACATTTCAGGCAATAAGTACATTGTTTTTCATGTATGTTTTGATTTGTTAAAATTTTACTCTTACCTCAATAATTGTTCCCTAATATAAATAATATTATTCATGAGATATATATATATATATATATATATATAATATTTTTATTATAATGGTATTTATATTTATCCATAAAATATAGAGATTGCAATAGAAATACACTATTCATAGTGACGGTATGTCGTACATACACATGAACGTTGTTTCCATTATCCCAATGAAATGAAGGAAATTAATTAAAATAACATAATACCATTGCTGTATCATTATAATTTCATATACTTCACTTATTTTCATTATTCACATCATTATTACATTAAATATGAAATGTGAATAAATAACTTTGTTCCGTATGGTAGTATTCCACCATACACATGAATTGTGTATCATATTCCCACTGAATAAATGATTAGAAGGAAAATGTGATTTAATTATTCTGACAATAATAATATTATTACAAAAATAACATATAAAAAATAAATCAATCATTATCTCTTTTCATTAATGGTGGTGATGGGAAACAAATAAGAACGGTTCATGAGGATGTATTACACCGTACAATAAATGATGATTTCATAACTAATTTCAAGAATGTGGAGAAGTATTTAGATTATTATAATAAAATATATTTATATTTAATATATTTATAATATTATATCTTCATGTTTTTATAATATTCCAAGTTAGCGTGGTAATAAATAATATAAAAACATCGATTAGGGATGTCACCTCTTCGTTAGACACCGTCCTTTGGTTCACCCTAAAAGAATTCATTGGATTTATTTTTAGAAAAAATATATATTCTGATAATATAATGTGGTTGTAATTAATTTATTAAATTTGCTATTGGATGATCCAGATGCATTTTCATGTGTGAAGTGGATAAGAGAGGTGTGGAATTTTATATGTGATGTGAGGGGCAAAATTATAATTTTCTAAATTAAAATGTGCTACTGACATTTTTATCATTGAAAAATGATCCATAATGGTACATTCTAAAACAAAGAGTAGTAAAAGTACAAATTTTTCAAGAAAATGGGTTCTTTAAATGTTTTTTTTTTCATTTTAAGCCTCATTTTTTTGTTGAAACCCGAGTACACAAATGTTTACCTTAACCGTGATAAATAATTTGGACTATTTTTAATATTCTCTATGGATATAAATTAATTGAAATCCATTAGATAATTTATATTTTTAAAATTTAATATATTTTATCAATTTTTTAAAATTGAATTCATAGAATAATACAATTGTATTTCAAAAGGAATCAAGCATTCATAACGAGAAAGTTTGTTTCCAAAGAGTAAATATTCCAATGTTTATGAAGTTTTCAATTAAAGATTCAATATAAAATTGATTATTTTTTACTAAATTTGATTAATATATAAATGTTAATGAACAAATTTTACTTTTAAAACAATATAAATACAATTTTAATGTTTTTAAATTTATTAAAAGAAATGAATACTCTTAATAAAACCCATTATTTCTCACTTTTAATAAAAAAATATCATTATCTAAAATTCATAGATATTAATCAAAAATAAATTAAAATTATTATTTCAAAAATGAATATGATTTTTTAATTTTTTTTAAAGTGGAAAATATTTTTCTTAAAAATAACATTACAAAATGTGGCAAAACTACATTTTAGTAAAATAAGGTTTAATGAGTAAAATTGGATTTATATCAATATTTTGTCTATATAACACAGAAGATAAAATTTATATTTCTAATCAAATATATAATATAAAATCTTCCATAAATTAATTAACTAGATTTTATTTACTTAATTTATTAAAAAAAATTATGTGCATGAAAAATATTTTTTGGAAAAAAATTCCATTTATTTTCATATGGATTTATCATTTATAATTAATTTTTCACTGAGTAAATCATTAAATATAGATTTTAAAAACACATATTTTCATAATTTATTTAATCTTATTTATACCCATCATTACAATTTCAAGGGTTTAACTATCATATTTTTTAATATTATTTATATAGTATGTTGCCTTTTATTTAAACCCAGTGTTGTGTATAATTCAAGTCAAACCTGTTTTTCTCTATAATGAATGCTATAAACCGTGTATCGTGTATCAAAAAACTATACATTTTGTTCCATGTAATGAGAAATACCTAAAATATAATATTCACTATAGAAATGCATAAAATTATTCGGTGTTATATCCTATGAATAATTTTGGGTCATTAATCGAATGATATGGCCTAATATACAAAAATAAAATATCTATTATGGATAATTAAATCATGAAAATATTTAGCAAAGACATTATAAATTCTGTAAATAACATAGGAATACATTACAATCTCATCCAATTCACTCATCTCATGATCGCTACATTATCTAATTTTCTTAAAATCAGTGATAAGAGCCTTCAGTTTGTAACAGTCTATGTGTTTTACCTCAATAGAAAAATGATATAACCTTAAAAAATAGAACATGAGGATAAATACTTATAAGGGTTTTAAAATTAATTCAATATACCGAAAATGATTCATCATTTTTCAATGACCAATTATATTTAGAGAGTGAAATTTATCTCTAATGTCAATTCATGTGTCATGTTTTAAATGTCAATATTTCCACTCGATTATGTAAAATAATTAGTTCATGTCTTATGAGAAAAGTCATAATCTTCCGACAATTATTTGAATATTAAATTATTAAAATGAATTTTTTTTTCAGTGATGAACCCATTTATAACTAAAAAAAAGTATAATATGTTCCTTTTAATGAATTTTATCACACTAAATGACTTATTATTTGGCTATTTTACATCTTCATCCCTCTTGGAATCAACCCCCACTAAAATGTACTTATGTGCATGTGAATATAGAAATGGTCCCATAATTCCCATACCGTAAAAAACCAAAATCTTAACCTCTATAATTTCTTTTTTAGTCAACTTTTACATTCTTCTGACATTACCAAACCTATAAAACATATCAAATCTGACATGTAAACTTTTATAAATATTATACAATGTAGGAAAACATAATACATATTTCAAATCTTTTTTAATTTTTCTCTCACCTCGATGGTGACATACACATTATGATGAGTGATTACACATTAAAATTGGAAAAATAACATCCTATGACACATATAATATTTGAATCCTATCATAAAAAATATTGACAAGAAATTTATAATCCCATAAATGATACTTATGTTTTTAAATGATCACGTTCCTTTGATTAAATAAAAAATAATTAGAAATAATTCACACTTCTATGAAATTGTAAGCCAATAAATATATAAAATATTTGTTCACTAAAATATATAGTATTTTCCACCAGGATAAGAAAAATTATTCTCAATATGAGATTCACACTATGTACTATACCACATAAAAATATGACCTAAAAAAACATTCTCAACATAATATTTATTCTCTTATCTCCAAATAAAACTCTAGTAACAAAAGTATCCTCTTAATTAGTTTTTGTAAGGCTTTTTTCATAGATATAATATAATTCAAGGTTGTGGGGTCAATACATATTATTCCATTGTAATATAATATGTGCTTCCAAAAATATCAACAGAAAACTCAATAGGAAATAACTATTCTCAATATTGGTGCAATTATTTTGAAAATCATGTATATGTATACTATTAAAATTTATTATATTTAATCTCACATCATTCCTCTAGACTAACAAATCATTAACATTCACATCACTATAATTAAGCATAATAAGAAAAGTAATTTTCTAATCTAGTATGTCGATGATGTGTGATGAAGTGATTTTTTCATTAATAAAATTATATGATTCCAAAAAAATAATAATTGAAAAATAATTTGTCAATAATCAATAATAAACACATGGGATTTGTGATTTTTATCAAATCATTGATGAACCTCCAGTAAAATAATTCATACCCTAGAAAACTCAATATACCCTTGACATTTTTAAGAGGATTTAATTTCATAATTACTTATTCCTTGAAATTTTAAAAATAAACATGACTAGTAAAAACCCTGTGGAAAATAAAAATAACATTAGTGAAAATATACTGACATTTCCCCCATCATAGAATAATATTAGTCACTAAGAATCACTATAATATGAATTCTATATTTTATAGGGATTAAAAAAATGTGTTTCAAACAATAGAAATATCATCCACAAACACCTCTTTAATCCTCTCAATCATGTGGAAAATGATATTTATCATGGATATAGGAAAAGTAGTAATGGAACCACTTAATAAAAATGGAATTTGTTGTATTATAACAATCAAATGGGTATGTGAAGGTATCCATTTATTGAACTTCTAATAATACATGTTTTTGATTGTAACATTGATAAGTATCTAGAAAACAACATAACTCATTCACATAATGCCTCTCAAACATTAGATTTAAAAAATTAATTAATAACTGATAAAATGATGATTTCTAGTGGCTAAAATAATAATTCTATAATTGATACTAACTCTCCATTTGATTACTTTCCGAACATAAATTTTGTCATTATATTCATTGGTCACAGTATTGAATCATCCGTTATTTGGAACTACATGAACCAAACTAACCCAAGAACTATCAGATATGTTAAAAATTATAGTGACATATATCATCCTTATAAACTCTTATCTCATTATCTCTTTCATGCATGGATTTTATCCTTTTATCCCAAACTATAACAACATGGTTCGGTTCTATCAAAATCATATTCAAACAATATGAAGGACTAATATATTAAATTTCATCTACAGGCCAGCCTATTTATGGTTCTATCTTTTTCATAAAAATGAACAATTTTCACTCTGATTTGAATTAATTATAATGGATATAACTATTGGAAGAGTATATTGATCACCCAAAAAGAGTATTTTAGGTGTTTTGGGAGATTTCCAAAAAATAAATTCAGTTCTAGTTCACTTTAATGATGACTCATAAGATGATGTGGTCCCAGATCATCAATATTTTTAATTTTTTTTGTATTATCAAATTATTTTCAATTTATAAACCTCATTTTGTATTTTCCTAACTATTTTCACAAAACGGACCTCCCAATACACCGTGTTTTCAAATATTATTTGAAAATGATTATGAAAAAAAGCATCATATCATTATGATAACACTCCCTAAACATTATCAAATTTGTAATTATTTTTTGTTCATGGTAAATTTTCCTCAATATATACTATTAATTATTTGTGTTCTAATTTGAAAAATCCAACCCCAACATAATACGTTGAAAAGGAAAAAATATTTTTTTTGTTATAAAATGTTTTCATGATACTAATATTGGGTAGAATCAATAATATGTAAAACAAAATATTCTACACCCAATATATATTCTTCATTTAAAGAGATTATATCCATTTATACATAATAAAACAATTATTCGACAATCTAAAATAATCCCATAGATGAATATTTCTCACCAAATTTGGGATCTTTACCAATTCTAAACATATTAAATTTGACTTGTTTCTCCTCTTTTTAAAAATCATTTATCACATGGATACATCATAAAAGCATCCATATTAGTGAATAAATCATTGAAAATAATTATGTGTACCACTTGGTCACACTCAATGTGAAGACCAATACAATCATTTGGTGTAAATAAACATACCAACTCTAACTAGGAAGTTATCTATCTTCCCATGTGATGTGTGAATTTTTGGTTCGACAACAATATAACTTGCGTGGTGGGATTAATTATCCAAAAAATAACTATTAAAAAAGTGATAAAGGATTATTATTTATAGTAAAACCAATATCACAAATATATATGAGTATTTTATTATTTTTTATGGTACCCGGAATAAAAAAATCTTGGGATCATACTTTTTCAGGGGGATTTTATTTTTAATAATGTATCTACACTATTTAGTTATATTTTATTGGGATAAACCCTCGTGTTTTTCTTAAATACTATTTTAATAATCTATACATATTATAAAATAATATTTAATGACTATTTTAATGTAATGTTAACTTTTATATTTTTAAAATTCTCACATAATTGGAGACGAATAGGTTCACTATATGTTTTTTCATCCACTTAGGGAATTGTATGGGTATATAATAACTCATTAATGTAGTGTTAATTTCCTTATATCAATACATTTAACCTTCCTTATAATATTTTTCATTGTAAAAATTTTGTAAAATGTTTTTTAGGTGCAATAGTTCCATTTTATACACTTGTAATATTATTTTCTTCATTTGACGATTACATTTTATCCCTGATATTAATTAATATAATTTCCTATATTTTCTTTTTGGTACTATCGTAGACTTATTTCCATCTTATTTATGATATTTTAAACATATTCATTATATGAATTCAATAAAATTATCCAACTAGTTAAATTTTTTTTTTATTTATAGTTTTTTTTTCATATACCATTTTACTCATGTTCTATTTGGCTGATTTTAATTTAAATGATTTTTGTAACATTAATAATAAATATATTTTATTTGATTCCATGTCATCCTTACACCTACAATCATGTCCATAAATCCAATAAATAATTTAGTCCATCAAAACATAAATATTACAATGATTATATTATGAATAATCCCATTATTTATTTTGATAAAAAGGGTTTGGTTTTTCTCAAAATTATAGGATATAATATTATCTAAACAGAAATTTCTCCATCGAAAAATGATTTGGGTGCATCATATATCCATGATTCTAAAATTTTCCGAAAGTGTATTATTATTATTATAATCATAAAACATAACCAAAAATCATATTTTCAGTATTCGATGAATGAAAAATAAATTTTGGTCAAGAAAGATATATAATTTCCATACATTACACATTATGGTAATTATTCTATAAGTAAATTTTCAGAATTCATATTAGAGACTCTAGTTACATCAACATTTAGAATGGGGATTTTTTCCCTCTTAACTATGGTCTTCATTATAGAAAATTTATGTAGGTATATATGTGAGTTTTTATTAAAAACATATTTGTGTTCTTGATAATAATTTTCTTATAAATCCACATGAGCAGATTAATCAACTAATGTTTTCTCATATGTGGTATTTCCACTATAAAAGTTGTACATTAAGTGTAACACCCGAGACTTTTATGTTATATAAATCATCAAAGGAATCTTTTTCTACACAATACTTTCTTGACTTGCTTTAAACGAAATCGCGACCTTCCTCGATAGCTTGCGTTGTACGCAATACCGAGTTTCACTAAATAACGATATGCTATTAAAATATTATTAAAACTAGCCGTTATGAATAGTAATAACCACTTTGTGAAATTTTATAAATTTTATTTTTTAAAATGGACTTCATTTTTGGATTCAGAATATCGAAATTAGCCTAGGGTAAAATTTTGGTATTTTTTTGAAAACTTTCAATTTTTGATGAATAGTGAAACCACTAAGTGGTAGTTAAAAAACTGAATTTTTCATAAAACTTAATTTTACTGCTTCTTTGAATGGAATTTAGAAAATCCGAGAGACACGGTTAATATCAAGGACTAAAATGTGGTTCAATGAGATGAAAATAATTTTTGGTGAATAGTAACTTTTTACTTTTTTTACCGCAGTAAATAGTAAATAGGGTAACTAAGGGTAAATATGATATTACTATTACCCTAACACATGTCCTAATTCTATTGGATAATTGTAATTCGACCAAAAACAACCTTATGAATATAATATGACCATTTAGGTCCACTTGGATTAGATTATGACATTTAATATTATTTTATTTAATGAATAGTTAAAATAGTTAAAATCAAAGTTTAATAACTAAAACATTTTTAATATGGGGTTATACATAAGATAAATTCGACTTTAAATATTCATTAGAAATATAAAAAGATTTCCTACATAATGGTATTTTATTTGTAATTTTTAGACATTAAATAATTAAATTTATTTATGACACAATGATGATGCAGTAATTATCTTATTAATGAAATATTGACATAAGTGATGTTATAGACACCATAATAAATTCAATTTGAGACTTTTCATGAATACCACTAATTTTTTAGGTTAATATGACATGTTAGTATTGATTTAATTAACTTGGTTCGAACTAATAATTCTTTTATGATTTTCACAAAAATCAATTACTAAATAGTGTCAAAATTAACATAAAATAGTTTTTAAAACAAATATTATATTAGTAATTGTTATTTTATTCCTAAAAATCTAAGGTTCGGCCAAATGACTTAGATAAGGTTATATATATTAATAATAAACAAATTGGGGTTCTTTTGGCTGCTTATAGTATGTTTATTAACCTTATAGTATATGAACACAAGAAGTCATGGTAAAAGTAAAATTATTTAACTTAATGTTAAATCTAAATGATAAGGTTAAAATAGGAACCAAAAATTGTCTAAATTCTATTGGATGAGAGTATTTCTACCCATCCCCACCTTAGATTCGAAATATATCAATTTAGAGCTATTTAAAACCGAACTTGACTTTATAATAAAATAATATATTTAGTTATTCCAAAGGTGCCCCTCTCCTCCCTTATAAAAGGACACCTCCTCCCCCTCTTCCTCACACCACATTGACCCTTCAAGCTCAGCCAAACCCTACCACGTTCTCCTCTGAACTTCCCTAGAGACATTCTAGAGGTTTTGGTCTTCTTCAAAGACCCATTTTAGTGCCTTAAAAGTAGGTCTCAAAGAAGCACTTCAAAGAAGAGGTAAAGCCCATTACTGATTCTTTCATCTTTATTTCTTCTTCCACTTCTTATTCATAGGTTGTTTCATTAAGAAGTAATAACATAAGCATCACTCATATACTGATATGTTATTATAAGTATGAAACAGACCTATTTCACCATCTATCCATCCGACGGAAAAAGGAATCACCGCGCGTGCGTACATACGGAATACCTTCTCCACGCCGTGGT
Source organism: Viscum album (assembly GCA_963277665.1). Taxonomy (NCBI): domain Eukaryota; kingdom Viridiplantae; phylum Streptophyta; class Magnoliopsida; order Santalales; family Viscaceae; genus Viscum; species Viscum album. Next base: position 1,427,005,373 of record OY728125.1, read on the forward strand.
CTAATCTATTTTCCACCACCACCTTACTTGGATGGGTATAATGGTGTATATAATGACTATATATGACTATTATAAAGTGATATTAATTCTGAAATAGTATACATACACTCCAATACAATTCCACGATCATAGGAATGATATCATCACTCGTGCGTACGTACGGAATACCGTCTCCACGATGTGATGCAACTCGTTCTACATGATCTTCATTTCATAATGATTATATAAATGAATTGAATGAATGAATATGATATATATTACACTAATACCATTCTGGAAATGAGGTATCTATAACCTAAAGAAAAACAATAAGAATTTATTTGACAAAAAACGCATAAGAACAAAAAGTTATAAACACCCGAATAACAAGTAGCAATGAAATATTACTACTAAGAGGATAAGAATATGACCATATATGATATCAAAAAAATAAGTATGATTATGGAATAATTAAATAACATTATTTAAATCATTATTCAGGTGGTTCGGACACTTACAAAGTAAGTCGGACCTAAGGTAAGGGAAATATCACAATCTCATTTTTATCCGAGATTGTTTATTATTTGAAATTTACTGGGGTGTATTTTATCATCCACATCCATGTTTCAACAATATGTAACATTTATTCCATCCACCTACAATTGTTTAAATCCAATTTTACCCTTCGGTGAGTTTTTAGTAAAATATATGAAAGGAATCTTTTGTCATTTTTCGTATGAGGTACTTTTTGACTTTTCTGACAAAAGTACGAGAAGAATGTTTTTTTTAAATTAAACGGCACGAACAGATTTTTACGGTTTTATAAAGCCTTATTTTCATGAAGCTTCCTCCAAAATATTTCATGACTATTTTCAATAAAATATCTTTCTTTTAAAATTGCATGATGTTTTGTGAAAAGAAATTGATTTTGAAGAAGAAATGATATTTTCCTCAAGAATTCATTTCAAGTGTTTTATCAAAATTATTTTCCATCTAAGATAATAAAGGGTTCCGTTTCTATCCATATTTTTACATTGATTTGACTATTTTGTGATGGAATTATGTTTATGAATTCCTTTATCTTATATGAATGGTTTTATGATGTCATGTTGTTTAAGAATACCATTTTTATTACATGGGTTATGCTATGATGTATGGTTTATGATTTTGTGGCACACATAAGAATGATATCATTATGAGATGGGTGAGGACCTATATCTCCCTCCAATGCATTGGGTAAAGATTTTATATCTCATGAGATGGACATGTCTGGAACGGTGGGTTAAACCGGTTCAGTGAAACAGGACTGAAACGTGGGTGACTCGGTTTAGAAAGGGACTTTGTCCACTAAGATAGTCTTGGCAATGAGTCTTGACTAACAAGAAATGATTCTCTATGATTATGTGTGTATGCCACAAAGTTTCATGTTTTAAGTTATGATTATTGTGATTACATTTCACTCCCATGATTTATCCCATGTTATGAAATTATTATCTCTTTTGCAGGTTAAGATGTGATTGATATTTCTTTTCTTTACCCTTACTGAGCATTTGAGCTCACCCTTTTGTATGTTTTCTTTCCCCATGTCAGGAAGAAGGTTATTAAGTAGGATATGCCAAAAAGGGACTCTAGATATGATGAAATAAGTGGGAGGCAAAGTTGATTCTTTATGAACCAGTTGTTTATGTTTCCCAGTTTCTAAAGACACTTTACCTATACGGTCCTTTCGTGATTTTGTTATATGTTGTAATAAGTATGCTTCAATTTTGAAGTATTAACAGTGTATGTAATGTATGGGTCGTTATAGTTGGTATCAGAGGAAAGGTATAGTCATCATTTGGAAACTAGGATGTGAAAGCCTTAGTAAGAACCCTAAGGATAAGTCTAAGCATAGAACACAATCTTAGTGTTTTAGAAATGGCCATGAATAACCTAGGATAAGACCTTAAGTGTGAAATTTTATTCGTGATTATGTGGTTTTCCTATTATAATTAGTGTTGCTCACACTATTCTTCTTGGTTTTAGTCAATGGCTGGAACCTGAGGGAATCGTGTTAATGCGGAATGCGATGAGCAATGCAATGATTGTCCCCCTGAGCAACAAAACGTTATGGGAGCTGGAATGCAAAATCTTGTAGCCAGGCTCACACAACTTTCTCAAGCTATGAATCATGCAGGACATCCAAACGAGAAAAGGAAGGAGCAACATTCTGTTGAATCCTTCATGAGGCAGCGTCCACCTTCTTTCAGCGGGTCTACTGATCCATTAGTTGTTGAACAATGGATTAGTACTACTGAAAAGATATTTTCAGTTCTTCAATGTTCTGAACATGACAAAGTCATCCTAGTAGTGTATCGTTTGGAAGGAGATGTTGATCAATGGTGGAATCTTATTAAGAATACGAGGCAAAGAGATGAAATTGAGTCCATGGAATGGGACGAGTTCAAGAACATATTTTTCAATAAGTACTTCCCTCGTATTCTCCGAACAAAGATGGAGAAAGAGTTTCTTGAACTGAAGCAAAAGGATGATGAATCTATTGGTACCTATGAAGCAAATTTTACAAGACTTGCATGGTACGCATCTGGTATTATTATCCAACCTGAGAGTAAGATCGATCGGTTCTTTAGTGGCTTAAAACCAAGTCTTCGAAGGGCGTTAGACATAAGGGACTTCAATAGCTATGAGGAAATCATTCGATGTGCTCTCAAAGTCGAGATGGAGATTGGAGTAACCTATCAGTCATATGGGTTTGATAAGAAGAGGAAAATGGAATTCAAAGGAAAATCTAAAGAGCACACTGAAAAGAAGATGAGCTTTCCCTTATGCTCAATGTGTTGAAAGAAACATGGAGGGAGTTGTCTTAATGGGACAAGTAAATGTTTCAAATGTGGAAAGGAAGGTCATCGGGCATTTGAATGCCGCGATGATGGGAAGAAGATGTCTAATGATGCAAACAAAGGAAGGGATACACAGAATGAACCTACTACACTTCAATGTTTCAAGTGCAAGGAGATGGGGAATTATGCCAATAAATGCCCTAATCCAAGGGTTGATGATGATGGTCGACATCAACAAACTCTTAAGGCTAAAGACAAAGGAAAGTCACATGCAATTTCTATCAGTGATGTGGAGTACGACAACGATGTGGTGAAAGGTACACTTACCATCAACTCTAAAGTAGAAAATGTTTTATTTGATTCTGGATCCACCCACTCTTTTATTTCTGAAGATTTTTCTAAGGGTATCATAGTATTACCTCAACAATTAGATGTTGAGTTAGCTGTGACAACACCTAATGGCACAACAGTCGCATCAAAAGTTTATAATTCTTCTCCGATCGATGTTTGTGGGAAAGTGCTTCCTGCAAATCTTGTGATCCTTCCTATAGTGTAATTTGTTGTGATTCTTGGCCTGGATTGTCTTTCTTTATATGGATCTCATATCAATTGCCAAAGAAGGGAAGTCACATTTCATATTCCAGATCAATCTATGATCGTCTATCAATGAAAGGAAGAACATAACCTTCCAGTGGAAATTTCTTCCATCTTATGGGTCTTGATTCCACTAAATGAAGGTTATTTATCTCAAATGGTTGGTGAGAAACTCACGATTAAGAATATCCCCATTGTACGGGAGTTTGATGATGTCTTTCCGGAGGAATTACTGGGACTTCCACCAAATCCTAAAGTTGAGTTCTCAATAGAACTCGTACCGGGTGCTTTGCCTATTTCAAAGACACCTTATAGAATGGCCCCAATTGAGTTGCAGGAATTGAAGAAGCAACTCCAAGAGAATCCTGATAAGGGATTCATACGCCCTAGTGCATCACCTTGGGGAGCACTTGTTCTATTTGTTAAGAAGAAAGATGGATCAATGAGACTCTGCATTGATTATCAAGAACTTAACAAGATCACTATCAAGAACAAATATCCTCTCCCACGCATTGATGACTTATTTGACCAACTATGTGGAGCTCAATACTTTTCCAAGATTTATCTTCATTCAGGGTATCATCAATTAAGGGTCAAAAGGGAGGATATACCAAAGACGTCTTTCCGTACAAGGTATGGACACTATGAATTTATAGTGATTCCATTTGGTCTTACTAATGCCCCTGCTATCTTCATGGATCCGATGAATAGAGTCTTTAGAGACTATCTTGATCAATTTGTGGTAGTTTTTATAGACGATATTCTTGTCTATTCAAAGAGCAAGGAAGAACATGAAGATCACTTGAGAATTATATTGAAGACCCTGAGAAAGGAGAAGATTTGTACCAAATTTACCAAGTGTGAATTTTGGCTTCAAAAAGTTGCATTTTTGGGTCACATAATCTCAAAAGAGGGGATATCTGTGGATCCAGCAAAAACAGAGGTTATCGAAAGATGGTCGAGACCAACAACAGTAACTGATATCCGATGTTTTCTTGGTTTGGCTGGATATTATCGACGTTTTGTGAAAGATTTTTCACGATTATCTAATCCACTCACCAAGTTGAATCAGAAAGGAGTTAAGTTTGTTTGGACGGAGGAATGTGAAGAGAATTTAAAGGAGTTGAAAAGAAGGTTATCCAGTGAACCTGTGCTCACACTTCCCTGTAGTGGAGAAAGGTTTGTGATCTATAGTGATGCATCCAAGAAGGGATTGGGGTGTGTTCTTATGCAAAATGATATGGTGATAGCTTATGCCTCATGACAGTTGAAAATCCATGAGCAAAATTACCCAACACATGATTTGGTGTTAGCTGCGGTAATCTTTGAATTAAAGATTTGGAGGCATTACCTTTATGGTGAAAGGTGTGATATTTATACTGATCATAAAAGTTTAAAGTATATTTTCACACAAAAGGAGCTGAATATGCGTCAAAGAAGATGGTTGGAGCTGATTAAGGATTACGACTGCTCAATCCATTACCACCCTGGGAAAGCAAACAAGGTGGCAGATGCATTAAGTTGACAAGACCATGCCAGTTTATCCATGATGAGGATCACAAAAGATCCAATATTTATGGATTTACAAAGGATGGATCTTGGAATTATAATGGAAGGGGAAAAATCTTATCTTTCTCAAATGAATGTTCAACCATCTATACATGTGAAGATTAAAGAGGCATAGAAAGAAGATGTCGAGTTACAAAAGAAGGTGAGAAATGTTCCTGAATTCAACCTTGATTGTGATGGGATAATAAAGCTAAGGAATTGGGTTTGTGTTCCCCCCATCCCCGAATTAAAGAAGGAGCTGTTGGATGAGGCTCATAGTTCTTCATTCTCAATTCATCCTGGAAGCACGAAGATGTATAGGGATCTGAAAGAGTACTTCTGGTGGGATGGAATGAAAAGAGATGTTGCTGAATATGTCTCTCGATGCTTGGTTTTTCAACAAGTTAAAGCTGAGAGACAGAAGTCTAAGGGGATGTTACAACCATTACCCATACCCGAATGGAAGGGGAAAACATCACTATGGACTTTGTCACAGGACTTCCTAAAACATCCAAAGGCAATAATGCTATTTGGGTCATAGTTGATCGTCTTACAAAGTCTGCACACTTCATTGCTATTAGAGAGGATTTCTCCCTGGATCAGCTTGCCAGGATATATGTAAAGGAAGTGGTAAGATTGCATGGAGTACCACTTTCTATTATATCTGAACGGGATCTGAGATTTTCCTCGAAGTTCTGGAGAAGTCTTCAGCATACTCTGGACACAAAGTTGAGTTTCAGCACTGCTTATCATCCTCAGACAGACGGGCAGTCTGAGAGAACAATTCAAACCCTAGAATATATGTTGAGAGCTTGCTCTATGGATTTCAAAGGTGGTTGGGATCAACACCTACCTTTGGTGGAATTTTCTTATAATAATATCTTTCACTCCAGTATTCAGATGGCTCCTTATGAAGCTCTCTATGGAAGGAAATGCAGGACTCCAACTTGCTGGGATGAAGTTGGGAAAAGAAAGCTATTAGGACCTGATCTCGTTGAGGAAATGACAGAAAAGGTCAGATCTATTCAACAACACATAAGAGCAGCTCAGAGTCGACAAAAAAGCTATGCCGACAACCGATGAAAGGACCTAAAGTTTGAAGGGGTGATAAAGTGTTCTTACGGATATCTCCCTGGAAGAGGGTTATGAGATTTGGAAAGAAGGGGAAGTTGAGCCCTAGATATATCGGTCCTTTTGAAATACTGGATTGTGTTGGGAAGGTAGCTTACCGATTGGCGCTTCCACTGAATCTCTCTCAAGTTCACGATTTTTTCCATGTATCTCTCCTGAGAAAGTACATACCTGATCCTTCACATGTACTCAGCTCAGAAGTTGTACCGCTGGAGCAAGATCTTTCTTATAAAGAACAACCGATAGAGATTCCGGATCGTAGCGAAAAAGTCCTACGAAACAAGACCACTCGATTGGTGAATGTTTTATGGAGGAACCACCAATTAGAAGAAGCTACATGGGAGCTTGAGGATATGATGAGGGAGAGGTATCCTCATCTGTTTGTTACAAAGTGACGAATTTCGAAGGCGAAATTCATTTTAAGGGGGGTAGAATGTAACACCCGAGATTTTTATGTTATATAAATCATCAAAGGAATCTTTTTCTACGCAATACTTGCTTGGCTTGCTTTAAATGAAATCGCGACCTTCCTCGATAGCTTGCGTCGTACGCAATACCGAGTTTCACTAAACAACGATATGCTATTAAAATATTATTAAAACTAGCCGTTATGAATAGTAATAACCACTTTTTGAAATTTAATAAATTTTATTTTTCAAAATGGACTTCATTTTTGGATTCAGAATATCGAAATTAGCCTAGGGTGAAATTTTGGTATTTTTCTGAAAACTTTCAATTTTTGATGAATAGTGAAACCACTAAGTGGTAGTTAAAAAACTGAATTTTTCATAAAACTTAATTTTACCGCTTCTGTGAATGGAAATTCGAAAATCCGAGAGACACGGTTAATATCAAGGACTAAAATGTGGTTCAATGAGATGAAAATAATTTTTGGTGAATAGTAACTTTTTACTTTTTTTTACCGCGGTTAATAGTAAATAGGGTAACTAAGGGTAAATATGATATTACTATTACCCTAACACATGTCCTAATTCTATTGGATAAGTGTAATTCGACCAAAAACAACCTTATTAATATAATATGTTCATTTGGGTACACTTGGATTAGATTATGACATTTAATATTATTTTATTTTATGAATAGTTAAAATAGTTAAAATCAAAGTTTAATAACTAAAACATTTTTAATATGGGGTTATACCTAAGATAAATTCGTCTATAAATATTCATTAGAAATATAAAATGATTTCCTACATAATGGTATTTTATTTGTAATTTTTAGACATTAAATAATTTAATTTATTTATGACACAATGATGATGCAGTAATTATCTTATTAATGAAATATTGACATAATTGATGTTATAAACACCATAATAAATGAAATTTGAGACTTTTTATGAATCCCACTAATTTTCTAGGTTAATATGACATGTTAATATTGATTTAATTAACTTGGTTCGAACTAGTACATCTGTTATGATTTTCACAAAAATCAATTACTAAATAGTGTCAAAATTGACATAAAATAGTTTTTAAAACAAATATTATTTTAGTAATTGTTATTTTATTCCTAAAAATCTAAGGTTCGGCCAAATGACTTAGATAAGGTTCTATATATTAATAATAAACAAATTGGGGTTCTTTTGGTTGCTTATAGTAAGTTTATTAACCTTATAATATAAGAACACAAGAAGACATGGTAAAAGTAAAATTATTTAACGTAATGTTAAATCTAAATGATAAGGTTAAAATAGGAACCAAAACTTGTCTAAATTCTATTGGATGAGATTATTTCGACCCATCCCCACCTTAGCTTCTAAATATATAAATTTGGAGCTATTTAAAACCGAACTTGACTTTATAATAAAATAATATTTTTAGTTATTCCAAAGGTGCCCCTCTCCTCCCTTATAAAAGGATACCTCCTCCCCCTCTTCCTCACGCCACATTGAGCCTTCAAGCTCGGCCAACCCCTGACACTTTCTCCTCTCCACTTCCCTAGAGACATCCTAGAGGTTATGGTCTTCTTCAAAGACCCATTTTAGTGCCCGAAAAGGAGGTCTCAAAGAAGCACTTCAAAGAAGAGGTAAAGCCCATTACCGATTCTTTCATCTTTATTTCTTCTTCCACTTCTTCTTCTTAGGTTGTTTCATTATGAAGTAATAACGTCAGTATCACTCATATACCGATATGTTATTATAAGTATGAAACAACCCTATTTCACCATCTATCCATCCTACGGAAAAAGAAATCACCGCGCGTGCGTACGTACGGAATACCGTCTCCACGCTGTGGTGTAATCTATTTTCCACCACCACCTTACATGGATGGGTATAATGGTGTATATAATGACTATATATGACTATTATAAAGTGATACTGATTCTGAAATAATATACATACACTCCAATACAATTCCACGATCATAGGAACGATATCATCACTCGTGCGTACGTAAGGAATATCGTCTCCACGATGTGATGCGACTCGTTCTACATGATCTTCATTTCATAATGATTATATATTGGAATTGAATGAATGAATATGATATATATTACACTAATACCTTTCTGGAAATGAGGTATCTATAACCTAAAGAAAAAGAATAAGAATTTATTCGACAAAACATGCATAAGAACAAAAAGTTATAAACACCCGAATAACAAGTAGCAATGAAATATTACTACTAAGAAGCTAAGAATATGACCATATATGATATCAAAAAAAATAATTATGATTCTGGAATAAGTCAATAAAATTATTTAAATCATTATACAGGAGGTTCGGACACTTACAAAGCAAGTCGGACCTAAGGTAAGGGAAATATCACAATCTCATTTTTATCCGAGATTGTTTATACTTTGAAATTTACTAGGGTGTATTTTATCATCCATATCCATGTTTCAGCAATATGTAATATTAATTCCATCCACCTACAATTGTTTAAATCCAATTTTACCCTTCGGTGAGTTTTTAGTAAAATACATGAAAGGAATCTTTTGTCATTTTTCGTACGAGGTACTTTTTGACTTTTCTGACAAAAGTATGAGAAGAATATTTTTTTTAACTTAAACGACACGAATGGATTTTTACGGTTTTATAAAGCCTTATTTTCATGAAGCTTCCTCCAAAAGATTTCATGACTATTTTCAATAAAATCTCTTTCTTTTAAAATTGCATGATGTTTTGTGAAAAGAAATTGATTTTGAAGAAGAAAGGATATTTTCCTCAAGAATTCATTTCAAGTGTTTTATCAAAATTATTTTCCATCTATGATAATAAAGGGTTCTGTTTCTATCCATATTTTTACATTTATTTGACTATGTTGTGATGGAATTATGTTTATGAATTCCTTTATCTTATATGAATGGTTTTATGATGTCATGTTGTTTAAGAATACCATTTTTATTACATGGGTTATGCTATGATGTATGGTTTATGATTTTGTGGCACACATAAGAATGATATCATTATGAGATGGGTGGGACCTATATCTCCCTCCAATGCATTGGGTAAAGATTTTATTTCTCATGAGATAGACATGGCTGGAACGGTAGGTTATACTAGTTCAGTGAAACAGGACTGAAACGAGGGTGACTCAGTTCAGAAAGGGACTTTGTCCACTAAGATAGTCTTGGCAATGAGTCTTAACTAACAAGAAATGATTCTCTATGATTATGTGTGTGTGCCACAAAGTTTCATGTTTTATGTTATGATTATTGTGATTACATTTCACTGCCATGATTTATCCCATGTTATGAAATTATGATCTCTTTTGCAGGTTAAGATGTGATTGATATTTCTTTTGTTTACCCTTACTGAGCATTTGAGCTCACCCTTTTGTATGTTTTCTTTCCCCAGGTCAGGAAGAAGGTTATTAAGTAGGATATGCCAAAAAGGGACTCTAGATATGATGAAATAAGTGGGAGGCAAAGTTGATGCTTTATGAACCAGTTGTTTATGTTTCCCAGTTTCTAAAGACACTATACCTATACGGTCCTTTCGTGGTTTTGTTATATGTTGTAATAATTATTCTTCAATTTTGAAGTATTAACAGTGTATTTAAAGTATGGGTCGTTATAGTTTGTATCAGAGGAAAGGTATAGTCAACCTTTGGAAACTAGGATGTGAAAGCCTTAGTAAGAACCCTAAAGATATGTCGAAGCATAGAACACAATCTTAGTGTTTTAGAAATGGCCATGAATAACCTAGGATAAGACCTTAATTGTGAAATTTTATTCTTGATTATGTGGTTTTCCTATTATAATTAGTGTTTCTCACACTATTCTTCTTGGTTTTAGTCAATGGCTGGAACCCGAAGGAATCGTGTTAATGCGGAATGCGACGGGCAATGAAATGATTTTCCCCCTGAGCAACCAAACGTTATGGGAGCTGGAATGCAAAATCTTGTAGCCATGCTCACACAACTTTCTCAATCTATGAATCATTCAGGACTTCCAAATGAGCAAAGGAAGGAGCAACATTCTGTTGAATCCCTCATGAGGCAGCGTCCACCTTCTTTCAGCGGGTCTACTGATCCATTAGTTGATGAACAATGGATTAGTACTACTAAAAAGATATTTTCAGTTCTTAAATGTTCTGAACATGATAAAGTCATCCTAGCAGTGTATCGTTTGGAAGGAGATGCTGATCAATGGTGGAATCTTATTAAGAATACGAGGTAAAGAGATGAAATTGAGTCCATGGAATGGGACGAGTTCAAGAACATATTTTTCAATAAGTACTTCCCTCGTATTCTCCAAACAAAGTTGGAGAAAGAGTTTCTTGAACTGAAGCAAAAGGATGATGAATCTGTTGGTACCTATGAAGCAAATTTTACAAGAATTGCAAGGTACGCATCTGGTATTATTATCCAACATGAGAGTAAGATCGATCGGTTCTTTAGTGGCTTAAAACCAAGTCTTCGAAGGGCGTTAGCCATAAGGGACTTCAATAGCTACGAGGAAATCGTTCGATGTGCTCTCAAAGTCGAGATGGAGATTGGAGTAACCCATCAGTCATATGGGTTTGATAAGAAGAGGAAAATGGAATTCAAAGGAAAATCTAAAGAGCACACTGAAAAGAAGATGAGATTTACCTTATGCTCAAAGTGTGGAAAGAAACATGGAGGTAGTTGTCTTAAAGGGACAAGTAAATGTTTCAAATGTGGAAAGGAAGGTCATCAGGCATTTGAATGCCGCGATGATGGGAAGAAGATGTCTAATGATGCAAACAAAAGTAGGGATACACAGAATGAACCTACTACACATCAATGTTTCAAGTGCAAGGAGATGGGTCATTATGCCAATAAATTCCTTAATCCAAGGGTTGATGATGATGGTCGACGTCAACAAACTCTTAAGGCTAAAGACAAATGAAAGTCACATGCAATTTCTATCAGCGATGTGGAGTATGATAACGATGTGGTGAAAGGTACACGTACCATCCACTCTAAAGTAGCAATTGTTTTATTTGATTCTGGATCCACCCACTCTTTTATTTCTGAAGAATTTTCTAAGGGTATCACCGTATTACATCAACAATTAGATGTTGAGTTAGCTATGACAACACCTAATGGCACAATAGTCGCATCAAAAGTTTATAATTCTTCTCCGATCGAAGTTTGTGGGAAAGTGCTTCCTGCAAATCTTGTGATACTTCCTATAGTGGAATTTGATGTGATTCTTGGCATGGATTGGCTTCCTTTATATGGAGCTCATATCAATTTCCAAATAAGGGAAGTCACATTTCATATTCCAGATCAATCTATGATCGTCTATCAATGCAAGGATGAACATAACCTTCCAGTGGAAATTTCTTCCATCTTATGGGTTTTGATTCCGCTAAATGAAGGTTATTTATCTCAAATGGTTGGTGATAAACTCACGATTAAGAATATGCCCATTGTACGGGAGTTTGATGATGTCTTTCCGGATGAATTACCGGGACTTCCACCAAATCGTGAAGTTGAGTTCTCAATAGAACTCGTACCGGGTGCTTTGCCTATTTCAAAGACACCTTATAGAATGACCCCAATTGAGTTGCAGGAATTGAAGAAGCAACTCCAAGAGAATCTTGATAAGGGATTCATACGCCCTAGTGTGTCACCTTGGGGAGCACTTGTTCTATCTGTTAAGAAGAAAGATGGATCAATGAGACTCTGCATTGATTATCGAGAACTTAACAAGATCACTATGAAGAACAAATATCCTCTCCCACACATTGATGACTTATTTGAACAACTACGCGGAGCTCAATACTTTTCCAAGATTGATCTTCGTTCAGGTTATCATCAATTAAGGGTCAAAAGGGAGGATATACCAATGACGGCTTTCCATACAAGGTATGGACACTATGAATTTATAGTGATGCCATTTGGTCTTACTAATGCCCCTGCTATCTTCATGGATCTAATGAATAGAGTTTTTAGAGACTATCTTGATCAATTTGTGATAGTCTTTATAGACGATATTCTTGTCTATTCAAAGAGAAAGTAAGAACATGAAGACCAATTGAGAATTATATTGAAGACCCTGAGAAAGGAGAAGCTTTATGCCAAATTTACCAAGTGTGAATTTTGGCTTCAAAAAGTTGCATTTTTGGGTCACATAATCTCAAAAGAGGGGATATCTGTGGATCCAGCAAAAATATAGGTTATCGAAAGATGGTCGAGACCAACAACAATAACTAAGATCCGAAGGTTTCTTGGTTTGGCTGGATATTATCGACATTTTGTGAAAGATTTTTCACGATTATCTAATCCACTCACCAAGTTGACTCGGAAAGGGGTTAAGTTTGTTTGGACGGAGGAATGTGAAGAGAATTTCAAGGAGTTGAAAAGAAGGTTATCCAGCGCACCTGTGCTCACACTGCCCTGTAGTGGAGAAAGGTTTGTGATCTATAGTGATGCATCCAAGAAGGGATTGGGGAGTGTTCTTATGCAAAATGATATGGTGATAGCTTATGCCTCACGATAGTTGAAAATCCATGAGCAAAATTACCCAACACATGATTTGGAGTTAGCTGCGGTAATCTTTGCATTAATGATTTGGAGGAATTACCTTTATGGTGAAAGGTGTGATATTTATACTGATCATAAAAGTTTAAAGTATAATTTCACACCAAAGGAGCTGAATATGCGTCAAAGAATATGGTTGGAGCTGATTAAGGATTACGACTGCTCAATCCATTACCACCCTGGGAAAGCAAACAAGGTGGCGGATGCATTAAGTCGACAAGACCATGCCAGTTTATCCATGATGAGGATCACAAAAGATCCAATATTTATCGATTTACAATGGATGGATCTTGGAATTATAATGGAATGGGAAAAATCTTATCTTTCTCAAATGAATGTTCAACCATCTATACATGTGAAGATTAAAGAGGCACAGAAAGAAGATGTCGAGTTACAAAAGAAGGTGAGAAATGTTCCTGAATTCAACCTTGATTGTGATGGGATAATAAAGTTAAGGAATCGGGTTTGTGTTCCTCCCATCCCCGAATTAAAGAAGGAGCTGTTGGATGAGGCTCATAGTTCTTCATTCTCAATTCATCCTGGATGCACGAATATGTATAGGGATCTGAAAGAGTACTTCTGGTGGGATGGCATGAAAAGAGATGTTGCTGAATATGTCTCTCAATGCTTGGTTTGTCAACAAGATAAAGATGAGAGACAGAAGTCTAAGGGGATGTTACAACCATTACACATACCTGAATGGAAGTGGGAAAACATCACTATGGACTTTGTCACAGGACTTCCTAAAACATCCAAAGGCAATAATGCTATCTGGTTCATAGTTGATCGTCTTACAAAGTCTGCACACTTCATTGCTATTAGAGAGGATTTCTCGCTGGATCATCTTGCCAGGATATAAGTAAAGGAAGTGGTAAGATTGCATGGAGTACCACTTTCAATTATATCTGAACGGGATCCGAGATTTAACTCGATGTTCTGGCGAAGTCTTCAGCATACTCTGGACACAGAGTTGAGTTTCAGCATGCTTATCATCCTCAGACAGACGGGCAGTCTGAGAGAACAATTCAAACCCTAGAAGATATGTTGAGAGCTTGCTCTATGGATTTAAAAGGTGGTTGGGATCAACACCTACCTTTGGTGGAATTTTCTTATAATAATAGCTTTCACTCCAGTAATCAGATGGCTCCTTATGAAGCTCTCTATGGAAGGAAATGCAGGACTCCAACTTGCAGGGATGAAGTTGGGAAAAGAAAGCTATTAGGACTTGATATCGTTGATGAAATGGAAGAAAAGGTCAGATCTATTCAACAACACATAAGAGCTGCTCAGAGTCGACAGAAAAGCTATGCCGACAACTGAAGAAAAGACCTAAAGTTTGAAGTGGGTGATAAAGTGTTCTTACGAATATCTCCCTGGAAGAGGGTTATGAGATTTGGAAAGAAGGGGAAGTTGAGCCCTAGATATATCGGTCCTTTCGAAATACTAGATCGTGTTGGGAAGGCAGCTTACCGATTGGCGCTTCCACCGAATCTCTCTCAAGTTCATGATGTGTTCCATGTATCACTCCTGAGAAAGTACATACCTGATCCTTCACATGTACTCAGCTCAGAAGTTGTACCGCTGGAGCAAGATCTTTCTTATGAAGAACAACCGATATAGATTCTGGATCGTAGCGAAAAAGTCCTACGAAATAAGACCACTCGATTGGTGAAAGTTTTATGGAGGAACCACCAATTAGAAGAAGCTACACGGGAGCTTGAGGATATGATGAGGGAGAGGTATCCTCATCTGTTTGTTACAAAGTGACGAATTTTGAGGGGGAAATTCATTTTAAGGGGGGTAGAATGTAACACCCGAGACATTTATGTAATACAAATCATCAATGGAATATTTTTCTACACAATACTTGCTTGGATTGCTTTACACGAAATCGCGACCTTCCTCGATAGCTTGCGTCGTACGCAATACCGAGTTTCACTAAACACCGATATGCTATTAAAATATTATTAAAACTAGTCGTTATGAATATTAATAACCACTTTTTGAAATTTTATAAATTTTATATTTCAAAATGGACTTCATTTTTGGATTCAGAATATCGAAATTAGCCTATGGTGAAATTTTGGTATTTTTCTGAAAACTTTCAATTTTTTATGAATAGTGAAACCACTAAGTAGTAGTTAAAAAACTGAATTTTTCATAAAACTTAATTTTACCGCTTCTGTGAATGGAATTTCAAAAATCCAAGAGACACGGTTAATATCAAGAACTAAAATGTAGTTCAATGAGATGAAAATAATTTTTGGTGAATAGTAACTTTTTACTTTTTTTTACCGCGGTGAATAGTAAATAGGGTAACTAAGGGTAAATATGATATTACTATTCCCTAACACATGTCCTAATTCTATTGGATAAGTGTAATTCGACCAAAAACAACCTTATGAATATAATATGACCATTTAGGTCCACTTGGATTAGATTATGACATTTAATATTATTTTATTTAATGAATAGTTAAAATAGTTTAAATCAAAGACTAGTCACTAAAACATTTTTAATATGCGGTTATACATAAGATAAATTCGACTATAAATATTCATTAGAAAGATAAAAAGATTTCCTACATAATGGTATTTTAGTTTTAATTTTTAGACATTAAATAATTTAATTTATTTTTGACACAATGATAATGCAGTAATTTTCTTATTAATGAAATATTGACATAATTGATGTTATAAACACCATAATAAATGAAATTTGAGACTTTTTATGAATCCCACTAATTTTCTAGGTTACTATGACATGTTAGTAGTGATTTAATGAACTTGGTTCGAACTAATAATTCTGTTATGATTTTTACAAAAATCAATTACTAAATAGTGTCAAAATTGACATAAAATAGTTTTTAAAACAAATATTATATTAGTAATTGTTATTTTATTCCTAAAAATCTAAGGCTAGGCCAAATGACTTAGATAAGGTTATATATATTAATAATAAACAAATTGGGGTTCGTTTGGCTGCTTATAGTTAGTTTATTAACCTTATACTATAAGAACACAAGAAGACATGGTAAAAGTAAAATTATTTAACTTAATGTTAAATCTAAATGATAAGGTTAAAATAGGAACCTAAACTTGTATAAATTCTATTGGTTGAGAGGATTTAGACCCATCCAAACCTTAGCTTCGAAATATATCAATTTGGAGCTATTTAAAACCAAAATTGACTTTATAATAAAATAATATTTTTAGTTATTCCAAAGGTGCCCCTCTCCTCCCTTATAAAAGGACAACTCCTCCCCCTCTTCCTCACACCACATTGAGCCTTAAAGCTCGGCCAACCCCTGCCACTTTCTCCTTTCCACTTCCCTAGAGACATCCTAGAGGTTCTGGTCTTCTTCAATGACCCATTTTAGTGCCCTAAAAGGAGGTCTCAAAGAAGCACTTCAATGAAGAGGTAAAGCCCATTACCGATTCTTTCATCTTTATTTCTTCTTCCACTTCTTCTTCTTAGGTTGTTTCATTATGAAGTAATAACGTCAGTATCACTCATATAATGATATGTTATTATAAGTATGAAACATACCTATTTCACCATCTATCCATCCTACGGAAAAAGAAATCACTGCGCCTGCGTACGTACGGAATACCGTCTCCACGCCGTGGTGTAATCTATTTTCCACCACCACCTTACTTGAATGGGTATAATGGTGTATATAATGACTATATAAGACTATTATAAAGTGATACTGATTCTGAAATAGTATAAATACACTCCAATACAATTCCACGATCATAGGAACGATATCATCACTCGTGCGTACGTACGGAATACCGTCTCTACGATGTGATGCGACTCGTTCTACATGATCTTCATTTCATAATGATTATATAAATGAATTGAATGAATGAATATGATATATATTACACTAATAACATTCTGGAAATGAGGTATCTATAACCTAAAGAAAAAGAATAAGAATTTATTCGACAAAACACGCATAAGAACAAAAAGTTATAAACATCCGAATAACAAGTAGCAATGAAATATTACTACTAAGAAGCAATGAATATGACCATATATGATATCAAAAAAATAAGTATGATTCTGTAATAAGTCAATAACATTATTTAAATCATTATACAGGAGGTTCGGACACTTACAAAGCAAGTCAGACCTAATGTAATGGAAATATCACAATCTCATTTTTATCCGAGATTGTTTATACTTTGAAATTTACTAGGGTGTATTTTATCATCCACATCCATGTTTCAAAAATATGTAATATTAATTCCATTCACCTAAAATTGTTTAAATACAATTTTACCCTTTGGTGAGTTTTTAGTAAAAGATATGAAAGGAATCTTCTGTCGTTTTTCATACGAGGTACTTTTTGACTATTCCGACAAAAGTACGAGAAGAATGTTTTTTTAACTTAAACGGCACGAACGGATTTTTACGGTTTTATAAAGCCTTATTTTCATGAAGCTTCCTCCAAAATATTTCATGACTATTTTCAATAAAATCTCTTTCTTTTAAAATTGCATGAGGTTTTGTGAAAAGAAATTGATTTTGAAGAAGAAAGGATATTTTCCTCAAGAATTCATTTCAAGTGTTTTACCAAAATTATTTTCCATCTAAGATAATAAAGGGTTCTGTTTCTATCCATATTTTTACATTGATTTGACTATGTTGTGATGGAATTATGTTTATTAATTCCTTTATCTTATATGAATGGTTTTATGATGTCATGTTGTTTAAGAATCCCATTTTTATTACATGGGTTATGCTATGATGTATGGTTTATGATTTTGTGGCACACATAAGAATGGTATCATTATGAGATGGGTGGTACCTATATCTCCCTCCAATTCATTTGGTAAAGATTTTATATCTCATGAGATAGACATGTCTGGAACGGTAGGTTATACTGGTTCAGTGAAACAGGACTGAAACGAGGGTGACTCGGTTCAGAAAGGGACTTTGTCCACTAAGATAGTCTTGGTAATGAGTCTTGATTAACAAGAACTGATTCTCTATGATTATGTGTTTATGCCACAAAGTTTCATGTTTTAAGTTATGATTATTGTGATTACATTTCACTGCCATGATTTATCCCATGTTGTGAAATTATGATCTCTTTTGCAGGTTAAGATGTGATTGATATTTCTTTTGTTTACCCTTACTGAGCATTTGAGCTCACCCTTTTGTATGTTTTATTTCCCCAGGTCAGGAAGAAGGTTATTAAGTAGGATATGCCAAAAAGGGACTCTAGATATGATGAAATAAGTGGGAGGCAATGTTTATGCTTTATGAACCAGTTGTTTATGTTTCCCAGTTTCTAAAGACACTATACCTATACGGTCTTTTCATGGTTTTGTTATATGTTTTAATAAGTATGCTTCAATTTTGAAATATTATTAGTGTATGAAAGTATGGATCGTTATAGTTGGTATCAGAGGAAAGGTATAGTCAACCTTTGGAAACTAGGATGTGAAAGCCTTAGTAAGAACCCTAAGGATAAGTCTAAGCAAAGAACACAATCTTAGTGTTTTATAAATGGCCATGAATAACCTAGGATAAGACCTTAAGTGTGAACTTTTATTATTGATTATGTGGTTTTCCTATTATAATTAGTATTGCTCACACTATTCTTCTTGGTTTTAGTAAATGGCTGGAACCCGAAGGAATCGTGTTAATGCGGAATGCGACGGGCAATGCAATGATTGTCCCCCTAAGCAGCCAAACGTTATGGGAGCTGGAATTCAAAATCTTGTAGCCATGCTCACACAACTTTCTCAAGCTATGAATCATGAAAGACTTCCAAACGAGCAAAGGAAGGAGCAACATTCTGTTGAATCCTTCATGAGGAAGCATCCACCTTCTTTCAGCAGTTCTACTGATCCATTAGTTGCTGAACAATGGATTAGTACTACTGAAAAGATATTTTCAGTTATTCAATGTTCTGAACATGATAAAGTCATCCTATCAGTGTATCGTTTGGAAGAAGATGCTGATCAATTGTGGAATCTTATTAATATTACGAGGCAAAGAGATGAAATTGAGTCCATGGAATGGGACGAGTTCAAGAACTTATTTTTCAATAAGTACTTCCCTCGTATTCTCCGAACAAAGATGGAGAAATAGTTTCTTGAACTGAAGAAAAAGGATGATGAATCTGTTGGTACCTACGAAGCAAATTTTACAAGACTTCCAAGGTACGCTTATGGTATTATTATCCAACCTGAGAGTAAGATCGATCGGTTCTTTAGTGGCTTAAAACCAAGTCTTCGAAGGGCGTTAGCCATAAGGGACTTCAATAGCTACGAGGAAATCGTTCGATGTGATCTCAAAGTCGAGATGGAGATTGGAGTAACCCATCAGTCATATGGGTTTGATAAGAAGAGGAAAATGGAATTCAAAGGAAAATCTAAAGAGCACACTGAAAAGAAGATGAGCTTTCCCTTATGCTCAAATTGGGGAAAGAAACATGGAGGGAGTTGTCTTAAAGGGAAAAGTAAATGTTTCAAATGTGGAAAGGAAGGTCATCTGGCATTTTAATGCCGCGATGATGGGAAGAAGATGTCTAATGATGCAAACAAAGGAAGGGATACACAGAATGAACCTACTACACTTTAATGTTTCAAGTGCAAGGAGATGGGGCATTATGCCAATAAATTCCCTAATCCAAGGGTTGATGATGATGGTCGACATCAACAAACTCTTAAGGCTAAAGACAAAGGAAAGTCACATGCAATTTCTATCAGTGATGTGGAGTACGATAACGATGTGGTGAAAGGTACACTTACCATCCACTCTAAAGTAGAAAATGTTTTATTTGATTCTGGATCCACCCACTCTTTTATTTCTGAATAATTTTCTAAGGGTATCACCGTATTACCTCAACAACTAGATGTTGCGTTAGCTGTAACAACACCTAATGGCACAACAGTCGCATCAAAAGTTTATAATTCTTCTCCGATCGAAGTTTGTGGGAATGTTCTTCCTACAAATCTTGTGATCCTTCCTATAGTGGAATTTGATGTGATTCTTGGCATGGATTGGCTTTCTTTATATGGAGCTCATATCAATTTCCAACGAAGGGAAGTCACATTTCATATTCCAGATCAATCTATGATCGTCTATCAATGCAAGGATGAACATAACCTTCCAGTGGGAATTTCTTCCATCTTATGGGTCTTGATTCCACTAAATGAAGGTTATTTATCTCAAATGGTTGGTGAGAAACTCACGATTAGGAATATGCCCATTGTACAGGAGTTTGATGATGTCTTTCCAGAGGAATTACCGGGACTTCCACCAAATCGTGAAGTTGAGTTCTCAATAGAACTCGTACCGGGTGCTTTGCCTATTTCAAAGACACCTTATAGAATGGCCCCAATTGAGTTGCAGGAATTGAAGAAGCAATTTGAAGAGAATCTTGATAAAGGATTCATACGCCCTAGTGCATCACCTTGGGGAGCACCTGTTCTATTTGTTAAGAAGAAAGATGGATCAATGAGACTCTGCATTGATTATCAATAACTTAACAAGATCACTATCAAGAACAAATATCATCTCCCACGCATTGATGACTTATTTGACCAACTACACGGAGCTCTATACTTTTCCAAGATTGATCTTCGTTCAGGGTATCATCAATTAAGGGTCAAAAGGGAGGATATACCAAAGATGGCTTTCCGTACAAGGTATGGACACTACGAATTTATAGTGATGCCATTTGGTCTTACTAATGCCCCTGCTATCTTCATGGATTTGATGAATAGAGTCTTTAGAGACTATCTTGATCAATTTGTGGTAGTCTGTATAGACGATATTCTTGTCTATCAAAGAGAAAGGAAGAATATGAAGATCACTTGAGAATTATATTGAAGACCGTGAGAAAGGATAAGCTTTATGCCAAATTTACCAAGTGTGAATTTTGGCTTCAAAAAGTTTCATTTTTGGGTCACATAATCTCAAAAGAGGGGATATCTGTGGATCCAGCAAAAATAGAGGTTATCGAAAGATTGTCGAGACCAACAACAGTAACTGAGATCCGAATTTTTCTTGGTTTGGCTGGATATTATCGACGTTTTATGAATGATTTTTCACGATTATCTAATCCACTCACCAAGTTGACTCGGAAAGGAGTTAAGTTTGTTTGGACGGAGGAATGTGAAGAGAATTTCAAGGAGCTGAAAAAAAGGTTATCCAGTGCACCTGTGCTCACACTGCCCTATAGTGGAGAAAGGTTTGTGATCTATAGTGAAGCATCCAAGAAGGGATTGGGGTGTGTTCTTATGCAAAATGATATGGTGATAGCTTATGCCTCACGACAGTTGAAAATCCATGAGCAAAATTACCCAACACATGATTTGGAGTTAGCTGCGGTAATCATTGCATTAATGATTTGGAGGCATTACCTTTATGGTGAAAGGTGTGATATTTATACTGATCATAAAGGTTTAAAGTATATTTTCACACAAAAGGAGCTGAATATGCGTCAAAGAAGATGGTTGGAGCTGATTAAGGATTACGACTAGTCAATCCATTACCACCCTGGGAAAGCATACAAGGTGGCAGATGCATTAAGTCGACAAGACCGTGCCAGTTTATCCATGATGAGGATCACAAAAGATCCAATATTTATGGATTTACAGAGGATGGATCTTGGAATTATAATGGAAGGGTAAAAATATTATCTTTCTAAAATGAGTGTTCAACCGTCAATACATGTGAAGATTAAAGAGGCACAGAAATAAGATGTCGAGTTACAAAAGAAGGTGAGAAATGTTCCTGAATTCAACCTTGATTGTGATGGGATAATAAAGTTAAGAAATCAGGTTTGTGTTCCTCCCATCCCCGAATTAAAGAAGGAGCTGCTGGATGAGGCTCATAGTTCTTCATTCTCAATTCATCCTGGAAGCACGAAGATGTATAGGGATCTGAAAGAGTACTTCTGGTGGGATCGCATGAAAAGAGATGTTGCTGAATATGTCTCTCGATGCTTGGTTTGTCAACAAGTTAAAGCTGAGAGACAGAAGTCTAAGGGGAAGTTACAACCATTACCCATAACCGAATGGAAGTGGGAAAACATCACTATAGACTTTGTCACATGACTTCCTAAAACATCCAAAGGTAATAATGCTATCTGGGTCATAGTTGATCGTCTTACAAAGTCTGCACACTTCATTGCTATTAGAGAGGATTTCTCTCTGGATCAGCTTGCCAGGATATATGTAAAGGAAGTGGTAAGATTGCATGGAGTACCACTTTCTATTATATCTGAACGGGATCCGAGATTTACCTCGACGTTCTGGCGAAGTCTTCAGCATACTCTGGACACAGAGTTGAGTTTCAGCACTGCTTATCATCCTCAGACAGATGAGCAGTCAGAGAGAACAATTCAAACCCTAGAAGATATGTTGAGAGATTTCTCTATGGATTTCAAAGGTGGTTGGGATCAACACCTACCTTTGGTGGAATTTTCTTATAATAATAGCTTTCACTCCAGTATTCAGATGGCTCCTTATGAAGCTCTCTATGGAAGGAAATGCAGGACTCCAACTTGCTGGGATGAAGTTGGGAAAAGAAAACTATTAGGACCTGATCTCGTTGATGAAATGGCAGAAAAGGTCAGATCTATTCAACAACACATAAGAGAAGCTCAGAGTCGACAGAAAAGCTGTGCCGACAACCGAAGAAAAGACCTAAATTTTGAAGTGGGTGATAAAGTGTTCTTACAAATATCTTCGTGGAAGAGGGTTATGAGATTTGGAAAGAAGGGGAAGTTGAGCCCTAGATATATCGGTCCTTTCGAAAAACTGGATCGTGTTGGGAAGGTAGCTTACCGATTGGAGCTTCCACCGAATATCTCTCAAGTTCACGATGTGTTCCATGTATCTCTCCTGAGAAAGTACATACCTGATCCTTCACATGTACTCAGCTCAGAAGTTGTACTGCTGGAGCAAGATCTTTCTTATGAAGAACAACCGATATAGATTCTGGATCGTAGTGAAAAAGTCCTACGAAACAAGACCACTCGATTGGTGAAAGTTTTATGGAGGAACCACTAATTAGAAGAAGCTACATGGGAGCTTGAGGATATGATGAGGGAGAGGTATCCTCATCTGTTTGTTACAAAGTGATGAATTTTGAGGGTGAAATTCATTTTAAAGGGGGTAGAATTTAACACCCGAGACTTTTATGTTATATAAATCATCAAAGGAATCCTTTTCTACACAATAATTGCTTGGCTTTCTTTACACGAAATCACGACCTTCCTTGATAGCTTGCGTCGTACGCAATACCGAGTTTCACTAAACAACGATATGCTATTAAAATATTATTAAAACTAGCCGTTATGAATAGTAATAACCACTTTTTTAAATTTTATAAATTTTATTTTTCAAAATGGAATTCATTTTTGGATTCAGAATATCGAAATTAGCCTAGGGTGAAATTTTTGTATTTTTCTGAAAACTTTCAATTTTTGATGAATAGTGAAACCACTAAGTGGTAGTTAAAAAACTGAATTTTTCATAAAACTTAATTTTACCGCTTATGTGAATGGAATTTCGAAAATCTGAGAGACATTGTTAATATCAAGGACTAAAATGTGGTTCAATGAGATTAAAATAATTCTTGGTGAATAGTAACTTTTTACTTTTTTTTACCGCGGTTAATAGTAAATAGGGTATCTAAGGGTAAATATGATATTACTATTTCCCTAACACATGTCCTAATTCTATTGGATAAGTGTAATTCGACAAAAAACAACCTTATGAATATAATATGACCATTTAGGTCCACTTGGATTAGATTATGACATTTAATATTATTTAATTTAATGAATAGTTAAAATAGTTAAAATCAAAGTTTAATAACTAAAACATTTTTAATATGGGGTTATACATAAGATAAATTCGACTATAAATATTCATTAGAAAGATAAAGATATTTCCTACATAATGGTACTTTATTTGTAATTTTTAGACATTAAATAATTTAATTTATTTATGACACAATGATGATGCAGTAATTATCTTATTAATGAAATATTGACATAATTGATGTTATAAACAACATAATAAATGAAATTTGAGACTTTTTATGAATACCACTAATTTTCTAGGTTAATATGACATGTTAGTATTGATTTATTTAACTTGGTTCGAAAAAATAATTCTGTTATGAGTTTCACAAAAATCAATTACTAAATAGTGTCAAAATTGACATAAAATAGTTTTTAAAACAAATATTATATTTGTAATTGTTATTTTATTCCTAAAAAACTAATGTTCTTCCAAATGACTTAGATAAGGTTATATATATTAATAATAAACAAATTGGGGTTCGTTTGGATGCTTATAGTAAGTTTATTAACCTTATAGTATAAGAACACAAGAAGACATGGTAAAAGTAAAATTATTTAACTTAATGTTAAATCTAAATGATAAGGTTAAAATAGGAATCTAAACTTGTCTAAATTCTATTGGATTAGAGTATTTCGACCCATACCCACCTTAGCTTCGACATATATCAATTTGGAGCTATTTAAAACCGAAATTGACTTTATAATAAAATAATATTTTTAGTTATTCCAAAGGTGCCCCTCTCCTCCCTTATAAAAGGACACCTCCTCCCCCTCTTCCTCACACCACATTGAGCCTTCACGCTCGGACAACCCCTTCCACATTCTCCTCTCCACTTCCCTAGAGACATAATATAGGTTTTGGTATTCTTCAAAGACCCATTTTAGTGCCCTAAAAGGAGGTCTCAAAGAAGCACTTCAAAGAAGAGGTAAAGCCCATTACTGATTCTTTCATCTTTATTTCTTATTCCACTTCTTCTTCTTAGGTTGTTTCATTATGAAGTAATAACGTCAGTATAAATCATATACTGATATGTTATTATAAGTATGAAACAAAACTATTTCACCATCTATCCATCCTACGGAAAAAGAAATCACCGCGTGTGCGTACGTACGGAATACCGTCTCCATGCCGTGGTGTAATCTATTTTCCACCACCACCTTACTTGGATGGGTATAATGGTGTATATAATGACTATATATGACTATTATAAAGTGATACTTATTCTTAAATAGTATACATACACTCCAATACAATTCCACGATCATAGGAACGATATCATCACTCGTGCGTACGTACGGAATACCGTCTCCACGTTGTGATGCGACTCGTTCTTCATGATCTTCATTTCACAATGATTATATAAATGAATTGAATGAATTAATATGATATATATTACACTAATAACATTCTTGAAATTAGGTATCTATAACCTAAGGAAAAAGAATTATAATTTATTCGACAAAACACGCATAAGAACAAAAAGTTATAAACACCCGAATAACAAGTAGCAATGAAATATTACTACTATGAAGCTAAGAATATGACCATATATGATATCAAAAAAATAATTATGATTCTGTAATAAGTCAATAACATTATTTAAATCATTATAAAGGAGGTTCGGACACTTACAAAGCAAGTCGGACCTAAGGTAAGGGAAATATCACAATCTCACTTTTATCCAAGATTGTTTATACTTTGAAATTTACTGGGGTGTATTTTATCATCCACATCCATGTTTCTACAATATGTAATATTAATTCCATCCACATACAATTGTTTAAATCCAATTTTACCCTTCGGTGAGTTTTTAGTAAAAGATATGAAAGGAATCTTTTGTCGTTTTTCGTACGAGGTACTTTTTGACTTTTCCGACAAAAGTACGAGAAAAATGTTTTTTTAACTTAAACGACACGAACAGATTTTTACGGTTTTATAAATACGTATTTTCATGAAGCTTCCTCCAAAATATTTCATTACTATTTTCAATAAAATCTCTTTATTTTAAAATTTCATGATGTTTTGTGAAAAGAAATTGATTTTGAAGAATAAAGGATATTTTCCTCAAGAATTCATTTCAAGTGTTTTATCAAAAAAAATTTCCATCTAAGATAATAAAGGGTTACGTTTATATCCATATTTTTACATTGATTTGACTATTTTGTGATGGAATTTTGTTTATGAATTCTTTTATCTTATATGAATGGTTTTATGATGTCATGTTGTTTAAGAATCCCATTTTTATTACATGGGTTATGCTATGATGTATGGTTTATGATTTATTGGCACACATAAGAATGGTATCATTATGAGATGGGTGGGACCTATACCTCCCTCCAATGCATTGGGTAAAGATTTTATATCTCATGAGATAGACATGGCTGGAACGGTAGGTTATACCGGTTCAGTGAAACAGGACTGAAATGAGGGTGACTCGGTTCGGAAAGGGACTTTGTCCACTAAGATAGTCTTGGAAATGAGTTTTGACTAACAAGAAATGATTCTCTATGATTATGTGTGTATGCCACAAAGTTTCGTGTTTTATGTTATGATTATTGTGATTACATTTCACTACCATGATTTATCCCATGTTATGAAATTATGATCTCTTTTGCAGGTTAAGAAGTGATTGATATTTCTTTTGTTTACCCTTACTGAGCATTTGAGCTCACCCTTTTGTATGTTTTCTTTCCCCAGGTCAGGAAGAAGGTTATTAAGTAGGATATGCCAAAAATGGACTCTAGATATGATGACATAAGTGGGAGGGAAATTTGATGCTTTATGAACCAGTTTTTTATGTTTCCCAGTTTCTAAAGACACTATACCTATAGGGTCCTTTCGTGGTTTTGTTATATGTTGTAATAAGTATGCTTCAATTTTGAAGTATTATCAGTGTATATAAAGTATGGGTCGTTATATTAAGATTGTGGGGTAACATGTTATTATGAAATTATTAATAAATACCCATAATCATACCTCATGATTCATGTAACATGTAACCTTCTACTTTAAGAAACACAATTAAATAATGCCTAATTTCAATCGACTTACTGATTGAATAAAATTTCATTATAATAACATTAAAATCCTAAATAAATGTATAAAAAATAGCATCTTCTAATCATTAATAACAAGATAAAGCAGTGTTATAATGTAAAATATTTAGCATAAGTAACTTTAAAAACTCCTCACAATGACATATAACAGGATGTTTTTGTACTTAACGTTAAAATATCTTAATGAAGACAAAATAATGATTATTTGGAATAAAAATAATGTATCTTAGTGGGGAAAATAAATTCTATTTTATCTCATTGTTTCTAGATAAATTTTATATCCAATTTCATTAAGGGTTTTTATGGAAATTTAGTAATTGAAACTACCTAGAAAAATATATCACACCCTCAGGTTCTCACGATATAGTTGGGACAACATATTTGTGATATTATAAAACTTCCATATGATATTATCCATTCTTTATTTTAAACTATATAGTTACCTATGGATTTTATGTTTTTTAGGGCGTATCTTATCTAAATACAAATTGTTGATTATACAACATGTACTATAAAAAATGGGTCATAGAAACACCATCATAATATAAAACATTAAATCAATTTAATAAAAAAATTTCAATAGCCACTATCAAATTCTATAAGGTTTTAATATTTTTTAATTTTTCAATGTCTTAGAACATTGAAACAAAATTGTCTATACTTGGAAATCAAATGAAAATATTGATGAAAATATTAATTTACACTATCCAAAAATAACCATATATAACTTCCAACTCATTAATAAATATTTGCAAGCATGACCGATCTAGTTGGAAGGGGAAATGCTCATTTAGAGGAATGGATTAGAAAACAATAAAAATCAAAATAAATTTAAATGATTATAAATTCTGTAGAATAAAACAAGATTTTTATGATTAATTTAAGGGTTGCATAAAGGGTAGCATAACATTAGTAGGAAGAAGACAAAATCGGGAGTAAGGAAAATTATTTGTTTTATAAAGATGATAACTCATTAATTTATTCATTCAGTTGGTTTATCACACATTTATATGAAATACATCCTAATAAATCTCTAATGATACTATATTTTTTGGAAGAATATAGTTTTCCATCTACTATTGAAATCACTGTTAGAAATGGTATGAGTGACGTTACACCAAATTAATATCTCAATAAATTTTTACTCACAATTTTATCACTAAAATCGGAAAGATATCTATGTTAGTGAATTACTCTAAAATATAAAACTAAATGAAAAAAATATAAATTTTAAAATATTCAAATAAACAAATTAGAATATCCACTGAGAAAAATATTATTTTTACCTAAAAATTCATTGCCATTAAAAATTTTATTTCTAGAATAAATACATAATTTCATAACTTCATCAATAGGAATAAAATCATAAAATAATGATGGAAAATATCAATTATGACACCCTTGATTGAAAAATACACTTCCCAAGATCGTTCATTTATCCTTCCTATAAATACATTATCAAAATATTTTTTGAGGTATCCTCTCCACAATAAATAACGATTACAAATTCCCACAAGGTCTTCAAATTAATATTCTCATGTGTTCTCGAATTAATTTATTTTTCATTTCATTCTAACATGTTCATAGAACTCATACAATGAGTAAGAGTGATTTAAAATAAATCACAAACTAGAGGAATATTTTAGTCAACTCTGACTGAAATCAATTTTATTCTTATATCCAAATATGGTATTTAATGTGGTCTAAAATTTTATGAATCATTTCTAGGAATGAATTAAGATTTCACGGGCTCTTCTCCTTCATTTGAGTTAAGGAAGTAATGTTTCGTTATTAACTACATAACTTATACAATATTTTATGGAATTATTCTAGGATAAATGGTTTAAAAAGTATTTCACTATCATTACTCATATATTGAACTCAACATCCTTCATCAAATATATTCAAACTATATTTAGTATTATGATTTATCAATACATTTTGAACCTAATATGATATTAAATAATTTATTTACATAATTAAAACATGTTTTTATTAGTTTATCTCATAAAATTACAACACTAAAACTATTGCCTATTTTATAATTTAGTTCATTGATAGTTATTAGATATTCTTTATAGATTTGAGTTTGTGTACATCATGATGAACCACTGAACAAACAATGGGTAAGATGAAATGGTCATCTATGAATTATAACCCATCATGAATCAAGGTATTTATGAAATCAGTGTTCCCAAGGATAATTATTTCCTACACTTTGAATGTGTTATCCTACCACACTATGATCATAAAATTAGATAATTGCAACCCAAATATTTCTTATATGGACCCACAACAAATCAAAACCAACTGAAAAAAATTTAATCGATTCATACATGTTATTAATGTAACAATAATAAATGAATAATTATCATCATATATATTAAATATTGAATATTCTAATCAATTATATTATCACTAACAGGGTAATTATCTACAAATTAGTTTCACACAAAATCATTTTTATGACTAATGATATATAGTAAATCTCCATACTTGATCTTAGAAACCACATGAATAAATACACTAATAATTTACCAATACATGTTCATATTATGGCTTTCTCAATTGGATATAGATGACATGGTTTGCGTTATTCATCATCATAAAAAAATACATTCAATCTTTAGTGTTGTTCATGTCATCTTAACCCGTTCATTTGGGATAAAGCATTATCAAGAAGATTCCAACAACCTTACATATTCTTCATCTCACCCTATAATATCATTTCTCAACTCTAAAAATATATCTTGTATATAACCTATATTATTTTTTATTCCCCATAATATTTCGAAATAGAGACCCTACATTATTTAAAATCATATGGATGCTTCTTATGGTTGTCTGGTGTGGCATATTGTAAATTAAGGTAGGGTCACATAACCTTCCATAATTCTCCCCTTAAAAACTTTTTATTATTACTTTTATATAGTATGTCCCATAAAACTCAGGAATGGTCACATATTCTACAGTGAAGCTTCATTAATCATGAACTGTAGTACACCATAGTCAGTATAAAATCATCTGGTTCGGTCTTTGAAAAAGCATGCATGATCACATAACTTTCCATGATTCCTTTAGATAATTCTTTGGATCCTAATGTATACCTTAAAACAATGAATTTTAAAAGAAACTTTTGTTACAATGACTAATTCATATATTGAGTAATTCCTTAATGATTTATCTTTATATAGACACTTATGTGGTAGAAAATAAATTTTTATGACATAGCAATTTTTAAAAAATACGAATGTAGATGGTTGACATGGTTACCATGATAATTTTCAAAAAAATTACATCTCATTGTATCAAAATATCCTACCAACATTTATATACTAAAAAATAGAATATAAATTTTACCAAAAAATATGAGTGAATAACCAACACCCGTAAAAAGTTACATTGACATAAATTCATTTAACAAAAAATTCAAATGTTATTACAAAAACTCTAGATGTTATTAAATTTTTGTAATATTAATTGTGTAAATTATTGGAACAAATTGTTTAAAAATATTGGGATTAACAATAAAAATTATTTTTGAAAATGTTTCTCAATTTAAACATATTTATATTTACAATGAAAGATATAGAATATAGAAAGAAGAACAAATATTTTTAATCGTTTTATGTAAACCAAAAATTGATATTTCAAATATAATTCACTAAATACAAAAATAAATGATTCAAAATCATTAGAAAATTAAAATATTCTCATTTTAGAATTTATTTATCAAAAAATGAATTTTAAAAATGATATTCCAATTAGAATATTTTTATCATTTTTTATGCATATATTCAATACTTTTGCATTAAATGAATGTATTTTTCATTTAAGCACAGATATTTTCCCAAAAATGATATTAAAAACAAACAAAAAATCCCTATAACAAGTTATAAAAATATAAATAATTATAGAAAAGAAAATCTTTATTGATGTTATGAAGAGAAAAAATCAAGGTTGACCAATTCAGGAATGTGAAAAAAAGGATGTGGTACACATATATTCTACCATAGAAATTTAAATAAAATATCATGAAAAAAACATTATTAAAATCACAAAAAGTTCTTAGATAAGATAATATAAAAAGTCATATGTAGATAAAAATATATTATAAACATTGTATATCAAAAAGTCCCCACCAAAAGAAAACATACAAGATAATTATATTGTAAAGAAGTCATCATGTAGAGTTTTTATAGGTATCTTGTCTATTTATAATTATCTTAATTAGAGTAATGAAGATGAAAAACATGATACTTAGTTCATATAAACATCCTATAGAATTAATTGATAAAATAATGGACAAATAATAATTTAAAATAACATTATATTCCATCAATATAATATCCCAAAATATATGTGTGGTCTGGTCATCTGTATTTCTGATTCTACCTCTCATATTTGTAATGTCAAGTGGGAGGATCTTGAACGTGTGAGGTCATATAAACCTACATCCACTATACTAATAGAAAATTTAGGTTCTTATGATAGTATTGTTGAAAGCACTATTGGTGTTCTATGAGAGATAGAAGGTGGAGTTCATTATTCTGAAAAAAACAAGGAATGATATGTGGTTCCTTTGATGTAAGAATACCACTTAGCCTTGAAGTTCCTTTTACATAATATAACAAATTGATTTTGAGAATACATGGTTCTTTCACCAGAGGGATTTGTTCTACCGAAAAAATTTCCTAGAGCTGTATGGATTATGATGAACAATTTGATGTGGATTCCATGAAAAAGAATAACACATGAGTTGCAATTCATAATATGTTTCAAAGGTTACAAGATCAAATCACGAGGATATATGGGGATAATATAAGGTGGTTGGTTAATTATAAAATGAATAAAATGGATTCTACTTTGAAAGTATTGAAATATGTTTCTATGTACTTTCCCCATGATGTCCAAATTCATTTGTGTGATAATGAATCAGTCCCACATCGGCTAAAAAATGGGAGAATTATCAAAATTCCATATTGTTTTTATGATTCATATCATGGATTAGGAACCTAGTAAATTCCACTTATAGGGACTTTCTAGTAAATATGAAGAATGATACTAAGAATCACAATGAATAATCGATCCATTTTGAAGCCTATTATCACCAAACCAACTCGGAATATAATGATAAATGAAGCAGAAGCTAGTTCATACCAAATGGAGGTACAAAAAGGAGCAATTCTAGTGTGGGGTGTAGCACATACTAGTGATGAGGAGGTTGGCTGAATTCTTCTCCTACACTCTAATGAATATATGATAGATAAATACAACAATATCAACATTTTAATGGTATATGCGGATAAGATTTATTATAGATTGGTTCGAATTTTTCTCATTGATGAGAAAACAAATAAGATCAATAATCAAGATTTGATATTTCACAAAGGAATGAATGAGTGGTGATTGATATTGAATAATATATACCAACCTGGGAAAATATGACCAACCAATTTAAAGATCTTATTTGGGTAAATTCATATAGATAGTTAACTATGATGAAATAGGGTTTATACAAGGGGAGTAATCCAATAATAGTAGTTTAATATTTAATGATTTAGGGAGTTAGTTCTATGGTTTATGCACTTAATGTCTGACATATACGGTTTCACACTTTTTCCGTAATAGTATTTAGGAAATAAATTATATATTTATAGTTAATTAAATGTAAACATGATAAATATAAATAATGGTAATGGTGATAAATTAATAAATAATTCATTCATTGAAAACCAAAGAGATAGGGTTAATGAATATTTTAGAAGTAGTCTCAAAAAAATATTTGGCACCCCCAATTCATAATGTTTAAAATACGACACATTGAGAATAAGAATAACCCTATATTACTATCCAGATTGGGATCATTCTGCATCATTTTAATTCCATAACTGTTATGCATAAAATATTAGCGAGGTGATCGAGGTGTCCATGTATATGATATGTCATCTGAGATGCTGGAAAAATGTTGTTAGTGTTCCCAAATTACACACAATGAAAATATACAAGAGGCTTTATTTTTAGTTTGTTAGTAACCATTGTTTGATATCGTAGATTCACAACATTACAAGACCCCTTATTGGTCTCATATAGCTTCTTATCAATTCCAGTCATAAGATTATTTCTAGAAAATAATAGGGAAAGAGGATCACCTATTGAAGGATACCCTAAAATTATTTCCTTCATAATGATTGCTTAGTTTTCCATATATATACACGAAGAATGGTCGTATTAGAACACTATTTATCTAAAATCCTAATAAAGTCATATTATTAATAATCTTTCCTTATTCAAATTTCCAATGACCAGTACTATGAAAAAGGGTATTAGTTTAGTAACAATTTTTGGAAAATCTTACACCTACTGGTCACATTTATGAAAACCCATCAATTATAATGTTTCCATTACGTTTTCATCAAAAAATAAATAATTAAACTAGATAAAAACTATAAAGATATAATACAATATAATTACTTAAATATGTACACAAATTACAGTGGTCTTCAAACACTCAAAAATGATCATTTAAAAAACAATGACACATTTCATCTAATTGTTTTCTTGAGTTTCAACCATGTTGAATATTCCTTCGATTTTTTAGACCCTCTATTTTCTAATAGATAGTTGATCACTACAAATGACTTGTTGATACTGATTTGAAAACAATCATTCACGATCCACAAGACTCACAGATGTTTTCATTACCATTTTTTTGATTGTGTGGGAAAATTAGTGAATCATAATACTACTCCTAGGTGATTAAAAGGACTTCTCATTAATCCACTACATGAACCAATACCTCAATGATGTATTGATTCTTTTATAGGATCAAATTTAAAAAATAAAAAAACATAAAATTAAATCATTAAAATATTGATGTAATTATATAAAATCTTCAAAATAATAATTAAAATAATAAAATAAAATAATCTTGAATTTATTTAATTAATTATAAAACTTTTAAACAACTCATGATACACCCAAAAAATATCCTTTCTAAAGGAATTTTATTTTCTAAAGTCAAATATATCTTATAATAAAATATTTGTTTCTAAATTATTTAAATAAGAAAACTGTTATTTCCAAAAACCATGATGGGGATCTTAAATAATCTTATAGAAAAAAATTCACCAAAATAGTTCATTTTAACTATAATAAATTCTATGAAATATATCTTGAAATAATCTTATTGGATAATAAAATAGATAAATTTAAATTTAAAATATAACCAATCTAAAATAATTTATTTTATATAAATAAATTATAAAACAAATCAGATCCATTTATAAGTAAAATCAATAAAATATTATCATGGTTTTCATAATATAAAGGTAAATTCCTAATAATAAAATATTACCCTCAGACTAAAAAAAATAACAAAAAATAACCAACCTGTGTGGTTGAAATTTCACACTGCCAATGCCGGTGCACGAAAAAAAAATTTCCTGCCTGTTTTCCACGTGGACCCGCAATCTCGAGAACCATTAAATAGACGACCCCCCCCCCTTTTGGATTCCAAACCAAAGAATCTGAACCCTCTCCCCTGCATGGTATTCATCTCTTGTGCGCGCAAAAATATGGCTCTCAGGTATTTATTTTTTCAATGTCGGATCGCCCGAGGGGGGGTTCCACTTTTGGACGAGAATCCTCGGGCATGATCCTCATCCAAATCCATTCAACTCCCATCCCCCACATGATATTCCATTAAATAATGCACAATACTCTCATCTGAACGCAAACACTTCCAAATTGTGCACACTCTATTGTGCGCCTAGACCGACCCTTTTCGCACCCGAACCCGATTTCACTCCCGGACCGGCCGTTTTTCACACCCGAACCCGATTGCACACCTGTCCTAGCCTTTTTCGAGCCCTAAGCCTGATTACACTCCCAACGCAGCCATTTCAGTGCACGCCACTTAATTGGGTGCCACCCCGACCTACTTCATGCCGACACAGTCCTTTTCTCACAAGCATCTCAATTGTGCGCTGGTCCCATAGTTTCTCAAGCAACAGTCCCTTTCGCATGTGAACTTCCCTCCTTGTGAACCCATGATGTCTTCCTTCTAGGCATCATTTTTGGGTGCCTCATGCGCCCAAATAACCTTCTCCATATACTCATTACCCATGCATCCTCCTACGTTCACACAAAGTAACTTCAAATTTCCCCGGACGATACTGTCCATTGCATTTCTATGCCTCATGATTTTTTACATAGGCACACTAACAACTATTTATTCTTGGCATACCCATGCCAACGTGGACCCCCCAGTGATTCTCTCCATAACACTCATAGATATGGAATTTCCTACCCCCTCACTTCACTAAGGTGTAGAGGGTACCAGTTATGTAAGTCCTATGGGTGTGGAGCAAACCCACCTCGTTCGAGCTTCATGACGTTATACTTCCAAGCACCATCGTCCTTAGCAAATGATGTTAAACTGTGACCTCACCCCACACCTCGCACGCGGGGTTCCCCCTCATTGAACATTATGAATTCCCACTAGTCTCCACGAGGATGAGATCTTCCCTCACACTGGATGATATCCTCTTTATCGGTGTGGCCTTTGTCTGCAGGGAAAGGGAAACCATCCTGGTGTATGACCCTACCTTTTCTTATCGGGGGTAGCATCCTTGTTCCTCATTTTTTCTTCAGTCCCATGGAATGGGGGGATGGGGAAGTAAACAAAAAGTTTCTCCTTTCTTCGATAACAAATCCCTCTCCTGCTGGGCTTTGTCACCGAGGGGCCACCATCCTAGAGTAAGTCCCGACCTCTCGGGCAACTAACCACTCATAAGCCCCTATCAGTTTGTGTTGTTTGTAAGCCCCGCTTCACCTCCCATGGATTCACCTTTCACGACATGATCTTCAGGTCTCTACTACCTCTTGTTTCTCACATAAAGCAAGACTTGTGTGGGCTTAGAGTGAGCATCGACCATGACATCTTCCATGGGATGCCTTTATTGTAATCCCCACACTTTCTGAACTACATAGACTTCGATCCTTGCCCTGGAAAGCTACGTAGAAAGCCTCCGTGAGGATCAAGCCCAACACATACTTGTCCCAACCCCTTCACATCGGTTCACCTTCTTCTTGCATGACGTTAAAATATATCATCCTTTCTGAGCAATAATGGCTTTGATCTTTTCTAAGGAAGGGAACATAGGAAGCCTCCCGGAGGTTCATGCCCACCACAGTCCATTGGTCCCAACCATCTTCATGGCGGTGCACTAAGCCCTCTTATCTGGAACTACTTTTTCTTTGATCCTTGCTAAGGAAAGGTACGTAGGATGCCTCCCTGAGGTTCAATCCCAACACCCCATTCATTTCTTCCTCCTTCACATTGGTTCACCAACACCTTACGCCTCCTCAGAGCATAAGCCCAAAATTTCATCATGAACTATGAGGACTTTGATCTTTGGAATGTCAAGGTACGTTGGAAGTCTCCCTGAGGTTCATGCCCAACATTCAGTCACTCCGACCATCGTCATGTCGGTTCGCCCCCATCCCGCATGACGTTAAACTATGGACCTCGTTCACTGGTAAGATGTTGTTTCCCCAGTCATTGGTAAGTCGTTGAACACAAAATCCATCTTAAACTACTTGGTATTTGATTCTTTCCAAGGAAATGTACATAGGAATCCCTCCGAAGGTTCAATACCACCGTCCACCTGGACCCCTGGTCCTTCTTCACGTCGGTTAACCGACTCCTGCCCTATACCCAAACTATGAGGACATTGATATTTACTAAGGAATGGTACATTGGAAGCCTCCCTGAGGTTCAAACCCACCAACCAATGGTCCCATCTACTTCATGTCGATCCACCCCCATCCTTCATGACGTTAAATTGTTTTACACCTTTTGTTCCCCATTCGGCGGTAAGCCGTTGTCAGCCTCATTCAACGGTAATCCATTGTCACTCCATTTAGCGGTAAGCGATTGGAACCCTAATCGGTGGTAAGTCATCATCAGATAAACTACGAGGACTTTGATTCCCTACAATAGGGATATGTAGGAAGCATATTCAAGGATCAATCCCAATACTATCATCATCCTCATGGCGGTCCCATACCATTCACCATCCACTTAATTCAACGGCTCCATCATCCATCCTGATTCTTACCCATACTACCACATCCTGGTGGGATCATTCCACCTCATACTTCATTCCCCTCAATTGTAATCAGGAGGTATACCACACGTTGGCCCCAACATCAGTGTTCCCCCAGGGGTCTCACTCATCTGATCCACTCTAGTCTGTGTTCTGATCAATCTGATTTGTCTCCTCTAGATGTTAAACTTGTGGCATACCCTGGGTTAAACTTGGGAAGATGAGGAAAACCTCATATACATGCCCATGGCATATGATTCCCCACATTCTATGTGAGATGCCTCGGGATTACGTACCCTCGAGAATCCCAATAATAAGGGAAAGAAGACAGATACACCATTGTACCAGTGCCCAGACATGCCAGTGATGCCCAATGTGACTACTCCCCTAACCGAAGGTTGCTGCCCTAACCGGAACCCTTGGAATGTCCCAATAGAAGTAGTGTAATTAACTAGTGTCCATGAAGATATGGCACTAGGAAGAGTTTCACAAACAAATTCTTAAGTCTATAAGGGAGACCCGGACTAGGCGATGAGTTCCAAGGAGGAATCCACGGATTGAGGAACCGACATCCCATCATCTGGTTTCGATCACAGAGCAAATATCTCTGAACAAGGAGTGGATGTTGCCCGCCTTTTGATAGCGGGAATATGGGGAACAAAAGTGTGCCTTTTATCCTCAAATGAGATGGATGCGCAAACCCCATGGAAAGCATCGAAAACAATATCGTTACTGGATTATTAGATCACTCTCCATATCTTATCACTTGCCACTGAACGATTAATTCTATACATTAGTTTACTCTCTATAAATAGTTGTCTGAAGAATAAGAGTTAATGAAGAAGGTCATGAGTATTTGAGACTATCCTTAGATTCTTAGATTAGGATCACCACATATAAAAACATAGTTTATTTATATAAATTATTGGAACATATGTAAATTATCATAAACATACACTCCATACATAAAGACATGATATTAGAGATTGACTGTATCAGCATGTTATTATAGGAAATTTATGATGATAAAAAATTCTCTATTTTATTAAATAAAAAATGTTAATTGGTAAATATATTACATGTGGAGGAAGTATTGTGATGAAGAATTATAGATTTTTTTGGATAAAAGAATGAGATAATAATTATTCTTACATTAACACATAAATCATCGAACATATATATGTTGGGAAAATATATGGGTAACACGATGAAACAAACTTCACCAATGAAATTGTGGTAGTCGTTCCTTTAGTGGTTTCATATATCTCTAACATTCTGGAAGGAATGTATGATGAGACACATGTTGGATACCCGTAGGGAATATTTTGATGATATATTTGATAAGGATATCCACCATATGATTACTAACTAGATAAATTTTATAGTTGAATCTACTCAAATGGGGGATGAAGTAAAGGCTACTATCAATTACCTCAACAAAGATAATACTCTAAGTCTTCATAACATCGCTTGATTATTCATTGTAGTATTTTGGATATCATCAAAAGAGATTTTATGAAGCCAGTGAAGGACTAAATTTTGAGATTTGTTCCTTATGTCAGTAGTTTTATATCAGTTACGCACATGACAAAATTTTAGCACTAAATACATTTCCAATATTGTTAGCCTGTTATATATTGTTACATATCATAAAGACTCTTGGATAACTATAAATAATGATTTTTACTTATTCTAACAAATGTATTTTCCGAATAATTAAATATCGTTATAAATGGGAGAATAATTCCATGTGTATTACTCTTGAAAAAATGACTTTGTGGGTAATAATTGTAAAAAATTTAAAATGAACATCATCATCAAAATCAGTATTGAATAGGATTATGATAAGACGTTGTGGAAGTTTTTTCTAAAGGGTATCAGACATAGTGGGTTAATAGAGCCCGCAAATGACCAATTATATTGATGTTAATAATCTTTGTGGTTTTGAATCATAGTCATAAGTAATAAGTTTAGTATCATCATGCTTACTCATGGTATCATCCAAAGAGAAATTATCTCCCTAAAACTATTCTTCATGGATCAAGACTTACATATTTGGATTAATAAAAAACACCCTTCTAAAATGGCGTTATCCTTACATACATAGGTATATATGTAGTCTCATGTATCTCTCACATATTTTTCATGGATGAAATGAAATTTTTTCTTAATGGTAGGCACTGATCAATTCAAAATTGTCTATTCATCCTTTATAGAGATTTCCCAATGAGGGGAAAATCATAAATACTTATTAATATAGTTTTATAATACATGATACATAAAAATTTACTCTATCTATTTTATTTGAATAATGGATTGTTTTTAGATATGAATACTCCCAATGATATATCTTAAATACTCAATGTCTACTATTTGAATATATGGCTTTTATTTTATTTGTCTAATAGAGGGGATTATAAGATCATTCTCTAAAATGAATATTCCTTACATATATTTGGTAAGAAATATCACAATAATCAATAGTGTTATCTCATCTATACCAAAAATCATATTATTATTTATAAATTGTTGAAAAAAATTATATTTAACATTGAAAATATAATCAATGGAATAATATTTTACTCTCAATTAGTAATACATTGTCACTAAGTGATGTATGTTAAAATTGAAAGACCATATAACTATAGAGAAATTAATATTGTAAGAATAGAAAAATTCGATTAATGAATATAGTTAAAATCCTCTTGGAACATGTTAGTTGAGAAATATATATAGATAATGTCCATTAAAACTACAAAAGGATGTATCCCTATGGCCTTATGAAAATGTTTCTCTATTTATTCTCATCATTAGGAATATTTTAGAGTACTCTCAATATTATTTTTTTAGTATTTGATATATCAAATTATTTATATTGATATTTAAATCATAGAGGCCAATTACTAAATCAATGTTATCTAATTATTATGGTTACCTAATGCTTGTATGATGTTTTATGAGGCCATAGACATCAAATTAATTCTTAATGAGGCATTATATAAAGATAAAAAATGTCCCTTTTACAATAATAAGATGAACAAAATTCTTTAAAATAATTTTGAATCTCTATAATGTAATGGTAGGTTTATCCCTTCAAACATTCAACATTTTATTTACATTAAGTATAGATAACATCTTTTTTCTAAGGATTTTTGGTGAATATTTATTCATACATTGAATCGTATACTAGTTTGGAGCTTCAGACAAAAATCTATAACAATTAAAAATCATACCCGGTAGAAAATAATTCCTAAAGAATATAAATTCTATCGATATTAGTAAATCACTGAATAAAATTTTCATCATTGTATGGGTTGTATTATTGTGTGCTATCTTAGGAACATACACTGAAGTTACCTCAAAATTTTTATTTTTTGGGGATATATTGATATATTCATTGCCATGTGGTTTTATAATGTGGAATTTTCTTCTACTGAGGATCAGAAATGATGTGTTAATTTTATTATATGATTTAAAAACATATTATAATCTTAGAATGATCCCACAGATAAGGTTATTTAGGATAAAGAAAATCACATGAGATACAAGGAAATACTCTTTATTAATGACCTAATCTCAATATGAAATTGTGTTCCCTTACATTGGAATTCTCCCATGAAATATCATTAAATATAAATTAACTATCATGTGGTGTCTCATGGCCATTATGTTTCTTAGAAGAATATATATGTAGTATGTAGATCAATATTATTACTCATTTTTAAAATATTTGCATGCATGATATAGGTATGATTTTTAATATGATGTGTTAGGTGTATCCAAAATTTTATGCTCTTTATGGGAATCATTATATATTCCTATTGGAGAATTGGGATATGCTCTATAGCCAACTCATTTTCAGGTTTCGTGACATCACCAATTTTATTGTGGATTTATACTTATATACACATATCATAAACATTTTAAGATTTTGAAATGTCTACTCTTAAATTAAATAAACTCTCAAAGTTTGTAATTGAATTATTTGGATAAATGTGTAGATTTTCCAATCACAACATCATAACAATAAGTCATATGACAATCATGTACTTAAAAATAATTTCAATGATGAACTTTTCACAATATAATTGTTATGAATATTAAATCTATATATTAATACGTAAGGATTATCAATCACAATCCAACATTTATTCAAACAACCATTTTTAATGTTGTCACCCCAAATTGTATTTTAGTGGAGGATTAATCATATAGTAACATGGATGTGTGATTGGAATTACAAAAAAATGTAATGAGTTAATCAAAACCATATAAATAATGTGTATATAAGGACTCACACGTTATCTTTTTATAATTTATATAATAATACTATAATATATATATATAATATTGTTTATATTATTGAATACATTTATGAAAAAATATAGTTCTAATATGTAAAGATTCATATTTTTGGGGTATTATAGGAGTAAATTATCAAGTACTATAACAGGTAATGTCCAGTTCTATAAAAATCAAAACTATTTACCTTTGGACTACTTGTTTTGGCCTAGAATCCCTAAGGCCTTCTGGCTCTCAAGGCCTTTGGGATTGATTAGGCTTTCAACCCACCTTAAGGCCTTTGGGCCACCTCAGGGACATTGGTCCACCGCATTATTTTAATGAAGTGTACATGAAACCCAACAAACTAAAGGAATAAGATCTAGATGAATACTCAGAGTAGGAAATTTTACAAGAACAACGATATCCACATTTATAAGAATTAGAGGGTATGCCAGTTTCTATTGGGACCAGGCCTGTGCACCTTCACACAAGTATTCCTAAATGAACTATAAATTTGAAGGTGGAAAGATGACTTTATGATCTTGATGTTGGGGATGATGATTTCCAAGTTCTCATGTCTGGGGTGAATTCTTATAAGATATTCAAGTCATGTAATCCACTAATCCTACAGGATTTGTAAGGGTTTACACTCATCCTTTAAAAAGGGTATTATAAAAATCAATAAAAAGAATAACTCTGGGCCATTTGTTCTCAAAAATTGATGATGTTTTAAAAAATGAAACATCTTCTCAATCATTCATTATTTTTGGTTCAATATATTTCTAAAAAATGATAATTCACCTTATAAAATATTTATTTCTATTATCTATACTAACTTTTCCAAATAGATCATTAAACCATGTCATTAAATATAATGATTAACATGGGATGTGTGTCCTAGTGATATAAGAAATTTTCTAATGAGTCAAAAATTTATTTTTCTATTCTCGATAACCTAATAAGTATAGAATATAGAGTTTCTTTAAAAAAAATCTCTTCCTATACCAAGAGATTATGTTTCATATTAAATCAAAATTTCCTAGGGTTTCCAATTTATTTTTAATGATGAATTTATAAATAGAACAATTTAAAATACCTTCACTATAGTTGTGAAATTTAGTAGTGATTATGTATGTTTTTTGATAATCACATTTTTTAATAGTTCTTCATGATTGTATTTATGAACTTATGTTAATAGTATGATATATGACCCCTCCATTGAGAAAAAATGAAGTATACTATTATATCTGGTTATATTACTAAATATAAACTTATATTTACATGAAATGATTGTTATGTATTCATCCCTATTGATTGATTTCTTGTTATTTATTTATCATTCTTGTTAATTTATTCTATCTTAATCGAGAAAATGTCTCTTAGTTATTTGAAATTAACATACACTACAGCACAACATCCCAATATGACTTAGAAATTGAAATTTTTTATGTCGTGTGTTTAATATCATTTATATTCCCTATATTATTACTGTGGTATATAGTTTTGATGAATTCCATTCCAAATCACACTGTACCATATTTAAAACTAATATTTCCCAGATTCCACGATTTATTTACCATGATATAATGGTCATTTCATAAATTTTGAGAACTATACAGAGTTATACGGGGAAACACATGGTTTTTCTATTAATTTATATTCTTTAATGATTTAGGTTTTTTGTTAAAAATACAGAGAGACACCCCCAAAGTGTATTGGAGGATATCTATAACACCCTAATATTTTTAATATCATATTTTCTATATTTATACTTTATTTGCTGCCTTATTTCACTTGAAACATCATTATCAACTGCGTCTTACTATATTAGATGAATATTTCCAATAAAATTTAAAAATAACAAACCAAATAGTAAATAAAAATATTTTAATCAATTATAAATCCAAAAAAAAGAAGATTAATACCACTTACGGTTTAAAAAGAAAATCTTTCAAACAAATAATGTTACATTTATATTTAAATATTTTAATTTAAAATTTCATTTTCTAAATTTTTGATATTAAATTATTTAAAATGGAATTTCTATTTATATTCGTCGTGTCAATAATATCATAAGATCGATGTTTAAGGTTTTTTTCCAAAATCATTGACTTTTATGTGAACTATGAATAATATAGTTTTACCATAAATCTAACAATTATGACATTATATGTATATAATAAGGGAATATAAATTAATATTACCATTTAATTTATAATTTATTTATATAAACTATAAAATTATGTATTCTAAAATATTATATTCAACCAAAAAA
Organism: Viscum album; assembly: GCA_963277665.1. NCBI lineage: Eukaryota > Viridiplantae > Streptophyta > Magnoliopsida > Santalales > Viscaceae > Viscum > Viscum album. The sequence goes on from OY728125.1 coordinate 1,427,049,016, forward strand.
ATTGATTTCCGATATTTTAGAACTATATTAGTATTTTTAATCATTGGAAAACTATTTTTGGACTTCTCTTTTACTCAAGTATTGTCATGGTGAAATTCCATTTTTTATTTTCCCTAAATTTGAAAAAACATTATTATTTTTACAATAATATGATATTTAACTAGAAGTTTAATTATGTTGAAAATTTTATTCCATAAATAAATTTTATTCTTAAGGGCATGTTTCCTAAAAAAACTACTTTTGTGTGTTATGTGTGCTAATATAAAAAGTTCAAATTTCAAATAATTATAAATATTATTTACTAAAATGATTTTTATATTTATAATTATAATCAAAATTTTATTTAATAATATTTTTTTTAGTTTTTTAATGTTTATTAATTACCAGGGTTTAAATATTTTCTACCATAGTAAAATGATAATTGTTAAATAATGAGTTTTATTAAGTGTAAAAGTCCAAAATATTTTAATAAAATGCTATAAAATTATTCAAAGAGAGATGGCTCACAAAGAACTATTATCCTACATTAAGTTAATCATTTTGTTCCTTTAACCATTGAATTGTAATATATCATTTTTTAAATGTAATGGGTATTTCCAAAATTATCCTTCTCCCTACTTATAGGATGGTTTCACTTCTACCACATCATGACACACCTATTAATTCTAATCACATCCCAAAACATTGAGTTTTTTCAATTTCAATAATATTATAAAAAATTAATAATCACGTTGTTTGAATTAGTAAACATATTTCCTCTATTTCCAGATAGATTTCTGTGAGAAATATAATGTTCTAAACAAGAGAATTTTCTATTCTTATCCACTTATTCTAAATATTACTCTACCAAAAAATTTTATACATAATAATATAATTATATATATATATATATTATTAAAATATTTTAAGTCATTATATTAAATAATAAACCATTATTGAATCTTCTCCATCCAATAACAAAAATAAAACAACTTATATTGTGTTTATATTTGGATATTCACCTCTAAAAAGAAATGTGGGTTGTTTTACAATGTAACCATTCAGGATTGGTAATAATGATGGATTGTATTAAGGAACATGTTTAATGTATAACCATATTAATTCATAAATTATAATTTATCATATTCCTTCATTCCATCCCATTTATTGAGTAATTGAATCATTAGTCATGATTACATGTGTACTATCACATCTACTAATAAAAGATTTTATTTTTCATCACCACCCAACTTGGATAGTACTAAAAATGAATTTTAATAATAGTAAATGAAAATAATTCCTTTTTAATAGTAAAATAGTATTTATATTAATAATAGAAAAAACATCCATATATGTAAATTCATTATAACATGCCCACAACTGGGAAGGTTTTACCATGCATGTGAACAATGTTATAATGATTATATCATCAATTTTTATCTAGTGTAATATAATGGTAATATAATGAAATTAAAATATATTTATTATTTTATAACATTCTGCAAGGTTTTGGTTCATTTTTATTATATTATTTAATATACCACCCTTCCATCGTTATACACATCTACACTTATTCATCAAAATACCATTGTTCATAGACCACATTTATGCCTTTCACCAAATGAAATTAGACTTACAGAAAAAAAAAATTATCATTATATATTTAATATTATTTAAATTACGATCATTCATCCATTACATTTTAATAGATAATATCATCTTGAAACTAGTATGAATCAAACTATCATAAAACCTAACTTCCAATGATGAAAATAAACTATTACCAGATAACATATTTCCAACATGTTCTTTTAAATGACGTGCAGAATAGGTAATATAACTAAATATGGCTATGGAATTCATGAGTTGGATACTTATATTCATTATATAAGTAATTTACTCACTATTGTGTAAGTTATAAATTATGTTAAGGGTGCATCCTCTCAATTTTATTTCTTTTAGACATATATTCTAAATACAAATAAAATAAATAAAATTTTGTATTTAGTTCCCATATAATATGTTATTTAATTTTTTATTTATTATTTTTTATATTTCATGAATATATTTAACACCTTACATTGATTTTTTTTATTTTTCTATTCTGAAATGATTATTTATAACTCCAAATTTCTTTCTTTGAGTTATGATTTTTCTTCCAGAATAATATTCAATGATTCCTAATTTCATCCACTATAAAATTTTATGATTTATTAATTTATATTCCTCACTAGGTAAAATTTAATTTTTGTATAGAAATATCATTCCATTATGAATTTCATCTTATAAAATTGTGACATTGTTTAGAATAATTCACATTTTCAGTAATAATGATTTTTCATACAAATCTATATTTTCCCATCATGATAATATTATCCTGGATATATGGAAACATAAATATGAATCATCTCATTTTACCTTCATTGTTACCTTCTTATATTTACAATATGATTTTGTATTAACCCTTTCAATGATTCCATTTTTTCAACAATTATATTTCAATGAATTTATTATGACTTCCATTCGTTCAAAATTAATGGTTTTGTCTCCCAACTGAAATAACCACTATAAACCATTATATAAATTTATATGATCCATTATTTAATATATTTTTTAAATTTCAATTTTTTCAAATCAAAAGTCTTCACTTTTTATAGTTTGCATTAATTTTTCTCATGACATCATCTATTATGAGTATAGTAAAAAAACTCTAAAATAACATTTTTGGATTCTATTAATATATTGAAAATATTCATTATGAATCATTAATACTGTTACACATGTTTATCATACAGGGATATAACATAATATTAGATTAATATTCATTTTGATGCACAAACACATTCTTGTGGACCATAATATTTTAGTGTCCTTAGAAACCAAGAAACATAATATTCTAATGTGGTGAAAGAACATCAATGTCACCAAAAACATCATCCCTCTACCTGTCCAAATTAGATCCATTATTCATTAGTTAGGAACATGATAAATAAGTGAGGGGGATCTCTGATGCTTTTAAGGGTAATTAAAGGAGTTGTGTAAAGATGACATGAAATAAGGGTATGATATCTTGAGCACATCATTTTACGATCGTACACTATATATCAAATAACATAATCATTTTTCATGTAATAATGATTATTTGATCATAAGTCATGAAATCATATGGGAGTCAATAGAAAAATCTGTTAGAGCAAAACATAGGAAGAAGACGTGGAATAGTGCTATACACAAATTTATATAGAATAATTGCCTATCAATCAAGGCACATTGAAAAAAAATATAGGGAAAATTTTAAGAGATGCACCTATGAGGTGGGAAACACCTATGTCCCTAGTGGAAGCCCCTTCCCTATAGTTGACTCGGTTTACTCCCCTATCTGTCCTAATAGAATAAGTAAATTACTCTATCGGGTTACTCCCCATTCCATCCATGTTTATCAAAATAGATATAAATGTTTACTGAAATTTTTATGGGGGGATATATGTCTCACTCATCGCATAATGAATGTCATATTTTTGTCTTCCACAAGATCATAAACATCCATTATATCAAAATCCATTAAATGAAATGGGAATTATAATCATTTTTTATATCATAACCTAGGGAAATGGCATTTGTTTCATAATCATTTCATCATTGAATATCTGGTAAAAAATAGAGGTTTTATTAATACTTTCGTCATCATATAACCTACGGGAGAGAATTTGGTTTTATAAATAACATTTCATCATACAGCAAAACCATGTAGAGAATGAATAAGAATGTTATCATTGGATCATATCCCTAGTAAGAAACAGTAAACACCAATAGTTGGAATCATATATGAAAAAAATTTATTTTTAAAGATAATTTAAAACATTTAATTTGGAAAATATTTCATCCTCATTAAAAAATGAATTTAAAAACATAAAATAATTTAAAAAAATTTCATTATATTTTTTTAAAAAATTATAATTGAATATTTGAAAATAATTTAAAACACATAAAAAACATTTTCAAAATATCTATCTATGAAATTGAAATTCAAAAGTCATGAAGGTATATTTTAAATTTACTTATAAACACATTTTATAAGAAAAATTTGAAATAATTTTCTTCAAATAGACCTTTGTAAGATATAATGAATTCTATGATAATTTTAAAAAACAATATAAACATATTTCATTTTTTATAATCTTTTTATTCGAACATAACCTTTAAAACATATAAAGGAAAATTTGAAAATCATTTAAAAACTCATATTAGAAAAAAAATTTAATCCTTTTCCTTGAATAGGGGTTTAAAATTACATCTAAAATATTTTTTAAAACATTTTTTTAAAGCATGACTTAGGAAGAAGATAGATTTTTGATCGAAGATAAGAAAAGTCATATTTTCTTGAAAACTATTTCTCAATTATATTATGTACCATAGAGTTCAAAAAATACCATTACATAATTATAACATCAATAGAAATTGTATTAAATAGATTATGATTTTTTTTAAAGGTATATCATGTCCCAAACATGACTTAATTTAAATTTATTTTTCCTGTAATTTCCATTATTTCTTTGTTATGGGGTTTTCCAATGATTTTTGGGGGAAAGGGTGTATTTTTTAGATTTTGACCAATAACATAATAAATAAAACAAATACACCACGATTAAGGATTAAAATTTGTTCCAAATAGATATGGCAGTTTTAATAGGTCAAGAAGGGCAAAGTGGAAAGGGGAATGGGTGAAAAATGTTGAAAATTTAAGAGTTATAAAAAGAAAAAAATATTTTTAAATGTGGAAAGGGGCTCATGGTTTGTCCCAAATAATTTTCACATACATGAATTATTTTAATATATTTTTTAATTTAATTTCCATTATTTTTTTGGGGGCTTCCATTTTATTTTTTTGGGAAAATGGGTGTTTTCATGATTTGCACCAAACCATGAGCTCATTTCCAGAATTAAAAATAAATTTTTTTCATTTATAACATATTTTTCTTTTCAAAAAAATTACCCATTCCACTTCTCACATGGCCTCAAATGACCTAGTAAAACTATCATATCCAATTGGGCCCCTTATGAATGTATAAGCATTGAGGTTTGGGGTTATTTATTATGGTATTGGGGCTACCAGTGAACCCATTTCCAGTTTGAGAAAAATAATTTGTTTTCTTTTACATATTATTAATTTTTTAGTTTTTTTATTCCATATCTCACTTGAGACCAATGACTATAGTATCACCCCCATGTTTTTCTCTCTCTCTTTGGAGCTCATCTTCATCACTGGTTCGGGAAAAATTGATCATGCTATCTGAAATTTTCTAGATTTGAAAAGATAATTTGTTTCTTTCATAACCCCATCATATTTTAATATTTTCCCCCAATTAAGTTCTTCCATAACCTGCCCTACCTTATTCAAACCTTCATATCATTTTTGGATTCTTGGAGAAACACCTATTGGTGTATTTCGGGTGATTTTCTCAAGATCTATCATGTAAGTGGGGTTTCTTACTTCTTCCCCCCAATTTTTTAGGGTTTCATCCATATTTTGGGAAGTTCTTAACATCCAGAATTTAGGGATTAAAACCTAGGGTTTGAACATGGGTTTCATGGTCTAGTATTGTGGTTTTAGATTTGATTTAAAATCTATATGGTGCGGCGGTGGTGCGTTTGAACACTCACACATGGATTTTTTTTTGACTCTAGTAGTAGGGGATTTCAAGTGTATGAACTACTGGACGAGTTAGCCTTTATGGATTTAGATTGTTTGAAAACTCCTCAATCATTTTTCGTAATATGAAAATAATTTTATTTTTAATTTGTTAATCAATTGACTTTTAACTACAATTTATGTGTGAAAAATGGAGTTTTACATGTGTGTTCAGTGTTGTACCATTTGGGGTTGTTTCATAATTCATGGAAGTGTTTTATTAAAATTTTATGTCACTGTAAATTATTGTTTATGGTAATATTGGTGTGAATGTGTTTTTCAAATGTGTCTTTTAGATTAATTTTATGTGTAATGTTTGGTTACATTCCTTGAAATTGTTTTATTTCAATTCAATGAGGTTTATTGAGTTATATAGAGGGAAAAATTATTTTTAGGTTCAACTATGATTTTTTGTTACCAGAAAAGATGTCTTTATATTGTCCTGAATTTTTTTATCATATGGAAATTGTTTGAGAAAAAGGGGGAATCCCGGGTATCTAGGTGGGCAGACATGTACTTGTACTCTAGTGATCCAGAGTTGTTTTTTCCCTATTTCAATTATAAAGTTGGACAATGAAAACAATAAAAAACTATAATGATGATTATTGGGGACTGATAGGTTATGGGTATGATCCATTATATTTTCTTTGGCATGCGAATGTATATGGTTATGGTTACTTTACACCGAGATATGAGGTACATGGGGCCCAAAACTAATAAGTGCCTAGGTGTGTTCCCGAGATTAGTTCTCATTGACTATTTGGTATTTATCATTAACATATGGCATTTTTGGAAAGAAAATTAAGAAGCATAAATTTTTTATCTAAATTTTTTCACTCTTTGAAATTTACCTTAAATACAATTTAATTTAAAAATATTCTTTCTTAATAAATTATTTCAACCATTTTCATGTTTATTAAAACGTGCATGTTTTTTATACTATGTTGCTTACTATATGGAGTATTTGGGTATTATCCTATTCGTATTTAGCTCACACACTACATAGAACATTGGGTTTGTGTAAACCGGATCATGTTTGACATAGGTTAAGGCAAGTCCTTATTGATAGAGGTTCAGGTTGTTGGTTTCCTTCCAGGGTGTGGTGTTGTGGGGACGACTTGTGGGTGATTCCCCCTTATTGTGTGGTGTTCATTGGTATTTTTTCCTAATACATTTATATATAATTTGACCTCTCATTTCCTATTTAATAAAATGTATTCAGTTATTAATTTTATTTAAGGCTACTTTGGTCGGTAATGTTCAGATTTATTTTATTGATTGCATTTGGTTGTTAAATGATTCTAAACTCTGGTAAATCATTCCCAAATAAATATTTAAGATACTCGGGAACTTGTACCATCCTTTGGGGAAAGGTAACACCCTTGGGGCCTTTTCAAGGGGATGGATTTGGTTCTATTTTGGATGAAGACTGTATTCTATTCATGAAAAAATAGTATCAGAAGCAGGTTAAATTTTTTGGGTTATATTATTATGTTGGGATGAATCGGGCCTGATAAGAGCTTGGACTATTAGGAAATAGAGTGTTGATTAAAAGTCGGGTGCTTGGACTGCACCTATCATGACATACCTCGAGTCATAATGGGATGTGGCAATTGTTTGTTTGACTTCACTACCAGGGGAGATGTGTAGACTATACATGGGAATTGGGTGGGGATGATGTAGTTATTTATTTTATTATTGTAATTTGTTTGGCTTTTTTATATATGATATTACTGATGTAATTTTTCAGAACTTTTGTATTTATTTTTTCTCTCATGATTGTTTCCTTTTATTGCAACATGCCTCCGCAAAAAGAACCCATGCACCCATGGGAGGAACCAGGATAGAGTTCTCCCCCACAACATGATCATAGGATAGTAGATGTTATGGTTCGGGCTATCTAAGAAATTAGAAAATTAAAAAAAAATCCTATTATAGATCCTATTTGAGAAGACTAGACTTATCCTAGGAAGGATAAGGCCCATGTGTTTTTAAAAATAAAGTCTCCCACCTTCTTAGAAGTATAGAACCCCAGTAAATGGAATATTGGCATAGAAAGATCAAGAACATGTTTGAGTTTTCGGAAACACATGAGGAGGTCAGGATGAAATGTGCCTGATTCCTATTAGAGGGTCCCAGCCGATGGTGGATGGAATCAGTGATTCATGATGGGAAGCGCTTCTAGATGAGCTGTAAGGACTTTAAGTGTATCTTCAAAGAGCATTACTGACATGATGTTTTGGAATATACTGGATCTAGAGAGATTATATAACATGTTCAGGGGGAAATTTCATTGAAAAGTTATGCCATCCATTTTTCAATGTTGGTCCAGTATGATCTATAAATCGTCTCTGATGAGCAGATGATTCCCCAGAAGATCGATAGGGGTTTGCAGCTAGGGATACATTAACATGACTTCATGTTCAAGCGGAAAACCTATGCTGAAGTGGTTTATAGAGATTTCATGGTGGATTTAGACTTCTAGGGTTGTGATGGTTTCTATGGGATAATATCAGAAATAGGTAGTGGAAGTTCTTCTGAGAAGAAATGGAAGTGAGAGGAGATGGGGTAGAAGGGTTGTGGCAACTCAATCCAACATTCCAAGTAGTTTTAATCGGTGGATTCTGATTAAAGATATATTAGGTTCCACTAGTGCGGGAGGACAGGGAATGTCCGAAGAGAATCCACATCTCCCTTGAAGCCATGTTATCAGTGGGGAGGTATGGAAAACATGTAGAGATTTTGTAGGATGGAAAATCCACTATAGAGTGGGGACAGATCTGTGGCTTCAAGAGGGGTGGTAGTTAATTCAGATCCATCTAGAACTATTGGATCTTGGTTCGGTGGCCATGGTGGTAGGGTAGTCTCATCATCTGGGTACAACTAGTTCAGGGGAAATCCATAGGAAATCAGTCATTCTCTCGATGAAACTAGGAAACATCATGTTGTTGATCAAGCACCTGTGGGATTTGAGGTGGGACTATCAACTATAAGAGGTACCATAGGGATTGAATCTTCTATATTTAACTCTCTTTTTAATACGGATTCCTCTATTTCATTCATCTCTATGAATTTTGTGGACACACTAATATGTTCCAATAGATCTTTTGTATTTTGCAAGAGAATTTGTGACTCATATGGGAAAGAAGAAGGAGCATCGTCTCAAGTTCCTGTCGTTTTCACTTTCCATGTTAGGGGTTGAGATATAGTGTGAACTAATTTCCTTATATATGGATACATTTAAAGCAATCAATGTAATATATTTTTCAGAACACATTCACATGCACCTAGATTTCTATAGGCGATGGTTCAGTTTCACAGCACCAGATGGGAGTCGTCAGGTTTTCCTTGGGGATTGGGATCCTCAGTTAGATCGTATAGGACCTCCACTCCAAGAGTTAGGGAATCATGTCTTCTATTTATCGTCACTACCTCTATAGTACAATGTTCATGAACTTTAATTTGGACTACCTCATATAGTAGATGAGTTTTTATAGGCACTCCCATATGGTTTTTTAGGCTTACCTCCATAGATGGATTTGCAGTTCTCGATTGATTTGCCAGAAGGAACACAACCAATATCTTGTTCCTCATATCGTATGGCCCGCACAGATCTGAGCGACTTAAAGATATAGCTAGATGATTTGGAATCCAAAGGACATATTTTTCTAAGCATCTCTGCTTGGGCCACTAATATTTTTTTTGCAATGAAGGCCAATAGAAACCTCCAGTTCTGTATTGATTATTGTAAGTTGAAAAATTTCACCATAAATAATAAATATAATTTACCGTGAATAGATGACTTGTGTGGCTAGTTGAATGGGGAAAAGTGGTTTTCATAAATAGACATGCATTCATGTTTCTGTAAATTCAGGGTGAAAGAGGAAGATATTCTAAAGTCAACAATCTGAAGTAGGTATGACCATATTGAGTACCTAGTGATGCACTTTAGATTGAACAATGATCCATTGGTATTTATATAACTCATGAATATGGTGTTCCACTAGTATCTAGACTATTTTTTCATGGTATTTGTGCATGACATGTAGGTTTACATTGGATCCATGGAACTACACAAGCATCATCTTTAGATCATGTTAGGTACCTTGCGAGAGCACCGCCTCTATGAAAAGTTGTCCAAGTGTACTTTCTGGAACAAGGAAGTGATGTTTCTAGGTCATTTGATCTCAAAGTTGGGGGGTTTCAGTGGACCTCGACCCGATTAGTGTAGTTATTTTATAAGATCATAAAAATGACATGTTCATGATCTAGATATTCCTCATCCTGGCTAGTTAATACAGGTGGTTTGTTCGATATTTATCTCGGCTTTCTTCACCCACGACCATGCTCACCCAGAAAGGGGGGAAGCTAGTATAGGGCCCATAATATCAAGAATCCTTAGAGGAGATGAAGCGGCAGATGACTACCTCCGCCATTATGATTTTTTCAAGTGATGGAAAGTGGTATGTGGCGTATTTTGATTATTCGAGGCTGGGTCTCAGGTGTGTTCTTATGGAGTGTTATCACGTGGTGGCGTATGGTTCTTGATAACTCCGACCCCAAGAAAATTATTATCTGACCAATGGATTAATGTTAGCAACTATGATGCATACTTTGAAGTCTTGGCATCACTAATTATTTAGGGAGATGTTTTTGTTCTATTATAATACCAAAATATTTCCCTGCTTCTTCTCTTAGAAGGATCTCAATTTGAGGTAGTTCCAATGGATCAAGTACTAGTAGAGGATCGACATTGACATTTTCCATACCCCAGGAAAGGGAAATGTGGTGATGGATGATTTGAGTAGGAAAATACTAGTGTAATCATTTAGGTAGTCCATTGATGAGTGGCCTTTCATGGGGATAATTACTCATATGAATGTGGAGACCAAAGAGAATAGTTGTGTTGCATCCTTGGAAAGCATTCAGTTGACTACTTCTCACATAGAGTTGAGTCAGCGAGAACAGAACAGTGATGAGATTTGTTAGTAGTGGAGTAAATTTCTTCATGGTGCGGAGACATCTTATGACTGGTCATCATCTCCCAAGGGCATCTTGTGTTTCAAGGGACGATCTGTTGTTTCATCATCTCTGTGGAAGGAAGGGATGATATATGGACACCATTCGTAGTGGGTTGTCCATCCTAGTGACACTAAGTTGTATTATGATGTGCATTAGTAGTTCATGTTTCCTTGTATGAGATTAGAAAATGATTAATTTGTGTAAAGATGTTAGATACATCAGCAGGTGAAAGAAGAGCACCAAAATCCCTCCAGTTTTCTCTATCCATTACACATTACTACATGGAATTGGGAAGAGGTACCCATGGACTTCATTATTGGCTTTCCTTCAACACCTCGCGGTTATAATTATTATTGGTAGTGAATGATAATCTAACCAAATCAGACCACATCATTTTGATCAATGATATAGCTAAAGTGGATTATATGGGCTGTTTGAATATTCAGAATGTTGTAAGGCTTTATAGTGTTCCATCAATAACTGTCTAAGATAGATACCCCTATTTCTGTTCTCGGTTTTAAGATGGCCTTTAAAAGGCCATGGGGTCACAAATAATGATGAGCACAATATACTTTCCTCAAATGGATGGTCAGACAGAGAAAACAAATCAAACACTAGAGGACATGCTCCAGGAATGTGTTTTAAACATTAGAGGTTATTAGGATAGCCATTGGGGGTTGGTTAAAATTTTCTATAATAATAGTTACCATTCCATGACCTTAATGTCTCTTTTTGAGGTGCCCTTTGGTTGGGCCTTGTCGGTCCCTCTTATATTGGGAGAGATATGACAGACTTCACTATTGGGGCTTAGCCTTGTTCAAGAGACGCCTGAGAAGGTCATGTTGATCAGGTAATGTTACTTGAAAGCTTAGAGTCTCCAAAAATCTTATGTTGACTAGAGGCATTAAAACCAAGTTTTTTCTATTGGTGATAAGGTTTTTCATGAATGTGTACCCTCGTTTGGTCCATTGTCATTTGGGAAAAAAGGGAAACATACACCAAATTATGTCAGAACATTTGAAATCACCATGAATATTCAAATGGTGGAATATTGGTTGGCTTTTCCTTCTCAATTTTCATCCATTCATGATTTCCTCCATGTCTCTAGGTTGAAAATGTACAACTCGGATCTATCCCATGTGCAGAATTGGGAGGAGTCAGATATATTGATCAATGATATATTTATTGTAGAGACCTGTGTATATAGTTGATTCCCATGAGATGGTGATTAATGGAAGGTATGTTACACTGGTTTGGGTCCTTTGTCATCATGGGAATGATGTCCACAAAACATGGGTGCAGAATTTGTGTTTTGAGAAAGAGTACATAATCTTTTTTTATCAAGGTCTGGGTTGACATTCAAGAGTAGATAGTCTTTTATAGTGTTGATAATTGTAATATACATGACAAATTTTAAAGTTATTATTCATATAATATATATTATTCTTTTTTTACTACTTTAACCTATTCATTTTTTAAGGAATGGCTGGGTTTCCCAGATTTGGGTCAAACCATGAGACAATTTCTATATATGAATATAAATTTGGAATATTTTATAATTTCTATTATTTTCAACATTCATTACCCATTACACTTCCCAATTGGCCTATCATGATATATTAAAACAACCATATATATTTTGACTCCTTAGGAGTACATAATCATGATGGATTTGGGTTCTTGATTAAGTTATTGGGCCTCCCCATGAGCCCATTTATAGTTTAAAATCATTATTTTATTTTATATTCTATTCATTTTTAATATTTTTTTGTGATTCAACCTCTCACACTATCCCACTAAACAGAGTCTCACACCCATGTTCATTTGAAACCCTTTGGATCTCATGATCATCATAGATTCAGGCAATATATATCCAGATTTCAAAAATCATCCAGATTTGAGAAGGTAATATTTTTCATCCATAATTCATTCATTTCATACACCTTATCCGACATTTCTACTCCCAAAAGACCAACTCAACTTTATGTGATCATCCATATCATTTTTGGATGCTTGGAGATTCAACTATTGTTGTATTTGATATGATTTTTAATGATATCTAAAGAAAGTGGATTTCCTTCCATCCTCCTCCCATTTTCTTTGGGGTTCATCCATTCTTTCAGAAGTTCATAATATTCAGAAAGTAGGGCTTACAAACTTTGTTTTTATCTAGGGTTACATTGGCTCATATTTTGGTTTTAGGATTTATTTAACACACTTGTGGTGCGGTGGTGGTGCATTTGACCTTTCACAAAAGGATTTGGTGTTTTCGACACTTGTGGTATGTGATTTCATGTTTAAGAACTACTAGATGAGTTATCCTTGCTTAGAATATATTTTTATCATAATCTACTTTCTTCATACATGATATTAATATTATTTTTTTGGTTGGATTTGTTAAACAAGTGAATTTTAAATTCCATTATTGTGTGAAAAAATGTGATTTACATGTTTGTTCAATGTATTACAACATGGGGCTATTTTATAATTCATGGAATCATTTTATTAAAAAGAAATTTTCCAAAATTTGTTTTGGGGTAATATTTGTGGGAATTTTTTTATGAGGGATTTTATATGAATTTTATTTACACATTTTGGTTACATTCCTTGAATTTTTTTAGAGAAATTCTACATGGTTAATTAGGTTATATAAAGGGTGAAAATCATGTATTGCTACTATTTTGAATGTGTCTGACCAGAAATGATATATTTATGTGAAAATGGATTTTGGTAACATGTTTAAATTGTTTTATCTTAATGGGGGAAGGCCAAGTATCTATGTGGGAAGACGTGTACTAGTACGCTAGTGATCCAGAGTGGTTTTGTCTTTGTTTCACATAGAAAGTTGTACATTAAAAAATCTAACAACTATAATTATGTTTATTGGGGCCACTAGTTTTTGGGATTTTTCTCTACTAGTGGATCATGCATGATAATGAATATGGTTTTGGTTACATTACACTGAGATATGAGGTACATGGGGCCCAAAACTAACTAGTTCCTGGGGGAGTTTATCACATTAGAATCCATTTAATATCAAGTATTTATCATTAAATTATTTTGATTGTAATTGAAAAATTAGGAAGGATACATGTTTTATTGAAATGTTTTCACTCAATGAAATTTTCTTTTGAAATAATTTTGATTTTAAAAGATTCATTTTCTTCTGTTTTTGTAACCATTCCTTGCTTATTAAAACATGAATGTTTTTTATGCTATATTGCTTAGTATATGGAATAATTAGGGGGTGTACTTTTGATATTTGGCTCAAAACCTACATCAAACATTGGGTGTGTATAGAATTGATCATTTTTGACATAGGTAATGGGAATTTATTTGGTGATGGTGGTTCATGTTGTCAGTTTCCACTAATGGTGCGGTTTTGTGGGGAAGGGTCATTGGTGATAACCCCTTATTGCGTGGTGTTCCTTGGGATATATTCCTACTAAATTTATATATACTTTGACCTCATGAGTCATTTTAAGACCATTAATTCAGTTATGAGTCTTATTTAAGGATTCTTGTGTTGGTAATTTTAAGATTTAGTTTATTGACTGTCTTAGGTTGTTAAATGATTCTACACTCAGGTAAACCATTCCCAAACCAATATTTAAGATACCTATAAACGTGTTCTAGCCTATGGAGATATGTAAATCCCTTAGGAAATTTTTATGGGCTGTGATTTCTTATAGTTTTAATGGAGACTAGATTTGGTTCATGACAGATCATGATAGTTGAGAATTTGAGGTTTAATCATAAACAACCCTGATAAATCATGAGATTGTAAAATAAAATATTTTCCAATTTAGTGACATTGAATAGTAATCACAAAAACATAGAAAATATAATGTATCCTAAAATATCATGATGATCATAAAATTAAATATATTATAATTCATGAAGGTCATGTATAAACATCATTAATGAATATAGGTGCATAAGATAATGTACATCTCATAGATGGAAAACTTAGATAAAAATAACATACCAAATTGGTAACTTTTTAACTCCATCCTCATCAAAGGTACATCAAAAAAATTTATTTAATTCTCAATAACTCTCATATTTTCATCATAAAACACATTCATCATCAGTAGTACAAACCAAAAAAATCAAATCGCTTAACATCATGTCTTGAGTCTCACTGAATGAAAAAGTTTGGAGAAAATTTATTAAATTTAGATTGACTCTTGAATAAAAAACCCCATGAATTAATAACATAAATTGAAAAATTATTTATCATGAAATGTGGTATATTAGTTATTTATCATGTCATGGGGAAGTATATATACCAAACAAAATAAATTAGTGGAGAATATAGAATATGTCTCATAAAAATAAATTTGAAATTAGAAATACCCTTAATAAATGATTAACATTAGTTATTTTCATGATATATCACATAATAGGGATGGATATACACCATAAAAAAGAAACATGGGTTGTATATGGCACAAGTTTATCAGAAATAAAAGAGAGAGACTATGAATCCCCTTACATTAAGTTAGGACATCCATAGTACATATTCAAACCTCTTATATAATGAATACATGTTTATTTTAAAATAATTAAACAACTGTATCTATATATATCATTCTATAAATGATTTTATTAGGAAATTTTATTAAAATTTTATTAACAACTTCAGGTTAATTTTTTTTTTGGGTTAAAAATGATTTTTTCTTGTTTTTTTTATTTTTAAATTTTAGTCTTATTGAATTGATCATGGATTAATCATATATGGAATATAAATCATGAAATAAATATCATATATATTCATTGTATATTTATTTATAGTAAATAAAAGACACTATTCAAGTGGATGGTAGGTCATACATATAAATGGATGTTTTTCCTATATCGTGTTTTATTAGAAGAAGTAATATAAAATGAAATATATATATATATATATTCATTAATGAATGAATGATTTTATATATATCACATATTTTTATTTAACAAATCCTTAATACATTCAATTTAATACGTGAAAGAACCACATCTCTTCATGAGGCTATAGTCCTCTATACAGACAAACGACGATATCATATTTCTAAATAATGGAAATCATGAGTGTATGTGTGATATAATAATTATATAATAATAATTAAATTATATAATATATATCTATAAAAATCTAATATAAAATATATATACATTATTATTCGAACCCTTGAAATTTGATAATAGAGAAATGAGAAACATCAGTTCACAAGTCGGTAGTCTAATGTACACTAAAACAATGATTTCCTAAATCCTTTCATATATTTATTTAAGGTTTTAGGTATTATACATAAAATGACAACATAAAAATAAATATTATAAATATGAATTTATTAAAGGATCAGGTAATAATAAATATTGAAGAGGATATAAGGAAAAAAATAATGATTCTTGTTGAGAAATAATACATCTTCTTCGGTTATTCTCCATAGTTTTGAACTAATTTTTTTAGGATTGAATTATGTGAAATATATAGATTTTATGATGATATTATGTATTTTTTTTGAATTTTGTAGGTTTTTTTATCTAAATGTATCTATAGGTGTGGATAAGGGGAAGAGTGAGTTCTATTTTATAATTGAGGAGGATTGAAATTCTTGTAAACACCCCAATGAATTCACTATTTGGAGGTATCCCAAAACACATGGGAAAAATATATAAATAAATGAATTTATGGATTATTAGTTTTAAACAAAACCTCCACCATATAAATCAAACACATTTTTATCACGTTATTCAATAGTGTTTATTTTTAATCAATTTTATCCTTATAGTTTTTTTTCAAGGTAACTAGTATCTTATTTTTACCTTGGTAATTAATCAATAAATAATAAAATTAAAATGAGATAAATTAGTTAATTTATACATAATTATTAAATATATAAAATAAAATTTATAAAATAATTATCCAATGTGTGTGTAAAATTTGTTTTATACAAACTCGTGTAATTAAAAAAAACTGTTTTAAGTCTACTCATTGAATTTAATTCTAATTATTTTAACTAATTAATACGTATGAAAATTAAGATGAAATTATTATATAATATAAATTATAATGATTAAAACATGGGATATATATTTCCAAATTCATCTCATTAAGGTGGAACCATTTATTTTAAAATTAATCCGGCATGTGTGATGAGAAACGAGTTTTTAAAGTGAAAATCTTCAATAGTTTAATTTTTTTTATCCAGTTCCAATATGAAATTAATTAAAATGAATTAAAATGGATTAATAAATGAATAATATTTCTAGTTATAATTTAATATATATTATAATAAATTGGTTTTTCCAATTTTTTAGTTGAGAAAAAAATTCAATTAAAATTCATTATTTGTTACTATTCATCAAAAAATAAATTTTTTCAAAAAAACAATGAAATTCATCCTTTGATAATTTTGAAATTATTTTTTAAAAGTGATTGATATATTAATATATTAATTTCCTTATTATTTGAAACAAATTATTTAAATAATTTTTTTTGTAAAATGGAGACAAATTGAATTTTTGAAAAAAAATATGGGTTTTAATCATAAAATTCGATTTATTCTACATTTTTTATAGAAAAAATAAGCTGAATGTAAATAAAATTATTGAATATATATACTACATATATTTCATTAAAATTATTCATTAAAGGTTATTTTGATAATTAATTTATACAAAATACTCATATGCACTTAAAAATATAGAGAAGTAATTTCTTTTATTTTAAAAGGGGTTTTATTTTCATTTTTAATTAGGTGGTAACCTAAGAATTGATTTTTTTTTATTTTGTTAAAAATATTTTAATAATTAACATCATCTTATTTTTAACCACCATTCCATATCTATGAGATAACTATCATATTAAATATTATTTTTTTAATAAAATGTCACATTTCATTTAAACTCAATGTCATCTATCAAGAAATTCAATCTCTTTGTTTATGGTAATGTTAGTCAAACATAGTGTTACTTGTAATGAGATATAAAATCAGTTTTCATTGTAAAGAATTATTTTGAAAATATTCTTTTAATTTTAAAAACATTCAAAAAATCATAGGGTGTTACATTCTATAATATAATTTTAGTGGTTTTATTAATTATTTTTATTCATTATGATTTTACAATTAAAATTTTATATTATTATAAATTTAAAATATTATTTTTTATTTATAATTTAAATATTCATTTTAGAAAATTAATTTTTTTAGTCTTTTATTTTATAGAAAAAATCAATTTTAAAATAGAATTTATTATATAATCATTTCCTTCTAAAAACACGTTTGGGTTTTAACGGTTAATATATTGATTATTTGTCAAGATCAACTTATTTAGTTTTAAAAGAAAACATTTTGATATGTTTTGAATAATTCCAAAAATTAATGTTACTTACTTTCTTCTATTGTGATTTATCCTTTTACCATAAAAGTGGGTTTTCATCTATTTAAATATACATTGACATTCTTTATATTAAAATTGTTTTATGATTTTATTCAATCATGGATATTTTTTAGATGTATTTTAGAATTATCTAGGAATGTCATTCAGGATAATTGCCTCTTTTTCCATGAGATAAAAAAATGTTTTTGTAAAATATATCTTTTCATGTTCTAATGGAACAAAAATGTATGGGTGATTATTATTTTAATTTTTTCGTTCTACATAGCCTTCAGATAAATTGGTTATGTTCATATATGAATTTCCCAAAATTAAATGACCATTGTGGGGGGTTATTCTACGGTGATCTTATATAATTTAAACAATCTTTGAAATTAACCCATGTAACATGTTAGATTTTATATACATATTAAATTAATAATAATCATACACACTATTTATAAAATTATTTAAATGTAAAAAACATTAAGTATGATTTACAATTTTCTCTCTTAGTATTGATGAGTACAATATTTTCTCTAAGTCATATGATGGTCTGTGGAACTCATCTATGAAATGAAGTATATAAAATTTAATATAACACCTATTAGAATCCTTTTATTTCTTGATAAGTTATAGTATAAACTACCAAAAGATACAATGTTTTTTAATGATAAAAAATTATATGAATAATTGGTAACATATTATATAAACTTCATTAAAGAAATTCTACATATGATGAAACCATTTAGTAAAACTCAATCCAGTTCCCCTTTTATCTTCATCTCCAGAAACTCCATATTGTTCACCTCATAAAATTACACCATAGATCTATGATATGTCTAGGGAACCAAAAACTACTCCACCCAAAGTATTTTGTATATTTTTCTACTATAAACATTTTCTAGTATCTATGACTGACACCCCAAACCAATGTATCTGATTCTTACATATGTTTCATACCTCTTCTAACATTACCACTATTAGGTGTACTTCTTTGTGTTGAGTAATTAATGTCTCATTATGACTTTTCCATTCCTTCATGTTTGGGGAGATTGTTGAGTCAATAAAGTTTCCTTATGAATTTTCCATTCCATCTTATTTTTAAATCACAAACACCTTATTTTATGAAAAATTTCACTTCACCCTATGATTAAAATTCATACAAAAAATTTCCTTCCCAAAGGAAATTTATCCTTACCATGTTTTTCATTGTTCATTTTCACCCTAAGTATAAAATTCGGTTTTGTATCTAAAACCTCGGAATCATATATATAAATAGATATAAATAATTTTGTTTTCAAGATACGAATTTAGGTTCCAAATTCCATGTATTAAGACTCTGAAGTCTTATGAGTTCTAACTCCAAAATCTCTGAATTAAGACTCAGAACTCTTATGAGTTCTGACAATGAGTTCTCTGAATTCATACTCCTAAATCTTCTGAGTCCTTACTCAGAGTTCTCTAAATTCAGACTCCAAACTCTTCTGAGTTATGATTCCGAGTTCTTTGAATTCAGACACTATACTCTTATGAGTTTTGACTCTTAGTTCTCTAAATTCAAACTACAAACTCTAATGAGTCCAGAATCTAAGTTCTTTGAATTCAGACTCCGAACACTTCTGAGTTCAGACTCTGAATTTTTATTAATTTATATTAAAACCATTCTAAGTTCAGGTTCCAAATTCCTGTCAATCGATTTGAAAATTTCTTTGAAATTCAGATGCTATAATTCTATAGAATTTAGGTTTCGAATTCCTTAGAAAATAGAATCTTATTATCCTTTTATAATAGACTCTGAATAGTTTTTGGGTAGAGTGAAAACATTCATTTTTTCCTTACATCCCAAAAAATGAATTTTCTTATGAAACCATATTTTTGCTTACTCTTATTTTGGTTATAAAATGATTTCATGCATTTAGTTACTAACTAACCACAGTATGAGTGACACAGGTACAGGTCCATCAAAAATTCTAGGAAAAATATGACTGTTGGAGGAGGGATCCGACCACTGAGAATGTGCCTAAAAATAAGATCTTATTCGAATGTGCTCACAACATTGATGAACAGTTCTTTGAATCTAGAAATTAAATGTTATTGAAGTGATGTCTAGAGAGAGAATCTCATGAATAGTGTGTACTGAACACCTTGTTCATATTTTCTTCACATGACTCTGAATGTTGTTGAGTACAATCAAGGCCTTCTGGGGATAGGAAGACAGAGGTGTCAACTACCGTAAATTTTCAAGAATTATTCTTGGAGGAAGAAAGAGGTTTTGACTACCTTGAAGTTATGGTCATGCGAGGATAATAAGACAAACTCCAATCTTCGTATCGAGGTCTTACCCTTATTTAGTTAAGATAGACTTTCATTAATGTATAAATCAAAATACCTTTATCCATGGTTTTTGGATACCCTTCTCTTTGGGTTAAAATATTTACTACTTGATACTTGTTTGTTTCAAGTTTTTTGTTGAATTTTGATTGTCGAGGAAAGTATAACTATCTTATACTTCCTGAAATTTGTATACTCAGATTTAGAAAGATTATATATTCTTTAAGGTAGAATCTTTATCATTGTAAGCTTTTTTATGTATCACTTACGGATTCACTTTTTCGGAATTTCTTTCTCGTATTCACATTTCCTTTATTAAACAAGTTTGTATAACATAGAGGTTTTGTGAATTTACCTTGTTTAACCTTGTTAAACAGTAAAAAGGTTTCTAACCAACTTTAAATATTCCTAAAGAATTTTTAAAGTATACAATTCACCCCCCTGTATTTTGATCATCATTAGATACTACATATAATATCTTCATTCTTTATTTTGATCTTACAATTGGTATCAGAGGTGGCGACCTCATACCCTGAACCAATCCTAAAATTGGTATTAGAGAAGGTGTCTGAAATACTTATATTTGCATATGAGTTTTCATTGCTGATGTTTTTCAATGTTCTATATTTTCCATGCTAAGGAATATTATTCTTTGTTTAAAAACTATAATTACTAACAAGTTTGTGTGGAAAGAATTAATTAATATAGAATGAATCAAGGTTGGTTCCATTGACAATATAAATCCAACTAGACCACCTGCTTTTGATAGGAATAATTATGAATATTATAGAGATCTCAGGAATACATTCATTATCAACACTGGAGTAGATAATATTTTCATGCTTACTAGAGGATATAAAATCCCTAATAAGGATGTTCGTACTTTCAATAACCAAGAAAATCATGAATATCAACTGAAGTATAAGTTACACAATACATTACTTTATTCCATGACTAGAAATATATATAGCCAAATTTCATCTTGTGATGGATAAAATTGTATATGGAAGAATCTTGAAGTTACGCACTTTGGAACTTCCAATGTCATGGTTAGAGATAATTATCATGGTTTTCTATTTATTTATGGATATCCCATATGTAAGGTGCAAAAAAGATTTATGACTATTGTTAATATTATATAGTCTATAGGTGAGAAAGGATTAAATGATGAATCACTTGTGGATAAAATAATATACATCATTCCCAATGAGTGGGAATCCAAGAGAGTAGTTATAGATGTGAATAGAAAGGTTACTCAGATTTCGCTTGATGAACATTTTTGGAACTCTTCTTCAAATAGAGACTAGAATGTTGAGAGATGCTGATAATGTTAAGAAGAAAAATGGGAATGGAAGTGTTTCTTTTACTACAAATTCAAATCATATGAAATCCAAGACTCATGAGAGAGTTACTAAATCTAAATCTACAAAGGTTTTTATTAAATTCGAATCAAATGTAAGTGAATCTTCATAAAATGAACTAGCCAATCCTTCTCAAAGGATGACCATGATTTTTGTCCAGAAGAACATTCAATCCAGATACAAGAAGAAAGAAAGTAAATATTATAAAGATTTAGAAGTCATATTTTATGAATGCAAGAGAGCTGGACATATAAGACTTGATTGTCTTATGCTTAATTGGAATGAAAGAAAGGAAAATCATTCTGAGAGAAATAGAAAGTGTACTACCAAGCTATAGCTAATAAATTACTAAATGCTAATAACACCTGGAGTGCTAGTGGTGGTGACTCTTCAGATGAATCATCAGAGTACAAATATTCTGGACATGAGAACCTTGGTCTAACAGCCACACTACCTATTGAAAATAATTACTTAATGGAAAAGGTACAAAATTCTGAATCTTATACCAATGTATCTTTAAATGCTTATTTTAGTGATAGTAAATATTATAACTCTTCAGATGAAGAATATTATTCTGATGAAGATTATACATTACCTACCTATGAAGAAGTTTCTAGGATTTCTAATCTCATTGAGAATGAAAATTCTATACTCAATAAAAAGAATGACAAGTAAAATTAAAGTATTTATATACTTACTATTTTAATATCAAATATTTCTAATGATATTGATATTAAAATTCATGATTTTGAAACTATTTCAAAAAACATTGAGGAAGAAATTTCCGAGAAGAATAAACTTTCATAGGATCTAGAAAGATTAATTTCTATGAAAAATGTTTCCAAGCCTAACTATAGTTTTAAAAAAATGTTTTGCAAGATAATAACAAAGTTATCAAACAAAAATGTGAAATATTTACCTTGATGAAGTGTTTTTCAAACTTTAACATAGGTAAGGAAAATTTTGAAAAAATATATTCTCAAATATAACATCTAAGTATTAATTATGGATTTTTTTAAACTGGTTCTAAACCAATTTTTAGTAACATTTATTTTGTTCCTCAAAGTGATTTTTTCTGTACTAAATTTCAGTATGGTGGGCACTAGGGAAAAATTGTTCCTTAAACAAAGCCCAGTCATTAGGTTTTCATAAACCCTATTTTTCTAAGAAAATGTTGGTGCCTATGATTTTTCATTCTGAAATTTTCGGATCCAAGAATGTTTGGATTCTGAATGTCTAACATTCATATTTTTAGGAAAATAATGAATGTACCAACAATAATACTTGGTACATGGATAGTGGATGTTTCTGGAATAGTTCTAGTAACAAAAAATACTTTCAAAAGATTATCAAGATGAAAAGAGGAAAATTAACTATCGTAGAGAATGCAATGAGAGAAATTATTGATATATATAACATTGTTCTTCTTCTAAAAAATTTATTTCAAATGATTTATTTGTTAAGGGTATTAAGGACAACCTCATTAGGCTAAGACAATTATGTGATAAAGGATACCTTTTGAATATTAGGTATGAAAAGTGCTTAGGGATCAATTCCAAGGAAGAGTTTATTCTTTCTTCCCATAGGAAAGAGAATGTTTACACACTAACATTAGAAGACCTTATGAGCTAAGACCTACCATTCTTTAGTGCAATGGAAGATCATTCTTGGTTCTGGAATAAACATTTAGGACATTGTAACCTTATGAACCTATGCAAACTCTATACGAAAAGACTAGTTAAGGATCCACCAGATCTTAGATTTTATTTTTCAAATGTTTATGATCCCTGTCAATATGGAAAGAAACATAAATTAAGTTTTAAATCAGTCGGTGAAGTCTCATCCATTGATTCATTACAGTTAGTGCATATGAATGTTTTCGGTCCAACACAAACTGGAATTATTGGAGAAGAATATAATGTATTTGTCTTAGTTTATGATTACACTAGATTTATGTGTGTCTCTTTTTAGAAGAGAAGTCTGATGATTTCTCTTATTTCAAATGTTTTAGAGCCCAAGTTAAAAATGAGAAAACCCATCCTTTGATAACTAATCAATGTGATCACAGAGGAGAAATTGGAAATTCTAATTTTGAAACCTTTTTGTAGTAGAAAAGGAATTACTCATAAATTCTTAGCACCTAAAACACCTCAAAAAAACGGTGTTGTTTAATGAAGTAATAGAATTTTTCATCAGATAACAAGAACCATGTTGAGTGAATATTATATAGCCAAACATTTTTGGGCCGAATTTGTATGTACTGATTGTTATACTATAAATCGTGTTTTTATTAGACCTTTTCATAATAAAACTCCTTACGATATATGGAATGGTATAAAACCTAGACTTTCCAACATCAAGGTTTTAGGTTGCAATGATTTCATTTTGAATACTATAGATAATTTACACACGTTTGAACCAAAATATGATGAAGGAGTTTTCTTAGGCTACTCCAAAAATTCTAAGGATTGTTGAGTTTTCAATAAAAACACATCTACTATTGAAGAAACAGTACATGTCAAATTTGATGAAACTGTTCCCTTTTTTTTGAACGACCCCAAACTACATCATCATATGTATTTTCAAAAACTGATTATATACATTTGTTAGAAGATCATTCTAATAAGGAAAATGTCCATGAAGATGATTCTGAAGCTTTTACCCCAGAATATTTCCTACCCTATGTTGATGAACAGGTTTTACAAAACCCAAATCTGTTGTTTCATTAGAATCATACCATTGATAGTATGGAAGATTAACTAAATGAATTTAATAGGAATAAATATGGACATTGGTTGAAAGGAATATGGAAACATCTGTCATTGGATTAAAATGGGTCTTCAGAAATAGATGTGATGAAAATGGAATCATAGTATGAAATGAATATAGATTGGTTGATAAAGGCTATAATCTACAAGAAATAATTGACTGTGAAGTAACCTATTCTCTAGTAGCTAGACTATAATCTATTCATATTCTTCTCTCCCTTTCAGAATTCATCAATTTAAAACATTTTAAAATGGATGTGAAATGTGATTTCCTTAATCGTTTTGTACAAGAGGATTTTTTTTGTTGAACAACCTCCTAGTTTAGAATAAAAAAAACATTCTGGAAAATTTTATAAACATACCAATGCTTTGTATGGACTTAAGAAATCCCCTCAAGGTTGGTATGATAGATTTACATGATTTTTTCTTCAAAATAATTATGTTAAGGGAAATGAATAACAATACCTATTTATTAAGAAAGATAAGAAAAATGTCTTTGTTGTTCAACTTTATGTTGATCAAATTATATTTTTTTCAACTCAGCAATACTTAACTGATTCCTTTGCGGATCTAATGAAATCTTAGTTTCAAATGAGTATGATGGGTGAGTTAAAATTTATTCATGGTTTTCAAATTTCTCAAGAACCATAAGGAATCTAAATATCCCAACATAAGTATATTAAATAACTTCTTAAAAAGCATGGATTTGAAAACACTAAGCGTATAATTACTCCCATTGGTACCTCAAACACACTAGATCTTGATGAAGCTGGTAAAACTAGTAGGTCAAACATTTTTTATAGGTATGATAGGAAAATTACTTTACATGAAAGCTAGTCATCCAGACCTAATGTTTTTAGTATGATTATATGCAAGATATCAATCCAATCATAAGGAATCACATTTAAAGGCAGTGAAAAAATTTCTCTACTTAAAGGGAACCATGGATATTAGGCTCTTATACTTCTGGAAATGATATTATTTTAATTTTTTTTTTCAGATACTAAATTTGGTGGATGTAGAACTAATAGAAAGAGTATATCTAGAACTTGTCATTTATTAGGAGATTCATTAGCTTTTTGGTCATTCAAGAAGCAACACTTAGTAGCACTTCACACTGCTGAAGCTGAATATGTAGAATCTAAAATTTTGTATGCTCAAGTGTTGTGGATGAAACACATACTCATAGAATATTGTATGATTTTTACCAAAACACAAATTTTGTGTGATAATACTAGTGCCATTTCACTATGTAAAAACCTTGCACACCATTCATGTGCAAAACACATAGATATTAGGCATCACTTTGTTAGGGATCACACACAAAAAGGAGATATCGTTTTTCAATTTATCGGAACACAAGATCAACATGATGATATTTTCAAAAAAAATCTTTACCCTCTAATAGATTTGAATACATTAAACAAGAAGTTAGTAATGATAACTATAAGGTAATCTTCATTGTTAACTTTCTATTAAAACTAATCTCCTTACAGTAATAAACTCCTTTTCATAGGGGGTGTATATTTTCACGTTAGTTTTCAACATCTTCGTAATGAAAATTTTCATAGTCAGAATTTTTAAATCTTTTGTAATTGGTATTTTTGTAGTCAGATTTTTCAAAATATTCAAAATGAAAATTTTATTAGTCCATTTTCAAACTTTTTCGTATTCAATTTTTTTTGGAATCTAATGTTCTTCAAGAATAATTTTCCTCATTACGAATAATCTTTCAAGGAATCTGAAAGGTATGTTTTCTTTTCATAGTTTTCATAATCATCATTTAAATGCGAGTAGTTTATTTTGTTTTTAAATTTTTTTGATTCTCTATTCCTTAAATCTGAATGATTTTCTTAAAAACTTCAAAAGATTGGATTCTATCTTGTTTTCCTTGTAGATATCATATCAACCGTTAGATCAAATTAGATGGATTTTATGCAATTAAATATACCATGCATGGTGAATCGTCGAATCAACCGCCTTTATAAAGGACCCCCGATGGTTGTCCCACATCGAATCTCAAGCTCTCATGTGCTGAAGTTCTACTCTTCCACATAAGCTCATTCCAGATTATCAAGGTTTTCTCAATACCGAATGTCTATCGAAGAATATTCTCAGAATGATATGTTTATTGTCAAACCAATCTCAGAGTGGAAAGTCTATAGAGAATGGTTGGTGCATCAGAACTTCTTCAACAAGTATGATTCTACAATCTCGAAGAACATCAAGCTCAATGGATGGGACATTGTTTGCATATCGATGCCAGGTTCTCATGATTTATTGTATCTAGAGTTTCTAATTGAATTTTATGAATCATTCTGTTTCTTCAAGGAAAATGGTAGGGAATTTTTTTTATTGAAGAGCTATGGAAAGACTTATGCTATTTAATATAACAAGGCACCTAATTTGGTTGGTATTACATACGAATGGGGAGCTGATTTCAAATTTCATAAATTGCTGGATGTTCACTGAAGCTTTGTTAAGGTGAAAGCAATAAACTGCCTCAGTCTTACAGATGTCAAGACCCCAGAGATTTCTCATCTCACTAAATTTTTTTGTATTCTCCAATTATGGGATAAAGGATTCATCATTTCGAGAAAATGTGACAAAGATACATTGAAGTAAAATGAGATGTATATCTTTGATTTCTTGGTAAATCAACAGAAGATCAATTTTGTTTATCATATTCTCATTATGACTGAGAATATTAAGAATTAAATCTTGATGGCTCAGATAATCATGTATCCAACCATTCTCTCCATGTTAATTGTTCGGTGCTAAGAATATTTTAAAAATCCTTACAGATCGAAGCTAGGGAATTGAAAAGTAATGATAGTCAATGATGATACCCTGAAGACGATGACCATTTTCTTTTCTACAGACACTGCAAAATTTTATGACATACCAGAGGAATAAACTGAAGCTGTTCTAACAAAACAAGAAGTAATTGAACCGTCCAAAAAGGGAGGAAGGAAGACGATGTTAGAAGAAGTAGTAATTGATGGATAAATTTCTGAGCCCATGGAAATCCAATCCTCACCTCCAAAACCTAAGAAGAAAAAATAAAATCTGAATGAGGTAGTTTCTAAGTGAAAAGAAGTCAAACAGGACAGAAAAGAAGGGGAGGCAAGTTTTGGTTTGTATACTACTGAAGAAAAATACTTAAAAGAGAAGAAAAATGAAGAGCTTGAAGAGCAAGATAATGAAAATAAACTAATGAATAAGATGAATGAAGCCATGATAGTGCAATCACTCCTGAAGGCTACCGATAAAGCATTCGATTGTATTCCGGTACCAAAATCATTCTTCGTAGAAATGTTACCTGAGACTTTGGGTAAAAAATTTCTCCCTCTGGAAAAAGTCCAAGAAAAGGTTATTGAAGAAAAATAGTTTTTTGAAGGAGTTGAAGAAGAAGTATAAAGCAGCGATGACACCATAGAGTTGATTAATCAAGTTGAAAATTTTCATGATAAAGAAATCCCATCTGAGAAACTCTTAATCCTAACATCGGAAGTATAATCTTTAAAGTGGGATACACCTAGGATAGATGATAAAGGAAAAGAGGACAAGATTAAAGAATATGTGAATAAGATTTATGAAGAGGAATGTTATAATCATCATTTCATACACCTAGAGGATGCTGAGGAAGGAGTTTAGAAAGAAGATATTGATAAAGATAAAATTGTTCATCTGTCTGAGAGTGAACATCAATATCTGGATGAGGAAGCAATTATGAAAAACGATAAGGGTAAAGACGTGGTTTTTGATACACATACTAATTTTTTTTGTAAAGATTGAGGATGATTTAAATAATTTTTTCATTAACTAAAAATTCTTGTATGAAAATGGTTTTCTAGTCAATGAAGACAATTCAAGTTGTGAGAGATCTTGATGAGTTCCAAGATAGTGTCAAGGAGGAATTTGACATTGAAGATAGTAGGTTCAAGGATCTCACAAGAAGTTTTGATGAAAAGATGTCTCTAGAACAGAATTCTCATAGTCAATAAGTGAAGGATTTGAATGGGAAACTATATTCAGTGGATCACAGCTGGAAGATATAAAGAAATCATTGGATTGAGACAGAAGAAAAGCTTGTCAAGCAAGAAAAAGTCCAGAAGGCTCATCTAGAGGCCCTTAAAGCTTAGGAAGATACAATAAAAGACTTAGAGAAAAAAGATGGGGATCAAGATGAGATTCTAAAATGAGTAGAGGAAGATCATAAGGAGCACAATAAGCTGAAGACAATAGTGCAGAAGCAGATGCCCAAGGAAAAGGAAGGGGAACCATGCTTAAATCGGATCTTTCGTCATATTTTACTTGTATAAATTCTTCCGATCATAATTAAATATTTGGTTTATTGTCTTTTGGAAGTGTTTTACTAATTGCTCATGTACCATATTTCTTTTCCATTCCCTGTATTCCTTTTTGAAAATCGCAAAGGGGGAGAAAGGAAAAAGAATACTAAGAAATGAAAAAATATACCTAAGAGGAGTTTATCTAAGGGGGAGTTTTTATTACAAATAATTTTTTATTCAAGATAATGAAAAATCTCATTCTTGAAAACTAGAATACGATCATTAGTGTTCCAAACCCTAAGGGGGAGTTAGTCATATTCATTTTTCCCCATGTGATAAGGGAGATATGTTTTGTATTCGATTTCTATGAAAATATTTTCTAAGTCCTTATATTTTTTAAATAGGGTCCTTGTGCATCCCAAAAAGGGGGAGATTATTGAGTCAATAAGTTTTTCTTATTACTTTTCAATTTCTTAATGTTTGGGGAGATTTTTGAGTAAATAAAGTTTCTTTATGACTATTTCATTTCTTCTTCTTTTGAAAATCAAAAACACCTTATCATAGGGAAAATTTCACATTACCCTATTTTTTACTTTCATAAGGACAATTTTCCTTCCCCAAAAAAATTTATCCTTACCTTTATTTTTCATTTTGCCTCTAGGTATAAAATTTGGTTTCATATCCAAAACCTCAAAATCATATATATACTTAGATATAATGCATTATGTTTTCATGATTTGAACTCACGTTCTGAATTCTCTTGAATTCAGACTCTGAACTCTAATGAGTTCTGACTCCAAACTCTCTGGATACAGATTCTGAAATTTTATCAAATCTAACTCCTAGTTCTCTGAATTCAGACTCTTAAATCTTTTGAGTTCTGACTCTAAATTCTCTGAATTCAGACTCCAAACTCATCAGTATTCTAACTCCGAGTTCTCTGAATTCAGACTCCAAACTCTTATGACTTCTAACTCTGATTTCTCTAAATTCAGACTATGAACTCTTATGAGTTCTCACTCCGATTTATTTGAATTTAGACTCCATTCTCTTTTAATTTCAGACACCGAATTTTTTTGAATTCAGATTCCTAACATTCTATGTTCAGGTTCCGAATTCATTTGAATCTAGATTCTGAATTTCCCTAAAATTCAAACACCAGATTTCCATAGAAATCAGGTTCCGAATTCCATAGAAAAGAGAATATGAATATCCTTGTATTATATACTCTAAATAGTTTTGGGGTAGAGTCTAAAAATTCTATTTTTCTTACATTTCAAAAAATGAATTTTCTTAAGTAACCATATTTTTTCTTACCCACGTTTTAAATATAAAATGATGTCATTCATTCAGTTACTAACTGACCATTGTTTGAGTGACACGTGTGTAGCTCCCTCTGAAATTCGTGGAAAAATATGACTGTTGGAGGAGGGAGATGACTGTTGAGAATGTACCAATAAATAAGAGCACATTTGAAATAGCTCAAAACATTGATGAACGGTTCTATGGATCTATATATTACATGCTGTTGAAGTGAATTCAAGAGAGAGACTCTATGCTTAGTGCGTACTAAAAACCTTGTTTATATTTGGTTCATGCGACTTTGAATGTTGATGAGTACATTAAAGGGCTTCTGGGGATAGAAAGATACATGTCCCGACTACCTTAAAGCTTGAGGACTTCCTTGATGAGGGAGACAGAGGTTCTGACTACCTTGATGTTGGGGGTATGTGGGGATATCAAGACAGATTCTAATCTTTATATCGAGGGCTTACCCTGGTGTGGGTAAGACATAATTTGTTGAAAGTATAAATCAAGGGACCTTTCTCCAAGGTTGTTGGATTCCCTTCTCTTTGGGTTAAAAGATTTACTATTTGTTACTTTTTGTTTCATGTTTAATGCTAAATTTTGAGTATTGTGGAAAGAATAACATTATTATACTTCCTTACATTTTTGTAATCTGATTTAGTAAAATTATATATGCTTTAAGGTAGAATCATTATCTTTTAAAATATTTATTATGTTTCATTTCAAGATTCACTTTTCGGGAATTGCATTCTTGGAATCACATTTCCGGAATCAAGCAAGTTGGTAGAACATAATGGTTATGTGTATTTACCTTGTTTAACCTTGTTGAACAATAGAATGATTTATAACCAACATTAAAAGTTCCTACTGAATTTTTATAGTATACAATGCACCCCCCTCTTGTATTTTGAGCATCATTATATACTATATACAGTATATTCATTCATTATTTTGATCCTACACATTATCAACTGAGTTTTTACATTGTTAGAAACACTCCATTTTAGGAAAAATAATTCACGTCACATCATGTTCATATAAATATAAATTATAAATTGTACTATCGTTGCACACCAACTTATATATTTTACATTGAAGATAAAAGGGTGGAACGTTGAAATTATATTGCACTAAATGTTGATGATTATTTGAATTATAGGAATTGAACATCTTTTGTATATGTTTATTCTGAGACTTCAAACTTCATCTATTTGATGATTATTTGAAGATAATTTCATCTTTATATTTTTTTAAAGAAACCATGGTCTAGATTTATTTATCTTTATTAAAAATTTTATATGAAGTAATATATAGTATTTTACTAAATGGATTTTCTCATAGAACATTTCAAATTGAGTCACATTAGTTTCAGACCATATCAAACATCATTTTTTACATGAATTTATATTCTCATAGCTGACCCCCCCCCCATAAATAAAATGTTGACATTCATTGAGAATTATTCATCCCATTTTTATTAAACTTCAAATTTTTCATTCCAACACTCCATTTTTTTAGTGTTTGGAGAACATTGAATTGGTGTTTGATTCCATTATTCTTATGGTAAGACTTAAAAGACTTAATTGTGTACTCCATTAAATTATATGGCTTGAAATTCAATATATATAATCCCAGTTCCACCCGAATAATCCAACTGAATATTTTTATAAACTTTTATACCTATTAATTATGGCTATTACAAATTATATTTCTCATACATGTTATGTCATTTATTAAATTAATAATGTAAAATTCACATTTTTCTATTTTGGTCTGTCACATGACCCCAAATATCAGAGGTTATAATCTGAAGAGGGCTTATGGAATGGATTTCATCTTTTTCTATACACCACTAACCATTATTACATTCATATGTGTTTTTCAAGCAATATTATCTTTACTATTTAGTTGTCTTCTATCCCCTGTGACATATTTCGATGAAAATTTATTACACATCTAGAGTAAGGATTAAAATTTGTTCAATACCATCATTTTTTCATCCTTATTTTATATGTAACACAAGTTAAAATTACCTCAAATATGGAATACATTGACACTTGTTTTTTCTTATTTTTAAATTTGTTTCATTTAGAAAACATATAATAATATAAGCCTATTTTAGAAAAAAAACGTCATTTCTATCGTCATAATGACATCAAACACTATATAAGTTTTTAACAAGCCCATCTCGAATTGGAACATCCTTCAATGTCAATTTCTAAGCATCTATATTATTCATTACTATACATGTGGGTTTATAAAGAAATCATTTCTAAAAGTAACTGCTACTTTTAAAGTTATTTGAAATATTTCTAGAAATTTTTTCATTATTCATATTTAATAAAAACCACTATCATGAATCCAGGGTTTTTTAATTTTCGAGATTTTAGGGTAGCCACATCTATAATACGCCTTTCCTGAATTTTCTTTTTCCAAACTCATTTGTCCATTCAAGTGTAAGATACATATCTTGGAAGTTTTATTTTTAATTATTCACTATAGTGACATGATTTTTCACACCTTCCACAAACATTAACAGATTAATCTAACTGGTTATTAAATAGATACATTTTGACATATGATGAATTTTATTTTTTTCCTACAACATAAAAAAATTAATTCATTTTTTTCCATATTTTTACCCCCTCAGATAAAAAAATCACCTAGGGAAAGATGTTATGCTAATTATTATATGACATGTTCTCATCTATACCACAACACTACTATTATCAACTAAACCATTCTATTATATAGAAAAAATATTCATCCTAGTGATATGTTTTTTTAGGTGTAACAAAACATTTTATATAGAATTCCCAATGATGTTTCACCTTTTACATCTAAATATTTTCATGAAATTTCACACATATTTCTTAGTTTATATTAAAACTCCTTGATTTTTAATCAGGTATTATAAAATTATTCTTCCAAAGAAGAATTTTACATACCAAGATCTATTACAATAATCTTTTATTCTAAAATGTCCATTATTTTGGTTCTCAATCTCCAAAATATACACGTATTCAATTTTAATGTTTTATTCCATTAATAAATTATTTTTCTCATCTATATTCTTCAATAGTCTAATTTTTTCATTGAGTTTTTTTTCTCAATATATTTCACATGTTATGATCTTAGATAATATTTTCTTTAGGTTTCTCAAACTTATTATTGTTAATGTTATTAAGGAATCATCCCCTCTATTAAAATTAGAAAATAATGTTTTCAAAATCTATATATGTTCATTTTTTATAAACAATAGTCAGCAGATTCATACTCAACATTCTAAAATGTTATAAATTTTTTTCTCTTAGGTAAATTTTTCCAAAGATTTAGTGGATTTATTATTTTCATTATATGTATCAGTACAGATATTTCATTGATAATTTTGATCATAATAATTATGATTTCTCTAATATTCTTCTTCATAAAACTCATAACAAAATTCCCAATTTATCTACACGTTGAAATGTTAAGTAAGAGTATGTGATTAAAATTTTATCATTATTTTTGATAATTTTTATAGGTATTATAAATTATTTTATCATTTTCATTAGTTTCAAATTGCATATCTTCAAATACACCATGTTCCATTAAATATTTCTTACGATAAAAAATATTATACTTTTTCATAGAATTAAATCCATTTATACTTATTTCTTCTTTTGGAATGATGGATATTTCCCCATCTCATATTCAATAGAAATTTTATTTGATTCATCAAAAGATAAAACTTATTTATCTTCTATGATATAAAAATTTAGATCAAACCATTATAATATGATTCTCATTTGATTCTTAATAATGGTAGAATCATCCATGACATCTATAATGCCTCTATTATTGCTAATGATTTCATTATTAACAGTCAATTACAAGTTAGTAGTTTCATCGTCATTCATTTTTTATCTTCGAACAATATTCTCCAGAATTTTATATCTTCCTCATTCACATTAATTTATCCTTTGATCACACTTTCATCATTTTCCCATGTTTCTTTATATTTTTGAGACACATCAACTTCTTATGGAACTTTTATTACGATTTAATTAGAATAGAGTTTTGACATTTCTCATTAACCCCATGATATTATTTATCATTAAAAACAATAGGAGTATAATTCTAAATACATGGAACCCCACTATTAACTACATCAATTACCTCAAGGAACATAAATAGAATATATTGTATCATTTTTTTCTTTTCCATGATAATGTTTCCAATCAAAGGTATAAATACCTCCAATATTAATTGTGTTGATATTTAGCATGATATGTAATGTAAGGATCTTATAAAGAGAACCAAGATTCTTTGATTCTCATTATACATTCAAGGAATTAAATGATTACTATGAAATGTGGTGGTGTTGAACAACATGTGATTTCTCATTATTTCATCACTAACTGAAAATATCTCCCACAACTTGTTTTTGTATTTATCCTTGCCTTCATTATAAAACTCCATGAAACATTCTATTAAATTATTAAAAATAAATATTGGGAAAATACGATTGACATGTTTCACACCTAATGTGTTGTACTACATTATTTACATTAAGAATAAAATTATTCAATGGAAATAAAATAAGAAACAATGTAAAATAAATTTTAACCAACTCGAGTTCGACTACATTAATAGACTGAAAAAAAATTATGTTCCCTGTCATTAGTTACAAATATTTATTAAGAGCCATAATAATGTAGGAAATTTTTTAAAAATACCACATGAACATCAATTGATACAAAATTTCATCTTCAGAATCTTTCTAGTAAGACTCTATTTGGTGAAAATTTTCCCATCATATTGGGAGACTCCTAGAAGTACACCCCAAAACATTTTTCCTCTGAAAAATGGTCTATCATGACAACAAAACATTACACCTATCTACGTGTTATAATCTCTATCTGGAACAATTTTTTCTAATATATCAAACCAAAGAATATGATTGATTTCTTTTATTAATACCTCAATCTTGTTCCACTTCTCATTATACCTCTATATTGGGAAATTCCTACTTGAACAATTGTATCCTTTTTTGGAATCGTTCTATACATGGAATCATGTCAACAACTTTATTCCCTCACATATAATTTCAAACTCAGATATATACTATAAATAAACATCCTATTAAAGGTGATCATAAGGGATAAAATTATATAACTCATAAATGTTATCATTCTAAACCAAAATATTAAATTTGAACCTCCTCATTTTTATTTTTTATGGTTAAAAAAATAATTTTCTAGAAAATTATTGAATCTTCATACAAGTTATGTTTTAACTCAATTTCATCTAAAATTTCTTATTCTGGTATTAATGAATATATATATATATATGTAATGGTAACAAGTAATTAAATACCAACATTATCATCATCATTAAATAAAAATTACAGTTTTTTTTAAGATCCCAAAATCTCCCCTAATGAATGTTTTTTCTAGTGACTTTATAACATATTCTCTACCAGATTAATTTTCCATCTATATGATTAATAAAAAAGGTCATCTTTTATAGATATTTTCGTCAACTATTACTGATGAATTTAATATAACAAATTTATTTTGGTAAAAAATAATCGTTGTGGTTGGTTCCCTCCTCATATGACCACTGGACTATGAGACAAAGTGTCCCCATTCAACATATTGAACGTACGCTCTGAATTCATATAGATTATTACTAAGAAACCTAATCCAGTACCACCATATTAAATCCACTTTCTATTGAAATCAATATTTTTACCTGCTCCCCTCTCTTCCAATGGAATTGAATATGATCAAGATCAACTTTTTCAGAAAAAAATACTATTATGCTGCATTTTAGATCATGAAATTTGATGTACACCTAATGATCTCAATGAGGATATTCATGAAATATTATGTTCATGGAGAATTAATATTCTAATATTTTAAACATAATCTAGTATATAATTTCTTATTTTGTAAAATCTATAAGCCTTTATATATTAGATTAATTCATGGATTAATGGCGTCAACTATATATAGATTGCAATATTAACATTTTTTGCCATTTTATTACAAATTTTTGGGTTGAAAATTTTAATTCCATTAATAATTTGACTTCGCATGATTTTTAATTATACACCATATTAGTTTTTTATCTTTTTACAATTCTGAAAAATCTCTGTAATGTAGGCATCTTACAATTCTTTATCTGGTAACATTATATATTTTTAACCAATATAAACGTTAATTAAACATTAAATATGTCATGAGTTTCTTGTAGATCATAAAAATATAGTGATAGTTACATCATCATATTAAATTATTATTGTTTCTTAATATAGTTGTGAAAACATTCTTTTCCACTGTATGTACATTATAAAAAAATATTGTTAGAAAATTGATCAACTCTGTCTTACAATGGATAAAAATAAATCAAAAAATATTCATTAGAGAAAAATAAAAAACATGTTTCAAAAACATCCTAAATATCCTAAATATCAGAGGACCACTAAAATTTACACTAGAGGATTATCCCATTCCATAGGGTACACTGATTAATTATCCCAACCCTATGGGTGCACAATAGTATTATACCTATCCCATGAAAGGTTCACGGTTGGTATGATCAGTTCCATGAAGGGTGAATTAGTTCTAATACCAAGCAAAATAAATCTCCAATATTTTTAATCCCAATACCATTAATATACTAAAGAGATTATCCTAGACCAACTATGCGATAAGTGTCATGGTGGGTAATCATAACATATGATTTCTATTCTCATACTTGTTACATTCACTTATTTCATAATCTTATACCATTATCATTCTACATTGATAATGGTTATTACATAATGATTCTAAACTATTTTTCAATGATATTTGTTTTTTAATTATAGATGATATATACATATATCATGAAATAAGGAAAACAATTATATACCTATATACATTTTAATTATACATTACTCTATATATCATCTTTTCATGTATGTTTGTTATCTAACATGTGAATATATATTTGTAATATTTTAATTATGTACCATTTTATCCAATACTTTTCTTGTTTTGAAATTCCTATTTCTATAATGGTGATTAAAACATATAAATAATCTATAAAGCTATATGACTTTGGCCTTTAACATTGTAAAATCATGTGATTTATTAATTAAATTACTTTCTCCCACATTGAATATCTTCTTAGTTTTGTGTTTTAGAGAATTATTTCATAACTCAAACATAATTTAAACAAAAAATACAAAGTGGACACTTCTTATTAGTTTTCAATTTTCCACCATATAAAACATTTAACAACAAAAAACTATTCATCTTATGAAAACACTGCACTTCTTTAAACATGACCTCTTAAAATCAATACCCATCCTTAAATCCAGTGAAAAATAAATTTGAACATTGGATGATCATATAAATATTAGTAAGGGATATACAAATATTAAAACCATTAGTCCATTTATAAATATTAAAACAGCTGAAAATCCCGTTCTTGAATAAATAACATTTTATACAAATAGAGAAATTTAATTCATAATAAGTATAATTTATTATCCCTTTTGAAACCAAATTATTTTCTTAAAAACTCATTAAAAAAGATAAATAATTCATATAGGTACCTTTGGAAATCATCACATTGAACCCAAATAGAATCCATACAAGTTGGAATAACCATATTGGATACTTCTTGTCAAGAGAATAAAATCATTACTCAATGCTTTGGAGAACTATCTAGGTGACCCAATCATTTAAGATATAAAAGGATCACCCAGGGCTATATGGGGAACCTATTATTAATAATTTTCATGAAAAACAATATGAAATAAAACGTTTCAACATTTTAAAAACTCTTTTAAACTCATATTAATATTACTTTCACATAATAAATTACCATTTTGATTTAGAAAATCCATTTTCAACAAAAAATACACCTTTAATTTGAAACAATATTTTCAATACCAAAATACACAAAAAATGGTGGTTGATTTTTTATTTAATTTAAATAAAGAATTATTCAAAGGAATTGAAAAATAAAAAAATTGTCATTGTGACGGAAAAAATCATTGTCATCATTTATGTGGAGAATAACATATTCCTTTCATCGTTTTTCAAAATTTTCCATATATAACCCCAAAAATATCATTTTTCAAAAAAATTCAAAAAAATTTAAAAATAGAAATAAAATATATTTTTAAACTATTGTATATCCATATTTCTATATGTGTAAAATAATATCAAGAATATTTATGTAGTGAAAATATTTAAAAATTAAATATTTAAACATTCAAGGTGTCTCCCACAACCTGTAACATTTAAATCATATAACCCAATAAATATTAAAATTTTAAAAAAATAAATAATTTCGGAATATATACATTATTGATATATAATTATAAAGGGTTAAATTTACGAATTATAAAAGAATAATGATGCATATCGGAAGGAATTCCCACAATAAATGGATATTGAGAGGAAAACCCTTATCATTGATCCAACCTTCCATGTGTGTATTTATATTCATTAATAATAAACTTATCTTAAATATTTACTTGATTTTGATACATTTCATGTTTATAATTATTTTTATTTAACTTTTTATAATTTTTGGAACAACTGCTTAAAAAACTAGGATTGTAAAAAATATTTTACCATATTCGTCATATGAGTCAAAAACATTATAGGCAAAATATGGTAAATGGTTCATTATATAAACATATAATGAATAATAATCATGAAATAATTATCATATTTACATATTATGTACACTTTTAAAACCAAGTCATTTAAGTTTGTTATGAAAAATGAACCAACATTACAATCATGGATATCTTATAATATATGTACGCATGAGTAAATATACCATTTTCCATGATCATTATAGAAAGAAGGAAAGTAACATTTATCATTAAATAATTATCACTATAACTCTATATGATTCCTTCTATGGGGTGTGCGTTATCATACTACAACTCCTCGATTGTTGCCCTGCATTCCTTCTTTCCTATGGTGGGAAATATCCATAGCTTATTCAGGGTTGTTTTATCATTTATAAAAATTGGATGTTGGGATTTAAGTCACTCCTTATGTGGATTCCCCCTCAGAATTCATCCCTTAGTTTGGGTATCCCGTAATTATTAAGAATATGATCATTAAACCCTTCCTAGGGTCATATCTTTTTAGATGCTGATTAATTACAGTGGTTCTGTTAGAATATTTAATGGGATCATGTCTGTGAAGCAACCACCGGTCAGGGGAGTTGTCACGTTGGGAATTTTTGGTGTGTTTAGATGCTAGAACAATAGTACACCAAGATTTATTCCACTTATTATAGCGCTTCTCGAGGGCACAGAAGCCCACGATATCCCATGTCATGTGTGGGGAATTATATTCCATATGCATGTCTACATTGTCTTCCTTGGATTACTATTTTTAACATGGGGTATTCCATGAATTCAATGTCTGGGGGAGATGAATAAAACTGATCGTAACAGGTCTGGGAGTGCATCATATAGGTTCATCCATATGATGGATCATATGGTTGGATTACAAGATGGATGGATCAAGACATCCAATGAGGATGGATCC
Organism: Viscum album; assembly: GCA_963277665.1. Taxonomy (NCBI): domain Eukaryota; kingdom Viridiplantae; phylum Streptophyta; class Magnoliopsida; order Santalales; family Viscaceae; genus Viscum; species Viscum album. The sequence goes on from OY728125.1 coordinate 1,427,088,694, forward strand.
GAGGATGATGGGATCCTGAAAAAGGGTCCACAAAAGTTTACCATTAGCATGGATTGAATTTTAGGGAGGCTTCATATATACACATTATAAAATATAGGGATCAAAACCCACATAGTTTGAGAGGGTGAATCAATGGATTGGGATGTACACAGTAGACCCCAACCTGATGAAATTTTGGGGCTTACATGTCGTTAGCGGCCTGGGTGTCGCTAGGAGAAGTGAGGAAATGGGTGACATGATCTCATAGGGGTTCTATGACCCCAAAATTTAATGAGATATTTTTTTTTATTTTATTGATGTCTTTTATTGTACGCTTCCAAAAAATTAGCTTGCGCAATACACAACGCTGTATTAGCTTGCAGTATACGCAACACTATTATTGGCTTATTTTACGTAAAATTTCAAGTTCTTTTGATAGAATTAAGCAATTAATATAGACTTGTTCAGTTAAATAATATTATATTCTATTAAACATAACACGAAAGGAATCTTTCACACAGCAATGACTTGTCTTGCGTTACACGCAAAATCAACCTTCCTCGATGGCTTGCATTTTATGCAAAACTGAGTTTCACTAAACAAAATATATTATTATAATATTGTTATGAAGAAGAAATTATGAATATTATTAACCACATTTAATATTTTATAACATTATCATTCATCTTATATATTTTCATGAACATGTTATGAGAACAAAATTACTTTTTGGGATAAATAAAGTATTTTATGAAAAAGGTTGTTTTGTTGCCTTTGGATAGCCCACCAATTATAAATATAATTTTTGACCCATTTATAAGTTAAATTTGAAAATATATAATCCTTATTTTTAATCATGATAGAAAATTTTACATTGGATAAATTTTTGACATTTTTATTATAACATTTATATTTTTATGAGTAGTAAAATTACGCTAAATGTTAATTAAGAACAACTTTTTTCATTGAGATAATTTATTGGGTTAAATTAAAATTTTAAATGGAATAAAAGTACTAATAGAATATATTTTTTCCATTTAATATAATTTATTTCATTATCATTAACTTTACATTGAATTCATATTTAAGAACATATCAATCTTCTTCAATGTTTTAAATTTTAAAACCCATTTTCTCAACAATGAGATTAATTTTTAATTAATTACTGCAACTTCTATGATTTGAATTTGGAAAAATGGATACCATATTTTGAATTAGTAGGTCCCAATTATTTTAATATGCTACTTTTATTTTTGGCCATTCTGAATAGTAACTACGATAACTTTTATTTACCATAGTTAAAGGTAAATCGGGTAATTATGGTTAAAAATAATATTATAAAATTACCCAAACACTTTTATTAATATAATTGGATGATTATACATCATCCTAAAATATATATGGGTTGAAATTTTATCTATTGTTACCCTCTTGGATGATATTAAGACCTTTAATTTATTTTATGTTAAGGAAAGTGAAATATATCTCACTCATACTTTAATAATCAAATTATTTTCAATATAAGGTTAAATAGAATATATATTCCATTATAAATTATAATTTGGAAGATAATTGTTTTTATCATGGTAATTTATATGTAATTTTTATGAAATATATAATTACATTAATAGCTTATACAGTAATGATGCAGAAATTATTTATTTAGTGAAAATTTAATAATGTAGTTTTTATTTAAATAATAATACACACCAAAAGGACCACAAACATGACCAAATCTTAGTGGTCGAGTATATAGACACCATAATCATCCAATAATCTACGTTTGGACCATTTGGAGCCTTATAAAATAGATTATGACATTTATATTATTTAATTTTAAATAATGTCAAAGTTGTCAGCTTAATAATTTACAAAAAATAAAATTTTAGAAGATGGGTTTTTAGAAGATAAATTCAACTAAAAGTATTATTATTAAATATATTATATTTATATTCATTATAGCATTATATTTTTAATTTTTATGCAACAAATAAGTATATTAAATAATTATACAAAAATTTTGTAGAAATTATTTTATTAAGAGAAATATGAAATAAATGGTTTTAAATTTTTTTAAAAAATATATTATATGAACTAATTAAGGTGATCTACAAATTATATATATGTATATGACCTTTTATAAATCTATTAAATATTTTTCTTTGAGTCTACCATAGGTTTGGAATTTATTTAAACTCAACAAATGATTTGAGTCAAAATTGGCAGTATTGATATTTTAAAAAAAGAACATATTATTAAAAAGTTTAAAAATTAAAAAAGTATTTAAAAATTGAAAATTGATATCTATATGGTCGAAAATGTAATAAATTATCATATTACGGATAATTTAAAACACATAAGTAAGTATTTATAACCATTTAAAATATAAAATATTATTGCCACAAATAAATTAAATATATTAAATAACGATAAATCAAAATGATAAGGTTTAAAATAAAATCAATACATATCTAAATTTTATTCTATTATGAGATTGAAACCCCATAATATCTCATCTTTTAATTTGAGTCACTTTGAGAGTATTTATGTATGGTTTGAGTTTATTATAAATTTATATTTTTGAGGGTTCCAAAAATGCCCCTCTAGTATCTTTTAAAAGGGAACCTCCTCCCTATTATCTTCACTCCATTTTGAGCTTTAAAACTCGGCCAAACCATTACCATTTCCCTTAACAACTTAACTAGAAACATAATAGGGGTCCTGGTCTTATTTAACTACCACCTTTAGTGCTCTAAGAGATGGTTTAGAATAGGCGCGTCGAAGAAGTGGTAATATCCTTTACCGGTTATTTGAAAGTTATTTCTTCTTATACATCTACTGTATGATTTTTTCATTATTAAGTAATAACTACAGTATCACTAATATACTAATAATTTTTCCCGAATATGAAACAACCATTTTTCACCATCTATAAATCCTACGAAGAATAAAATCACCGCGCATGCATAAGTACGACTACCATCTCCACACCGTGGTGCAATCTGTTTTTCCACCACCACCTTACATGGATGGGAATAATGGTGAAAATAATAACTATATATGATTATTATAGCATGATACTAATTATGAGATATTATTTATCAACTCCAATTCAATTCAATAATTTTGGGAATGATATCATCACTCGTTCATATGTATGGATTACTGTCTCCACGACGTGATGAGATTCATTCTCCATGTTAACAATTCAAGAATGAAGATAATGTATATATTATGAATAATAATAATATATATGATATATTAATACTACTGTATTTATATATATATATATATATGTCATCTACTTACTTCCATTCATGTAAATAAGGAAATGAAAACATCATTCAAGCGTACGTATGACCTACCGTCTCCATGAACGGTGTATTTCATTTCATTTATCTATCTATTATATATATATATATATATAATATATATATATATATGATATATAAATCATGATTTAAATTATGGATGTAATTAAATCATGATATATGTAATAATATCAAGAACGACAAGTCAAAACACGTACGATAAATGAAACGATTATTACCCAAAACGTTACTTCAACATGGAATTGAAAAATGAACGGGTAATATAAAGTCATAAGTGAATCATATATGATATTATATAAATGAATATTATTCATTAATAAGTCAATTACATTATTTAAATCATTATACAGGAGTTTCAGACACATAAGGAAGAAATCAGACATAAGGTAAGGGATTATTTCGTCTCACTTTTATTTTTGTGAGACATATGCCTTAATGACCATCTATTTTTTTGTATGGTGTTTATTCATCCCATGAATTTTTTATGATTTTTATTTTTAATTATATGATATTTAAAAATTCATGTGATTTTCTTTATTTTATGACATGTATGATTCCACCGATCTTAAATAGAAAGGGATAATTATTCCAATTTCATTCTTATCCAAGATTGTTTATTCGTAATCATTTACTGGGGTTACATTTGTCATCCATGTCTATGATTTATAGAAAATGTTTTTATAATGTTTTTAATATTATTCCATGTATGTTTAAAGTCGTGTTGACCTCTTTTTGACTTTTACTATGGGGTATGGAAGGAATCATTATTTTGATTACCGTACGAGGTAATTTTTTAATTTTCCAGAAAAAGTACGAGGTGAATGATTTTTTTTACTTATACGACATGAACGGATTTTTACGATTTAATAACACATTATTTACATAAATCATCCTCTACACGATTTTGTGATTATTTTCAAAAAAATATTTTCTTTTAAATTACACGTCATTTTGAGAAAAGAAAATGATTTGAAAGAAGAAAGGGTATTTTCCTAAAGAATTCATTTCTAGTGTTTTATCAAAACTATTTTCCATCTATGATGACATTATTCAATATGGTTATGTTTCAAGCATAATATATTTATTATTTACACGGTTTTATTTTTATTTCTGATGAAATTATATCCATTGTTTAATATAGATTATGTTATTATGGGACGATGTTTATGAAACCCATTTTATTTGTTGGGTTGTGAGGAATGGTTTGTGTTTATTTTGTGGCACATGAAAGAATTATTTCATTATGAGATGTGTAGGACCTATATCTCCCTATAATTAATTGGGTAAGGATTTATACTTCATGATATATACATGTCTTGAATGACAAGAAAATATGATTCAGTAATATAGGGCTGGAAGGGCATGTAACCCCAGTTTAGTAATAGACATTGTCAACTATGATGGTCTTAGTAGCAATGCCCTGGCTAGTATCAAAATCATATCATTTGCTTAATGGTTTTCCACAATTACTTGTTTTATTCCCATGATATATTATCATGATTAATTTTCCGTTGTGATCTATGCCTTACATACTGCCATGATTTATTTCATGGCACAAGAGTTTAATGTTTAAACATTATGTTCAGGTTTTTAACTTCAAATGTGAATGATTTTTTTATTTTCTCCATGCTTACCCTTACTGAGCATTTGAGTTCAGCCTTTGTATGTTTTTTCCCTAGGATTTAAAGAATGGTTTTAGGTATTAAAACAAAAGGGGAAGAACATTATGGGAGATGTTGAAGGTATTTCACCATGATTGGAAGATTATGTTCCGAGTTTCCTAATACACTATTGTAATACAGTATTTGGGAATTTTTTTTTTGTTATGTATTATGTATTTCGAAAAATTAATGTAATTTCCATGTACGTAAAGCTTGGGTCGATTATAGGGATGTGGTATCCCATGTTGAACTGGGATGAGTAAAGGATGATTTGAGGATGTGGATGATATGAATGGGATGTAACTGACGTGAAGATGATATTGCAATTGGGATTTAACCTCTGGCGGTCTCATATGTGTTGTAGTGGGTTGGAATCATAGTCCATGTAGTTTTTTGAGGCAATTAAACACATAAGAGGATGACTCATGAGAATGGGAACATGGATGGGGATTCTAAGGGACTAGAACATTCAGGTTAAGGAATGGTCTTCCCAAAACACAAACGATCAAGGAAGTGACTAGGATGCTACTTGAGAGATATGCTTGAACCTAAAAGAGTATTCCAATGTAACCCCATGTTAGAGAATAAAATTACATGTAGTTTTAGAATGGGAGAATGTAATTGGAGAATTCACAAACGACAAAAACCCATAGACATGTTGGGACTGTTTTGTGTCTAGCAGTCGATTACAATAGGGAAACTATAGGTTAGATGATTATGGGTTGAGTGAAGGGGCTATGTATGGTTAGCTTCCTAAGAACTGGTCTAACACCACTATATGGAAGACCGGGGATGTGGGTCTCAACAAATAGGATTCCAAAGTTTACCAGCGTTTGGGGCTGAACCTTAGGGATGCTTCATGTGTTCCTTTCCAAGAAGACGTGGATCCAAAACCACATTGTTTGATACCAAGTAGTTTATCATCATGCGGGATGAAGGAGGAATAATGTTTAACATTATGCATGATGAGGTCCAGTTGATGTGATTTTTTTGGGATCTATGGGTGATGGACTTGAACCTTGGGGAGGAAACCTATGTATAATGCCTTGAATGGGAATGTATCAATTTCCACATAGTTTGGCTAAGAGAGAACTATTTTTTACCCACAACAGTGGCCCAAAAAGGATGTCATGGTTATTTTTTACTATAAGATTCGTGTGTCATACTCAGTGTGAGAAATATGAGGCAACAAAGACATGAAGGCTGCATCAAAAAAGGTGAGTCTATGAGGAATAGACTGGTGATTATGCATGGTTAGCAGACTATGTAAGGATTACTGGGGCTTACTCTTATAGGTAAGCCCGAGTAGGGGTCCTGATGCACGAGGAGGATATGGCCACTATACCCAGAACACCCTTCCAGGATGGGTTGGGGCTTATACAAAGACTGCCCAAGGAGATCGAGGAAAAAATGATCTGAGGGAGAGGGGAGTGAAAAGGCATGGGTACTTATCCCCTTTACGGTCCCCTCTGGACTTTTCGATTATGTGGTGTTCATAGATTAATGACATGTTTCATGGACGTGGGTTTTTTGAAATTTAATGTCCTAAAGCGTGAACAAAGGGTATTCTCTCCTCACCCCTAGGACATACATATGTAACAAACATTAATCCTTGGTGAAGGTAAGGAACCATCAATACCATGTGGAGATGGGGTTGTGGAGTGATCCATTTTGGGGATCACTATAACATGTCTATGTGAATAAGTAACAACCATTAGCATGCCTATGTAGAGAAATAGGAGGGAAAAATGAAACATGAATCACCACTCAAGGGACATTAAATTCACTTCTTAAACGATAGAAATGTTTCATAGGATAATGGTTTGTGAAGAAAGAGGCCCTACCAAGAGGTTCCTCGCAAAAATTAGAGGATTGAAGAGAAAAGCGGGTCATATAGTATAAGGATTTACAAATATCATGGACTCCCTGAGCATAGGTGTTTGCAGAGTATGTGTATTTTCATAGATTACAACCATGAAGAGTATATGAGCTTGCAGAGCACATGGCTTCACTGAGCATAGGGCTTCACAGATCAAAAATTCTCACACTGGATATGAATTTTCAAAGATGAGAACATTTTAGAGGACAGTGTCCCGACCAAATCATGATGTATAGATGATTTTGGAGAGTGCTTTGCGAATTTTGGGTGCATTGCAAACTATCAAGTTCCGAAAGGTGTCTCATTTTTTCACGGTGTCTAATAAGATTCACGAAGGGCATCCCTTCTTGAAACAGGGGTATATCTATTCAACAAAAAATGGATTTTTCAATTCTCATGTACCTCATATGATTCATTTTCTTGATTGGTTCATAGAGAAAATAAGTCTTTGCGATTTGGGAATTTAGAATACAAAATGTTTGAGTCTGGATCCTTTGGAATAGGGGGATCCAGGTATTTATAGGTTCTCGGGGGAGTGACTCTCTGAGGTTGCGCAATGAACTAATTTTCACTTCTCCATCGGGTGAAGATTGCACCATGTTTCTTGGAGTTGCAAAGTCGAACGTCATTTCCATCACAAGACATATGATATAATCGTTCTCTATGTTGTAGTTGCAAAGGCTTCCTTTATGTTTTAATGGCTCACGGAGGTGACCATCAATCCCCCTTTGTCATAGATCCTCCCCTTGCGTTTTTTGGAAACCGAGGAGTTAAGTATCACTTTCCTTTACAGTGGACGCATATGAGGCCTCTAATTTGCACCGAATGCAGTGCTGAAGGGTTTTGTGAAGGTGTTTCCTTTACGGGGGTTATTTGCGATGTATCCCCACACATAATTTTTTTTCCTTCTCATTTTTTCCCTCAGACACATATTATGGTGGAAAAAATTACACACCCTCAGAATGGGAGCGGAGGATAGAGAAGAGTCATATTCTGAGGGAAGATTGTTAATATTTAAGAAACTTTTGAAGTGTTTTTGTAGAGCCAGGTCGCAATGAGGATAGGTGGTTAATGTGTTGATAATTCCATGAAAATTGTCGTCGATAGGGGCTTCATAAAGCTTGGGGTACATCACCTATAAATAGGCGAGGTGGACCCCACATTTTTGCTCACTTGTCTTCACATCTCCATGCTTGATTTTTGACATTTGGTGCTTTGTGTGCTATGTAATAACTCTTTTAAATCAGGTACCCTTCAGATATGTGCCACATTATGACTCCTTAGACTTGTTCCCTATGGGTGTTTTTTCTACAAGCTCTATGGATGAACACTTTGGTTGAGATATGAAATAAAGATCTGTAAACAAGAACAATAAAATATACAGTATTGGGAAAGAATGGCCAAACTATAAGATGATTGAGAGGTCCTGACAGATACTGCATGAAGGGAAGAGATTGAGGATAATATGGGCATCGAGGAATGTGAGATAATCCATTAAGACCATGAATCCATGGTGGATCTTCTATTAAGAATCCTAAAGAACTATCCATTATGAAAAATATTTCCTCTATTCAGATTTTTTCAGAGGTATTATGTTATCATCCATAAAGAAAGATGGGATGACCAATCTTCTTGGTTTAAGAGTAAATCATGCCAACTCTAGTGGTTCAGGGCTACCAACGATCATACATGGGAAGAAGAGAAACCAGCCACTGCTGACTACCTGTATAATCATGTCAAAATGTTGATGGGATAGATCGTGAGAGAGAGGTTTCTCTACTATAGTACCACATTAGCCTCAAGGTAGATTTGTGGAACTTAGATGAGGGGTGAAATGAATACTGGGACTCAGGTCAGAGAAGAGATTTTATGGAGGATTGGGCATGGTTTTACTGGGTTTCTGCATCCTGTGACGAATTCGAGGCAAAGATGAAGTGAGTAGGGATGTATGAAGGTGGGTGGGCCTCTTAATTGCACATTTATCATTAGAAACACATAATTCCAGAGTTTTTGAGAAGGTTTTTATTGAAGACCAATACCTTTCATCTTCACCAATTGGGAGGTTTTCATCAGTCTAAGGTACATTCATATGATCTCATGGATTCTAATCCTATGGTTGTTTTTAAGAGTCCCTTGCAGTTCAAAACACACGGGAGGGTCAAGAGAAGATTCCACTGTTGGAAAATGCACTTTTGGATATGGTGTTTCATGAGGATAAGATTTCAGTGAGTGATGTACACATCATGTTTTTGATTAACCATTTTATAAACTTCTAGCCAAATCATTTCACTAAAGGGGAGGAGGCCCCTAGGAAGTTACTGTTTATTCCTCTAACATGTCCAATGGGATCCCAGTGTAGTAAAGTGAATTACTATTGGTTAGCCCCGGAGGACAGCTAATGGAAGCTATGGTGGTATAATGTCATCATAGAGTAGTTACTGATGGTTAGGATTGATGGGTTTATCTTTGAACTTATCTGTGGATGGATGTTTCCTGTTAGGGACAAAAACTGGATGTGTAGCCGAGCGCATTCATAATGGTGTATGTGCTAGTGATGGGGGGGTGGTGAATTTGGGGATACTAGTGTTGTCCGTGTTGTATAATGTGTTTAAGAACATCAATGAGGAGAATAAGCCATATAGCTTGTGTGGACATATCCGTATTTTGTACGGATGGATAACAGTGTACATGGTAATCTATGAATATCTGAACCTTATTTACTGATGGATTAGACATCCGACTAGGCATTTTGAATATGGTGGGGTTCCTTCCGGCCAAGCTGACTCCACTGCAGGTGTTGAACAGTGTCTATAAGGTGGATGAATTCAACATCCTTCCATTTCCTTTTACAATGGGTGTATTCACTGAGGATGTCTAGGGAACTGAGAAGCATCAGTCCTATCTCTTGTAATTTTTGGGTGGATTTATGGTGGATGGAATAGATTATGATGCTATTTTCCGATCCTTACACCCCCACACTATTTTGTGAGGTAGTTTCGGTGCATGCATAGGTTTACCCCACAAGTCTACCTTGGTGTGTTCCATAAGGACCGTCCACATGTGATGAGGGAGATGTGGCTCGTGTTCATGTGGGAGTATGTGAAGATGCAGAATATGTTTCCTCTACCCGTAACTATCTAAGATATAGTCAAGGAGTAGGCCACGAGCTGGGAGCTAGCATACCCCGGGGAAATGATGTAGCATTGAAATGTCAGGGCTGGTGATGCGGTACCTCCTCATCCTCATGGTTGAGGAAGGAAACTAGCAAGAACCCACCATGATGGCGACGCTATAGTAGTGATGATTCAAATAATTCTAGAACCTATAATGATTGGGAGGCACGTGGAAGTAATTGACCCAATGGTCCCAAATGCGTAGAACCATTAATATGGGAGGCAACCCAGGGGTTCCATAGAATATCCACTCAGGATATGGGGAAGTGTTTATTCCACATGGACATTCTTGAGGATTCTATTGTTTTTGAAGTCTGGGGACACCTAGGAGGTTAAAAAAAATTCCTCAGTCCTCAGATGTGGCCCTATATTAACCATATCGGGATGGATCATTCAGAGATCTATTATGCCAAGAATGGACTTTTAGTGTCTCATGTGGAAGGGGAGTAGTACATCACTGAGCTAGTTGACTTTGTGCACTCTCAGGGTACTCCCATTCTAACGATGGACCGGTTAAAAGTATGGGTTAACCAAAGAGTACCACCACAATTTTCCACTACAATATTAAGGGAGTGTTTCCCCTTACTTGAAGAATTGAGAAGATTCCTCTGGGGTAAGAATCTGGTAGAGGGATTCATTTGGAGAATGATATGTTACAACCTTGAAGCTATAATAATTTTTTTGTGGTTCTTGAGTTAAAACCTAAAAAATTGTGTTATGGTCCTTATTCATGTATTATATGTTTTCTTTCTCAACTGACATTTCTCTTGTTTATGAGAACCTCATACATAAAACATGTTCCCACAATGTCACAGATATTTATTTGAGGTCTGTACTTGTGACAATTGTATATGAAAAATCATGAAGGGCAGTGACACCGATGGGGGGTCTCTGAGAGTTTCCAGAATTACCTACCATATTTGGGGTGGCATGCCCCAAGGTTCTGGCAGTAGTAGCTCATAGGCGAGAAAAATTATCTGATCTTTATAAGTACCCACCTTCTTATAATCTGTATCTATTTTCCTTTAAACTAGGAAAACTAACATCTATGTATTTATATATGAATAGTTTTTTTAATGGAGTGGGCTGCCCTTGCGAGGAAAGTTCATGCTTCTGTAACTCCTCTTCAAAGGTAATGCCAATTGTTGGGCGATCGGATTCTGAAGCTGACCAAATTAGAGTGATCGTGGAAAAAAGTAAGAACCATTAATGGGATATATCATGAGACTATCGAGGTGGAAACCAGTGACGAGGATCAAAATAATGAAAAGGAACTCATCCTATTTGAAAGAACACCCAAAGAGAAACCTACTGATGAATTTCGCTTGTAATTCCCAATATATGAACCTGCCGACCCTGAGGACTAAGAAGAGACTGCTTCACATGAAAAGATAGCAAGGCTAGCTATATCTAGTCATAGAAATTGATCATGTTATTCATCATAGAAACCCCACATGTGGAGTGGATAAGTCAACTGGTGAGGCTTCGTTTTTTATCGCGCATACTATGTGTTGGAGGACTGGATGCCTGACATCCTCATATTCTTATTTAAGATTACATGGTATAGAAAATACAGGAACATGGTAGTAGCCTCGGTGTCATATAGTAGTGGTGGAAGTCTGTCAATATTAAGAAACTTTAGGAAGCTGAGAAAGAGATACAATGCTTGAGGTTGTGGGTGAAAAACATTTTTCTTTCATCGATTCAGAATCAGAAATATTATTACAGTTGATGTAATAGTTGATAGAGGCTAAGGATCATCTGAGGTAAGCATCCTAAGAGATGGTTATTTTCTGAGCTAATGAATATTTGGAATAGATCAGGGAGGATGAACTACACCCCTTTGCTATCGAAGAAGAGTGGGAACATAACAAGAGACATAAAATCATTAATGTCACAAGTGAAAGAGTAGTGGAGCTATGATGCTACAAAAATAGAGCTCAACCTATATATTGGAGGGGCCAATCCCTGGGTGTGGTAATTTCTATGAACTTACAAACATACTATCATGTATTTTTTTTTTGTTTCATGCATGAGTCCTGTTATCTTCTTTTCTTACTACAACTCAATCTGATCTATGAAATATCTAGAAATCAATCCTGAAACTCATGTGGGTCATTCCCAATGTGAGAAACCAGGGATGACGACATAATTCACTACCACAAAATAGTGTTTCTGTAATGCCACCCTTTAACAGTGCTAAAAAAATATCTGATAAAGGGGGTTCCGTTATCAGTGCAAAAAACACGCTAATAAAGGGTCACTTTTAACAGTGCTAAAAACTCTGTTAAATGTGACCCTTTATCAACATTTTTTTAGCACTCATTACCTCACCCTCATTATCAATTTTTTTGTGCTGTTAAAGAGGCCATGATTATCAATGCTTTTTTTAGTAGCACTGATGAAGAGGGTATTTATCAGCAACTTTACTTATTATTGATAAAGTGTATATTTAAATAATTTATATTAAATAAAGAATAATATATTGATGTAAAGTTATATTTATAATGATATAAATATAATATATATTTAAATATGTTTTAGATATTTATAAATAAACATTTTCACATAATATGTAAGATATATTGTTAAAATGGCATATAAAATATCTTAAAACATTATTAATTAATAATTTTATAATTACAATCGAATAATAATAATTTAATAACAATTTTATGATAGAATTTTTTTTTAAAAAGGATCTAAACTAAGTTGAAAACATAACTCAAACTTTAAACGGCCATAACTTTTGATCCAAGTGTCCGTTTGAGCTCAACAACCTATCAATCGAAGCTTTTGACGAGATATACGTGATGTGACCCAAGGAAACCTTCTGTCACATTTTTTGACACAAAAAGGCATAAAATTCCTGGAAAACCAAGTTTTTAGTTTGGATACCCATATTTTTAATCATTCTATGCAATTGCTACCTCATTTCAGGGGGGGGGGGGGTCTTTTGACCTTTTTCACTGGGGAATGAATTTATTTTGAAGGGATATATTTATATTGATATTATGGATGGTAAATTATATTTTTTTCGCAAATTAATGTTACTTATAATCAATCACATAACAATATATACATATTTTTTTATATAATTACCCATAAAAATTATAATTTTATAAATAAATAAATAATCATATTTACATATAAATTATATTTCTCAATATATAAGTCTTATCTAAATAACAAAATAATATCCATTTTATTTAAAAAAAACATTTATGCTTATATACCTATATGATGTGTGTGTGTGTGTGTATTTGTGTGAGTCTATATTGACAAACTGATATATATTATCTATATATTCTACGCATATGTATATACATATTTATATATAATATTCGAAAATATATATAAATATGTATCATTATACATGAAAATAATTATATAATATGTTTTTCTGTGTGTTGTATATATGTATTTATATACTTATAAACACTCACACAAAAGAACTTTTGTTAAATTTATTTAAACCTGATCATATAAATATATATAAATATATATAAATATATATAAATATATAAATGAATATATTAATATAAAAATATAACAATATATATTAATATATATATATATAAATTAATATACGGATATATATATCAATATATATATATATTCGAGTAAACATATATATATATATATATATATTTATAATTATAATTATATATTAATAAATGATGAACAAAGAAATATTGTAGAGTGGTAAAGGCATTGGTGCGCATGCAATATGTCCCGAGTTCGAATCCTGGGGGAAGCAGGTCGCGCGCGATGGTGGGAATAATGCCTATCACAGTTAAAGGGGGCGGGGCTCTGTTAAAAGCCATGGGTGGATGGGGGGTACGGGTTATGGTGGGAGGTGGAGCATTGTTGTAGGGGGGTTCAAGTGCTGTTGAATCCCCTCTCATAATTGAAATAATAATTTATTTATTTTTTTAATTTTTTTTAACTTTTATCATCTCTAAAAAAAGGCTTGTGAAGGACCCTTTTATCAGCATTTTTCTAAGTGCTGATAAAAGGCACCCCCTAACTTCTCTACAATTAATAGCACTTTTCTTGCACTATTAATTCCACTTTCTAGTGCTGATAAAGCGCATATTTGTACTAGTGATTACTCTGTTTGAATACGAGAGTGCCAACCAATCACTAGAAATTCGGGTCTGAATGACCACCCAGAGTCTCCGGGAAGTAAAGGGGCCATTGTTAGAGAATAAGATTCTAAAAAAATTCAAACTGCTCTCTCCCAACATTCTCTAGTGCATGAGCTGGATAATCCTAGGGGTGTCGGTGTAAATCACTAAAAAATATGAATAAAGAATGTGAATTGCAATACCTGAAATTAGGAAAATTGTGAGGATGGCATGAAAAAGGAGTATAGCTATTGAGCACATTTGAAAAACTGTATTTGTGAATAATTATTATGAAATGGGAACAAACATATGAGGACCCACCGCTGACCGCACTCAAAAACATGGGGCTAAACACGAAGTGTCATCCAATTTCTGTTAGAATAATGTTCGAGGAGAGTAGGTAAGCCTTAATGTTGAGTAAACTATTCTTTTGGGGGATCCTACAAAGATGAAAGAGAATAGGGATCTGAAATAGAGGGCATGTAAAAAGTGGTGGTGGAATGATGGTTGTTTGGATAAAGTCCAAAACTCTTGATATTACATCACCATGATGAAGAAACATTGGGTGATCATGGTAGTCTGAATCAAGATCAGACCTCCTTCTGGGAGGCACCTCTCTGGTGATATCCTTTGATGGCCAATAGTTTTAGGTCATTTAAAGGGGAAAATTAATCATGTATTTTAGTGGAATACATTGAGTACGATGAATGGAATAGTTTAATGTCAAATGATCAGGAGGTTGCACATAGTTTATGGGCGTACATCCTGGACCCTTCCCAACTATTTAAATTCAAGTTACATGGACTGGGAACTCCTAGATTAAGGTCGTAGAGTTCAAACCATGATTAGTGGAAAATAAATAGGAATTTTAATTGTCACAGATCTGGGCCCAAGGTGAAATACATGGGAATCACTACGTATCCCATAAGGATAAGAATCAATCCAAACATAGTTCTAGGGAACATCATGGTCAGAGGCCAATACTAGTGGTTTAAATCGTTTATTGAAAAGAATTTTACAAATCCCATGATTATCATGGGGCATCCTGAACTTGTTCTAGGTAGGGCCATAATTTATAGTCTTGTGTTGAGAACATGTGCACCCCCACAAGAGAAATGTGTGGTGTAGTTCATAACCAAACATGAATTAGGACCATAGGGGTCCACACCACAACATAGGTTCCGGAAAGGCATTCTAGGGCCATGAAAGTCAAAACAGAGAGCTTACCATTTTGTGGCTGGACCCAAGGATCAGATTCCCAAATGTCTCTATGTTTCCTACAAGAGAAAGAATCAATACTTATATTGTTAATTATAATCCAAAGAGTCTAACTTCATGTGGTGAGCATGATTGTGTCATTGTATAAGGTCATATAGCAGGACCAATGAGTCACACTCTCTCATATATGGATATTACCCTACAAAAATACCTAATCCTATGTGAGCCATGATCAGTGTTGAAATTAATGAGAGTTATCTAGCCTTCCATGTCTAATGGGAGCGTGCGAGGGTGGGAAGTACATTTTAGATGTGGAAAATCCCAGATGAACCAACATTTCTACTCATTGTTCATGAATGGACATATTTATAACAACAGGGGTGTCAAGGATTCATAAAATGGAAATGAGCAATAAACATCTGATTCATAGCATCTGATATGTGGAGTGTAATGGGATTATCATGATGATGAAAGATAAATATTGACCGTGTTTGAAACACATAATCAATTTCACATTATCCTTGAATGTGAATAAACAAATGAGGGTTGACTACTAGATAAAATTCCTTATATGTAACATGTCTCATAATGTTGATGGAAATCTTCCAGGATGTTGTCCCAAGATGGTAGGAGAGCACGGATTCATAGCATCTATACCATTATGGGGGTCCCTTAGGGTGTGAAAGATAATGAAAACCCAAATTAGGGATTGTGTGAATTGATAACAATACCAGTGCAATTTAGGTCTCCTGAAAGACGAGAAAAAGGAGTTATAATCTCAATGGTAGTACACAAATAATTATTATTATCTCGACATGATTGAGGAAAAAACATTCCACACCACACCACACAATTTTGGGAGAACCCATTCCAATGGTGGTAAGGGAGTCAAATGTGGTTGCGACTGGACCACATAAAAGATGTATAGATGTCACTATGTATCCCTTAAGGATGGGAATCAAGCCACGTGTATCTCTTGGAGGTGGTACGACAAGCGGACAATACAAAATTGGGAGAGATATACTATTTTAGATAAAAATAGGGTAATTGTTATTCCATTTTGCATCGTGTGAGCATAGATGGTAAGAATCTTAGTTTATGGATATAGAGATTAGACAGTAAGTTGTATAGTTTAATGTCATGTGTGTGGGACATTCCCCTACAGTTTATTATCATCGTGTAAAGATAAAATATATAGAAATACTGAAAGAGTTACATGGTTTGGTTACAAAAAACCTGACATGAATGAGGATATAATTCCCCACCACAACACATACTTCTGAAGAAACTACTACCGAAATGGAACAAGAGGGGTCCTTGTGATGCTGATAGCCCAAAAATAACATTCTGGGAATCACTACATATCCAACGATGATTCGAATCAAGCCATAAATAGTTCTTGATGGTGGAATGGAATGCAGAAAAATACTGAAAAGGGGAAACTTCTTCTCCAGGGAAGCCATCTAAAGGCTGGTTAATTTATCATTACACACCCGTGTCAAATAAGATGTAGTTTAAATTCATACGATAAGGACATAAGGGATATTATTTTATGGTCTTAGATCTCAGACAGTAATGGAGAGATCCCTATAGTGGGAATATGTAATGTGATGCTATAAAGAATTCCTGATGTGAATGAGGACAAAAATTTCAACACAACATCACAGATTTTGAGATAACACACCCTATTATGATCATAATTCATGGACTTGGATGTCGAGTTTAAGATGTAAACTCTGAGATTACGATTGTAGGGTTCAAGCCAAAAGATGCTTGGTTCTTACATAGAGGCATGAACATTACCCATATCCCTAATCCCATGAAAGCTATACTCAGTGTGGAAAACAAGGGTGGATAGGATCTTTAAAACACATGGAATAATCCGTATGGGTAGGCAGTTTGGAGTCAATATTGACCCCATGATGCTAATTAGTCCTCTTAATGTGAATGGTGCATGAAGGGTTAACACAATTGGTGTTGAAACTTTATAAGAACAAGATGGAGCAGAAATGTATGTAAATCATGAGACCAATATTTAGGGCATAATGGGGGTGGAATAACATTATATTATTATTGTTGACATTGTTCGAAACACAACATCCATATTATGTGACTAGAAATGGGAACTAAAATTCGAGGGTCATCCATAAACCATATTCTAAACACTGAACCTATCTCAAACTATCATTCAAAATCCCCTAGGACGTTGGCCCAAAGTGGTAGGTGAGCCTTAAGGTCGAGCATCCAAATAGTATGGTGGTCCTTTTGAATGTGAAGGATAATGGATACCCAAATAATGGGAGATGGGATGATTGGGAACAGATTAAAGCATTTTCATGTAGAATTGAACCCTCTATTTTATAAACCACAATGCATTTGAGCACATTGGTGAGGCACAAAAAGGTTCAAGGGGTTGAAATATTGGTGGAAGACTCGAAGAGGTGGGTGTAGGAAAAGAGGAAAATTGTATGGATGAGCCTAGGTATGGACCCAAAGACGAAATTTCTAGGAATTTCTAACTATCCCATCAGAATTTTAATCAATATAAATGTTGTTATAGAAAGAACCGTATAGTTTAACATTATGTGTTAAGGATGAAAGGGCTATAGGTATCTCCAGAGAGGCACACATATGGTACAACAGAATAACCTGATGGTATTAGTGACAAAAGATGCCAATATAACACACCATTCACAATATCAGGAGAAAACGTAAGGTAATGGAATGGGAGAAGGAACATAAGAACTAGATGCTGGAGTCTATAATGAAATTTTTGTGTGTTCCTATATATCCCATAAAGATAGGAAATCATACCATAAGTAGTTTTAAAAATAATGTGCAGTTTTAGGTCGTGTATTAAAGATGAGGGAGAATGGAAGGGAGATATGATAATGGAAGTACGTGTCTTGGATATTATATAACCAATGTCAATGAGGACCAAAGAGGTCCTAACCACACCACATGATTCTGACAGAGTTCGGGCCAATGTGTCGAAGGAGATGTATGATTTGAGGAACCAGGGGCTGGATCTGAAAAAAATTCCCATTAATTCCTATATATCCCATGAGGATGAGAATCTAGCAATATATATTTCATGAATTTTCCATTAATTTTAACATCATGTGGTAAGGAGGAAAAGAAAAGGGGATGTAGAGATATTAAAGAACTAACCCCAGTTTTCGGAAGATAGTGTCATATTTTATTACATTATCATATAAGCAAGGAAGATGCATCCTGAAAGACTAAGTAGTTTATTATATTTTGGAAATAAGATACATATATATGTTTAAAATTTCATCATTAATGGAAATACAAAATTAATTTATTTCATTAGAAACATCCACGCCTCCTGTATCATGCCTGGAAATCACTCATAACCAACTTCTTCATATCCTAAGAAAATGAAACAATTTAAAGTGGTGTGATAAATCAATTAATTAGAGTATGTAATATATAGTAAGATGAAATTAACATTAGGGTTAGTGAATAACTTATAACACATTCATTTACAAACAATAAACTTGAAAACATTATGGCATGAATTTGAGCTGAGTAATTAATGCTACAATAAAACATAATCATGGATATTCTACATGTCAAATAACCACATGAACTATCAATTAAAAGATTCATAATGAGGGAAGTGTATATTTTATACATTCAACAACATATTATCAATCCCATGACCAATACATCTTTAAATGATTAAGGCATTTGAAAAACCATATTTAAAAATGGGAAAGGCCTTGGCCAAGTCCGCGTATATTTGTATCATGAGACCTAAAGATGCATAGAGGGGATATAGAAGACACCAATCTTTACATGATAAGGCCAATTAATTCCTCTTATGATTTTGGATAAACAAAATCAACATATACATTCATATTGAAACTAACATATCAATTGTAAATAACATTCCATGAACATTAAGCTTAAACCCTAACTATTCAGTGTAAATCAGTGAATGGTATTAGGATAACACATCCACAAAAATAATAATAAAATAACATACAATTACATATGATAGGTCACATCATAAAATTAATATCCTAATAATACATATGAATCAACAAGAATGTTGAAATAGATGAAATTTCTCTTATAAAATCATTGAGTAATTCTTGGGATGAATGCTCTTTTATTTTGAAAATAAGATAAATTTTTGAAATGTATTTGTATAAAACCAGAAATGAAGTAAGATAATGTTTTAATAATAAAATGATTTATTTTTTTTAAAATTTAATGTTTTGTAAAATTAGATTATAGAGTTCCCTTTAAAATTGGTAAGAATTTCTGAAATTCCATTGAATCGGGCTTGTATTTCAGAAATAATTTTGAATGTTCCTTTTAAAATGTGTAACCCACCATTAAATAATGAGGGATTATGTTTGGAAAATTGTTATCAAAATCACAAAAATAATTTATGTGGAGTAAGAAACAATACATAAGTGCTTTATATTGGCATGTAGGCAATACAAGTAACCCACATGAGAATGGAGGTTCGGGTGGAAAACCCATACCTTAATATCGAATGTGTTCTGCTCTGGATCATAAGGTACTGGAATATAAAATTATACTTTATAATAACGTAATTAAGAACCTATTAGACTTTTCATTAGTTTATAATGATTTTATTTTGTTCATTATGTCCTTATTTATTAGTTATAAGATTTAATTTCATCATTCTGTAGTGTTTTTTTTCTTGATTTTAATAACAGGTTCACTTGTTTTTATGTAATACATTTCCTTTAGAATGGATTTAAATCTCCAAAATTGATCATACATATTATTTATAAACATAAATATGTGTTAATGTTAATTTATATCATTTAGTTACATGACATGAGGATGAATAATTAGATGCAATATTAATGACATTCACATATATTATTTTAATGGTTTTTTGACTATTAGGAACCACTTTGTTCATATGATTTAATATTATGTACATATACTGGTTCTGAATATATAATAGGTTATAATACATATATTATAGTATGTTCCAAACAAAAAAATGGTTTTATGACCAGTAATGATGGAGAAATTGAAGAATGAAACCTCGTCATCCATGAAGGTTATAATTTGGAACCTTACATACGATCATTTCGTTTATAATAAAGAGAGAGATTAAGAATATTGATATAGGTTCTTCCATTCTCTTGATATAATTCTAGTAAATAGATAATAATTGAGCTATAATGGTCCTTTCGATGTAGGAGGTGATTAGAAGATGACAATACGAAGGAACATGAAATGAACATGTTAGAAGTAAAATGTGAATTTACCTCTTGAATCCACCTCCTTCAGAAACACTTGAAGAGAATGGGATTTGTTATTTTGGAAAGGCCAAAATATTCTTGGTTGTGGATAGTGACAAGGGAAGGTTATTTCGGCATAACATTGATAACATTCAAGGCATAGACGAGTGGATAAAATATGGAGTGATGGGGGGTTATAGTGGGGGAGAGAAGTGAATTTAAAATATTTTATTTATTATTTTATTATTTCCATCAAGACAACATTTAGTGTTTCTTCATTTTACCCATAATAGTAATAAGTGCATCATGGTTCAAACTAAGTGGCCTTACATCACTAATGATGTCATTAATATTGTATATAACTAATAATCTGTATATACTACATTTTACCGTATTTAACAATTCATCAACAATTGAAGAATTTCTGAAAAATGCG
This sequence comes from Viscum album, assembly GCA_963277665.1. NCBI lineage: Eukaryota > Viridiplantae > Streptophyta > Magnoliopsida > Santalales > Viscaceae > Viscum > Viscum album. The sequence continues at coordinate 1,427,109,760 of OY728125.1, forward strand.
AAAACTTCACCCTTACCATTATTCAATTTGTGGAATTTAGAAATGAACTCCCTTTTTCAAAAATAATTTTTAAAATATTAGTAATTTAATTTTTAAATAAAGTCTTTGTTATTTCAAAAAATAACCATTTTAAAGGAATAATTAGTATTATATACCATGAAAAAATAAATTAAGATCTCATTGTATTGTATCCTTAAGAAAATAAAATAATAATATTATTTAAAATTCATAAGAGCCACATTTTATTCATATTACAATTCATATCGGTATGTTACTATTTACCTAAAATCAAGTTTGTTCTGTCAGACTCCAAATGAGTTACTTATCACACATCAAGATGATTGATTTTTAAAATTCAAAACATATTTAAAGAAAAATTGTCTTTAAGGTGTAGATTATAAAATGTTTTATTTTGTATGGACAAAAATTTTCAGGCATTCAATATTTAGTTTCAAAACCTTGGGTTGTTACACTATCCCCTCTTTTCAAATAATTTTTCCTCGAAATTCAATTAATGTTATGTCACCAAAAGATTTGGGTGGGTCTTCCTCATATGATCCTTAGGCTCCCATATATCATTTTCAATAATATTATTTCTCTGAAGTATATTTAATGTATGAGTCATCTATTTCCTCTACACTAGTTCTTCAATGCCGAGATTTTCTATGGGCACTTCACAATCAAATATATCAGGTTCCTACTCTATAAAATTATAAGCGAGAACATGAATTTGGCATGGAATCTATATTCTTAGTAATGAGACTTGGAAAAAATTTTGTACCTTGGATAACTAGGAAGCATAGCCAAATGATATTCAACTTCTCCAATTCTCTCCAAAATTTCAAAAGGCCCAATTTACCATGTGCTCAGTTTTCCTTCATTCCCATATCTTATAACTCACATCCAGAGAGATACTTTCAAGAAAACGTGATCACCAACAAGAAATTATTTATCTTTCCTCATATTATTTTCATTTATTTATTTCTTATTTTGAGATTCTTTGATATTCCACTGAATATTCTATAGCTTTGTTGTGGTTTCCTCCACATTCTCTGGACCCACAATCACCCTTTCTTTAACATAATTCCAACAAGTTGGTGTAAGACATCTCTTTCTGTATAGTGCTTCATATGGCTTCATTCAAATACTTGAATGGAAAATATTATTGTATGAAAACTATACAGAAAGAAAAATTCTGATCCCACATACCATTAAAATCTTGTGACCCTGAGCTCAACATGTCCTCTAAGGTTTAGATCATCCTCTCTAATTTCCTTTCAGTTTGTGAGTGGTAAGTAGTACTCCATAAATGTTCAGTATCCCTAGATTTTTGAATAATTTTCCAAAATTTTGATGTAAACTATGGGTCATGATTAGACACAACTGATATAGGTTCCCAATGGAGTCTCATAACTTCATTAATATAGAGTCATGTTAAGAGATCTTGTGTGAAATCTCAATTATGGAGAGGAAATGAGAAAATTTGGTAAACCGATCAACAATTACCCATATCGTATCATTATTCCATTGAGTTTTGGTTAATTCGGTGAAAAAATACACGGTCATATCTTTGCATTTCAACATAAATAAATGTAGAGGTTTCATGACCCTATTGTATGTTTCCTTTCATACTTCACTTGTTGACAAACAGAACATATTGAAATATAATCTGTAATCTCCCTCTTCACATTTTCCCACTAGAAAAGTTCCATGAAATCTCTATACATTTTAGTGCCTCCCGGATGTATTTGGAAATTAAAACTATGGGAATCATCCAATAACTTCTATTTTAGCTTGGAATTAGTCTGAATAGAAAGCCTCTTCTAAAATTTCAGAACTCCATCTTCACACACAATGTTCACTTTCTTCCCATCTTTCACAACATTACTTTTCTTTTGAAGGCTCTCGTCATCAAGCCAAGAACTTTTAATCCTTTCTAATAAATATGGATGAGAAACCAAATGAAAAATTATTGTTGTTTCAACTTCATTGATAATTACCATATCCATCATCACTAGATCCATGTAAAAATGATCCTTATCAAACCTCATTTTCATGAAAACTCCAAGATCCATTATGCTAAATGCATCAATTACCTTTTTTTCTATTCCTAAGTGGTACTGTATAATACAATAAAAATCCTAGAGTAGTTTGTGTCATCAATGTTGCCTCATATTGAGTTCTTTATGTGAGATGATATACTTCATACTCTTGATATCTATATATATCTCACATTTTCTTCCATAGAGATAAATTCTACTTCTCTTCAGAGGAATTATACCACCGAAATCTCAAGATCATGAGTGGGGTAGTTTTGTTCATGAATTTTCAACTACCGTAATGAATCGAAATGACTCTATCATTCAGCATAAAGACACAACCAAGTTCTTTCATTGGAGCATCGCTATATATCACAAACCCATCATTCCCCAATAGTAGGTTTAGGATCTGAGAATTCACTAATATTTTAGTAAATTCTTTTAAATAGTCCCCAAATTCTTTTATCCATACAAACTTAATCGCATTACATGTAATACACATCATTAGGTTGGCTAAATGAGTGGTGTTCTAAATGAAACATCGATAATAACCTTCCAATCCAATAAAACTATTTACCTCATTTATATTTATCAGAGTATTCCTTTAATTCACCACCATGGTCTTCGCCGGATCAATAGATATTCCATCCTTGGAGACAATGTGGCCAAGAATGGAAACTGATTGAAGATAAATCTTACATCTTCTAATCTTCCCATATAATTCATATCTTATATGATTTTTCAGAATAGCGTGTAAGTGATTTTCATAATCATCATAGCATTTAGAGTATACCAATATATCATCAATTAATATAACAAAATATTCATAATGATATTCCATGAAAACTCAATTAATTAGATCCATGAAAATATAGGATGCATTAGTCAGTCAATAAGGCATTACCGTAAACTTGTAATGCCTATAACTGGTAAGAAATGTTGTTTTTGGAATGTATTCCTTCCTCATATGTAACATATTATATCCATATTGATGCTCAATATTCGAAACATGTTGGGCTCCAGGATGTTGATAAAAAAATCATCAATTTGAGGTATGGGATACTTGTTCTTTATTGTTATAGCATTGATCTCCCAATAGTCAATGAAAACCCTCATAGATATGTCTTTCTTCTTAACAAAAAGAACATGGGATCTCCATTGAAAAATAGTAGGGTGAATAAATCTTTTGTCTATCAATTCCCCTAGTTCTTTCTTCAGTTTCACAAATTCCAAAATGGCCATAAGGGGACTTTGATATGGGCCATGGACTAAGAATTAAGTCAATAGAAAACTCAATTTCCCACTCTAGAGGATGTCTAAGTTAATTTTCTGAAATGACCTCATCATATTCATTCACAATATGTATGTACTATATATGTACATTCCCTTCCTCTCCCATTGTTATTACATTTCCATATTCCCCAATAATTGAATTCATTGGAGATATTGGGGTGGATCTAGATGAGAATCAGATGGTTATGTTTCTACCCTACAGATAAGGGATTCCACATCATCTTAAAAAATTGTAACATCTTTATTGTTTCCAAAATATTTATCCTCATTTTTTGAATTCCAATCCATACTTAGGATAATTTAGAAGTCAGTCATGTGTATGAAAATAAAATCATCATAATATTAACGTTTATATTCTATAATGGGGACTACCTAACACAAATTTGTTGCAATTATACTTCCTGTATGAGTTTTTATCGACACCTCCCTTATTAAATCAAATTGGAAATATCTATTTATCTTTAAAAAATGGGAATATATGAAAGAATGTGATGATCCAGAATAAAATAAAGCATTGGATGAGTTTTTGTACATTATTAAAGTATGTACCACCATGTCATTATGAACTTCAATATCAACTGTTGATATTGCTTAAGTTTTCTCTAACCCCTTGGCCTTTTCTATGCAATGTTCCTTTAATTATTTAGACAATCATTATCAGAGTGTCCCATACCCCAAAAATTATAGCTTAAAACACTAATAGATTTTCTCATTCCCTTTCCATCAACATCATGATGGCCTTTTGTCCACATTTTCTGCATACTCCTTTTCCATTTAAGTAGGAACTAGGGAGTTTCATTCCACAATTATCATAGAGTGGAAATTCAACTCTTCCATTCTTCACTGTTTCCTAATTTCTTTTCCAATAGTTTCCAGCATCCCTCTTCTATAATTTTCTATCCCTAAAAGTCATAAAACATAGAGAATTGATTTTCTATTTTGATAGAACAACAAACTATATCCTAAAACAATGAATAACCTCTATATAATAGTTCTTTCCAAAGGAATGGTTTAAGGACATTAATGAATCGATCAATTTTTCTCCTTGGATTTTGTATGTAGTCCAAAAATGTATTTCCACCCATGAGAGGTTAGTTTCATACTTTGCAACATTATCATCATACTTTTTCCTCAAACTCATAAACTACCTTTTGAGATCTTCTTGATGTTCAAGAGGAATGTCTTTTTCTTGGAATATTTTCTTGAAGTCCCTCCATTCCATCTCTTCAATATCTTCGTCCTAATTTTTTTTTCGGATTAACGACCACCACTGATCTGCATCTCCCAATAGAATATAAACTTCCATGATGACCTTATCTATTTTTTACATCCCAATGAATGAAATATCTTCCATAGAGATCTTATCCAATTCTTAGTAACAAATGGATTGGTAGCCCGATTTAATGATAGAGGATGTTGTCGTATAAAATGATTTAATAAATCTCTTCCGAGTGGCAGATCTGGATGACAAGGGTAAGGATATTGTTCATAACCTGAGTAAGTTGTCCCTACATAGTTATAAGCTGCTCAGAACAAGTCTGAGTACCAGAGCCAAGATCCTTATCTTACGTCGGAGGGTAATCCCTACATGGGATATGTGTGTTCATGCAGTTTTCATTCCTTCCACTATGAGCCATTTTTAGATAATAGAGTACAATAGATTAGGTTATGAATCATAATGTATAATATTAACATAGAAAAATACTTATCAAATATTTAAATCCTATATATGGCTAACCCCATAACCTCAAAAATGGCATATTTGAGGAAAAAATTACATTTAAATGCTTCATAATGGATTGTAATAAAAATGTGATTTATCCGAAGAATATATCCCAAGAGAGTAAAACCAGTTGCACAGAAAGAACCATTGTCATGTAACCAGATACCCTAAGTCAATCTAGATACTCTTTTTCATATTATTCAATCTTAGGTACATATGTTCTAGAACCACATCCACTTTTAGTATCCAAACAGAGATGTATTTTCTAGAAATATCCACATAATATATTCCTTGACAAAATATCAGGATGTTATTTTATGTTTATCTACAAATAATAATTAGGGATTTGTTCCCTAATTTATGTTTTCTTAAATATAGTTTCCATGTTTTCTACAAAACATCCTCTAATTCCAATTGTAAGGAACCGACCCCAGTTTCCCAGAACCGATGCCTTATTTTATTACGTTGGTGTATAAAATAGGGAGATACATCCCGAAGGACCAACTAGTTTAGTTGTTTTTTGGAAACAATATATATATATATATATATATATATATATATATAATTTCAACATTACATCATTAAAGGAAATACAAAAATTAATTTATTTCCATTACAAACATCCCCGCCTACTATATTACACCTGCAAGTCACTAATAACTAACTTATTCATATCCATAGAAAATGAAACATAAGAAAGGGGTGACCTAAAATGCATAGTAAGAGTATGAAATATAGTTGAAGATAAAATAAACATTATAAATGGTGATCAATTGAAAACACATGCCTTTACAAACAATAAACCTGAACACATTATGGATGGAATATGTGTTGACTAAATAATTCTATAATAATACCTAATCATTGGTATTCTACTAGTATAATAACCACATGAACTATCCATTTATAGCCTCATAATGTGGTAAGTGCGCATTCCATACATTCTGATACATATTTTTAAGGCCTCTTCCAAGACATCTAAATATTATTAAGGCCTCTGCCAAAAACATATTTTAAAATAGGTAAGGCGTCTGCCAAGTCGACATCTATTTGTCTCATGAGACCTAAAAATGCATTGATGGGTATAATGAACCCCACTGATCACATAATAAGACCAATTAATTCATCATATGAAAAGGGATAAACATAAAAATCATATACCTTCATAGTAAAATAAACATATGAAATGTAAATAACTTTCCTCGAGTATTAATATTAAACACAGACCATTCTAAGTGAATTAGTGAATGGTTTTAGGATATAACATCAATAATAAAACTAATCATAGAACATCCAATTAACTATGGTAGATTATATCATAAAATAGTAATCCCAATAATACATAATAATCAATAATAGTGTTGTATCAAAGTAAAATACTCTTATTAAATCATTGAGTAATTATTGAGATAAATACACTTTTAATTTGAGAAGAAGTGGTAATTTGAAAAATATTTAGAATAAAACCATAAATGAAGAAAGATGGTATTATAATAGTAAAATTATAGATTTATGAAAATTAATGGTTGCAAAAAACATATTTTATAGTTCCCTTTCAAATAGGTATGAATTTGAGAAATTACCTTGGATCAGGCTTGTATTTCGAAAATAATTTTAATGATTCGATTTAATAAATGTATCTATCCTTAAAATAATGAAGTATTATTTTCAGTAAACATATATATATCACTCACATATAATTTATGAGGAGTAAACAATATTAAATAAAAACTTTTTTGAGGTGAGTAGACAATAAAAGTCACTCGAAAAAATGGATGTTCGGGTGGAAAACCCTTAACATAAGACTGAATGTGTTCTTCTCTGGAACTTATGGTCCTGGAATAGGAAGTTATACTTATTGATAACTTAATTCAGAAACAATTAGAAATTTATTTAGTTTATCATGATTTTATTATGTTAATTATGTTTATATTTATTAGTTATAATATTGTATTCTGTCGTTCTGGATTATCCATTTTCATGATTTTCATAATCGGTCCACTTGTTTTTATGTAATAGAGATCATGTGCAATGGATGTAAATCTTCATAATTGAATTTAAAAATTATTTATTAATGACCATAGTTGTTAATGGTTATTTATATAATTTATTTTCATTTCAGGAGGATGAATCATTAGATGAAATATTAATGACATTCACTTAGATTATTTTAGCGATATTTTGATTATTTAGAACTACTTTGGTCATATGATTCAATATTACATACATATAAAGGTTTATTAATATTAAATAGGCCATTAAACATATAGTTTTATTATAATGAAACCATAAAATTGGTCTCAAGACAAGTAATGAAGAAAAAATTGATGACTGAAACTTCAGCGTCCATGAATGTTGTAAATTGGAACCTCACAAAAGATGATTTCATTTATAAAAACAAGAGAGACAGAGTAAGAATATTGATGATGGTTCATCCATTAAAATGATATAATTATAGTATATTGATTATATTGGAGCTATAATGGTCATTTTTATAGAGGGTTTTGGAGAGGATAATAACATGACAGAACTTGAAATGAATATGAAAGAAATAAAATGTGATTTTACTACATGAATCCACCTCCTTGAGAAAATCATTAAGGGAAAGAGTTTTGGTCTTTTGAAAATACCAAGATATTATTATTGGTGTGGAGTGACTAGTGAATGGGGTTGAGGATGTAATTTGAGGAGCCTCAAGGCTTAGATTTGTGAAGAGAAGAGGGTGTGACTGGGATTTTTTATAGTGGAGGAGAGGAGTGAATTTTGAATATTTTATTCATTATTTTATTATTTCCCTCAATACAACCAATAGTGTTGTTTCATGTGAATCCTAATAATAATAAGTGCATTTTAGTTCAATCCATGTGTCCTTACATCACTAATTATATCATAAATAGTGTATTTATCTGAAAATTTGAATATATGGTATTTTACCATATTAAACTATTCATAAAAAAATCAAGAATTTCAGAAGATTCCCAAAAATTCCCCCTAATCATTTATTGAAGTGTAAAATTCAAAATGAACTCCATTTTTAAAAAATAATTTTCAAAATATTATTAATTTAATTTTTATATAAAACCATAGTTAATTAAAAAACAATTTTAAAGGTATAGTTTGTTTTATATGACATTGAAAAATTAATTAAGATATCATTATCTTGTAACCACAGAAAAATTAAATAATATTATTACAAACATTTTATAAGAGTCATAAAAATATTCATATTAATATTCATAAGTGTATGTTAATATTCACCAAAAAACAAGTTGGATCCATCAGACGCCAAATGACTTACTGATCAGAACTCTAGATGACCATTTTTTGAATTACCGAACATAGCAGAGGAAATGTTATTTTTAACATTGATATTATAAACTGTTTTTTCCTGATAGGGACTCAATGATTCATGAATTTATTATTTATTTTCAAAACCTTGGGGTGTTATAGAGATCTCAATAGAGGTATGTGGCATGGATATAACAAACCCAATGTCTAGGAGTACATATAGTTTGTACCACAAGACATACTCCAGGGAGATCTTAGGAAAAGGGGTCAGATAGAAGAGGAAGTTTCTAAAAACCGGGGCTATACACATAGATTAAATTTACGGGAAATACTACATATCCAATGAGGATGGGAATCAAACCATATGTTGTTATAAAAATATCGTGCAGTTTAACGTAATGCGACAAGGACATGGAAACAAGGACGTTCTTGGAAGGGGGAGCACATGATGCGACCATTGTAAACCTAACGTTAAAGGGTATTAGTGAAGTCCTCACCCCACCATAAGAAACACTATAAAATAAGTAAACCTAGGGGTCAAGATATTTTTTTCCCTGAATATGAAATGACCGGGTGTTAGTACATAACCTATAAAGATAGGGAATCTATACACACACAGTTCTTATAATGTCAATATGTTTTACATCATGCGATAAGGACATAGAAACAAGGAGTGTCTCAATAGAAAGTGTGTGGAATTGAAAAAATATCCTAACGTGAATGTGGATAAAGAGTTTATACCATAACCCACAATCCTAACTAAGAACATAGTCTAAGTGGACAAAAGGTCATTGGACCTAAGGTTGGGCCACAGATGAAGGGTTTAGGTGTCACTACATATCCTACAAGGATATTAATCAAGCATCATATTGTTATTGTGTATGTTGAGTGGTTTAACGTCACACAATGAGGATGTTAATGATCTTATTTTAATTGCATAGATCTCAGAATATAGATTTACATTTTAATTTCATCTTTGTGGGAGATAAGGGCATAAAAAGGTGAATCATCACGCCCAATGCATGGGAGACCATTGGTATGGTGATAACGACTGAGGATAACTGTTGACCATGTTCTCAATATAGTATCCTTCTGGTGTGACCTATAATTTGAACAAATAATTGATCATCGAATGTTGACAATATTCACAATGTGGGATTTTTGTCAAATTGTTTCTCAGGATCCTATAAGTTGTTGGCCACAAAATGGTAGGTGAGCCAATGTGGCATTAGACCAATTCATTAAGGAAGTCCTTTCAGATGTAAAATATGATGGAGATATAAATGATATTACTCATGAAGGGGGGTTGTACATGTGCAGTTTAACGACTTTTAGTAAGAATTAGGGAGATCATTGTTTAAGGTCTTATTTCTCAGACCATGAGGTTTATTCACAATTTTTTGTTTGTCGTCATGCGGGATGAAAGGGTTTTTAGTTTAGTGTTGTAGAGCATAGACAATTTACAGTTTAACATATTGAAGGGTGATGATGAGAAGTTTCCCATCAGCCAGAATGGGGATGGGTAGTTTAATGACATGCAGGACGGGGAAAGGTAGTTTAATATCTTCCAGGATAGAGATTACCATATGTGAACTACCTCTTGAGGAATTTGGCATTGGTAGGAGGAGTAATACACTCACCATCCATAGTGAGTAGAGAATATGCACCATTAGGGTATAACATGTAAATGAAATAAGGTCCCTCCCATTTAGGCTCCATGTTCAGTGGCATCCTGCCTATTATTATTGGCGTTCTCAAGGCTAATACTGCATCACCTTTTGGAAAAGAGAGAAAGAATACATTATTGTTAAAAGTCCTATAAATGTTATTCAAATGACTCTCCATATTGGGAAAGGAATGAATCATGTTTTCATCAGGTGCTTCAAGTTAAGCAAGATGGATTTTGGCTATATTATCAAGTGGAAACTGATCGTAGGTGGTTGTACATAGTGAGGGTAGCTGAATCTCGATGGGTAGATGACCGCATAGCGACTCACTATTCAATTCCACCCTTACACTTTATTTTATACAAGTTTTGTAATGAATATTTAAAATATAATAATAAATTTAACATCATGTGTTTTCAATGAATTATTTTAACACTGTTAAAAAGGGAAATTATACTTGTTTTGATATTTTCATTGAAGGAGGAGGTGATTTGGTGGCCCGAATATCATGCAGAAGAAAAATGGGCCAAACTGCATGGCATCCCATGGACATCTGTCCACTGTTTTGAATAGTACGAGAATTACATGCATCTCAATGGGCTGCAACATTGTTATCCTCTCTATAAAATCATGTTCTAAAACTCTTATTAAGTAACCAGAGCATAATTCTTCTATCTAGTGGCCCATCCGAAGGATTCTGTCCAGGGGACAGAATCTTCTGGAATTAAAAAGTTTGTTTTGGTCTTTTGACCATATCCCCTAATACAGTTGTCTAATATCCACCAAATTTGATAGTGATATAGTCAATAGGACTTCCAAAAACTCATTTATTCTGGTCAAGTCATGATATGTCTTTATACTTTTCCCAAACCGAGACACACCTGGTATCACAAAAACAGCGTGCCCAAAACCATGTACGATTTTCGCTATAATTAGGCTCCACAGGAACCACATCATGAAGTTCATCCAAGGAGTGAAGTTTTGCCAATTTGGAGTTCTAGATGATTCCTCTCCTAATCCAAGAAGTTATGGATGCCCATATCCTCATAAGGGCATCAAGAATGAAGAAGGAGTTCCACCCAAGATTTATCTTCCTCCCGATGTCGAGCTAATTGGTGGACGGTCATTTTGAGGGAGCTACACACACATGGGAGGGAGTTCCAGCACTTGTTATTCAACTGGTTTTGTGTAATTTGTGTGGTAAATATTTCAATAATTTATTATCATGACATTATTATCCTATTATTGCATTTCTATTGTTATAATTAAGTGAAACACTTTTTATTTCAACACCGATTGGGTTGAGATTTCAAGTGGGAATCTTCGGTTGTTTTGATTGGATAAGGCAAGAGTCCTCTTTATCTCACACATATGAAATATTTTAGTACGATTTGGTAGCCTTTATTCTCTATTCATTATACCCAAAACTTTAGAACATTATTATTGGGTCAAGGGTTGGTTCATTGAGCATTGTTTAAGAGGCAAGATGGATGTTGGGATCTTGAAAACCCTCAACCAAAGGATTCCATTAAACCATATGTATTTTTCAGAATGATGAACTCATCAATATGTGTTGTGAACATGAAATGACCACTTTATATTATAATTCTAAAACACCACATTTATTTAACAACTATTAAACTCTTTAAATCAATTCATTTTCTTTAAACTATTTTAAAACCACCCCACATTTAGTACTTATTAAAAACACACACTCTAAACTCACCAATTCCCCTTGAGGGATGATATAGTCTTCCCTAAACTAAAAATCAACCGTTAAATCCTAATCAATTTGATGTGTCATGACAACTCTTTCCAATTTTGGCATCGTTGTTGGGGATCACTTTGGTTTTTAGTGCATTTTTTGGTAATATTTTTTTAAAATTTGTGAATATTTATTTGTTTTATCTTATTACTTTACCTATATTTTTGTGTTCTAATTTATTTATTTTTTAGGCTTTGTGCATAAAGAGTTTTAATCTGGAAGATTAACCACCTTTCAACCCAGAACCGGAGAGGATATTACGTCAGCCACCCTAAGATGCATAGGATAACCCTTTGAAGGAGGGAACACAAGACAACACCACTATTCTTGATCCTTTATCTTATTCCTCAAGAACCAACATCAAAACCGAAATTTACATGCATAAAATGGCTGAAAATAATGAGACATTAAAATAAATAACCTCAATAGATGTTGATATCCAACCCACATACATTCAAATGCAAGGTGAGGCACCCAATTTTAAACTAAAATCTGGTCAAATTAAATTATTACCAAGATTACCTGGACTTCCTAGAGAATATCCACAAAGTAATTTAAAATAATTTCATATTGTTTTATCAACATTAAAACATGATAATCTGGATTAAGAACATGTAATGCTTGGATGATTATTCTTTTCTTTAAAAGATACTAAAAATGATTGGTTATATTATGTTAATTCCCCACTAAGAGGTTGGGTGGACATGAAATTCCTCTTTCATGAATAATCTTTCCTCACCTCTCAAACTGAAACTATAAGGGAACAAATATGTGGGATAAGAAAATCTCAAGGTGAAACACTTCATGTATATTGTGAAAGAATTAAAGGATTACATTGAAGTTCTCCACACCATGAAATATGTGACCAACTTTTTATACAACATTTTTAGGATGGTTTAATCCATGTTGATAGAAACATGATTCATGTTGTTGGTGGTGGTGCTCTTGTAGATAAGACCCCCATTGATGAAAGGACCTTAATTGAGAACTTGGCAAAAAACACTCAACAATTTGGTTCAAGGTCCAATGTACCCATTCAATGTGTCTATAAGGTGAAAAGTGCTAAATTTGAGAAGAAGGTTGACACAAAGAATGTGGATGTAAGTACCCTTCTACAAAAACTTGATCTCTTGTAAGGGAAATATGAATATTCTCCTCCCATCCATTGTGAGATATTCTCTTATAAAACCCACTATTCTATCCATTGCCCCAATTTGAGATAAAATTCATAGAGTTGTGAGCCAATCTTCCATGGAAGCCCCTATAACCAACCCTATAGGGAAGAACTATACTATACATCAAACTATGGGTTGAAAGAAAACCAAGGATATAGGAAAGGGGTATTCAAACTAGCCTCATCAATAATGGAACCAACAAGGTCATAGTTGTCATCCACCACCACCATCCAGAAATTCTCAGCCACCCCAAAGGCCTTTCTAATTTCCCCTTCCATAACCACTACTTTCCTAGAAGTTATTATGTAACAAATGGCTACCAACAATCTCCAATTCCAACAGACCACCCATGCTACCATAAAATACCTCAAACCCCAATTAGGCCAACTAGCTAACTCGATGTGGGAAATTTAAAGTCATGGGTCAAGTAAAATACCCTCTCAACAATTATCTAACCCTAGGGATGAAGGAAATGTTAGTTATATCTCCCGTAAGAGTGAAAACCAACAATAAATTCAAATGAATCCTCTACTAGAGTCATCCCCTCTGAGGAAACCTCCATCCCAACCCTATAAAATGTTCCAAATATTGAAAAATCATGGCTTGAGAGAATCCATTCCAATGGAAAGAATTATTATGTCGATGAGTCTCCTAGCCAACCCATTCCTCTTCTATTTCCCCAAAGGGCCACCAAACTTAAGAAACAAATCGAAACTGAAATAGACAATGAAATATCATAAACTTTCAAAAAAGTTCAGGTAAACATCCCATTGATTGATGTTGTAAAACAAATTCCAATATATGAGATGTTTCTGAAGGAGATGTGTACACACCTATGGAGAGTATGTGGAGATGAAAAGGTTATATTGCGGAAGAACGAATCCGCATTAATAGATCCGTCACTTCCCACCATGTGAAACGATCCTTGGACACTCTCAATTTATGCACCATATGAGAGTATTCTTTTTTTCATGTTTTATTGAATTAGGTGCTTCTATAAATGTGATTACTCACTCTATTTACTCTACACTAAAGGTTGGGGAACTGAATCCCACTAGAATTACGGTTCATCTGGATAACAGGCATACCGTACACCCCCCTGGTGTGTTAGAGGATGTTCTTGTGAGGGTTCAAAATTTAATTTTCCCAACTAATTTTTATATGTTTAAAATGGAAGATGACTGGATGAATAGACACACCACATTTATATCTGGGAAACCATTCTTGAAAACTACCATAACCATTATTAATGAACCTAGTGGTACATTTTCAATGTAATTTGGTGGTGACATAGTCCCTTTTAGCATCCTTGATGCCATAAAGAACCACACAGAAGAACATTACTCTCTCTTAGTAAATTCAATTGATGCACTCCCTTCCCTAGAAAACACTTCATTCGATTACCCTAATCCCTATTTATAGTTTTCATCATTCATTGAAATTTATGGTAAATAATCATTCATCGATTGATGAAGGGTTCTAGAAAAAATCCATGCATGTTTTTTAATTGAAAATTTCCTAAACACTGAGGATCCAATGACCATATATGATACTACTAATCTTGTAAAATATCATTAAACATACAAGGATGATTCCATTGAGATGTTAGATAAGAGAAGTGACCTATCACTTTTACAAAAACACCCATCGATCGAAAATCCTCCAGAATTTTAACTGAAACAACTACCTAAAAATTTAAAATATTCATATCATGAGAATAGAAACAAGTTTCTCATCATAATTTCTATTTCACTCTTGCCTAATCATGAATTGATACTACTTGATATTTTGAGGGAGTATAATCAAGAATTGGGATTGAAACATGCTTAAATTTCTGGTATAACCCCATCAATTTGTAAACATCATATTATATTAAATGATGAGACTAAACCAGTGAAAAAGGAGAAACGTAGAGTGATCCCAAACCTCCTAAAAGTAATGAAAAATGAGGTAACAAAAGCAATGGTTGCTAGAATCAATTACCCCATCTCTAATAGCCAATGGGTGAGTCTGGTTCAAGTTGTTCCTAAAAAAAATGGCCTTAATGTAATCAAAAATAAAAACAATGAATTGGTTCCAACGCATGTGTAAAATATTTGGGGTGTCTGTATAGACTATCACCGACTAAACCAACACACTAGGAAGGACCATTTCCCTTGTCCATTCATTGAACAAATGCTATAGAGGCTTGAAGGTAAGTCCCACTACTAGTTTTATGAGTATTATAGATACATTCATATTCATATTTCCCTTGAGGATCAGGAAAAGACAACCTTCACTTGCCCTTTGGCACATTTTAATATAAGTGGATGCCATTTGGTCTATTCAATGCAACGAGTACTTTCCAGCGATGCATGGTTAGTATTTTTTTGGATTACCTAGATAATTTCATGGATAATTTCATGGATGATTCCACTATTTATGGATCCTCTTTCAATGAATGATCAAGTAGTCTTGGTTCAATCATATATCACCATATTGAAAATAACCTTGTATTAAATTATTATAAATGTAATTTCATGGTGCGACAATGTAATTTTATGGGACATGCCACTTCAAGGTATGGTATCCATGTAGATAAATCAAAAGTATATGTCATTACTTCCCTACCATTTCCCCAAAAATGTATGGGATATGTAGTCATTCCTAAGTCATGTTGTATTTTACCATCATTTCATTCACGACTTTAGTAAAATTGCACTCCCCCTCAAATGATTACTCCAAAAATAAAAAGAATTTGTTTTTCAAAAGGGATGTAAGGGAGATTTTAATAAGTTAAAATTGAGTCTCACGTCACCCCTAGTAATCCAACCACCTCGGTGGAATTTACCCTTTGAGCTCATGTGTGATGTCGCTAACTATGTACTTAGGGAAGTCTTGTCACAAAGGGTTGATCTATCTCCACATGTCATTGCATATTTCTCACGTACACTGGACCCTACCCAATAAAACTACACTGAAACTGAAAATGTATTCCTTTTCATTGTGTTTCCTTGGAAAAATTCAGTTCATACCTTTTAGGGTCTAAAATCATTGTGTTCTCAGACCATGAAGCCCTCTGATATCTTTTTATGAAACTAGAAGCCAAACCATGTCTCATTCATTGGATTCACCTCCATTAAGAATTCAATTTAGAAATTAGAGATAAAAAGGAGAAGAGAATGTGGTCGCTGAACATATCATTTGGATTCCCCAATCCCTAAATGTTGGTTCATCCCCCAAATATTCCTATAAATGAGATGTTTCTTGATGAAAAATTGTACTGAGTGAAACATGTTATTCCTTGGTATGTTGAAATTGTAAATTATTTTGTAGCATCTTGCATTCCTACTGATTTTAATAAAAAACCAAGATAGTCGTCTAAAACATGATTCTCGTTGGAAAATATGTGATGACCCCTACCCCCAGTGCACATGTAGTGATCAAGTCCTTAGGTGTCGTGTTCCTGATTGCGACATTCTTTCTGTCCTTATATTCTGCAACACTCTTGCTTGTGGGGTCCACTTTGGTCCCCAATGGACTTCTTGCAAAATCCTTGATTCTGGTCTCTTTTGGGAACTAATTTTTCAGGATTCCCATGATATTAATAAATCTTGTCCTCATTTCCAAAAAATAAGTAATTTATATTATAGAAATGAAATGACCCAATAACCATTTCTCTTTCATGACATTTTTTATGTTTGGGGTATTGACTTTTTGGGGAAATTTCCCAATTCCTTTTGCAACTTGTACATTCTACTAGCAGTTGATTACGTATCAAAATGGGTAGAGGCACGAGTAACAAGGACCGATGATTCTAAGGTAGTTATATAATTTTTGAGAACCAATGTCTTCAGTAGGTTAGTCTTACTTAGGTTAATCATTTGCATGCAAGGTTCTCATTTCAGAAACCGGAAAATGCGGTCACTTTTGTGTCAGTATGGGGTTGGTCATCGAGTGTCTACTTCTTTTCATCCATAGACCAATGGTCAAGACGAGGTGTCAAATAGAAAGGTGAAACCGATTCTTGAAAAACTGGTTCAACCCAATATAAAGGATTTGATTCTAAGACATGATGATTCATTATGGGTGTACTGTAATTCTTTCAAAACACCCATTGTTTTGTCAGTATATTGGCTAGTGCTTCGAAATATTTTTCAGAAGCCTGTTGAGATTGATCACGGGGCCTACTGGGCTATCAAACAATGCAATGATAATATTTCTGTTGTAGGTGCTCAATGTAAGATTTAGATTCAATAGTGGTAGGAAATGAGAAGAGATGCATATGAGAATACAAGGATTTATAAGGGGAGATTAAAGGCTGGCCATGATTGTCTTATCCTTCATATTCCGTTCCGTATTGGGAAGAAGGTCCTCGTCTAAAATTCAAGGCTGAAGTAGCATCCAGGTAAGCTTCTTTATCATTATTTTGGACCCTAAACTATTACTAACATATCTTTATTCAGTGTTATATAGCTTCGAATTGAAGGGACCAAGAAAACCTTCATTGTCAATGTGCATCTGCTGAATAACTTCTATGATTCCATTTTGGATTCCCTGATATGGGAACTCCATATTCAAGATGCAATGTATGAATGAAACTCACCAGGTTTTGTCCTTAATTCATACATTCTCTTCTATTATAGTGTGGAAAGTTCACACTTTATGTGTGGGGGGATGGGTACATTTCTGGGTTAGTTAGGAATTTTCATTGTCTTTTTTCATTCTTATCTTTTTCACCTTCTTTATGGTATTATCACTTTTCCCCGTCTTGTTGAGTTTAATAAAATTTTCATCATCTTTCTTATTTATTCTCATTTTCACCTTCTTTATTTTATTTTCACTTTCCCACCTCTTTCTGGGTTCATTAGGATTTTCATTTTCTTTCTTCTTTCTTCTATTTTTAACCTTCTTTATGGTATTTTTACTTTACCCCCCCCCCCCCTTAAATGGTTGTATCACTGGGACACATTTGAGATGATTGAAACCACTTGTGTGAAGATTTTTTGGGAATACGATGTCAAAAATATCTGCAATCATATTTTCACCAAACCAAAAACTGTAAATATTTCATACATAATATAAGTAGAATATATGTTAGGTTAATATTTTTCAGATTTAAATGAATTTCCCATATGATTGTTCTTTATCTGATCTGTTTCATTACTATACCAGATTGACCTATGCATGTGTACCAAGTGTATGACGATTGTACGCCCTAAAAAAATTTGGGTTGTGTCTTGGGAAGGTCAAAAAACACTCCGTAACCTTTGATCTTATTATAATTATTGTAATTAGTATCATGGGTAGATTAATCAATGGTTTAAAGAAGAGTGTGAGATTTTTTCCAAACACAACTTTCATAAAAAATTAAGGGAGTGATGAAATGTGTAACATATTGGGATATCTTGTTTGGTATCTTATGGTTTTACCTCTAGAAATGCTTAATTAGGTGGGTCTTGAAATATGATTTCAATGGATGTAGGGAAGGTTTAGTGAAAAAAATTAATTTAAAGATGAATAATTTTAAAATAACCTATATTTATTGGATAGAATGTGGAATGAATAGCATGGAATGGTTTTCACAGACACACATGGAAAGTTATTGTAATGGTTGACTTTTGATTTCGATGCTCAATTTAGTGTCATAAATCTCTTTGAATTTCATTATGATATGATTTATGTGACATCTTTTTCCATTTTCACTATGGATAACTCCTTAGTGTGGTTTGTGAATTGATCACATAACATTAATGAATTGAAATTTCCTCAAATGTTAAATCCTCATGATGTTGGGAATATATACCTGCATAATTTATTTTGATATGTGGCTTTTCCCAGGAGTTCAAATGTTTATGTGTGGGGTGTGAACACATAGCGATTCACAATTCAATTCCACCCTTACACCATTGTTTTAAATTAGTTTTTAACGAATAATCAAAAATATAATAATAAATTTAACATAGTTTTTTATTCAATGAATTAATTATTATCACTGTGAAAAATGAAATTATTCCTTTTTTGATATTTTCAGTGAAGGTGGAGGTGATTTAGAGGCCCGAAGATCATCCAGAAGAAAAATGGGCCAAAATGCATGGCATCCCATAGATATCTATCAACGTTTTTGAATATTACAATAATTTTGTGATTCAAAATCGGCTGAAACATTGTGATACACTCCATAACATCATATTTTACAAATCTTATGAAGGAACTAAAGCTAAATTTGTCAATATACTGGCCCATCTGAACCATTCTATCCAGGGGATTGAATCTTCTAGAATTCAGATGTTGGTTTATGTCTTCTGACAATATCTCCCAATCCATACGTCTAAGAGCCTCCAAATTCGATAGGGAGACATTCAAGAGACCTATAAACAACTCAATTCTTTTAATCAATTCGTGATATGGCTTCATAATTTTCCAAAACTGATAAACAAGTGGAATCAGAAAAACATGGTGCCCAAAACCTTGCCCCATTTTGACTATAAAAAGGCACCATGGGTGCCCCATTAAAAAGTTCGGCCAAGGAGTGAAGTGCTACCAATTTGGTGTTCTAGATGAGTTCTCTCCTCATCCTAGAAGTTCTGGAGTCCCCTATACTCATTGGGGGATCAAAAATGAAGATGGAGTTCCACCCGTGCTTTATGTTCCTGCCGATGTCGAGCTAAACGGTGGATGGTCATTTCGAAGGAGCTACACACTTAAGAGGGAGTTCCATAACATGTTCTTCTACAGGTGTTGTGTATTTTTTTTTGATAAATATTTCAATTATTTCTTATCTTGTCATTATTTTCCAATTATTTCATTAATATTATTATAATTATGTGAAACTATTTTTATTTAAACATCTATTGTGTTGAGATTTCATGTGGTAATCTTGGGTAGTTCTGATTGGACAAGAAAAGAGTCATATTTATCTCACACATAAATAAGATTTTAGTATGATTTGGTTTTATTTCTTATCTATTGTTTATACTGAAACCTTGACAACATGATTTTTGTGTCAAGGGGTGGTTGATTGATCATCGTTTAAGAGGCAAGAGGGATGTTGAGATATTGATAACCCTTAATCAAAGGATTCCAAAAAACCATGTGTATTTTTCCGAATGATGAACTCACCAAGATGTGTAGTGAAATTGAAATGATCTCATTGTATCATAATTCTAAAACAATACTTTTATTTATCAGCTATTTGACTCTTTAAATTAATTCACTTTCTTTAAATCATTTTAAAACAACCCATATTTTCATACTTATTATTGAAAACAAACACTGTAAACCCACCCAAGCTCCTTAAGAGATGACCTAGGGTCTACCCTAGACTGAAAATCAAAACTAATATGAAAATTAATATTACGTTTCATGGTGTCATGTTCAGTAGTACTACCTTTGTTCTGTATAGATTGGAAGAAAGAGTAACATGGGTGGAATAACGAGTCGTCGTCCGGTAAGCCCAAAGAGCATTTGGGAGTTTGTATTGCCAACTATTCTTATTCTGACCAACCATCTTTTACAAGATGTTAGAGAGGATTTTGTTGAATTACTTGATCATTCCATTTTCATATGCATGATAGCGATAGGATAAGTGAACCTGAAAGCCTCGAAACTCTATAATATTACTCAAGGGAGATATCAGACTGATGAAAATCTTATTTTATGGATTTATCTCATTGCCTATATGTTTGAAAAAGAATCCAATAATTTTATTTAGGATAACCCAGTGGCACAATTAAAGGGGTTCATCTTCAGCTGGTGAGAATAAAGGAAGCCAAATAACTTCTCCATATCAGTAATATGGTTCTGACACAGGTGATAGTTAACCACCAGATCATCCATGAAGAATTCCACCAATCTCCCAAGGATCAGCTTGAATATGTGTTTCATGAAACACTAATAGGTATTACATGCATTATTTATACCGAAAGGTATTACCTTGTAGTAGAAAGTACCTTTTCATTCATTAATAGTGGGAGACTCCTCATCCTCAGGGGACATTCAGATGTTATTATATATGGAATACCCATCCATGAAAGAGAGATCATGGATCCAAGTGGTGGCATCAATCATAATTTATAGCGCATGAATGGGAAATTCATCCTTCGAATAGTGACGGTTGAGACCCCAAAAGTTGATACATACTATGATCTCTCTATTCTTCTCCCTGATGGGAATATTCTTAGTTAACCATATGTGGTAAAATAAATCCTTGAATAATTTTTAACTAGTGTTCTTATCAACCTTAGCATCGACCATGGCATTATGAGAATAGTGAATCTTTCGTCCATACTATTTGAACCAGCAATGATTTGATGGGAGACCGAGATAGTGGATTGTGACCAAATGATCTGGCCAAGACATCTTGTCAAAACTCTCAGCAGATTCATTATGATTCTACCATAGGAAATTCACGTATCAATTTTGTTCTTCAATAGGAATAAGTGCACTAGTCACGGTTGGTTTTAGATCTATATCAATATTGAGTTTCACCTGTACCAATTCATTGACCATTGTGGAGATTCCCTATTAAAGAATTGGAGTTTCTTCCTCCAACTCCTCTTCATCATCCATGAAAAGAGAATAATATAACTCTTGAAACTATTCTAAATTGGATGATACGGATGGGAAATTGGTGATAGCATGTGCGACTATGGAAATATCATTGGGGGACTCCTGCACTAATAAAACCAAGGAGATGAAAGATGTCAACCAGATCCCATCAGGCCTTCAACCCAAGAGGCCATGTTTGATAATATCTATGAAATAGTGGTAGGTTATATTGATCTGGTTTATTCCAACTCGATGAAACTACAAAGTGTGATGTATCATAATTTTCATGGGGCGGACATCCAAATACCTTATAGAAGTAGGGGCTTTGGGATTACCTGAGCCGAAATTGTGTTGGAATATGAAGTGATCTCATGAAATTCGTTCGATTTGGGAAAATTCTTCCCCCTATTCTAATGAAAACTATGCATTTCCCCATGTCCTAGTTCATGGCATCCAATTGGTGAATCATGAAAACATATGCCTCACCCAGGTCTTTCGGAGGGTCAGTCACAGCCGTAGTATGCTCAATATAATTATATTGAATCTTCTTGCACTTTCTCCTATAATAATCAACATCTAGGTAATGGGAATCAAAAGTAGAAAAGGATACACATCACCTATTAATATCCCAACTTGGCCGTTAGGGGTGTACGTGAGATATTGGTGATATGAGGAAGGAACTGTTGCATGTTTGTGGAGCCATGGTCTACCCATAAATGAATTTTATGTGATGAATTGTGGGAAAAACATGAACATAGTAATTGCAACAAGTTCACCAAATTTGGTCTTCTAGTGAGTATTACCAACTGGTGTTTGTTATGTCCTGTCATAACCTTGAATATTCAGGTCAGAGGGACTCTAATCTATTTAGGATAGCCCTATTTTGCAGAGTGCCCGTGTCAGGATATGTTTGATCCTAGAGCCCATATTGATAAGAGATCAGTAGAACTCCATGCTGTTGAACTATCCAGTGATGTACAGTATGAAGATGTTCCCATTTGTAGGATAGAAATCCTCTAATCTAGAGAATGAGATGATGGCCTGACATTCCTCATGCTCGACTATCTTAACATGGAAGGCTTCTATGGCTGGTACTTCTACCCCAATCTGGAAGGGGTTTCTTAATGACAACACAAGGGCTTCACACAAATATACTTACAGGTGGAGAACCTATTGGAAAAAATGACATCTTAGAATTCGGGAAATATTCATTAGGAAATCATATTTCCATTCCATTTATACACTTTTACTGACAAGAGGTTTCTCTTTGATAGGAGGAATGACAGGCATTGCTAATTGAACTCCGAGATTGTAGCTAGTGTTGGGAATATCCCACTACTCACTAGTCGAACCACATAGATTGGTTACCGTATGAGGGTTAGAAGACTGAGTTACATCAACAATAGAACATGACTAATCATAGCTTGATCACAGTGGCTCTTCATAATCATTTAGTAAAAATGGCGGTGGAGGTGAATCTAATGAAACGAGATGTGAAGGAAGCATGTGCTGAGCTATACATAAGCTTTATTGTATGGACTTGTTGGGGTGAAAGGCTTTTCTAGTAGCACACACTAATGCATTTTGGTGATTCGCATACCCATGGTTGTATCAACGCTTGCATCGACTGTGGATGTTGGCAGGGTTCACCTGGTGGTCTTCATCATCAGGAATCATTTAATGGTTTTCCAGCTTGACGACATTGACCGAAGCACACCCATGGTCATCACATTTTGAATTCTCTTTTGTTGGAAGGATTATGGGGGATATCCCTATATCTATAGGTATTAAGTCACTAAGATTATATGAAGGATTTAGTAGAGGTAGAGGGATTTGTCTTCCATTACATCGTTATTCTTTCTCCTCTGATAAGAAGATGACTGAGATATTGATGTATAGGTAATAGCTGAAGGTAGCTCCATGACATCTTAAGGATTAGGCTGATTAAATCATGCATGGATGATGTCGTGGACATAATTGATTTCTATACAATCCATTTAGTCATCATATTTTATTAGACCCACGATTAGATACCTACATTTATTTATCCTTACTGCAACTTATAGGATTTATAAACACACATTCCACCAATTCTAGGGCTAGACTCCACCTGAATATGTTATTATTGATTGGGTATTAGAACCAGTCTTAAAAAACATAACACTATATGATGGTGTGCCCAAAGAACCAAGTCTAGGGGAAGAAATTGGGATGATCGGTGAGATATTCCACTTCAAGAATATTGCATTCAAGAAACCACATGATCCACAGGTCCAAGATGCTTTAAAAATAACACTGAACCCGAGCCTTGTTAAATGAGTAGTACTAGTTCCTCCGATCTAAGAACGGACCTCTAGGGGTCATCCCTGGTGGGGGGTTCGTGGAGCTTGTCTGGGATTTAGAACCTAATTATCTCACCTAGATGGAAGTGGTGCATTATGAGGGGGGTGCCTACAGATTCTACTCTGGGTACGGCTAAGCTATGGGGTCTGCCTAAGGAGGTGGGCCTCGATGAAGCAGTAAAGCTGGCTCTACCAGTAAAAATTCCAACATCCAATGGGCCTTTATTTTTTCTACCACAGCAGTTTCAACCTAAGCCGATATTATTCTGGGATCTATTGGAGGAAATGGATATTCCTAATACACATTCTTTAAGGCTTCTTATAAATGTCGAGCTTCATCCGAGAACCCCTAAAACCCACCATAGATGTTATGAGTGATGAGTGAATGGACTAGTTCAGTACAAGAATTTCCTATGACCATAAATTTCAGATGTTCCTTGGTTAGTGGAATATCAATGGAATATGTGTGTCCCTTCTACTTGGAACCGAAGTCTGAGACGCACTAGTCAAGAATATCCTTGCACATGAAGAGTTCATCAATACTTGTCTTCTGGGTCGTATAACAGAACTAGAAGAAAAACCACCAACAAGGATCCACCCTACCAGTTATTGGCCCAATGTGTAATTGGTTGTACCAGAAAAACTATAATGCACCGACCATAGTTACCTAGAGTTGGTGCATTATTAAATAACTTTGGCACGATCGTAAGGAAATCATGTCTCAAAAGACTGATCAGTTTAGTATTATTCGAAACAAAATTCCAATATAAGTTCAACTTGAAAACTTGAATAGAAATACAACACAAATATATTTCATTAAAAACATCCAATCCTCTTAAATTATGCCAGCAAGTCACTCATAAATAACATCTTCAAATCCTAATAAAATGAAACATATGAAAGGGGTGAGCTCAAATGCTCAATAAGGGTAAGAAATATAGGGGAAGATAACATAAATATTGAGCATGGTGAATAATAAAAAACACATGTCTTTACCAATGATAAACATGAATACTTTTATGGAATCAATTTGAGATAAGTAAATAATGAAATAATAAAACATAATCATGGGTATTCTACTAAATGAATGACCACATGAACCATCAATATTATTTTCATAATGAGGGAATGTATAATGTCGGGCATTTTGAAACATTTTGTCAAGGCCTCAACCAAGGCGTCTAAAAGTGATTAAGGACTCAACCAAAACCAAATATAAAAATTGGGAAAGGGCCTCGGCATATTCCATGTGTAGTTGTCTCATGAGACCTACCAATGCGTCGAGGAGCTATAGCGGGCTCCACCCATCACATACTAAGTCTAATACATTACTCATATAAAAAGGTTTAAACATATCATAAAAATTTGTACTAAAAATAGCATAATAAATTCTAACACTTTAACCATAATCCATGAATGTTATAAAAGTAGAACATCCACAGTCAAACATATCACAAAACCTACAATACAATATCGATGTTTTATATCATAATAAATCTACTTCAAATAAACTTAAAATCCATCAAAGTATGTTGACATTGATCAAATCAAAACCCTTTTTATAGAAATATGTCTTTCTATTTTGAAATCATTTAAGACCCACATAATTATAAAGAAAACATTTAATTTTAATATATTTTTATAGTCTGGTAAGGGAAGCTTTGAGGGTGTTATAATAGTAGAAAATAGCCACACACGCCATATAAGTTAAAAATACACTCTTACCTTAAATTTTTCGAAATGGTCAAAAAGTACCTTGTT
Source organism: Viscum album (assembly GCA_963277665.1). Classification (NCBI taxonomy): domain Eukaryota; kingdom Viridiplantae; phylum Streptophyta; class Magnoliopsida; order Santalales; family Viscaceae; genus Viscum; species Viscum album. The sequence continues at coordinate 1,427,135,342 of OY728125.1, forward strand.
TAGAAAAAGACAGAAAGATTCTTTTCAAATCACATAAGGGTATAAAATAATTTAACACATTTTCTAGTAAGTAGTAAAAATGTTTTGAAATACATTTTTAAGAAACATGGATATATATGATAAAGAGGTCCTAGTAGATAATTATGTATAAACAACCTAGGATAATGAAGAGATTTTAAAATATACCCTTACCTTGTAATTTTATTTTGTTGATAGTAGGTTAACATCATGTATAATGGTGTAATAATTTTTAATAAATTATAAAATAATCATATACATTAGTATGATATCATATATGATATTTTAACATTGCTTTGTTAATAATATCTTAGTATTATTGTAGTTTCATGGGTTAACATATTCATTTTCCTTTATATTATTTTTTATTTGAGTCATATTTTTTATGGATTGAATATGTATTTTTTGTATCTAGACTGATAACAAGTCTATAAACATTATTTTTAATCATCAAATGAAAATTAGTCATGAATGGATATGATGGAAAATTAATCTAATCGCGTTCATGGAGACGGTAATCTGTACGTATGCATGAGTGACAATATCATTCATTTGATATTAAAATAATATATAATTGAATGGTATATCATATATACAGAATCATTATGATATAATATTCATTATTTACAACAATTACACATCATTATTATACACATCCAAATAATAATGTATTGAATAACAATTACACCACGACGTGGAGATGGTAAGTTGTACGTACGCACGTATGGTGACATGTTATTAAAAGGATGGAAAGAATAATGAATATGGATGTAACATATTTATAATAACATCACAGTATGTTGAAGGTACTGGATTTATTATTTTAGAATGGAAATAACAATGAAGAAGAAGTGGAAGAAGAAAAGAACTTGAAAGAGTGTGGTGAAATTATTACCTCTTCTTCGAGTTATTTCTTTTAATTTGATCAAAAGGGCTCTTCAAGTAGGATTTATGACTAAAGTAAGGCCTCTAGGATGAAGTGAGGGAATTTGATAGGATATGTGGGAAGGGGTTGGCCGAGACAAAAGGCTGTGATGGTGTGAATTAGAGAGAAGTGGGAGTGCATTTTTTAAGAGGGGTGAGGGGCACCATAGGAAAAGCTAGATATACTATTTTATAATAAAATAATTTTCGGTTTCTAACGGCTCAAAAAATGATTATTTAAAGTCTAAGGTGGGAATGAGTCTAAAAAAACCCAACAAATAGGTTTTAGATATGTTTGGGTCACTATATTAACCATAACATTTAGATTGAACTCTTAGTTTAATAGTTTGACATTTACCATGTCTCTTTGTATTTTTATATTATATGGTTAATAAACATACTATATACATCCATTAGAACCCCAAGTGGTTAATTAAGGAAACAACTATCATTATATATGTATTTTGGCCGAACTATAAATCTTTATGAATAGAATATCAAATAATAATATAATATTTGTTTTAAAAACTTTTTTATGTAAATTTTGACACTATTTGGTATCTTTTTTGCTAAATTCATTACAGCATTATTAATTCAAAAACAATTCATCGAACCAACCCTAAAAGGTCATATTAACCTATAAAATTAGTTTAATTCTTAAAAATTCTCAATATACATTTTTTTTGATATCTATAATATCAATTATTTTAATATTTCATTAATTATGTAATTACTGCATCACTATTGTGTCATAAATAAATTAAATTATTTAATGTCTAAAAATTATAAATAAAATACCACTATGTAGGAAATATTATTAAATTTCTAATTAAAATTTATAATCGAATTTATCTTATATATAACCGTATATTAAAAATGTTTTAGTTATTACACATTGATTTTAACTCTTTTAACTCTTCATTGAATTAAATAATAATAAATGTCTAAATCTATTCCAAGTGGAACAAAGATGATAATATTTTATTCCTAAAGTTGTTTTTGATCGAATTATACTTATCCAATAGAATTTGGACATGTGTTATGGTAATAATAATATCATTTTTACCCTTAATTACCCTATTTACATTTAACCATTGTAAATAAAAGTGAAAAGTTACAATTCACCAAAAATTATTTTTATGTTATTGAACCAAATTTTACACCTTTCTATTAACCGTGTCTCTTGTATTTTTGAAATTCCACTCAGTGAAGCGGTAAACTCATGTTTTATGTGAATTTGCAATTTCTCCTAGGTGATGGGTAAAAGACTGTGAAAAGTTCAATAAAATTTTTATATATTTAATATTATTATTTAATGACTCCAATGAATAATATTGAACATATATAGTTATTATGTATCCATCTTGAACTAAAATAAATTTAAATAAAATAAATAATTATTTAAATAAAAATTTGGTTTTAAACTATAACTCAGTGTTTGTCACTATTCATCAATAAATGAATGTTTTCAGAAAAATACAAAAAAATAACCCAAATCTAATTTTGATATTCCAAATCCAAAAATGAATTCCATTTTTAATGATAAAATTTATAAAATTTAAAAAAGTGGGTATTACTATTCATAACAGATGGTTTGATTGGTTATGTTGTGTATTAGAACTCAAAGTTACGTACAACACACACAATTGTATTACTCAAATAGAAGCGTACCGTGGAAGCATGGGGTGTTACCTTCTTCCCTACTTCAGATAATTTCATCCTCGAAATTTCTAGGATATTAATAAGTAAAAGGACTTGGGTGGTTCTTCATCATATATTCCTCGGGTTCCCACATTGCCTCTTCCATCTTATTGCTTTTTTATAGAACTTTTACTAGATGAGTCATCCAGTTTCTCAACACTTGTTCTCTAGTATCAAGAATCCTAACAAGCTCTTCGCAATAAGTCAAATCAGGTTCCAGTTCAACTTCCTCCTAGGCGAGTACATGCATTGGGTCCGGCATGTATTTTCTCAATAGTGATACGTGGAACACATCATGAACTTGGAAGAGATTTGGCGGCATTGTCAAATGATAAGCTATAACCCCAATTCATTCTCGAATTTCTAATGTTCCTATGTACCTGGGACTAAATTTACTTTACTTACCGAAATGTATAACTCCCTTCCATTGAGATACCATCAAGAAAATCCGATCTCCTACCTAAAATTTCAAATCCTTACATTGGTTGTCCGCATAGCTTTTCTGTCTATATTGAGCTGCTTTGATGTGGGTTTGGATTACATTCACCTTTCACATCGTTTCCTCCACAAGTTCGGGGCCTACGAGTTTTCTTTCACCAAAATCATCACAACAAGTTGGTTTATGAAATCTCTTTTCATATAACGCTTCATATGGTTCCATCCGAATACTTGAATGGAAGCTATTATTATAGGAAAATTATACCAGAGATAAATATAGATCTCACAAACATTTAAAGTCAAGTGAGCATGATATCAATATGTCTTCTAAGGTTTGAATAGTCCGTTCTGATTGTCCATCGGTTTGGGGGTGCTATGTTGTTCTCAAACAAAGCTCAGTATCCAAGGATTACTGAAGACTTTTTTTAGAATCTTGATGTAAAACATAGATCACGATCATAAAAAATTGATGGGGGTACTCCATGAAGTATCACAACTTCATTAATATATAGTCTTTGAAGACGTTCATGTGGTAAATCTTCTCTTATAGCATGAAAATGGGCAGACTTGGTAAGACAATCAATAATAACCCATATTTCATCATTCCTTCTAGGAGTCCTTTATAGTCCCATGACAATGTCAATCGTAATATTATCCCATTTCCAATCTGGTATGGGAAGAGGTTGCATGATTCCTCCAGGATATTTCCTTATAGCTTTCACATGTTGACAAACCATACGGCTTGACACAAAATCAGCAATCTCCCTCTTCATGTTGTCCCGCCATAAATCCTCCTTCAAATTTCTATACATTTTGGTGCTCCCAGGGTGTATAGAGAAATTGGAACTATGGGCATCATCCAACAATTATATATTTAGATCAGGTATATTGGGAACACAAAGCCTCTTCCGATATTTCAAAATTCCATCTTCATACAAAAAGTCACTCAATCTCCCAACATTGACAACTTTAATCTTCTTTTGAAACGCCTCATCATCAGCCTAAGAAATTTATATACTTTTTAGTAATTATGGTTTGGTAACCATTTGAAAAATAATTGATGTTTCACCTTCCATGGTTATTCCAATATCCAACTTTACTAGATCCATGAACGTAGGATCCCTTCCAACTCTCATCTTGTTCATAACTCAATTATCCTTTTTGTTGAAAGCATCTTCCACCTTATTTTCCTTCCCCGGGTGATAGTGTATTATGCCATCATAATCCTTGAGTATTTCAAGCCATCTTTTTAGCCTCATGTTTAGTTCCTTTTATGAGAAAATATACATCAAACTCATGTGATCAATATAAAACTCATATTTTTACAATAGAGATAGTGTTTCCAAATATTCAAAGAAAAAATTACAACTACTAACTCAAGATCATGAGTATGATAGTTTTCCTCATGAATTTTCAGCTATCGTAATGCATAGGCAATAACCCTATCATTCTGCATTAGAACACAACCACATCCTTTTTTTGATGCATCACTATAAATAACGAACCCATCATTCGCCGATGGTAGAGTCAATATATAAGAATTGACTAATCATCTCTTCAGTTCTTCAAAACATTTTTCACACTCTTTTTTCCAAAAAACTTTAACCCCTTTACGTTTAAGCTTTATTAATGGGTTATCCAATCGGGAAAAATTCTGGACGAAATTTTGATAATAACATACTAAACCAATAAAATTGTGTACCTCGGTTATACTTATTGGTGCTGGATATTCTAGGATTTCTCTTGTCTTAGAAGGATCAACAATGATTCCATATTTAGAGAAAATATGGCCAAGATAAGAAATCTCATGAAGCCAGAATTCACACTTTCTAAACATTCCATATAATTCATGTCTTCTCATAGTCTCCAGGACAATGCTCAAGTGATTTTCATGATCTTCATAGATTTTGCAGTATACCAATATATCATCAATAAATACCACTACAAAGTCATCAAGATAGTCCTTGAAAACTCTATTCATTAGATCCATGAAAACAGAGGGTGCATTAGTCAGCCCAGAAGGCATTACTGTAAACTCGTAATTCCCGTACCTGGTTCGAAATGCTATTTTCGGAATGTCTTCCTACATCACATACAACTGATGATCTCCAGATTAAAGGTCAATCATTGAAAAATATTGATCTCCATTATGTTGGTCGAATAAATCATCAATGCGAGGATGTGGATACTTGTTCTTTCCTGTTATAACATTGATCTCCCTATAGTCAATGCACAACCTCATAGATCCATCTTCCTTATTTACAAAAAGAACATGGGCACCCCATGGAGAAACAATAGGGCTAATAAATCCAGTATTAATCAATTCCTCTAGTTGTTTCTTTAGTGCCACTATTTCCATAGTGGCCATTCTATATGGGGTCTTTTATATAGGCCTTCAACCAAAAAATTAAATTAATGAAAAACTCAATATATCTTTCTGGAGGATGTCCAGGTAAATCTTTTAGAAACACGTCAACATATTCTCTCAAAATAGGTTCATCCTCTATTTGAACATTACTTTCCCCACCCAAAATCATTTCATTCTCTTCCAGCCTAATAATAGAATTTAGATGAGCAATTTGGGGTGGATCTAGATAAGAATTAGGTGGTGACGATTCTTCTCTAAAGATAAGGTGTCCTTTATCATCATCATCAAAAATAGTGACATCCTTATTATTACAGTAAATTTTTGCATAATTGTCAAAAATCCTATCCATACTGAGGATAATATCAAATTCAATCATGGGTATGACGATGAGATCAGTAGATAAAGAACATTTGTATGCTCTAATGGGGACTGATTCAGAAAACTTTGTTGCGATGATACTTCCCATAGGAGTTTTGACTGACAACTCCCTTGTTAAAACAAATTGGAAATATCTAATTTTCATAGAAAACTGGGAAGATATGAAACAATGCGATGTACAAAATCAAATAAAGCATTTTCTAAACTTGAAGAGACCATTAAATTACCTGCAACCATGTATTTCAGGGCTTCAACCTCTGCAGTAGTGATCAAATAATAATGTCCTTGATCCCTTGGACTTTTCTAGGGTAAGTTTCCCAGATGCTTAGAAAATTAATTTTCATAATGTCCCATCTCCCTGAAATTGTTTCATTGCACAATGGTATCATTTTTATTTCCCTTAGAATCCCAAGCTAGATGGCCTTTCTGTTTACATTTGTAGCATACTCTTTTTCCTTTTAGACAGGCACGAGGGTGATTCCTTCCACAATTATCATATTGTAGAAATTTAATTCATCCTTTCTTCCATGTTTCCTTATTTCCTTTCCCAGAGTGTTCAATAGATCTCTTCTTCTCTTGTTATAATTTAATTTCATAAGACATAGATAATTCTTTTCAATCTTGATTACACACGAGACAATATCTTCGTATTATGAGAAGGATTGTGATACTAATGCTCGAAGGAGAAGTGGGTTTAACCCATCAATGAAATGATCTATCAGTGTTCTTGGGTTAAGACCATAATCTACAACATGCCTCGCTAACTTTGTAAAGTTAGCTTCATACTTTGCGATATTCTTAGCCTCCTTTTTCCTCAGGCTCATAAATTTCATTTCCATATCTGCTCAATGGTCACGAGGAAAGTATTTTTCTGAGAAAATATATTTAAGCTCCATACATTCCTTATTTTATACTTCATCATATTCCTTTGTGTTTTGAATCAACGACCACCTTTGATCAGTATCTCTAGTGAGGCGGTAAACTTCTATGATAACTTTTTCCCTTTCACTTATCCCCAAGGCATGGAATATTTTTTCTCTAAGGAATTTTTCTATTTATCAGCTACTAATGGATTTGTACTCACATTTAATGTAGGTGGTTGTTACCTCATGAAGCTATCTAACATTGATCCTCCCCACTATGTATCAGGGAGCTCAATATGGGTGAGGTTATTATTCATAACCTGAGTGAGTTGTCCCAGTATGATGATATACTGATAAGCTCCAGTTGTATCACCAGCTCCACTATAATTATCTTGAGAAGGAGGGAAATCCCTACATGGAGTATGTGCATTGATAAGGTTTCCATTCCTTCCACTAGGTGCCATTTATAAACAATTTCATAAAATAGATTAGTTTATGAATCGAAATACATAATTGCAAACTTGAAAAACACTTATCATAAATTGAGCAGTTTATGGATATAATCCATAATCATAAAAATGTTATCTTTGAAGAAGTAGATACTCATAAACCCTTCATAATGTTTTGTAAAGAAAATGAGAATTATCCTAAGCATATCCCCTATGAGTGTCATAACGAAGAGTGCAGCAAGCCCCGTTGTTGTGCCCCAGTTCCCGTTCGAGTCTAGCTCAAAGTGGTGTTTTCAGGATTTACCCCTAGGTACATCTGCGCTAGAGCTACCTCTATCTGCTCATATCCAGATAGGGATGTATTGCTCGGAATACTCACAAAGTCTCTACAATACTAAAATTATATGAAGTTCTTCTATACTAATCCTCAATTTCCATTTTAGGTATATGTTCTCTAATAAGGGTTTATCTAAATCATTCTTCCAAGGATTGTACTAAACTTCATATTATACCAACTCTAATGCGCCGATCCTAGTTACCTAGAGTTAGTGCATTATTACATCACATTGGCATGATCACAAGGAAATCATGTCTCGAAAGACCGATCAGTTTAGTATTATTGGAAACAAGATTCATACATAAGTTTGACTTTACAACTTGGAGAAAAATACAACACGAATATAGTTCATTAGAAACATCCAAGCCTCCTAGATTATTCCAAAAAGACACTCATAAATAACTTCATCATATCCTAGGAAAATTAAACATAAGAAAGGGGTGAGCTAAAAGGCTAGGTAAGGGTAAGAAATACAGCGGAAGATAACATAAATATTAAGCATGGTGAATAATTGAAACCACATGCCTTTACCAATAATAAAAATGAATACTTTTATGGAAGGAATATGAGCTGAGTAAATAATGCCATAATAAAACATAATCATGGGTATTCTACAAGATAAATGACCACATGAACCAACAATATTATTATCATAATGAGGGAATGTATAATGTCGTACATTCTGAAACATTTTGTCAAGGCCTCAACCATGACGTCTAAATGTGATTAAGGCCTTGGCCAAAACCAAATATCAAAATTGGGAAAGGGCCTCAGCCAATTCCATGTCTAGTTGTCTCATGAGACCTACTGATGCATCGAGGAGCTCTAGCGGGCACCACCCATCACTTACTAAGTCCAATACATTCCCCATATGAAAAGGGTTAAACATTTCCTAAACATTCATATTAAAACTAGAATACGAAATGTTAATACATTAACCATAAACCAATATTGGTATAAAAATTGCACATCCACAGTCAAACATGTCACAAAACCTTCAATAAAATATTGATGGTTTGTATCATAATAAATCAACTTCAAATAAAATTAAAATCAATCAAAGGATGTTGACATACATGAAATCAAAACCCTTTTTAGAAAAATATCTCTTTCTATTTTGAAATAATTTAAGATCACATAATTATAAAGAAAACATTTATTTGTAAAATATTCTTATAATATTTTAATGGAATATTTGATGATGTTATAATGGTGGAAAATAGCTGCACCTTCCATAGAAGTTAAAAAAACACTCTTACCATAAATTTCCTAAAAAGGTCAAAAAGTACCTTATTTGGAAAACAACGGAATGATTCCATTAAAAACACATAACAGTATAAATGAAATTAATCCATTGTCTAGTAAATATTAAAAATGTTTTTAATACATTTTTAAAAACATTGATTTGGATGATAAAGAGGTCCCAGTAGATTATTACGTATAAATAACCTCAGATAATAAAGGGATTGTAGAATTAACCCTTACCTTGTTCTTTTCCATGGTCGAGGGAAGGTTAACCTCCTGTATAATGGTGAAATAATTGTTATTAAATTATACAAAAATCATATACATTAATATGATATCATATATGATCTTTTAACATTTCTTTGTTAATAATATCTTAGTATTATTGTCGTTTTGGGTGATAACAGATTCATTTTCCTTTATATTCTTTGTTATGTGAGTCATTTTTGTTATGGATGTGATGTATCTTATTAATATCTATAATTATATCATGTATTTATATATTACTTTTATACATCAAATGAAAATTAGTCTTGAATGGATATGGTTGGGAAAGAATCTCATCATGTTCGTGGAGAAGATAATCCGTACAAACACACGAGCGACAATATCATTATTTTGATACTAAAATAATATATAATTGGATGGTATATCATATATACAGAATCATTATCATGTTATATTCATTATTTACATCAATTAAACATCATTATTATACCCATCCAAATAACAATTTATTGAATAACAATTACACCACAACATGGAGACGATAAGCCGTACATACGCACATATGGTGAAATGTTATTCAAAGGATTGATAGAATAATGAATGTGGTTGTTCCATATTTATAATAACATCACAGTATATATAATAGTTTTCAGTTATTATTTTATAATAGAAATAACAAAGAAAGAAGAAGTGGAAGAAAAAAGAGCTTGAAAGAGGGTGATGAAATTATTACCTCTTCTTCGGGTTCTACATTTTGAGTTGATCAAAAGGGCTCCATAAGTTAGCTTTCTGTCTAAAGGAAGGACTCTAGGATGAATTTTGTGATGTTGAAGGGATATTTGGGTAGGGGTTGGCTGATCCAAAAGGCTTTAATGGTGTGAATTAGAGAGAAGGGGGAGTTCCCTTTTACAAGAGGCGTGAGGGGCACCTTAGGAAAAGCTAGAAAGATTATTTTATAATAAAATAATTTTCGATTTCTAATTGCTTAGAAATGGATTATTTAAAGGCTAAAGTGGGTATGGGTTGCAAACCACCCAACCAATTGGTTTGAGACAGGTTTGGGTCACTATATTAACCATAAATTTTATATTTAACTCTTAGTTTAATAGTTTTTCATTTTCCTTTTCTTTTTGTATTTTTTATATTATATGGTTAATAAACATACAATATACAACAAAGAGAACCGAAAGTGGTTAATTAATGATAAACCTATAATTATATAAGTCCTTTGGCTGAAAATTATATTTTGAGGAATAGAATATCAATTAATAATATAATATTTGTTTTAAAAATTCTATTATGTATATTTTGACACTATATGGTATTCTGTTTTTTCTAAATTCGTAACAGCATTATTATTTCAAACAAATTCATCTAATAAACCCTAATATGTCATATTAACCTATAAAATTATTTTAATTCTAAAAAAGTATTAAATTACATTTATTTGGATATCTATAATATCAATTATTTTCATATTTCATTAATTAGGTAATTACTGCACCACCATTGTGTACAAAATAAATGAAATTATTTAATGTATAAAAACTATTAATAAAATGCCATAATGGAGGAAATCATTTTATATTTCTAATGAATATGGATAATCGAATTTATCTTATGTATAATCCTATATTAAAAAGGATTTTGTTATTAAACATTGATTTTAACTTTTTTAACTCTTCTATGAATTAAATAATAATAAATGCCCTAATCTAATACAAGTGGACCAAAGTGGTTCATATTTTTTTCCTAAGGTTGTTTTTGGTCGAATTATACTTATCTAATAGAATTAGGAAACATGTTAGGATAATAATAATTTCATTTTACCCTCAATTACCTTATTTACTTTTAACCGTGGTAAATAAAAGTAAAAAGTTACTATTCAGAAAAAGTTATTTTTATCTTATTGAAACACATTTTACTCCTTGATACTAAACATGTCTCATGGATTTTCGAAATTTCTCTCATATAAGCGGTAAAATTATGTTTTATGTGAATTTGAAAATTCTCCTAGGAGATGTGTAAAAGACTGTGAAAAGTTCAACAAAATTTATATATATATATATATATAATTATTATAAACTGACTCTAATAAATGAAATTGAACATATATAGGTATTATGTATCTATTTTCAACTAAAATAAATTTAAATAAAATAAATAATTTTTTAAATAAAAATTCGATTTTAAGATATAACTCAGTATTTTCACTATTCATCAATAATTAAATGTTTTCAGAGAAATACCAAAAATACACCCTAAGCTAATTTCGATATTTCGAATCCAAAAATGAAGTCCATTTTGAAAGATAAAATTTATAATATTTAAAAAAGTTGGTATTACTATTCATAACGGCTAGTTGGATTGGTTGTGGGGTGTGTTAGAACTCGAAGTCATGTACAACACACGATGTTATATTATTCAATGTGAAGCATATCATGGAAGCTTGGGGTGTTACATTCTCCCCTCCTTCAAATAATTTCATCCTCAAAATTTCTAGGATATTATTGAATAAAAAGACTCTGGTTCTTCATCATCATCAGTTCATCAGGTTCCCACATTGCCTCTTCCATCTTACGGTTTATCCATAGAACTATTACCAGACGAGTAGTCCGGTTTTTCAACACTTATTCTCTGGTATCAATAATCCTGACGGGATCTTCACAATACGTCAAATCGGGTTCCAGTTCTACTTTTTCATAGGTGAGTACATGCTTTGGTTCAATCATGTATTTTCTCAGCAGTGATATGTGGAACACATCGTGAACTTGGGAGAGATTTGGCAGCATAGTCAAACGATAAGATACAGCCCCAATTCGTTCTAGAATTTGGAAAGGTCCAATGTACCTGGGACTTAATTTAACTTTCTTACTGAAACATATAACTGCCTTCCATGGAGATGACTTCATGAAAACATGGTCTCCTACCTGAAATTTCCAAATCTTTCCTCCGGTTGTCAACATAGCTCTTCTTCCTACATTGAGCTTCATTGATGTGGGTTTGGATTACCTTCAACTTTTCCATCATTTCCTCCACAAGTTCTAGACCTAAAAGTATTCTTTCACCAACATCATCCCAACAGGTTGGTGTGCGACATCTCTTTCCATATAACGCTTCACATGGTGCCATCCGAATAATTGAAAAAAATCTATTGTTATCAGAAAATTCTACCTGAGGTAAATATTGATCCCACATACCTTGAAAGTCATGTGAGCATGATATCAACATGACTTCTATGTTTTGAATATTCCATTCGGATTTTTGATCAGTTTGGGGGTGGTAAGTAGTGCCCAGACAAATCTCCGTATCCGGGGCTTTCTGAAGACTTTTCCAGAATCTTGATGTAAAATGTGGATCACGATCAGAATAAATTGATAGGGGTACTCCAGGAAGTCTCACTACTTCATTAATATATATTCTTTCTAGATGTTCAAGTGGTAAATCTTCTCTTACAGCAAGAAATTGTGCCGAATTGGTAAGACGATCAACAATGACCCATATTGCATTATTCCTTCTAGGAGTATTTGGTAGTCCAATGACAAAGTCCACCATAATATTATCCCATTTCCACTCCGTTATGGGAAGAGGTTGCATGACTTCTCCAGGTTGTTGCCTTCCACCTTTGACTTGTTGATAAACCATACATCTTAACAAAAAATCAGCAATCTCCCTCTTCATGTTGTCCCATGAAAAATGATCCTACAAATCTCTATACATTTTGTTGCTCCCAGGGGGTATAGAGAAAATGGAACTATGAGCATCATCAAACAATTCTCTTTTTAGATCAGGTATATTGGGAACACAAAGTCTCTTCCCAAATTTCAAAATTCCATTTTCCTACACAATGTCACTCAATCTCCCATCATTAATAGCTTTAATCTTCTTTTGAAAGTCCTCATAATCAACCTGACAACTTTTTATCCTTTCTCGAAAAGATGCTTTGGAAATCATTTGAAAAAGCATTGATGTTTCACCGTCCTTGGTTATTCCCATAACCATCTTTACTAGAGCCATGAAAATAGGATCCCTTCTAACTCTTATCTTGTTCAAAGCTCCATGCTCCTTTCTGCTCAAAGCATCTCCACCTTATTTGCCTTCCCCACGTGGTAGTGTATCATCTATGATAATCCTTGAGTACTTATATCCATCACCTTTGCCTCATGTTGAGTTCTTTCTGTGAGAAAATATACTTCAAACTCTTGTGATCTATATTAATCTCGCATTTTTCACCATAGATATAGTGTCTCCAAATAAACAAATAAAATATTACAGATGCTAACTGAAGATCATGAGTAGGATTGTTTTTCTCATGAATTTTTAACTGTCGTGATAAATAGGTAATAACCCTATTATTTTGCATAAGGACACAACCAAGTCCTTTCTTCGATGCATCACTATAAATAATGAACCCATCATTCCACAATGGTAGAGTCAATGTAAAATCATTGACTAATATTCTATTCAGTTCTTGAAAACATTATTCACACTCTTTTGTCCAAACAAATTTAATCCCATTACGTGTGAGCTTCGTTAATGGGTTTTCCAATCGGGCAACATTTTAGATGAAACGTTGATAATAACCAGCTAAACCAATAAAACTGTGTACCTTAGTTATACTTGTTGGTGATGGCCATTCATATATTTCTATTGTCTTAGAAGGATAAATAGTGATTCCATCCTTAGAGACAATATGGACAAGATAAAGAAATATTCTTATTCTAGAATTCGCACTTGCTGAACTTCCCATATAATTCATGTCTTCTCAGAGTCTTCAGGATAATCCTCAAGTGATTTACATGATCTTCGTATATTTTGGATTATTCCAAGATATTATCAATAAATACCACTACAAATTCATCAATATATTCCATGAGAACTTTGTTAATTAGATCCATGAAAATAGAGGGTGTATTAGTTAGCCCAAAAGGCATTACTGTAAACTGGTAATGCCTGTACCTGGTTCAAAATACTGTTTTCGGAATGTATTCCTTCTTCACACACAACTGATGATATTCAGATCCAAGGTCAATCTTTGGAAAATATTGAGCTCCATGAAGATGGTTGAATAAATCATCAATGCAAGGTAGGGGATACTTTTTCTTTATTGATATAGTATTGATCTCCCTGTAGTCAATGCACAACATCATATATCCATCTATCTTCATAACAAAAATAACAGGGGATCCCCGTGTAGAAACATGAGGGTGAATAAATCCCTTATTACTCAATTCCTCTAGTTTTTTTAGATCCACTAATTCCACAATGGCCATTCTATAAGGGGTCTTCGATATAGGCCTTGAACCAGGAATTAAATCAATGGAAAACTCAATTTATTGTTCTGGTGGATATCCAGGTAAATCTTTTGAAAACACATCAACATATTCTATCACAATAGGTACATCCTCTATGTGAATATTCTGTTCCCCACCCACAATTATTTCATTCTCTTCCTCCACAATTATTGAATTTAGTTGAGCTCTTGGGAGTGGATCTAGATAAGAATTAGGTGGTGATGATTCTTCTTTAAAGATAAGGTGTTATTTATAATCATCATCAAAAATTGTAACCTCCTTATTCATAAAATATTTTTTTGCATCATGGTTTGAAAGACAACCTATACTGAGGATTATATCAATTTCAATCATGGGTATGATGATGAGAGTATCATATAAAGAACATTTATATCCTCTAATGGAGACTGATTCACAAAAATTTGTTGCGATGATACTTCCCATAGGATTTTTGACTGAAAACTCCCTTGTTAAATCAAATTTGAAATATCTAATTTTTTATGAAAACTAGGAAGATATGAAACAATGCAATGATCCAGAATCAAATAAATCATTTTCAATACATGAGGAAACCATTAAATTAATATCCACCAAGTATTTCGGGGTTTCAACCTCATCAGTAGTGATTCCATAAGCTTGGCCTTGATCCCTTAACCTTTTCTGATGTATGTTTCCCTGAAGCTTAGGACATTCATTTGCATAATGTCCCATCTCCCTGCAATTTTAGCATTGAACATTGGTAAAATCTTTCTTTCCATTACAATCACCACATATATGGCCATTCTGTCCACATTTGTAGCATACTTCTTTTCCTTTTAGATATGAACTAGGGTGATTCCATCCACAATTATCACAGGGATGAAATTGAATTCATCCCTTCTTCCTGGTTTCTTTATTTCCTTTCCAAGAGTGTTCAATAGATCTCTTCTTCACTTGATTTGATTTAAAGTCATAAGACTTAGAGAATTCCTTTTCTGTCTTGATAGCACATGAGACAATATCTTCGAACGATGAGAAGGTTTGTGATAATAATGATTGATGGAGAAATGGATTCAACCCATCAAATAATTGATCAATATTTCTTCTTGGGTCACGTATATAATCTTCAGCATGCCTCTCTATCCTTGTAAATTTAGCCTCATACTTTGTGACATTCTCATCCTCCTTTTTCCTCAGACTCTGAAATTTCCTTTCCATATCTGCTCGATGGTCACGAGGAAAGTATTTTTCTATGAAAATCTCTTTAAACTCTCTGTATACCATATTGGATACCTCATTATCTTCCTTTGTGTTTTTAATCAATGACCACCATTGATCAGTATCTCCAGTGAGGCTGTAAACTGCAATGATAACTTTTACCCTTTCACTACGCCACAAGGCATGGAATATATTTTCTCTTAGGAATTTATCCATTTCTCAGATACTAACGGATTTGTACTCCAATTGATTGTTTGTGTTTTTTTCCTCATGAAGAGATATAACATTGATCCTCCACACTATGGATCATGGTGATCCATACGGGTAAGGTTATTATTCATAACCTCAGTGAGTTGTCCCTGTATGGCGATAAGCTGATCACCACCCATTTTATTGCTATCTCTACTACAATTATCTTGAGAAAGAGGAAACTCTATACATGTAGTGTGAGCATTGATATGATTTTCATTCCTTCCACTAGGCACCATTTCTAAACAATTGCATTAATTGGATTAGTTTATGAATCAAACTACACACTTTCAATCTAGAAAAACAGATAACTTTAATTGAAAAGTTTATGTATATAATCCACAGTCATAAATATGTTTTCTTTGAGGAATTATATACTCATAAACCCTTCATAATGGTTTTTAATGAAAATGAGAATTATCCTAAGTGTATCCCCTGGGAGTGTCGTAACCAATAGTGCATCAAGGCCCGTTTTCATACACCAGTTCCCGTTCGAGTCTAGTTCAAAGTGATGTTTTTGGTTTTTACCCCTAGGTACATCTGTGCCAGAGCCGCCTCTACTTGCTTGTATATTGACAGGAATGTATTACTCAGAAAACTCACCAAATCTCTACAATTCCAAAATTCTAGGAAGTTCTTCTATAGAAATCCTCAGAGCACATCTTATATCTATGTGTTCTAATAAAAGTTTCTCTAAATCTAGCTTCCATGTTTTGTACTAAACTTCCTCTTATACCAACTGTAACGCCCCGACCCTATTTACCTAGAGTCTGTGCATTATTACATAACATTGGCATGATCACAAAGTAATCATGTCTCAAAAGACCGATCAATTTAGTATTTTTTGAAACAAGATTCTTACATAAGTTCAACATTACAACTTGAAGAGAAATACAACACAAATATATTTCATTAGAAATATCCAAGTCTCCTAGATTATGCCTGAAATCCACTCATAACTAGCTTCTTAATATTTTGGGAAAATGAAACATAAGAAAGTGGTGAGCTCAAACGCTCAGTAAGGGTAAGAAATATAGTGTAAGATAACATAAATATTAAGCATGGTGAATAATTGAAACCACATGCCTTTACAAATAATAAACGTGAATACTTTTATTACCTGAATATGAGATGTGTAAATAATTCCATAATAAAAGATAATCATGGGTATTCTACTAGATGAATGACCACATAAACCATCAATATTATTTTCATAATGAGGGAATGTATAATGCCCGAAATTATGAAACATTTTTTCATGGCCTCGGCCAAGACGTCTAAAATTAATTAAGGCGTCATCCAAAACCATATATCAAAATTGTGAAAGGGCATCGGCCAATTCCACTTCTAGTAGTCTCATGAGACCTACCGATGCATCGAGGAGCTGTAGAGGGATACACCCATCACTTACTATGTCCAATACATTCTTTATATGAAAAGGATTAAACATATCATAAACATTCATATTAAAACTAGCATACTAAATGTCAATACTTTAACTATATACCATGAATTGTATAAAAATATCTCATCCACAGTCAAACATATCACAAAACCATCAATACAATATGGAAGTTATGTATCATAATAAATCAACTTCGAATAAACATAAAATCCATCAAAGGATGTTGACATAGATAAAATCAAAACCCTTTTTAGAGAAATATCTCTTTCTATTTTTAAATCATTTAAGAGTCACATTATTATAAAGAAAAAATTTATTTCGAAAATATTATTATAAGATTGTAAGGGAATATTTTATGATTTTATAATGGAAAAAATATCCACACATTCCATATAAGTTAAAAAAACATTATTACCATAAATTTGTCAAAAATGTCAAAAAGTACCTTGTTTGGAAAACAACGAAAATATTCCCTTAAAAAAAATAAGGGTATAAATGAATTTATCCCATTGTATAGTAAATAGTACAAATTTATGGAAATCTGTTTTTAAGAAACATGGATGTGGATGATAAAGATGTCCCAATAGATAATTACGTATAAACAACCTCAGATAATGAAGAGATTGTAAAATTAACTCTTAACTTGTACTTTTTGTTGGTTGAGGGTAGGTTAACCTACTGTATAATTGTGAAATAATTTTTATTAAATTATACAAGAATCATATAAATTAATATGATATCATATATGATCATTTAAAATTACTTTGTTAATAATATCTTAGTATTATTGTCGTTTCGGGTGTAAACGAATTCGTTTTCCTTTATACTCATTGTTATGTGAGTCAGATTTTTAATAAATGGGATGTATCTTATTCATATACGGAATTATATCAAGTATTTAAACATTATTTTTAATCATCAAATGAAAATTAGTCTTGAATAGATATGATGGAGAATGAGTCTCATCACGTTCATGGAGACGGTAATCTGTATGTATGCACGAGTGACAATATCATTCTTTTAATATTAAAATAGTATATAATTGGATGAAATATCATATATAAAGAATCATTATCATGTTATATTCATTAGTTACATCAATTACACATCATTATTATACCAATAAAAATAATAATGTATTGAATAACAATTAACCACGATGAGGATACGGTAAGCCGTACATACACACGTATGGTGACATGTAATTCAAAGGATGGATAGAATACTCAATATGGATATACAATATTTATAATAAAACTAAATTATATAGAGGATACTAGACTTATAATTTTATAATGGAAATAACAAATAATGAAGAAGTGGAAAAAGAAAAGAACATGAAAGATGGTGGTGAAATTATTACCTCTTCTTCGGGATCTTTCTTTTCATTCGATCAAAAGGGTTCCTTATGTTGGATTTATGACTAAATGGAGACCTATAGGATGAATTGAGGGATGTTGAGAGGATATTTTTGCAAGGGTTGGCCAATCCAAAAAGGCTTAGAGGGTGTGAATTAGAGAGAATGGGGGAGTGACATATTATAAGAGGGGTGGGGGCACCTTAGGAAAAGCTAGAAATATTATTTTATAATAAAATCATTTTCGGTTTATAATGGCTTAAAAATTGATTATTTAAAGGATAAGGATGGGATGGGTCTAAAACCACCCATCCAATAGGTTTTAGATAGGTTTGGTTTACTGTATTAACCTTAACTTTTATATTTAACTCTTAGTTTAATAGTTTGACATTTACCATGTCTCTTTGTATTTTTATATTATATATTTAATAAACAAACTATATAAATCCAATCGAACCCATAGTGGATCATTAATGATACACCAATCATTATATGAGTCCTTTGGCCGAACTGTAGATTTTTATGAATATAATATCAATTAATAATATAATATTTGTTTTAAAAAAACTTATATGTTGATTTTGACACTATTTTGTTTTTTTTCTAAATTCATAACAGTCATATTACATAAAAAATTATCTAACAAGACCTATAAAGTCATATTAAGCAATAAAATTATTTTAATTCATAAAAAGTCTCAAATTACATTTATTTGGATATCTATAATATCAATTATTTTAATATTTCATTAATTAGATAATTACTGCACCACCATTGATTCATAAATAAATTAAATTATTTAATGTCTAAAAATTATAAATAAAACACCATTTTAAGAAATAATTTTATCATTCTAATGAGTATTTTTAATCGAATTTATCTTATGTATACCATTATATTAAAAATGTTTTAGTTATAAAACATTGATTTTAACTCTTTTAACTCTTCATGGAATTAAATAATAATAAATATCCTAATCTAATCCATGAGGACCAAAGAGGATCATATTTTATTCCTAATGTAGTTTTGGGTTGAATTCTACTTATCCAATAGAATTAGGACATGTGTTACGGTAATAATAATATCATTTTTACCCTTAATTACCCTATTTACTTTTAATTGTGGTAAATAAAAGTAAAAAGTTACTATTCACCAAAAAAAATTATCTTATTGAAACACAATTTTCTCGTTGATATTAACCATGTCTCTCAGATTTTCAAAATTCCACTTACAGAAGAGGTAAAATTATGTTTTATGTGAATTAGGAAATTCTGCTAGGAGATGGGTAAAAGACGGTGAATAGCTCAACAAAATGTTTTTATGTCTAAAATTATTATAAAGTGACTCCAATTAATTACATTGAACATATATAGGCATTATTTATCTACTTTTACTAAATATAAATTTATATAAAATACATAATTATTTAAACAAAAATTCAGTTTTGAACTATAACTCAGGGCTTTTCACTATTCATCAAAAATTAATAGTTTTCAGAAAAATACCAAAAATTCAATGTAAGCTAATTTTGATATTCCGAATCCAAAAATAAAGTCCATTTTGAATGATAAAATTTATAAAATTTTAAAAAGTTGGTATTACTATTCATAGCGGCTAGTTTGATTGGTTGTGGTGTGTGTTAGAACTCGAATTTGCGTACAACACACGCTACTTTATTATTCAAAGAGAAGTGTATCATGGAAGCATGGGGATTTACACAAATAGGGGACCTTCCAGTGTCTATACGAAACACTGGATCTTGGCAGTCTCCTATTGTGTTGGTGTTCCCAACATGGGTTGACACCTTCAAATAATGTGGGATAAATGTTGCAGCGAATCACACATCCCATTAATGAGAGAAAAGGTAGAATTTCGAAAACATGCGGGTGATGAAATATCATCCACCAATACTGGATATAGCTTTCCATTAGGTAGTATTTCCACTTATAAGGGTTTTAGTGCCTCGAGATGAGAAATAAGTGCTTCCATCCAATCATCTGGATGATGATTCCAATCTTGGTGAGGGTCACTGACCACCAACTCATTAGAAGTTTATTCGATGTGGTAATCAGACCTAGTGGGAAATTGGGAGATCAGAAAAATTACATGAGGTGTCAGGGGAATAAGATATAGATCGACCAACAAGACCTATTGAGAAGCTAGTGATACATAAGTCGGGTCCTGATGAAGCTTGTCCTGAAATCTAGGTGGATTTGGTGATGGTTATCACAACCTCTTTCTATAAATGCCTGATTCAACCCTCTCTAGATGTCTAGGGTTTTCAAGATCACCCAAAGGTGACTCACTAGGAGAATGATGCACCCTCCCCTTCCCCAATTTCCCTTGTCAAGGATTACCATAATCGGGTGGCCACATTGTGGCACACTCTATGAGGGTCTCATAAACCATATTTTTCTATCCAAAATGTTGTTGACACATATTCTCCTTTTAGGTCCATCTTCTATCTTTGGACAAATCCAAACAGTTCAGAGGGTTTGAAAGTACTAATTTTCTATTTTCTTTTTCTTGTGTCTCGACTGAGAGGTAATGACTCAAATGGTGCCAGATGGACATGAAAGGTTCATTATTTTCATGTATAGACACTTGCAAGATCTTCCAGGTGTTTTACATCCCCATAAGGTTCTTCCGCATCTCCATTATTTGTGCCAATGCCCCCTTTTGGGTATATCTCTAGAACAACCATGTTAACCATGAAAACGCCTTTAGTCATATCCTTGATATCACCAGGTGAACCAGACTGGCGCAGGAAAGAACTGAAATGTAGGGCAGTGTACTACCCCCATACATGGATCAGGACATGTGGGGAAGCTTCTTTGATAACTTTGTGGAGCGCAGTGAAGCTCCTTACACATTGATTTTGGAGGGCCTACTAGTAGCCAGCAAATGCAGGGTGCTGAGCAATGGGAAGTGCTACCATGTCGAAAAGGCATCATTGCTATCCCATATCCTTGTAGTGTTCCTTGATCTTGGGTAAGATATCCACTTATAATAGATAAGGAAATGTGTGATCCCAAAGGGGTTTCCGAAGAACATAACCTCTTTTAGGGTAAGGGACTCTAGAATATTGAATCTTGTAGTGGAATTTGTCCAGAACATCTATAGGAAATGGTCCATTACAGGAATGCCTGAAAAACAACTCATCTAAAACATGGGATCCATTTCGTGATTTCCCCACTCTTCGACTAGAGGCATTTGTGTGACATGTAATGGAACTAAATAATACCATTGTGATGGTAGACTGGCTGGTGGAGAGTATGGATCACGAACTAACAAGCCAACACATCTTGGGATGCGTTCTGAAGAATGCACTGATTGCACCACCACATCCCTATAAGATATAATGATGACCACTACATCCCATGCACGGGCTAAAATCATTTGTGGTGTTTCAGGCTATTTCTTGTCATCTATATGTCCCCATAACAACTCTTAGTGGTCTATGATTTAGGTAAAAAATAATCTTTTTTATGATAAGGAGTATTTCATGGCCATTCCCTAAAAATGGGCTAAGTCTTCCACATCTAGTATGTATATTCATAGGGATGTAGGGATCTGTTGGACCTCACTTTCTAAAAGGATTTTTATGATACACCTTTTTCATTCCCCACCCCCCAACATAGTGGATGGTGGTGATGGTTCTATCATCAAATCATACTCTTCTTTGTAATCTGAAAAACAGATGGGTTTTATTGTGGTTTGAGGCTTCTCCAGATTCATCCTCTTGAGGCGGAGACCCGCCCTCCTACCCTAGGATATTTTTTTTGGAAAAGGTAGACTTTTGGTGTGGGGACGACCTCTTATGGTTTTATACTATGGAGGGGGGATCCACATTGACAAAAGAAAGTTCAAGGGGCACCCAATAATTTTCCAAATGGAGCATGGGGAGGACCTCCATGATTGAGGGTGCTATTGTAGGGAGAGACTCCATTGGAGATGGAAATAACTTGGGGAGGGCCTCAACGTTGGTCATTTTTGGCATGGGGAGGTCCTTCATGTCAATTTAATCTGGTGGTTGTAATATAAGGATCTTTTTTTTGACCATAATAAATATTGGTAAGACCATTTTGATGATCGTCGATGAAGCATGGAGGGCCTCCGTTAAGACTTGGAGCTCGGGGTAGAACTTCGTTCTACGTGTCAACGATGTGGGGAGGTCCACTATTGGAGTTGATGATGGTGACATGGGGAGTTCCTCCATGATTGATGCAGGAGTAGGGAGGACCTCTACTCTATCTGATAATGGTATGAGGATGACCTCTTTACTGGACATCATCATCTCAGATTGTTCCATGATGCTTGCTGCTTGCACCGGTGATCAGGGAGGCAAACTCGAACTGCTTGTTAGGTGGTTGGTGCCTCACTCTAGACTGGGAATTGATATATCCGTAGTCTAGGCTACTTATGTGACGCTACTATTGGAAATAAATTGGGGTCCAATAGTACTCTCTAGTGGTGGCATCGGCCAGAGGATCCACCGAAGTTGATTCCCCATGGTGGGTGTCTTCCTGAGCATGCAACCGACGTTGAGGGTGGGTCATCCAAACTAGAACCTGCAGTGCAGGGGTATGGGGAACCTAATCCTTAGCTAGTTGGACCAACTGGAGAAACTGATGTGTCCGGCTTGGAGCCCTATTCAGTGGCTCCCTGCCGGAGTCCTATCTGAGTGGCCTCGAACATCACTTACATTGTCTGCAAAGGGGAGGGTATCATAACAATGCGTTGGGAATAGGCTATTGATGTTGTTGAATGTTAGAGTGGGGAGACAAATATTTTTACATGGCCCTTCGGGGAAGTGGCACTGATCAATTATGGAGGCCTTAGGTTTGAGCGGGCCATGCCCCTTATTGGGTTAACCTCCTATTTTTCATATCAACATAAAAGAGTATTAATCACCCACCACTGAATAATTTCCGAGGCTGAAAGGGGGTGTGGGTGCTCAGTAGCTGTGGTCATGGAAGTTTTCATAAAAGATATGGAGTCATGCTGGATTACTGTATTTGCATGACCCATGCCCCTATGTTCACAGGTGGGAGGTGATCATTTCCCTATATAGTTTTCTTTTTTTACAAAGTAGGAAAATTCATCCATTAGTAAAGATAATTGTGAATAGATATATAGTTCCCTAGTGTCGTCCAATCTTTTATGGATAAATATAAAAATCTACACTGACAACATCGTAGACTAGGATTCAAATGATCAACTTCCCAAAATCCTGGTGTGTTTCACTCGAGGGACACAATTGTTATTGCGGGACAAGGTGATGGAGAGATGGATCTGGTGACATGATTGTCTACAGATGTCTCGAACACTACTAAACTCCATATTGAGGATAAGGATTCATAGGGTTCACTATTTCAGTTTCGGATGCTTTCATTGGGGTGTGCATCGTTATGCTACGACGTAATGATTGTTTCCCCACATTCCCTCTTTCCAAAGGCAGGTGGCATCTGTCACATATTCATGGACATTTTATCCTTGATTGAAATGGGCTGATGGGATTTCACTCTCTCCATACATGGATTCCCCCTCAGAATATGTCATTTTATCCAGGCCTCCCTTAATGATTAAGGCATTGTTCAAGAAACTCTTCCTAGTGACATTTTTCTATGGATAGGGGTTAATTACGTTTCGTATGTAATTACAATTGTTTGGGTCCGGTCATGGCAACAACCTTCATCCAGGGGAGTAGTAACGTTGGGCATTGTTTGTGTGTATGGATGTAGAACAGTCGTACAATAGTATTTCATCCCTCTTGTGATAGGGGTTTTTGAGGGATCATAATCCCAAGGCATCCCTCATCGAGTGTGGGGAAATATATGACATAGGCCTGTCTCCATGGTTTTCCTTGGCTTCCAATGTTTAACATAGAGTATACCATGAGTTTATCATCTAGAAGAGAAAGATATTACTAATTAGAACAATAATGGGAGTGGATCATATGGTTAAATCCCAAGGAGGGATCACCTAGGAGGCTTCCAAGATGGGTGGATCAAGACACCCAATGAGAGCATATCTATGGATGATTGGGTCATGATGAACAGGACACCAAGGTTTACCATTGGCAGGGTTTGAACATAACAGATGCCACCTACATACCCTGTATTGAAGACTGGGATCAAAACCCATGTATTTTGAGAAGGTGAATCATGTGATAGGGGTGTACACAATGGACCACAACCTAAATAATTGTTGGATCTTATGTGTGGTTAGTGGCCTGGGAGCTCTTAAGTGTAGTACGAAAAGGGGTGTCGTGATCTGAATGTGATGTGACCACCCGTGTAGAACCAAGGAGGATGATGGATGATCTAATTTCATGGATGATATGAATCGGATGGAACAGATGTAAAGATTATGGTGGTGTTGAGATTGAACCTTAGTGAGTATTTCTACATATTCTAGTGGATGTGAATCAAAGTCCGTGTAGTTTGGTGGGATGATGAGTCACCTAAGGAGGAGGCTTGTGAGAATGGACACATGGATGGGGATCTGAAGGGACTGTAATATTCAGGTTAAGGCATGATCATCCCAAAATAGACAGGCTCAACAGAGGGAAAATTATGGGACATGCGTGATGGGCTTGAACCTGAAGGAGGCTTCTTACATATCCTCAGCACAGGGAATAAATTTCCACATTGTTTATGAATGGTAATATAGAATCAGAGCATAAACAAAGAAACAAAACACATTGATATGAATGGGAATAGGCATGGTTACCATCCCATTGAAAGGGGGAAACTATTG
The DNA here is from genome assembly GCA_963277665.1 of Viscum album. Classification (NCBI taxonomy): domain Eukaryota; kingdom Viridiplantae; phylum Streptophyta; class Magnoliopsida; order Santalales; family Viscaceae; genus Viscum; species Viscum album. The sequence continues at coordinate 1,427,160,555 of OY728125.1, forward strand.
TTTTGATGGGTCTGGATTGAGTGTAGGACCAATTTATGGTTAGCTACCCGAGAATTGGTCTGACAGCACTAAGTGGAGGAAAAAGAGTGTGGGTCTCAATAAAGGGGACACCGATGATTACCAGTGATTGGGGCTGAACATTAGTGAGGATTCATACATACCATGTCAAGAAGAATGGGGTAAAAAACATTTAGTTTTATATCATACAGTTTATAAATATGAGGTATGCATGTGTCATACAGTTTTATGTCTTGTGGGATGATGGAGAGCCAACATGAATTGGTTCAGACCGATGGGTGATGGGATTGAACATCGAAGAGGATTCCTATATAACCTTCATGGAAATGGAAATTATTAAAGTCCACATATTTTTACAAACAGGGTCATGGGGATTGTACACAAAGTCTTCCCAATGAGGTTGTCGTGGACAATTTTTACTCTATGCTCATGAGAGTCTTGATCGGTGTGAGAAGAAAAAGGAAACAATGACCTGACAATCACGTCACGAAAGGTAAATTTGTTAGGAATGATGTGGGGATTACACATGGTTAACAACACAAGTGAGGAATATTGGGACTAACTCCATGAGGAAACCCGAGCATGGGTCCCTATGTGTGAGGGGGATATGGACAACATACTTAGAACACCCTACCAGGTTGGTTTGAGGCTTATGAAAAAACTACCTGAGGTGTGCCTGGAGACAAAGCTCATTGGGATATGGGAGTGAGAAGGTGGTAGTGAACATTCCCTTCATGGTCCCCTATGGACTTGTGGATTATGTTGTGATCACAATTTGACATCACGTGTCAATGACGTGAGTGATTGGCAGGTTAACATCATATAGTTTAATTGAGGTGATTCACTCCTCACCCTAAGGAATTACATAACTAGATCACATTATCCCTTGGTGAAAAGAAGGAACCAAAAATTCTATATGGATATGGGGTTTTGAAGTGATCCAAGGAGGGGTACACATTAACATGACTATGTAGAGAAGAAACATCCATTAGCGTTCCTATGCAAAGAAGCATGAGGGAAAAAAATAGAACATGATGCACTGCTCAAGGGTCTTTGAAATCGCTTTGTATTTTTTTGGAGGGCTGCACGTGAGAAGAGTTCATGAAGTTAGAGGCCCTATAGAGTGGGGATTCAAAAATATTAGACTATTAAAGAGCACATGCACTCAAAGAGAATGGGGCTTTTCAGAGCTCCAAGTCTCGTAGAGTACAACGGTTCGCAGATTATATAGGATTGTTAAGATCACGGCATTGCAGAGTACATGGATTCAAAGAACAGAATGATCCATTGATCATAAAGGCTCACAAATAATATTAATTTACAAAGAGGATAACTTTTCTAAGAAGAGTTTCTTGGTCTATTCTTGGATTACACTTGTTTTTGGAGAGTGAATTTCAAATTTTGATTACTTTGTGAAGTCTCGAGTACCCAAATGGGTATCCTTCCTTCACGGTGGACAAAAGGTGTTGTTAATGGTATCCCTTCTTGAAATAGTGGTAGATATATGAAATGGAAATGGGTTTTAAAAATACTCATGTACCTCAGATGATTCATTTTACTGTTTGGTTCGTAGAGAAAAGAGTACTTCATGAAGTGGGATTCGGTAGACGAAATGTTGAGCTCCAGTTCTTTTTGAATAGGGCGGACATATATTTATAGGTGCTCAAGGGGTGCGATTCTCTGCTGGTCCACCATGATCATACCTCTTATTCACCATCAGTGGTATATTGTCTCAGGTTTCTTGGACTATTGAAGTCAAATGTAATCTATTATGCGACATAGAGGCATTCTTCGTTCCTTCTGTGGCAGTCATAGTTGCTTCCGTCAACATCGATGGACTCGTAGAGGTGACCATCCTTCCCTCTACAAGGTGAATCCTGAAGTCATGTTAATTATAACCATGGAGTTGACCATCAATTTCTTTTGTGGTGGCTTAATAGGATGCGATTCCTTTTCATCATCTATAGCATTGAAGAGTTTTGAGAAGGTGCTTCCTTTGTGAGGGTGCATCACGAAGCAGCCCCTTTCCACACCATTAAGGGTCCTTTTCTTATTTTTAACCACACAAATATTTTTTCATCAATAATATCATAAATAAAATTATATTTAATCTTATATACTTATAAATATTATTCATGTGAAGTAAAAGTAATCCCATCGTGTCATGGAGGATGTAGTCCATACATCCATGAATGGTCTTGTCAGTTTTTCATTATGAGAAAGGGTAATAAAGAAGATAATATATTATATTTTAGAAAATGTAATTATTTCATGAATATCATATGGGTGATATATATGAAACATATTATTTATTTAAACACATCCTTAATACATTACGTGTCATGTTCGAACGTATCACATCACATTGAGGAGGGGGTAGTCCACACATCCACAGACTATGTTATCAGATTTACACAAAATGATAATCAAGAAGGTATGTGTATATTAAAATTTTATAAGTATGAATACATAATAACTATGATATATTCATTATCTAAAAACATTTTTTCCATCACAATGAAAAATTATAACAGGAGGTAAATGAAAAACGGATGACAACATTATGTGAGGTGCTAGTTCACCACACACGAACTATAATTCTGATACAAATTTATGGATCTATGATTAGGTGTAGGTAGAATCCTTAATAAAGAAATATCTATATCATTATCATACCAATGATATAATACAATCATGAATTAATAATAAATGAACCAGCGGAGAAATAAATAAAACATAAATGGACGTTGAAGACAGTTACCTCTTTTCAGGTTAAACCTTTTGGTTTACACCAAAGGACATCTTGGTTAGATTTTGGACCAAAGGGAGAACTCTAGGGTGAATTTATTGATATTGGGTGTTTATTTCGTCAGGGTTTGGATGAGGAAATGTGTATTGATTGGTGTGAATAATTGATGAGTATAGGAAGTTATTTATATGTGGGGAAAATGATATATCTGGTAATCTCGCAAATATTTATTTCTTCCCACATTTTACTTGTCACATAAGGGAAAAAATTAAAAATTATATATAAATATTGGTGTAATGATATAAATATGGGTATATAATATATTTTTTCTTGTGTAGGCTCGTTTTTTAAACTTATTTTCTATGTTTAGTCATTAATTACGCTACTTTTTCTTTAATAACATTCAATATTTTTAATTAATTTCCCTGTTCATTTAGATAAAATTAAACGTTGAAAATATTAGTCTTTATAAATAATTCCTATTCCAAATATGGAATCTATTATTCAAAATATAATATTAAATGGAGAAAAAATTAATTTATAATCAATCTCATAGATGATATGACAAAGTGGGTTTTTAATGTAAAAATATTTAGTTGTTTGACATTTTTTTGTAATTTAATGTGAAATTTTTTCTAAACATCTAAATTTGTTTATTTGATATATAATTAATCTAAGAATAATTTAAAATAATTAAAATAATTAAAATGTAATTTAACAATATAAATAAATGCGACGAAAAAGTAGTTTTGAACTATAATTCACTATTATTTGATATTCCTCAATATATGAATATTCTTAGAAAAAAACTTGTTCACCCAAAGTATATTATGATATTGACATTTCAGAAATAAATTTTATTTTATTATATAAAACATATAAACATGTCAAAATTTAGTATAAAATTACAGTTTCTTTTAAAAGGATTCAAAATATTCATTTTAAATAATAATATAAAAAAATTATTATTCGATATAAAATAGGTTTTTTGTGAATTGATAGGTTTTGAAGAAAATCATTATTGTGTGTTGGGTACACTGTTGGATACATCATCCCGTTTATGTAAAAATTATCATAAAATTAATAAATTTTAGTAAATTTTAAAAATATTTATTCAATTATTTGATATGACTTTACATCCTTCCCCCCTTTAGAAATTAATTCCTCGCATTTTTATTCACATTTCAAATATGTGGTGCTATTTATACTACAATGAATTTTTGGATTCCCCATTTTTCATCTTTCATCATATGGTTTTCTATAAAAACATTACCTCACTTGTCTCCATATTCTTCAACACATTCAATTTGTGGCTAATAACCTAAAAAAATTGTTCCCCATAAGAGAGATACTCATCTAGATGAACAGAATTAGGGCTGAAAATGAGTTGCATCTATTACATTTTTTCTTTCTATCAAAACATGAGACACATTTTGTTCTTAGGATAAAATCTTAGTAAAACCCCCCTCAGTAGTCAACTAATCCAAATTTCTCTGAAATTGTATATGGCCAAATGAGTCATGCATTATGATTCCTCTTCTTACCAAAACGAGTCTCAATTTTCCATGGAGAAACTTTTAAAAATACATGATCACCTATAATTTCTCAACCATTTCTTGAGCTGTCCTTATAAGTCGCTTCATCACCAATAATTTCTTGACCATTTCCTCTTCGAACTATGGTCCCTTAAACTACCTTTCACCAAACTAACCCCAAAACTATATTGTTCTACACAACACTCTATATAATGTAATGAATTGATCTATCTTTATACTTGAAAAATAAATTTTATTATAATAAAAATCAACCAATAAAATATTTAAATTACAACTTCCTAGTAATACTATGAGTAACAACAAAGCATATCCTCTAATGTTTAAAATGTTTTCCATGATTTTCCATCAGATTGACAATGAAAATCAGTACATGAATTTTATTCAGTAACCAATGACTTCAAAATTCCATTACAAAAATTAGTTTTGAGACATGGATAATGACCTGATATAATGTATAGATGGATCCATGTAACCTGATAATCTCTTATAGATATAGTATTTAAAGATTCTATAAATACTATTTATTTCAAATTGAAATAAAATGTACACATTTCATTAATAAAAACAGTAACCTAGGTCACATTATTACCATGAGAATTCATTTTCAATCATTCGAAGAATTACGTGGAAGAATTTTACAATTTCCACTCCAGCATTGGAAACTCTTGAAGCATCCCCTTAGATAACTATCTTTATTCTTTAACCAATTAAATTCTCAGACACATCACTATAAATCCAAAAATAGCACTTTTCATTCTATCACTCTAGTAATACATTCGAAGTGATCTATACATCATAGTGAATTCATGATGACTTCAAAAAAGGAGAAGTATGAACTTCTGTTAAAAAATATTTCCACAATAGTGTATAACATGGAACACATAATCTATTTAAAAATCCTAAAACAAAATCCTCCTGAATATTAAAATAACAAAAAATACCTATTTTACTATATTCATCATTTTCTTATGAAGATTGACCCACCTTCAGAGCCATCATCATTCTTTATAAAAATGGTGACTTCAATGAAACCCAAAACAAAATATAAGATCTCCCTAAATCAACAACATCTAGGTAAACTTCATCAAATCAATAACAGAAGGGTCACATTCCACACATAATTAGGTTAATGTAGAATTACAATTTCAACATAAAGTAGAGACAACCTTATTTAATTTTCTCGGATGAAAAATAATTATGAAATCATAATTATTTATTAGTTTCATAAATCCTATATTTCTCATGTCAACTCTTTCTAAGTGAATATATACTTCAAGCATTTTCAATCAACATATCATTCACACTTTACTCTATACATATGATGCCTCCAAATTTTTAAATAAGAAATGATAGAAGATAATTCCAAATAATTTATAGGTTAATTCAACCCATGATGTTTCAGCTAACATGATGTATAATTAATTGCCAAATCATTCTAAATTAGTACACAAACAATTCCATTCAACGAAAAATCAATGGAGATGATTTATTCACTATATATAAAAGAAAGCCTAAAACATAAAAATTCCTGAATCTTTTTTTCCATTCTTGAAAAAAAATCATCAAATTATTTTATAAAGATGAAACTACTTTTAGATTTAACTTAATTAGTGGGATAGATAATAGAGATTTTTTTTCAACAAACTACCTATAGTAACCTGCTAATCCAGGAACACTACAAATCTTAGTGATATTTGTGGCTATTAGAAAATCATCAACGAAATTTTTTAGTAGGATGAATAGTTATTCCTTATTTAGAAACATATATAAACATGGGAAAAAAATTTTGAAACCAAAATTCCCACTTACTAAACTTCACATATAGTTTTTTTCATTTAAGGTTTTCAAAACTACCCTTAGATATTCTTCATGTTGCTCTTGACTTTTCAAAAATAATAAAATTTCATCAATTAACACAACAAAAAACATATCCAATAACTCATGAAAATTTATACTAATAAGATACATTAACACATTAGGTTGATTAGATAACCAAAATTTCATAAATAAAAATTTTTAGTTGGGATTTCTAGTTATAATGTACTCTTCATAATGCCACCATCCTTCACATTCAACAAATAGTACCTTGACCGTAGTTCAAACTTTGAGAAATATTGTACTCCCTAGAGATGATAAAAAAATCATCAATGTGTGTATAACGATACATATTCCTAATTGTTATTTTTTCCAATGATCTATAATCCATGAAATGTCTCATGGTTCAGTCATAATTTTTATCATATAAGAATGATGAACCCTATTTAAAAGTGTTAGGTTGGGAGAATCTTTTTTCTATCACATCCGACAATTGTTTTTGAAAATATAAATCTTTCACTTGATCCATTTGATAGGGGTGTTTAGAAATATGATTATAATCAGCTAAAAATGAATAGTAAACTCAACCCCTAGATTCATAATAACAATAGAGAAATCATATGTAAGACATACATGTATTCTTTTACTAATTTCACAACACTAATTTGATCAGTTTCATTATTTTAAAAAATAAGATATAAGAAACATTAAATTCCATAACTAATCAAATTTCTCAGATTCATATCATGTTATAAAATTAATGAAAAGACTTAACACATCATTCTTTGAACAATAATCAATCTTATCATGATAAACTGACTTTTGATCCATACTAAGAATGATATCAAACATTACTATATCTAATTCAACACCATATATAGGAAAAACCACCAGAATAATTATAATAGTAACATTATAATGAATCATGGATTCGTTAATAATTCTAGGTGATGTTTTTACCAAAATGTCTGCATTACTTTCATTAGGAGATATTCCTAGTTAAGTAGATAATTTCTAAAAAATGAATGAATTTGAAGACCGATATTCTAACAAGGTATTGGCATAATTAAATAAATCATGTAAAATATCTTTCATCGCATTTTTTGACTACCCAACATTAACTCTATTAGTATTAAATGACCTCACTAAACCTTTATGTTTCTAATCATGAAAAATTACACCATGTTTGACTAACTTCAGAAATGAAATTTCGTAATAATCTATCTCGTTTTTGCTAAAAAATCATATCGTCAAATGGATATCAGTTAACACATTATTTTATTCCTCAATTTTATTTTACCTACATTTGAGGGCCATGTGTCCAAAAAATTAACATTTTTTATATGTTACCATATTCTTAATACGTTACTCTTGGTTCATTTTACCACACTTACTACAAGATTGGAACTTCATTTTTACCTCTATATTTATTTGTTTCATGTTTTTCCATCACATTCTATCCTTGATACTTCTTATATTAATCATTATAAGGCACATAAAAGTTATAAAACTCTATTCTATCCTTTTTAGTATAAATATAACATTCATCTTGAATTTAAATAAACATAAAAAATTCTCTTAACATACATGGTATCAATATTGAGTAAACCTGATTAAATTTATTATTAGTTTTTTTGGAAAGAAAAATCATCACATACCTTGCCTATTTGTTAAGTTTTCCTTCATATAATGCTACATAATATTCATATTTTTTCTTTAATTTTTGTAATTTTTCATCCCTGTATATTCGATCAACATTATTGATTTTTTTTTCAAGGAAAATTTCCTTGAATGTTTCCCATTCCTTGGAATCATGATCATATTTATCTCTTGTATTCTTATCGAAATTCCACAATTTATTAGCTTGAAATTTAAATTCATATACTGGAAGGGTTGCCTTTTGACAACCTAAACATCCAATGACATCAAAAATAATTTCTATAGTGTTTATCCATCCTTAGTCTACAACTGGGTTAAATGGTCCACAAATTATAGGGGATGATTCCTTTAAAAATTCTACATAGTAGACATGTTGCTTTGGGGTAGTTTTGGTTACTCACTAGTGTATATTACAGAACTTGAGAAGTAAGACACATATTATACATAATAAAAACCATAAAATACAAAGTAGAAAATTTTCTTTAGTATTCTGTTTGTCCACCATATTAGACTTTTAAAAATAAATATTAATTTATTTTATGAAATCACATAACAACATTCAACATGACATATTCCAAACCCTTACTCATCCTTAAATACTATTAAATAATTTTAAAAATAATTAATTACCATAAAAATATCAGTAAGGGACATAAAAAAAGGATACTATTTTTCCATTTTAAACACGAACACTTATGAAAAAAAATTCAATAAAAATAACATTTTACCAAAAGTGGGAAATATAATTTTTTTCATAAATATAATTTATTTTACATTTTATAAAAACATTTTTTCTTTAAAACTAATTAGGAAACCAATGAAATTTATCTAGTTACCTTGGGACATTGTCACATTGAACCCTTATATAACTTATTCATATAGGAATAACCATACGACAAACATGAAAAATAATTCTGCAAAGAACAATATCATTACCCAATGTATTGGATCTCTATATAGGAGAACCCATCACTTATGCTATAATGGGATAACATGGTGATATCTAATGAAGCCAGAATTTGTAATGTCTATGAAACCCAAAATTAAATAAAAAATTTCAAAATTTCGAAACACTTTTAAACTTGGAAAAATAACTTTAATAAATTAAAATACAATTTTCTTTCAAATATACAATTTCCAATAAAAATTACATATTTCTTTTGAAAAATAATTTCCAGTAACAAAACACCCCAAAAATGGAAATAATAATTTCATTTATGAAATCATGGAATGCTGAAAATAAAGGAAAAACTATAATAATGACTATAATGAAAGAAAAATCATTTTCATTGTATACGTTATGAGGAGTACATTCTTTTTTTTCATTTGTAAAAATGGTCCATAAGAAACAATTTAAAATAATCATATTTTAAAAAAATATTTAATGAAATTAGAAATGATTAAAAATCATCGTTATAACTCTTGTATATCCATATAAATAAATATGTAAAATAAACATTAGAATAAAGACAAAGAGAAATGATTTGAAAGATTAATCTTTAAATATTCAAAGTTTCTCATTCCACTTTGCATATTTTAATCATGATAGAAATGAAAAATTAATATTTGAAAAAATATTTAATAACATAATAATAGATAAAATATAGATATAGGATTAATAATGGGATGTATATTCACTTTATCAATGAATAAAGGTTCATATCATCAATAAATGCCTCAATTGAAGGATATTGAGATGAAATACCTTACCTTATGTCAGACTTATCATGTGTGTATTTATAATCTTGAATAATAAACTTATATTAGTTTTTTATTCAATTCCATTTTTTTTCATATTTATCATTAAATTTATTTCACTTATTTTTGTTTTTTAAACAACAACATAATCATTTATGTTTTTGTTGTGTGTTTAGACCATATTTGTTTTATTTCAAAAAAAATTCGATAGGTCTAATATAGTAAAAGGGTTAATTGTATACAAATATATAAATTAATAATAATTACATAATTATAAAATTTATATATTGATTTAACTTTTGAAAACAAACCAGTATTGATGGTTTTGAAAAATGAACTAATATTACAATTAGAGATGGTTTGTCGTAAGTACACATGAGTAACATTGTCATTTTTTCAAATATCATTATGGAAAGAAGGTAAATAACATTTATCTTTCAAAAATGATCATTATATAATAAAGAAAATTTTATTTAATCATATATACTTATATATATAATTATTTTTATGTAAAAGGAATTACATCTTGAGGAGGATTTAGTAGTCCACACGTCCACGAATAAGTTATCGCTCTTTAGTATCTGAAATGGTACTAATAAAATGATATATTATATTTCCGTAAAAGTAATATTTTATGAATTAAATATTAGTTTTATGTATGAAAAATATTAAAATTTAAACCCATACATATTATATTCTATGTAATTTGTGAATCTATCAAACAATTTTGAGGAGGCGGTACAGTACACGTCCACAAACGACGTTATCGTATTTACCCTTAATAAAAAGAATGAGGTTTTAGGATATTACTAGTTATAAAGATTAAATACATCAAAAATATAATATATTTATCAAAAAAAATAATTATTTACATGATAATTCCCCAATATGATAGGTGGTAAAAGAAAAGGTGAACGACATTGTTACGTGAGGTGACAATTCACCGTACAAGAATGATGATTTCCTTTCCAATTTGATAGATGAGTGGGTAGGTGTATTTTCAAACCCTAACATAACAAAATATCAATATATTTAAGATAAATATGTAATTTTATAATCATTTAATAATAATAAATGAAGTTGTGGAAGAGAAATAAATCATAAATATACGTTGAAGACTGTTACCTCTTTTCGAGCAACTCCTTTAGGTTTACACCAAAGGAATTATTGGTTTTCTTTATTCAAAAAGTGAGTAATATATGGTTATTGGATAGATATTGGTATATATTTGGTTATGTTATGGATGAGGAATAGGGTATTGATGTTTTGAATAAATGATGAAGAGAGGAGGCCTTTTATAAGTGAAGAAAATGGAATAATTTGTATTCTTGAAAATATTTGAGATCTCTATGGGTTTTAATTGTCCCCAAAGGGTTTATCATTTTCTATTAAAGATACTTAGAGATATAATTGTATAAATGTTTCTGTAAAATAATTTTTACAAATGATAGTTCATTTTACTGATTATTTTCCATGTTTATTCTTTAATTAAGCTTGTTTTTTCTTAATCATTGTAACTAATTTTAGTTACATGGAATGATTATTTTGGTTGAAAACAAACATTGGATTATTTTAAATTATAAAATTTTATAATTAAAAATATGGAAAACATTTTTCCATATTCAAATAACATAGGTGGAAAAAATTAATTTAAAATCAATTCCACAGATGAGATGACAAAGTATGATTTTAATGTAAAATGGTTCAAAATTTTACTAAATATTTAAATATAAATTTAATGTTAAATTATTTTGGATTTTATAAAATGGTTTAATATATATATATAATAGATATAAATATAATTAAAAAAAATTAAAAACACAATTTATATATTTAATTAAGGTGGATTGAAAAAATATTTTCAAAAACAATTCAGTATTATTCATGACATGACAAATTAAGAAAGTTCTCTAAAAAATTCCAAAAATTCATCCAAGTTAAATTATGATATTTGTCATTAAATATTTCTATAATTTTTATAATATAATAATTATAAATGTTTCAAAATTTAGTTTTAATGTAAATCTACTATTAAAAGGAAGAAAATGACCATTTAAAATAATAATATAAAAAATATTTTATTGTACAATATAACTCAGTCTTGTGTGAAACAGAAAGGTTTAGAATAACTCATTATTGTTTTATTGGTATACTATAAATTTTTTTCAACTTTTATAGTAAAATTACAATCTATTTCATTATAATTATTAAATATGATAAGGTCTTATTCAATAATTAATTGGGATGTTACCAATGGAATCTAATATGGTTCATTAATGGATTAATGTTCACAAAATTTAAAAAGTGACTAATTAAATAGATAATAACAAAAGAAAGTAAAAAATATATTACTAAAATATTAATATTCATGTAATATTTAATGTTTAAATTATGTTAATGTTAGAAAATAATATTATAATCATCTTATGTTGCATCAATGCTAAATTTTAATGAAATTGATTTTAGGACCCAGTCTAGGAGTGTGGTTTTGGTAATTCAATGTTTGTATAAGGAAAATGTTTTTAATTATTATTCTGGAAGAGATTTATAATTTTTATAGATTATGAAATTATAAATTCATTTAGCCTATAAGAATATGTAAAATTGTAGGATAAATTACAAAATTCTTGAAATAGTTGAGCTTATGTGGTAACCAAGTAATAACATATTTATTTTGATAATAAAAAGTGGGAGGGGAATTAAAAACTATAAATCTTGGTGTGATCCCCTTGAAAAGATAGGGTTGATTTTCAACTCTATCTTCATCCATTGTATGAGGATTGGGCATTAGAATGCACTACTATATGGAGACTTCTAAGGGATATACTATTTTTAATGACATTATACTAACAAAACATCATCAAGGGGTAATTCAAATATTTATGGTATGGTTAAATAAGAAAACATGAAATAGAAAATGAAAAACTATATTTAAAACTACAAATTTATAACATTGGGTATTTTTTCATTTATGATTTATTTAATTTTATGTTAATATTTTTTTTATTTTTATATGGACATAAAAAAATAGAAAAACATTGTAACTCCCATTTTAAAAAGAAATGTAGGGAGGAGATAGCAAGTTGACAAAGGATATTGTGGATAATGTGGAGATATTTTTCATGATAAACAAAATTATATAGGAGATGTTGTTGGAAATATTACGGTTTTTCTCACCCAATGATCACGAGTTACGATTAAAAACATTTATATTCTGAAACTCTTAAACACATCAACAAATATAATGATAATTTTACATACACGATTAAGTGATACTGATTGTGAAGGAAAGAATATAGAATTTTAGTTATTTCAAACCAAATATTAAGAATAGAATTAGGGATTCTATAAATACAACATCTAATTAATTCAATTTTGGATGGATCACCCATCGAACTCATGAATATCAAATAATGATGAAGATATTATCCAATTAAAAGGAAGTTATCAGAGTCCCAGATACTACACCATCAACACATCAATGCTTATAGTAAAAGGGTCCTGGGAATTATATAAATATTTTCCCAAATATGAGATCTAACATGTATTATAGGTGTCAAAAACCTCCTAAACCATGTAATTAAGTGAAATACTATCCAATTTAAAATAAGGATATGGATTTTTATAATAATGGAACACTTATCCCCTGTTATATATTTTTGTTTGACTTAATAGATTCATTTATAATGTATCTAGGATGATTTTAGAGATATTAAATCACTATACCAATGATTTAGTGATTGAACATAGCATCTCCGTATACTTCATCCCATATTTATGATTAGTAAAAATACATTGTGGAAATATTGAAATCCTTATTTTAAATGAATTTAATGGGGTTTTTGAAAATGATTGGTTTTAATATTCATAGAGGGAAACATTTTTTTAAAATATTGGAGAAACATTCATATCACTATGTGATAATATATCAATATAATGATGATTACAACGAATATTAATAATAAAATATAATAATATATGTCTTCATACTAGATAATGATAATCTATTACTTCAAAATGTTGGTGAGAAGATAAAAATTTTGATTGAAATTATTTTGAAGAAATGATATGTTTCCTCTCATTGAATTAATTATATGTATCTAAGAATTATATCATGACTAATATCCATATATTGGATATAATTATATATTATAATTATAATTTTGAGGATATAATTTGATATGGGGGATAATGTAATGAAAAGAGATTTTGGAATATAGTTTTTTCCTAAATTAATTTTATGTCCAATTTCTTGTATAATAAGAAAAAATATCAAATTAGTTAACAAATATTATATGAATATTTTAAATAAATTGATGTAAAATAAAACCACTAGTATCTAAAAACAATTTTAATAAATTATGAACTAATAAAAAAATGATTCACAACATTTATTATTTCCGATGGGTATTTTTCAATAAAATAATTATTCTATTATATGTATATTCATTTGAAATATAAGTGTATAAATATTATAACTAATCTTTTAAAAATTATATTCATTTTTGGATTAAGTGTGTAAATTCTATCTTCGAATGAATATTTTTTAGTTTTTACAAAATAGATGGTTTATTTGTGAATACAGAAAAAATACCATTTTAAAATATCTATAATTTGTATGAAATAATAAATATATATAGAGGATATAAAAATTAATAAAAACACGTAATTAACCAATATATATCTATATGAAAAATAATTATTTTTTAAAAAACACTTGTACCCATAAATATAATGTTTAATAATTTATAATGTAACTAATATTTTTTTCTAATAAAAATTGTTTCTAGATTTTACATTTAGTTAAATATTATATTGATGTAATTAATGTTTTTATTTCATTGAAAGCCAAAAAAATTACTATAAAAATTTTTATATCATTAATTTAAAAATAATTTATATTTTCATTCTTCATGTAAATTGTTGGATTAAATTTCCAATTTTCTAAAAAAAATTGTTTTTACTTGTACTGTGTGCTAATAATAAAATTCACATTTATAGCCTTATTAAATTTTCTATCATATATTTATTTTAAAATTTAAAATTATAATATTATAATTATTTAAGAAGATTAATTATGTTTTCATTTATGAATATTGAAAACAATGTTTTAAAATTTAGATACCATGTTTGATCTAAAAAGTACATGGGAGTTTTACATGGGGTAAAAGACCTGATATATTTTAAAAATATACCAAATAAACTGTGGAAGTGATGTTTCATCGCCAATATAGTTGGAATACATTATTTTATACTATTATGTTTTCCACTGAGAATAGTTATATACCATTACAAAAATGTAATGTGTACTTAAAATATTATAGTTCATTTAACATATAAATTGGGGAAAATTTCACTATTTCATTTTACACCTTTTCCCCTTAAATTTGCTCCAAAAACTCTAAAATTACTCACTTCTTTGAAGCATATATCATCTTAATAATCATATATTTTCAATTTTTTTTCCTAAGGTCTCTATTTTAAACAATATTCCCAAGATAAAAATCTATTCTTAAATGTTAGTATGTATTATTCTTTAGCTTATTATTCTTAATGATACTTTTTAAAACCTCTTACAACCAGCTTAATATAATTAATTTTTTTTATTTTTATACTGAAATTATATGAGACATGGGCTGGTCACGCAAAAATATATCCCCAAAATTTTCTTAATGAAAAATTAGAATAACAGTGTACAGATTAGGTGTAACAGGCTTAGAAAATATAGAAAATGATGGAAAATAATACAATCCATCATAGTGACATTATTGCAATTCCCATAAATTAATATAATATTTGATATACATAGAAAATAATCACTCGTTGAAAAAAATTCCAACATCATGGATACATTTTCGGAATTCCAAATAGACTTTAATATACTAACTTCATTTACATATAAAGACTAGAGTAAAAACACCATTGAGATTAGATGAGAAAGAATGATTAAATAAGATTCAATAGTCACACACTATTGATTCACTAGTTGTAGCCACACCATGTAAAAAGAATACAATTTCAGCTTCAATAAGAAACATTTGATGCAATAAACCCCCTCTTCTAAACCATTAACTAACAAAGCTCCCTCCATGCACCTTTAGAGATACTACATATTTATGACCCCCATTAAATATTTATTCAACAGGAATCTAATTCAGGCTTGGTTATATTTAACAGAAGAAATAGATAAATCTACATCCCCATTCAATTTCATTTCGTAATTAACAACTTTTTAAAATCTTTAATAAATATAAATAATATTATATTTCAAAATAATTCCAAATAAACCATAAAAAAGATCATATTATCTTCTAATGTCCCTACCCAAACATTCATTAATGAAAACTCATTTTGATCTAATTAAATGTATTATTATGGGATATGGTTATATAACAAATTCACTAACTTTTTTTTATGATTTTGGATTTATAAAATTCTGTTATGAATTGTTAATGTTTCAAATATAGTAATTGAACAGTGATCACATTATTATTATAAATATAGGTCTTTAACAAATCCAATTTATTCAGAAAAACAAAGTGATGGCCTCATCCAATAGAATTTCCTTGTACGAAGTCCATTTTTTGGAGTGTGGAAAAGAGGTGGAATCATTGGGATTCACTCTTGACCAAGCCCAGGCTGAGCTTCAACATGTCAATCAAAAATGGAACCGACTACGGGAGAAGTGGAAATTGATATAGATTACCACCTGAGTGATGTTATCCGAGCCACCCCATGAGTCTGTCACCATCACACACTTTACCCCTCAATCTTATGTTGGTGTTATAAGGGGTTATGTAACATGACCATAGTACTATGATTATGTGCATTATTTTTGTAAATAATGATGAATTTTCGTTCATTTCACTATTGTTACATTATAAATAGTTTTTAAAGCACAAATAATATTTCTAGTTAATATTCAAGTTATCTATTTTGATTAATTAATTGATTATTTAATTAAATAAAATTTTAATAAAATTTTAATATTATTAAATTTATTTTTATTAAATATAAATGAGTATATAAATTTATTAATGCAATTGTAATTTTTATTAAGGTTTGAATGCAGTTTTGTGTCAAAACCCATGATTTTTCTCTAAATATCTATTTTTAGTTTAAAAGTGAAAAACCAAATATTTATAAAATTATTTAGGTAAAATGAATATTATATTTGGTATCAGAATGTCAAAATTATCCAATATTAAATTTTTCATAATTTTATAATACATATGAATTTTTGGGTAAAAAGTAAATATCGTTTAATTATATAATGTGTTTTATGACATCATAATAACTCTATAGTGTTGTAATAAAATAATATAAACACTATGTTCGTCCATTGTATATTTTACCAATAAAATAATGTGATTTTATGTTTATTTAATTTATTTAACAAAGCCTTAGTGGATCTTTTAAGACTTATAAATCTTTTTTTCTTTTAAAATTGATTTCTTTGAAAGTGTGACTCTCCTCTGCATTAGAAACCTTATTAATTAGTTCTGATCGGCCGTTTCCCTTATAAAATTTTGATTTCAACTCCCTTTTGGAAAAAACAATGTGCAAAAGCATTGGCTAGTTTGTGGTTTTGATTAGTTTAATGTGTGGTGTCCCAAACCTAAATAATAAAGAATTTCATCTCATATCTTATATTAACCCACCCAAGCTCTAAATTCCTCTCCAATCAAAGTTTTTGGAGTTCATCCAACCTCTTCCCTCCTCTCTCTATAATCCTCCCAAGGCACCCCAGCCTCCCAAGAAGCCTATATCAAGCCTCTCCCAATACTGTTGGATCATTCTTCCATGTAAGGGATTCCTTCCATTCCCATTTTATCAAAGTTTCTAAATATTTTTATGCCCTTTTATTTTAAATTACAAATGTTTTGGTATGATTTCAAACCTCCCCCATACTTCCACTTTTATTTTTGAATGATGACAGACCCATTTTTTCTCTTATTAATTCCTCCCATATACATCTCTCACCATGCCGAAATTTCGTAAAAAAATTCTCTCCCATCAAATATATTCAAGAAATACTTTTTATCATGACTCAAAATTCCATTACAATTGTTGGGAAATGTATCTATATAATCCCCTTACATTCCATTCCATGTATATATTATTGTACACAAATTTCTCTATCATAAACCATTTTTATGTCTTTTCTCTCATGCAGTTAAGCTGCCGAAATTCCACCACGATTTTCCAAGAAAAACTCACTGTGTAGTGAATACCATACCAATTTATCTATCAAGGGTATTCACCTTTATAAACAAATTATAATTTTTTATAATTTGTTGTATGTATTCCACATTTCTTTATCGTGGAGTAAATGATGATAAATAATGATACCGTGTTTTATGATCCATGTGTCACACTTATGCATGAAATGAAATGTTCAAGAAGGGTAGGCCCCGAAAGTGCTCCAATGCATTGGGTAATGTATATTATCATGATAAATCTTGTCAAATGAGTGTTTGTTCATACTAATTCATGTTCAATGAGGGTTTACTCATTATTCATGTGTAATGAGGTTTTACTCATTCTTTTTGTACAATGATCCTTGGGTCATTCTAATTTCATGTTAAGTGTTATTACCACATTTCCATTTATAATAATCATGTTATATCATGCCTTTATGTTCATGTATCTCTTGTGATCCATTTATATGCCTATTCCATAACTTGTATTGTAATATTTATGTTATACCTTTAGTACTCCCTTACTAGGCTTTATAGCTCACCCTTTTCTTATTCATGTACTCATGTTATCCCATGAAATGATAAGTATGAGGGAATGTAGTGGTCATGTAATGAATGTTTTCAATTAGATGATGAATTATATGTTTTTAGTTGTTATGTAATTTTCTTAAGCCCAAAATGCACAAGACCTCTCAATTTTATATGTTTTATAAAGTGAAGTTTTTATATAATAAATCAAGATTAAGTATGTAATAAAAATAATTGTTGTTTTAGTAGGTATCATAGGATGGGTTTATTTATTTCTGGGATTAGTATTAGAAAACCCTATTGAAATTCTCATGGTTATGACTAAGTATAATAAAAAATCCTGATGTTTTGCTGAGTATTGGGTAATTTGTTTATCAAGAAAACATATCCATGTCTGGATACGAGCTGGTAGAAGCGTCTATAGCAGAGATGTACCTAGGAGTGAAAACTATGACAAAGAGTTTCATTCATGACCCCGGATATCCTAGTACTTGACAACTGGCATTACTTAACTCTTGGTTAAAACACACTCGGTGATATGATATGGTAAATTCACAAGCTTAGTATGAAATATAATTATGGGAATTAAAAAAATTCCCCTATGAATATATGTTAGAAAGTATATCATAGATAACACAGACTATAGCCTATAGATTCATCTGTTAATGAAATAAATGCTATTTTTAAGTCATCTGTTTTTTCCTTGGATTACCCTTTATGTGTTACCCCAAACATTCATTATATTCCAAGCAATAACTTGTAATAGGAGGAAACAGGCTAACAACCGATGTGGAGACCAATGTGATGACTATTCTAATGAGATTCTCAATCCAATGGGAGTAGGAATCATGAAATTTTTCATTACACACTCTTAGTTTACTCAATATTGGTATATAAACATGGGTAAAGAGGAATGCTCAACCCCCCCCCCCCCATGAAAGAAAAATTTTGTCTCGAGAGTTTTATGAGACAAAGTCCTCTAACATTTAATTGATAATCTGATCCATCAGTCACCGAACAGTGGTCCAACTTAATTGAAAATATATTCTCTATCCTTTAAGTTTATAAATGATAGAAAGTTCTTCTGGATGCTTATCATATAAGGGATGAAGCTGATCAATGTTGGACATTGATAAAAAATAATTAGCCTATGGAGGAGATCAAGGAATTTGAATGGATGGATTTTTGGTAGATGAATATAAATAAATATTTCCTACGCACCCTCCTGTTTAAGATGGTTTGGGACGTCCTTTCCCTCAAGAAAAAAATATGATGAATAAATCAGAGTGTTCAATGAAAATTTCACAAGCCTATAACGATATGCCTTTAGCTTGGTCCTTACCATAGAATGTATGTTTGACCGCTTTTTGTGGCCTAAAACCTAGCCTACAGAAATCCCCAGCCATCCGTGACTTCGATAGCTATGAGGAAGTTGTCTGATGTGATCTCAAAGTCAAAATGGAGATCAAAAAATCTCAAGGGTATCATGGGTATAAGAATCGTATGGTGGGGTTCAATTCTGGCAGTCCGATGGGTAAATCCCATGGTGCTAAGAAAATACATCACCCCACATGCCAAAGGTGTAGAATGAATCACCTTGAAAATTGCCTAAAGGGGACAAAGAAATGTGTTGGTGTGGAAGATAAGGGCACCAGGATGTTAACTACAACCAAAAATACCTGTGATTGCAACATCAGATAGGTATGATATTTTCGACTCCAAACACGTTGTTCATGGCATCAACTACAATGAACCATGGCACCTTGTAAATAATTTCCCTATGCCAAGGGTTTTTGGAGGCAACCAACAAATTCTAAGGGAGAAAGGGAATGATTTTACTACTGAAGTGTACCCTGAAAATGTAATGCAGACAGGTACAGTAGTTATTCATTTAAAAATAGTGAAAATTGTTTTCGATTCTGGGTCTATACATTCATTTATATCATAAACGTTTAGTAGAACAATCCCAAAACCACCAAAAAACATGGATGTGAAGACGTCGATGAGTACTAAAAATTCTTAAATCATTGCATCCCATGAATATAACTCCTCCTATATCATAATATGTGGATTGAACTTTTTGGCAAACATCATCATACACCCTCTGGTGGAATTTGATTCAATTGTTGGCATGGATTGTATTTCCCTATATATTTGAAACATAAATTTCCCTGAGAGGGAAATCACTCTCCATATGGGGAATTGACCCCCAATTATATACAAGTGCATGGAGGAAGATGAATCTTTTTTATCAATATCATCTCAAGCATGGATATTACCACCCTATGAGCTTCTGTATCTTGATCAGATTAGTGAGTCTAATGAGTAAACCATCCCTGATGTCATGCCTATTGTGTGGTAATTTGTTGATATGTTTCATGAGAAATTTCCAGGTCTTCCTCCTAGAAGAGATTTTGCTTTATTAATTGACCTCATAGCTGGGGAAATTGTAAATATCCAAGACTCTGTATAAAATGGCTAATGGGGAGCTTGATGAGATAAAGAAAAAACTACAAGATAATCTAGATAAATTTTTTATATGCCCAAGTGCTTCACCATGGGGTGCACCAGTCCTCTTCATCAAGAAGAATGATGGTTCAATGCTCCATTGCATTGATTATCACGATCTCAACCAAATTATGATAAAGAACAAGTATCCTCTCCCATGAATTGTTTACTTGTTCAATTAGCTACGCGGATCAAAAAACACATCCTTGGTGGATTTGTTGTTAGGATATTATCAAATAAGGGTAATGAATGAAGATATCCAAAAGGATACTTTTTAAATGATACGGGCACTCTGATTTCATATTAATGCCTTTCAGATGCACTAATGCTCTAAAAATATTCTTAAACATAATTAATAGTGTCTTTAAAGATTATCTCAAAAACATTTCATAACATGCGGTAAATGAAAAATGAATCACAACAATATGTGAGGCGGTATTTCACTAAACACGAACTATAATTTTGTTACCAGTTTTATGGATTTGTGTTTAGGTGTTGATAGAATCCTTAACATAGAAATATCTATATCATTATCATACCAATGATATAATACAAACAAGAACTAATAATAAATTAACATGAGGAGAAATAAATAAAACATAAATGGATGTTGAAGACAATTACCTCTTTTCAGGTTACACCTTTTGGTTTGCACCAAAGGATATCTTGGTTGGATTCTGGACTAAAGGGAGAACTCTAGGGTGATGTTATTGATATTGGGTGTTTATATTGTTAGGGTTTTGATGAGGAAAGGTTTATTGATTTGTGTGAGTAAGTGAGGAGTATAGGAGGTCATTTATATGTAGGGAAAATGATATATTGGGTATTCTCGCAAATATTTATTTCTCCCCATGTTTTACTAGTCACATAAGGTAAAACTATTTAAAAATATATATAAATATAGGTGTAATGATATAAATATGGGTATATAATATTTTTTTCCTGTGTAGGATCATTTTTCAATTTTTTTCTAGTTTTAGCCATTAATTACACTACTTTTTCTTTAATAACTTTCAATATTTTTAATTAATTTCCATATTCATTTTGGTAAAATTATATGTTGAAAATATTAGTATTTATAAATAATTCCTATTCCAAGTATTGAATTTATTGTTCAAAATTATAATATTAAATGGGGATGAAATTAATTTATAATCATTCTCATAGATGATATGACAAAGCGGGTTTTTAATGTAAAAATATTTAGATGTTTGACTTTTTTTTGTAATTTAATGTGAAATTTTTTCTAAAAATCTAAATTGGTTTATTTGATATATAATTGATCTAAGTATAATTTAAAATAATTACAATAATTAAAATATAATTTAACAATATAAATAAGTGGGACAAAAAAGCAGTTTTGATCTATAATTCACTATTATTCGATGTTCATCAATATATGAATGTTTTTAGAAAAAAATATTTTCACCCAAAGTATATTATTATATTGAAATTTAGGAAATAAAATTTATTTTATAATATAAAACTTATAAACATGTCAAAATTCAATTTAAAATTATAGTTTCTTTTAAAAGGTTTCAAAATATTCATTTTAAATAATAATATAAAAAATATATTGTTCGATAAAAAATATATTTTTGAGAAATGATAGGTTTCGAAGAAACTCATTATTGCGTGTTGGGTACACTATTGGATATATCATCCCATTTACGTTAAAATTATCATAAATTTAATAAATTTTAGTAAATTTTATAAATATTTATTCAATTATTAGTTATGATGTAACATCCTTCCCCCCTTTAGAAATCCCATCCTCAAAATTTTATTCACATGTAAAATGCGTGGTGCTATTTTTACTTCAATGATTTTATGGATTCCCCATTATTCAACTTTCATCATATGGTTTTCTATAAAAACATTACCTCATGTATCTCCATATTCTTAAAAACATTCACTTTTTGGCCAATAACCTAAACAAATCATTCCCCATAAGAGAGATACTCTTCCAGCAGAACAACATTAGTGCTGAAAAAATGATTTGCATCTATTACATGTTTTATTTCTATTAAAACATGACATATATTTTGTTATTAGGATAAAATCTTAGTAAAAACCCCCTCAGTAGGAAACTAATCCAAATTTATATGAAATTTTATATGGCCAAATGAGCCGTGCACTATGCTTCCCCTTCTTACCAAAATGAGTCTCAATTTTCCATGGAGAAACTTTATAAAATACATGATCACCTACCTCCAACGAATGATATTTCCTTCAGTTATATATATAAATTTTCTACATTTTCTAAGCTTCCCTTATAAGTCTCTTCATCACCAATAATTTCTCGACCATTTTCTCTTCGAACTATGGTCCCGTCAAATACCTTTCACCAAAATCACACCAAAACAATATTGTTCTACACAACACTCTATATAATGTATTGAATTGATCTATCTTCATACTGGAAAAATAAATTTTATTATAATAAAAATCAACAAATGAAATATGTCAATACCAAATTCCTAGTAAAACACTCAGTAATGATAAAGAATATCCTCTAAGGTTTAAAATGATTGCTCTGATTGTCCATTAGATGGACAATGAAAATCTGTATTTGAATTTTATTCAGTAACCAATGACTTCAAAATTCCATAACAAAAATTAATTTTGAAACATGGATAACGACCTGATATAATGTATGGATGAATCCATGTAACCTGATAATCTCATTAAGATATAGTATTTAAAGATTTTATAAATACTATTTATTTCAAATTGAAATAAAATTTACACATTTCATTAATAAAAAACAATAACCCAACTCACATTATTACCATGAGAATTCATTTCCTATCATTCCAACAATTACGTGGAAGAATTTTCCAATTTCCACTCCTGCATTGGAAACTCTTGAAGCATCCCCTTTGATAACTATCTTTATTTTTTAACCTATTAAATTATCAAACACATCACTATAAATGCAAAAAATGTCAATTTTCATTCCACCACTCTAGTAATACATTCGAAGGGATCTATACATCATAGTGAATTCATGATGAATTCAAAAAAGGATAAGTATGAACTTCAGTTAAAAAATATTTCCACAATTGTGTATAACATGGAACACATGATATTTTTACAAATCCTAAAACAAAATCCTCATGAATATTAAAATAACAAAAAATACCTATTTTACTAGATTCAACATTTTCTTATGAAGATTGACCCACATATAGAGCCATCTTAATTCTTTATAAAAATGGTGACTTCACGGAGACCCAAAACAAAATAACGGAACACCCTAAATCCATAACATCTAGGTAAAATTATTCAAATCAATAACTGTAGGGTCACATTCCAAACATAACAAGGTTAATGTAGAATAAATGTTTCAACATAAAGTAAAGACAAGCTTATTTAATTTTCTCAGATGAAAAATAATAATGAAATAATAATTTTTTATTAGTTTCATAAGACCTATATTTCTCATGTTCAATTCTTTTTGAGTGAATATATACTTCAAGCATTTGTGATCAACATATCTTTCACACTTTACTCCATAAATATGATGCCTCCAAATTTTTAAATACGAAATGATAGAAGCTAATCCCAAATAATTTGTAGGTTAATTCAACCCATGATGTTTCAACTAACATGAAGTATAATTAATTTCCAAATCATTCTACATTAGGACACAAACAATCCCATTCAACGAAAAATCAATGTAGATGATGAATTCACTATATATAAAGGAAATCCTAAAACATAAAAATTCATGAATATTATTTTCCATTCTTGAAAAAAATCATTAAATTATTTTATAAAGATGAAACTCCTTTTAGAGTTAACTTAATTAGTGGGATAGATAATAGAGAAGTGTTTTCAACAAACTACCTGTAGTAACCTGCTAATCCAGGAACACTAAAAATCATAGTGATATTTGTAGCTATTAGAAAATATTTAATGCCTTTTTTTAGTAGGATGAATAGTTATTCCTTATTTAGAAACATTTATAAACATGGAACATAGTTTTTTGAAAACAAAAATCCCACTTACTAAACTTCACATATAGTTTTTTTATTTTAGGTTTTCAAAATAACCCTTAGATATTCTACATGTTCCTATTGACTTTTCAAAAATAATAAAATTTCATCAATTAAAACAACCAAAAACATATCCAATAACTCATGAAAAATTCTATTAATAAGATCCGTTAATACATTAGGTTTATTAGATAACCACAAATTCATAAATAAAAATTTGTAGTGGCCATTTCTAGTTCTAATGTACTCTTCATAATGCCATCTTCCTTCACATTCAATAAATAGTATCTTGACCGTAGGTTAAACAATGAGAAATATTATACTCCCTAGAGAAGATAAAAAATCATCAATGTGTGTAAAATGATACATATTCCTAATTTTTATATTTTTCAATGATCTATAATCCAAGAAAAGTCTCATGGATCAGTCATAATTTCTATCATATAAGAATGATGAACCCCATCTAAAAGTGTTAGGTTGGGAGAAACCTTTTTCTATGAAATCCTACAATGGTTTTTGAAAAGATAAATCTTTAACTTGAGCCATTTGATATGGGTGTTTAGAAATAGGATTATAATCAGGTACAAATGAATAGAAAACTCAAACCCTATATTCATAAAAACAATTGAAAAATCATATGTGAAAACATACATATATTCTTTTACTAATTTCACAATACTAATTTAATCAGTTTCATTATTATAAAAAATAATATCTAAAGAACATTAAATTCCATACCTAATCAATTTCCCAGATTAATATCATGTTATAAAATTAATGAATACCTTTAACACATCATTCTTTGAACTATAATAAATATTATCTTGATAAACTGAATTTTGATCCGTACTAAGAATGATATCAAACATTTCTGTATCTAATTCAACACCATATATAGGAAAGACCACCAGAATAATTATAATAGTAACATTCCGATGAATCATCGATTATTTAATAATTCTAGGTGTTTTTTACAAAAATGTATACATTACGTTCATTATGATATATTCCTAGTTAAGTAGAAATTTTTTAAAAAATGAATGAATTTGAAGATTGAGATTCTAATAAGGTATTGGTATAATTAAATAACTCAAGTAAAATATCATTCACCACATTTTTTGACTACCCAACATTAAATCTAGTAGTATTAAATGACCACACTATACCTTTATTTTTCTAATCACAAACAAATACACCTTGTTTGACTAACTTCAGATATGGATTTGCGTAATAATCTATCTCATTTTTGCTAAAACATCATATCGTCAAATGGATATCAGTTAATACATTATTTTTTTCCCCAAGTTTATTTTACCTACATTTCAGGGCCTTGTGTCAAAATAGTTCACATTGTTATTATGTCACCATATTCATATTACATTACTCATGGTTCATTTTACGACACTTACTTCAAGATTGGAACATCATTTTTTACCTCTATATTTATTTGTTTCGTGTTTTCCATCACATTCTATCATTGATACCTCTTATATTAATCATTACAAGGCACATAAGAGTTATAAAACTCTATTTTAACCTTTTTAGTATAAATAAAACATTCATCTAGAATTTAAATAAACATAAAAAAACCACTTCACATATATGGTATCAATATTGAGTAAAAATAATTAATTTTATTATTAGGTTTTCGAATAAAATTCATCACATACCTTGCCTATTTGTTGATTTTTCCTTCATATATAGCTACATAATGTTCCGATTGTTTCTTTAATTTTAGTAATTTTTCTTCCATTCATATTCGGGAATCATTATTGATTTTTTTACAAGTAAAATTTCCTTGAATGTTTCCCATTCCATGGAATCATGATCATATTTATCTCTCGTATTATTATATAAATTCAACAATTTATTAACTTGAACATTAAATTCATATACTAAAAGGGTTACCTTTTTACATCCCAAACATCCCATGACATAAAAAATAATTTCTAGAGTGTTTATCCATCCTTAGGCTACAACTGGGATAAATGATCCACAAATTATAGGGGATTTTTCATTTAAAAATTCTACATAATAGACATGTTCCATTGGGGTAGTTTAGGTTATTCACTAGTGTATATTACACAATTTGATAATTAAGACACATATTAGACATAATAAAACCATAAAATACAAAGTGGGAAATTGTGTTCAGTATTCTGTTTGTCCACCATATAAGACATTTAAAAATAAAGCATGGTTTATTTCATGAATGCACATAACAACTTTCAACATGACATATTCCAAACCCTTACTCATCCTTAAATACTATTAAATAATTTTAAAAATATTGATTTACCATAAAAAAATCAGTAAGGGACATAAAAAATGATACTATTTGTCTATTGTTAACCATTAACACTTATGAAATAAAATTTCATGAAAAATAACATTTTACCAAAAGTGGGAAATATAATTTTTTTCATGAATATCATTTATTTTACATTTTTTTAAAACATTATTTCTTTATAACTCATTAGGAAGCCTAGAAAATTCTTCTAGTTACCTTGGGACATAGTTACATTGAACCCTTATATACCCATTCATATAGGAATAACCATACGACCAACTTCCAAAATAATTCTGCAAAGAACAATAGCATCACCCAATGTATTGGAGCTCTATATAAGAGAACCCATCATTTAAGCTATACTTGGATAACATGGTGTTATCTAATAAAGCTAGAATTTCTAATGTCTATGAACCACAAAATGAAATAAAAATTTTCAAAATTTCAAAACACATTTAAACTTGTAAAAATCATTTTAAGAAATTAAAATACTATTTTCTTTCAAATATCCAATTTCCAATACAAAATACATATTTCTTTTGAAAAATAATTTACAGAAACACAACTCCCCAAAAATGGAAATAATAATTTCATTTATGAAATCATAGAATGCTGAAAAGAAAGGAAAAAATATAACAATGACCATAATGGATGAAAAATCATTTCTATTATGTACATTAGGAGGAGTAAATTCTTTTTTTCATTTGTAAAAAAGATCCCTAAGAAACACTTTAAAGGAATCATAATTTTTAAAAAAATTGAATGAAATTAAAAATTATTAAAAATTACCTTTATAACTCTTTTATATCCATATAAATAAATATGTAAAATAAATATTAGAATAAAGACAATGAGAAATGATTTGAAAGAATAATCTTCAAATATTCAAAGTTTCACATTCCACTTTGCATATTTCAATCATGAAAAAAAGGAAAAATTAATATTTGAAAAACTATTTAATACCATTATAATAGATAAAATATAGTTATAGGGTTAAAAATGGGCTGTATATTCACCTTATCAAAGAATAAAGGTTCATATCATCAATAAATGCCTCAATTGAAGGAGATTGAGATGAAATTCCATACCTTAAGTCAGACTTATAATGCGTGTCTTTATAATCTTGAATAATAAACTTTTATTAGTTATTTACTCAATTAAGAACATTTTTCATATTTATCATTAAATTTATTTCACTTATTATTGTTTTTTAAACAACTACTTAAACATTTATTTTTTTGTCGAGTGTTTAGACCATATTTGTTTTATTTCACAAATTTTTTGATAGTTCTAATATGCTAAAAGGGTTAATTATATATAAAAATATAAAATAATAATAATTACATAATTATAAAATTTCTATACTAATTTAACTTTTAAAAACAAACCAGGATTGATGGTTATGAAAAATGAACTAATATTACAATCAAAGACGGAATGTCATAAGTACACATGAGTAACATTGTCATTTTTCAAATATCATTATGGAAAGAAGGTAAGTAACCATTATCTTTCCATAATGTTCATTACCTAATAAATAAAATTTTATTTAGTCATATATACTTATATATATAATTAATTTTATGTAAAAGGAATTACATCTTGGTGAGGAGTTAGTAGTCCACACGTCCACGAATGAGTTATCGCTTTTTACTATCTGAAATGGTATTATAAAATGATATATTATATTTCCATCAAATTATTTTTTTATGAATTAAATATCGATGTTAGGTATGACACATATTAAAATTTAAACCCATACATATTATATTCTATGTAATGTGTGAATCTATCACACAATTTTGAGTAGGCGGCACTGCACACGTCTACAGACGACGTTATCGTATTTACCCTTAATAAAAATAATGATGTTTTGGTGTTTTACTTGTTATAAAGAATAAATACATCATAAATATATTATATTTATCATAAAAATAATTATTTCCATGATAATTCCCAAACATTAAAGGTGGTAAAATAAAAGGTCAACGACATCGTTACGTGAGGCGACAATTCACCATATGGGAATGATGATTTCCTTTCCAATTTGAAGGATGAGTGGGTAGGTGTATTTTCAAACCCTAACATAAAAAAATATAAATATAATTAAGATAAATATGTTATTTTATAATCATTTATTAATAATAAATTAAGTGGTGGAATAGAAATAAATCATAAATGGACATTGAAGACGGTTACCTATTTTCGAGCAACTCCTTTAGGTTTGCACCAAATGACTTATTGGTTGTCTTTATTCCCAATGTGGGGACTATATGGTTATTGGATCGATATTGGTAGTTATTTGGGTATGTTATGGGGGAGGAATAGGGTATTGATATTTCTTAATAAATGTTGAGTATAGGAGGCCTTTTATAACTGATGAAAATGGAACATTTTGTATTCTTGAAAATATTTGAAATCTCTCTGGGTTTTAATTGTCCCCAAAGGGTTTATAATTTTTTATTATAGATCCTTAGAGATACAATTTTATAAATGTTTCTATAAAATAAATTTTAGAAATGATAGGTCATTTTACATATTATTTTCCATGTTTATTCTTTAATGAAGCACGTTTTTTCTTAATCATTGTAACTAATTTTAGTTACATTGAGAGATTATTTTGGTTGAAAACAAATTTTAGATTATTTAAAATTATAACATATTATGATTAAAAATATGGACAAAATTTTTCCAAATTTAAATAACATAGGTGGAATAAATTAATTTTAAATCAATCCCACAGATCGAATGACAAAGCAGGATTTTAATGTAAAAAGGTTCAAAATTTTACTAAATATTTAAATCTAAATTTAAAGTTAAATTATTTTGGATTTCATAAAATGGTTTAATATATATATAATAGATAAAAATATAATTTTGAAAAAAATAAAAAAACAATTTAAATATATAAATAAAGTGGATAGAAGAAAATTTTTGAATAAAAATTCAGTATTATTCATGACTTGGAAAATTAAGAAAGTACTCTAAAAAATACAAAAAATTCATCCAAGGTAAATTATGATATTTATCATTAAATATTTCTATTATGATTATAATATAATAAATTATAAAAGTTACAAAATTTAGTTTTAATGTAAATATACTATTAAAAGGAAGCAAATGACTATTTAAAATAATAATATAAAAAATATTTTTTTTGTTTGATATAACTCAGTCTTGTGTGCAACACAAAGGTTTGGAATAACTGATTATTATTTTATTGTTTTACTATAAAATTTAGTACACCTTATAAGCTAAAATTACAATCTATTTCATTATAATTAATAAATATGATGAGGACTTATTCAATAATTACATGGGTTGTTACCAATGAAATATAATATGGTTCATTAATGGATTAATGTTCATAAAATTTAAAAAGTGACTAATTAAATAGATAATACCAAACGAAAGTAAAAAATATATTAATAAAATATTATTATTAATGTAATATTTAGTGTTTAACTTATGAAAATGTTAGAAAATAATATTCTGATCATCTTATGTTGTATCAATGCTAAATTTTAATGAAATTGATTTTAGGACCCAGTCTAGGAGTGTGGTTTTGGGAATTCGATGTTTATAAAAGGGAAAGGTTTTTAATTTTTATTCTGGATGTGATTCGTAATTTTTTTAGATTATAAAATTATAATTTATTTAGCCCATAATAATATGTAAAATTGTAGGATAAATTCCAAAATTCTTGGAATAGTTGAGCTTATGTGGTAACCAAGTAATAACATATTTGTTTTGATAATAAAAAGTGGTTGGGGCATTAAGACCTATGAATATTGGTGTAATCACCATGAAAATATTTGGTTTATTTTCAACTCTATCTTCACCCATTGTATGAGGATTGGGCCTTAGAATTCACTATTATATGGAGACTTCTAGGGGATATACACTTTTTAAGGACATTCTACTAAACAAATAACATCAAGGGGTAATTCACATATCTATGGTATGGTTAAATAAGAAAACATGGAATAGAAAATGAAAAAACTATATTTAAAACTATAAATTTATAACATTGGATATCTTGGTAATTTATGATTTATTTAATTTTAAGTTAATATTTTTTTTTATTTTTATATGGACATAAACAAAGAAAATAACATTGTAACTCCCATTTTAAAAAAAATGTAGGGAAGATATACCAAGTTGATAATGGATATTGTGGATAATGTGGAGATATTTTTCATGATAAAAAAAATTATATAGGAGATATTGTTGAAAATATTACGGTTGTTCTCACTCAATGATCATGATTTATGATTAAAAACATTCATATTTTGAAACCCCTAAACACATCAACAAATATAATGATAATATTACATACACAATTAAGTGATAATTGTTGTATAGGAAAGAAAATGGAATTTTAATTTTTTCAAACCAAATATAATGAATAGAGTTAGGGATTCTTTAAATACAACATCTAAATATTCCAATTTTGGATGGATTATCCATCGATCTCATGATAATAAAATAGTGATGAAGATCTTTTCCAATTAAAAGGAAGTTATTAGAGTCCCAACAACAACACCATCCCCACAACAATGCTTATAGTAAAAGGTGTTGGGAATTATGTAAATATTTTCCCAAATATGAGATATAACATGTATTATAGGTGTCAAAAACCTCCTAAACAAGGAATTAAGTGAAATACTATCCAATGTAAAACAAGGATGTGGATTTTTATAGTCATGGAACACTTATCCCATGTTATATATTTTTGTATGACTTATTAGATTCATTTATAATGTATCTAGGACGATTTTAGAGATATTGAATCACTATACTAATGATTTACTGATTAAACATAGCAACTCCTTATACTTTATCCTATGTTTATTATTAGTAAAAAATTCATTGTGAAAATATTGTAATCCTTATTTAAAATGAATTTACTGGGATTTTTTAAATTGATTGCTTTCAATATTCATAGAGGTAAACATTTTTTTTAAAATAATGGAGAAAAATTCATATCGCTCTGTGATAATCTATCAATATAATGATGATTACAAAGAATATTTATAATAAAATGTAATAATATGTGTCTTGATACCGTATAATGATAATCTATTTCTTCAAAATGTTGGTGAAGAGATAAAAATTTTGATTGAAAGTATTTTGACAAAATCATATGTTTCCTATGATTGAATTATTTATATCTATCTACGAATTATATCATGATTAATTTCCATATATTGGATATAAATATATATGATAATTATAATCTTCAGGATATAATTTGATATGTGGGGTAATGTAATGAAATGAGATTTTGGAATATAGTTTTTTTCTAAATTAATATTATTTCCAATTTCTTGTATCAAAAGAAAAAATATAAAATGAGTTAATAAATATAATATGAATATTTTAAATAAGTTGATGTAAAATAAAACCACTATTATATAGAAACAATTTTAATAAATTATGAACTAATAAAAAATTGATTAACAACATTTATTATTTCCGATGGGTATTTTTCAATAAAATAATTATTCCATTATTTGTATATTCATTTGAAATATAAGTGTATAAATATTATAACTAATTTTTTTAAAAGATATTTATTTTTGGATTAAGTGTGTAAATTCTATCTTCGGATGAATATTTTATAGTTTTTCCAAAATTGATTGTTTATTTGTAAATATAAAACAAATACCATTTTACAATATCAATAATTTGTATGAAATAGTAAATATGTATAGAGGATATAAAAATTAATAAAAACATGTAATTAACCAATATATATCTATGTGAAAAATAATTATTTTTTTAAAAACACTTGTACCCATAAATATAATATTTAATAATTTAGAATGTAACTAATATGTTTTTTCTAATAAAAACTGTTTCTAGATTTTACATTTATTTAAATATTATATTAATGCAATTAAAGTTTTTATTTATTTGAAAGCCAAAAAAAATTACAATAGAAATTTTTATATCATTGATTTAAATATAATTTGAAATTTCATGCTTCAGATAAATTGTTGGATTAAATTTTAATATTTTATAAGAAAAATTGTCTTTACTTGTATTGTGTGATAATAATAAAATTCACATGTATAGCCTTATATAATTTTATGTCATATATTTATTTTAAAATTGAAAATTATAAAATTATAATTATTTAATAAGATTAATTATATTTTCATTTATTAATATTAAAAACCATGTTTTAAAATTTAGATACCATGTTTGATCTAAAAAGTACCATAGAGTTTTACATGGTGTAAAAGAGCTGATATACTTTCAAAAAATTCTAAATAAACTATGGATGTGAGGTTTCTTAGCT
Organism: Viscum album; assembly: GCA_963277665.1. Classification (NCBI taxonomy): domain Eukaryota; kingdom Viridiplantae; phylum Streptophyta; class Magnoliopsida; order Santalales; family Viscaceae; genus Viscum; species Viscum album. The sequence goes on from OY728125.1 coordinate 1,427,193,885, forward strand.
AACACAGTTGGACTACATTATTTTATAATATTATGTTTTTTCGTTGGAATAGTTATATACCATTACTAAATTGTAATGTGTACTTCGAATATTATAGTTCATTTAACTTATAAATTGGTGAAATTTTCACTACTTCATTTTACACCTTTTTCTCTTAAATTTACTCCCATAACTCTAAAATTACTCACTTCCTTGAAGAATATATCATCTTAATAATCATATATTTTCAATTTTTTATCCTAAGGTCTCCATTTTAAACAGTATTTCCAAGATAAAAATATACTTTTAAATGTCAGTATGTCTTATTCTTTAGCTTATTCTTCTTAATAATCCTTTTTAAAACCTTTTACGACCACTTTAATATAATTAAATATTTTTTATATATATACTGAAATTATATGAGACATGTGTTGGTCATGAAAACTGTATCCCCAAAAATTTTTTAATGAGAAAATAGAACAACAGCATACACATTACGTGTAATAGGCTTACAAAATATAGAAAATTATGGAAAAATAATACATTCCATCATAGTGACATTAATGAAATTCCCATAAATTAAAATAAGATTTGATATACATAGCTAATCATCACTCGTCGAACAAAATTCCAACATCAGGGATACATTTTCAGAATTTCAAATAGACTTTAATGTACTGACTTCATTCACATATCAAGACTAGAGTTAAAACACCATTGAGATTAGATGATAAAAAATGATTAAATAAGCTTTAATAGTCACACACTATTGATTCACTAGTTGCAGCCACACCATGTAAAAATACTACAATTTATGCTTCAATAAGAAAAATCCGATGAAATAAACCCCCCTCATATAAACCATGAACGAACAAGCTCCCTCCATGCACCTTTAGAGTTCCTACATATTTATGAACCCCATTAAATATTTATTCAACAGGCATCTAATTCAGGCTTGGTTATATTTATTAGAAGATATAGATAATTCTACATCCCCATTCAATTTCTTTTCATAATTAAAAAATCTTTAAAATCATTAATAAATATAAATAATGTTATATTCCAAAATAATTCCAAATAAACCATAAAAAGGATCGTATTATCTTCTAATGTAAAAACCCAAACATTCATTAATGAAAACTTATTTTGATCTAATTAAATTTATTATTTTGGGAAATGGTTATATTACAAATTAACATATTTTTTATGATTTTGGATTTTTAAAATTTCGTTATGAATTGTGACTATTCATAATATAGTCGTTGAACAGTGATCACGTTATTATTATAAATATAGGGTTTTAACAAATCCAATTTATTCAAAAAACGGAAGTGATGACCTCATCGAGTAGAATTTCCCCGTACGAAGTCCATTTGTCGGAGCTCGGAAAAGAGGTGGAGTCATTGGGATTCACTCTTGACCAAGCCCAGGCTGAGCTTCAATATGTCAATCCCGAACCAAACCGACTCTGGGAGAAGTAGAAATTGATAGGGATTACCACTCGAGTGGTGTTATCCAAGCCACCCCAAGAGTCTGTCACCATCGCACACCTTACCCTTCAATCTTATGTTGGTGTTATAAGGGGATATGTAACATGACCATAACACTATTATTATGTGCATTATTATTTTATATAATGAAGAATATACATTCATTTTATTATTGTTACTTTATAAATAGTTTTTAAAGCACAAATAATATTTTTAGTTAATATTCACGTTATCTATTTTGATGAATTAATGGATTATTCAATTAAATAAAATGTTAATAAAATTTTATTATTATTAAATTACTTTTTATTAAATATAAACAAATATATAAACTTATGATTGCAACTGTAATTTTTAGTAAGGTTTGAATGCTGTTTTTTGTCAAAGCCCATGATTTTTTTCTAAATGCCTATTTTCAGATTAAAAGTGAAAAACCATATATTTATAAAGTTATTTTGGTAAAATGAATATTATTTTTGGAATCATAATGTCAAAATTATCCAATATTGATTTTTTCATAATTTTCAAAGTCATATGAATTTTTGGGTAAAAAGTAAATATCATTTAATTATATAATGTGTTTTATGACATCATAATAACTCTATAGTGATGTAATAAAATAAAACAAACACTATGTTAGTCCATTGTATATTTTACCAATAAAATAATGTGATTTTATGTTTATTTAATTTATTTAACAAATCATTAGTGGACCTTCTAGGACACATAAAACGTTTTATCTTTTTAAATTGATTTCTTTGAAAGAGTGACTCTCCTCCACATTATAAACCCTATTAATTAATTTTTATCATCTGTTTTCCTTATAAAATTTTGATTTCAAATACCTTTTGGAAAAAACTATATGCAAAAACCATGGGCTAGATTTTCGTTTTGATTAGTTTAATGTGTGGTGTCCCAAACCTAAATAATAAATAATTCCGTCTCATCTCTTATATAAACCCACCCAAGCTCCAACTTCCTCTTCAATCGAAGATTTCATAGTTTTTCCAACTTTTTCCCTCCTCTATCTATAATCCTCCCAAGGTTCCCCAGCCTCCCAAGAAGCCTCTATCAAGCCTCTCCCAATCCTTTTGGATCATACTTCTATGTAAGGGATTCCTTCCTTTCCCATTTTATCAATGTTTCTAAATATTGTTATGCCCTTTTATTTTCAATTACAAATGTTGTGGTATGATTTCAAACCTCCACCATACTTCCAAATTTTTTTTTAATGATGGAAGACCCATGTTTTCTCTTATTAATTCCTCCCATATACATCTCTCACCATGCCGAAATTTCAAAAGGAATTTCTCTCCCATCATTTATATTCAAGCAATACTTTTTATCATGAATCAAAATTCCCTTAAAATTATTGGGACATGTATCTATATGATACCCTTACCTTTCATTTCATGTATATATTATGGTACACTAATTTCTCTATCATAGACTATTTTTATATATTTTTCTCTCATGTTGTTATGCTACCGAAATTGCACCACGCTTTTCCAAGAAAAACTCATTGTGTAGTGAATACCATGAACAATTATCTATCAAGGGTATTCACTTTTATTTACAACAAATTATTTTTTTTATAATTTCTTGTATGTATTCCACATTTCATTATCGTGGAGTAAATGATTATATTAAATGATACCATGTTTTATGATCCATGTTGCACACCTATGCATGAAATGAAATGTTCAAGAAGGGTGGGCCCCGAAAGTGCTCCAGTGCATTGGGTAATGTATAATATCATGATACATCATGTGAAATGAGTGTTTATTCATAATAATTCATTTTCAATGAGGGTTTACTCATTATTCATGTGTAATGAGGTTTTACTCATTCTTTTTGTGCAATGATCCTTGGATCATGCAAATTTCATGTTAAGTGTTGTTCCCACATTTCCATTTACGATAATCATGTTATATCATGCCTTTATGTTCATATATCTCTTGTGATCTATTTATATGCCTATTTCATAACATGTATTTTAATATTTATGTTATTCCTTTATTACTCCCTTACTGGGCTTTATAGCTCACCATTTTCTTATTCATGTCCTCATGTTATCCCATGAAATGCTAAGTATGAGGGAATGTAGTGGTCATGTAATGAATGTTTTCAATTAGATGTTGCATTATATGTTTCTAGTTGTTATGTAATGTTCCTAATATCAAAATGAACAAGACCTCTCAATCTTATATGTTGTATAAAGTTATGGTTTAATGTAATAAATCAAGATTAAGTATGTAATAAAAAGTATTGTTGTTTTAGTAGGTATCATAGGATAGGTTTATTTATTTCTGGGATTAGGATTAGAAAACACTAGTGAAATTATCATGGTTAAGACTATGTATAATAAAAAATCCTGATGTTTTGGTGAGTATTGGGTAATTGGTATATCAATAAAACATGTCCATGTCGGGATACGAGCAGGTAGAAGCGTCTCTAGTAGAGATGTACCAAGGAGTGAAAACTCCAACAAAGAGTTTCATTCATGACCTGGGATATCCTAGAACTTGACAACTAGCATTACATCACACTTGGTTAAAACACTCATGGGGATATGATATGGAAAATTCTCAAGATTAGTATGAAATATAATTATGGGAATTAAAAAAATGCCTCTATGAATTTATGTTAGATAGTAGATCATAGATAACACAGACTATAGCTTATAGATTCAAATGTTAATGAAATAAAAGCTATTTTTACGTCATCTGTTTTGTCCTTTGATTACCCATTATGTGTTACCCCAAACATTCATTTTATTCCATGAAATGACCAGTAATAGGAGGAAACTGGCTAACAACCGATGTGGAGACCAATGTGATGACTATTCTAATGAGATTCCCAATCCAATGGGAGTAGTAATCACAAACTCTTTCACGATACACTCTTATTCAACTCAATATTGGTATAGAAACATGGGTAAAGGGGAATTCTCAACCACCCCCCCCAATAAAGAACAATTTTCCCTCGAGAGCTTCATGATACAAAAGCCTCCAACTTTTAATTGATAATATGATCCATCAATCGCCGAACAATGGTTCAATATCATTGAAATGATCTTCTCCATCCTTTATGGTTTTAAGCAAGAGAATGTTCTTCTGGATGCTTATCATATAGAGGATGAAGTTGATCAATGGTGGAATTTGATAAAAAATAATAATCCTATGGAGGTGATCAAGGCATTGGAATGGAAGGATTTTTTGAAGATTTATATCCATAAATATTTCCTGTGCACCCTCCAGTTTAAGATGGAATGGGACTTCATTTCCCTAAAGCATAAAAGATGATTAATAAATCAGAGTGTTCAAGTAAATTTTCAATACCCTTGAACGATATTCCTTTAGCTTTTTCCTTACTATCAATTGTATGATTGACCACTTTTTGTGGGCTAAAACCTTGGATAGAAAAATCCATGGCCATCCGTGACTTCGACAACTATGAGGAAGTTGTCTGATGTGCTCTCATAGTCAAAATGGAGATAAAAAATTCACAGGGGTATCATGGGGATATGAAGCGTATGGTGGACTTCAATTCTGGCAGTCTGATGGGTAAATCCCATGGTGCTAAGAAAATACATCACCCCACATGCTAAAGGTGTAGAAAAAAGCACCCTAGAAATTGCCTAAAGGGGACAAAGAAATGTGTTAGGTGTGGAACAGAAGGGCACCAAGATGTTAACTACCAACAAGAAAAACCTACAGCTAAAACATAAGAGAGGTATGATCTTTTTGACTCCAAACACGTTGTTCATGGCATCAACTACAATGAAACATGGTACCTTGTAAATAATTTCCCTAGGCAATGGGTTTTTGGAGGCAACCAATAACCTATAAGGGAGAAAGGGAAATATATTACTACCGAAGTGAACCTTGAAAATGAAATGGAGACAGGTACAATATTTATTCATTTAAAAATAGTGAAAATAATTTTTGATTCTCATTCTATACATTCATTTATATCATGAAATTTGAGTAGAACAATCCCAACACCACCACAAATCTTGGATGTGGAGATGTCGATGAGGACTAAACATTTTGAAATCATTTCTTCACGTGAATATAACTCCTCCTATATCAATTATTTGTGGATTTAAATTTTCGGTGAACATCATCATACACCCTCTGGTAGAATTTGATTCAATTGTTGGCATGGATTGGATTTCCCTATATAGACGCAACATAAATTTCCCTGAGAGGGAAATCACTCTCCATAGGGCGAATCCACCGCCAATTATATACAAGTACATGGAGGAAGATGAATCTTTTTAGCAACATCATCTCAAGCATGGATATTACCACCCTATGAGCATGTGTATCTGGATTAGATTAGTGAGTCTAATGAGTAAACCGTCCTCGATGTCATGCCTATTGTGTGGTAATTTGCTGATTTGTTTCATAAGAAATTTACAGGTCTTCCTCCTAGAAGATATTTTGATTTATTAATTGACCTTATAGCTAGGTAATTTCAAATATAGAAGACTCTGTACAGAATGTCTATTGTGGAGCTTGAGGAGATAAAGAAAAAACTATAGGATAATATGGATACATTTTTTATATACCCAAGCGCTTCACCATGGGGTGTACTAGTCCTATTCATAAAAAAGAAGTATGGTACAATGTGCCTTTGCATTGATTATCACAAGCTCTACCAAATCATGATAAAGAACAAGTATCCTCTCCCACGATTTTTTTACATGATAAATTGGCTACGCGGATCACAAAATTTATCCTTGGTGGATTTGTAGTTAGGATATTATCAAATAAGGGTAATGAATGAAGATTCCCCAAAGGATAATTTTTAAAAAATAAGGGCACTATGATTTCATAGTAATGCCTTTCAGATGCACTAATGATCCAGAAATCATCATATATATGATGAAGAGAGTCTTTAGAGATTATCTCTGAAAATTGTGGTAGTCATTATAGATGGTATTATAATATACTCCAAAACCAAGGAGGATCGTGAGGAGTATCACAGAACAATACTAGAGACCTTGATGAAGGAGAATCTCTGTGGAATGTACAATAAGTGTGAGTTCAGGTTGATGGAGGTCTCATTCTTTGGCCATATCATCACATGTAATGGAATATTTGTGGATCCCTCCAACAAAACTGCAATTGAGGGCTGACTGAGGCCAACATCAGTAACAGATATCCATATCTGCTTGGGGTTAACATGATATTATACTTGATCTGTGAAAAAAATTTCACGACTTTCCAACCCTCTTACCAAGCTAACTCAGAAGGGATTAAAGTTTCCTTCGAGTGATTAATGTAATGATTGATTTATTGAGTAAAAAAAGAAGGATTATCAATGCACTCATGGACACAATACTCATTAGTGGAGATCTTTTTGTGGTTTTTACTGATTCTCCTAAGAAGAGCCTAGGTTGTGTGTTGATGAAGAATGACAAAGTGATAGGCTACGACTTAAGGAACCTCAAATTCCATGAGCAAAACTATCCAATGCATGATCTATTGTTGGTGACTATGATCTTTTTATTTAAAATAAAGAATAATTATCTTTATGGAAAGAACTGTGACATATATACTGATCACAAGAGTCTCAATTATATAGTCACATGTAAAAAAAATAATATGATTCAACAACGATGGATAGAACTCATCAATGATTATGACTGCTCAATCCACTACTATCCCGGTAATGAAAACAAGGTGGTAAATTCTCTCAGTAGAAAGGATCCAACATATTTATCAATGAAGAGATTTGAAATGTATCAACTCATCTTATATTTGCAGAGGTTGGACATGGGAATAATTAAGGTAGGAGCATCGTCAATCCTTTCTCAAATGATTACTCAACCGTCCCACAGGGATAAAATAAAGGATGCTCATAAAAAGGATGTGGAAATTTTGAAAATCATGGAAGCTATCATAAATGGGAAATCATCAGAGTTCATGATTAATAACGATGGAATTGTGAGATTTGGGTCATGATTATGTATACCATCTGATCCAAAGATAAAGAAGGAGATTCAAGATGTCATGCATAGCTCAACATTCTCTATTCATTCGGGGAGCACAAAGATGTATTAAGATCTCTAAGAAATGTTTTGGTGAGAAAATTTGAAAAGAGAGATTATTGAATATATATCAAAGTGATAGTATGTTAGCAAGGGAATAATGACAGGAAAATGTCTGAGGGGATGATGTATCCACTACCCATACCAATATGGATGTGGGAAAACATTACCATTGACATTGTCACTGGACTTCCATGGACATCCATATGAAAATAATTCTATATGGGTCGTTGTGGATCGTCTCACAAAGAGAACTCAATTTATCGCATTTTGAGAGAACTTCTTCTTGGATAAACATGCACAGATTTACATCAATGAATAAGTAAGGTTTCATTGAGTACCACTATTAATTATATCTGATCATGATCCTAAATTCAACTCAATGTTCTGAAAATTTTTCCAACATGATCTATGCATGGAACTGAAATTTAGAATGGCCCATCATACTCAAATTGATGGCCAATCTGTGAGAAATATTTAGACACCAGAAGAAATGTTAAGATATTATTCTATAGACTTTAAAAGAAGATATGACCAAAATCATATACTAGTTTAAATCTTCTACAATACTAGTTTTCACTCGACCATTTGAATCGCACCATATAAATCCCCTTATGGTAAAAGGTGTAGAACACTAGCGTGTTCGGTTGGAGTTGGTTAGCGTAAACTACATGGACATGAAATGGTCAAAGAAATGGTGGAGAAGGAGAAAACCATTCAGCATCATATCAAGGAAGGACAAAATCAACATAAGTGTTGTGCAGATAACTGTCGATGAGACCTTGAGTTCAATGATGGAGACATTATATTTCTACGCATATCACCAGGTAATAAGGTCATGAGGTTTGGAAACAAAGCGAAGTTAAGTCCTAGCTACATTGGTCCCTGTGAGATTCTTGATTTTTTCGGGGATATGGCCTATCAACTTGCACTTCCATGCACCATGGCCAAATTACATGATGTCTTTCATTTATCCCTCTAAAGAAAGTAGATAAAAGACCCTTCACATTTACTCTCTTTAGAGGTAGTACTATTGAAAGATAGTCATTATTACAAGGAGAAACTAGTAATGATTATACATCATAGAAAAAATATTTTTTTTCAAAATAAGTCAATGCCACTCATCAAGGTGTTGCGGAAAAACCACATGTTTGAAATGGAAATGAGGGAAATGGAGGATGTGTTTAAGCAGAGTTACCCACATCTGTTTTAGTGTGGGAAAAGGAAATTTTGAGTGCAAACTTTCTTAAGGGGGAAGATTGTAAGGACCCAAACATTCATTAATGAATACTCTTTTTGATCTAATAAAATGTATTATTATGTGAAAAGGTTATATAACAAATCCACTTTTATGGTTTTATGATTTTTGATTTATAAAATACATTTATGAATTGTGATTGTTACTAATATATCCATTGAACAGTGATCACATAATTAGTATAAATATAAGGCTTTAACAAATCTAATTTACACAGACAAAGGAAGGGATGACCACATCCACTAGACATTCCCCATATGAATCCCATTTGTTAGAGATTGGAAAGGATGTGGAGTTATTGGAATTTTATCTCCCCCAATCCCAAGCTAAGAATCAACTTGTTTAGCTCGAATTGAAGAACCTACGAGAGATGTGGATGTTGATGTGGAAGTTGATAGAGATTACCACCTGAGTGATGTTATCAGTGCTACCCCAAGAGTCTATCACCATCACACACCTTACCCACCAGTCATATGCGGGTGTTATAAGGGGTTATGTAACAAGGCCTTAGCACTATGACTATGTGCATTATTTTTTAATATATTGAAGAATATACATTCATTTTATTAGTGTTACTCTATATATAGTTTTTAAAGAACATATAGTATTTTAAGTTAATAGTCAACTAAGAAATCTATTTTGATGAATTAATGTATTTTTTTAATTAAATAATATTTTAATGTAATAATAATATTATTAAATTACTTTTTATTAAATATAAATGATCATATAATTTTATGAATGCAATAGAAATTTTTATTATGGTTTGATGTAGTTTTTTTCAAACCCCGTGATTTTTCGATAAATGTCGGTTTTTTATTTTCAATGTCAAAATTCACATATTTAGATAAATATTTAGATAAAATTAATAATATTTTTGTAATCAGGATTTGGAAATTATCTGAAAGTAAATTTTTCATAATTTTCTGAGACAATCGGATTTCTGGGTAAAAATTAAATACAGGTTAATAATATAATGTGTTTTATAACGTCTTAAAGACCCAATATTGATGAAATAAAATACTATAAACAATTTTTTCTTACATTATATGTTGTATATTAAAATAATGTAATTTTAGGTTTATTTTATTTACATTACGAAGCTTTAGTGGACCCTCCAAGACATATAAATCTTTTTATCTATTTACATTTATTTCCATGAGAGTGTGACTCACCCCAACATAAGCAACCCAATTATTTTATGATGTTCGATCATTTTACATATAAAATATTTTTTTCCACTAACTTTTTAAAAAAAATCATTGGCACAAACCATGGGATGGTTTGTGGGTTTGATTATTTTAATGTGTGGTGTCCCAAACCTAAATAACAAATAATTTTATCTCATTTATTATATAAACCCACCCATGCCCCCACTTCCTCTTCACTAAAATCCTTTGGAGTTCTTAAAACCTATTCCATAATCTCTCTATAATCCTTCCATGTATCCCTAAGCTTTGAAGAATCCTATCTCAAGCCTCTACCATGCCTTTGGGATCACACTTCCAAGTAAGGGATTCCTTCCTTTATCATTTTCTACATGTTTCATAATATTTTTATGCCCTTTTACTTTTAATTATATATTTTGGCATATTATTTTGAATCTATCTCATACTACCCTCTTTATGATTGAATTATAAGAGTCCCTTTTTATCTCTCATTAATTCCTCCCATGTACACTCATTATGATGCTGAAATTTCATAAGAAATTTATCTATCATCATTTACATTCAAACATCTCTTTTGTATCCTGAATCTATATTTAATTAAATATTTTGGGACATGTATCTATATGATCCCCATAATTTAAATTTAATTTAAATATAATTATTCACCCCTTTCTCTCTCATCAATCATTTTTTATGAATTTTTATGACACATCGTTATGTAGCCGAAATTGAACCACGATTTTCCAAGTCAAAGTCATTATGTAGTAAATACCATACCCATTTCTCTATCTATGGTATTATATTTTATGCATATATAATTTTTTTATAGATTCGTGTATATGTACCTCATTAATTTTTTATGGAATAAATTATCATAATTAATGATTTTGTGTTGTATGATCCTTGTAGCACACTTATGCATGAAATTAATAGTTTTAGAATGGTGCACCATGATAGCGCTCCAATGCAATGGGTAAATTATAGTATCTTGATACGTTTTGTGAAGTGATTTTTGAATAATGACATTTCTAGTAAAACTTTGTATTAGTCATTATTCATAAGAAATGAGGGTTTACTCATGATCTATGTTCAAGGGGCCTTGGCTCATGCTAATTCCATGTTGAGTGTTGTTGCCACATTTCCATGTTATGGTAATGAAGATATATCATGGCTTTATGTTCATGTTTCTATTGTGCTCCATTAATTATCCTATTTACTAAAATGTATTGTAATATTCATGTAATACCACATGTACTCCCTTTATGGACATTATAGCTCACCTTTTTCATATGCATGTCATCAATTTATCCCAGGCAGTGCTATGTGTGAGGGATTGTAGTGGTCATGTAAAGAATGTTCTCAATAAGATGTTGATTTCTATGTCTTAAGTTGTCATGTAATGTTTCTAATACACAAATACACCAGTCCTCTTGATGTTATATATTGTATCAAGTGAAGGTTTTATGTAATAAATCATGTTTAAGTATGTAACTAAAAGTAGGGTTGTTTTATCAAAACACTCCAGAATGAGTGATCTGAATAAACACCATGTATCATCTAAAAAATGAATGATTCTACACCCATACCAACAACCACTACTGAATTAGATAAATTTTTTATAATTGATATCATCCTCCATTTCAGTTCAAAATGTAATCCTTACATCACAAAAAAAATTCCTCCCATGAAATGTGGAGGTAGTCAATGATGGGATCTCATTCAAATCATAGTACACATTTAGAAAGAAAGAAATATTTAATCATCCAATATTCATGATACATTATATACGCATTTTGATATCATTGTATTTCCATGTTATCATTCTCTTCAACCTAGGGATAAAGCACTTCATTAAAGACCATCTTGACAATCCTATAATGATTTTTAGGCATGTGAGTAACCTCCAGGTGTGAATCATTAATGAGTGGGGCGTATCCTAGGTAACATGTACTTATGGAGGAGGGTTGTTTATCTTAGTGAATATACCCATGTATGTACTTTCAATGGTTCTCCCTAATTTATAATAATCTATCTTCTTCCTTTTCTTCTAATAATGTGGTGTAATGAATCCTTCCAAGTCCACCATTAATTTTATTTTCCTTCTGATCAGTTCAGTGGAAAAAATATTCTTTTCAGGAAATAATTTATCATGTACATAATTATATGTTTTTTAGGATTTAAAAGGATTCTCGCTCTCCCATATTGGGGTGGGAGAATTAGGGGTAGAATCCAATGTAATGTGAAATGAATACACGAAACATGAAAGGTCTTCTAACTCAACAGTGTAGCTCAAAGAATGAAAAACTATATGGTTATTGGCCACATCATTTCTCTTATTCTCATCAGAACTCCCATTAGATTTATTAATGTACTTTATCTTTATTATATTAATTTATTATACATTGTTCAATATGTCCCATCAAATTAAAAAAATACATCATTTATAATTTGTACGTGCATACTACGACCTGCATGATGATATGTGGTTCATTTTTCAAAACCAACATCCATGGATATTAACATGGATAAATTTAATGAATTTAAATATTTTTATATAAATATTAATATTATTAAATAAACTTTTATCATAACCCTTCATTCCACGACTTTCAATGAGAAGTGGAATCATTAATCATGTGTACACTTGGAAAACTTCCTCTAAACATAATGAAATATATTTATCATCAAAAAAATACAAGGATAGATATAATAATAAATATATTGAATGAAGGTTATATTTATGTCATTTTTAATCTTATTAAATCATTATTTTAACATTATATAATGTAATTTTCCTACTCATTAAATCATTATTAAATTCTCTAAATTTGGTTGGTTTTACTCCATATGTAAATGATTTAATAATGTTTATAATGTTAATGATTAAAGAATTTTATATAATGGTAATGTAATCTATTAATAATTTAGTGAATATTTATAAATGATGTTTGAAATTTTTATTACTATTTAACAAATTTATTACTATACCAACATTGGATCATTAAACATTCAAGAAATATTTAAATTAATGTTCTTTTTTTGAACCATAATCTTGTATTTCACCAAATGACATGACACATTTGGAATCATCGATAAAATATTTTTATTAATTCCTGAATAATATAGTAATGATGAACATTGATCCATTTATTGATAAATTACCTTGTCATGATGAATGAAGTAGGTATTAAAAAATTGAAAAATACCAATATATAATGATAAATTTAAACAAAAACCAATAAATTTATTAGTACTATATGGTTATAAATTATGTGGATAAAAGGGAAAAAATAATAAGGTTTAAAATTTTATCATCCAGATATTTATGTTCACTATATTGGATATTCAAGGATTGTGATATGATTTAAGATTAATGGTAAGATTATTTAATCTAAATATTTGTTCCTAGAGAAATGTATTTTTTATACAATTAATATCACTTAAATGGTGTGTATACTGCATATTTGATATAAAAAATAATTAATTGTGTCTATTTAATTATATTTGAAGTTCAATTTCTATACCTCTTTGAAATGTTTTTTAATTCGTAATGGATATTGATCCCTCAAAAATTCATTCTACAAGTTATGAAATGTAATCTTGAACATCATTTTTACAAGCCCGATTGATTCTAATATTTTATTTTATTTCATTTTATTTTCTCCTCCTCTATGGGGGATACTAAATTTATAACAAAAATCAACTTCAACGATGAATTTCATCCACAAATAATTATAATATTGTTTAGAATAATTATAATTATCATTATTGATGTTTTTTAACCTCAAAAATATTTTCCCTTCCAACTAGTGTTTTACATTATATGATGATACCTAATTATGCATTATCTAATGTGGACCTCCTCTTTTCCTTATACTATTTTTAAAATTATGGGTAATTTTATTCTTTTAGGAATTTGTTTTTCAATAATTGTATTTAAAAATATTAAAAAGGTCTTTCATACTTTCAAAATAAACAACATTATCTATAAATCAACATGTCCTATAAAAATCATTATATACATTTTAAAAATATATTATTTTATAAAACTTTTTAATTGTAATATTTATTTAAAAATTCACTTCATTTTTTTGAAACATAATTTTGAATGATACCCCTAACATTTTTCATTATGATTATTGTAAAAATAGTTTATAAAATATTGTTTTATAGTTTCCCAAACCATAAAAATTATTATTTACAAATATTCATTTAAATATCATTAAATTATTTTTAAAAATTATTATTTAATTTTGATGATTTTGAAAACAATAATAAATACTTTTATTTAATTAATAATAATAATTTTTTATTTTTTTATGTTTTTTCGCTTTTAAAAATGGGATTTTAATGGCTTGGGATTTATAAAATAATTAATTAGTGCTCATGAATAAAAATTTATTTTTTAAAACATATCTTCTATAAACCATTTTTTTTATTTTAAATATTAATCATCTAAATGTTATACTAAATCAATGTATTTAATTTTTAGTGTAACAATTGACGAGGTTCGAAGAATTTTAAGGTCGGTTGTTTCTTCAGGTTTTCCAAAGTGATGTATTTAATAACCTCAAAATAGCATTTTTATAATGCTCAACATCCTTATATGTTCATTATATTACAATAGTGTTATTTATTTGTTCCACAATCAAACATAGTTCTCTAGATGGCTTCCCAAATGGTATAGAATATTATTTCATTAAAAAAATGTATTTCTCACAAGATCATTATGTGATGTTTACTATATGAGTTTATTAATTTCCCAATATAAAACAATTATATGTTTGATTACTACTATGAATGCCTTGGTCTTTTATAGTAAATTGGTAATTTGGAAAGGTTTATATCTCTTGAGATAAAAATGGTACATGGGAGTATTATTCTTGAACAAAGGGTATACAAGTACATTATCCCAAGACTAGTAAGGGTATATATGTGGTGAGCTAGATTCGAACATGGGTAAAATGGTTGTAATGCCAATCCCATAAAAGGGAATATGTGTGGAAATACAATGACCAAAAAGGTACATGGGTGGTTATACAATGCATAATTTCATATGAATAACTTTTTGGGATGCATTGAAATATTATTTATATATCTATATTTCATCCATACTGTCATATTATAATTTTATACCTTTGTTATGAACCATACTTATTGTTTATTATCTCAAGATTCCACACCCTTTTTCTGTGGTGAATGCTTGTTCATATGAGATTACAATTAATTATATAATTAATTATGGACCACTATTATTGTTTCATTTTATTTTTTAGAAAATATTGATAGCTTAATCACGTTTTCATAGAAGGTTATGATAATATTATTGGGGAAATGTTATTGAAATTTCCCTTACTAGTCATTTGATATTACCACATTCTATTATTTCTATTCTATAGGTTATAAAGGTTATTACAACATCTATGTATGAAAAAGAGAATCTATATAAATTATGGAAACATTCACATTTATTTTAAAATAATATATTTATGTAGTTTATCATCAATGATATTAAAACATTAAATATTGATATTATTTGATTATCATGAGATATTTTTTTAAAACATTCGGTAATCAGGCAAAATATTCATATATTAGTATTAGTTGGTCTTATATAAATAATTTAAAGAATTTAGTTTTCTTTCTAGAACCAGGAGTGTGAGTTGAGGGAACCAAAATATGTAAAAAAATTAAATTTTCCCTGGCTTTCATATATGAAGCTTCATGTATTAAAATGATATTATGTCCAGTAAAAAAGTGTTTTTGAAAAAAACCCAAAAGATGTTGGGTATATTTTTTCATAATTTTGTTTAATAATTTATGTCATTACATGATACATTACTATGTATGTATGAATTTATTAAATTTAAATCCTTGAAAGAAATTTATAAAAAATTTATAAAATGACATAGTAGTACAAAACATGCTTTAATTTATTTTGTTTACAAAAATGAAAAATTTAAGGCATGTAAAAGTGATTGTACACAATGAATAACAATAATTAAATGATAATTAATTTTTTAACATTATTCCAATAAATATATCATGAAAAAATATAACATCATTACATAAAATATGATGACTTTATGAAGAATTTATATGAAACTTTAAAATAATTAATCATTTTATCCTAGGTTAGAAAGATTTTATAAGTGTTTTGTGACATTTTTACTGTTTAAATGTTTTCTATGGATAAAATGAGGAAATGATTAATTTAAAAAAACATTCTACTTTCAATGAGTATCTTTTAAAAATATAAATAATAGATTACCCTTTAATATCGTGTATACAATTCAAACTATAGAATCTTCTTTATTTCCAATATATTCTTTAACATTGTTCATAAAATCTATTCAGTACATAGAAATGGATGATCCCAATAACTAGTACGTTTCCCTAATCTCATCATCACACTGAGTGTTTCATTTATCTTATGGACATGCATTTAATTTTTATGATTGAAAAAATTATTTCTATGTGAAAAACACCCTTATAAAAACATAACACATGATTTACCTGGAATAAAAGCGAGAACCAGTGCTTAAAAAAGAAACACACACCATGGGGACTAATTTAAATAATAATCAAATCAAGACATGTCCCACCTATGTGTGATTGATAACATAGATACTAAAATGAACCAATAAGGTACAACTTTCATATCTCATAGAATATGTCATAATCACTATGATTTATTACCAATACCACCAGGACCTACTCATATGACTCTGACACGACCCCTTAGTCAACTCACTACTTGTATATAAAGAGAACAAAAATATATAAAAAATAATATGGTTCTAAAAAATATAACAATGGGGAATCAATGGGTCACAATAATCAATAAAAAGGGAAATCAAAATAATCAAAAAATTAGGGTCCAATATCTAAAATAATAATAAAAACCGACACTATAATAAAATAATTATTCCATCAAATGAATGCATCCCAATTGAAAGAAATAAGAATATTATTTTATTATACTCTTATTTATCTCATATTTTTTGGTTCTCATAGGAGCTACCTACATGACTAAAGTCAGAGAATATATACATCCAACATTTGTGTCATAGGATATTATGTGGAGGAATCCAACTACATGATGGTATAAATAATACAATCATCTTTGTATAGATATATTCTAAAGGAAAAAAATTATTAGTGTTAATCATGTGCATTCCATTAAGATAGTCATACTTCTTGTTGACCCATTAGAATAACCAATTTGTTTATATTTCTTGCAGCCATCCATCACCTACTTATATTCATCCACTGACCAACCTTGGTCATTATCAATCAACACACCATATTAGGATTCCCATGGGGAATATAATATTTTTACAAAGTCATAATTCATCATGGAATATAATATATGTATGTGACCTAAATTCCACAAAACACTATCATCTTATTCCAAAACTCAATCTTGAATGTCACCCCATACATATACACCCTTGAGTATCTACAAAAAACTATATAGTCCCTCACACAAGTCCCACCTTCTATCAGGCTAAATACCTAGTCCCATTATATATCAATGATAAAAAATACATCATCTAACATGATAGAATCTATCTTTAATCCTCAATAACACAATTTGGAGTTATCTCACATCTCATTAACCCATATTAAAATTCATAACAAGGACCATTAAGAAAATAATGATCTAAATAAATTATATCTAATCTAACAGTCAAATAACATTAAGAATACCTAACACAAAAACATTTGCGGACAAGTCACTAAGCCCTCTTATGGGAAAACAAAAAGGTCAACCCATCATCGTAAGATTAAAAATTGTTATTCATAGACCAATAGGGTTAGACACATCTACGACACAATATATCCTAATTCCTATATAAAATATAAGAACAACCAACCCCCGTGGTATGGTTTCACATGTGGTTCATATGATTTAATATAATAATTGTTAAAAAAATCAATTATAGAAATGCCGCAATAAAAATAATATTGGATTTCAAAAAAAAAACAAATTCCACCAACATGAATTCAAATAGACCAGAAAAATAAACAAAATGTTCCTACTAAGAGATAATTTAAACAACCCCAAACCCAAAAATGAATTTTATTAAAATAAAAACATCAACAACTTAAATAATTTTTTAAAAATGAAACAATTTCTACCATCTCATAATAAAAAAAGAAAAAACATAATATCAAAACAAATTTAAAAAATTCCATGTTTTGAAATAATATTTTACCACAATTTTATAATATTCCAACATTATATTAAAATAATTCTATAAATTATTTTACTTAAAAAAATTAATTTGAAAAATAATTTTCATGGAAAAACCTGATTCATGACCACTTTTTCCTCCAAACAATCCTTAAGAGTGAAGTTTACAATCATTTGACCTATGTGATTCCAATAATCCATTTAGTATCTTAACTCATCTTTATTGATGAATATTCCAATATAAAACCATCATAATAAATGGGTTCTGGTTACAAAAAAACATATATTATTCTCATAAGGGTAATAAATATCACATTAGCATAAAATAATCCAAATAATAAGCTGTCTTTTAAATGTAAATGTTGCTTACCATAATAGGTGATCCACATGTCAATCCATGCTCATATTGAAATCCAGTAAGAACCCAAGAACCTGTATTATATATAAATTGAATAAAATCTATCACCAAAACCTTAAGTATTAATTACTCATAATAAAACACTCTTCACCAAATACAGCAAAAAGTTATAAAATTATCAAACAATGACAAATAAGGTGTAGACCATTGAATATTTTCACCATATCCAATGACTATAATGTTTTATTATTTATAATAACATTTAAATTTTCTATTCAACTTAAAATCAATGTTATCCAAAATAGTTCACATCAAAAGGAATTATTTAAGGAAAATGGGATTCATTTTCACCAACACGTAATTATTGATAATCCTCTTAAAAATACCTAAAATCTACATCATTATAACAAGACATCATTATTATTTAATAAAATAATTCTTAATTTTTCTTATTATGACTTACCAAAATTATAAAATAACTAGTGTACATGGTGGAGGTGAAGAGGATATCATAATAACATTATTTTTTATGAAAAATAATTCCAGATCAACCTCCCAGGAAAGGGAGCCAAAGGGGTATCTGTAGGTTGAAAAAATGTAAGTACATGGGAAAAATATAAATGTACAAGAATTATCTATATATAAGATATAAGGTTATAACCAAAAAATACAGTTTTTATCCACAATGAAAAACGTTTTCCAAACTCACTAGCTACCCAATCTACACTTACCTATGTCTCTACTGAGTAATTGATGTTAGTAAATGGTCACCTATTAGCTAGTCTAGGGGAACCCAACCCCATAGATAGCTATTAATTACCCATTGACATCCAACATGTTTTTTAATCACTATTATCTACCACTCAACTCTAGTTTCTCATCTATTATCACCTATTAACATGAATTGTGTTTTTTTTAAATACTACCACCTCCCAAACATTGCTAAAATATTTTTAACAATGATCAAAACACCAATTTGTCATTGCAGATAAAAAAATTAAAATTCACCATATTACTATAATGAAATACATCAAAACTATTTCATTTATAACTACCAAAAAAATTATAGGTATAATTAAAAACACCCCACCATAATACAACTCATCCTTTAAATGTTGTTGGAACTATTTTACTCTAAATCATCACATCCATCAGTCATCAATTCATTATCAATCCGAAAAATTCCATGAATAAAGTTTCATTATCTATCTAAGGAGAAACAATAATACATTGATTAATTATTCATTAGAAACACCACTAACTGATCTCAAGGACATTCATCCAAGAATCCCTGACAATTATCATTTATATTTAATCATTATAATCTAAGACATCCAATGATGATCACAGATATCAAAGCAGACCCTCTAAGAACATTACCTATACCCATCAATAAAATATCAATATTTCCAAAAACACCACCAATATAAATTTTTAGACAATAAACCGAAATCTTGTCCCATGGATCTCCCCATCATGGGAACCCAGTACGATGTTTAATTCCATCTATTGGGTTTCAATATCATAATAATTTTGTAGTGTCATAGATTTGGGTGCCGCCTAAGGGTTTCTGATACCTAGTTGGTTACATGGCCTTAAGCACATTTCCACGAATTCTAGAGGATGTCAACTAGCAGCAAGGGCCTTAGGTGTGGTAGTGGGGAATCAATGCCCTCATAGGCAGAGTAAAAAAATAGAATCAAATAGAAAACAGTTGTATAATTAGTAATACCATAAAATAGAAGAAATTAGTAGAAGACACTATAGAATATATAAATAAGTGATTCATGTCACATGTAACTAGGAAAGCATCCAAACAAGTCACAATGATGGAAATTCAATATTGAAAGCAATGTATATAAAATATTAAACTCCAACAGCATCACAAGCCTCATTATGCTACCATGCTCTCTAGATCCAACAATAATCATGTACCTGATGAAGAAGCATCCTTTCCCTTATCAATACATAAAACCTTATAATCTTTTTGGGCCCAGAAGCATGAACCAAATAGGTTGTTAGATGAATCACAGTAAGTGCCCACCAAATTTTCTATTCCCAATTGTCAGTGAATATATATATATATATATATTGTAGAAAATATATAGAATGAAGAAATAAATAAGGATGTACACAAAGGTAAAAATTTATATAGTTCCAATTATATTCATTTACAATTATAAATTATCCTGACCATTGAATAATAAAATTCCAGGATCTTGCCTAATCTAGTTATCCCTTGAGTAATAGAAAAAAATAATTCTCTGAGTACCACCTAACAATAAATTAATAATGAGTCCAAGCTTGGGCCTTGGCTTTTTAAACTCCTCACAATCAACATTCCAAACACAACACTGACCCTCTAGGTGGCTCAAACAGCCTGACCCCTATGATCAATAAGTCAAAAAAATGAAGTCTCTATGAGAAAGAACTCATCGTCAATTCCCCCTTGTTGTTATTTAACGAATAACTACAGTCTCTCTATGGAAGAACTCAACTTACATTCCCCCTCTGGTCACATAACGATATAGTATAGACAATCTGAGGGATAACACACTATCAATCCCCCCTATGGTCTCATAACATAAATATAGCAGACGATGTGGGAAATCCCTCTACAAAAATTCCCCTTATGCTTTTAATAAATTAGGATAAAAAAACCCTCTACAATACAATTATGCATAAATTATATCTAGCATCCCAAGTAATCCTAACTACTACAAGGCTACGAAGCTACAATTTATAACACAATAATTTAACAAGTAGCAATTAGGCAACAATTCTAACCTAACAAGAAAGGCTAGGAAATAAGGTCTGCCACATAGGTAACCTAGACCAAATGGAAAAAATAATATAAAAAGGAATCACACCCATGAGTGTCACATTAATAATAAATTTAGTATAGTATATCAATGAAAACCCTTAATATAGCAATAAATCAAGATCAGATGATGACAAGGTTAAATTCCATATCAAAAAATACCTGAATCGTGGGTAATGATGACCTAGGAACATATAACTCAAAGAGAAAATATGAAAGGAAACAACCCAACTACGTTGAATTCATACAATGATCTCTGTCGAACGTTGGCCCTTTAATTAGCCTATAACATTATATATCTAAAAAGAGGCCAAAAACATTCAACGATGGATAACTCAAGGGAGAGGAGAAATTAAAAAGACAGACTCTAGGAAAAGAGAGAACTAATCAGTGAGAATCCAATGGACTCAGTGACGCCTCAATCAGATCATGTATAGAGGAATGATAGGAACTAAAATATAGTTGGTCATTTGTCTCTCTCTTGTATGAGACATGAGAAGAAGAAGAATGTTTTGGAGATGAGATGAGACCCTGATTTGATTAATCAAATAAAAAGAAAATTACATGACATGTTAATTTAAGGTACACGTTGTGTACTAGACTCAAACGGTCCCCACATTAGACAGTTCACCTGGCCCAATACTCGGCAGTTACATCGCTAGTACATAGCTACTCATGACATCCTGGTCCAAGATGTGCACTTCAGAGTACATGGAGTGTACTCAGAAAATTTCAAAATCCTTAATTTTTCCTCAAAAACATCTAAAATCAAGATTCATACCTAATATGATGATCCAGGTTCTTACAAGATTACCCCCTCAAATAAATTCTTCCTTGAATTTTTCTTCCATGTGTGGGGATGAATAATCTTCCAACAACAAAGGCCACTGTGATCGCACCTCATCCTCCATCTCCCATGTCTCATCCCTTACATGCATTTGATACTATATCACCCATACCAGAGGAACAAACTCGCCATAGAGAACCTCTATACTATGATCCACAATTTTTATATGGTGCTCCTTAGAGGATCCATCCACCTCTAACTCATCCTCTTAATGTTAGAAAATGTGAGACAAGTCTAAAAAGTAATTTCGAAGATGCGAAATGTGGAAGACGTCATGCGTAGCTCGGTACCTATGAGGTTACATAAACTGATATGAAACCAACCCGAAAATCTCCAAAAACTGAAACTAAATGATGTTACTTAGTGAAATCATTCCCAATCTCCAAATCCTTATGTTTCCCAACCTCAATGTGACACAAAATAAAACTTTATATCTGACCTCGAACTCAAGAGGTCCTCTCCATCGATTAGCATAAGATTTATGGAGAGACTGTGCATTAAACATATCATCTAAATCATCTCCACCTGCTCCATGGTATCTTGGAAAAGATGAGGTCCCAACATAGCGGCCTCTCTTGCCACCAGCCAACATATGGGTGGTCGACATGACCTACCATACAAAGCCTCATAAGGTTTCATATTAATCATCACTTGAAAAATCTTATTGTAAGAAAATATTAAAAGGGGTTTATGTCTCTCCCAATAACCCTCGAAATCTAGGAATCATGTTCAAAGCATTTCCTCCAACACTTGAATCATGCACTTGGACTTGCCATCTATCTGGGGATGGTAATCTGTACTTAGAAGTACCTTTTTACCCAAATCCCTCTACAATACCTACAAGACATGAGAAGTAAAACATGCAACGCTATCTAAAATGATAATGTGAGGAACCCCTTGCAGATGTATAATCAATCAAATGTACAAACTTTTATGTTCATCAACACTGAAGGATTCCATGATCGAAAAGAAATGTGAAACATTCATTAGCCTATCAAAAACAACCCATACTAAATCACTCACTCAATGTGACCTTGGTAACCCCATCATAAAATCTATAATGTTATCATTTCAATTACACTAATAAATGGGTAATTTCTATAATATTCTTTTCGATCGCTGATGTTACACCTTAACCTGCTGACAGGTGGAACACCTCATCACAGAACTAGCAGTGTCTCACTACATACCAAGCCACGAATATTGAAGGTGTAAGTGTTATTACTTCTTCATGAAACCAGGATGCACTGTCCAAACTGGGGAATAAAAATATCTTATCAAATCCTCATGTATGTCTACTGACATCCATACACACCCAGTAAAATTCAATACATAATCCTTTTTTTATGGTCCATTAGTGAGTATAGTCCTCTCATGAAACACTCTTCCTTAGGAATCGTCCTTCAAAAATTGATAGTTACATAATTCTCACTCGATCTAGAAGAGTAGAAGTAACTGATACAGATGAAATAAATGCCTTCCCCTCTATTTCATTCTCCTTCAAATGCATATAAAAAACATAGCCATAATTTTCCACTCACTATTGTCCTCCTGAACTACCTGTATCTGAGTTGTCCTACTCACCACATCAACCACTATTTTTCCTTTCTTAGATATGTAGGCAAGATAAAATTCAAAAGATTAAAGGTACTCAACCCACCTTCACTTTCCGAAATTCAGATCAGATTGAGTAAATATATACTTAAGGCTTTTTTGATTAGTGAAAACTACAAAATTGACTCCCAAAAGATAATGTCTATAATAGTAGAAAGCATGCACAACTAAAACTAACTCAATATCACACATTAGGTAATTTACCTCATCTTACATCAACTTCTAAGATATGTACACTACGACTCCTTCCCCCTGCATAAGCACTACTCCAATACCGATACTTGATGCATAGTAGTAAATAGTGTAACTAATTATATGCTTTGAAAAATTAGTATTAGTGTAGATTTCAACCACCACTTCAGCTCTATAAAGGCAGAATAATATAATTTTTTCACATGTACTTCACACCCTTCTTAGTCAGGCCCGTTAGTTGTGCTGCTATGCACGAAAAGTCATATATAAAGGGACTATAGTAACCATCCGTCTACAGAAAGCTCCATACCACAAATAAGATCTTCAAATACTCCTAGGAAAATATTTCTCTTACTTTTTATAGGCTAACTGATACTCTATTCTCAGTGATAATATGAATTAGGATGTAAATGCGGTTTATCCAAAAGGGTGATTTTGAGAGATCTTCATCTAACTGATTCTCTCTTAGTGTACTCAAAATGATCTCAAGATGGGTGGTAGGGTCGTGTCGAGTGTGTGAGTACACAAAGATGTCATCCACAAAAACTACCCCAAACTAATCCAGAAATAGATGGAACTCTAGGTTCATCAGTTCCATGAAAACTTTCAGTGCATTTGTGAGGCCGAACACCTTTACCCCATACTCTTATAGACCATGCGAACTCCCAAAGGTAATAAGTTTTATATATTAAGGTCTAATGAGCAACTAATTATAAAAAATCTCGTGTCAATCTTTGAGAATTCCGGATATCCTCGAAATAGATCAAAGAAATCAACAATACATGGAATGTGATATCATCTCTTAATCGTCAACTTGTTCAGCTTCTGAAAATCCATGCAATTCCTAAGGGAACCATCTTCCTTCATTGTAAATTAGACAAGGTAACCCCAAGAAAAAGTGATGGGTCAGATGAAACTCTTTGATTGTAACACCTCTAACTACTTCTTTAGCTCCTATAAAAATGGCATAGATATCATATAAAGAGCAATGGATACCAGTGCCACTCCTAGCACAAGATCATTAGAGAAAATGCCTCTCTCTCATGAGGTAAACTAGAAATGTTGTCTCAAAATACTTCTATGAAACGATCCAGCAATGGAGGAAATTCTATCTGCGAAGTCCCCTTGTCATCTAGATATAAAAATGTAATCTGGGTTGTAATTCCACCCAACCCAAGATTCTTTGGTCCAACTCTACTCGCCTGGACATCCCATTCAACCTTGTATAGAAAAGGCCGACCCTATGGAAATGTGAAATCACCCTATAACAATAGATGTCAAAAAAGGCCTAGAAGGAGAATAACTAGTCTATTCTAGGAATTAGAGTAAAGTCTATCATATGTATGACATATAGGTACAATTATAACTGACACCCACCAAACCCAAGAGGGAACTCCTTGCACTGACAAACATTAGACATCCTAAGCCCCAACAGAGTTTTTAGCATCCTATCGCTTATAGAATTAATGTCATAGAGCCCAAGTCTCTCCACAAAAACAATAGATAAGAAATTATGGGAAGACACTGTATCGATAAGTGAAGAAGCTAAAATAGAGCCAACAAGACTCGTACCTATAAATGTAGTGGGTCTAGGATCCTGCGTCTGTTGGTTCTACTCCACTACATAACATTGACATGTAATGCATCCCTGTGACCTTGCATGACTTCCCTTAGATGATCCACCTTATTGTCGCTGGAATCCATCCATCTAGATAAAATGGACACGACCTCCTCCTTGGATAGAAAATCCGGATGAACTCCAGTTCCCTAAATGATGAGAAACTGATTTTCCTACTCCTGAATGAGGAGTAATAGAAGAACCCCTATGAGATGCTTCTAGTAAGAAAAACCTGCAAAAAACCCAGAAGATGGCTCATCATGACGCTTTCTCGACAGTCTGTTGGGTCTCTCAAGCACTAAGGTCTCGTATTCCAACTCTTCCCACACTCGTATTGTAGAGACCCGAAGCTTGATATACATGGAAATTACATTACTTTTGAGGAATACTTAGTACATAACAAAAAAAGACACACATGGACCGTAATAGTTTAGTGTCTTTAGAAACTCAGAATATAATCTTCTAATCGTGGTGAAATATCTTCAACATCTCCCATAATGATCTTCCCTTTTTTCTTACATAAAACCATTTTTTATATCCTGGGGAAAAGAAAACATAAAAGGGGTGAGATCAAATGCCCATTAAGGGTAAACATAGAGAACATAAAACAATCCATAAAAATTTGAATGCAAAAATTTTAACATAAAATCTTAACATCAAAATCTTGAGCAAAGACCTGAATCTTGGAAGTACGTAAGGCGTATATCATAAGGTAACATCAATCATGGTAAAATAGCATGGTAATAAAACATGTAATTGTGGCAAACATTAAGAACATGTTATGATTTCCATAGTAGCCAAGGCATTGCTGCCAAGACCATCTTAGTGGAAAAAGTCCCTTTCGGAATCAAGTTCACTCCTCGTTTCAGTCCTCTAACACTGAACTGGATTGACATACCGTTCCAGCCATGTCTATCTCATGAGATATAAATATTTACCCAATTAATTGGAGGTATATGTAGGTCCCACCCATCTCATAATGAAATCATTCTTACTTTTGCCACAAAACAAACATACATCATTCATAATAACCCAACGAAAAAATGGGTTTCAAAAACATTATCCCATCATCACATAATCCATATAAAATAAATGGATATCATTTCATAATAAGGAAAGTGAAACCATGTAAATAATAGATACATGATACTTGAAACATTCAAATATGAAATAATGTCAACGTAGATAAGAATTGGTTTCGATAAAACACTTGAAATGAATTCTTAAAGAAAATATCATTTCTTCTTTAAAATAATTTTTTTTTCACAAAATGTAATGCTATTTTAAAAGAAAAGGATTTTGTTTAAAATAGTCATGAAATCTTTTGGAGTAATATTCATGAAAATAAGGATTTATAAACCTGAAAAAATCATTTCATGCCGTATAAGTTAAATAAACATTCTTCTCGTACTTTTGCCGGAAAAGTCAAAAAAGTACCTCATAACGTAAACAAAAGAAAGATTCCTTACATACCATGTAGTAAAAGTCAAAAATGGGTAAAAAGGAATTTAAACATACATTAAAACACTTTTATAAATCATGGACATGGTTGATATAAATAACCATAGTAAATACTAATGAATACGTAATCTCAGATAAAAATGAGATTTGCAAAATTATCCCTTACCTTAGGTCTGACATGCTTCATACATATCCGAACCTCCGGTATAATGATTTAAATAATGTCATTGTCTTATTAAATAATCATATTCATTGTTATGATATCATATATGGTTCACTTACGACATTATATTACACGTTCTTTTGTAAGTTCCATGTTAAGGTAGCATTTTGGGTAAAATCATTTTATTTATCGTACATGTTTGGACTTGTTGTTCATGATATTATTACGTATAACCTGATTTACTTAATTCCAGAATTTCAAACTTGATTTATATGTAATATATATTCAGCATATACATATATATATATATATTATAGATCGATAAATGGAATGAAATACACCGTTCAGGGAGACGGTAGGTCTTACGTACGCATGAACACTGTTTTCATTTCCTTATTGAATTGAATGGAATTAAGTTGATGACATACATATATATATATACATAAATCCAGTATCATTGTTATGTCATATATTTCATTATTACTTATTATATATACTTTATAATCATTAATGAATGATTAACATGGAGAATGAATCTCATCGCGTCGTGGAGACGGTAGTCCATACGTACGCACGAGCGATGATATCATTCCCATGATCGTGGAATTCTATTGAAGTGTATGTATAATATTTCAGAATCAATATAACTTTAAAATAATCATATATAGTTATCTATTTACACCATTATACCCATCCATATAAGGTGGTGTTCGAAAATAGATTACACCACGGCGTGGAGACGATATTCAGTACATACGCACGCGTGGTGATTTCATTTTCCGTAGGATGGATAGATGGTGAAATAGGGTTGTTTCATACTTATAATGACATATTTTATTATGAGTGATACTGATGTTATAACTTCATAATGAAACAACTAAAGAATAATATGTAGAAGAAGAAATAAAGTTGAAATAATCGGTAACAGATATTACTTCTTCTTTCGACATGCCTTCTGAAACCTCCTCTTAGGGCACTAAGATTGGTATTTGAAGAATACCAGAACCTCTAGGACGTTTCTAGGGAAGTTGAGAAGAGAAATATTCAAGGTTTTTACGAGCATGATGTCTCAATGTGGTGTGAGAAAGAGAGGGAGGAGGTGCCCTTTTATAAGGGAGGAGAGGGGCACCTTTGGAATAACTAAAAATATTATTTTATTATAAAGTCATATTCGGTTTTTAATAGCTCCAAATTGAATTATTTTGAAGCTAAGGTTGGGATAGGTCGAAATCATATCATGTAATAGAATTTAGACAAGTTTATGTTTCTATTTTAACCTTATCATTTTGATTTAACTTTAAGTTAAATAATTTTTCTTTTACCGTGTCTTCTTGTTTTCTTACACTATAAGGTTAATAAACTTACTATAACAAGCCAAAATAACCTCAAGTTGTTTATTATTAATATATATAACCGTATCTAAGTCATTTTTCAGATTATTAGATTTTTAGGAATAAAATAACAATTAATAATATAATATTTGTTTTAAAAACTATTTTATGTCAATTTTGACACATTTTGGTAATTGTTTTTTGTGAAACTCATAACAGAATTATTAGTTCAAAAAAAGTTAATTAAATAAATAATAACATGTCATATTGACCTATAAAATTAGTGGAATTCATAAAAAGTCTCAAATTACATTTATTTGGGTATTTATAACATCAATTATGTCAATATTTCGTTAATAAGATAATTACTGCATCATCTTTGTGTCACAAATAAATTAAATTATTTAATGTCTACAAATTATAGTAAAACTAAAATTATGTAGGAAAGATTTTTATATTTCTAATGAATATTTATAGTTGAATTTATATTATGTATTACTCTCTATTAATAATTATTTATTACTAAACTTTGATTTTAACTATTTTAACCCTTCTTTAAATAAATTAATAATAAATGTCCTAATCTAATCCATGTGGGCCTAAAGGGTAATATTTTATCCCTAATTTTGTTTTTGGTCAAATTACACTTATCCAATAGAATTAGGACATGTGTTAGGGTAATAATAATATCATTTTTACCCTTAATTACAATATTAACTTTTAACCGTGGAAAAAAAAGGAAAAGGTTACTATTCACTAAAAATTATTTTCATCTCATTGAACCACATTTTACTTACTGACATCAACCGTGTCTCCCGGATTTTTGAAATTCCATTCACAAAAGTGGTAAAATTATGTTTTATGTAAATTTTCAAATTATTCTAGGAGGTGGGTAAAAGACGGTCAAAATTTCAATAAAATTTTTATATATCTAAAATTATTATAAAATGACTCCAATGAATTAAATTGAACTCATATAGGTATTATGTATCAATTTCAACCTAATATAAATTTAAATAAAATAAATAATTATTTAAATAAAAATTCGGTTTTTAAATAGTAACCCAGTGTTTTCACTATTCATAAAAAATGAAAGTTTTCAGAAAAATACCAAAATTTCACCCTAGGCTAATTTCGATATTCCGAATCCAAAACTGAAGTCCATTTTGAAAATAAAATTTATAAAATTTCAAAACATGGTTATTACTATTCATAATGGATAGTTTTAATAATATTTTAATAGCATATCGTTGTTTTGTGAAACTCGGTATTGCGTACAACGCAAGCTATCGAGGAAGGCCGTGATTGTGTGTAAAGTAAGCCAAGCTAGTGTTGTGTGAAGTGAAAGATTCCTTTGATGATGTATAAAAACAAAATATTTCTCATAAAAATCCCGGGTGTTACATTCTACCCCCCTTAAAATGAATTTCGCTTTCGAAATTCGTCGGGGTTATAAATGGTTTACTACTTGAATGTTTCTTTCATATAAACCCACATCGTAAAAAGGAATACCAAAACTTGGATTGAAAAACTAATGTATGAAACATAATGGTTACCCAAATTAACTAATCACTGGGTTTCCACGTAGGAGAACATAGGTGAAAATATGGATATGGAAGAGAAATCTAACCTTCATGTTCTGATGGAGAGTGGTAGAGATCATGGCTATGAAAAATCCAACAATCACAAAGCCATAATTTAGTGACGATCTAGGGTACCATCTGATTCATCGGATATAAGGGCACTAGGAGAACATTTTTGGTTTTCAAGATCATTTCCCTACAGTTGAAGAATTTGAATTAGAATAAATAGTTACTTTAGTTTTGTATAATCTCACCATTGTTCATGACTTAAACAATTTCCACTTCATCTCTTTAAGAAATGAAGTTGAATTTGTCTTTCACAAAGTTTTAGCAGATCATGTGATAGAATGATAGGTCATTCCATTTGTCTCAAACATAAGGTTAGAAAAATAGATATATATATATATATATATATATATATATAAGTCCATATATGGTGAGATTAATTGTATATGGTTCCAAAAATGGACTTATAATTCATCTATCAAACCACTTAATATAATAAAACAAGTTTACACTAACCAGGGACTTCCTGTAGGCCACTGGTAGGCGATGGAGGCCTATCACACTTCGGTTGTTGGTTCGATTCCCACAGCCTTGTCTGACGCGATGAGTTGTCACCCGTCCTGCAGGTTGTCCTTTTTCTAAAACTATATTTTTATAACTTCCCATCAATTATATCTAAAAAAGTTCTATCATTAAACTAAAATAACTTATTTCCAACATAATCCATTCCAATCTTTAGGCTTATCTAAAATACTTCGGTCCAAGCTCATAGTATAATGAAAACAATTTCTATAAAGGTTATCTACCAGGAATGTGAATACATTCATTTATCCCACATATATCATAAGATATATCTTGTTGGTTTTATTCCAAACAAATGAATACTTTAGTAATATATTCTCTTGAAACATAAATTACCATAGAACCTTAGTGAAAACATGAATACTGTCAAAATGTAACTCTTCCCACATACCATAATCCCGAAAATCTATATAATCAAACCATAATATCACTTAGTCCTTATATCAGTCCTGAGCTCATGAATACAATCAAACATCTCATTATCTTCGTATCCCATCATTATGCGCATATCATCTACTTTCCAAAAATATTTGAATAACCTTCCATGTTTACCGGAACCGTTCAACATATACTTTCAATTACTTTAGAAAAAACAATACTATAACAATCCATAGATGATTCTTTATTCCATAGTACCATACATTATTCTTTATAAACATACAATCATTCCACTAACTTTATAAACCACTAACTGAGCTTCATCATTTCTTTCATCTCATATTTCATTTGTAGTCTCTTCATCATCATCCACATAAATACTACTCATATGACCTTGCTAATTCTCCTCATGATACTTTCCCTTAGGGCATTGGTTTGAAAAATTCCCATACATTCCACATTTAAAACATCTAGTCACTGTTGATGTCGTAGCACTACCATTATCCTTGTCTATGGTGTTAACTGAACCTTTTTCATTGCACATACTGGCTTTGTGTCCTTCTTTTCCACACCCAAAGCATCATCCTGTTCCTTTGAAACAATCTCCCTAATGCCTCTTCCCACATAATTTATATGAGGGAAATTGAAATTTCTTACCTCTATGATCATCATGAAACTCCATCTTTCTCTCATTATCTGAGTCGGGAAACATACCAAAGTTGAGATTATTGATCATATTATGAGATTCCTAATTAGGTATAAAAACGATGTTTGAACTTCCAAATCCTGTTTCATTTCGTAGCTCATGAAGAATATCATTCCATTGTCCGTCATATCCTCCATTATCGTGAATCTTTCTGTTTCCAGCCATTTTCTAAAACCCAAAAAGAATAGTGTGAGAGGAAAAAATAATGCTAGGGAAAAAAACATAGTAAAGGGGGAGTAACCTCAATATCTTACATCTTAGGTTAAATTCTATGATCGTTACCAAATTTCTTAGACTATATTCTATACGTATACTTATCCTTAGGGATGTCCCTAGACATACCTTAGAAATATCTCTAGGGATCTCACTAATGTTTTCGCATCCTAGTTTCCAAAGGTTGACTAAACGTTTCCTCGGATACCAACTTTAGAGGCCCGAATCTTGAATACATGGACATTACTTTACTTTTGTGGAATACTTAGTAAATAACAATAATAGACACACAAGGACCGTAATAGTTTAGTGTCTTTTGAAACTCAAAATACAATATTCTAATCGTGATGAAAGATCTTCAACATCTCCCATAAAGATCTTCCCTTTTTTCTGACCTAAAACCATTCATTATATCCTGGGGAAAAGAAAACATAAAAGGGGTGAGCTCAACTGCCCAGTAAGGGTAAACATAGAGAACATGAAACAATCCATAAACATTTGAATGCAAAAACTTGAACATAAAATCTAAACATCAAAATCTTGAGAAAAGACATGAATCATGGAAGTACGTAAGGCGTATATCATAAGGGAACATCAATCATGATAAAATAACATGGTAATAAATCATGTAATTGTGGAAACCATTAAGCACATGCTATGATTTCCATAGTAGCCAAGGCATTGCTGCCAAGACCATCTTTGTGGACAAAGTCCCTTTCTGAATTGAGTTCACTCCTCGTTTCAGTCCTGTAACACTGAACCAGATTAAGTTACAGTCCCATCCATGTCTATATAATGAGATATAAATCCTTACCCAATGCATTGGAGTGAGATATAGGTCCCACCGATCTCATAATGAAATCATTCTTACTTGTGCCACAAAATAAACATACATCATTCATAATAACCCAACGAATTAAATGGGTTTTAAAAACATCATCCCATCATCACGTAATCCATATAAAATAAATGGATATCATTTAATAATAAGGAGTGTGAAACCATGTAAATCATAGAGACATGATACTTGAAACATACACATATGAAATAATGTCATCTTAGAGTAGAATTGGTTTTGATAAAACACTTGAAATGAATTTTTGAGGAAAATATCCTTTCTTATTCAAAATCCTTTTGTTTTCACAAAATGTCATGCAATTTTAAAAGAAACGGATTTTGTTTAAAATAGTAATAAAATATTTTGGTGGAAGATTCATGAAAATATGTCTTTATAAACCCGTAAAAATCCTTTCATGCCGTATAAGTTAAAAAAACATTCTTCTCGTACTTTTGCCAGAAAAGTCAACAAAGTACCTCGTAACGTAAACAAAAGAAGGATTTCTTACATACCATGTAGTAAAAGTCAAAATGGGTAAACATTACTTTAAACATACATGAAAACACTTATATAAAACAAGAAAATGGATGATAGAAATAACCCCAGTAAATACTTATGAATAAGAAATCTCGGTTAAAAATGAGATTTGAAAAATTTTCCTTTACCTTAGGTATGATATGCTTTGTACGTATCCAAAACTCCTGTATAATGATTTAAATATTGTCATTGACATATTACAGAATCATATTCATTGTTATTATATCATATATGGTTCACATACGACTTTATATTACCCGTTCTTATGTAAGTTCCATGTTAAAGTAGCATTTTGTGTAAAATCGTTTTATTTATCGTACATGTTTGGACTTTTTGTTCTTGATATTATTACTTATAACATGATTTAAGTAATTATAGAATATATAACATGATTTATATGTAATATATATTCATCATATACATATACATATATATATATGATAGATCGATAAATGGAATGAAATACACCATTCATGGAGACGGTAGGTCGTACGTACGCATGATCACTGTTTTCGTTTCCTTATTAAATTGAATGGAATTAAGTTGATGACATAAAAACATATATATATACATAAATCCATTATCATTATTATGTAATATATTTCATTATTAGTTATTATATATACTTTATAATCATTAATGAATGGTTAACATGGAGAATGAATCTAATCGTGTCGTGGAGATGGTAGTCCGTACGTACGTACGAGCGATGATATCATTACCATGATCGTGAAATTGTATTGAAGTGTATGTATAATATTTTAGAATCAATATCGCTTTACAATAATCATATATAGTTATCTATTTACACAATTATACCCATTCATGTAAGGTGGTGTTCGAAAACAGATTACACCGCGGTGTGGAGACGGTATTCTGTACGTACGCAAGCACGGTGATTTTGTTTTCCATAGGATGGGTAGATGGTTAAATATGGTTAATTCATATAAGTATATGAGTGATACTGATATTATTACTTCATAATGAAACAAATAAAGAAGAAGAACTAGAAGAAGAAATAAAGTTGAAAGAATCGGTAATAGATATTACCTCTTATTTCGACATGCCTTTTGAAACCTCTTCTTAAGGCACTAAGATTGGTCTTTGAAGAATACCAGAACCTATAGGATGTTTCTATAGAAGTGGAGAAGAGAAATTGGCAGGGTTTGGCCGAGCATGAAGGCTCAATGTGGTGTGAGAAAGAGAGGGAGGAGGATTCCTTTTATAAGGAAGGAGAGGGGCACCTTTGGAATAACCAAAAATATTATTTTATTAAAAAGTCATATTCGGTTTTTGATAGCCCCAAATTGAGTTATATCTAAGCTAAGGTGGGGATGGCTCGAAATCCTCACATCCAATATTATTTAGACATGTTTTGGATTCTATTTTAACCTTGTCATTTAGATTTATCTTTAAGTTAAATAATTTTTCTTTTACTGTGTCTTCTTGTTTTCTTACACTATAAGGTCAATAAACATACTATAAAAAGACAAACGAACCCCAAGTTGTTTATTATTAATAAATATAACCTTATATAAGTCATGAGTCCGAACCTTATATTTTAATGAATAAGATAACAATTAATAATATAATATTTTTTTTGAAAACTATTTTATGTCAATTTTGACACTATTTGGTAATTGATTTTTTTTGAAAATCATAATAGAATGATTAGTTAAAAAACGTTAATAAAATCAATGATAACATGTCATATTAACCTATAAAATTAGTGCAATTCATAAAAAGTTTCAAATTAACTTTATTTGGGTATTTAAAACATCAATTAT
This sequence comes from Viscum album, assembly GCA_963277665.1. Lineage (NCBI taxonomy): Eukaryota > Viridiplantae > Streptophyta > Magnoliopsida > Santalales > Viscaceae > Viscum > Viscum album. Next base: position 1,427,229,077 of record OY728125.1, read on the forward strand.
GTAAATATTTCATTAATAAGATATTTATGGCATCATCTTTCAGTCGTAAATAAATTAAATTATATAATTTCTAAAAAATATAATAAAAATTCATTATGTAGGAAACCTTTTTATCTTTCTAATGAATATTTATAGTCTAATTTATCTTATGTATAACTCTATATTAAAAATGATTTAGTTACTAAACTTTGATTTTAACTATTTTAACCCTTCTTTAAATAAATTAATAATAAAAGTCCTAATCTAATCAAACTAGGCCTAAAGGGTAATATTTTATCCCTAATGTTGTTTTTGGCCGAATTACATTTATCCAATAGAATTAGTACATGTGTTAGGCTAATAATAATATCATTTTTACCCTTAATTTCCATATTTATTTTTAACCGTGGTAAAAAAAGTAAAAAGGTACTATTCACCAAAAAATATTTTCACCTCATTGAACCACATTTTACTTACTGACATCAACTGTGTCTCTCATATTTTTGAAATTCCATTCACAAAAGCAGTAAAATTATGTTTTATGTAAATTCGCAAATTCTCCTAGGAGGTCGGTAAAAGACGGTCAAAAGTTTAATAAAATTTTTATATATCTAAAATTATTATAAAATGACTCCAATGAATTACAGTGAACTTATATAGGTATTATGTATCAATTTTGACCTAAAAAAAATTTAAATAAAATAAATAATTATTTTAAAAAAATTCGGTTTTAAATAGTAACCTAGTGTTTTAACTATTTATAAAAAATTGAAAGTTTTCAGAAAAATACCAAAATTTCTCCCTAGGATAATTTTGATATTCCGAATCCAAAAAATGAAGTCCATTTTGAAAGATAAAATTTATAAAATTTCAAAAAGTGGCTATTACTATTCACAACGACTAGTTTTAATAATATTTTAATAGCATATCATTGTTTAATGAAACTTGGAATTGCGTACAACACAAGCTATCGAGGAAGGCCACGATTGCATGTACAGAAAGCCAAGCGAGTGTTGTGTGTAGTGAGAGATTTCTTTTGATAATGTATAAATACAAAATATTTCCCATAAAAATCTCGGGTGATACAGGTATAATACCACCGAGCTATCGAAAGAAGTATGTTGTCTTCTCGGATTTCTATACGTAGACTCCATATGGTGCTTCCTACTACTAATTGAAGGACTACCAACTCAGGATTCCAAATCCCCCTGGCTCACAGCTCCAAAATCCCTCATATTATGCATGGTGATCATAGTTTGGTTGAATGTATAAGATATTGAAGTGAACAAGATGATGTTCACCTGTGATCTGATGTCACATTAGAGTCCATCCTCAAACATCCTAGAAAAAAACACAACACCCCCGAAATGGGTGTAATGTGCTCCAACTCTATGAAGCAAGATGAAGACTCCATGAATTAAATTGTACCCTGTTCCAGACCCATAAACTATCGAGCTTAGCCGAACCGCCTGGTCTCTAGGTAGAAATAGACATTGAGGGTCTGCTGGATCTCATCCCAATCCATAACTCATTGGCCTCCTTCCTGTGATATCACATCCCACCATCTCTTGGGGAAATCTCGAATCATGTAGGTTGAGATCTTCACCCTCCTCTTATTATGTGTCTTGAGATGCTCTAAGATATACAATGTGGATTTTAACCATGACACTGCAACATGTGGTCCTCTATCCCCTGATAAAGTGGGAGGGTTCTACTGTGGAAAAACTCACATAAAATCTTCTATAGAAGGTGCAGGAAGTGGTGCTCCTTGGTAGGTCTGCGTAAACCTCATGAAGCATTCCCTGATCTATTCATTAAAATGTTTGTTTGGTATAAAATATGGCGCCATAATAGGAATGACAGGAGGATCTACCGGTAGTCCATGATCTATCCTTTCTAATATCTTTTCATCTCCATAGACCTAGCATACAACTAGAGGATGTATCAGTGGCATGAATCTCCAAGGTCATGTAAACACCTTAGTTTAATATTATCAAGCACTAAAACATATAATTGAATGAAAGGAACATGAGAAGAAAACATTAATGTTTTTTGAAACAGGGTTACACAGCGTGTATATCCTCCACATGGCGTGTTCCCATAGGTTGTAACATGGACATGTACCTCTTCTATACATTGTTGTGTAACACCCCATACACAGTGCATGTTTCTTTGTATACAAGGCATGTACATGAGTTTCCCCCTTTCCCAAGTTCTTCTACATTGCTAAACAACATGGTTCTTCCCTAGCAAACACTATATGGTGTGTTATCCCTAGACACGATGTGTACCACTTCATTTATAACCTCCGATGTAATTATTCACATGGGTAGAGACCTGATCGACTCTATAGGGCATGTAAGAATGGGACAAAATGTGTAAAACCTTAGTTTCATTCAACTGTGTCATTAGTCACACTACCAGATACGTGGCCTCTTCGGCACGGTGTGTACTCATATGACACGTCATGTTCTACCCATGTTTTCCCCTCCACATGTCGTTTCTCAATGATTTAGCCACACGATTAGAGACTAAACGGTGTGTACATATAGTACATGACATGCACATTTGAAAATTCATGTATTCCATAACACAAGAACACATGGCGTGTGTTCATAACACCACAGAACATGTTTTTTAGGTTTTTGAATAGTAGGATTCTAAAAATCTTCTGAAACCCTTGAAAACACACTAAATTTTCCAAGGAATGAAAAATTCAGACTTGTGATAGCCCATACTCACTCAAATAAAATTTAGGCATCCTTATTCCAAATTACAAATTGCAAAAATTCATCTCATGTTCATACATGATCCACCAAATTCCAATCCATGAGGGCCCGTAACACCTCATACACCTATGTTTAGAATCCATCCAAATTAAACATTACATATCCCGATACCCTATTAAAATATTATGTATTCTGTCAAGGAATTGATCACAACATCATGCATATCAATCAAAACATCTATCACAACAACATGCAAATAGTAATGCACCCTAAATGATAAGAAAAAATATGTGACATGTGATCCCTATCAAGTGCCTATATGATGCATGAGATTGAATAACTCATATCATCAGGTTACAAAAAAATATAACCTTAATAATATCAATGATAACAACACAATACAAGTGAATCACCCAAAGGTGAAATCAAGTCAAAAATAAAAATTACTCAACCAGATAACTGCAATATTGGAGGTAACATGGGCTTTCCATATACAAGGGTTAGCTACTCCTGGGTACATCATAATACCAACTTCATATACCTTCTTATCCCTATATATAGTCATTAAATAGTACGAAAAATCAAAAAATGAACCTCCAATAATAACACTTTTTAATGTCCCAAATTCAGTTGCTGCCCAATGGTGCTCCATACCTGGTTGGTCACATGCCCTCAAGAACATTTCCCCAAACATCGGTGGATGCCAACTAGTAGTGAGGGCATAGGGTGTGATAGTGTAGAAACTATGCCTTCATAGGTAGAGTAACACATCATAAACAATTAGTAATTCATAGTGGAAGTATAATACCATATGATAGAAGTAAACAACAGTAGACTCTTCGACATATATAAATAAATGATGCAGGTCACATGTAACTATGAAAGCATCCTAACAAATCTCAATGATGGAAATAAATTATTGAATACAATTTATAGAAAATAATAAACTCCAACAACATTATAAGGCACATCTTGGTCCCATGCTCTCCAAATCTAATAGAAATCATGTACCCAATAAACAACGGAACTTTCCCTTATCTATACCCACACCATATAATAAATTTGGGCCCAAAATCATTTCCCAAATAGGGTGTGGGACTAATAACAATAGACAACAACCAAAAGATCTGTTCCTTAATATTAGTGAATATATATATTGTAGGAAATATGCCGAATAATTCAACAAATGAAGAAGTACACAATAGTAAACAAACCTATAGTTTATAATTAAATTCATTTACATTTATTAATTATCCAAACTATTGAATAATGAAATCCTAGAAAACAGACTAAGTTATTTATCCCCTGTGTAATATAAAAACAATTGTCTTAGAAGATCATCTAACAATCATGTAAGACCACACCTAATCTTGTTCCATGGATTGGTAGACTCATCACAATAAACATTCAAAATATAACATTGATCCTCTAGGTGGATCACATAGTCTAACCCCTATGATTAAATTTTCCAAAAAAAAATGAATCTCTATGGAAGAACTCACCATTAATCCACCCAGTGGTCTTTTAATGAATAAATACACACTCTATGTGGAAGCACTAAATGTATATTCCCCCTATGGCCTCATAAAAATATTCTATAGTCACTCTGAGGAGTAAATCTTCATCATTCCCCCTATGGATTCATAACATAAATATAACACACATTTTAGGGAAGGTCTCAACTCCAATTCCCCATAATGTTTAACTACATCAGGTTTTCACAACCCCGAGTAATTCAATCGGGCCCAAGCGATATCCAAAAACCCAAGTAATCTCAACTAATACAAGTCTATGTAGCTACAATTCATAACTCATGCATTTATCAAGAAGAAATAAACCAATAATTACACCCTAACAAGCAAGGAAAGGAATCAGGGTCTGACTCATAGGCAACCTAGACCAAACAGTCATAAACATTAAAATATGTAAATGCACCCCACGTGGTGTCCCATATTAATTAAATATAAAATAATATATGAATTAAAACTCTTAATATATTAATAAATCTAAGGTCGAAGATTATATGATTTAATTCATTAACACAAAAAAACCAAATCATGGGTAATTGGTTGTTAGGGATATATAACTCAAAGAAACAATTTGAAAAGAAAAAAACCACCTATCTCGATGTTGTACAATGAAATTTTTTGCATGTAAACCCTTGGAGCATCCAAGGACGTCATATATATACAAAAGGTCCAAAAAATCAAATCGTGCGTAACTCGATAGAGATGACCAATCTGAAAGAGAGAGTCTAGGGAAAGAGATATTTCAATGGTGGGAATCCAACGCACAATACAGTGCCTTGATCATAGCTTGGACAGAGTAACAAATGGTGCTTGAAGATAATTGGTCATACATCACTCTCATGTATGAGACACAGGAAGAAGAAGCATGTTCTGGAGATGAGACATGACCACGATTTGATTAATCATATAAAAAGAAAAGTACATGTAGTGATCATTTAATGTACACATCATGTACTAGAATCTACCAGCCCACACTTTAGGTGGTCCACATGACCATGTACTTAGCCTTTTCATGACATATGCTGAGGTGTACATGTCGTGTACATAGAATATTTCCTAATTCTTCTTTTTTCCTAAAAAAACCTGAAATCAAGATCCATACCTAAAATAAATATCTGGCATCTTACTAACTTCCAACCAAAAATACATTTGTATGGTTCAATCCAAAAAATTATACAAATCACATTTTTTTACTAGAGCATTATAACGATCACCCAACCATGCCGACAAACAAAATACATATCTCCAAAAATCATTGTAAAATCAAAAAACAAATAATTTCCTTTCATTAGTTCACTCCTTGCCCAAGAAATAAAAAACAAGTAATTATGTTTATATTGAGACACAAATTTTTTTTAAAACTATCTCAAATCAAATTACAGACACAAAAACTCATGTTAGTTTTTGAAAAAACACCCTGCAGTATCCAATGGTTTCTCATGAAAAAAAAAATTAAATCCATTTTTGAACAAGTCATATCCATGAAAATAAAAGAATTTTTCAAAAACTATTTTTGAATACACCTAAAAAACGTATTTCTTCATTTATCATAAAATCCTTGAAAGAAAAACCCATTTCAAATAACACACACCACACCAATATTTTTTTCTTTAAAATAATTATTTTCCTAAAAAATAAACATCCTAACAATAAATTCCCTATAAAGGTTGAATATGAAGAAGAATTATTCATTAAAAAAAGATCCTTGATTCAATATTAATCATATCAGCACTTATAAATTATTTTAAAAAACAAGTAATATATTTTATTTTTCATTAATATATAATAGGTATCATGGAGTCAACATGTCATGGAATACCACCACATGGAACATGTATAATTCCCTTAAAATTCTTATATATTCAAACATGATCAATTAAATAGTTCTAATATGAGCCTTGTGACACATCCATAGACTCATCCACCAAATAATGGGATTCTCTTTTTATCAATTAAATAGTTCTAATATGATCCTTGTATCATTCCTATATTTCATTCCTAAATCATTCCTTGAAATCAATTTTTGACAAAATTTATATTGGCCAGACATGTTAATTGTCTATATTTTGATCCCAAGAATCATATATCCAATATTAAATATCATCATAACTATCAAACACCATCTCTGATCACACTTTTTTTGTCCTTATCCATGATTTCCCATATAGGACCAGATCGAGGGGTCATGTAAGTCCTCAGGCAAGTTTGTGGTTATCATGTTATGACCCCTTACCATGAATGGCAGTCATATTATGATTGGAATGAGTCAATAAATAAAATTTTATGTGAATTGTAATACCCTTAATTTTACAAATTTTATTTCCATGTTAAATTATTAATTGTTTCATACACAACAATATAATAATATATAATTCCCATGATTCATAAGATAAAACTAGCTATATTTTATTATAATAATTATACAATTATATTTATAAAAAAATGATTATATTAATTTAATCTATTATAAGGGGGTAAAATGAAAATTACGATAACTAAAATATTAAATTTTTTATTTTCTCGGTCCACCAAATTTACAACTCAAGAACATCACTATAGAAATGAAGTAGAATACTAGTAATACAATATTTTTATGAAAACTAAATACATGTATATCGTTTATATAGAATATTAGTTATGGAGTAAATGATTCTATATAAGTTGATTAAAAAAATATTAATCCTATAAGGTCGTTACAAATCTCTATGATATAACAATATTTTGACTATTGAAAAAGTAACCTAACCGTTCGAATTAGAAATTAATCATCAATAACAGTAACATAACTATTAAAATAATATACTTACGAATGGAAGAGTAAAATAATATTTATGTTTCTTATAAAATGAAAATATAAAATATTTTTAACATGGTACAATTAAATAAATTCTTTCAAAATAATAATATTAGAGTTTTTCTTTTTTTGAAACATATATGATTATTTTTAAACTAATTAAGGATTTTTTTTATTTAAATATAATTATCATTATAATAAAATAATATTCATAAAATTTATTTAATTATCTAATTCTACATTTAAAAAATTGTTTTTTTTTGGAAATTTTCCAAATTAGTTTTCTTTTTGATGATTAGGGAAATATTATAAACTATGGTATTGAACATTATATGATAAATACATGAATTTTGAGTCACAAATGATTTTGAAACAAATTAGATAAAAGAAACATTCAACATTTAATACATGTTGTAGTAATAATCAATACTATATATAGTATTTATGACAAATAATAAACATATGACTATAATATTCAGAAACACCACTCTCCTCTCCTTTTATATACCCACCCTCACAACCTCTTCTCCTCACAACTGTTTTTCCTTGGAACATTTGCAATTTCATCCAAACAGTATAATTAATTATTTCCCCATTCCATAGAAACCTTTATTATCTAAAATTACAATCCCAATGTTCCTTATGGAATAATTAATGGGACAATATTTGATCTGTAATATTCTATAATCTTCTTATTGTAATTTTTTTATTCTTTTTCCTTATCCTTTCCACCTTCATAAAACTAAACATAATTAATTTATTATTATTAATTTTTTTTAGAATTTTATTTTATAATGGAATGTCAACTTATATGGTCCCTTATTTACATTCTAAAATGAAAACCCTATTTTATAATATTTTTAGTTACCCTCCACCATGAACAACATACTAGGTTTCTATACAATTCCATAAAGTATTGTCATAAAAAATATTCTAAAATGAGATGATAAATATTATAATATAAGTCATTTATGTTATTTACTGTTTTATTCATCATATTATTAAATAAAATTAATCTTATATGTGATGGTCTATAAAACAACGTAAATGAACATCCCCTATAATCCTGATGTTTTTATTAAAATAATAATCTATATTTCATAACAATAATAAATTTTTGGGACAATATAAATATATAAAATTACATTAATATTATTTCATTTCACTTTTGGATTCATATATCCATTTTATAATAACTTTAATAATTATCCAAAGGTTGTTCATCATTTTAACCATTTAACGAAAGGTCTTGGAAAAGAAAACTTAGGATACAAATCTCATTGAAATTATTAAAAATTGACATAATAAATTTGTAATATATCAAATATTTATTTCAAATGTTATTATTTTAGTAATTGATATCTTTAGTATGATTATTTGATATGTTATGTTTAGTTTGGGAATAGATTTATACATGTCGTAAGGGATCAATATAAACCCTATTTTTTCATTGGGTTATGATCATTATCTCTCTTACTCGAGTTCCCTATATGAAAAAATGTTATTTAATGGTACTAAATTTTATATTTATGTATCTGACATATATACCAAACTAATTATCCCTTCTTTTGATTGGTTAATACATTGATTATATTCTTTTCTCCAATATATACTATATTAGATCACTTTGGGATATTATCTGTGGAAAGATTATGCAACCCATTTCATGCCATGGGTGATTCCTATATTAGTGACTTATGATTGATTTTCAATTGGACAATGAATAATTTATGTATTAGGATGGGGGCACCCGGATAGTTCTTCAATGAATTATGTAACGTTTTTGCCTCGTGATATGTTATGTATGGGATTCATGAGTGAATATAATCCATGAATGAAATATTTTCCCATGTGATGTGGTCTCAGTATCTAGCTTTGGTTTTTTAAGTCATTTTATATGTATCTTTAAAATTCATATGTTTTCATGATCTTACGATTCCATTATATTTATGTTATACATCCATATAATTAATCTAGAGACCTATCTTTTATGTTATCATATTATTCCATCTTGATCATGTGATATTCTATATTTACATGTTTACTTCCTTACTATGTTTTGAAGCTAACCCATTTATTTTATTTCATCTAAATGATAACCTATTTTTAGGAGTTCTATGCGATTTATAATCTCATTATGGTGAAAAAATAAAGATGTTGTCATTCTCTTTCATGTGGAAGTTTTATGTACCTATTTTTTCAACACACATGGGCTCCCAATCCATTAGAAGTATCTAATTTATATTTAGGCTAAAATCCATGTAATAATATATATAAATGGATTGGGTCACTATAGATAGTATTTTAGGATTGTCGAGTTATTTTTTTACTATTATTAGGAAACTTATGTGGGAACCCAAGGAATATTTATATATATAGTAAAACATACTATAATTTGGGTTAATATTAAAGAGAGTGATTTCCATTAAATTTAATCCTTGTCAGGATTCTATAAGTGGATGGGCCTCTAAAAAGTTGTACCATGGGATAATTACCCCGAAAATATTTAATTTGGAATAAACTCAATCATCTCATGGTGCGTGATAATGAGTCCTTTCTACAAACCATGATCAACAGTTGTGACGGATATTATTTAGAATATTCACAATATCATAATGAACCTTTCTAAATAAATTTCATAGATTATATAGTTCAAATTTATAATAGGAAAATTACTATGGTTACCCTATATTAGCACGTGCAGACCCATAAGATGGGATATATTTTTTATTGAATATTTATCCATTATATATTGACAATTTTACTTTAATATGATAATAAAATAACTTGTTATTATACCAATCATCCATTAATAAAAATAATTTAAGGAAATAGGAGGAACTTCTCCCACAACAAACATGATATGCAAATGAATGATTGCTGAAATGAAGTGGAAGCCCTTTTTGGTGCTAGAGATGAAAACATCATGGAAGTACTGGATCATTTGACTCATGTTATGAATAAAAACTAAAATCATTTTTAACAACATCCTTATCCTAATAATGAGAATATTTTTGTATAGTCATTATTTTAGAAATGGCCTCCCTAATTAAGTGTATATTCAGATCCCCTATTCACATAATAATGTATTAAAATTATTGATACTAAATTATCTATCCTCCAATACTTAAAATATGTGAAGTTCATTAAGGAAATATATCTTATTAAAGGGGAAGTTAATTAGTGGTGGAAACTGATCATGGACATTAAATCCAAATAGAAAATTATTCCCATATAATGGAAAATATGAATGAATACATTTTCCAAAAAATATCCCCAAAATCTCTATCTAAAAATTTAGATGATTTTTACAATACTAATTCAATTAGAATATGAGACCCTTAGGGTATATAGGGAAACATTCAAAGGGATTGTATGATACACCTCTAGTGTTTTAAAAAACACTAAAGTTATGGTGGACTGTTTCAGTAGTGGGATAAAGGGGAGTCTCCAAAAAAGTGTTTGAAGTTTTAGAATTCAACATTTCTAAAGATATTTTATATTGTTCCCAAAAGGATGAAATAGATATCAAACACTCTCAATGAAATCATGGGGATAGATGTAAATTTCATAAAATTTAGTTTACAGAATGAGGATCTAAATATAATTCTCAATGAAGAAAGACAAACCAACTTTCCATTTTTCAAAAATGCAGGAAGATGCATCATAGAATTTTTTTCAATGGGACATGGAAATGATTAATGTGTGGGAAATAGGGACACCAATATAATCATTTTTAATGGATATGAAGAAACATAGTAACTAGATAGAGGTGAATCTGGTTAAGTTATATACCGAGAATGTGATATATTATTTTCAGTAAAATAATGTTAGTCATTATTTCTACCAATTCACTAAGACATGGTATTTTTGAGACAATCAATGACCACAAACTCCAATTAACATTGAGTTAAAAATGAAATGTCTTATAAAAACTATAATTAAGGATCTATAAAATGATGTTTTTATATGTACACTAGTTAATAATTCATGAACAAAAAACATATCTGTCCATTATTGTTCTCTGAATTCTTTTATATTTTTCATTTCTAATAGAACTATTTAAAAACCACAGAAAAACATGGAGCATTATCTATCTATAATTATAGAAAGCAATGAAATTATTTTATGCCAAGTATATAACTACAATATAGTTAAGGTTTTTATATTGAAAAATATATGAAATATTTCCAACATTATTTAATATATTTAGAAACTATATTAGGAATTCATTGAATATTGTTATATAAATCGAACATTATATATAAATATAGGAAGAACACTATTAACATCCTAATTCATCATCCCATTATATGCTTGTGTTGGTAGGTGGATGAATTATCTTTGGAATCATCATCTCTTTTGTAGATATTATTTCATTTGGATAAATCTAGACTAGATTAAATAATTGATGTACATGAGAGAATCAATATTAGAGATTTTTCCATTTTGGTGGACTATACTAAGATATTCCATAATGTGTTAAATGGAATTCCTCCTAACCAAGCAGTTGAGATCCCAAATAATATAATACTAAGATCTCTATCCATATCCATGAGTGCATATAGAATTGATAATACTGAGATATAATTAATAAAGAATTAGTTATAAGAAAATTTTGGAAATGGATTTATAATCCTTTGTTATTTAAATTGGGGTGTTCTAGTCCTCTTTTCCGAGAAGAAGGATAGATCAATGTGTCTCCATATGGATTACCTCCAGATCACCAAAATAATGATATTGAAAAGTTATCTCCTTCTATGTATAGATTCCATGTTCTATCAATTACATAGGTCATGAAATTTCTCTACGTTGGAACATCAGCAATGGTATCACCATTTAATGGTTAAGAATTAAAACAATAACAATTAGTCCTTTTAAAAATGTTATGGATTCATTGTGTTAATATTGATTCCCATAAAACACACTATTTATCTAAAAATAATTATATATTTAATTAATAGATTTAATAGTATTTACCATCGAAGATTTTTTTAGTCCTTAATAATGTAATATTCATACACTCCAAAAGTAAGAAGGATCATGAAGAAAATTGATTTAATATGCTTATTATATTACAAAATGAGAATCTATATGTTTATTACAATAAGTGTGAGTAATGGATGATTGATATATCCTTATTGGGTCATGGTATCCCCAATAAAGGTGTATCTATAGACCCTTCAACGTCAATGGAAGCTAAGGAGTATCACATATTATAATTTTATAATGGTGGTAAATAGTTCCCTTGGACAATGTGGGTATTAAAGAGGATTTGGGATAGATTTCTCAGGATTATTAAAACCAAAAACCAAGATAACTATTAAAGGGTAAATTTTTTTTAGAATGGAGGATTTGAATAAATCATCATGGAATTGAAAAACAGGTTGATCACTACACTGATACTCACACCTCCCAAAAGTTGGTATCTTCTCACGGTATATAGTTATGTATTAAAAATGGTTTGGTTTGTAAAATAATGAATAAATATAAGGTAACATCATATGCCTCAAGGCCTTTGAAATTTAATGATAAGAACTATCCAATTCCAGATTTTCAGTTCGCTATAGTGATAATGGTACAAAAAATATGGTAGAATTATCTCAATAGGTATAAGTGTGACATATATAAGGATCATAAGAACTAGACATTATTATTCCCCTAAAATTAGTTAAAACATCACTTATAAATTAGAAAAATTTTGATCATAAATATTTTTTGGAAATACAGATGAAACTGGAAGCTAATAGAAAATCAAAATCATTGATGATAAAAATTGATGATTTTGGAGTTTTGATATTTGTTTCCGGACTATATAAATCATAAAATCACAAGAATATATGATTTGTTGAATAGTACACATATATCAGACTTTTTAATTTATTTTGGAATATTTATGATGTATTGATATATGTGAGAAAAATAATTGTGGGATAATATGTTAAAAGATATCAAAAAATATTAACCAAAATTTCTTCTATTCTAGTAAGTAAGGGAATGAAAGAAAATGACTAATGGAATGATGTAACCATTACCCATAACAACATGGAATGGAAATAAACCTTCGGATGTTTTACTGAACTATTGAATCTATCAAGTGAAAATAGATCTATAATTTTAATTCCAAATCATCAAATAAAGACATGTCACCTAATTTGAAATTGAGGGGGCTTATCACTTGATCAACTCGTCTGGATTTACATCATAGAAGTGGAAAGGAATCACGGACCACCATTACAGATTATATCCAATCGAGATCACAGATTGATGTGCATACTCAATATAAGAAGTCTGCATGATCTAATAACTTAATTTAACATCAGTACAAATTTTGACTCCCATACTGATGGTCAATCTAAACAAAATCTCCATATACTTGAGGACATGTTGAGATCATTATCAATTTATTAGGAACGATAATGGGATCAGATTCTTCATCATTACATGTGTTCATACAAAAACTATTACGATTAAATAATATAAATGTCCTCATATGAATCCATTTTTGGTAGTAAATGTAGAACACCTACATAGTAGGATGAAGTTGGTGAAATCATGCTACTTAGAGTTGAAATGGTCAAGGAAGGGGTTGAAATGTTCAATATACATAAATATAAATTCAGGTATTTTCCAATTCGATATTAAAGGTATTATTATAATCATCATCCATCCATTGAGTTTCATGTTGGAAATAAGGTATTCCTTAGAATATCTCCATAGAATAAAATCATGAATTATTTTAATAATGGTATGCTATGTAAATGTTTTATTGGTGCATTTTAGATTCTTGATCACTTTAGAGATGTTTACTAGCAAAAATCACTCCCTCCAACCCTATTCCTTGTACGTGAAATATTAAACCTATCCTTTATGGGAAAATATGTATAAAATCCAATGCATGTACTAAATTAAGTGGTTGAACAACTAGGAAGAGATATATCTTATGAGTTGAATATGGTGAAGATCTTCGACCATAATGATAATGATCTACATAATATAAAAAATAACATAATAAATATACTATTTTGATACAATAAGAATGTATAGAAAACCTTATATCTAAATGAATAATTGATGATAAAATGACCTTACTTTTTTCAACTTACTCTCAATAATGAAAATTTTAAGTATAATTTTTTTAACTTAGGATTTATTTGATGATATATATTTTTATCAATTAAAATTCCCACCAAAATATATATTAATTCCATGTATAGTAATATAATATTATATAATTCAACTAAACCACATTATAAAACTAGTAGTGTTTTGTGATAATATTAGGATTATTAACTGTAGAGTATAATAATAGATATAAGAATCGAAAATATTATAAGGGGATAAAAAGAGAAAATAAATAACAAAATTATTAAAATCTTCAATTGTTAAATCCTCAAGAATAATCAAAATCACAAAAAAATATAAGAAATAAAGCAGAGTATTTGTAAGGAAATATGCATCATTTACATGATAATATATATAACATATAGGGAAAATATATGTGAATAGAGAATGAAAAAATAAAATATATTAATAAAAAGTTAAAATCTAATAAATTTGTTACAAATATTCCTTGTTGAAATTTAACTTGACCATTGGAATACTAATCCATCTATTAGGAACAAGAAACATGTCATAAGAGTATGATCATCACTTATAGAGGTTCACAATAAAATTTAGGGTTCTTATAAAATTATAATATGAAATATTTTTATCATAGTAAATGTAACGAAATATTATAGTAATGAAAAACTATGTGTTTATATATATTTTTAAAACATATAATTAAAAATTAAATTTTATTAAAAAATATTATTTTTTTCAAAATTAATAAATTCATAAATGTAGATCATTAATTAATATTATTTACTATTATAATTGAAATATAATCTTATGATACCTCAATAATATTTCAAAGAGTAAAAAAATTTATCATAATATTAAATTATTTATTTGTGAAATAAATGTTTATTTTATTTAAAGATTAACATTCTCATATTTAGGAAATAAGTTTCATAAAATCGATTTCATTTTTGTATTATAAATATTGAATATTTATTAGGGTGAGAATTTTGGTATTTTACAAATGATATTGTTTTTATTAAGAATGGGGAAATATATTAAATTAATGTATTTAACATTATTATTTATATAGATGAATTTTTGAGTCATGAATGATTTATGAACACCTTAGTTAAAACATACATGAACCATATTTGGTATATAGTAACAATAATCGGATCATTTTATAGTCTTGAAGAAAAATAATAAAATAATGATTATAATACTCAAAATCACTAATCTCCCCCTTATAAATACCACCCCAACAACGATTTCTTCTCATAACATTTAAGACATGGAGTTTGAAAAAATTATTCTCAACTTTAACCTCAAATCACTCCCCACACACATAGAGGAATTTTTATTCAAAAATTCTGATCTCAAAGTGACATATAAAGTATTTCATATAACAACAGTCAAGAGGTAATATTATCTAATATTTTATTTATAATTACTTTTTTCTTCAATCATATCATTTCCTTCGTAATAAAATAAGAAATACCAAATTCATTATATTAAATATACTAGAATGGTATTTTGGTAATTAATATTCATCTTTTTACCTCCCTTAATTATATTCTTAAATTAAAATGTTGTTTACAATATGGACTGTTCACCACCCACAATAATAAATAACTTTTTTCCCCTCTACTTATTTTATGGTTGTTCATATAATTGTTTTTATAGTAAATAATGATGGAAATAATTATTATATAACGTATTTAATGTTATTTAATGTATTAAAAATCATTATATTATGTAAAACGATTCTATTTTGAGTCTTTTGGTAAAACAGAATAAATGAACTAGCCATATAAAACTGCCATTTTACTAAAATAATCATCCTTATTTATGAATAATAATGAAATTTTAGAGATAGTTAAATTTATATAAGGACATGATATAATTTAATTTCACTTATGGGTTTGTATTGACTTTTAAAAATAACATCAACAATTATCCACAAGTGATCCAACAATAGATCCATGTAATAACATTTTAAGGAAAATGAAATTAAAAATTATATATCATTGAAATTGTAGTAATTATGCAGAACAATTTTATAATAAATAAAATATAGATGGAAGAATTTATAAATATTGTAAATAATAACATTAATATTATCATTCAGTATATTTTGTAAAATTTTAGAATGAATCCAGACATAAGGTATGAGATCCCACTAAACCGTCTATCTATTTGGTTTTTAACGTTCTACCTCTAACTCACTTTCCCTCTCTCTTAAATTTTTAGGAATGATTATTAATTATTTATATATCTCTCTAACAAATATACCCCAATTCTTATCTCATACTTTGATGGGATAAACTTGACTTATATTTGTTTCTCAAATTTTATCTTTATAAAATCTATTTTGTTTATCATATATACAGAAGTTATTCAACCTATTTCATTACATAAGAAATTCATCTATTTATGATTTATTATTGATTTCCATTATAGAACACTTGTGAATTTATATGTTTTTATGGGTGTTTAAATAATGTGAACCAATGCATTGGGTAGTGTATTTTTCACAAGGGATGTAATCTATGGGATTAGAGAGTAAACCTAATCCTTGGTGGGACTCTATCCTCCATGTGATGTGTTATTAGTAGTTATCCATGACATATTTTGAGGTCATGTTATTCAAATATTCCCAATTCCTAGGTTTACATGATCTTATTATTCAATTTTCTTTACAGAATGCCTCTATATGATTATCTGCGAGTCTTGTATTTTATGTTACCATATTTTTCCTTCTAGATCATATGTTATGTATTATTACCAGGTTAATTCCTTTACTGATATTTATATCTCATCCATTTATTTTAAGTATTCCCCATGTAATATTATAAATTTTTATGATCTCAATTTTATTTTGAATATCATTGAGGATAAACGAATAGAGATGTTTTTATTTATATTCATGTAGAAGTTTTATGAACCTAGATTTATTAAGGAACTAGGTTATCAAATACATTGGTTGTATTTATTTTATATTTATTTTAAAAATTATGAAATAATTTATTTAAAATTCATGGGTCTCTATATGAATCCCATATACAATATTCCTTGGGTTTATGAAAAGAATTGAGAATATATTATACACACAAATGAGAGTTGTCACACTCTATTAAAAACATGTGAAAATAGATATAATAAAGAACAATAGTATAAATATTAGTCTAGATAAAATTAACAATGCCAAATAATGAAATAAATTTCACAGGTACGGAAATAACTTCTAGAAAAACTGATTAATAAAAAACTAAATCCTTTGTAATGACATTTAAGCCCAAAAAATTTATAACCAACTCCACATGATAGTAACATATAGCATGATCAACAACAAACACATGATGTCCCAAAAACATTTATATATACATAATATTTTAATAAAGTTTATACCTAATAGGATCCTCCCGTGAGCATATTATGAAAAAAAATGAAATAAAAATTCCAATAAACAACAAGTGAAACTAACTCATCACCAATGTAGTTATGAAATGTTCCCATACTCACTATTTCTCACTAACCCTATATTTCATAAAATGTATAATATAATATACATTATATATTAATAAGTAACCTCAATACCACTTCCGCATAGTTTGTATACAATTCCTTGGTTCCCCAAGCCTTATTCCATCTCTCTCTAAATGTAATATTTCCTAAAGACACATAGGAAAATTTATAATGACATTAATCTCATGTGTCGACACATCTTATCATCACCACAAATCATGTAACCAATGCATCATATCATTAACATATTTAATTAGAAATAGAGTAGTTTATGGTAGCCACCAGAGCTCGTATATTGTGTATTATACCTCAATCCATCAAATCACAAACACAACAAACCTATAATTACAATTAAGGTACTATATATTGATATACATGTGTGTAAAATAATTGAAATCCATTACAAACATCTACTCATATATATATATATATATGTGGAAAATATAACTACCATTCATATTTTCAAATAAAAATTCCGTGAATGGTTAGTGGGGTAAGAAGAAGGTAGTCTATCATCTATTCCTCCCCAACATGGGTATTGGGGTAACACACACTGAGGTTTCAATTGGTTTCAATCACCACACTGGAATGGGCATGGAAGCACATCAAAAAAAATAACACATTGGATATTTATACATCTCACAACTAGTCTATTGGAGACTATCGTTCCCTAACTAACTCTATAAATCATCTCCTAAAGGCTCACCTTCCATTATAAAAGACTATATATTGAACATGAATATATGAATTTCAAAACTACATTCATTCAAACAAATTATTTATTTTAAACAATTCACTATGACATAAATTCTATCCAATGTACATTCCCTATTGTAAAAATCCATCTAATTTATACGCCCACTCTATATGAACTAATATAGAGTCATTCCCTCCAGCCAAAAAAATGGATCCTAAATTTCCTTAATATTTTTCATATTTTATCTTTCTATCATTACACCAACACTATTTTCTTCATCAAAAAATGATAATCCTAGCTACTATTGGAATGTTCTTGATTTACAGTAAAATATTTATAATCTATAGGAATTGTCTAGATACTATAGGAATTGTCTTGATTTACCTGCATCCTGCCATATCAGATGTAAACATCTATAAAAAATGGGCCCCAAAAATCTTGTATCAACAACCATTATCTATCCATGGATTGTATCATGTTTCATATATATCCTTCATAAGTAAATGGAATATCTCATCCCCAACCATTTATCTTTTTTAAACTATTTGTTCATTAACATATTGAATTTAATGATTTATTTATCATGTGTTACAACCATAAACATCAAAATTAATTACATATAAATTGAATCAATATATTTAATCCTAATTTATATCTTCACTTCCATATCCATCAAAATAGAGGGAAGAACAAATTTGATTAACATAACTCTTTATTAATTATCCTCTATTAATTACCAGCTTCATTGTTATCTAGCCATCAAGAATTCATTTATTTGTTTTAATTTTTCTAAAAAGAATAAAAATATTTATCTTTTTTATCAAATTTCAATAATGAAAACATCTTATGAAATATCATAATCATAGATAGGATTTGTAGGAAATTTATGATGAATATTTTCATGCAAGTGTAATACTTGTGTGATCACTATTTCTAAAACCGTGATTCATTCTTCAATATTTCTTAATAATTATTAATATTAATTTCCATACCACTAAAATAGATAAAGAAGGATATCCTCATGATTTCATATAATATTATAGAAGCAATGAATCCCCTACCTTTGTAGGAAGCATCCAGACACACTGCACAGAAACATGGAAAATAGAATATGTTGTCACTTCTTGGATGACCTAAAGATAATTTATTAAAACCCTTTCATATTTTGAATATAATAGAATAAATAAGGAGAATAAATATACTACATTAAACACTAGATAGTTATATTGAATAATAAACTATATGACAAATGGTTAAATAAACATAATTCAAAAAATAGTGATTCCCACAGATGCAGGCTACTCTTCATGGTCCAACTGTAAGATTTTGGTTAATCCAATATCAATGAATTTAATAATATGGTATAATTATGGTCAGATCATCATTTTATAGTAAAATATAAGGGACTATTGATATTTATCTATTATTTAAAAATAATTAATCATTATTTCTTATCTCATTCAATTCACGATGAAAGAGCTACATTAAATTCTTTGGTTCATTAAAAAACAAAGTATATAAATATCCACTATGAAATGGTCCTTCATTTTCCTCATTTAACTATTTAAAAAATATTTATCATAAAAGTTATTATCTATTGCATTATGTGAAATACTAGATATTTTGAAAAACATGACCATTAAACCAACATACTACAATGAGACTAATAAGCTACCATCCGACCAACTAACTACATTGATCCCACCAAAAACTGGGTTACCAACATGCTACTATAATCCCACAGACTACCGTGATCCATCCAAGTTATATAAGACAATACTAATATATTGATAACAATATAATTCCATGATACTAATGGAAATTGAAATCATACATTCTACCATTAGACTAACTAATTACCATAATCCCACAAACTACTATGATCAAACCTGCTCTCATGAGACCAACCTATTATTCTAAGACTAACCATATAACATGATCCTACCTCATACAATGATACCGAACTTCTAATAAGATCCAAAAAAATACTATTATCCTAAATACTACAATGGGACCAAACTACTACTTTGAGGAAAACATTACCAAACCAGATAACACTATAGAAAGAATACACCATGAACACATTTACTCTACATGATCTAGGAAAAATAAATTAGAAGGATTTAGGAACCTGGTAATTACATATCAACGAGTCTCCAGGGAAAAAACATTCAGGGAGATATTACTCCATAAAATATAGAACTCAATGATCATACCTAGATCTACCAAGAATTTGGCATGACTTATCCATATAGGGAACAATTCAAAACCATATAGAAAAATTAAAGTGATATAATATACAATCTTACAGTCTATAATATAAAATAAATAAAAATGAATATATAGTGAATTTAATATAATAGATTTGATATAGATGAAATTTAAATAACCATAATTAGATGAATGCCATATTGTGTAACGTCCCGACCCGGCTCACCCCTAAACCGGTGGCCGGACCGGTCACGACCTGACATTAAGCACATCTCCCCTTACACCAGATACGGTCAACTAGATGCGATGGTCTAAGGATAGTTAGTGGGGAGACTATACCATCTTTTTAGTGTTCAAAAATAGACAAAGGCAACAAATAGCATAAATGGTATAATAAATGATAAAGCACCATAAACTGTATTTTATAAATATTGTACAAAATAAATTTCCAATGCCAAATTGTACAGCAGATGCATGCATGACATGCTAATGAAACAGAATAAAAACAGCGAACATAATAGCATGTTTTACATTCCAATACAAAAATAATTAATTAATTACTCAAATCCCCCAGGGCGGTCTCCTCGAGCATCACAAGCATATGCTCGGTCCTCTACTCCTATCTCCCAAGTAAATGGAAACAGTATAATCCAGCAACCAAATATAATCTACTCAGGTACCTAGTGCAATGGCAGCCCATGTAGGGTGTGAGATTTAAATATCAGTAGGTATGGACCACCAGTGTCTACCCCAATTAGAGATATTTAATAAATATTTTAAAAAACATGAAGGCATGCATAAATATAGTGAAAAATACAATGTAACTATATACCCAAGTACCTTCTTCAGCCCTCAGCTGGTGTCTGAACCTTCATTACTCATTTGTCATGCCCACTCATAAAATATTACATAATCATTTTTCATTTATCAATTTTTGAAATCTTATTATTAAAGTATTTAGATTTTTCCTATAGCCAACATCCCCCATATAATTCACTCCCCATAGATGTCTCTAAGGACCATTTATGTTCTCAAAGTAAAGACCAGATCCAAGATTGTGCTTTGGCTTGGATAACGCGTCATAAGTTATTCAATTAAATATTTCATATACTAAGTCTGAGCACATCCATTATAATAGAGATTCATTCCTGGGACCGTCTAGAAATAGTGATTCCACCAATTCATAAATATTTTTGAACCCTTTCTCATAACCAAAACACAAAATCATTATGTCACAAATGCTTTTATTTCCCATAACTTCATTTTATGCACGAACAATTGGACCCACAGTAAAATGTTAATTAATGGGTGTAGAACATCATATCTAGCACCCTCGTGAGTATTCAGAGCATCGGTCCATGTCTCACAACCCATGGTTATTTGGAGCATCAGTCCTTTTCCCATAAATAAAATTCGCTTGCAAGATAGATGTATAACTCCATGCCTAGCACCCCGTGAGTATTTGGAGAATTAGTCTTTGTCTCACAAACCATTAATCAAACATACATATTCATCTATCATTGTGGTTAAACACCATTTATAACCCCTTGTGATTATTTGGAGCCTCATTCCTTGTCTCACAACCCATTTACCAATCATACATATATATTTGTCGTTGGTGTTGAATACCATGTATAAAACCACAAAACCAATCTGTAAATTAATTCAACCACTATTTAACAAAAAAATCTATCTTCAGATAAGTCAACACTTAATTAACAAAATTACTTAACAAGTCTGAACTCGTCCACTCAAACAGTGATTCACCCAGGTCATTAACAATCTATAATCACTCAATAATCATCACAAAACATTCATAACAAATCCAATATATTTATAAACCATCTCACAAAACATTTCATATTTTCAAACAACTCTATCCAAGGAAACATGAGGCATGTAAGACTAATATGCATCAAAAGTACTCTTAGCTAGCAATCATAACAAACAATCAATTCACAATCATAATTTAATGCCTGAAAATTAATTAATTAATTAATTAATTAATTAAATCTCATATCTTTAACCAATAATAAAGTAGTTAACCATTTACCATTTAACATGTAATAATTAATCCATCCATTAATTATTACATGTTTCCAATTTATATACTGAACATGTCAAATATTCAATATTCTTAGTAATCAGTAAAAGCCACAATTTCAATCCAACTGATGACTTGATAATTAATTCTACCATCAATTAACCTATTACTCATTCTTACCATTCAAATCATTCAAATGTTTAATCACATCGCTTTATCAATGTTTGTAACCAATGCGTAAAATCAACACATGTTCATGTCATGATTTATCTCATATGGGAGTCATTATTTTAAAATATCATAAGTTCCATGCATCGACATATCAAAATCATGGAAACTCACATTCTCAGTTTATCAAAATGATCAAAAATTCCCATATAATGTGTCAATGATTTGGGACACTACCTTGGGGTTTTGACGAAAACCACAATCAATGAAGAACACTTAAGAGAAATGGGTTGATTCTTCAAGAACACGGCTTAGATCACTTCTCCTAGAAAGACCAAGACCAAAACTCATTATTCTTGTCATACACACACGTAGATTTACTCATAATGGGCATAGATCTAAGAAACTGATAGAAGGAGTTGTAGATCTAAGTAGATCTGAGAAACCAAACAAGAACCAAGAAGAACATCTACCTACCTCAATAATTTAGCTTTGATTCGCCAAGAGAAGTCTTCAGATCAGCTCCAAAATTCTTGGGAGAGGTTCTCCTACCTTCAAGGGAGGGTGATCCCGAGTTATGGCCACATAGGAGGGAAAACAATCCATCTAGGGGGAAAACATATGAGATCCAGTTTTTTATGATCTCACATAAGTTTCTGCATGGTTTGCTCACACGATTAAGAAAATTGTGCACTAACCGTGTGTTAGCTATTGCCTCGGAAAACACTCCATGCACAATTAGGCCATATAGTTATACAAATAGTGCTCTAACTGTGCATTATCCACTTCCTCAAAACATCAACTATGCATGGTTTGGTTGCACTGTTAGAAAAATCGTGTGCCACCCGTACGACTTCCCCTTTTCCTCAAAACATCCATTATATTTCGAAAAATGACATCTTTAGGTGTTCCACACTCAACATGAAATCTTAGAGCTCAGTTTAAAAATAACAACTTGATGATAAACTCAAAAGAATAATTTTTTAAAAACACTCGTGTTTTAACCCAGTTCCAACCCTCTGGATTTTACATTATACTCACCTTACGAAAATCATCTCAACCTCGAGAAGCCATCAGAGACCACTAATAAAACAACCAACCTACCAAGGTCATTTAATCTTGTAATAAGTGACGTGGTGCATTTTCAACAGAAAACACACCTTTAACACATCACAATCCTTGTGGAAAATCCCTTACAACTAGATCTAACGATTAATCTAAAGCATAAACATAGAAACAGAGCTTATATCTAAGGACATTATAATGACCTTTTCAATATAAAAGGTTGTATCTCGATCAATCAACAGAACATGTTTCAAATTCTTCCATTGAATGGTGTCACAGATCGAAAAGCCAAATTCACCCTTTATTTGACGCTGTTTCCAGAAGAGCACACTAAGAGAAAACCTAGGTCAGGTAGAATATCAGTCAAACCATTACCAGAACACTCTGTTATAAATGCTCAGCATCACCTCGCAACACAATCATTGAGAACAAAGTGGCAATACCCACCAAAGGATTTCCCAAGATGACTCAAGAAAAGATCAGCCGCTTACTAGCGTGCTAGATTAACAACAATATCAGTGTTTCTCTACACCCGGTTCTTTCGAAAACCATTCCATGTATTGATAAGAAATCGATTCCTTAATTCTTAAGTCACACTATATAGAGTTGACATGAGACCATACTCAACAGTAAAAAAAACTTATTATGCTGTCTTATTTCCTCATATGACCATTTTCCTGGATGACGCTATAACTAGTCATTAATTACTAATAAATAGTGGTCAAACAACCAACTAAGCAACCGACCATGCCCGAGGCAGGTCTAACCATATGAAAAAGAGCATTTCTATATTCTCTAGCCCATAAAAATGTCAAGAAACACATCACCACCCGTTCGAACAAGGGTGTCCTTGGAAACTAGAACTCCTACCTGGGACAACGACACCCAACAACACAAAAAGGGTGAGAAAACCCATAGCACTAGCAAGGCATTTACGTTTTGAGGGCGCTACTGATTACAGGTTATCCCCTTATGAAGAATCAATGTCAACCCTAAACCGGGTCATGTAAAACAAGTCACTATACTCAAAAGCCGAACATAAGGCCATTGCTAAGTAGAATAACTCCTACGGAATGTACTCACGCAACCATTCCAAGGAAACTCAAGAGAAGTCTGAACTTCCATTTACGTGAGGGTTTTAAACAGTGGACACCACAATAGTTTCAATTTCCAAGCCTCTTATATTTAACCAATTTTAATCTTTAATCATCAAAGATTTAATCAAAACATCAAAGAACCATTTTCAAAACATCCCAAGGGGAAAATAGTGCGGTCTCTCAAAACTCCCCTTTTGAAACATTTACATTTGTTAACAGACCATCATTTTCAAGAAATTTATCAAAATAAATTTCTTTTAAGATGATAAGGCGACCTACGAATATCTCATTTTAACAAACCTAGATATTCAATAAAACAACCCAATAGAAAAGGCACCAGTATTAAAATTCCAAACACCCTAACATGTCATCCCATAAAAACACTCCCCATATAACCGATATGGGTCCAGTTGAATTTTGTATGCTAGCCATTTAATTTCATATCAAAATTAAACATAATTCACATTTATAAGCATTTCACAAGTCATCAAGTCATCACATTTAATATGATCCGTCATTTCCAAATTCATGAAGCGCCCATACACTCCACAGATTGAAAATTGGCTCTCATTAATCGATACCAATGTCAATTCAGAAATTAACATGATCAACCTAATGGTCCAAATTATATGGGTGACCACCTACCAATCAATAAGGCACCCATACACCTTATCGCTGGATTTTACCTCCCATTTAACACAATCAATTTTTATTTCATTTTTTATCTTTAGCACCACTTTCACATATCCAAAACATCTCTAACATGTTAACATAAGAAATAACAAAACAACATGACACAACAAAAAAGCATGGAACAAAAAAAACTTGATAATAACTGAGGTAGTTTGGAATATAATCATTCAAGCATGTTAAATCTATCAATGAAATATGCTATCTAGAGTGGCATGCTAAATCAGATCAAACATGGCATTAGACCCAAGGAACACCATCCAAATTAGCAAGCACCCTACTAATGCAACTACATGGCCTGTTATATGCATTACATGTGAATTTCTATGTGCCTAAGATTATTCATGTATGAAACATCCTTTCCATATCTAGATATGAAAATAATTCTTTTTAAAATTCTAAAAATCAATAAAAAATGGAAAATACACCAGCCACTCAAGATGATTTCATAACAACTGTAACCTCTAAAAGTAAAAACATCAATTCCCATCCCTGTCCACATGGTCATTTCCCGTACATGAGGTGATCATTCCCAAGAAAGGCTATTAACCCATGTGCTAACACATTCGAAGACAATTATCTACCAACCCCAAAATAGTAAGACATGGGTACATAAAGGAATCTTAAACCTCTAATACCACAATGTAACGTCCCGGCCCATCTCACCCTTGAACCAGTGGCCAGACCGTTCACCACATGACCTCAAGTTCGTCTACCCTTATGCCAGAGGCTGCAGACTAGTAGTGAGGGTCTAAGGATAGTCAATGAGGAGACTATACCCTCTTTTTAGTGTTGAAAAATAGAAAAAAGACATTAAATATCCGAAATGGTATAATAAATGTCAATGTTGTGAAAACCAGATTTTATAAATCTTGTACAAAACAAATGGCCAACGCCAAAATGTACAGCATATGCATGCATGACATGCTAATGATACAAAATAGAAAATAGTGAAAATAACAACATGCATTACATTCCATACAGAAATAAATAATTAACGACTCAAATCCCCAAGGGATGTCTCCACGAGAATCCTAAGCCTCCTCTCGGTCCTCTACTCCTATCTCCCAAGTATATGCAAACAACGTAAACCTACCAAAAAAATATAATCTACACGAGTACCCAGTGCAATGGCGGCCCGAGTAGGGTGTGAGATATAAATCTCAGAAGGTCGGGACCACCAGTGTCTACCCCAATTCCAGACATTTAATAAATAATTTAAAACCTGTGAAGGCATGAATAAATAAAGTGAGCTGTACAATGTTATTATATACCCAAGTACCTGCTTCAGCCATCAGATGGGGTATAAACCTACATTATTCATTTATCATGCCTACTAAAAAATAATTACATAATCATTTTTCATTTATCAATTACTCAAATATGTTTATGAAAGTCTTGATATTCGTCCTACTCCTGAAATCCCTTATATAAGTCACTCCACACAGATGTCTCTAAGGACCATCTAAGTACTCAAAGTAAATATTAGATCCAAGATCGTTCATTGGATTGGATAACTCATCATAAGTTATTCAATTAAATCTTTCATATACTATGTCTGAGCCCATACACTAAAATAATGATTCGTTCCTGGGTCCGTCCACTAATAGTGATTCACCGAATTCATAAATAAGTCTGAACCCTTTCGCATATTCAAATCACAAAATCATTATGTCACAAATTAATTTATTTCCCATCACTTCATTTCATGCACGAACTATTGGAACCACATTCCAATGTTAAATAATTGGTGTAGAACATCATGTCTAGCACCCTCGAGAGTATTCAGAGCGTTAGTCCATGTCTCAGAACCCATGGGTATTTGGAGCACCAGTCCCTGTCCCATAAAAGAAAATTCACTTGCAAGATGGATGTAGAACGCCATTTCGAGCACACCATGAGTATTTGGAGCATCATTCCATGTCTCACAACCCATTTATCAAACATACATATACATCTATCATTGGGGTCAAATGCCATTTCCAACCCCCTGTGAGTATTTGGAGCCATAGTACTTGTCTCACAACCCATTTACCAATCATACATATATATTTATCGTTGGTGTAGAATACCATGTCTAACACCAAAAAACCAATCCGTTAAATAATTCAAAAACTAATTTACAACACAAATTTCTCTTTAGAGAATTCAACAGTTTATTTACCAAATTCGTTAACAAGTCTGAACTCGTCCACTCAAACAATGATTCGCCAAGGACTTTAACAATTTACATGCACCCCATAGTCATCACAAAACATGATGAACAAAGGCAAGATATTTAGCAACCATCTCACACAACATTTAATATTTTCAAACAACACCCTCCAAGGCAACTTAAGGAATGGAAGACTAATATGCATCCAAAGTACTCATGGATTGAAATCGTAACAAACAGTCAATTCACAATCTTAATTTAATGCATGGACATTTATTAATTCAGTAATTAATTATTTAAATATCATGTCTTTAACTAATAATCAATTTTTTAACCATTTACCATCTAATATGTAATAATTATTCCATCCAGTAATTATTACATGTTTCCAATTTATATATCGAACATGTCAAATTTTCAATATTCCCAACAATCAGTAAAAGCCATAAATTCATTCCAACTCATGACTTGATAGTAATTTATATCATTATTTAACACATTACTCATTCTTCCCATCCAAATCATTCAACTATTTAATCATATCACTTAAACTATGTTACTAATGCATGCTTAAAATCAACACATGTTCAAGTCCTCATTTATCTCATATGGGCGGCATTATTTAATAAAATCTTAAGTGCCAAGCATTGAAATATCATAGTCAAGGAAACTCACATTCTCAATTTATTAGAAGGAGCACAAATTCTCATATAATGTGCTAATGATTTGGGACCCTACCTTGTGGTTTTGACAAAAACCAAAACGAACGAAGAACACTCATGAGAAACGGGTTGATTCTTCAACAAACTGCCTGAGATCACTTCTCCTAGAAAATAAAAGACCAAATCTCATCTTACTTTTCATCCACACAATTATATTTACTAATAACTTGCATAGATCTAACAAATTGAGAGAAGAGGAGATGTAGATCTACGTAGATCTGAGAAACTGAACAACAACGAAGAAGAATGTCTACCTACCTCAATAATTAGGCTTCAATTCACTAATAGAACCCATTGGATCACCTCCAAAACACTTGGGAGAGGTTGTCCAACCTTCAAAGGAGGGTGATCTCGAGTTATGGCAGCATAAGAGGAAAAACGAGCCATCTAGGGGCAAAAATGTGTGAGATCATCCCTTTTAGGATCTCACATAAGATCCCACATGGTTTTCTCACACAGTTAGGCAAATCGTGCATCAGCGACTACATCAGAAAACACTCCCCGTATAGTTAGGTTGCATAGTTATAAAATTGTGTGCTAACTGTTCCTTAGCCACTGCCTCAAAACATCAACTACACACGGTTTGGCCACAATGTTAGGAAAACCGTGCACTGCCCGTGTGACTTCCCCTTTGCCTCAAATCTTCTATCATAGTTCAAAAAATGACATCTTTAGGTGTTCGAAATTCAGAATAAAATACCAGAGCTCAGTTAAAAAATAAATACCTAATGATAAACCAAAAAAAAATTTAAAGATTTTTTAACCCAGTTCAAACACTCTGGATTTTATATATTGAATGGTCACTTCCACCATTACATGTGTGGTATAAAGGAAAATATAGTAAAACATCAACTATGCCAACATATAACAAATATCCTGTAACATCCCCAAATGATAAAGGGTTAAATGACTAAATGATATGACTCATGTCAACATGGTGCACCTTCCTTTTCGAGAGCCTGTCTGATTAGAACTCCACAGTTAATCGTGCTTGGCTTGGAGTAGTGATCAGGATGGGTGACCCTCTGCGAAGTTTCCCAGGGTGTGTGTGAGTGAGGAAAAAGAACACTGGAAAGGAAATGTGTTGGCCTGTGCGGACTGTCATTAGTCAGATGACCCGTTCCGGAATGTGGGTGGACCCTAGGGTGGGCCGCACGTGTCTGTGGGGCAACTGGTGGTACCTGGTGGGCCAGGACCAGACGTCCATGTTAAGGCGGGGTGGTTGTGATGTCACCGGGACCCGGTCGTCCCATTATTGTAATGAACCAAAGATTCATTAATGGAAAATCCCTCTTGATCTAGTTAAATGACTCTTTATGTAAAATGTTTCTAGAAGATGTCAACTTCGTGTTAAGGCGGGGTGGTTGTGCTGTCACCGGGACTCGGTCGTCACATTATTGTAACGACCCAAAGTTTTATTAATGGAAAATCCCTCTTGATCCAGTTAAATGTCTCTTTATGAAAACTGTTTTTATAAGATGTCAACTTATTTCATTTTATGTTAAGAATTTTGACCGTTGTTAATATAGCCGTTGAATAGTGATCACATGATTAGTATAAATATAGGACCTTAACAAATCCAATTTACTCAGACAAAAGAAGCGATGACTTCATCCAGTAGAATTTCCCAATACCTAGCCCATTTGTCGGAGCTCAGAAAAAAGGTGGAATCCTTGGGCTTCGCCCTTGACCAAGCCCAAGCTGAGCTTCACCATGTCAAGCTCGAATGGGACCGTCTATGGGAAAAGTGGAAGTTGATAGACATTACCACTCGAGCGATGTTATCCGAGCCGCCCCAAGAGTCTGTCACCATCGCACACCATACCATTAGGTCTTATGCTGCTGTTTTAAGGGTTTATGTAACAAATAAGTAGTAATATGTTCATGTACATTATTTTTTTATATAATAATGAATATAATTTCTAGTCATTTTTTAAAAATTGTAAATAGTTTTTAAAGTACAAATGGTGTTTTTAGTTATTATTTAATTAAGAAATCTATTTTATTAAATTAACGGATTTTTGAATTAAATAATATTTTAATAAAATAATAATCTTTATATTAAATTAATTTTTTATTAAATATAAATGATCTTATATTTTTATGAATGCAATTAAAAAATTTATTAAGGTTTGAAAGCCATTTTTGTCAAAACCCGTGACTTTTTGATAAATGTCGGTTTTTATTTTAAAAGAGAAAATTAACATATTTAGAAAATTATTTAGATAAAAAAATGTCATTTCTGGAATCAGGATGTCGAAATTAACCAACAGTGAATTTTTCATAATTTTCTGAGACAGTCAAATTTTTGGGTATAAATTAAATACCGTTTAAATATATAATGTGTTTTATGACATCATAATGACTGAATGGTGATATAATAAAATACTATAATCCTTATGTTCAGACAATATAAGTTTATGATTAAAATAAAGTGATTTTGGGTTTGTTTGACTTATTTTTCAAAGCATTAATGGTCCCCTCGAGACTTATTCAACACTTTGCGTTTTTAAATTAATTTCCATGGGAGTGTGACTCACCTCCACATAAGCAACCCTAATATTTTAAGAAGTTAGGACTTGGGCCTTATAAAATATTATTTTCCTCTTCCCTTTCCCAAAAACCATGAGAAAAAACTATTCGATGGTTTGTGGTTTGGATTAATTTAATGTAAGGGGACCCAAACCTAAATAATAAATAATTCTCTCACCTTTCCTATATAAACCCACCCAAGATCCCACTTCCTCCTCACTAAAATCCCTTGGAGTTCGTCCAACCTCTGACCTACTCTCTCTAGAATCCTCCCAAGGTGCCCCAAGATTTCAAGAAGCCTCTCACAAGCCCCTCTCTATCCTTTGGAAGCACACTTCCAAGTAAGGGTTTTTTCGTCCTTTCCCATTTTTGTCAAATTTAATTAAGTTGTATTGCCCTTTTAATTTCAATTATGAAAGTTGGGGTATGGTTTCTCAACTCCACCATACTACCCTATTATTTTTTTATTGATGGGATACCCCTTTCTCTCTCATTAAATTTCTCCAATGTACACCTGTTACTATACTGAAATTCCGAAAGGAACTTCTCTCTCTTCTTTTACATTCAATAAATAATTTTGTATCATGAATATAAATTCCATTACAATTGTTGGGAAATGTATCTATATGACCTCCTTACTGTCCATTACATGTAAATATGATGAGGAACCACTTTCTCTCTCATCAACCATTTTTTATGTATTCTTATGTCACGTCGTTACGCTGCCGAAATCGCAACGATTTTCTAAGACAATGCCATTGTGTAGTGGATACCATGCCTATTTCTCCATAAAGGGTATCCACCTTTATGCACCTTTACATATTGATTACAAAGGTTCATGTATGAATTCCACATTCCTTTATTGTGGAATAAATGTTTATGTTTTATGAATCCATGTTTTATGATCCATGTGGCACACTTATGCATGAAATGAAATGTTTAAGAAGGGTGCGCCCTTATAGCGCTCCAATGAATTGGGTAAAGTATAGTATCATGATACGTCATGTGCAGTGAGTGTTTACTCATTCTAATTCAAGTGCAACGAGGGTTTACTCGTGCTTCATGTGCAATGAGGATTTACTCATGATTTATGTGTAATGAGCCTTGGCTCATGCTAATTCCATGTTAAGTGTTGTTGGCACATTTCCATGTTATGATTATCTTTCTTTATCATGCCTTTATGTTCATGTTTCTTTTATGCTCTATTGATATTTATGTTGTCTAACATGTATTGTACTCCTCATGTTATTCCATGTGTACTCCTTTTCTGGGCTTTATAGCTCACCCTTTCCTTATGCATGTCCTCAGGTTATCACATGCAACGCTAAGTACGAGGGAATGTAGTGGTCATGTAAAAGATGTTTTAAATAAAGATGTTTTATTTCATGTTTTATGTTTTTATGTAATGATCATAAGCCCCAAAGACACTAAACCTCTCAATATTCTTCATTGTATCAAGTGATGTTTTATGTAATAAATCATGTTTATGTTGTAATAAAAAAGCAGGATTGTCATAGTTGGTATCAGAGGAGGAACCCAGCCTTAAGTGTGGTGCACTGCCTGGGTTGAGATGTAGGGCCCACAATGAGGGTTTTGTGCTCTAAAGGGGGGGGGGGTGATTGTAACATCCCCAAATGATAAAGGGTTAAATGACTAGATGATATGACTAATGTCAACAAGGTGCACCTTCCTTTTCGAGAGCCTATCTGATTATAACTCCACAGTTAAGCGTGCCTGGCTTGGAGTAGTGATCGGGATGGGTGACCCTCTGGGAAGTTTCCCAAGGTGTGTATGAGTGAGGACAAAGCACATTGGAAAGGACATGTGTGGGCCTATGGGGACTATCATTAGTTAGATGACTCGTTCAGGAATGTGGGTGGACCTTGGGGTGGGCCCCACGTGTCTGCGGGGCAATTGCTGGTACCTGGTGGGCCAGGACCCGACGACCATGTTAAGGAGGGGTGGTTGTGCTGTCACCGAGACCCGGTTGTCACATTATTATAATGACCCAAAGTATCATTAATGGAAAATCTCTTTTGATCCAGTTAAATGTCTCTTTATGAAAAATGTTTTTATAAGATGTCAACTTCTTTGGTTTTATGTTATGAATTGTGACCATTGTTAATATAGTCATTGAACAGTGATCACATGATTAGTATAATTATAGGACATTAACAAATCCAATTTACTCAGACAAAAGAAGTGATGACCTCATCTAGTAGAATTGCCCCATACGAAGCCCATTTGTCGGATCTCAGAAAATAGGTGGCATCCTTGGGCTTCACCCTTGACCAAGCGCAAACTGAGCTTCACCATGTTAATTAAAATTTATATTAAGGTTTGAAATCCATTTTTTTCAAAACCCGTGAATTTTCGATAAAGGTCAGTTTTTATTTTAAAAGTTATAATTAACATATTTAGAAAATTATTTAGATAAAATAAATGTTATTTCTGGAATTAGGATGTCGAAATTATCCAACGGTTAATTTTTCATAATTATCTGAGACAGTCAAAGTTTTGGGTAAAAATTAAATACCGTTTAAATATATAATGTGTTTATGACATCATAATGACCCAATGGTGTTATAATAAAATAGTATAATGCTTATGCTCGGCATATATATGTTTTATCATTAAAATAAAGTGATTTTGGGTTTGTTTGAATTATTTTCCAAAGCATTAATGGACCCCTCGAGACTTATTCAACACTTTCCCTTTTTAAATTAATTTCCATGGGAGTGTGACTCACCTCCACATAAGCAACCCTAATATTTTAAGACGTTCGGACTTGGGCCTTATAAAATATTGTTTTCCTCTTCCCTTTGCCAAAAACCATGGGAAAAAACTATGGTATGGTTTGTGGTTTGGATTAATTTAATGTAAGGGGACCCAAACCTAAATAATAAAGAACTCCCTCACCTTTCCTATATAAACCCACCCAAGATCCAACTTCCTCCTCACTAATATCTCTTGGAGTTCGTCCAACCTCTGCCCTGCTCTCTCTAGAATCCTCTCAAGGTTCCCCAAGCTCTCAAAAAGCCTCTCACAAGCCTCTCTCTAGCCTTTGGAAGCACACTTCCATGTAAGGGTTTTTTCTTCCTTTCCTATTTTTGTCAATTTTCATTAAGTTGTATTGCCATTTTAAATTCAATTAAGAATGTTGGGGTATGGTTTCGCACCTCACCCATACTGCCCTATTATTTTGTGAGTGATGGGAGACCCCTTTCTCTCACATTAAATTTCTCCCTTGTACACCCGTTACTATGCTGAAATTCCAAAAGGAACTTCTCTCTCTTCTTTTACATTCAATCAATAATTTTGTATCATGAATCTAAAATCCATTCAAATTGTTGGGAAATTTATCTATATGAACTCCTTACTGTCCATTACATGTAAATATGATGAGGAACCAATTTCTCTCTCATCAACCATTTTTTATGTATTCTTATGTCACGCCGTTACGCTGCCAAAATCGCACCGATTTTCTAGGCCAGTGCCATTGTGTAGTGGATACCATGCCCATTTCTCCATCAAGGGTATCCACCTTTATGCACCATTACTTATTGATTACAAAGTTTCATGTATCAATTCCACATTCCTTTATCGTGGAATAAATGTTTATGTTTTATGAATCCATGTTTTATGATCCATGTGGCACACTTATGCATGAAATGAAATGTTTAAGAAGGGTGCACACTTACAGCCCCTCAATTAATTGGGTAAGTATAATATCATGATACGTCATGTTCAATGAGTGTTGACTCATGCTAATTCAAGTGCAACGAGGGTTTACTCGTGCTTCATGTGCAATGAGGATATACTCATGCTTTATGTGTAATGAGCCTTGGCTCATGCTAATTCCATGTTAAGTGTTGTTGGCACATTTCCATGTTATGATTATCTTGCTTTATCATGCCTTTATGTTCATGTTTCTTTTATGCTCTATTGATAATCCTATTTTCTAACAAGTATTGTACTTCTCGTGTTATTCCACGTGTACTCCCTTACTAGGGTTTATAGCTTAACCTTTTCTTATGCATTTCCTCAGGTTATCACATGCAATGCTAAGTACGAGGGAATGTAGTGGTCATGTAAAGGAAGTTTTCAATAAAGATATTGTATTTCATGTTCTATGTTTTTATGTAATGATCCTAAGCCCCAAAGACACTAAACCACTCGATCTTCTTTATTGTATCAAGTGATGTTTTATGTAATAAATCATGTTTAATTTGTAATAAAAAAGCAGGGTTGTCATAGTTGGTATCAGAGGAGGAACCCAGCCTTAAGTGCGGTGCACTGCCTGGGTTGAGATGTAGGGCCCACAACGAGGGTGTTGTGCTCTAAAGGGGGGGTGATTGTAACATCCCCAAATGATAAAGGGTTAAATAACTAAATGATATGACTCATTTCAACAAGGTGCACCTTCCTTTTCGGGAGCCTGTCTGATTATAACTCCACCGTTAAGTGTGCTTGGCATGGAGTAGTGATCAGGATGGGTGACCCTCTAGGAAGTTTCCCAAGGTGTGTGTGAATGAGGAAAAAGCACACTGGAAAGGACATGTGTTGGCCTGTGGGGACTATCATTAGTCAGATGACCCATTCAGGCATGTGGGTGGACCCTGGGGTGGGCCCCACATGTCTGCGTGGCAACTGGTGGTACGTGGTGGGCCAGGACACGACGACCGTGTTAAGGCAGGGTGGCTATGCTCTGACCGAGACCCGGTTGTCACATTATTGTAACGACCCAAAGTATCATTAATGGAAAATCTCTCTTGATCCAGTTAAATGTCTCTTTATGAAAAAATTTTTTATAATATTTCAACTACTTTGGTTTTATGTTAAGAATTTTGACCGTTGTTAATATAGTCGTTGAACAGTGATCACATGATTAGTAAAAATATAGGACCTTAACAAATCCAATTTACTCAGACAAAAGAAGCGATGGCCTCATCCAGAAGAATTTCCACATACGAAGCCCATTTTTCGGATCTCAGAAAAGAGGTGGCATCCTTGGGCTTCGCCCTTGACCAAGCCCAAGCTGAGCTTCACCATGTCATGCTCGAATCGGACCATCTACGGGAAAAGTGGAAGTTGATTGACATTACCACTCGAGCGATGTTATCCGAGCCACCCCAAGAGTCTGTCACCATCGCACACATTACCCTTAGGTCTTATGTGGCTGTTTAAAGGGGTTATGTAACAAATAAGTAGTACTATGTTCATGTAAATTATTTTTTTATATAATAATGAATATAATTTCTAGTCATTTTTTATACATTGTAAATAGTTTATAAAGTACAAATGGTGTTTTTAGTTATTATTTAATTAAGAAATATATTTTATTAAATTAAGGGATTTTTGAAATAAATAATATTTTAATAAAATAATAATAATATTATTAAATTAATTTTTTATTAAATATAAATGATCTTATAATATTATGAATGCAAATAAAATTTTTATTAAGGTTTGAAATCCATTTTTGTCAAAACCCGTGAATTTTCGATAAATGTCGGTTTTTATTTTAAAAGTTAAAATTAACATATTTAGAAAATTATTTAGATAAAATAAATGTTAATTCTGGAATCAGGACATTGAAATTATCCAACGGTGAATTTTTCATAATTTTCTGAGACAATCAAATTTTTGGGTAAAAATTAAATACCGTTTAAATATATAATGTGTTTTATGACATCATAATGACCAATGGTGATGTAATAAAATACTATAATCCTTATGTTAGGCCAATATATGTTTTATCATTAAAATAATGTGATTTTGGGTTTGTTTGACTTATTTTTCAAAGAATTAATGGGCCTCTCAAGACATATTCAACACTTTGCCTTTTTTAATTAATTTCCATGGAAGTGTGACTCACCTCCACATAAGCAACCATAATATTTTAAGAATTTCGGACTTTGGCCTTATAAAATATTGTTTTCCTCTTCCCTTTTCCAAAAACCATGGGAAAAAACTATGGGATGGTTTATGGTTTGGATTAATTTAATGTAAGGGGACCCAAACCTAAATAATAATGAATTCCCTCACCTTTCATATGTAAACCCACCCAAGATCCCACTTCCTCCTCACTAACCTCCCTTGGAGTTCTTCCAACCTCTGACCTACTCTCTCTATAATCCTCACAAGGTTCCCCAAGCTCCCAAGAAGCCTCTCACAAGCCTCTCTCTAGCCTTTGGAAGCACACTTCCATGTAAGGGTTTTTTCTTCCTTTCTCATTTTTGACAATTTTCATTAAGTTGTATTTCCATTTTAATTTCAATTATGAAGGTTGGAGTATGGTTTAGAACCTCCCCCATACTGTCCTCTTATTGTTTGAATGATGGGAGACCCCTTTCACTCTCATTAAATTCCTCCCATGTACACCCGTTACTATGCCGAAATTCCGAAGGGTACTTCTCTCTCTTCTTTTACATTCAATCAATAATTTTGTATCATGAATCTAAATTCCATTACAATTGTTGGTAAATGTATCTATATGACCTCCTTACTGTTCATTACATCTAAATATGATGAGGAACCCCTTTCTCTCTCATCAACCATTTTTTATGAATTCTTATGTCACGTCGTTACTCTGCCGAAATCGCACCGATTTTCTAAGCCAATGCAATTGTGTAGTGGATACCATGCATATTTCTCCATCAAGGGCATCCACCTTTATGCACCATTACTTATTGATTACAAAGTTTCATGTATGAATTCCACATTCCTTTATCGTGTAATAAATGTTTATGTTTTATGAATCCATGTTTTATGATCTGTGTGGCACACTTATGCTTGAAATGAAATGTTTAAGAAGGGTGTGCCCTTATAGTGCTCTAAAGCATTGGGTAAAGTATAGTATCATGATATGTCATGTGCAATTAGTGTTGACTCATGCTAATTAAAGTGCAACGAGGGTTTACTCGTGCTTCATGTGCAATGAGGATTTACTCATGCTTTTTGTGCAATGAGCCTTGGATCATGCTAATTCCATGTAAAGTGTTGTTGACACATTTCCATGTTATGATTATCATGCTTTATTATGATTTTATGTTCATGTTTCTTTTATGCTCTATTGATATTCCTATTGTCTATCATTTATTGTACTCCTCATGTTATTCCATTTATACTCCCTTACTGTGCTTTATAGCTCACCCTTTTCTTATACATGTCCTCAGGTTATCCCATGCAATGCTAAGTACAAGGGAATGTAGTGGTCATGTAAAGGATTTTTTCAATAAAGATGTTGTATTTCATGTTGTAAGTTTTTATGTAATGATCCTAAGCCCCAAAGACACTAAACCTCTCGATCTTATTTGTTGTATCAGGTGAATTTTTATGTAATAAATCATGTTTAAGATGTAATAAAAAAATCTGGGTTGTCATATATCCTACCAAAAAATACCCCTAAATGACTTAATATATAACAACAAACTATCCATGTCTATGAAAATAAATGTACAAAAAATAACACATAATTTTTTACCCATGTACATCAAATTCTATGTCATGAATAAGGGTACGTATAATGACCCATACTTTACATACATTGATAATACTTCAAAATTGACGAATACTTATTACAACATATAACAAAACCATGAAAGGACCGTATAGGTATAGAGTCTTTAGAAACTGGGAAACATAAACAACTTGTTCATAAAGCATCTACATTGTCTCCCATTTATTTCACCATATCTAGAGTCCCTTTTGGAATATCCTACTTAATAACCTTCTTCTTGGACAGAGGAAAGAAAACATACAAATGGGTGAGCTCAAATGCTCAGTAAGGGTAAACAAAAGAAATATCAATCACATCATTTTCATAAGACCATAACATTTTGGAAATCTTAACCTGAAAAAGAGATCATAATTTTATAACATGGGATAAATCATAGTAGTGAAATGTAATCCCAATAATCATAACCTAAAACATGAAACTTTGTGTCATACACTCATAATCATAGAGAATCATTTATTATTAGGCAAGACTCATTGCCAAGACTATCTTAGCGGACAAAGTCCATTTCTGAACCGAGTTCACTCCTCGTTTTAATCCTGTTTCACTGAACCAGTTTAACCTGTCGTTCCAGCCATGTCTATCTCATGAGATTTGAATCTTTACCCAATTCGTTGGAGGGAGATATAGGTCCCACCGTTCTCATAATGATACCATTCTTATGTGTGCCACAAAATCATAAGCCATACATCATAACAAAACCCATGTAATAAAAATGGGAATCATAAACATCATGCCATCATAACAAAATCCATAAGAGGATATTGTAAAAATAATTCCATCATAACATAATCAAATAAATGTAAAAATAGGGACATAAACAGAACCCTATATTATCTTAGATGGAAAATAATTTTTATAAAACACTTGAACTCCATTCTTGAGGAAAATATCCTTTTCTACTTCAATTTTTTTCCTTTCTAAACATGTCATACAATTTTAAACTAAAATAAGTTGATTAAAAATAAAAATGAAAATATATAAATTAAGCTTCTTGGAAATAATATTTTAAAAATCCATTCATTCCGTATAAGGTAAAAAACAATCTTCTCGTACTTTGGCCAGAAAAGTCAAAAAGCATCTCGTATGAAAAATGACAAAAGATTCCTTTCATATGTTTTACTAAAAACTCACCGAAGGGTAAAATTGTCTTTAAACAATTGTAGGAGGATATAAATAATATTACATATTGAGGAAACATGCATGTGGATGATAAATATGCCCCATTAATTACCTAAGTATAAACAATCTCGGATAAAAATTGAGATTGCGAGATTTTCCCTTACCTTAGGTCTGATTTGCTTCGTAAGTGTCCCAACCTCCTATATAATGATTTATATAATTTCATTGACTTATTACATAATCATACTCATTTTTATGATTTCATATATGGTCATATTCTTAGCTCCTTATTAGTAATATTTCATTGTAACTTGTTATTCAGGTGTTTATTGCTTTTTGTTCTTATGTGTGTTTTGTCAAATAAATTATTATTATTCTTTTTGGGTTATAGATACCTCATTTAAAGAATGGTATTAGTGTAATACATATCATATTTATTCACCCAATTCATTTATGTAATCATTATGAAATTAAAATCATGTAGAACGAGTCGCATCATATCGTGGAGACGATATTCCGTACGTACACATGAGCAATGATATCGTTCCCATGATCATGGAATTGTATTGGAGTGTATGTATACTATTTCAGAATAATTATAACTTTACAATAATCATATATAGTTATTATTTACACCATTATACCCATACAAGTAAGCTGTTAGTGGAAAATAGATTACACCAGGACGTGGAGACGGTATTCTGTACGTAAGCACGCGCAGTGATTTCGTTTTCCGTAGGATGGATAGACTGTGAAATAGGGTTATTTAATACTTATAATAACATATCATTATATGAGTGATATTGATTTTATTACATCATAATGAAACAACTAAATAAGAATAAGTGGAAGAAAAACAACGTTGAAAAAATTGGTAACGGAAATTACCTCTTCTTTGAAGCGCCTCTTTGAGACCTCCTCTTAGGGCACTAAAATTGGTCTTTGAAGAAGACCAGGACCTCTAGGATGTTTCCATTAAAATAGGTAAGAGAATTTGACAGTGGTTGGTAGAGCTTTAAGGCTCAAAGTGGTGTGAGGAAATAGAGGGAGGAGGTGCCCTTTTATAAAGGAGGGGAGGGGCACCTTTGGAAAAACTAAAAATATTATTTTATTATAAAGTCATATTCGGTTTTTTATAGCTCCAAATTGATTTATTTAGAAGATAAGGTAATTATGGGTCGAAATCCTTTCATCCAATAGAATTTATACAAGTTTAGGTATCTATTTTTACCTTATCATTTAGATTTAACTTTAAGTTAAATAATTTTACTTTTATCGTGTCTTCTTGTTTTCTTACACTATAAGGTTAATAAACCTAAAATAACAAGCCAAAAAAACCCCAAGTTGTTTATTATTAATATATATAACCTTAGCTAAGTCATTTTTCCTAACCTTAGTTTTTTAGGAATAAAATAACAATTAATATTATAATATTTGTTTTAAAAACTAATTTATGTCAATTTGGAACTATTTGGTAAATGATTTTTGAGAAAATTATAACAGAACGATTAGTTTGAAAAAAGTTAATTAAATGAATACTAACATGTCATGTTAACAGATAAAATTATTTCAATTCATAAAAAATCTCAAATTAAATTTATTTGGGTGTTTATAACATCAATTATGTCAATATTTCATTAATAATATAATTATTACATTATCATTATGTCATAAATAAATTAAATTATTTAAAGTCTAAAAATTACAAATAAAATACCATTATGTAGGAAATATTTTTATCTTCTTAATGAATATTTATAGTCTAATTTATCATATGTATAACCATATATCAAAAATGAATTGGTAATTAAACATTTATTTTAACTATTTTAACCCTTCTTTAAAAAAATTAATAATAAATGTCCTCATCTAATCCAAGTGGACCTAAAGGGTAATATTTTATCCCTAATGTTATTTTTGGTTGAATTACACTTATCCAATAGAATTAGGACATGTGTTAGGGAAATAATAATATCGTTTTTACCCTTAATTACCCTATTTACATTAAACTGTGGTAAGAAAAACTAAAAAGATACTATTCACCAAAAATTATTTTCATCTCATTGAACCACATTTTACTTACTGACATCAACCGTGTCTCTCGAATTTTTGAAATTCCACTCACAGAAGCGGTAAAATTATTTTTTATGTGAATTTGGAAATTCTCCTAGGAGGTGGGTAAAAGACGGTGAAAAGTTCAATAAAATTTTTATATATCTAAAATTATTATAAAACGGCTCCAATGAACTGAATTGAACTTATATAGGTTTTATGTATCAATTTGGACCTAAAATAAATTTAAATAAAATAAATAATTATTTAAATAAAAAGTCTGTTTTAAAATAGTAACTCAGTGTTTTCCCTATTCATCAAAAATTAAAAGTTTTCAGAAAAATACCAAAACTTTACCCTAGGCTAATTTCGATATTCCGAATCCAAAAATGAATTTCATTTTGAATGATAAAATTTACAAAATTTCTAAAAGTGGTTATTACTATTCATAATGGCTAGTTTTAATAATATTTTAATAGCATGTCGTTGTTTAGTGAAAGTTGTTATTGTGTACAACGCAAGCTATCGAGGAAGGTCGCGGTTGCGTGTAAAGCAAGTCAAGATAGTGTTGTGTGTAGTGAAAGATTCCTTTGATGATTTATATAACATAAAAAAAAATTTCAAATAAAATTCTTTGGTGTTACATGCTACCCCCCTTAAAATACATTTCTCCCTCGAAATTCGTCACTTTGTACCAAATAGATGAGGATAGCTCTCCCTCATCATATCCTCAAGCTCCCATGTAGCTTCTTCTAATTGGTGGTTCCTCCATAAAACATTCACCAAGCCAGTGGTCTTGTTCCATAGGACTTTTTCGCTACGATCCAGAATCTCTATCGGCTGTTCTTCATAAGAAAGATCTTGCTCCAACGGTACAACTTCTAAGCTGAGTACATGTGAAGGATTAGATATGTACTTTCTCATGAGAGATACATGGAACACATTGTGAACTTGAGAGAGATTTGGTGGAAGCGCCAATCGGTTAGCTACCTTCACAACAAGATCCAGTATTTCGAAAGGACCGATATTTCTAGGGCTTATCTTTCCCTTCTTTCCAAATCTCATTACTCTCATCCAAGGAGATATTCGTAAGAACACTTTATCACCCAATTCAAACTCTAGGTATTTTCTTCAGTTCTCGGCATATCTTTTTTGTCGACTCTGAGCAGCTCTTAAGAGTTTTTGAATAGATCGGATCTTTTCTTCCATCTCATCAACAAGATCAGGTCCTAATAGCTATATTTCCCCAACTTCATCCCAGCAAGTTGGAGTCCTGCATTTCTTTCCATAGAGAGCTTCATAAGGAGCCATATGAATACTGGAGTGAAAGATATTATTATAAGAAAATTCCACCAAAGATAGGTGTTGATCTCAACCAACTTTGAAATCCATAGAGTAAGCTCTCAACATATCTTCTATAGTTTGAATCGTCCTCTCAGACTGACCATCTGTCTGAGGATGATAAACAGTGATGAAACACAACTTTTAATCCAGAGTATGGTGAAGACTTCTCCAGAACTTTGAGGTAAACCTCGGATCCCGATCAGATATAATATAAAGTTGTACTCCATGCAATATTACCACTTCCTTCACATATATCCTGGCAAGCTGATCCATAGGGAAATCCTCTCTAATAGTGATGAAGTGTGCCTACTTTGTAAGATGATCAACTATGACCC
Organism: Viscum album; assembly: GCA_963277665.1. Lineage (NCBI taxonomy): Eukaryota > Viridiplantae > Streptophyta > Magnoliopsida > Santalales > Viscaceae > Viscum > Viscum album. The sequence goes on from OY728125.1 coordinate 1,427,272,451, forward strand.
AGATAGCATTATTGCCTTTGGACGTTTTAGGAAATCCGGTGACAAAGTCCATAGTGATGTTTTCCCATTTCTGTTCGAGTATGTGTAATGGTTGTAACATCCCCTTAGACTTCTGTCTCTCAGCATTAACTTGCTGACAAACCAAGCGTCTAGAGACATATTCAGCAACATCTCTTTTCATTCCATCCCACCAGAAGTACTCTTTTAATTCCCTATACTTCTTCGTGCTTCCCGGATGAATAGAGAATGAAGAACTATGAGCCTCATCCAGCAGCTCCTTCTTTAATTCTGGGATGGGAGGAACACAAACCCGATTTCTGAACCTTATTATTCCATCACAATCAAGGTTGAATTTAGGAACATTTCACACCTTATTTTGTAACTCTACATCTTATTTCTATGCCTCTATAATCTTCACATGTATAGATGATTGAACATTCATTTGAGAATGATACGATTTTCCCCTTACATTATAATTCCAAGATCTATCCTTTGTAAATCCATAAATATTGGATCTTTTCTGATCCTCGTCATTGATAAGCTAGCATGGTCTTGTCGACTTAATGCATCTGCCACCTTGTTTTCATTCACAGGTTAGTAATGAATTGAGAGGTCATAATACTTAATCAATTCCAACAATCTCGTTTGGCGCATATTCAGCTCCTTTTGTGTGAATATATACTTTAAACTTTTATGATCAGTATAAATGTCACATATTTCTCCATAAAGATAATGCCTCCAAATATTTAATTCAATGATTACCACAGCTAACTCCAAATCATGAGTTGGGTAATTTTTCTCATGGATTTTTAACTGTCGTGAGGCATAAGCTATCACCATATCGTTTTGCATAAGAACACAACCAAGCCCCTTCTTGGATGCATCACTGTAGATCAAAAACCTTTCTCCACTACAAGGTACTGTGAGCACAAGTGCACTAGATAACCTTCTTTTCAACACCTTGAACTTATCTTCACATTACTCCGTCCAAACAAACTTAACTCCTTTCCAAGTGAACTTTGTGAGTGGATTAGATAATCATGAAAAATCGTTCACAAAACGTCGATAATATCTATCCAAACCAAGAAAACATCGGATCTCATTCACTGTTGTTGGTCTCGACCATCTTTCAATAACCTCTATTTTTGCTGGATCCCCAGATATCCCCTCTTTTGAGATTATGTGACCCAAAAATGAAACTTTTTGAAGACAAAATTCACACTTGGAAAATTTGGCATAAAGCTTCTCCTTTCTCAGGTTCGTCAAAACAATTCTCAAGTGATCTTCATGTTCGTCCTTTCACTTTGAATAGACAAGAATATAATCTATAAAGACTACCACAAACTGATCAATATAGTCTCTAAAAACTCTATTCATCAGATCTATGAAGATAGTAGGGGCATTAGTAAGACCAAATGGCATCACTATAAATTCATAGTGACCATACCTTCTACAGAAAGCAGTATTTGGTATATCCTCCCTTTTCACCCTTAATTGATGATACCCTGAACAAAGATCAATCTTGGAAAATTATTGAGCTCCGCGTAGTTGGTCAAATGAGTCATCAATGCGCGGGAGAGGATATTTGTTCTTCATAGTGATCTTGTTAAGTTATCGATAATCAATACAGAGTCTCATTGATCCATCTTTCTTCTTAACAAACAGAACAGGTGCTCCCCAAGGTGACACACTAGGGCATATGAATCCCTTATCAAGATTCTCTTGGAGTTGCTTCTTCAATTCTTGCAACTCAATTGGGGCCATTCTTTATGGTGTCTTTGAAATAGGTAAAGCACCCGGTATGAGTTTTCTTGAAAACTCAACTTCACGATTTGTTGGAAGACCCGACAATTCCTCCGGAAAGACATCGTCAAACTCCCGTACAATGGGAATATTCTTAATAATGAGTTTCTCACCAACCATTTGAGATAAATAACCTTAATTTAGTGGAATCAAGACCCATAATATGTAAATATTTCCACTGTAAGGTTATCTTCATCCTTGCATCGATAGATGATCATAGATTGATTTGGAATATGAAATGTGATTTCCCTTCTTTGGAAATTGATATGAGATCCATATAGAGAAATCCAATCCATGCCAAGAATCACATCAAATTCTACTATAGGAAGGATCACAAGATTTGCAGGAAGCACTTTCCCACAAACATCAATTGGATAAGAATTAAAAACATTTGATGCGACTGTTGTGCAATTAGGGTTTGTCACACCTAACTGAACATCTAATGGTTGAGGTAATATGGTGATACCCTTAGAAAATTCCTCAGAAATAAAATAGTGGGTGGATCCAGAATCAAATAAATCATTTTCTACTTTAGAGTGGATGGTAAGTGTACCTTTCACCACTTCATTATCGTACTCCACATCACTGATAAAAATTGCATGTGACAATCATTTGTCTTTATCCTTAAGAGTTTTTTGACGTCGATCATCATAAACAACCCTTGGATTAGGGAATTGATTGGCATAATGCCCCATTTCCATGCACTTGTAACATTTAAGTGTTGGAGGTGCACTCTGTGTAGCCTTTTCTTTGATCGCATCACTAGACATCTTCTTCCCATCATTGTGGCATTCAAATGCCCAATGACCTTCCTTCCCACATTTGAATCATTTACTTGTCCCTTTATGAAAACTCCCACCATGTTTCTTTCCACACTTTGACCATAAAGGAAAACTCATCTTCTTTTCAGTGTGCTCATTATATTTTCCTTTGAATTCCATTTTCCTCTTCTTATGAAACCCATATGACTGATGGGTTACTCTAATCTCTATCTCAACCTTGAGAGAACATCGAATGATTTCCTCGTAACTATTAAAGTCCATTATGGATAACTCCCTTCGAGACTTGGTTTTAAGCCACTAAAGAATCGATCGATCTTACTCTCAGGTTGGATAATAATACCAGAAGCGTACCATTCAAGACTTGTTAAATTTTCTTCATAGGTACCAACAGATTCATTATCCTTTTGCTTTAGTTCAAGAAAATCATTCTCCATCTTTGTTCGAAGAATACGAGGGAAGTACTTATTGAAAAATAAGTTCTTGAACTCGTCCCAGTCCATGGACTCAATTTTATCTCTTTGACTCATATTATTAATAAGATTACACCATTGATCTGTATCTCCTTCCAAACAAGAAACTACAAAGATGAATTTATCATGTTCAGAACATTGAAGAACTGAAAATATCTTTTCAGTTGTACTGATCCATTGTTCAGCCACTAATGGATCAGAAGACCCGCTGAATGATGGTGGACGCTGCCTCGTGAAGGATTCAATATAATGTTGCTCCTTCCGTTGCTCATTTGGAAGTACTGCATGATTAATATCTTGAGAAATTTGTATGAGAATGGCTACACGATTTTGCATTCTAGCTCCCATAACGTTTGGTTGCTCATGGGGACAATCATTGCATTGCCCGTCGCATTCCGTATTAACACAGTTCCTTCGGGTTCCAGTCATTGAATAAAACCAAGAATAATAGTGTGAGCAACACTAATTATAATTGGAAAACCACATAATCAAGAATAAAATTTCACACTTAAGGTCTTATCATAGGTTTTTCATGGCAATTTCTAAAACACTAAGATTGTGTTCTATGCTTAGACATATCCTTAGGTTTCTTACTAAGGCTTTCACATCCTAGTTTCCAAAGGTTGACTATACCTTTCCTCTGATACCTACTATAACGACCCATACTTTACATACATTGTTAATACTTCAAAATTGAAGAATACTTATTACAAAATATAACAAATCCATGAAGGTACTGTATAGGTTTAGAGTCTTTAGAAACTGGTAAACATAAACAACTTTTTAAAAAAGCATCTACACTGTCTCCCATTTATTTCATCATATCTAGAGTCCCTTTGAGAATATCCTACTTAATAACCTTCTTCCTGACCTAGGGAATTCAAACATACAAAAGTTTGAGCTCAAATGCTCAGTAAGTGTAAGAAAAAGAAATATCAATCACATCATATTCATAAGAAGATAACATTTTGGAAATCTTAACCTGCAAAAGAGATTATAATTTCATAACATGGGATAAACCATAGTAGTGAAATGTAATCCCAATAATCATAACATAAAACATGAAACTTTGTGGCATACACACATAATTATAGAAAATCATTTCTTATTAGGCAAGACTCATTGACAACACTATCTTAGCGGAAAAAGTCCATTTCGGAACCGAGATCACTCCTCGTTTCAGTCATGTTTCACTGAACCGGTTTAACCTGCCGTTCCAACCATGTCTATCTCATGAGATATAAATATTTACCCAATTCATTGGAGGGAGATATAGGTCCCACACATCTCATAATTATACCATTCTTATGTGTTCCAAAAAATCATAAACTATACATCATAGCATAACCCATGTAATAAAAATGGGAATCTTAAACATCATGTCATCATAACATAATCCATAAAAGGATATTGTAAAAATAATTCCATCATAACATAATCATATAAATGTAAAAATTGGGATATAAACAGAACCCTATATTATCATAGATGGAAAATAATTTTGATAAAACTCTTGAACTCCATTATTGAAGAAAATCTCCTTTCTACTTCAGAAACAATTTTCCAGTCTTAACATGTCATACAATTTTAAACTAAAATAAGTTGATTAAAAATAAACTTGAAAACTTCTTAAGGAATATTCTTGTAAAAAATGTTTTAAAAATCCATTCATGTCGTATAAGTTAAAAAAACATTCTTCCCGTACTTTGGCCGGAAAAGTCAAAAAGTACCTCGTACGAAAAACGACAAAATATTCCTTTCATATCTTTTACTAAAAACTCACCGATGGGTAAAATTGGATTTAAAAAATTGTAGGAGGATATAAATAATATTACATATTGTGGAAAGATGGATGTGGATGATAAATATGCCCCAGTAATTACCTAAATATAAACAATCTCGGATAAAAATTGAGATTGCGAGATTTTTCCTTACCTTAGGTTTGATTTGCTTCGTAAGTGTCTGAACCTTCTGTATAATGATTTAAATAATGTCATTGAATTATTCCATAGTCATACTCATTTTTATGATATCATATATGGTCATATTTTTAGCTTATTGTTAATATTATTTCATTGTTACTTGTTATTCGGGTGTTTATTGCTTTTTGTTCTTATGTGTGTTTCGTCGAATACATTATTATTCTTCTTTTTAGGTTATAGATACCTAATTTCCAGAATTTTAATAGTGTAATAAATATCATATTTATTTACTAAATTAATTTATTTAATCATTATGAAATGAAAATCATGTAGAACGAGTCACATCATATCATGGAGACGGTATTCCGTACGTACGCACGGGCGATGATATCATTCCCATGATCATGGAATTGTTTTGGGGTGTATGTATACTATTTCAGAATCAATATCACTTTAAAATAATCATATATAGTTATTATTTACACCATTATACCAATCCATGTAAGGTAGGGGTGGAAAATAGATTACACCACGGAGTGGAGACGGTATTCCCTACGTACGCACGCACAGTGATTTCGTTTTCCGTAGGATGGATAGATGGTGAAATAGAGTTGTTTCATTCTTATAATAACATATCAGAATATGAGTGATACATATGTTATTACTTCATAATGAAACAAATAAATAATATGAAGTGGAAGAAGAAATAAAGTTGAAACAATCGGTAACGGACATTAACTCTTCTTTGAAGCACCTCTTTGAGACCTCCTCTTAGGGCACTAAAATTGGTATTTGAAGAAGACCAGGACGTCTAAGATGTTTATAGGGAAATGGGGAAGATAATAGTTCAGGGGTTGTTTGAGCTTGAAGGCTCAAAGTGGTGTGAGGAAGAGAGGGAGGTGGTGCCCTTTTAGGAAGGAAGAGAGGGGAACCTTTGGAAAAACTAAAAATATTAATTTTTTATAAAGTAATATTCGGTTTTTAATAGCTCCAAATTGATTTATTTAGAAGCTAAGGTGGGTATGGGTCGAAAGAATTTCATCCAATATAATTTATACAAGTCTAGGTATCTATTATAACCATATCATTTTGATTTAACTTTAAGTTAAATAATATTACTTTTACCATGTCGTCTTCTTTTCTTACACTATAAGGTTAATAAACATACTATAACAAGACAAAAGAACCCCAAGTTGTTCATTATTAATATATATAACCTTATATAATTAATTTTGACGAACCTTATATTTTTAGTAATAATATATCAATTAATAATTTAATATTTGTTTTAAAATCTATTTAATGTCAATTTTGACACTATTTGTTAATTGATTTTTGTAAAAATCATCACAGAAAGATCATTTCGAAGAAAGCTAATTAAATAAATAATAAAATGTCATATTAACATATAAAATTATTGGAATTCATAAAAAGTCTAAAATTACATTTATTTGGTTATTTATAACATCAATTATGTCAATATTTCATTAATAATATAATAACTGCATCATCATTGTGTCAGAAATAAATTAAATTATTTAAAGTCTAAAAATTAAAAATAAAATACCATTATGCAGGAAATCGTCTTATATTTCTAATTAATATTTATCGTAGAATTTATCTTATGTATAACCCTATATTAAAAATGATATAGTTATTAAACATTGATTTTAACTACTTTAACACTACTTTAAATAAATTAATAATAAATGTCCTAATCTAATCCAAGTGGACCTAAATGGTAATATTTTATCCCTAATGTTGTTTTTGGTCGAATTACACTTATCCAATATAATTATGACATTTTTTAGGGTAATAATAATATCATTTTTACCCTTAATTACCCTATCTACTTTTAACCGTGGTAAAAAATGTAAAAAGTTACTATTCATCAAAAATTATTTTCATCTCATTGAACAACATTTTACTTACTGAAATCAACCGTGTATCTCGGAGATTTTAAATTCCACTCACAGAAGTGATAAAATTATGTTTTCTGTGAATTTGGAAATTCTCGTAGGAGGTGGGTAAAAGACGGTGAAAAGTTCAATTAAATTTTTATATATCTAAAATTATTATAAAATGACTCCAATTAATTTAATTGAACTTATATAGGTATTATGTATCAATTTTGACCTAAAATAAATTTAAATTAAATAAATAATTATTTAAATAAAAAGTCGGTTTTAAAATAGTAACATAGTGTTTTCACTATTCATGAAAAATTGAATGTTTTCATAAAAATACCAAAATTTCACCCTAGGCTAATTTCGATATTCTGAATCCAAAAATAAAGACCATTTTGAAAGATAAAATTTAAAAATTTTCAAAAAGTGGTTATTACTATTCATAACGGCTAGTTTTAATAAAATTTTAATAGCATATCTTTGTTTTGTGAAACTCGGTATTGCGTACAATGCAACCTATCAAGGAAGGTCGTGGTTGTGTGTAAAGAAAGCCAAGCTAGGGTAGTGTGTAGTGAAATATTCCTTTTATGATTTATATAACATAAAAACAAAATATTTCTCATAAAATTCGTGGGTGTTACAATATGAGTGACTCTAGTGATGTGGTAGGCTTCCATAATTTCCATTATAAACATTTCTAGATCTGGTATATTAAATATATTTTTTTATAAAAATATGAAAATACCATTATATATAAATTTAAATTAATATATATGATTTAGTTATGATAGTTTATAATTAGTTTATTTAAAATTCTATTTTAATGTGACGTTTTGGGCAATAAATGTTTTGTTTTTACATGTATGTTTGAATTATTAATAATGGACCATATACATTAATCATTGATATATCATTTCAAAAATAATAATGAATATATAAATATAATATATATTATTTATATATTCTTTTATGTTGATCTATGTTGGTTGTACATAGAAAATGAAATACATCATTCTGGGATATAGTAGGTCATATATACGAATGAACATTATTTCCATTTTCCTTCTAAAATGAAAGATTGAAATGTAAATAATAAATTTTCACTATATAATCATTTTTATGTCATATATTCACCATATATTCCTTTAAAACATCATTATTACATTCCATATAAAGTATGAATAAATCTCAACGCTTCGCAAGGCAGTAGTCTGTCGTACACTTCAGCGATGTAATCATATTCCTACAAAAAAGGAATGAAAATGGTATACATCATATAAAAACTCAATAAGTATAATAATGCCATATATATCAATTATAAATATTCAATCTATCATTATATCCAATTGTGAGTGGTTCTAATGAAAAAATGAATAGCATCGGTTCACAAGGTGGTAGTTTGTCGTACACATGAATGATGATTTCATGACATATTTTATAGAATATGAGAAATATTTAGGTTATCGGATTAATATAATAACATATAATTATATTAATTATTCATAGGTTATTATATCATTTTTCTTCGACAATAATTTATAGAGGTAGATAAAGAAATAAAATAAATTTCTCGTTTATGAACTTTACCTCATCTTTAGAAAACATCATTTGGATTTGAAAAAAAGGATTCATAGGTTAGATTTTTGAATAAAATAAGGCTTCTTGGTTGATATTATATAATTATGGAAGGGATTTGGGATTTTCTAGGTTGAAACAAATGGTTTAGTATGACTTAAGCAGGGCGGATAATGGGTGTTCTTTTATAATTGTGGTGAGTGGAACAACTGAAAATTTTGAAAAGAAAATGGTAGACATATTTTTTCACATTATAAAATGATAAAAATTGGGACATTATATATCCAAGAAGATATATGGTAAAAAAAATTCCATCTATTAGTTTTTGTAAAAATTTTGGGTAATATTTAAACATTATATGTTTAGTTAACCTCCCTTGTATGCTTATTTTTACCATAACCGCAATAAGTAATTGTCACTAGTGTATACTATTTTTTATTATAATCAATTTAGCTTCCATTATTATAAAATATAATAAATTTTTATTCCAGATATAATTTTTTTTCCAAATTCAATTCATATATGTGTAAAGTATTAAATGGAAACTAATCCCAGAATCCCAATGAGAAAGGGGATTAAAAAATAAATTTTTCCCAAAGTTCAAAATGTGTTTATATATAAATTTATTATAATAAATAAATATATTGATCTTAAATGGACTAATAATTATATAATTTTATTATAGTTACATTTAAAATAATATTAAAAAAATTATAGGTTTTTAAATTTGTTAAATGGACAAACAATTCTTAAAAAAACTAGTATATTTCATTATGAATTCAAACAAATTTCTTTTCTGGAAAAATTTACAAGACAATTGAATGTTTTTTTTACATGTTTACTTGAAAAAATAGGATTAATTATTTAATATAATGTTTTTAATGTTTGGAAAAATCTATTTTAAAATAAGTGTAAAAAATGTGATAAAATAACCTCTTAGATCAATATGGTTTTGGAACATAAAATTTGATGAATCATTTTTGTTGTCTATAAAAACTAATAATATGAATGTAAATAATTTTTTTGAATATATAATATATTAATTTTATTAAAATCATTCACTAAAGTTGAATAGATTAATTTATTGATGAATAATTATTTTTTTCTCATACAAATTGTTTTTCAGAGAATGGATTCCACTATTTTCAAATGTTTTTTATTTTATTTTTTAGTTATTTGGACTCCAAATTATTCATTTTCTATAAAATTGAAAACCATATACTTTCAAAATTTAGTTATTAATATTCATAACATCCATTCTAATAAATATTTTATAACATTCATGTTACATAATAATATTTTAATAGTGTGTCACATTTCTTTTAAACTCAGTGTCCTGTGTAATGAAAGATAAAATCAGTATCATGTGTAACATATGAAAAACTATGTATTTATTGTAATAAAGAATATAAAAAATATTAAATTATTAAGAAAGATAAATATTTCAATAAATCATGGGGTGTTACATTCATATTCTTTATCCCTATCTATCCCATATCCAATCCCCTATATCCATATTGTTCCAACTCTACATCAAATCCCACTCTATATGGTTGTTAGTGTATCTATTTAATAAATTCTGAAACAAATAAAGATATATTGAAAATGTGACTTTGTTGGGTCTTCAAATGCATATATACGGTCAATATTACTTTCAATTAATTAAATCGACTTTGTATTTTTATATATGTGATATGATATAAATTAGTGTTCGATTATTTTTTTCTTATTTTTTAATATATAAATTCTCCTTTCCCATTCATTCCCAAAGCATATAAATAATACATTATGATTGTAAAATAAATCCTTTTAAAAAAGGAAAAACTTAATATGACTAAAATGGGACTAAACCATACTATTTTGATAACTTTAGACCCAATCAACCGATTTTTCCCTCTTACATAACCATTTCGTTTAAGATGGGGTATCGATGAGGCACACTAATCATTTTAATCAATCAAGGTGTACCCTTGGAAGGATTTAGTCAGGTAAATAATTTTCCATAAATTTCACGCATCTTTTTTAATATTTCACTCCTTGGGTTATATCATGTCTCATAGTATGCTCTTCATTTTGTCTTACTTTTATTCATATTATAATTTTTTATAGATATTAATGTTAGAAATATAGTCAATATGATTATTTATTATTGTGTGTTAATATATCTAGAAATGAATTGTTCGTAGAGTACAGTCACATATCTATCCATTAGTAGAGAATAAATAGATTAATTACGATTTTTTTATGAAAAAAATTTGAAAAAATTTCCTTTATGTTGTTGATGGTAATGCGAGAAGAATAATCTTTCCAAATAGCATGGATCATAATATATGAAATGTTGAATGATATTAGGATATTGAGAATGTTATTTCCTCTTGATACTAAAGAAATGGGAATTTATAGAGAGTAAAATGAGTGTAATGTACTTAATTGAGTTTTTGTTTCATGGAAAGAAACATCATAATGTTCGTATTTCTAGTGATGAAGGTTTTATATCATGTTGATATTCTTAAGGTATAGCTTATGAGGTCATTTTATACATTATTATTTAAAAAATTTGATATGATTATGCAATAACGGTAGTGATCAAATCATGGAGTCCTGGGATATAAATTGTGTCATCCCACATTATTGTATCTCAAATCAGTGGTATTATGGTAATATAAAAGCAGAGTAATGAAAATTCATTAACCCAATTGTTATAGCATATATTGGGTAATATATGAAATCGTCGACATACTTTATGTGTTCATTCTCCGATCAATAGTATAATATCATTGTTAATACTTCAATCATTCGAAGAAAAAAAAAAATCATTAGATTCATTTATATATCTCATATTTATTTAAAATATTTGATAATGATTTAAAATACATAATTTCCACTTCAACACTTTTTGGTCAATTATTTATTTTATCATTTTACACTAACAATTACTATTAGTGATTTGGTTATGTGAACTTTTTTACATGTTAACTTTAAATTAAAGATATTTTTATAGAATATATACAACATTAAAATAAAATGGCTTATTGTTGTATGGAGGAAATAAAGTTAAATATTTGAATAGAAAAATGAGTCACTACTTGGGATATCTTGCAATGGATTTATTATTGGATGAATTTTGTAGAATATATTTTTAATCATAACAAAACTATTGAAAATAATAACATTATTAAGTGTAATGGTCATGTTTTCAATAAAATTGGAGGAAAAATATTTGAAATGAAATAAACAAAAGTGAAACAATATAAATATATTAACTACGGTTTTGAAAATATGACCAACATCTATAAATGTAACTCTATAGTGAGGAAGGTTCATTTATATGTAAATTGATACACTTTTTCAATATCAAATTCCAATAGAAACGTTTTTTATGAATGTTTTAGAAAATTGGTTGTTCTAGGGAAATTGAATATAGCTATTGAAAAATATAATATTAACTTATAGAATATCGGTATAACTATAATGATATTACCTCAATATTTTAATACATTATTCGTTGTGATGGATATGAATGATATAAAAACTAAAACATATGTTGATATATAGGATATAGTAGTATATTATTAAATGAGGGTCTATAATGTTGTTTAAATGGTGTAAACAAATTACAAAGATGATTATCTCAGATCAATATACAAACTCGTTGTATATGATTTTTAAACATATATTATTGATTTGATGAATATAATTTCCTTCAATTATATTTAAAAGGGAAATTTTGAAGTCCCAATTAAATTATACAATAGATTATTTTACTTTTAAAATGGATGATCATCTTGATTAAATTTTTTATTAAATGTATGAAATTAGGAAGAATATCAATGAATTCCAAAAATGGATACAAGGATTTATTACTAGTGAAATTATCAAAAAAATGTTTTGAATAAGTAATGATATATACGATTTATTAAAGGAACTTGGGTATGATAATAGTTATTCATTAATATAAGAAAATTAAAATATATAAAATTGTGAAGGATTTAATATTTTTATAATAATGGAATAATAGTATTTAAAAATGAGGTATGAGATTTAAGAAAGAAAATTTTATATGTATTTTATTTATCTAAATATATTTAATATATGATGTAAAAACCATAAAATTAGATTCCGAGAGTCTATGGTAAATTGATTGCATTGGAACTAGATATAAGAAATCAAATCATGATAAATAAAATATTATAATAGTCTTGGAGATCATGATACACGCTTCAATATGACATTTAATCTGAAAATAAAAAATAGATCATAATATCTCTTTTCATAAAATTATTATTACTTCAAGAATAACCTTTCATATATATCATTGAACACTTCCTAGAATATTAGGGAACTGGAAAAAAAAATTTAACATTAAAATTATATTCATAAATAGTGAAATCTGAAAAGTAGAAACTATTCTAGATCAAATAATACATGAATAATATATAATGGAATAAATGGTGACAGCATAATTCCATATATATTATCTTGCATCATTTAATCTATTCGTTGGATTACACAACGATTTGAATAATCAAATCATCCTCAATATATTACTTTATAACCAGATAATGCATAATGTCAAACATCTTAAACATAACATTGAGAAATTATGCCAAGACATCTTACCTAAATGTTTGTTTCTCATGCCAAATATTGTACCTCTATAGTCTCAAAAGACTTAATAATGAATCAAGGGGATATTTAATTCAAATATCCATACAAAAAAATAATTTTTTTTCATTATTCATGTGAATAAAAAATACATCTTAATCAACAAACCATAACAATAAATAATAAAGAGTACCATAAAAATGGGGAAAACATATTAAAAATTTACTTAATAAAAATTTTCATAATAAATCCATAAATATTCAGTGGATGGTGAAAATATATTATACATTCATTATATTATAATATTAATAAAATTGTGTTTACGTAGATAAATATTCCTTTAAAATATCACTGCATTATACTATGGTAAAAATACTCTTTTCAATTTGAAATCAGTTAATAAAAATATAAAATATAATAAAAAAATTAAGGTACAATTATTTGGAAATTTTATTTAAATTACAATATTAGTCATCAAACCAAATTATATCCAAGATAGTGGTCATCACCATTCATACAGTGTACTTCAAAATAATAATTTCATTCACTTCTTTAGTAAAAAGTTCCTCACTATTAAAAATATTAGTTGATTATTTTTAAAAAATTATATAAATTGAATAATTATTAAAGATTATTTTAATAAATAATTATTGAATAATACATTAATTATTGAAAACACTTAATATAGAACAGAGACACAAAATAAAATGTTAGTCAACTGAATTGTTTTCGCCAGTTTTCCTTAATAACATTCCATTAAAATATATACTTCTTATACTAAGTAATATTAAAGTAAAAAAATTTATTAATATAAAATAATTATTTGGGAATAAAATAAAAATTCTTTAATAAATTATTACGATATAATTCCTATATTGTAAACTTGATCATAAACAATCCTAAATAAGGATGGAATTCTTAAATAAACTCTCACCTCATATTTGATATTTTTCATTAGTGGTTTTCAAAACATATATAATAATATCATATTTAGTGAAATTCTATAATAAAACAATATAAAAACTTATATTATTAAAAAATAATTCCCATATAACATTTTAACTCCAATTTATTAATAATTGTTCATTAATTACACTACTTCGGAGTGTTAATTATTTTATTTTTTCGTAAAAAAAATCCGGCAGTTTTGGGCCATGTATAATGATCATAGTCCCAAAATATCAAAAAATTTATTCTTGATATAAATATAATATATATCCATTATATAATTATTTTGATTCATCATTTAGAGGAGGATAAAAAAAATAATATCATCACTTTGGGGATGTAGTAAGCCATGTGTACGACCGAGCAAGGTTATATTTTTTTAATGGGTGGAAGTGTAATAAGTAAAATGATATATTTTAATTATGAAATAATAATTATATCTTAAATACCATATATTTACATTATATTCATCATTAAAACCAACTATTTAATGTGGGGTGGATAAATGAATTACACAGTTATGTGGAGACAAAAGGTCATACGTGCACAAGGGTGATGTTTTCATTTTCCATTGAATGTAAATGTGATGAATATATCATGATACAGTTGAATAATAAAATCATTGTATTTATAAGATACTATTTTTAATATATTACCTTGTTTCTATAATATTTTTAGGACATATAATAGTAAATATTATGGAAACACTTAGTCAAGTGTTATTCATTATCTAAGGAAGATAACATTGGGCTTACACGTTAAGCATTCCATGTTTGTCCTTTAATGATAAAAGATCCTATATTTTAAAGGTAATTTTTCAAGGAATAGTAAATAAATTTGTATCAATAGGTTTTAATAAGATAGGAGAAGAGGTTCCATTTTATAAATAATATAAAGGAATTAAATTAGAATTAATTAAAATATTATAACTATATTAGGTAAATTTCTATTGAACGTGGAACACATTTTCATTTCTTCATTAATTATAATGGTAATGTTCAAATACATCCAACAAATTTTATTTTTGAGAGGAATTTTTTTCTTTTTAATACATATACATTTATTTATAACACATTCATCCCATTTTTCCCTTATTCTAGGTGATAAATATTTCCGAATCATATTATCCATTATGGAAAAAAATATTTTGAACATATAAGAAAGTTAATTACACTAATTGAAAATATAAAATACATTTAAACAATTTATGCTTCTACAATGGGAACAAATATCTATCAATTTTTGTTCACAAAATGAAACAACATTTTTTTAAATGATTTCATTATGATTAAAAATGACCTCATAAAAAATAATGTATAATGTAAACCCTAACATAATTAATTGTATTATGTAAAATAGAATGAAAAATATTTTTTTCAAAAAATATTTATAACCAAGGTAATCATGTAATTAGTATATTAAGATACAAAAATAAAAAAAACTATTTATTTCCACCAAGATATTACATATATTTCTATACTATTAAGAAAATATTTTTAGAATTTAAATTACATTTTTATAGGATTTATATTAAATATTAAATATATATTTATTATAGTATAAAGGATTAATTATCATTAATTTTAATCATATTTCTTTATAATTTCATAAATATAAATGTTATTTTAAATTGATATTTTTAAAATTAATATAAATATCAATTATTTTAGAATTTTTTTAAAAATTACATCTATGGTAATTTTCATATGCTGAAAAAAGAATAAAATAAATTTGATAAATTTAATTTATAAAATTTCATAATTTATTCTTAATCATATTAATAAATAAAATCAAGATATCTATGATATTGTTTGTCATTAATGAAAAGGATACAATAACTGAATATTAGGGGTTCCGTTCTTCCATCAATCAAAATATGTTTCCTCAAAATTTTTATAATACCACCTCATGAAAATATGTGGGTAGTTAACAATTATTATTATTTAGGATACCACGTCAACTCTTCTATATATATTATTCTACAAAGAACCTTTATAATATGAGTCATCTAATTCCTCAATAATTACTCTCTAGTTTCTAGAATATGATAAGGCTATTTAAATTAATATAAATTATTTTTCTCATTTGGTTCAGCAGGAGCCGACAAGAGAAATGATTCTACCACATGTGGTCTTCCTCGTACCTCGTACTGTCTCCTGGTATGCCTGCAAATATCATTAAATAATTTCAGGTGCATTAAATTTTCAAGACATGACTATTATGAAAGTATTAATAAAATTTGTAAAGAAAAGAATAGGTTATCATTAGACTAGTAGCAGATGCAAGTCACATGGTATACTTTGTTAGTAGGCTCTTTAACTGTGGACTTCATCGGTTGGCTCACAGTAGAACTTTAACAGTATGCTTCAGTCAGTAAGCTTGATCAGTGGTAGACTTCATTCAGTGAACTTATAACGGTAGCTCTGTAACATCAGAATACATCAATGGTGACCTTTCCAGTGGTAGACTGTCTTAACATTTGACTTCATCAATGGTGGAGTTTGTCTATCAGCAGACTTCTTCTAATAGTAGACTTGAATAACAGTGGACTAAATCGATAGTAGGAGTTGTCTAGCGGTAGCCTTCTACTAATGGTAGACATGTCCAACGGTAGACATGAACTGTGAATCTCTTAACAGAAGACTTGAGAAAGTGTCTGATAGTGGACTTCTAATAGAAGATTTGTCATAGTAGTGAACTTGTGACAATAACTCTTTGTATGTAAGCTTTGATATGTAGAGCAACAATAGACTTGTGATAGTGACCTTATACCGGTATCTTATAACAGTGATAGTAGATCTTTAATGGTGACCTTGCAGCAATAGTGGCCCAGAGTGACAGTGAGCTATAACGGTGACCTTTAATAGAAGGCTCATACCAGTAGCCTTTAATAGATAACTTGTACTTAGAGAAATGTTAACTGTAAGCTGATTCAACAAAGTCATGAGACTAAAAATATAAATTTTTCAGGATAAATTATATAAATACAAAATAAAAATGATTGTCAGTTAAATTAATATATCATGATCAGTTTTTAAACAAGATTTGGGATTTCCAAAATAGGTGAGTCCAACAATCTCCCCCTTTTTCATAATCACTAATTATGCCAGGGTGTATTAATTTTAGGTATAACAGATAAGCATATAGTATAGTTACTAAACAGAGATCAGAATGGAACCATAGTTCAGTCGTTGTTTCTCAAGTATCAAACATTAATATGAGTGTTAAATCAGAGGATATTAGTACATGGTATCATAGTGAAAAGTTGAAAAGGTCCATTAAAGTGTAATAAATTCAAATCATTTGGTACCATTTCTCCCCCGTTGTGATTAGCAAAAAGAAACACAAATAGGGATAATAGATAAAGATTTTATTAATGGAAGTACATTATAGGACCCAAAAAGAATACACAGTCCCTGTCAAAATACATAAACAAACTCAATCCACATCATCCATAGGAAAGTTTTCTTTCCCTTTGGAAGATGAAGATGGAGGATGAGCGGGTGGAGCAGCAGGTTTAGGATTTGCTGCAGGAATGAATAGAGGAGCAGCAACATAAACACCTACGGGTCTATAGTGGGTAGATCTATGAGGTATCAGTGGAGTAATGCTTTTGATGGCCTCATCAGGAGACATCATGGAAGAACTATTGGGTTTAGATGTAGGTAAGGGAGGAGGGATTATGACAGGGATATAATTCAAATGAAGAAAGGGTAGGAGAAGGTTTCTGAAGTCCATAATAATTCTTCCTCCTCTTTCCATAGCCGATATGAAATCATCCTTGTTCTCTATAAATTTCTCTAAGGCTGGAGTCAACTGGCCCAACTGAGTGACTTGTTCCTTGAAGGCTCTGGCGACTAGTGGAATCTCGAGGTTTTCCAACAGAAGCTTGAAATTACCATCTATCGTATGCTTGGATTAAATCCTTTTATAATAGAAATTAATCTATTCTTTTATACTCTTATGGTCCTGGGAAGCCTCTCTTAGGAAGTCACTAACTACCTTCTAAACATCTTTCGTAGCAGATATAATCTGAGTCACAGATTGAGAGTCAGGTGCACTGACACTAGAAATCTTTTCTAACTCTTCACTGACCACTGCCTTGAATGCTGACAAGTCCACAGGTGGTGCAGTGGAGGTTTAAGCTGAGGCAGGGGTAGTCAATGTTTTTATAGAGAAAGCAATAGTTTGATTAAAAGACTTGGTCAACCCACTGATGAGATTCTTCACATCGTCATCATGTCCCTTCACATGAGATTTCATGGATTCCTTAAAACTTTCAAATACTACAACCATGTGTTGCACCAGACTTCTGATGTAGTGAATGTATTTGTCTGATTGGTCCCTTGAATCCATTAGAGAATTCAAGCTCACCACTGACTATCTTAGAAGTTCCAAAGACTGAGACACATCCTGGAGTTGATTCTGGCATTGATATATTACTTGGAAAAAACTTGGATGAATGGAATACCGAACTCTAGCCATCTCAATGGCCATCATCTCTTGAATTAATCCCATTTCCTTTTCCATTTCATAGGCCATGTTATTAATCATCTAGTGAAAATCTGTTTTCAGTGATTCTAGATCATCCTTAGTGGCAAGTTTCTCAGGAATTATAACCACTGGACGCACTGCTTCAGGTTCTAAAACTGCAGGTATAGGGTGTATTTTTCTTGACATGTCACAATTTGAATAATCATAATCCAGTACAAATACAAAGTATCTAGGGTCTTCTGACCATTCTTCAATGTCATGAAGAATAGATATAGAACCAAAATTATCCCCCTCACTTGGAACTCACTCCTGAGTATTCTCCTCTGCTAGTTCTGCTCTATGTAATTCCACAACCTCCTCTTCAACTTTAGGAGATTCAACCTCTATTTTATCCATTGTTTCACCAGTGGGGTGAGTCACAGCCTCTATTGGGTCATTAATGACTTCTATTTCAATGGCAGTAGATGCTAGTCATGCTTCTTGATCAAACAATGTCCTGACATTATTATCTATCAGAGTTCCAAAATTGAGCTCCTGTTCTTCATTGTCCTCATCATCAACTTCAGCAACAACACCCTCCATTCCTTCATCCTTATCAATGGAATATTTTTCCTTTTGGGAAGAATGGTTTGATTCAGTAGCCTCATCCTCTTCAGAGTTGTCTTTGACAATATTTTGAGATACTTATTCTTCTTCACTAGTCTCAATATCACTGTCTCTTAGAACAGGTCTATCTTCATGGAAGTTCTTTTGGAGGGCTAGGTGCTCCGAAAGCTATTGTCCTGACAGAATTTTCAGGTAAATCAGGATCACTCCCGTCATCAATGAGGGTGTTATCTCTTTCAGGTTCCACAACTTCTTCAACTTCCTCATCCTCATCTGAATAATCCTGTTTTGGCTCATCAGGCATCAGGCCTGGATATCTCTTGTCTTTTGTCCTAGATGGGTGAGTGGTCGGGTAAAACTTTTCATACACCTTTCCATCATCATTCACCCATGCCTTATTCCAGGGATTCTAGCTAATTTTCATGAATTTGAAAATAACCTTTGAGATACAAACACTGTTCTTAGCCACTATCATCTCTTCTTTATTTCTAGCCACACCCTTTACCTTTAACATTACTGAGATTATCTTGGCATGGAATAGGGCATTGGACATTGAGCTTTCCTTAGGCATATACTCCAATTTTTTCATTAGTAACCTACATAGGTTGATCTTATCCCCAGTCTTCATCAGGTACATCAGGAATATGTCCTGATACTTCAGCACTGCAAAATCCCCTCTCCTGAGACAAATCACATGGTGAATGGATTTAAACAATAGCTTATCTTCTCCATTAGACTTAGCTACAACGATCTTCCATGATTTTCCATTCCCTATCATCTCATCCAGAGATTTTTCATACTCAACTATTTCACTGTCTAGAGGAGCCACTCCAGAATATTATTCATAAATTCCTTCATGAGGAACTCTCAAGAGGGCCGCCCACTCGGCAGATGAAAAACCGAATTCTTTTCTATTGACTCTAGATACCAGTCTATGGACATCATCTTCTTCTTCGAACATCTGGTATTCAAAGAATTCCTTCAAAAGCTTTGGTTAGTATGGGCCATTGTTTTTGGAAAAAAAAATTGTCAATCCATGGGCTTCTAGTGCTTCCATCACTAATGACTTGCTCGACATCAGCCAATCTTCACTCAGATCATTCTTAGCCATGATTTCTCTCTTGGTCAGATTCGGGTTGACAGGTCTTGTCCAGGTATTATTGGTGCCACTGGACTCGACTCGAGTCTTCTTTGGCCGTGTCAAATCTTCATTGAAAATAGGGGGTCGTTTGGTTCTATCCAAGGATATTGAAAGTGGTTCAAGAGTTTAAATGGAGAGTTAGGGTTTAGGGATTTTGAGAGTTAAGGTTCGAGATTTAGGAAAGAAGGTTGATGGAGATATGTTCATAGCATTCAGTTGTATCATTTAGGGATTAAAAAAAATAAAAGATAAACAATGAATAGGAATAAAAATCATTCGGATTCCTGCATAAAATAAATTATAAAAATTAAACAGTGAGGTATCCAATAGTGAGGTTCTTAACAGTGATGTACACACCTGTGAGGGGAAACGATGATGTCCAATGGTGAGGTCCAATGGTGTGGTCCAATGGTGAGGTGTATCAGTGAGGTTAAATGGTGAGGTGTATCAGTGAGGTTCAACGGTGAGGTGTCCTATACTAAAATTAATCATACCTAACTCATGTTTAATGTAATTAACCCCCTCAGAATTCAATGGTTTGTCGAATATATCAGCCAATTGGTGATCAGTACCAATGAATTCAATAGTTATATCACCCTTTTGATAATGATCCCTCAAAAAGTGATGTCTCACATCAATATGCTTTGTCCTAGCATGAGATACTGGATTTTTTGAAATGTTAATAGAACTTGTATTGTAACACTTTATAGAGACATGTTTGAATTGATATCCATAGTCTAGTAAACTGTGTTTCATCCACATAATTTGAGCACAACAACTACCAGCATCTATGTATTCTTCTTCGACAGTGGATAATGAAACAGAATTTTGTTTCTTACTACACCATGATACTAGTGACTTGCATAAAATGTGACATGTCCAAGAGGTTATTTTTCTATCTAACTTGCAACCAGCAAAATTAGCATCAGAATAACTCATCAAATCAAATGATTGTCCTTTCAGATAAAATATTCCTATGATGGGATTATTTTTGAGATATTTAAAAATCGTTTTTACAGCAGTTAAATGAGACATTTTTGGATTGACTTGAATGAGAGAACACATACATACAATAAAAATGATGTCAGGTCTGCTAGCTGTAAGCTAGAGTAGACTCCATATCATACCTCTTTAGTTGGTTTGATCCACTGGTTTTCCAGCTTCATCAGCATCAAACTTATAAGTGGTACTCAAAGGTGTGTCCCTACCTTTAATACCATCAAAAGTAAAACGTTTTAGAAGATACTTAATATATTTACTTTGATTAAAAACAATTCAATTTTTATATTGAACGATCTTAAATCCAAGGAAAATTTTGAGTTCTCCCATTAAACTCATTTTAAACTAATTTTTCATCATTTTTGAAAAATCAATACCCAAAGAATTTTTTGAAGATCCAAAAATAATATCACTTGTGTAAATTTGTAATATCAAAACATCTTTAGAAATCATTTTATTAAAATGATTATGATCAGTTATCCCTTTAGTAAAACCTTTTTAAACAAGAAAAGAGTTGAGCCTATCATACAATGCTCTTGGAGCTTGATTTAAACCATATAATCCTTTAGAAAGTTTAAAAACATGATTCGAAAAATGGGGATTTGTAAAACCAGGGGTTGTTCAACAAACACATCCTCAACTATATACCCATTGATAAAATCACTTTTAACATCCATCTGATAACGTTTAAAATTAAGATGATTTGCATAGGCATGTAGTATCCTAATGGCTTCTAATATAGCTACAGGTGCAAAGGTATCCTTGTAGTCTATTCCTTCCTCTTGAATATATCCTTGTGCAACTAACCTAGACTTATTTCTAAAAATATTTCCAAACTCATCAACTTTGTTCCTAAACGCCCATTTAGTGCCTATTTTCAATGTGTCCTTAGGTCTTTCCACTAATTCTCGGACATTGTTTCTTTCAAACTGATTTAATTTTTCTTTCATAGCCAATAACCAAAATTCATCATTTATAGCGTCATTAATATTCTTGGGTTCAAACTGTGAAAGAAAATCCTGATGTTCAACCTAGTTTCATTGAGAATCTATTGTTTGTGTTCCTATATTTAAATCACCTACAACAGCATCAAGAGGATGATTCTTAAGTGTCTTAAATCATCTAGGAAGGATTGAACTAGATTCTTCATTGTAGTCTGTTGGTTCAGAATCAGCAGGTGCAGATTCTGGAAAATTCCAAGAACTGGATACTTTTATAGGGGATTCACTATCTTTATCATTGAGGTTCAAAATTGAAAAATCTTCTTCAAGATGTTCAAGAGAGGTTTTAGGCACATGTGGATCAGTCTCATCTAATTTGACATGAAGTGATTCTTCCACACATTTTGTTTTCGTATTGAACACTCTATAGGCATTACGTGAGATAGAATAACTGAGAAAAATTCCTTCATCTCTTTTGGGAGAAAATTTTTCAAGATTATCCTTAGTATTAACAATAAAGAATTTGTAACCAAAAACTATAATGTAATTAACCTTAGGCATTCTATTGTTCCAATGCTCATAAGTGGTTTTATTTAGAACAGGTCTAATTAAAACTCTATTGATAATATAACAGGCTGAATTTACAGCTTCAGCCAAAAAATAAACAGGTAAATCATACTCATTAAGCATAATTCTACAAATATCATGAAGGGTCATATTTCTCATTTCAACTAAACCATTTTTTTGAGGTGTCCTAGGGGAAGAAATGTTTTTACTATAGACATTATGTGAGCAGTAGGATTCAAACTCATGATTTTCAAACTCACGACCATGGTCACTTCTGAAGGATGTAATTCTAAGTCCACTAAGATTCTCTATAGACATATAATATTTGATAAAATGGGAACAAGATTCACTTTTGTGAGCTAGAATGTATACCCAAGTATACCTAGAAAAGTCATCTACAAGAACATAAACATAGTTCTTTAAATTTCAAAATGAAACTCTTGATGGTCCAAACAAATCCATGTAAACCAACTCCAGTGGTTGTGAAGTTTAAACATCATTCTTTGGTTTGAAGGAAACATTGTGTTGTTTTCCCTTTTGACAGGGATTACACACTTTGTTAAGTGGGAATTCCAATTTAGGTAAGTCTCTAACTAAACTTTTCTTAGAACGCTTCCTAAATGAGTGCACATTGCAGTGTCCAAACTTTATGTGCCACAATCAAGATTCTTTATAAAATGCATTTATGCAGGAAAAAGTTTGGTTGGATATGGAATTTAGATCAACAATATATAAATTCTCATTTTTACATGTATTGAAAACTAATAATTTTTGAGTTAAAAACATTGCATGCATCATTTTAAAACATAACAGTAAAGACCTCATCACATAACTGAGATACTCTAAGTAAATATTACATTAATCCATCAACAAAAAGCACTTTAGAAATTAATATTGTATCTAGGTTACCAATCTAGCCAAAGCTGACAATTGTTCCTTTTACATTGTCACCTAAGGTGACATGCCCACCATCAAATTCAATTAGAATCTTGAAGAATGCATAGTATCCTGTCAGATATCTTGAACATCTACTATCTAAGTACCATAGGGTCTTTCAAGAACTCTTTAAACAACTTCCCTGCAAAATAGATTAAACATGGTGTTATTTTGGTACCCAGATCTTCTTGGGTTCAGAGAGGTTTTCCTGTAAAACATTGGGAACCCATATTTTCATTATAAGTTTTCTAAAATAAAAAAAAAAATTTGAGACATAAATACATTGTTATTTCCTTTAGAAAATTGTTTCTCAATAGATGGTCTAGAACTAGAACTAGCGGCTAACTGTCCAGTTCTTGGAACAAATTTGGTTTTGCTAATTTGTGTCTGTCCAGGCTGATATCATAGACCAGTTGTATACTTTCGAGAAAAATATTTTCCTAGAAACTTTTTCATGGTATCCCTACATGCAGTGAACCTCTCAATATCCATTCTCTATTTTTCATTAGATAAATCTAACATTGTATTTTTCTTTAGAAGTTTAGAAAATCTATCATTTTCTATATCCAGATTTGACTTGTAATTTCATTTAAAGCTTGTTGTCTTTTTAATGACTTATATTTATCCATGAGTTCATTAAACGTATCCTCAATCATTTTTCAATATTCAAATAATTAATCTTTAGTCCTATATTCATTATTATGAGAGTCACATTCATTCCTAGAATAATAAGTATTATGCACAAGGGAATTACTTGTTACCACAGATGACTTTGTCATAAAGCATAGATTGGCTTGTTTGTTTTGTTTTGAGTCTAAAGCATCATATCCACTCGAACTATCTTCTAATGCACTTCATGTTTCTTTCATAGCCTATTTATAACTGTTTCCCGTATCCTCATATTTTCTCTTGAATTTCATCTTGGGGCAGTCTGCTTTCACATGACCTTTTCGTTTACATTCATAACACACTATTTCACTTGTATTCTCATTCCACTTCATATCTATCTTCCATTTTCTATTATGATCATACTTTCCATTGAAATTTTACTTCCTAAAGAATTTATTATTTCGGTAGAACATTTTCATTAATTTTTCAAGTTGTGTCATCTTCTCATCACTGTCTGAATTTGACTCTTCACTTGTAGAGCCATCTACAGGTACATGAACCTTTTCTTTGTCTTTGATTTTTGAGGAAGAAGTATTGAATGCTTTTGACTTCTTTATTGGTTATTATTCTATTTATTTAATCACCTTAATCTCTTCCTCATACATCATTACTTTTCCAATTCTCTCCTTTACAGGTAGCTTGTTGATGTCACATGATTCTCGGATTGATACAGAAGTGCCTCTCCATTTGTCAGGTAGACATCTAAGTAGCCTCATGATTTGTACTTTGCTGACCACTGGCTTCCCAAGCAGATTTATAGTGTTTACTATCTCATTGAACCTAAGACACGTTTTAGAGATAGATTCATCCTGATTCATCTTAAAATTATCTTATTTATTATTATATGTATTTAATCTCATTTATTTAACATTGGTTTTTCCTTCACGAGATACATCCAAAGTATCCCTAATTTCTTAAGCAATCTAACAGGCATATATTCTATTAAATTATTCATCACCCAAAGCACAGTATAAGGCATTCATTTTTTTACAATTATTATTATAAATAGATTTGGTTACTTGAGACCATGTGTCCATAGCAGCAGTAGGAAATGCATTTTGTTCCTCAATTGTGTCCCAGATTTAATGTCCTAAGCTTTCAAGATACATTTTCATTTTCAATTTCCACTGACCATAATTATTTCCATTAATGAAAGGTGGTCTGTTAGTAGCAGCACCCTCAACTCAGTTATCCATAGAAATCTAAAATCATAAAAAACTGAAAATTACAATATGAAATAAATTTTGAGATCATTTATATACAACTAAAATCATAGTTGAAATGAAATTGAAAATATTGAAAAAATGGTTTGATAGTATGAATAAAGAACCCTCTGATACCAAATGTTGGTCTGAGTGGATACTCAAGTGGGGGGTGAATTGAGTTCCAATTAAAATTTCTGTTAAAAACTTTTAGGATTAAAATCCCCCCAATAAAAACAACCCAGTTAATTTAGGCCGTAGAGATATTAGTGACTTATTGATCAATAGGTTTCTCAAAAGATGATTAATCCTCTGTTGAATCAGTATGAGTACTAATTCTACTTCTGAAACAAGTTTACTAAAAGAATACCATATACACACTAACCAAAACTAACTATCAGAGTGAATGTAAAAACAGATTTCTATCTTTGCAAGTATAAGCAGTGGATAAATGTAAAATAGTGTAATTGAATGTTTGAACACAACAATTTAAACAAGAGGATTAGTGTTAAGCCAAGACCTAATAATCTCCACTTGGTGATCACCTGCCACCAAGAAGTTATATTTAAAGATTGATACATAGCCTGTATCAGGATTTACAATAGTTTTCAAACATTCGAGGTTTGGAAACCTCTACCATAGTTATACGTGGGAAAATAAACTAAAAATACACACATGGATTCTTCCATAGTTAGGAATGGGAAACAAATGTAAAGAGAGTTTGGTGTGAGTATTTTCAGTATCCCTCAGTTAAAGAACAATATTCAGTGTGTGTATGACATACACACTGCTCACAAATGTAAAATACTTAAACACAATAGAGATAAATATATTAGTAAGAAGTTTAGAATGCTCTGTCTATTGGCAGATCAGCTCTGGACTCCTTGAAATGAAGGAAATGAAGTTTTCACCCTTCTCTGCAAGTTTCCTCTAAAACATAATGTCGAAACATCAAGGTTCTGACTTTCAGATGTAGATATTATCATCTTCTTGGGTTAGAAGCTCTTTGTAGCACACCACCACAGGTTTGAAAAATGTTCTTTCAACAGATCTTTGTGAATCTCCAGATCATTAGAATGAGTCCTTCAGTGCCATTATTCTTTCTTCATATTTAAGGTTATTTATGTATCTACCTTATGTGTGTATATAAAATATGTTCAATTCATTTATGTATGTCTCAACACATATATATATACACACTTTTCTAGCCCAACTTTTTCTCATTTGGTTCAGCAGGGGCCGAAAAGAGAAATTATTCAACCACGTGTGGTCTTCCTCGTACCTCGTATTTTCTCTTTATATGCCTAAAAATATCATTACATAATGTTAGGTGGATTAAATTGTCCAGACAAGATAGTTATGATAATATTAATAAAATTGGTAAAGTAAATAATAGGCTATCATTAGACTGGTAGTAGATGAATGTCACACAGTAGACTTTGAAAATAGGCTCTTCAATTTTGAACATCACCAGTAGGCCCACAATATACCTTTAATAGTAGTTTTAAGTCATTATGATCGATCAGCAGTAGAATTCAATCAGTGAACTTCTAACGGTAGCTCTATAACATCACACTACTTCAATAGTGAACATTCTAGTGTTAGACCGCCTTAACAGTTGACTTCATCAATAGTGGAGTTTGTCTATCAGCATACTTCTTCTAATAGTATACATGAACAATAGTGGAATACATCGACAGTAGGAGTTGTACAGTGGTAGCCTTCTACTAACGGTAGACATGTCCAATGGTAGACTTGAACTGTGAAGCTCTTAACAGAAGACTTGAGAAAGAGTCTGACAGTGGACTTCTAACAGAAGCATTGTCAGAGCAGTTACCTTGTAACGGTGAATCATTGTCTGTATTCTTTGATAAGCAGAGAAATGGTAGACTATTGATGGTGACCTTGTACCATTAGCTTATAACAGTGACAATAGATCTTCAACAGTGTCCTTTTAGCAATAGTGACCCTTAGTGACAGTGAGCTTTAACGATGAACAATAATAGAATGCGCTTACTAGTATCCTTTAACATCAAACTTGTACTTAGAGAAATGTAAACTCTAAGAGGATGAAACAAATTCATGATACTAAAAATATAAATTTCTCAAGATAAATAATATAAATACAGATAAAAAAGGATTATAAAATGACTTCATATATCATGATCAGTATTTAAACATGATTTGGGATTATCAAAATAGGTGAGTCCAACACTAAATATAGTTTATGTGTGTGTAGAAGCAAGTCTCTTTTTCCCAAATAATTCATCTCATGACACTATTGATGCATGAAGGGGATTTCATTAATTGATCTACATCCCTTGTACTTAATTTTCAAAATATTCCTCATATATTGAATAATATATTTAAATCATAAACAAATGGCCTTATCAAATATATTTATTTAGGAGATGACATGTATTTTTTCGAATGTCCACATTAAATCATATAAAAATAAAAGTAAAAAATAATATTTAAAAATGTAATATGATTTAGTAAATAATCATTTACATTATCAATTAAAATTGATATTAATAATAAATACAATTTACAATGTTCAATTATTTCAATAAAGTGATTGTTTCAAGACAATGTTAACAATCACAAATGAGTAAAGACTATTAGATAATTTATAGAACATAGTAATTTTCATGTCAAATACAATTGGATAAAATAATTAAACATGAAACATAAAATTAAATGAATTATAAATGAATAATAATATTACAAGTACAAGTCGAAATAATTACACCATATAAAATTTAATTGGAGAATAAAAAGTTATACTCAATGGAAGATAAATTTATACAAAATAATTTACATTATGATTGTTTAGGCTAAATCCTATTTAAGATAATGTATAATGATTTTAAGAAGGATATTAACATACATCATGACCATATAACTAATTATAATTTCTTATGTGATCCTTTTATAGCATATTATCACTCTTTTGTTAATAATCATATATTATATTGATTAACTGAAAATTTCATTTTTTTTATTTTATTATAATAAAAATTGGGAGGGGAGGACCTCCTCTTAGAGGTAGAAAATTGTGAATCCTAGGAGAATAATCCTCCATGATAACCCAACAAATAGCGGGGAGGGAACATAAAATGTCATAGATTATCATTTCTTTTTCCTCATTTCTCAACCGTGCAAGTGAGTCTTGTAACAACCCAATGTTTCATTAATGAAAATCCCTCTTGATCCAGTTAAATGTCTCTTTATGAATAATGTTTTTATAAGAAGTAAAATTCTTTGGTTTTATGTTAAGATTTGTGACCGTTACTTTTATAGCCATTGAACAGTGATCACATGAGTAGTATAAATATATGGCTTTAACGAACCCAATTTTACTCAGACAAAGGAAGCAATGGCCTCATCCAGTAGAATTGCCCCATACGATGCCCATTTGTCGGAGCTCGGAAAAGAGGTGGCGTCTTTGGGCTTCGACCATGACCAAGCCCAAGCTGAGCTTCATTATGTCAAGCTCGAACGGGACCATCTATGGGAAAAGTGGAAGTTGACAGAGATTACCACTCGAGCGATGTTATCTGAGCCGCCCCAAGAGTCTGTCACCATCGCACACCTTACCCTTAGGTCTTATGCGGCTATTTTAAGGGGTTATGTAACAACTATGTAGTACCATGTTCATGTACATTATTTTTGTATATAATAATGAATATAATTTCTAGTCATTTTTGATACGTTGTAAATAGTTTTTAAGGTACAAATGGTATTGTTAGTTATTATTTAATTAAGAATTATATTTTATTAAATTAAAGGATTTTTTTGAATTAAATAATATTTTAAATAAAATATTATTATTAATATTAAATTAATTTTTATTAAATATAAATGATCTTATAATTTTATGAATTCAATTAAAATTTTTATTAAGGTTTGAAATCCATTTCTGTCAAAACCCTTGAATTTTTTTATAAATGTCTGATTTTGTTTTAGAAGTAAAAATTCCCATATTTAGAAAATTATTTAGATAAAATAAGTATTATTTTTGGAATCAGGACGTCGAAATTATCCAATGGTGAATTTTTCATAATTTTCTGATACAGTCAAATTTTTGGGTAAAAATTAAATACCATTTAAATATATAATGTGTTTTATGACATCATAATGATCCAATGGTGATGAAATAAAATAACATAATCCTTATTTTAGGCCAGTATATGTTTTATCATTAAAATAATGTGATTTTGGGTTTGTTTGACTTACTTTTCAAAGCATTAATGGAGCCCTCAAGACTTATTCAACACTTTGCCTTTTTAAATTAATTTCCAAGGGAGTGTGACTCACCTCCACATAAGCAACCCTAATTTTTTAATAAGTTCGGACCTTGGCCTGGTAAAATATTGTTTTCCTCTTTCCTTTTCCAGAAACTATGGGAAAATTCCATTGGATGGTTTGTGGTTTGGATTATTTTAATATAAGTGGTTCCAAACCTAAATAATAAAGAATTCTCTCACCTTTCCTATATAATCCCACCCAAGCTCCCACTTCCTCCTCACTCAAAGCCCTTTTAGTTCGTCCATCCTCTACCCTACTCTCTCTAGAGTCCTCTCAAGGTTCCCCAAGCTCCCAAGAAGCCTCTCACAAGCCTCTCTCTATCCTTTGGAAGCACACTTCCAAGTAAGGGTTTTTCTTTCCTTCTCATTTTTGTCAATTTTCTTTAAGTTGTATTGCCATTTTAATTTCAATTATGAATGTTTGGGTATGGTTTCTCACCTCCCCCATACTTCCCTCTTATTTTTTGAATGATGGGAGAACCCTTTCTCTCTCATTAAATGCCTCCCATGTACACCCGTTACTATGTCGAAATTCCGAAAGGAACTTCTCTCCCTTCTTTTACATTCAAGCAATACTATTGTACCATGAATCTAAATTCCATTTCAATTGTGGGGACATGTATATATATGACCTCCTTACTGTCCATTACATGTAACTATGATGAGGAACCCCTTTCTATCTCATCAACCTTTTTTATGAATTCTTATGTTATGCCGTTACGCTGCTGAAATCACACCGATTTTCTAAACCAATGTCATTGTGTAGTGAATACCATGCCCATTTCTCCATCAAGGGTATTCACCATTATGCACATTTACTTATTGATTGTAAAGTTTCATGTATGAATTTCACATTCCTTTATCGTGGAATAAATGATTATTTTTTTTATGAATCCATGTTTTGTGATCCGTGTGGCACACTTATGCATGAAATGAAATGATTAATAAGGGTGCGCCCTGATAGCGCTCCAATGCATTGGGTAATGTATAGTATCATGATACATCAAGTGCAATGAGTGTTGACTCATGATAATTCAAGTGCAACAAGGTTTTACTCATGCTTCATGTGCAATTAGGGTTTACTCATGCTCCATGTGCAATGAGCCTTGGCTCATGCTAATTCAATGTTAAGTGTTGTTGCCACATTTCCATGTTATGATTATCATGCTTTATCATGCCTTTATGTTCATGTTTCTATTATGCTCTATTGATAGTCATATTTCCTAACATGTACTGTACTCATCATGTTATTCATTGTCTACTCCCTTACTGGGCTTTATAGCTCACCCTTTTCTTATGCATGTCCTCAGGTTATCCCATGAAATGCTATGTTCGAAGGAATGTAGTGGTCATGTAAAGGAAGTTTTCAATAAAGATGTTGTATTTCATGTTTAATGTTTTTATATAATGATCCTAAGCCCCAAAGACACTAAACCTCTCGATCTTCTTTGTTGTATCAAGTGATGTTTATGTAATAAAGCATGTTTAAGTTGTAATAAAAAGCAGGGTTGTCATAGTTGGTATTAGAGGCAGGTATAGTTATTTTTGGGAATAGGAAACCCCAGTAAAGCCTCAGATAGAAGACTAAGTATAATAAAAACATACCTAAGTTCTGGTAAATACCAATTAAGTGGTTTATCAAACAAATACATCCCTGTCTGGATACGAGCAGGTAGAGGTGGCTCTGGCACAGATGTATCCTAGGGGTAAAACCCGAAAACACCACTTTAAGCTAGAATCGAACGGGAACTGGTGCACGACAACGGGCCTTGCTGCACTCTTGGGCACAACACTCCCAGGGGATATGTTTTGATAAATTCACAATCTTAGTATGAACCCTTATTAAGGGAAAAATTCCCCTAAAAATATATGCTAGAATGAAGATCATGAAAAGCCGGGATTGAATCCTATAGACTCATGAGTTAAAGAGATTAAACTTTATTTATATGTCATCAACTTTTGTCTTTAGATTACACTTTATGTGTTACCCCTAACTTTCCTTTTATTCCAGCCAATGGACGATAATAGGAGAACTCGGGCTAACAACCGTTGTGAAGATCAGTGTGATGATTGTACTAATGAGATTCCCAATCCAATGGGAGCGGGAATCGCGAACTTTGTCACGCTTCTCTCTCAGCTATCTCAAGTTTTGAATAGAAACACGGGTCAAGAGGAACGTTCAACCCCCCTAAGAAAGAACAAGTCGCTATCGAGAGCTTCATGAGACAAAGGACTCCTACTTTTAGTGGATCATCTGATCCCACGATCGCTAAGCAATGGATCAACTCCATTGAAAAGATCTTCTCTATCCTTCAATGTTCTGAACAAGAGAAGGTTCTCCTGGCATCTTATCATATGGAGGGTGAAGCTAATCAATGGTGGACGTTGATCAAAAATAAGAATCCTGAGGAGGAGATCGAGGCTTTGGATTGGAAAGAATTACAGAAGATGTTTTTCAATAAATATTTTCCGTGCACCCTCCGTCTTAAGATGGAAAGGGAGTTCCTTTCCCTCAAGCAGAAAGATGAAGAATCTGTGGGATCGTATGAGGAAAACTTCACAAGGCTTGCACGATATGCGTCTGGATTTGTCGTTACCCCCGAATGCAAGGTTGACTGCTTCTTTGGTGGGATGAATCCTAGTTTGCGGAAAGCATTTGCGATCTGTGACTTTGACAGTTATGAGAAATTGTCTAATGTGCCCTCAAGGTTGAAATGGAGATCAGAGAATCACAGGGGTATCATGGGGACAAGAATCGTAAGGTGGACTTCAATGCTGGTGGTCCGATGGATATATCCAACGGCGCTAAGAAGTTCCAGCACCCCACTTGCCAAAAGTGTGGAAAGAAGCACCCTGGAAATTTCCTTAGGGGGACAAGAAAATGCTTCAGGTGTGTAAGAGAAGGAAACCTAGCCGTTAACTGTCAGCAAGAAGGACCCACAACTGCGACAGAGGAGAGGAACACTCCGTTCGAACCTCAACGCATTGTTCAATGCAAAAAATGAAAGGAACCGGGTCATTTTGCAAATTAGTGCCCTAATCCAAGGGTTATCGGAGGCAACCAGTATCCTCCAAGATATCAAGGAAGAGCTTTTGCCATCACTTCTGCCGAAGTGAACCCCAACAACGAAGTGGTGACAGGTACGCTAGTTATTCATTCAAGAATAGCAAACGTACTTTTTGATTCAGGTTCTACGCATTCTTTTATATCTCTAATGTTTAGTAGAACAATCCCAGCACCACCACAAATCATGTAAGTAAAGATGTCGGTGAGTACGGCAAATGGGGAAATCATTGCATCCCATGAGTATAAGTCCTCTCCTGTTATAATCTATGAATTGAATTTCCCAACGATCCTCATCATACTCCCTAGGGTGAAATTTGATGCAATTCTTGGCATGGATAGGATTTCCTTATATAGAACCAACATAAATTGTCGGGAGAGGGAAATCACACTCCATATGGAGAATCGACCCCCGATTCTTTACAAGTGTCAGGAGGAAGATGAATCTAATTTAGCTCCATCATCTCAAGCATGGATATTACTGCCTTATGAGCACGCATATCTGGCTCAGATGATTGAGTCCATGGAAGAAACCACCCATGAAGAAATGCCTATTGTGAGGGAATTCGCTGCAGTATTTCCCGAGGAACTTCTTGGTCTTCCTCCAAGAAGAGATGTTGAGTTCTCAATTGAACTTATACCTGGGGAGCTACCAATATCCAAGAATCCATATAGAATGGCTATTGTTGAGCTTGAAGAGCTGAAGAAACAACTACAGGAGAATCTGGATAAAGGGTTTATATGCCCAAGTGCATCACCATGGGGTGCACCAGTCCTCTTCGTCAAGAAGAAGGATGGGTCAATGCGGATTTTCATCGATTATCGTGAACTTAACAAAATCACGATAAAGAACAAGTATCCTATCCCAAGAATCGATGACTTTTTAGATCAGATGTGTGGAGCACAATACTTCTCCAAGGTGGAATTTCGGTTAGGATATTTTCAAGTAAGGGTGAAGAAGGAAGATATCCCCAAGACAGCTTTTCGTACAAAGTACGGGCACTATGAATTCATAGTAATGCATTTCGGACTCACCAATGCTCCAGAAATATTCATTGAATTGATGAATAGAGTCTTTAGAGATTACCTTGAAAAATTTGTGGTAGTCTTTATAGATAATATTCTAATATACTCCAAAACCAAGGAGGACCATGAGGAGCATTTAAAAACTGTACTAGAGACTTTGCGCAAGGATAAGCTCTATGAAAAGTACAGAAAGTGTGAGTTCTGGTTGAAGGAATTCTCATTCTTGGGCTATATCATCACAAGAAATGGGATATCTATGGACCCCTCCAAAAGAGATTCAATTGAGGGATGGCCGAGGCCAACATCGGTAACTAATATCCGTAGCTTCTTGGGGTTAGCTGGATATTATCGATGATTTGTGAGAAATTTCTCACGATTGTCCAACCATATTACCAAGCTAACTCGAAAGGGAGTAAAGTTTTCTTGGAGTGATGAATGCGAAGAAAGCTTCAAGAAGTTTAAATTGAGGCTTATCACTGCACCTGTGCTAACATTACCCACAAGTGGGGATATTTTTGTGGTATTCAGTGATTCTTCGAAGAAGGCCTTAGGATGTGTGCTGATGCAGAATGATAAAGTGATATCCTATGCCTCATGGTAGTTGAAAATCCATGAGCGAAACTATCCAACGCATGATATGGAGTTGGCGGCGGTGATCTTTGCCTTGAAAATCTGGCATCATTATCTCTATGGAGAGAAATGTGAGATATATACTGACAACAAGAGTCTTAAATATATATTCACACAGAAAGAGCTTAATATGCGCCAGTGAAGATAGATATAGCTCATCAAGGATTATGATTGTTCAATACATTACCACCCTGGGAAAGCAAACAAGGTGGTGGATGCCCTAAGTAGAAAGGATCTAGTGATTCTATCAATGATGAGAATTGATAAGGATCCAATCTTCTTAGACTTGATGAAGATGGACGTGGCAATCATAAAGAAGGGAACATCATCAATCCTTTTACAAATGACTGCTCAACCATCTCTTTTGGAAAGGTTAAAGGATGATCAAAAGAATGATGTGGGAATTCAAGAAAAAGTGGAAGCTATCAAAAAGGGTAAATCCTCAGAGTTTACTGTTAATGAAGAAGGAATTGTGCGGTTTGGGAAAAGACTATGTGTTCCATAAAGTCCAGAGCTGAAGAAGGAACTTTTGAATTATGCATAGAGTTCAAATTTCTCTATTCACACAGGGAGCACAAAGATGTATCGAGATCTCCGAGAAAACTTTTGGTGGGATAATATGAAGAAGGAGATCGCTAAATATACATCAAAGTGCCTGGTGTGTCAACAAGTGAAGGCAGAGAGGCAGAAGTCTAAGGGGATGATGCAACCATTGCCCATACTAGAATGGAAATGGGAGAACATCACCATGGACTTTGTCACCAGAATTCCAAGGACATCCAAAGGCATCAATGCAATCTGGGTTGTTGTGGATCATCTTACAAAGACTGCACACTTCATTGCTATTCGAGAGGATTTCTCTTTGGATCAAATGGCATGGATATATATCAGGGAAGTGGTACGGTTGCATGGAGTACCACTATCTATTGTGTCTGACCGAGATCCAAGATTCACCTCTATTTTTTGGAAGAGTCTACAACATGCTCTGAATACTGAACTGTACTTCAGTACGGCCTATCATCCTCAAACTGATGGACAATCCGAGTGGACTATCCAACCACTTGAGGACATGTTGAGAGCATGCTCAATGGACTTTAAAGGAGGATGGGATCAACATATTCTTCTGGTTGAGTTCTCTTATAATAACAGTTTCCACTCGAGCATCCAAATGGCACCATATGAAGCCCTGTATGGGAAAAGGTGTAGAACACCGGCATGTTGGGATGAGGTCGGTGAACGTAAGCTCCTTGGACCAGAAATGGTCGAAGAAATGGTGGAGAAGGTGAAAACCATTCAGCAGTGTAT
This sequence comes from Viscum album, assembly GCA_963277665.1. Lineage (NCBI taxonomy): Eukaryota > Viridiplantae > Streptophyta > Magnoliopsida > Santalales > Viscaceae > Viscum > Viscum album. Next base: position 1,427,308,353 of record OY728125.1, read on the forward strand.
CAAGGCAACCCAAAGTTGACAGAAGAGTTATGCAGATAATCATCGACGAGACCTTGAGTTTAAAGTCGGAGACATGGTGTTTTTATGCATATCTTCGTGGAAGAAGGTCACGAGATTTGGAAAGAAAGGGAAGTTAAGTCCAAGGTACATCGGCCCCTTCAAGATTCTTGATCGTGTTGGGGTTGTGGCCTATCGACTAGCACTTCCACCTACTATGGCCAAGGTGCATGATGTCTTTCATGTATCCCTCTTAAGGAAGTACATACCGGACCCTTCACATGTACTCTCTTCCGAGGTGGTAAAATTGGAAGATGATCTTTCTTATGAGGAGCAACCAGTGAAGATCTTAGATCGTAGTGAAAAAGTTCTACAAATTAAGACAATGCCCCACGTCAAGGTGTTGTGTAGAAACCACAAGTTTGAAGAAGCAACTTGGGAGTCAGAGGATATGATGATGCTGAGTTACCCACATTTGTTTTAGTGTGGGAAAAGGAAAATTTCGAGGGCGAAATTTCTTAAGGGGGGAATATTGTAACAACCCAAAGTTTCATTAATGAAAATCCCTCTTGATCGAGTTAAATGTCTCTTTATGAAAAATGTTTTTATAAGATGTCAACTTCTTTGGTTTTATGTTAAGATTTGTGACCGTTACTTTTATAGCCGTTGAACAGTGATCACATGAGTAGTATAAATATATGGCTTTAACGAACCCAATTTTAATCAGACAAAGGAAGCGATGGCCTCATCCAGTAGAATTCCCCATACGAAGCCCATTTGTCGGAGCTTAGAAAAGAGGTGGAATCTTTGGGCTTCACCCTTGACCAAGCCCAAGCTGAGCTTCATTATGTCAAGCTCGAACGGGACCGTCTACGGGAAAAGTGGAAGTTGATAGAGATTACCACTCGAGCGATGTTATCTGAGCCGCCCCAAGAGTCTGTCACCATCGCACACCTTACCCTTAGGTATTATGAGGCTATTTTAAGGGGTTATGTAAAAAATAAGTAGTACCATGATCATGTACATTATTTTTGTATATAATAATGAATATAATTTCTTGTCATTTTTGATACGTTGTAAATAGTTTTTAAGGTACAAATGGTGTTTTTAGTTATGATTTAATTAAGAATTATATTTTATTAAATTAAACGTTTTTTTTAATTAAATAATAGTTTAAATAAAATATTATTATTAATATTAAATTAAATTTTATTAATTATAAATGATCTTATAATTTTATGAATGCAATTAAATTTTTTATTAAGGTTTGAAATCCATTTCTGTCAAAACCCGTGAATTTTTTTATAAATGTCGGTTTTTATTTTAGAAGTGAAAATTCACATATTTAGAAAATTATTTAGATAAAATAAATATTATTTGTGTAATCAGGACGTCTAAATTATCCAACGGTGAATTTTTCATAATTTTCTGAGACAGTCAAATTTTTGGGTAAAAATTAAATACCATTTAAATATATAATGTGTTTTATGACATCATAATGACCCAATGGTGATGAAATAAAATACCATAATCCTTATGTTCGGCCAATATATGTTTTATCATTAAAATAATGTGATTTTGGGTTTGTTTGACTTACTTTTCAAACCATTAATAGAGCCCTCAAGACTTATTCAACACTTTGCCTTTTTAAATTAATTTCCATGGGAGTGTGACTCACCTCCACATAAGAAACCCTAATTGTTTAATAAGTTCGGACCATGTCCTTGTAAAATATTGTTTTCCTCTTTCTTTTTCCAGAAACCATGGGAGAATACCACGAGATGGTTTGTGTTTTGGATTATTTTAATATAAGGGGTCCCAAACCTAAATCATAAATAATTCTCTCACCTTTCATATATAAACCCACCCAAGCTCCCACTTACTCCTCCCTAAAAGCCCTTGGAGTTCGTCCAAACTCTGCCCTACTCTCTCTAGAATCCTCTCAAGGTGCCCCAAGCTCCCAAGAAGCCTCTCACAAGCCTCTCTCTAGCCTTTGGAAGCACACTTCCAAGTAAGGGTTTTTCTTTCCTTCTCATTTTTGTCAATTTTCTTTAAGTTGTATTGCCCTTTTAATTTCAATTATGAATGTTGGGGTATGGTTTCACACCTCCCCCGTACTTCCTTATTATTATTTTAATGATGGGAGAACCCTTTCTCTCTCATTAAATGCCTCCCATGTACACGTGTCACTATGCTGAAATTCCGAAAGGAACTTCTCTCTCTTCTTTTACATTCAAGCAATACTTTTGTACCATGAATCTAAATTCCATTTCAATTTTTGGGACATGTATATATATGACCTCCTTACTGTCCATTACATGTAAATATGATGAGGAACCCCTTTCTCTCTCATCAACCTTTTTTATGAATTCTTATGTTATGCCGTTACGCTGCCGAAATCACACCGATTTTCTAAGCCAATGTCATTGTGTAGTGAATACCATGCCCATTTCTCCATCAAGGGTATTCACCTTTATGCACATTTACTTATTTATTGTAAAGTTTCATGTATGAATTCCACATTCCATTATCGTGGAATAAATGATTATTTTTTTTATGAATCCATGTTTTATGATCCATGTGGCACACTTATGCATGAAATGAAATGATTAAGAAGGGTGCGCCCTGATAGCGCTCCAATGCATTGGGTAAAGTATTGTATCATGATACATCAAGTGAAATGAGTGTTGACTCATTCTAATTCAAGTGAAAATAGGGTTTACTCGTACTTCATGTGCAATGAGGGTTTACTCATTCTCTATGTGCAATGAGCCTTGGCTCATGCTAATTCACTGTTATGTGTTGTTGCCACATTTCCATGTTATGATTATCATGCTTTATCATGCCTTTATGTTCATGTTTCTATTATGCTCTATTGATATTCCTATTTCCTGACATGTATTGTACTCTTCATGATATTCATTGTGTACTCCCTTACTGGGCTTTATAGCTCACCCTTTTCTTATGCATGTCCTCAGGTTATCCCATGCAATGCTAAGTACGAAGGAAGGTAGTGGTCATGTAAATGAAGTTTTCAATAAAGATGTTGTATTTAAAGTTTAAAGTTTTTTCTGTAATGATCCTAATCCCCAAAGACACTAAACCTCTCTATCTTGTTTGTTGTATCAAGTGATGTTTATGTACTAAAGCATGTTTAATTTGTAATAAAAAGCAGGGTTGTCAATAAGTCTACCGTGAAGTTGGATTCTCTCCATGTGTGTTGAACTCCCTCCCATCGCATGTCGCAGTAGAACCTCGGTGAACCAAGTAGATCGTGTCTTATGAAACCTCATGGAAACCTTTCCAATCATTCACCAAGACATCAGAATCTGGCTCCACCTCAACCATATGGAACCCACGGTCCCTGCATAGTGTAACACTTGATAAAAGAGCTCTTTCCCAAGCACCTAGAGAGGAACCAGACCCATAGTAAGCACTAAAGGACAAGAGAAATGAACCCCACGAGTCACGAAGCACCCCTCAACCTCTCATAACCCCTCCCCTAAAGGATCTATCCGCATTGAGCATCAAACCACAACTTAGAATATCCTATTTGACAAAGTGTCTCACCCTCCAGATAGTCATGCATGGTCTATTAAACATTATGCTTGAGGTATCTAATAATTGGTTTTCATTGATAAGAAAACCCAACTTGAAGATCAACGATTTAAAACACATTTGGATGAACAACTGTGATCTCCTGATTCCAAAACGTGCCTAGTATCGTGCCGATGAGATTGTCTAGCAGAGTGCTGTAATGATTATGGCTCACCACTTGCCTTCTGCACCCCCACATTTACTACTGTTGAGCTAGGGGTCTAGAGATTCATGTATTGATTTTTGAGCTTCCTTAAGGTGGGGATGAGGTGAGAAGAGGGATCAGAGGAGGCACGCCCAGGTGATGTGGAAGAAAATATGAATGATGGACTCCATCCTGGGGATATCACAACACTATCACTAAGACAACAAGGTAACTAATTTCCTTTGGATATTGTCCTCCATTGGGAGCGCTTTATTTCTGATATTTCTGGTTAGGAAATTCATCTTTGTTAGGATCTCCTTGATCCTAGAAATAAAATTCCACACACCACGGTTTGAATCCGTATGCACAATATCCCAGTAATCTTTTGTGGTAAATCCGCATGAGGCTGAGCCCATAAAGTAGAATTTGTCTACCTTACCCTTTATGGGGATATCTTAAAAGACCTTCATCTGGCCATGGAAAGGGTAGACTGAATTGAAACCAGGATGGTCATGGGCCTCCTTTATGGAGATATTCAGGTGGGGGAACCGATCATATTTCATCTTGTCACCTGTCTAGTAGGTTTTCTAGAAACCGACAACATTTTTACAGATGGTCCATCTGATGACACGCAAGTGAACATTGAGATAGTAGGTCATGCATTGAGTTGAGCAAGAAGACTGAGTTCCTTTCCCACTAATCATATCCCATTACATTTTGTATCTCCCATGTAGAAATTAGCCCACAATGAATCACCCATGATGATTTCTCAAGCTTAGCACTGATATATGCCGTGCATGGCTTCACTGATGTCTTGGTGTGCAACACAACCCTCCACCACTGGTCAGGAAAAACCTTCCAAGACGCCCAATGGATTCTTCCAGTCTGGTTGGCATCCAAAATAAAGGAGGTGATCAGGCTCTCGATCCACCTGTTCACCCCTTTGAAAGGCTTGAGAAGCGAGAAGACGTGCATCAGGATGGATGTCAAGACATTTTTAACCATTGTAACCCTCCTACAGAATGAAAGAAACGTGGACTTCTAGTTAAGAATCATTCCTATCAGCTGATCGGTGATATCTTCAAAGTGTTGTTTAATTATTCAGAAATTGGATAGTGGAACCCCATGTTATATAATGGGAATTTTCTTTTTCTATCACCCTAGGAAGTTCACAATGCCCTTACAGTGACCTCAGGAGCACTAGTTTGAAATGAAGACATGACTCTTGGTTGTATTGATCCTCTGCCCACTCAATCGCTCAAAGGAAATGAGAATAACCTTGAGGTTGATCATAGATCTACATCTTTCATTTCTATAGATTAAGATTCCATCAACGAACATTAAGTGGGATACTCTCTCAGAACAGTATTTGTTGCGGAAAGGAACCCGATTACCATTTTCCATTTCTCTATGTAGGTTTCGAGAGAGAGAATATTGTTCCAAACTAAAATGGCACGGAGATATAGGGTCTCCTTGCCACACCCCTTAGTCAACTTGATGAAACCAAAATATATCCCCGACATTGAAATGGAAATCCAGGGAGTGGAAGATAACCTCAAACAATGTTCAAAGATCCATTCCTGGAAACTGTTCCTCTGAAAAATCCACATGATGAAGCTCCATTCCATTTTGTTGTAGGGTTTTTCCAAGTCAATTTGGAATATGACATTCGATACGAAAATTTTTTAGTGTATATCATTGATCATGTTGCTATAAATCTTGACAGCCCCTTGAATTCTCTGGCCTCTGGTGAATCCATGCTGCTCTTATGCGATAAGGTGATGGATGACCTTTCTCAACCAATTAGAGATGAGCCTGGCTAGAATTTTGTATGATACATTGCAATGACATATTGGATGATACGAATTGATGAATGTGGGATTTTTAATTTTTTGATAAGATTAATTCTGGAGGCGTAATTCATTCTATTCAATGGGACACCATTAAAAAAAAACCTGAATTGCTTCTGTGACCGTATGTCCGACAATCTCCCTAGCCACCACAAAAAAAACATTCCCGAGAGCCATTCCGGCAAGGGGCATTGTCATGAGGTAAACAAAAAATTGTGTCCTTGATTTCATAATCTAGTGGAAAATTCAACAAATAAGAATTCTCAGAGACCCCTAATAGGTGCTGCATGCATCCCAGGAATTCCACCTCTATTGAGATCCCCTTCATGTTGCCATCGCAAGATACAACCTTCTAAGAGAGGAGATCTTTGAAGTCATCTAATGCCATCCGACCTACAACCTCGACATCTGAAGTGTAGGTGCCATTCCCCATCATGATGTTGATCATGGAAATACTTATTTCATTCACACAAAAATGAAAAATGGCATTGTGGTGGTCAACTTCTCTTAGCCATGTAACCTAAGACCTCTGTTTTTAATCTTTTTCATGTTCCAGATGATTTTCCACCAGGATAAATCATTTTTCGCATAGAAGGATAAAACGGTTATCCTCACAGGTGTCATGTAGATCCTCCACCAACCCATTGATTTATGTTTGGATAATGTCCACCCTTTAGTTTTCATTTGGTTTATTGGTAGACTAACACTGTGGATCCACCCCGAGACATTTAAGATGTTTGTGAAATCCACACCATGATCTCTCAGGCCCAACACAGTTCCATGAGTCCCTGACCGTGGCCAAGAAGCCCACATCCAAATGCAAGGAATTAATGTACTAGAATGATGGCATCTGCATTGGTTCTCCCCTATGCTCCAGGAGAATGGAATCTTGATCATAATGTGATTAGGGGATGTGAGTGACCACTAACTTGGGAAAAGCGTCCAGGCCCCTAATATTAGATGAACATATAACAAGAAAACTACATATGTAGTGCGAGCCTTTCCTATTGTTTCATCGGGTGAAAATGGGTTCAAAAAATCCCACGCCCAAAAGTCCTGTTGTGGAGATGATGTTCTGGAAATCACGCATGCCATTGTTCAGGATGGTCGATCCTCTTTTCCTCTCTTTGACATGAACGATCGCATTGAAGTCCCCTTCCACAAATCAGGAAAATTTTTCGGTACGTAGAGACTCCAAATGTCTCCATAAAAATGTTATTTCTTGGGTGTCAGTGCTCGCATAGAAAAATGAGATGTTTGCAACTTCACTGTGGAAATAGATCTTAAGGGAAATGCATTGTCTAGAAAGGATTTCCAGATCAACTGTAAGGTGCCTTTTCCAACAGATCCAACTATGAGAATTTTGGGGATACACTTTCAATGAAAGTGGATAACCCATTATATTATCTCGAGTATGAATCATAAAATAGATTTTTTTACGCTCAAGGGTGAACACAAGAGAAGAATGGTGAGTACGAGATTCCTTGTCCACAAAGGCAACCATAGCTTGTTCCCTGAGGCCATGCACAATCAAAATGAGAACAAACACTATTACACCCATTTCTTCTGACCCATCTAGAACGGAACATAATTCAATTTGGTAAAAGGGGTATCACTAGTTTCCTTTGATAGTGAGTAGGTAAGAGGCCTCGATGAATCAATGTTATGGATGTTCATATTTGGAGATATAATCTTTTTGAAAGGAGATCCGGAAATTGTCTCTTACAAAGAGATTATGTTGAATATGGATGGACATAGAGAGAACACATTGAGGTCCCCTTGATGGAGCGGGATCAAAAGAAACCGTTGAGGAGAGGACTGATCTGAATGAATAATTTTAGCTAACCCTCTGGAAGCGGTTTTTCTATGGCTGCATTTCGAATCTGACCACCAATTTACTAAAAAGAGAGTACTATAGATGGAGGGGAGGCAAGAGCACTAAAGGATCCAAGAATAGAGGGTCTCATGGAGGATTGTTCTAAAAGGATTTCATTCTCGGTTCCTACTCCCAATGAGGGTGAACCACAACCTAGAGGTGTGGAGGAGGGAAGAGGCATTTGTAGGAATGAAGGATCCTCATTCACAATTCTAGAACTTAACAGGAGAACATCCTCAACAGAAGTCATGAGGGGACCATAAGCCATTGTAGGTTCATGAGACCCACTAGGAAAGTTTTAATTTTAATTTTTGGGTACAATGGGAAGGACCTGACGCACCACCTCATCACACAGGTTCTCTGCCAACAGCCGCTGTAAGGGATCCATTAATGACTGTTTCATTTTTTTTACCACCACAGGCATCAGCTCTAGAAGAGCTCACCTCTGAATGCTTCCATCTGCAAACTGAAGTGGAGTGTGCATGAAGATAGTATAAGCTGCAGAACCGTGCGGGGGACAAGTAGAAGATATGCTGCAACCATTTGAAACCATCATTTGATCTCAAGATAACTCTTGAGGGGAAACCCATTTATCGATCCATTTCCACATAGATGATATGATTGGCCACCACTTTAGGAATTTGCTGTCTACATCCACTCATAAGAAGGAGTCGAGGGAGTCTCCCACCACCTTTAGGATCATAATGTTGTGGTATGTGAGTGGGAAGTTAGAGAGTGTAATCCAGATTTCCATAGAGGGAGACACGCCGCCATAACAGCTATCCCATGACCAATTAAAAAGAGGAAACCTCTAGGAGCCACATTGCTGGTCAATATAGGACTCAGCCGTCACAATGTCATCCAAGGAGAACAAGTTTATATAGAAGGCCACCTTCAAAAACATAGAGATTGTCGCAGGATGATACTGTCCCCAGGACTCGACAATGTACTTGAACCAGTTCAGATTCGGTTTGTTGCAACTGAAGTGGTCCACAAAGGTATGATCTTGATAAGAGGATACTTTCTTGAGTTATGTACCCGACATGTCCACCATAAGAACCCCATCCACTAGCTCGAGCATCCTTTGCTGAACCACAATCATTTGAATGTCCTCAATGCTCACCCAAGAAAGAGAAGCCACCTTCTCATCGATTGGAAGCGATGGAGAGAGCATCCTACAAGTGGAGTCTGTGAGCGAGACGTCTTTGTGAATCCCCTCATAGGTCCATCAAGGATCTTGATGAGTGATCAGCTTAGAACGGAGAGCCAAAGACACTGTTTGGGAGGGGACATCATCTTCCATAGGGAGAGAGCATTTCAGAGAGGCCATAAATAAGGTAAGATGTTATTTTCATTCCCTTGAGTGTTAATTTCTTTGTTTTTTAAGTATGTTTTGACTTGATATTTTTTGTAACTATTATTTTGATCATCATTTCATCATCTACAGAATATGAAAACTTATTTTAATATCTTATATATTTATTATATATTTATTTATATTAATCCACAATATTTAGTGATTGGAAATGAAATACCTCATTCATGAAGATGGTAGGTCATACGTACGCAAAGAAGTTATATACATTTTGAAACATATTTGATTGAAGGAAAGTAAGTGACATATATATATATATTCATTTTTTTTATCATTTATATGTCATATATATGACATATTTTTATTAAACCCAACCTTAATACATTTCATTTAAATTTGAAACTTTTCACAAAACATCGTGAGTCAGTAGTCCCTCGTACACACAAGCGAGATTATCATATTCCTACAAAATATAGTGAATGATGATATTCGTTATATACTAATCCCCAAAGAATAAAACTTCAAAAATACTATATATATCTTATATTAACTACAAATCTATCATTACTTTCAAACATTAAATGTGGTAACTAAAAAATGACATCAGTTCGCGAGGTGGTAGTTCACCGTACACACAAACAATGTTTTCATAAGCCATTTGATTGATTCCTTTGATGTTATGGGTAATGACCCTAAAACATCAAAATATATATGTTTGCAAGATACTAATGTTATTATAAACCATTTGGAATATATGTTTGGTAATTTTGAAAGGGACTTCATTACGTTTTGGATAAGCCAAGTGTCTTTGGAGGTGCGAATAAGGAATGTGATTGAGTTCCATTTTACATTGTAAGAAGAGTGGTATTCATGTGAATACAAAAAATTAATCACTAATGGGTTTTTTCCCTTACCTGATGTCCACAAAATAAATAGTCATACATGATTCAATAGTTTATATGGTCTAAATATATATAGAAAATAGGTTTTATAAATGGTTTGTCATTTTAAACCTTATCTATTTAGATTAACCACTATGTTAACTCATTTTTATCTTAATAAATATGATTAACATTAATTATTTTTTCTAATCAATTTGGGGAAAAATAAATTTTACCTTATTATAAAATATAAATTATTATAATTTCATACATAGAATTTATTTTTCCAGATTAAATTCACATAATAGGGGAAATATTAGTATAAAATTAATCACACAAATGTGACTAGAGAGCATGTTTTTAAAATGAAATGGTTCAAATGTATAGTAATTTTTTATTTATAAATTTAGTATATAAATTATTCAAATGAACTAAATTTAACTAATATATGTATAATTGAGTGATTTAAATATTAAATCAAATTTATAATATAATTTAATATTATAAAATTCGTAGACAAAAAGTCAATTTTCTAATAAAATTCCTTATTTTTCATTATTCATATAAAATGAAACTTCTTAGAAAAATTAAAAAAACAACAATAAGATAATTTTATGATTACACTTTTGAGAAAAAAATGTATCACTTCACTTTAAATTTTTATGTCTAAAATTTATGTTAGAAAACAATTTTACTATTAAAAGGTAGTAAGCTTCCTTCTGAAAAAGACTTCTTTTTTATTGTTAAAAACGAATTAATTATTACCTTATAACTATGAAATGTATTGTATTAAGGTAAATGATTTATATTTAGTATATAATTTCAATTAATACCATCAAATAGTATTAAATAATTTAATATGTAAATATTAAACTCATTTACCACAAAAAAAAGTTTACTTTTATAAAAAATCTATTTTATATTAAATTAGTTTTTTATTCATTTTTGATAAATTAGTTACCAATGAAATAAAAAATATATTTTTAGAAGTTATATGATCCATCTTATAATAAAGTGCTTATTTATTAGGTAATAAATTTTATTTTAAATATACATATTAATAGTATTCGGTAAAACTCAATCTAGTGTGTAACACAAGATATCAAAGAAATTCAATCCTGCATGTATCACAAGAGAACTCATTATTGTTTTATTGCAGGATATATCAAAGATTGAATTTTTTAATAGTAAATACATTTTGTTGTCTATGTATATTATAACACCTTTTAGGATTAGTGGTGCATTTCAAACACATTATTGAATAAATATTTATTCTTCTTGAATATTTGAGCGTTGGATTCTCCCCAATATAAATAAATAGTATCCTCTCAATTTAAAATTCATCAAGGCAATAAAGTGTTTGATAGTATGAATTACATTTTTAATCTCACATCTTGATAAGGGTTAGTAAGACAACATCTTAATAAGACATAATGGGAAGTACAAAAGTCATTTGGAATGGTCACATTATTTGTTTTCTAGATTCGAGACAATATATGGGAAATGAAAACATAGACATGGAAGAGAAAAATGAAACACAAATACTAAGGGGGAGAGATAGATAAAATGATCATACGATGTATAATCACCAGAAATCCATAAAATAGAGGTGTGAAAAAGGTCATCGATATCCACAAAAATGATTATAATATGATAACATTTTTTTGGAGACACATTTTCCACAGATCGTTGGAATTATTTTATTCTACAAGAATATAATGAAATATACTTTCATGATATGTCTCTTTTTACATTATCACAATATTATCCTTTGGTTATTGCATGAGATATTTCTAAATCATCACTTTGCACATGTTTCATAAAATGGTGATATAATGTAATAATATCTTAAACCTCATCCATTTTTTAACTCAAACCATTCAACAAATGGTTCACCTTGTGAACCTTAAAAATATTGTGATCCAAAGTATTAGAATAAGTGATAGATTTGTTAGTTGTATCCAATTTAATTTATCTATATCAATCATTTCTTTATCCAAAGAAACATTATATTAATATTAGGATGAAATTAAGGTTTATCATTCCTGGAATAATGTGTTTTCCAAATACAAAATATCATCTCTTGGTACGATTATACATATGCTCTAAAATCTGTAACAAAATTTTATTTTAGTATAATTTTTACATATTTCATAATTCTTATGATGAGATTATATTTAATAAAATAATTTTAAAATATATTTCAAGTATCCAAATACACAATCATATTAATAATTCCACTTCTTTTTTATCTATAGTATTAGTCTGACCTTAATCCCTTCGATTATTCGAGATATATTCCCTTGAATATTGGGTCATTTAATTTTTTAGTTCCCTATTTTACTATAGTTTACACACTGAATATAAGTCTTTTATTCCTTCTCATAGAATTATTTTTTTGGGTGACCCTTTTCTCCACATTTATAACAAACTCTCAAGCCTATATATCATTTTTGGGGTGATTCTTTCTATAGTTATTAAGTTCTAGAAAATCCTTCATTCACTACTCACCATTAAATTTTGATTTTTTTTTCTTCTATCATTTTCATCTATTACTTCCATTTAAATCTAAATGACTTGGTGAATTTGTTCTCTGTAATGATTGAACATGAAACAGTTTCATCATTTGAAAAAATGTTTTAGGACACCAGTTCCCTTGGGTGACTAGGATTCGTCTCCTCAAAAAATGGTTAATCATTAATTCTATGTTTTATATGTTATCCATATAATACCTTCTTCTACATGTAAAGGTGGACTCATACTATGAAAAAATTTCTTTCTCCTCTTTCTTTAAACTAAGGAACTTTCTTTTCATATATTTTTGTTATCTATGAGGTGAATACTTTTGAATGGATTTCACATTAAAATATTTCCATTCTAGGAGTTCTATAATATGTTCCTCAAAAAGTATTCACGGTCAATTAACCCCTTTGATCATCATAGATATTGAGATAATTCACTAAAAGTGTAAAATGTTCTGTTTGACCACACCAAAATTCCATAGATATGTTCTCCAAAAAAACTAATCCATTGCTTAGAAAACTATTTGATCTCTATTCCCAATAATTTATGAGGGAATATTCCTCTTAATGTGATCTGTAATAATATTATATTTCTATTAAATATGTTTCTTTATCTGAATAATGTTTTTTTTTCAAAACATGATTAATCTATGTTTATATATCAATAACATTCTAAGTTCCCACACTGTATATATTTTCTTCCGTATCAAAAAAACCTATGTACTAGGCATGAGTATTGATAACATTATTCCTTCTAGGTTCTAATTCTAATAAATTCAATAAATCAGATTAGATCATAACATTATGTATCATAATATTTAATCACAAAACTAGTAATTTACATACCATAAACTAAATAATGGATCCATATCTAATATAATTATCATAAACATAATTTATTTTGGGAAATCCTTATAGTAAGATATTTTATAATTTTTTATAATAAAAATTTTAACTATGCAGAGAATATTCATCAGGATTGTCAACGGAGTTGTGTAGTAAAGAATGATTCCCTGTACCAGGTTATGCTTAATTCATACTTGACTTGTGCTTTTCAGAGTTATTACACCAAAATATATATGTTCCAAAATTTCATCCCATTGTAGTATCTAAATAGGCATGAATTTATAAGAATACCTACAAAATATCATCCTTAACAAAACATTAGGATATTATTCTATACATATCCTCAAATAATATTATGTGGTTATGTCCCAAAATCTATGTTTTACTAAATATAGAAACTAGTGTTTCTACTAAACTTTCTCAAATACAAGGTGTAACAACCCATACCCATTTATCTTGATGTTAGTTTCATACAAAATATAATTGCATAGAAAGATGATTCAAATCCCAAATGAATAAAATTTTTAGCAGTATCTAAAATAAGATCCATACATGATACCCATTATAAATAGGGAATAAAAAATGAACCATAATACATAAAAAATAAAAATTCTCTACATCCTTGAAAACAAATTCTATGAATTCATCTGCATATCCTGGGGAAAGTGATGAAAATTATGGGTGAACTAAAATTCATAGAATGTTTTGTGTACAATGAACACTATCATTATTCAATAATGTATAACCATTATGAAGTGGTAAATGACTAAAAACACATTCTAATTGATCAATAACATGATCATAATATGGTAGGAATAAAACATTATCTGTAATGATATATAAATAGTCAAATGAGTTGGAAAAATAAACATGGATATTCTAAATAATATATTAATCATATAGAATAAAATATATTGAAATCATAAATATGGAATTCTGAACAATAAATATGTACCTTCATGGTAGTTTCTGTCAAGAACTATCTTAAAAATGGTTCGAGTTTGTTTGTAGAATGCCATAAAATTTGGCCAATGGATTCATCTCATGAGACTATTGGTACATCAAGGGGATTTCATTAACTAGTACCCAACCTATTAACTATATTTCCAATACATTCCTCATATATTCAACAATCAATTTATATACTAAACAATGTTTCTTATCAAATATCTATATTTCATATGGTATAAATATTTATCAATATTTCCCAAATAAAAATATATAATTCAAAGAAACAACCATATGTAAAATTAGAATTTATTTAATCCAATACTAATATCCATCATAGAATAATATAGATGATATAAATTAACATTATTTCGAAAGAAATTTTGTTACACGAAAGTTATTGTTTCGAGAGACAGTTCATAATCATAAAATAATTTATATGGAAATATTATTTTTTCAACATGGTAAATTTCAATTCAAATCCTCTTGGATGAGACAATTCAAAGTGAATTATAAAATAACATTAAGTAATAATTAATAATCATATATAATGAATATGGGGTTTTAAATACATAGGTGAAAATGTAATTAGTGCATAAAAAAACAAGTCTCAATGGAATGAAGAATCAGATGAAATCCAATAATATCTGCTTCCTTTTGATTGAATTATAATTAACCTCATGTGTAATTTTTTTATCATGTTATTAACATATAACCAGAAAATATTAATATATATATTACTATAAATGATCCTTTTATAACATCTGATCACCAGTGTATTAATAATCATTCATTATTTTCTCAATTTCGGTAGGTAATTGACTTGTTTTTTTAGTTCGTTTTTACATTTGATTTTTTGTTACTCTTAAATCAATCATGATATAATAATCTCAAAAATGTAAAACATGATTAAATTATAATAATTATTAATTATTTATCTATTTATTGTAATCTATAAATTCCAATTATAGGAAATGAATTACACTATTCGTAGAGACAGTATGCTGTATGTATGCATGAAGACTGATGCCATTTTCTTGTTTTATCAAAAAGATGAAAATTAAAAGATATTTTTACATATAAATATTTTATTTTAACTCTATTTTAATTATATATATATATATATAATATTTTTAGTTAACCCATACTTAATACATTCCACGTAAACATATATTACATCACATCGCATTATGAAGTTGTAGTCCCTTGCACAAATGAGCATTGTTATAATACTCTAATAAAATGGAAATGAAGAAGGAATGTGTAATATACTATTTTAAGAATCATAAATATATAATATATATTATATATAATATAAGAATCCCTGATTATTACTATCCATTAATAATGGTTGTAGAAACATCAATGATATCATTTCGCGAGAAGGTAGTTTTGCGTGCACACGAACAATGACTTCATAACCCATTGTATGGAAGTTGGTGACTTTTTTGAATGTTACCTTTTCTTTGGCTATTATCATTAGTTTTGAACCAATACATTACTAATATAAATTAATGACCACGATATAGCCTCTAAGACAAGGGGAGTGATGTTTTAAATTTTATTTTCAGGTTTTTGAGGTTCAAAGTTTTTTGTTAGGTGTTAATAAGTGATGGGAGTTACTTCTCATTTATAGTGGAGGAGGAGTAAAATTCTTGTAAGTACCAAATAGTAAACACTATTTGGAGGTGTCCCATAACACATGTACCAAAAATAATAAAAGGATATTTATCAAAGAGAGTATATGGTGTAAAAATTTACAAAAAATTTATTTTAGACAAGTATTGGGTCATTTACCACCTTATCATTTAAGATTAGCCACTATGTAAACTCATTTTTATCTTGATCGTTGGGATTAACATTAACTATTTTCACTAATCTCATTGGTAAAAATTAAATGTGAACATGTAATACATAATTAATTACTCTAATTCCAAATTGTTGGATCTGAATCTACAGAATATACACAAGAGGGGGGTGAATTGTGTCTTTTTCAATTTTTCAACAACACTTTCATTGAACGAGTTCTGTCCTTTATACTTTATCAGATTTTATCATGCAGTGGAAATAAGTAAAAACAAGAACACAAAGATGTATAGTGGTTCGGGGAACAGAAATCCCCTAGTCCACTCCACCAACGCTCAACTCCACGAGCTTGGTGATTTTCACTATCTAGTCCTCTTTTCCATAGACTGGTTAACAAATGAGTATAGGCAATTGAAACCTTTACAATCCAAGTCAAAACAAAAGCCTTCTAGTTCAAACACGAATCGACACAACTTAGAACGAGAAGCTGGTTAATCAAGAATAAAAAGAATTTCATAAAGAAGTTTTCCAGTTGATCTTCACAATTGTAATAGAATGAAATTGACAACAGATGGATCGTACTCTCTAGAAAAATTGAATTTCAAAACAAAGCAATTCTGAGTTGATCCGGTTGCAGTAGATATAGATATATAGTTCAAAACTTCAGCATTAGTAGATCCACAGTAGATATTCGATGCAGAACAAGTAAATCTTCTATCGAGTTCCTTATCCTTAAAGAAACTGAGCTTTGGTGCTCCTTTTTGAATCTGCAGAATAATCATGAATTTTAGTACTCTCTGTTTTACACCTTTTTAATAATAGATCGATCACCATACACTCATGTACCTTGTGTTTCATAGAGAACATATATAATAAATATGAGCATATATCCTGCACATTTAGATCCATAAAAGTTGCCTTCTGATTTGCAATATTAAAAAAAATTGAATTTACAGAGAAGTTGTAACTTCCCTTAAGACTCGACATAAAAAGATCCTTTTAATTCGATCTTAAATCCATTGTTAAAACGTCTTTGAATCAGTCAAATTCGAATTTTAAAAACAAATTTAAATCCAGCTTGAAATCCTCCCAATAATTAGCTTGCTGATCACTGCATAAAAATATCATCTGTCGAAATTTCCGACACCAAACATTAGGTTGATGATGTGGCCTCCAAACGTAGGGTTGATAACATAGTCTTCAAACGTCCGGTTGAACATAAACATAGGGTTGATCATCCATACTTTTTCTTCAACTCTCAAACATACGGAAAAAGATCCATACTTTTACATGATCCATACTTTTCCAAAAACATATGGTTGTTTATAAAAGTAAGGTTAATGAACCATACTTTTGAAAAAAGACATAACGTTTAGTATTTGCGTATGGTTCTCCTTCCATACTTTGCTGATAACCAAAACGTAAGGTTCCTTCCTAACGTAAGGTTCTTCTTCCATACTTTGCTGAAAATGTATGACATTTTAACCATACTTTTCTCTTATCTCAAAAAGTATACACGCTTTTCATACTTATGCTATGTTTATCCACATAATGTATGAACAGTGATTCCAAAATGTGCCAAAACAGATTTCGTGCTACATTTATCCACGTAAGGTATGAACAGTGATTCCAGAACTCCCTTAAAGCAGATTCCGAATAAGTAATAAATTCTCGTTATTTAATGAGTAAAATAAATTAACAAATTCCTGCAAAATACTAAATAAAATCATTTGAAAATAACTAAGGGTATTTTTGAGCATCAAAATTATCATAAAGATATAGAGTATTATTTTCAATAATCTCCCCATTTAAATAACATTAATATGTATTATTGAAAACAATACATTTCTCAACAATCTCCCCCATTTTTATGATCAAAAAACCCATAAAATAATTAAAATTATTTAAACGAAACTAACCTTTAAAATTAGTTACATAAAGTTTTAGAATTTTTAGAGGATGAAACAATATTTAATTTTAGCAAAAAGTTCTCCTTCTGAATAACCTAAAAAATAAAAATACACAAAACTATTGAAATAAAATTTTGTAAAATAAAATGTGGTGGTTATCCAAATTTCTCTTTTAATTCTCCCCCTAAATAAAATGTTAATTCTTATCCAAATTCTATGTTAATTCTCCCATTAAATAAAATGATGATGTTTATCCAAATTCTCCCCCTTTTGTGATATCAAAAAGATTGAAAAACCATGGATTTTATCACATTTAATGTTGTACTAAACTGTAGCTAAATGCTTATTTTTATCTGTGTATCAATAATTAAATCTGGAGTTCTGGAATATCAAAAATAAATTCAGTAAAACAAATAGATAAAGAAACAAATAAAAATGAAGGATATTTTCATTCAAAAACAGCTGTATATACATGACAATGATATACGTAGGAATCATGTTTTGGATAAGATAGGCAACATGTTCTATTTTCTCTAGATTGCAGACTTGATTTCTCTAAACTATTCCCAAAGTCTCTTCATCATCCCATCTCCAAGTTTTGATAATGAGAACTCTGTTGTCTTGAGTCATATGAATATCCTCAATTAAATTGACTTTGAAAAACTCATGCATCCTTTCCTCTTTTTCAAAAAATACTGACAACTTCTCTGATAACTAATTTAACAGGATTCTGATCGATGTCTCACTAGATGTCAGTTTATCCCCTAAATACTTCTGATTGTCCAGAAACACTGATAAAGGAGAACTGTTACATTGAAGATCTTGTAACCTGTCATTCATGTTTCTCATCACAGATATGAGAGCTTGAATCATTCTGATTAAATCAGGTGAAGTAACTGATCCACTAACAACATTATTTGCAACTGACGCAAATTGGTTCTCCATAAATGACTTCAGAACTGATAAATCTGACTTCATAGCCATTTTAGATTTCAATTGTGCATCTACAGTCAGCATATCCTATTTAAACATTTCAACTTCTTGCTTGAGACTGTACACTCCTTCAGCTTTTGAAATTTCAAATGTTCTAAGTCTAAAGCATTTCTCAGAATAACATTCTCATATTCCAACTGAGATACATTTTTGTACAGTTCTTCAGTTTCTTCTTTCCTTGAATCAGATGCAACCTATGATTGAGTCATATTCACATGCTCTGGTTGATGCAGCAGTACCAAAGGTATTGATTCAGCATCATATTTTTCTTTTTCTCTGTCCTGAGAATGTTGGTCCACAGAATTTTCCTTAGATTTTTCAAACTCCTACATAGAAAAATCCTCTTGAAGTACCTCTGTGTGAGCTTCATAAGCATGATCACCACAAACATAGGCATCTTGGCCTTCCACTAGGTTTTCAATAACAATATCTTCAGTATTTTCCTGAGGTCTGACCACTTCTTCACCTGGCACTGCCTCCGTCTCTTGTTCCTGTTGAAGTGAAACTTCAACATAAGCTACAATCTATTCCTAATTATCCATTTGGGCTTCTTCTTGAGCTCCTGATCCCTTTACTGGTGATGTCCTTTCCCTACCATCTTCCATGATCTTATCAAAAACAGCCTCTCTTACAAATGTATAAGAAAATAAATCTTCTATTGTTGTTTCCAAAGCAGGGGAAGTAACTTCCTCATTAATAGGTCTCTTTATTTTTGATTGAAGTCCCTCCTAACTTCTGTCTTCCTCAACATCTTCCACTTCAAAGAGGATCCATCTTATTACATTGCTGACTCTTGATTCAGCTTGTACCTCCTGGACTTAGTAGGTTGAGCCTGAGCACTCTCTGAGTCTTCCTCAGCTCCTACTAGAAAATTTTTTCCTTTAATTGTGCTCCAGAAATATCCAACCTCCATTAAATTTCCATCATTAAACGTATTAATATGATGACAGTTAACTTGGGAATCCACTAATATCACCATGTCTTTCTTAAGCAGCTGTTTAGAAATAAATTGACCGAAATGGTAGAAATTCATCCGGGCATCGCTTTGACAGCAGTAATTGAGATACCATACCACATACCTTGGGATGTTTGAATTAATATCACTAAACAGAAGAAACATTATAGAAATATCAGGGTAAAAAATCTTTTCCATTTCTTCCATTCTTGGAGCTTTTCCAGTCTGAATAAATTTGGCCAAAATTTTCTGATCAGGCTCCAAATCCTTGATAAACATTTTCTTTATAGTTTTAGTACCAAAAATAAAAGACATAATATCTTAGAATTTATGCAAAGAATCTCCAATATTTTTCAAATCAAGATGAAAAACTCCTTCATGAGGGCAGTTGAGAATCTGACCAATCTCTACTGATGAGATTGAGAAATCCCTATCCTCTATCTTAGCCATCATACTATCCTTAGTATCCCCCAGGCTAAACTGTACAGATTTGAAAAAGTATCTAGGTTCTACTTCATACAGAAATTCCGTATTTTTATTGTTGAACATATGTTCATGATTCTGAAATGATAGTGCTTTCTTTAACTGCAGATTTTTCAGAAATAACCAGTCGAAATCGATTACCTTTCCCTGTAAGATTTTTCTTCCCTCGAAGCATTGTCTCTTGGAATTGCATGGCTCGGCTTCACAATCTCTTTTAGATCTTACCATCAATGGGAGAATCTCTGAAGGTTTGAAGGTTAGGGTTTCAGAGGTTTGAGGATTAGGGTTTGGAAGCAGAAGTGAAATTTTCGGATTTCGAAAGGGTTTCGATAGAAGTGAAATGGTTTAGAAGTCGAAAAGACTCTAACAGCCTTGATTCCCAGGTAATCTCTAATCATTACATATATTTAAAACAAATAAAATTTTCATATGGAAAAAAATATTAAACAACATTCAAAAAACAAAATAAAATTTACAAAAATAAATAAAAGTAAATAAAAATAAAATAAACCTAGCTCCCCCTTAATAAAAACAAACCTTGCAGTGGGAAGTGGTTTAGTAAAA
Source organism: Viscum album (assembly GCA_963277665.1). Lineage (NCBI taxonomy): Eukaryota > Viridiplantae > Streptophyta > Magnoliopsida > Santalales > Viscaceae > Viscum > Viscum album. The sequence continues at coordinate 1,427,329,041 of OY728125.1, forward strand.
ATATCTGCTAATTGAATTTCAGTATTTATAAATTCTAAAAATATATCTTTTTTTAATAACTTGATCTCCTAAAAAGTGATGTCTTATATCAATGATCTTAGTTCTAGAATGACTAATAGGTTTTTTTAAAATATTAATTACACTTGTATTATCACATAAAATAGGTGTATTATTACAATTCAGTCCAAAGTCTATAAGAGTGTTTTTCATCCACAACACCTCTCCATAGCAACTTCCAGTAGAAACATATTCTGCATCAGCTGTTGATAGGAGAACTGAATGTTGTTTCTTACTAGACCATGACACCAACGACTTTCCCAAAAAGTGACATGTTCCTGATGTGATTTTTCTATCTAATGTACAACTTCCAAAGTCAGCATCTCAATATGAAATCAAATTAAAATCATAAGTTTTAGGATAAATAAGATATTGAAAAATAGTTCCTTTTAAATATATATTAATTTATTTAACATCAGTTAGATTAGATTCTTTATGATTTGATATAAATCAAGCACAAAGACATACTGAATACATTATCTCTGGCCTGCTATCAGTAAGATATAACAAAATACCAATCATACCTCTATATAACTTGTTGTCAACTGATTTCTCAGTTTCATCCAAATCAAGTTTTATATTAGTACACATAGGAGTTGTAAATGGCTAACTATTTTCAAGTCCAATTTTTTTAAAAAAAATTCAGTAATGTATTTTATTTGATATAAAACATTTCCAATTTTTTTTGATAAATTTGAAGTCCTAAGAAGAAATTTAGTTCTCCCATCATACACATTTCAAATTCATCATGCATTGATTTTGAGAATTCATTACAAATGGTTTTATTAGTTGATCCAAAAATTACATCATCAACATAAATTTGAACCAATAAAACATTATTTTTCACTATTTTCTTAAAGAGTGTTGGGTCTTCCATTCCAATAGTAAAATCATTTTTCAATAGAAAAGAACATAATCTTTCATACCAATCTCAAGGTTCTTATTTAAACCCATAAAGAGCTTTAGTAAGTTTAAAAACAGAATCAGGTTTTTGAGAGTTTTCAAAACTAGGAGGTTGCTCAACATAAACTTCCTCCATTAAATAACCATTTAAAAAGGAAGATTTAACATCCATTTGAAATAATTTAAAATTCATATAAGATGCATAGGCTAAAAAGATTCTAATGGATTCTAACCTAGATAAAGGTAAAAATGTCTCATTATAATATATTCCTTCTTCTTAATTGTATCCTTTAGCTACTAATCTTGCTTTATTTCTAGTTCTTGGTCCTTGGCCAACCTGTTTATTTCTAAAGACCCATTTGGTTCCTATTACATGATAATTCATAGGTCTTTACACTAAATCCCAAACTTCATTTCTTTTAAACTGGTTTAATTCATCTTGCATTGCTATTACACACCTTTCATCATTTAAAACTTCTTCTATAGTCTTGGGTTTTTGTTGATATTGGATGGTAGAGAATTCCACAAGGTTTACTAAGTTTATTCTTGTTTTAACACCAGTTTTTAGGTCGCCTATCACATTTTCCAAAGGGTGATTCTTTAGGGTTCTAGAGTGTCTAGGTAATATATTTAAAGGATATTTAGTATCATGTTCCTCTAAACTGGACTGAATTTCTTTTATATTATTTTCAAAATCATTCTTTATGTTCTCAAGTCTCATTTTATTGTTAGAGTCAAGTTCATCCATTTGATCTATCCTTTTCTCAAAGGGATCAGATTAATGATGTCTCACATGAACTGATTCTTCAACAATCCTTGACTTCTTATTATAGACTCTATAAGATTTTGAGGTATCAGAATATCCTAAGAAAATACCTTCATCAGATTTTGGATCGAACATACCAAGATTCTCTTTAGTGTTCAAGATGTAGACCTTTCATCAAAAAACATTAATGTAATTTTCTTTAGGTTTTCTATTATTCCATAGTTCATAGGGTGTCATTTTCAACATAGTTCTAATTAAAACTCTATTAATTATATAGAAAGTTGTATTCATAGCTTCTGCCCAGAAATATATAGGTAGGCTATATTCATTTAACATAGTTCTAGCCATTTATTGAATTGTTATATTTCTCCTTTCTATAATCTCATTCTGTTGAGGTGTTCTGGGTGTAGAAAAGGTATGTTTAATACCCATGTTTGAGAAAAATTAATTACATTCCAGATTCACAAATTCTCCACCATGATCACTTCTCAAAGAGATTATATTAAAACCTTTTTCATTTTGAACAGATTTGTAGATACTTTCAAATAAAGTAAAAGATTCATTTTTTATTTCAAAAATAAAATCCATGTAAATCTTGAATAGTAATCAACTAAAACATTTACATAAAATTTACCAGCTAAGCTTCCTACTCTTGAGGGTCCAAACAAATCCATATGAATAAGTTATAGAGTTTTATATGTAGCAGCCTTATTAAAAGATTTGAAGGATGATTTGTGTTGCTTTCCAAGTTGACATGCATCACAAAATCTATCACTTTCAAATTTGAGACAAGGAAAATCAGAAACTAAATGTTTCTTAGATAACTTATGTAAAACATATACATTGCAATGTCCAAGTCTCCTATGCTAGATCAATGATTCACTTACTTTATCAGTCAAGAAGTTTACATGTTGTTTACATAAGGAATTTAAATCCAAAGTATAGACATTTTCAGTTCTTGGTGCTTTAGATTTAAATAGTTTATCTTTAGAAACAGTACAATAATTGTTAGTAAAATCAACAATATATCCATCATCACAAAGTTGAGAGATACTTATCAGGTTGTGTTTTAATCCTTTTACATAAAGTACTTTGTTGATTGAGACTGTTTTTGGATCTCCAACAGTTCCAATACCAATTAGTTTTCCTTTGGCATTGCCACCAAATGTGATAGGTCCTCCTTCCTTTTGAGGTATTGAAGAAAATTTTAATGAGTTTCCATTCATATGCCTTGATCATCCACTGTCCATGTACCATATATCTTTTCTTCTTTGGTGGCATGCTACCTGCAAATACATTCAAACAAATTGCTTGGTACCCATACTTTTTTGGGTCCAGGGGTGTTAGCTAGCAATGATCTGGGTATCCAGATGTGCTTTGTTCTTTTAAAATCAGCTGAATCATATAAGTCATTTGAAACATAGGATTTTTTAATACTACAAATTTGAGGCTGTCTTAAGAAACCGTTTTAGCTTTATGTCCCTTTGTCCCAAAAAAGTTACAATTAACCTTTTTAGAGCTAGGAACAAAATAATTTTTATATAGCTTAGGTTTTTCTCCTTTACTTCCAATTCCAAATCTCTCCTTTTTTAATGACAGTTTTTCCATGAATTTCATTTTATGAATTATCTCCTTTTGTAAAAACCAATGAAGCATATTTGTAAGATTCTACTTCATTTTGCAGTGTTTTTATTCTTGATTCAAAATTAATATAGTTAGTGTTAATCGTATTATATTTATCAGTTAATTCATTATGTTGTTTCAGCATTGTATCTCTTTCATCTAAAACAACTTTATGTATATTTTCTAGTGACTTATCTTTCTTAAATAGTGAGTCATATCTTTCTTCAAGTATATTGTAGTAGGCTGAAAGTTTTTCATTTGTGTAGCATGATTCAGAATTTGATTCAGAGGAGTAATATGAGTGTACCTCATCATTTTCTGCCATAAAACACATTTCTACCTTTATATTGACTTCTTCTTTTTCTGAGCTTGATTCAGGAGAGCTAATGGAGTCTTCATATACACTATAAGTGGATTTCATATCTTTCTTGTCTTTCTGCTCATAGTCATTTCTTTTGAAAAATTTCGTCTTCTTTGCATCCTTCAATTGTGGGAAATCTGGTCTGATATGCCCCATCTTCTTGCATTCATAGCATCTTACTTCTTTATCATCTCTCTTAAAAGATTTTTTGATGCCTCTTTTCTTGCTGTATAATTTTCTAAATTTTTGGGCCAGCTGAGCCAGTTCTTTCTCTTGAGTTAGATGAGTCAGAGCTTTCTGATTTAGCTTTGACTTATTTGTTCTTCATCTTTCTATTCTTTTGCTGTGAAGTTACCTTCAAGGCAGTATCTTCTCTTTAGATGTAGACCTTATGTTAATTTTCCTCATCATTCATTTCAACTTCATACATCATCAGTGTACCAATCAGCTCTCTCATGGTTAGATTTGTGATAGGTTTTGATTGTCTGATTGCAGCAGAGATACCATTCCATCGAGTAGGAAGTACCCTCAGTACTTTTAATGCTTGATCATCCTGATTGATAGGTTCTCCTAGAGCGGTTATATTATTGAAAATTTCTGTCAATCTCTCATTCATTTGTGTAATGCTTTATCCTTCAAACATTTTGAAAGTATCAAATTTTAGTCTGGCAGTTTCATATCTCATATGTATTACATTATCTGTTCCTTCATATGCCATGGCTATTGATTGCCACTTCTCATATGCTGTCGGGCACTGAGATACTCTATTAAATTCATCTTGTCCTAGACCTTAGATAATTTCATTCATAGCCTCCGAGTTCGTATCGTACTCTTCCTCTGTAGCAGCAAACCATGTCTCAGGATTTTCAGGAATTTCATAAGGAGTCAGAATCTTTGAATATACTTTATATCAGAGTTTTTTCAGATATATTATCATGGAGGATTTCCAGCAACCATAGTTGTCTCCATTAAACTATGGTTCTCTGACCATTGACATCCCTTCTCTTGTATCAGTCATGATGCTCTGTTGTATAATCTTTAAATGCTTCAAGCTTGCTAAGGCTCTGTCAGAAGCTCCACCTCTGATACCAATTTTTGGATCTGAATCTGCATATTATACACAAGAGGGGGGTGAATTGTGTCCTTTTCAATTTTTCAATAACTATTTGATTGAACTAGTTCTGTCCTTTATACTTTATCAGATTTGATCGTGCATCGGAAATAAGTAAAAAACAATAACACCAAGATGTATAGTGGTTTGTGAACAGAAGGCCCCTAGTCCACTCCACCAACGCTCAACTACACAAGCTTGGGGATTTTCACTATCTGGTCCTCTTTTCCACATACCGGTTCTAAACTGAGTACAGGTAGTTGACACCTTTATAATATAAGAAAAAACAAAGCCTTCTAGTTTAAACACGAACCGACACAGCTTTGAACGAGAATCTAGTTAGTTAAGAATAAAAATAATTTCAGAAATAAGTTTTCCAATTGATCTTCACAATTGCAACAGAATGAAATTGACAATAGATGGATCATAGTCTCTAGAAATATTGAATTTCAAAACAAAGCAATTCGGAGTCGATCTGGTTGGTGTACATATAATGATATAGTTCACAACTTCAGTAGTAGTAGATCCACAGTAGATATTCAATGCAGAACAAGTGAATCTTCTACCAAGTTCCTTTTTCATAAACAAACAGAGCATTGACACTCCTTTTTGAATCAGCAGATCAATCGTGAATTTCTACAGTCTCTGTTTTCCACCTTATTAATAATAGATCGATCACCATACACGCATGTACCTCGTGTTTCTGAGAGAACATATATAATAAAGCTGATCATATCTCCGGAACATTTAGATCCATAAAAGTCTCCTTCTGATTTGCGATATTCAAAAATTGGAATTTACAGATAAGTCGTAACTTCCCTTAAGACTCGGTATAAAAATCACCTTTTAAATTGATCTTAAATCCATTGATAAAACGGCTAAGAATAAGTGAAAGTCGTATTTTAAAAATGACTTTAAATTCGGCTTGAACTACGCCCAATAATCAGCTTGATGATCGCTATATAAAAATATCATCTGTCAAAATTTCTGACACCAAATGTAAGGTTGATGATGTGGCCTCCAAACGTAGGGTTGATGACATAGTCTTCAAACGTAAGGTTGAACATAAATGTAGGGTTGATCATCCATACTTTTTCTTCAACTCTCAAATGTACGGAAAAAGATCCATACTCTTACTTGATCAATACTTTTCCAAGAACGTATGGTTGTTTACAAAAGTAAGTTTAATGAACCATACATTTGAAAAAAAATTTAATGTTTAGTATTTACGTACGGTTCTCCTTCCATACATTGCTGATAACTAAAACGTAAGGTTCCTTCCTAACATAAGGTTCTTCTTCCATACATTGATGAAAATTTATGGTTGTTTAACTATACTTTTCTCTTATCTAAAAAAGTATACATGCTTTTCATCCTTATGTTACGTTTATCCATTTAGGGTTTGAACAGTGATTCCAGAACACGCTAAAACAGATTTCGTGCTATATTTATCTACGTAAGGTATGAACAGTGATTCCAAAACACGCTTAAAGAAGATTTCGAATCAGTAATAAATTTTTGTTATTTCAAGAGTAAAATAAAATAATAAATTCATGCGAAATACTAAATAAAATCATTAGTAAATAACTAAGGGTATTTGTGAGCATCAAAATTATCATAAAGAGACAGAGTATTATTTTCAATAATACCCCCCTTTAAATAACATTAATAATTATTGTTAAAAACAATACATTGCTTAACAATCCATTTTTTAAAATTTAAGTAGTATAAGTGGGAAATGCATTATAAAATTAATCACATGGACATGATGAGAAAGTGGGTTTTTAAAGTAAAAATTTTCAAAATTATACTAGGTTTTTTATATCGAGATTCAATATTAAAATTATTAAAATGACATATATTGAATTAATAAATTTAAAATTTTAAATGAGAAATTTTAAAACCCAATTTAAAATATTATTTTAAAAATATAAATAACTTAGAAAAAAGGTAGTTTCCAATTTAAATTTGTTGTTTTCACTATTCGTCGAAAAAATAAAACTTCATAGGAAAGTACAAAAAATAACATTAAGATAAATTTTTAAATTAATCATTCAAAAGAAATAGATTATATTTTCATATTAAATTAATAAATTTGTCAAAATTTTGTTTCAAACAAAGTGTTCCATCCTAAAGAGGCAAAAACACCTTTAAAAGAATACACCTTTGTAAGCATTAAATTTGATTTCTACATATTGAATGCCTATAAAATCTATTAGATGAAGGGAAATAAATTATTTAGTATATTATTTTCATTAAGATCATAGAATCATAATAATTAATTTAATTTATTAAGATGAAATTATTTTGGAACAAAAAATAGTTTTTTTAAAAATATTTATATTATATTCAATGATTTTATGTTAATATCAAATTATTTATTAACTAATAAATTCTAAAATATATTTTTATAAGTTATTTGACCCTATTTATAACTATAAATTTTATTTATATTGGATATTTTTCATTTTTAATAATAATATTATTAGTATTATGTAAAACTTATCCTTATGTGAAATAAAAGCTCACAAACAATTTCCTTGTTGCATGTAATGAAAGATGACTCAATGTTACCTGCATTGAAATATATTTCATATATTATATTTATTTAAAATAGTGAATATATATTATAGTATTGAGATATTACGTTCCATTTTATTCTTTGTTTTTCATTTCAAAACAAAATTCCAACAAACATTTATTTCTTTATAATTGTGTGGTGTTGCAAATAATTCTTTTCTTCTAGTGTTTATAATGAAAATTTGGAAATGGGATTCATCTAATATTTCTACCATTATCTATTATATGTATATGAGAGATAAATTATTTCAAAATTTCACGAAACCATTTTCATAAACATCATCCACATGTTTCTCAATATATTGGGATTTAATTTAAATTTATGAACACTTACCATTGATAATGGGCATTTTTATCTTTTCCAATAAGGATTCTTCTGAAATAATTAGGAAATGTAGTGATAATTTTCCTCAAATAAAAAAATCCAATTTCTAAATATTCTTTATCCCTAAATACAAATCCCTTAACAATCCTCATCTATATTGTAACCCCATGGTAATTTCTAATCAACACATGAACTATCTTATTTTATATTTCAATATGGTTGTGTATTGAGAAATAAAAATCCTTGAGTAGCTCTGTCTATATTATTTTGAATTTTTTTTATATTTCTTTGATAATATCTATTTTAAACTCAATTGACCTATACATATATCCCATTTTTATCATATTTATAAGTCATTAATATCTTAATGGAATAATATGAATCCCCATTCAATATAATATGTTGGAGATTTATATACATGAATAATTAACTACCATGATGAGTTTGAAATATGTTATCATTATATTAAAGGACATGACCAGTTACATTAATTGATTCTTCACTATTGATCAAAATTCCATCCTATCGCAATGGGATTGTTAAAAGAATTTCATTGGTCGACCATATATTTATCTCTTCAATGTATCTTTACATTCAAGTAACGTGGAGAACATAACCCATTAATGTGTAAATATAGTAAAAAGGTTTGATAATCAAGATAAATTTTTTAACAAATCACTAATATTAACCTTGTAACAAAGGAAAAATGTGTACCTAAATTATTTTTTTAGTATAGGAGATACTTCAACTTTATTTATAATGAAGGATAAATTTTTATTCCATTAAAAGAGGAAATATGGACAAGATAAAGAATTTATTAATTAAGGAATTCAAACTTGTTAATTTTCTTATATAACTCGTGTTCTATAATGTTGTTATGAAAGAGTCATAAATGAATTTTACACACTTTAAAAGATTTGGAATATACCAAGATACGGTCAATTTAAAAAATTAAATTATTAGGATATTCGTTGAATGTTTTATTCATAGCATAAAAAAATAGAGTGAACCATTCAAAATATAATGAAAATTAATTTAAACTCATAATGATTATAACTCATATGAAATTTTTTCTATCAAATATCGTCTTTACATATTTTCAATTGATGATACCCCGAATTAATGTAAATATTATAAAAATATAGTGGCCCATGAAGATGATCAAACAAGCCATCAAATTGAGGTAGTGTTAGATTTTGATTCAAAATAATTTAATTTATTTCTTTATTATGCCTATATTTTTTCAATGAACCATTCTTTTTTTTAATAATAGAACATGAACTAACTAAGTAGAAATACACGGGTGAATGAATCACATATCACACAACTCCTGTAATTTTTTCATTAATTCAACTTGATCTAATATAGACATTTTATAGGGAGTCATTGATATAAGATTCACTACAAGGAATAGGTTAATATAAAACTCAACTTCATACTTAGAATGATGTTTGAGAAGATATTTATGAAACAGGTTAATGTATTCCGAAATAATAAAAACATCTTCTATCATATAATTTCATATTCTATCAATTGGTTTTGTCTATATTCTTATCCAATAATTTAATTGAGTATTGATACTATGTGTAGATCTAGGAATTATTTAAATGATGACGTATATATTATATGTATGTGGAATTCCATATATTCAACAAAATTCATAATCCTCTCATCTTGTTAATAAATATTTTTCACTATTCTTTGAAATAAAATACATTTCATGGATTCATTCGATGTCTAATATAGATAAATTAATCAGTTATGAAAATAATATACATCAACAAATCATAATAGGGATTTAAGGATATATCATTTTTTAAAAAATATTTCTTTAAGGTGGCTTGATTGATAGCTCCATTTGTTGTTTACTACTGAAATATTTAATTTTCCTGTAAACCATGGATGATATAAAAGTTTTAATTTATACATTGTAAATAATTTGTTATCCTACATTCAATATAAAATCAATGTACACACCAACACATTTATATGAACATCAATGTTTTTTATAGTAATTTTGTAGAATTTTTTTCTCTCCTTGTACCATTCTTTTGTAAGTTCCCTTTATGATTGGTAAAATGGTAGGAAAACGTCCCCAAATCCATATTTTTTATGAAATATAATTTTATATCCCTTTTATATAATGAGAATAGTTGAATTTATCCCCATTTTAGATACTAGATTTTGTTCTTCTCAAGCATATACTTGGGAGTTTTTATTAAAAAATATCGCATGGTTTAAATTTCCCCTTCTTTTTTAACCATATACATTGTTTATTCAGTATGGGTTAAGTTATATTTTCTTCTATTTATTCACGTTATAGTGAATTGACATGGAAAATTCCTTTTATATCTAGATTGCTAATGATATTTTATTCTCACCTAATGATAATGTATCAAATTCTAGTTCCCATAAAATGATTGTCTTTATCCAATAAAATAATCAAAAAATCATAATATTTAGATTAGATATTTAGTTTGAAACCTTTCATGATAATATTATACAGGTGAATTCATAGTTAGAAAAATTTTATTCTTTCATTTTTCTTAGACTCTAGAATTATATCTCAACATCTACATACTTTTCACAAGGAAAATAGTTTTCCATAATAATTACATTAAAACATTAAACTACATGCTTTCTATTTCCTCCATTTCTTTATTATTTTTAGTCAATGGCCATAATTTTCATTCATCATCAATAGGCTATAAAAATCCATGAAAACATTATCTCATTCATTACTTCCCAAAGTAGTAAATATCACATATTAAAAAAAATTACATTTTTTATTATTAATATTTTTTAGATCCATTGGTAGATAGATGATGTTTTCACATGAAAAACTCTATCATTATAACACCATGTTGTGGATAAAAGGTAATATCTATATATGGAATGTCACTGTTGATAAATTGAGTCAACTACACTAATATAGTTACAATATTTTCAACTCTTCCTCATTCACCTAGTCGTTCTTCAAATCCATATCAACCATAATTGTCTTTCCTATAAATGGAAATACATACATTGATTTTACGCATTGATATATCTTTAATTTCATTATATAAGAACCATTTAAAAAACATATACACTCAATTATCTCATTAAGATTTAAATTTTAAATAATATTATACAATTCCATATTTAGTGTAACATATAACAACAATTCAAAATTTATACACATATAATCACATAATACGGATCTTAGTGCCTTTAGGAATATCCTCCAATAACAAAAATATTTTCAAATATTTCATTATACTTCTCTAAAAAGAATTTAAATAAATCAAATAATATCATCTATGAGTTTCTAAAAAATCTGTAGAGAGATTGGCCCACTCATCATGCACTGTTGAAAATATAGTCAACACCGAATCGACCCCATTTAGTGTTATTGACACCTGTTTTATCTATTCCATATCCGCATCTACGTACAAGTTCCATGAATGTAATTTATTTTTAACTAAACCACAAATTATACAACACACCAAAACACATTCATATTATCCTAAACATAGTGTTATCTCTAGATCATATAATAGGATTAGGCTCTTTAAACTATCATTTCCAAAATTCAGTTGTCTAGGTTCATACTAAACATTCTGTGACACCCACTATGACAAAAAACCTAGTAGGAATGATCCATTCTATAAATTATTATGTTGTAACAATTTACAAGTTATGAAATCTCAGGGTATCAAATATATTATCATTCATGAAACAAAAATATAAGTGCTTGAATCTGACATTACATTTATGAAAACAAACATATTATTTTAATTGAAATCATTTTTTATCCCTTATAATATACTTCCAAATCAATAATTTATCACTTATTACAAATATGGGTAAAATAAAATATAATAAAAGAGAGAGCTCTAATGGGAAAAAATTGAATTTATATTGATGATGATATTATATAACAAATAATAAAAGAATAGTATTTTCACCTAATTTAGAATAACAGAATTCCATAAAAATAATCACAATATCTTGAAACATATAAATGGATAACAAGAATATTCAAATAATAACATGGAAATAAATAACTAATTTCATTAGAAAGGAATTCATAATGTAATATATCTAGAACATACTATTATAGCCTATTTCTCTAACATATTAAAATAATGTGTTATGGCTTTACAAATAACCAAAAATATTTTCTCTTGTGACATATTATCTAATCATGGGGCTATGTATTTTTGGGTCACATAAGTCACATACTATGTATAATTCATTTGTCAAAATAGTAAATAATAAAACATAATCAACATTTCTTAATCATCAATAAATATCAAAACATGAGGAAATAACATATTAATTGTCAATACTTCATATAACAACCCTACACTCTATTTCATATTTAGAGATGATTTATTACATAAAAATTCACCATATAAATCCTAGATTATCTAGTGGTATGGTGTATTTGGGGATTAGAAACATTAAATGAAAACATGGGACATAAAATAAAACAACTTTAATGAAAAATTAATTTACAGTACCGAAACATTCCTTCGTACTTAGCATTTCATGAGATAACATAATATCATACATAAGAAAAGGGATAGCTATAAAGCCCAATCAGGGATTTAAAAAATACATAACTCAAATAATTCAATAAATGTTTCGGAACATATATATAAATGGAGAAAAAGAAGAACATGATCATAGAGGGTATTTTGAAAATCCAAAAAAAAGAGAATTTTCAGGATAAAAAAAATCATAAAAACCCATGTCCCAACATGATGGGAAAAATTATTATAAAGGAATTTGGTAAACACCAATCCCAACATGAAATATAATGATTCAAAACATTACCCAATTCATTGGAGTTCCATATATGTTCGATCACACTAGACACATTCACTTCATTCTCATGCTTAAGTGTGCCACATAGATCATAAAACATAGATTCATATCTCATCACAAATCATTCCATGATCAAGGATTGAAGAATACATTCATTTTCTTCCAAAATAAACTATATAAATTCATAAAGGTGAATACCCTTGGTAGATTAATTGGTGTGGTATTTACTACACAATGATTTTGGCATGGAAAATCACAATGAATTCTTGGTATTATAACGATGTTTCATAAAAATCCAAAAAAGAGTTTTTGAGAGATAAAGTGGTATCTAATAATATATCAATGAAATTTATATTAATAGGGTAAAATAAATACATGATCCAACAAGATTAATTTGTAAATAGAATGCTTAACATAATAATGAAACTTGAAGAATGAGGAGGAATGACATAACTCTTATGAAATTTTGGCATGGTAATATGTGTACATGGGAGAAATTAATGAGATAGAAAGAGGTATCTTGTAATGAAAAACTAATAAGGGTAGTATGATAGATGTTTAGAAACTTAACCCATCTTTTTTAATTTAAAAATAAAAGGTTATAACAATATAATGAAACATGGACAAAATGAGAAAAGAATGAACCCTTACTAGAGTGTGTGACTTCAAAAGCATGATGAGGGGAATCATGAGATCTTTTGGAACCATGGATAGATTCTATAAATGTTATAAAATAGTAGTGATGTGATTCAGGGATTTTGGGTGCAGAGAAGTGATATCTTGGTTCGGTATATATAGGAAATAAGTGGAGAATTCATTAATATTTCACAATCGTAGGTTTTTTAATCTATATAATTAAATATTCAAAACCACAAACCATCCCATGGGGTTATCCCTTTTTTTAAGAATAGGAGTATAAAAAATTATTTATAAGTCCATGCAGTGATTACATTAAAATATTGGCTTTTCTTATGTGGAGGTGATTCACATTATGAAAAAAATGAACATAAAATCCTAAAATATGTTATACATTTGGGAAGAATGACTAATGAATTAAAAAATAATAAAAATAAAAATAAATTCACATAATTTTAAATTTAAGAAATATATTTGGTCTAATATCCCTTTTATGGTATTTATTAAATCTTTATTGGGTCATTATGATGTAATAAAACACACTATATATTTTTATATTATTCAATTTTTTCCCAAAAATGGATTGTCTTGTAAAATTATGAATAATTCACGATTGGATAAAATTAACATCTCGATTCCAAAAAAAATATTCCATTTATTTTAATACAATTCAAAATATGTGAATTTTCACTTGTAACATGAGAACATACATTTATTGAAAAATTACGGGTTTTGAAAAAAAAAAGTTTTTAAACCATAATAAAAATTACATTTGACATATTTAATATTATATAGCCATTTATTTTTAATAAAATTAAATTGATAATAATATATTCTTAAAATATTAATTATTTCAAAAATTCATTTATTCCTTAAAATAAATTCTTTAAAAATTCACATTCTATTTTATTGTATAAAACTATAACTCCTATCAAACTGATTACCTAATCATTTATAGATAAAGACGTGATATAATCCTAATTCATAAGAATAATAATTTTATTTATTGAAAGGGATTTCATAATATGTAACTAATACCTTGTTACATAACCCCCTATAACAACAATATATGACTTAAGGGTAATGTGTGTGATGGAGAAAGAGTCTTGTGGTAACACAGATAACATCACCTAGGTAGTAATATATTTTAACTGGAACTTATCTGATAATTGATTTTGTTCTGGCTTAATCTGTTGAGTCTCGAATTGGGTTTGGTCTAGACCAAAGCCTAGTGATATTACCTCATTTCTAGACTCCAACAAATGAGCATTGAATGTCCCAAGTATTCTAGATGACACCATCTTCTTATTTTTATGTGTTGAAAGGATTTTTTAGAACCTTATATTAATATTAGTTGTGTGATCACAATTAAATGACTATATTATCAATGACACTAAAAAATAACTTCCATTTAAACTCAATAATAAAAAAAATAGTTCATGTGTTTTCAATATCCATAAGAAATTAAAATGAAGAGTATTTTATTTATAAATGATTAGATCGTTACAACCCTCCCCCATTGAGAAATTTAATACATTAAATATCATTTTCCCACACTAAAACAGGTGAGTGTAACTCAACCTCAACAATTCCTCCAGTTCTTGTACTTCTTCTTTAAACTTGTGGTTTCTAAAAATCACATTAATGAGGCGAATTATCTTATTTCATAGATAATTTTTCCTATAATCTATGATCTTCTCCAACTTCTCTTAATAGGAATGGTTATTCTCTAATGTTACCACCTCTGTTTTCAGTATATGCAATGGGTCTGGTATGTACTTCCTCAAGAGTGGTACATTTAATAGATCATGTACATGATACATGCTTAGTGGGAGTGTTATTCGATAAGGAACTGCTCTGATGCAATCAAGGTTCTCTCAAGTGGCGATGAAGCTAGGACTATTCTTTCCATTATTCCCAAATCACATCACTCTCTTCAATGAAGATATGTGTAGGAAGACCAAATATCCAACATCAAACTCCGAGACTCATTAATGGTTTTCATCAAATCTTGGATGCTGACTCTAAGAAACAATGATGTGGAGTTGGATTGTCTTAACATCCTCCACTAATTTTCAACCATTTCTCAACAAAGAAGTTTCCGCTCTACAAATTAATCCCAACTTGCCGGTGTTCTACACCTATTTCCATAAATGGCTTCATAATAAGAAATTTAGATTATTTTTTGGAAACTTTTTTCAATAGAAGTCAATAAGTGGAATAAGTTGATCCCTTCCACCTTTGCAATCCATTGAGTGTGACCTTAAATTTTTTTCATTTGTTTGGATAGTCCGCTCATGTTGGATGTCAATTAGAGGTTGATAAGTCACACTGAAGGTCAACTCTATATTTATAGTGTGTTAGAGACACATCTAAAACTTATAGGTGAATCTTGGATGTCGATCAGATACAATTAATAGTGGTACATCATGTAGCCTTTAAAATACATGGATTTATATCTATGCGATATGATCCAGTGAGAAATCGTCTCAAATTGGAATGTATTGTTCCATATTTTTGAGATGATCCACAACCACATAGATTACATTATTTTCTTTAGATATCTTTGTATGTCTGGTTACAATGTCTATGGTGATGTTCTTCCATTTCTATGTTTGTATGGGAAATGGTTTGATCATCCCCTTAATCTACTTCCACTCAGACTTCACTTGCTGACATACAAAAAAATATGATGTATATCCGCTGGTCTCATTCTTCATGTTATCCCAAAAATAATTCTCTTAGATAAACCAATACATATTTGTGTATCTAGGGTGAATGGAAAATTTTGAACTATGTGTATCATCCAAAAGAACGTTATTTTACATCTGATTTGATGGAAATCATAGTCTTGAAACAAATCTCCCAATTATTATTTCATTTACATTAAACTACAATGATTTCCATTTTTGACAGCATTCTATTTATTATGACTTCACACATCATCTTTTTAATCATACATTAACATTTTCAAAATAGAGGTTTGAGCAATTAATTGTGAAATAATTGACGATGTTACCTTATTTATAATTCCCATGTACATATTCAAAAAATCAAAAAAGACTAGATCCTTTTCAATTCTAAAAAATAATAAAATTTTTGTGTCCTTTCAACTTAGATCATCCTCCACCTTGTTCGCTTTCCCAGGGTGGTAGTGGATTGGGCAGTCGTACAGCTTGATGAGTTCTAACCATTTTCACGGTCGCATGTTCATATCTTTTGGTGAGATTTTTTTTAATTTTGTGATCCATATATATTTCACAGTTTTCCCCAAAAAGATAATGTCTCCATATTTTCAATGAAAAGATCTTATATTACCAAACTAGATCATGTGTGGGATAGTTTTTCCTTAGAAATTTTCAACTTCCTAAAGGCATAGGTGATGAATTTTTCATTCGGAATCAACACACAACTCATTCCCTTCTTCGAAGCATCATTGAAGATTATGAAAAGATCCCCACTTATGGGTAGTCTGACCAAAGTGTTAGTGATAATACTATTACTCAACTCTAAGAAGATCCCATAAAATTTCTCATTCATGTAACCATGACTCCCTTATTATTTATCTTGATTATAGTGTTTGAAAAACAAGATAAATTTCTCAAAAAACTGGTGATAATATCATGAAAACCTCAGGCACCTATGGATATCCATCACAGATGTTGGCCTCAACTATCCCTCAATTGCTTTTTTTCAAGGATCCACATAAATCCCATTTCTTATGATGATATTCCCCTAGAATGATTCCTTCTTCAACCATAACTCACACTTATTGTACATTTCATAGAGATTCTCCTTTCGTAAGGTCTCTAGTACAGTTATTAGATGATTCTCATGCTCCTCCTTGGTTTAGGATTATATTAGAATATAGTCTATAAAAAAACCACCAATTCATTGAGGTAATATCTAAATACTCTATTCATAAAGTCCATGAATACTATTGGAGCATTAGTGAGTCTGAAAGACATTATAAGAAAATAATAATGCATGTCCATTGTACAAAAATCACTCTTGGGGATATATGTCTTCTTCATCCTTACATGGTAATATCATTACCACAGATCCACCTTGGATAAGTACTATTTCCCAAATAGATAATCGAACAATTGATCAATTCATGGAAAAGTATACTTGTTCTCTATCGTGATTTTTTTGAGCTCATGGTAATCAATGCAAAGGCGTATTGACCCATCCTTATTTATGATGAAGAGGACTGTTGCACCCCAAGGTGAATCATTAGGGAGTATAAACCCTTTATCCATGTTTTCCTATAGTTTTTTCCTTATCTCCCTAAGCTCCACAAATACCATTCTATATTGCATCTTGGATATTGGAAATTCTCTAGGAATAAGCTCAATCAATAATTCAACATCTCTTCTCGGAGGAAGACTAGGTAATTCTTTATGAAACACATCAACAAATTCCCTCACAATAGGCATTTCATCGATGATGGTTCCTTCCATAGACTCAATATTCTGAAAAGGTTATGTGTACTCATAGGGAACTAATATCCATTCTTGAGATGATGGTGCAAAAAAAGAATCATCCACTTCATTTCACTTTCCTTGAATCATGGGTTCTTCCACCATGTTAAGAGTGACATCCCTCTCGCAAACAATTTATGTTGGATCTATATAGGAAAATCTAATCCATGATAATAATTGAATCAAATTACACAAAGGAATGTATAATGAGGTATTCTAGGAAGTTGAATCCATAAATTATGACATTTTAGGAATTATATTCATGGGGTACAATAATTTCCCCTTTTTTCATTTTCACTGACATCCATAATTCCATTATTTGGGGTGATGTTTTGATTTTTCTACTAAACATTTTGGATATTAAATAACTCGTAGAACCATAATTCAAAAGTATATTTTAAATTATATAATGAATAAATAGCATGCATTTTACCACTTTGTCTTCAAGATTCACTTTGGTGGTTGTGATAGAAGATGTTGTCCCTTGCTCCCTTGGAGGTTTTTGGTTGCCTCCAAAAACCCTTGGCTGAGGACACTAGTTCACATGGTGCCCTAGTTCCCTGCAGTTGTATCAATGAACAATGCATTGATGATCAAATAAAGATTTACTTTATCCTATCATAGTAGCATATTTTTCTTGTTGGTAATCGCTGGCTTTGTTCCCTTCATTCCCACACCTAAAGAATTTCCTCAACCCCATCAAAAATTTCTCGGGTTCTTCTTACCACACTTTTGATAAGCCGAGTGATTTAATTTTTTAGCACCATTGGATTTATCCATTCGATCACCAGAGATAAAGTCCACCTATTTCTTCTAATCCCTATGATACCCCTAAGATTCACTGATCTCCATCTCGACTTTGAGGGCACATCATACAATCTCCTCATATCTATCAATGACATGGATCGCCATGGCCTTCTATAGGCTACTTTTTAGCCCACTAAAGAAGTTGTCAACCTTACATTCAGGGGTAACGACAAAACCAGAGCTGTAGTGTGTATGTATGGTGATGTTTTCCTCGTACAACCCAATGAATTCATCATCATTTTTTTGAGTGAAAGGAAATATATTTCCATCTTATGATTAAGGGTATATGGAAAATATTTATCACAAATCATTTTCCCAAAATCCTTCCATCCCATAACCTCAATCTGTTTCTATATCTTCTTATTTTTGATCACTCGCTACCTATGATTATCTTCACCCTCCATATGATAAGTATCTAGAAGATCCATCTCTTTTTATAAATATTAAAGGATGGAGAAGATATTCTCAATGGATTTTATCCATTTTTTCATGACAGAGGGATCAAATTATCTATTGAATGTTAGATACCATTGTAACATGAATCACTCAATGTGACTCATTATTTCTTAGGGTGGGTGAATGTTTCACATCACCCATGTTTCTATTCAATGCAGGTGTTAACTAAGAGATTATCAGGGCCAATTTTGTGATTCGTGCTCCCATTGAATTGGGAATGTCATTAGAATAACCATCACATTGATTCTCTCATTGGTTGTTTGCCCAAGTAATTTTATTGTTGTCCATTGGATTGAATAAAATGAAAATTAAGGAGAAATTAATTTAAATTATTAAACACATAATGTGTAATTGAATGACAAAAGGGATAATATATAAATTACATTTTATCCTTAACATATTATTTTCTAGGTTTTAATCTAATTTATACTGGATATATTTCCTATAGTATATTCATAAGGGCCTTTTTATTCTTGCTCCCTTAATAATGATTCTTACTATGATTATTAATTTGACAAATCATTTCACCTGGGAGTGTCAAACCAAGAGTGTAGCAAGGCACGTTGACATGCACCAGTTCTCATTTGAGTCTAGATCAATGCGTTGTTTTCAGGTTATTCCCATGGATACATATATACCAGAGCCACCTCTACTGGTTCGTATACAAAAATGGATATATTTTCTTGATATCCTACCTACACTATAATCACCAAAATTTAGGGCTGTTTTTATTATACTTATTCTTATCCCTAAGGATTTCACTATGATTCTCTAATCCTAATCCCAAAAATAACTAAAACTATCATGTGATACCAACTATTAAAACCCTCACATTATAGTTAATTATACGTGATTTATAACATAAACTTTCACTTAATATTACCCATAGGATCAAGATATCTAGTTTCATTAGGGATTGGAAACATTATAAGACAATATAATACAGAAAATACAACATTTTTATTGAAATGTTCTTTTACGTGACCAAAATATTTATTCATACTTTTCATTCAATGTTATAACGTGAGGACATTCATAAGAAAAGGGTGAGATATAATGCTCAGTAAGGGAGTAAACAAGGAGTAACACAAATAATACAATACATGTTTGGAAATAGACATATCAACAGATCATAAGAGGTACATTAATATAAAGGCGTGATATAGCATGATCATAATCAGATGGAAATATGAAAACATCATAAAAACTATATAATTTTGATAAATGAATAAGTTAAACCCCTATTTCAACATGGATTATAATGAAACTAATCATTACCCAATGTAATAGATTGTTATTTAATTTTGAGTGCACCTATCACTTTCACTTCATTATAATGCTTATGTGCTCCACAGATATCATAAAACATGGATTAATTCTTTATCATAATTCATTCCATGACCATGGACTATGGAATAAATAAGTTTAAGTAAAAAATAAATATTTATAAGTGCATAAAGGTTAATTCAGTTTATAAATGAATGGGTATGTAATTTACTAGATGATGGTTTTTGGCATGGAAAATCATGGTGCAATTTCGATAGTATAATGATATGACGTAAAAATACATCAAAAGAGTTTATGAGAGGGAAATGGATATTAAAATAATATATAAATGAAATGGGAATTAATAGGTTCATATAAAAACAAATTAGAACATGAGGAATTTGTAAATAGAACTCATAACATAATAAAGAATTTTGAAAATAGAAAGAATTAAGTAATTTTTATGAAATTTTAGCATGGTAAAATTTGTAAATGGTAAGGATTAATGAGAGTGAAAATTTCTCTCCTCATAGAAATATAATAAATTATGTATGTGGGACGTGTGAAAGCAAACCACATAATGTTTAATTGAAATTTAAAAGGGTATAAAAATATAAAAAAAACTAAGAAAAAATAAAAAAGGATCCCTTATTTGAGTGTGTGAATTCAAAAGCATGAAGTGTTGATTATAGAGAGCTTGGAGAGATAAGGGGTATTTTAGAGAGGGTAATACTATGTAGGGACTTGATCCAACGATTAAGAGTGAAGGGATACATGATCATGGTATGTTTTGTATAGGAAATGAGTGAGTAATTCTTTAATATTTCAAAATCATTGGTTTTGGAATGTATATAATAAAATATTCAAAACCTCAAAACATCCAAAGGTTTTTTATCAAAATAATAGTGGAAAAATAATTTTTATAATACCATGGGCCAAATATATTAAGATATTATAATGGAGTAGGTGGACATAAGCCACATTATCAATGAAATGAAAGTAATATCATAAAATATGTTATGCATTTTTTGGGGATTTACTAAGGCATTATATAATAAGTCAAATAAATCTAAAATCACATTATATTAATTTTAAAACATATTTTTGGTTACAGATCCCTTTTATTGTATTTATTACATCACTATTGGTTCATTATGATATCATAAGACAAACAATATATTTATATATTATTTAATTTTTACCCAAACATTCGACTATGTCAAATAATAATGAAAAAATTACCCTTGTATAATTTAAACATCATGATTACAAAAACAATTCAATTTATATAAATAATTTTCATAATATGTGATTTTTAACATTTAAAATTAGAAATGATATTTTTAGAAAATTGAAGGGTTTTGACAATTAAAATGTTTTCACCTTAATAAAAATTAAAATTGACTTAATAGAAATTCTTTAATAATTTATTATTAATAAAATTAATTTGATAATAATATTTTATTAAAATATTTATTAATAAAAAATTCATTCTTTCCAAAAAATAAATTCATTAAAAATACACATATTGTTTTATAGTATAGATATTTAACTCTTATCAAACTAATTACCAACTCATTTAAAGAAAATAAACTGATATAATAATATTTTATAAGAATTGTTTCTATAATATAATTAATAAAATCATAGTTTAATATAATAATGAATATATTTCTCAAAAGTACAATCTTTATTAGACAAATAAATTTATCAAATTCATCATTTATTATGAAAATCAATTTCCATAAAGTAATTGACGGAAACAAAATTTTATTTCTCAAAAGGTGTTAAACAATACGTATTTAATACCTTGTTACATAACCCATTATAACTCTCATATATTAACAAAGGGCCAGGTGTGCGATGGTGATAGAATCTTGGGTTTGATCAAACAACATCGCTTCGAAATTAATCTCTATTAACATAAACTTCTCTCATAGGATATTACGTTCAAGATTAAAATGTTGAAGCTCAGATTTTTCTTTGTAAATAGTGAATCCTATTGAAGCTACCTCAATTCCGAGCTCTGACAAATGATCTTTGTTCGGCCTGAGTCTACTAGATGATGCCATCATCTCATTTTGCTATGTCGAAGGGATTTGTTAAAACCATATATTTATATTAGTTGTGTGATCAATGTTCAACGTCTATATTATCAACAATAATGATACATATTATTCATTTAAACTGAATAATAATAATAGGAGTACATGTATTTTCTATATCTATAAGACATTAAAAATAGAATTGTATTTATAAATGACAAGGTCATTACACTTCCATTAGCTAGAAATGATTATAATCTTTACTGAGAAATATAATGGTTGATATCAATAGATATATCCTAATTAGAGATTAATATTAATTATTTTTTATGAAAATAGGGAAAATACTATTAAAATATCATTGGATAATTTATTTATTGAAATACCCATTTCAATTTAAAATCACACATTTAATATATAAATATTTCCAAAATGTTAGGGTAAAATATTTCTTCCAAAATAACACATGAATATTATAAATTAATAATCAATGAAATTAGTTTTTATAGCATTAGTAAATTTCATTAATGTAGTGTCTGTAAAAAATATACACATTAAGTAAATTTTTCGTCATTAAAAAAAATTGTTTTAAGAAAAATTTTAAAAATTCAAACAATGGATAAACATAATTAAATTTATCATTTAATAATAGTATACAAATATCTAAAAAAATATCAATACATTAAGGATGTGGAATAAAATTTACCCTTAATGAATATACAAACAAATTCATTTATTCAAAATAACAGTCTATCAATCCTATGAAAAAATAGAGGGAAGAAAATGAATGAGACATGTTTTTTATGTGAATGAAATCGTTCTCATGGAGTTATTAATATGATTTAATTATACAATATAAAAATATATATACTTATGATTTCATATATTATTCACTGATAACCTTTCATCACCCTTTTATTATGAATTATTTAATAAAATGCCCATTTTTTAGTGTTATCTTTTGGACTTTTTTGGCATATTTTTTCAGGATATGTAGTTTTTTCACCTTGATCATGATTATATCACCATTAAAATTTTTATAAAGTTATTAATACCATATATATCCAATATATTAATATTTATAATCATTATTGAAATGTATAACAAATAAAAAATTACATCACTTCTCAGATGTCGTAATCCCCATGTACATAAGGGAGACATTATCATTTTTAACATGTGGAACATTAAAAAGGGAATTTATATCCCATAACTAAAAATTGATAATTATTTCATAAATATAGTATATATTCCTTATTTTCATATTTATAACAATCCATTTATGGTGATGAAGAAAAATGAATTACACTGCAATATGGAGATGGTAGGTTGAATGTTTGCATGATAGATATTTACATTTTCAATAAGATGTAATGGATATGAATATTGGTTGTTATTCTATGATACTAAAACTTTACTATATGTAAGATAACTATTTGATTATGTGTGGAGGGTCATATATGTTTTTATGGAGGTAGAGGATGAAATAACATAAAAAAGTATCCGTAAAAATTTATGCCACTTCTTCAAAAAGAAACATTTATCCTTCACTTTAGGTATTCTAGGATGATTATTTAATGAAAAAAATATCATATAAGTAATGGGTTTTGTGTTATTTTTAATCCTTATCCATTTATGGTTTAACCTTTTAACTTATTTTAGCCTTAAATGAGGTGATACATATTTATCATGCCAAATATTCATTATTGTCTAAAATTACATTTAACATCTTACCTAAAATTAGATACAATGATTCCAAATATATAAGCTATTTATTATGATGCAGTGACTATAAGTGATCAAAGATACTTTTAATATATGTTTTCTAAATGAAACAATATCAATTTATAGAAAATTCATTATTTTAAGCTTAAAATAGATTTTAGAAAAAATAAAGTATAATGATAATCCGAATAAAATTAATTTAATTATGATAATTCTAACTATAATTTTTTTTACATTAATACAAAAAAATATAAAAAAGAGCTGTATAAATTTAAGACTAAAAGAAAAAAACGTAAAATATTTTTTATTTGGAAAAAAATAATTAGACTTATAAAATTATAAGTATATATTTCAATGGATAATGTATCTTTTAATTTGATTTATATAAATTTAAAACAATATTTTCTTATAAGAAAAATGTTTCAGACCATTCATGTAATTCTTATATCATTATAAAATTATAATGTGAAAATATTTTGTTAAATCAGAAATTTTCTGTATTCTTATAAAATTAACTATTTTTAAAAATTATAATAATTTTAACCTAGGATAATAATGAATTGATGAATTAAAAATTATTTTTTTATTTGAAGTTATAAAACATGATATCTTAGATTTTAATAGAACTCGTGAATCGATCAATTAGAATTGTTAAATTTTTTCTTTAGAAATTTATGTTTACAAAAATTAATTGATGTGTGTTACATACTATATAATATATTGATATTTAGATAACTAATTTAATATATGGGATCATAAGGTTCCCATGGAAGATGTGATGTTTTATAATAAACAAGATTTAATTTTTTTGAAGGATTATAAAAAATAAATGACATTT
The DNA here is from genome assembly GCA_963277665.1 of Viscum album. Taxonomy (NCBI): domain Eukaryota; kingdom Viridiplantae; phylum Streptophyta; class Magnoliopsida; order Santalales; family Viscaceae; genus Viscum; species Viscum album. The sequence goes on from OY728125.1 coordinate 1,427,353,839, forward strand.
GACACATTGGATAAATATATTATTGATATTAAGATAAAAAATTTAAAGGGAGTAAGAAATAATTATTGAATGGACAAAATTTTTAAAAAGGAAAAAATTGAAAATAAAAGAGATTAAATTTTAACTTCAATATTATAAGAAAAAAATATTAATTTATTAGAATGTACAATCTAATGTGTTTCAAATAGGATACTATTGAAACACTCTTCACTGAGGGGACTCAATGTTGATATTTGATCATAGTGAATTGAAATTTTACCATGGAAATTTATTTGTTATTATTGAATTTTTTCCTAATTTTAGTACACATTTTTAATTCCAAATATTGTGTTTTCTTATGATAAAAATGTATTTCATAGAATGAAATTATATAGAAATATTAAAGATAATTCAATATGTTTTGGAGATGATTTTTTTATTTTAGAAAAAAAATATATTTATTTCAATGACATGAAGGATGTTGTATAACAAAAAACTAATGTTTTTGTTTTTAAATCATGTTTTGATGTATTTAATAAAACCAGAAGGGGAGGAATAATGATTTAAGGAACAATCTAAGAAAATATGGTATAAGTACTCTTAATCAGATGATTTTCTCATTCCACTATGAGAAAAATTAGTCCAAAATATGTAATTTCTAGGATATATTTGAAATAATGAATCATATAACAATAGGAGTGAATGAAAATACAGTGTATCTTCATTCACCTCAGGTCAGTGATTTAACGGTACATTTTTTATGTCTCATCACATCATTTTTAGCACATCAAACTGAAGTTAGTAATTTTTAGAGAAGTAGGTGGCAAAATCCTTCAAATCCATAATTAAAATCATCAATTAATTATTTATAAATTTATATTTTATTTTCAAGATTTGAATTAATTTCTTGAAGACATGAATTTTATGTAAGAAATTATGTTTTTCAATAATAATTCTTAATATTTTTTATGGAACAATATTCTATAGAAATGTGAATAACTCAAATAGATTGATATTTCATACAATCACAAATAAGGAATAAAATGTTTGGTGATGCGATAGGGAAACGAATAAAATATAACATAATAAAAAAATCTATATATATATGTATTGTCTCTATAAATAAATATAATCGGTAACACTATTTTCTTGTGTAAATTTAGTCAGTTCAATTAAATAATCATGGTTTGGTTTCTATAATCACCTTCATTATTATATAAGTAATAGTAGTGTCAAATATTATATATATTTTTAAATTTATTGCTAAGGGAGATAAGTAAAAAAGGGACTATGGGATTAGTATTGATCACTTCATAAACGTATAATCCTCTCATTGGTTATTATGTTTTTAATAATAATTCATTTTCATCAATTAATCCCAATATACTATCCTTTTTTTGGGAACAAAGTAAATATGTTAAATTTTTTATTTAAATTATTTATATGGAATTGTAGAATTATTATCAAAATGTATGGGATTGAAGAGTTCATGAAAATATAGGAGAAAAATCTATTAGATTAAATGGAAGAAAATAAACAACCAAATTCATACTACCCATCTCATGGTGGTTTTACTGATGGGGGGTTGTGAGAAGTAGTATTATTGTAAAATTATGACCTTATAAATCTATTGATAAACAATTATTTTCATAGGGAACACTGTTAATTTAAAATGAGTTTCATTATTTGATGGTTTTAATTACTAGTTTTATATGAACTTTGATAACATTTATTCGAACACATGCATGATGTTTACTCTGGTGATATTCATGGAGTACATGTGAGTGAAGAAATTAAGTCATCTATGGTTGGAGAGGTTAAAAAATGTATGAATGTTGGAAAAAATATCAAAAATTAAGTATTTGAATCCTTGTAAAATCAAATTGACTTTAATGTGATGATTTTGAAACCGAAAATTTAAATTTTTTATATGATATCCATTGATTATGAAGGAGATAAAATGTTAAAAAAGTGAATTTGCATGTTATTCGTAATATGATTGATCAATGTATGATATATTCTAGTTGTAATTTAAATTGTGTCTTTAACTATATAATAACATATTTGGATTTATTAATACACATGTTGATTAGATAAAGAATATAAATATTATATAGAAACATTTAAGGATAATAAAACCCCTTTATAATGAAATGGTTTTATCACATGAGGAATAAAGCCATATAAGGAAATCCATTTAAATTTTTCAAAAAAATGTGGTAGCATAAAAATAAAATATAATAAAAAAATTATTGATCTATTTATCAAAGGAATTCTATATTAATCCCATTTGGAATAATTTTATACATGATGATGAAGAAAATGTATATGATATAAGAGATTCATTATTAAAATTAATGTATAGAAAAATAAAATGATCCAAATTAATATTTAATGTAAGGTTATTATATTTTTTTATTGTCAAAATTAATGCAATATTAATCCAAAATGTTAAAGATTAAAAGCTATGATGAGTATGATTTTGATTATATAAGAAAAGAGCAAATGATTTTTTCCTAAAAATGATACATTGAATATTGAAACCCAAGTGGAATGAGGATTATTTTATTCTATTAGTTATTGATAAAGAGAAAGATGCTGATGAATTTTTATAATAAAGAAAAACATATTTCAAAACATCTTCTAAATATTAAATGATAAGAAAGGTTGAATAGTTTAAACTAAAACTAATGATAAAACTGAAACTAAATGATCTTTTCAGTAATATGGTTTAACTTGAGTGTACTATTGACGATCAAAAATTATAAGTGAGGAATAAGTGATTCATTTTTGTAGTATTAACAGATTATTCAGAATATATTGACCAATAATGATCCTTAATCAATCGATAGAAGAAGGTTATTTAAAATGGAGGATTTCTAGGAAATCATGGATAAATATTATTTCTTCTATTTAAAGATAAACAATATTATAAGGTAGTTAAGGTCCTAATATATTATATTTGATATTGAGAATAATTGGATAAAATCCTTGAAAAAGATGTGGGGACACTGAGAAAAAAAAATCAAACAGAGGTTGAATTATGATGTACCTAGAAGATGTTTCAATACAAAAAATCAGAAATTTATTTGAATGATAAGGTCATAGAAGGAACAATACGTGTTGAAATTTTGATAATTTCAAAACTATTAAATTATATAGTTAATGATTACATTTTTTTGAAACTGAAATACTTATGATTGGAGAAGGTAATGTGAATGGTAATGGGATGTCAACGTTCTGAGATTCCTAATTACTATATAGTATTTCCCAAAAATAGTGATGCAATACTAATGTAAGAAACATTATGAGACATGAAAATTAGATATAAATCCTAATAAATTACTCATTATATGGTTATCTTAGGTATACAAGGAATTATTAGAAAGGAAAAGAAGATACATGAAATATATAACTCTTAGATGATAATATACAATGATGATAAAATATTTTATATCAAAAAGTAGAAATTATTTTTTGATAAATTTTTTATTTATCAATAGTTTTTTAAAAATAAAATAAATATTGAGAAATTTTAGGGACAAAATATATAATATAGAAGACTATAAATAATAAGGAGAAATCACATGAATATTATTCAATTGGGAAATAGATATTCACAATTGTTAGGTAAAGGGTGTGTCTATCTTTATTGAACAATAGATAATAAGGATATTCCATCCTTTGTCTCAAATTCAATGACAATATAACAAATAGGGTATGAGAAAAATATAAGGTTATTTTAATATTTAGGGAATTGAATGGAAAATATTATAATAGAAATTGTATTCTGGATTGTGGGTGTTCATCCCATGTGATTGACCACCAAATCATTTCATAAAATTATCTTAAATCCAATTTTTGGTATAGAGTTGGAACCCTCATATCATCCAAATCACGCATAATTCAGAAAAAAATTTCCAAATTCAAAATCCAACAGAAAATTCAATATTTAATGGGTGTCTTGGGAAGATTACTTCAATGATATCCCCAAAAATCTCATGATCCACCCAAGGGACCCTTCATCAAGGTATGTCATGTCATGTCGACACTTCATAACAATAATCATATAACTATCAACATAATCTCATAAATAAATTCCACTTCACAAACATCCCCACCACAAACTGCAACAAACGTCATAAAAACCCAGTTTTCTTCATGGTCTGGTCAATGTCATCCACTGCACTGATGTCCACCACAATAAACTGAAATTAATGAAACCAAAACCAGACAATGATATCCTCCAAATATCATATTTTTTTTACCTTTCCCTTGTCAAGAATGATTCCACCTCACACCAAACCTCAATCCCTTTTCATCACCAACAGCCATCACTGGAAAAACATTCGATCCTACAGAACATGGAAACACACCAAGATCACCAATAATAGAACAACAAAACACTACCATCGAATAACTAGAACACATCATATGGAAAATAAAAATCCAACACTGGTCATTGATCATAAACTAAACATAGATTATTGAACAACACTTCCAAATCCACCATGAGATCCTCTGCACTGGTCCAAGACGGAGTCCAAATACAATGCGTCAAGAAGAATTAAAATATATTAAGTGATCTAGGCCATTAACAATGAGCCATGATAATATAGATTAGAAAATATAAGCCAATACCAGATAGTCAAAGCAATGATAATGAATAAGATAATCCCAATATGAAGTAGGGATCATAGAGGGATACAATTAAATATTGAAATAAATCCATGAATGACTTAGAAACATTGTGAAACACACACTTGGGAAGAACCAACAATCGTCGCACCTACACAATCTAAAGCCTCCAAGAGATCCATCGCGCCATTCCAAAATGGGGTCTAACATGATGAATTAGGATATAATCTAAGGGAAGAAGATAAGCAGTTCTAATTGTATAGTTTCCAGAAATTAAAAAAAACCAGACACAAATGCAACGAGCAATAAAAACCAAATCCCCATAACAATGCTCCCCCTTCACCATTCAAATCCCCCATGAGAATAATCTCACTAGAATGATATGGGGTCATAAAAAATGGAGATGTTAAATTGGTAAGATGATATGGGAGCATGAAACATAATCCTTAGAACAATATGAGAACAATATATATGAAAAATATAGAAAATGGGATCCTGCAAAAAGGAGATGGAAGTGCATATGAAAGCTGATTCAAGGGGAAAACAAGAAGACACAAAGAGAGGCGATTGAGCTACTATTGGAAGTCAAAGGAACATCTTCAATCCCATATTTTTTGGGACATTCATTTATTTTATAATATATAATACATTGTTGATTGAATGATTTAGTTTTTCAATTATGTTGTAACTTACGATTATATTATTAAATAAATAAATTAATATTAATTTAAATTATTTAATAAATTGTTTTAAATGTAAAAAAAATTAAACTTTTATCCCATTCAAATCCATCTTATATTTATATGTGTGAAACATTTGGTCCCGTTGATGAATTATGTTACACAAAAGGTTAGGTCTTACTAGAAAACAATATACTATTAACACTATTTTTTTAACATTATAGTTATCATGAAGCTGTTAGAAAAGAGTGAATAAATATGATTAACTAATTTATAAAATCCTACTTTTCACATATTTGTAAAATTTATTCAGATGTAACCATTTAAATATAAATGAAAATAACATCCAATTTAATATAAATGACGATTGTTATAAAAAATATTATTATGACTAAAATAGAGTTTTATATTAATAAATTATATTAATTTGTATTACAAAATGATTTAAATGAAATTTATATTTTATATATTTATCCAATGTTTTTAGATTCATCAAATATTTATGGTAGGTTGATGATAATTATTAATTGATTTTTAGCAAAAAAACTATACATTTTGAAAAAGGAAATCTTACTTCCTTTTAATGGATCAGCTATTTTGAATTTAATTTTTTGAATCTTGTATACTTTTCATTTAATAAAATTACATAATTTTTTTGAAATCAGTATAAAAAATTTAATTTGGGGTGATTTTATTTTATTTTTCTGAGAAACCATATTTTTTTAATGAATAGTAAATGCCATCGAATTCTAATTTTTATCCACCCAATTTTAATTAAAAACTAATTTTTCATGTAAATAATTCATAGTGTTAATGCATAATTTTAATTTCATTTAATGTATTATTAGGTCAATTTTATACAACATAATCCAATTAAGGTAATTGTAATCATTTACCTGGTGATAATATATATATAAACCATGTTATCCTCTGAACATTTTCACATTAAAACCCCAGTTTGTCTTCTCATCTGTGGGATTAATTTTAAAATAATTTCTTCAACTTACTTAATTGTAATTTGGAATAATGGATTCCATATTTTTAATTATTTTAACTTATAATTTATAATATCATCAAGTTAGTTTTTGGCATAGATATTACTGAAATTAATTAAAATTAGTTGTAGTTATTATGGTAGAAATGTTTTTTTAGTTCCTAAAAATCGATCTTAAGAGAAAAAATAAACTAGAAAACATGTAAAAAACAATTTTATGGAAATTATACACAAATATATCCTCTTTGATCAAATTTTGATTGTTTTTTGAGGTATATTAGGTAATAGAGACCTCTCAATGTTTTTTACATTTTTATATTTTCAAGAATACCACACCACATCCACTATAAAAATGAACTCACCCTCCCCCATTTCTAAAACCGATTATGACCCTTGGATTATAAAAATACTTCAAAACCATTCACCCAAAATCCCACCCCTAATATAATATTCCAATATTTGTGTAAAATTTCATCCATGGAAGCTATTTGGTGTGAACCCAATGGCATTTCCCGAATAAGATGTTACAATTTTCAACGTGCAATTATCTTTTATTTATTTCTCATCCCAATAAATTATAATTATTAAATTATTTTATAAAAACATGTGTATCCTAAATACAGTGATATGTTTTTATGTTAGGGTTTCAAACTACATATATGCACTGTTCTTTCAGAATATTAACAAAAGTTTCATTCATGTGTACGGTGGACACATGCCGCGCGAAACAATGTCATTTTTTCTATTACACCCTCTCATAGTTTGGAATTACGAAAGAAATGATATTTTTATATTATATTTATGATATTTTGGTTTTCTCCATAATCATTAAATTTTCATATGACACATACAATCCTAATTTAACTTTTTTCGTAAAAATGATAACATTGTTGGTGGATATGTGGACTACTACCTCCAAAAAAGTAATATGATACCTTCACACATTAAAATGAATTTGTAGAGGATATATTTTAAGAAAATATGTTATATAAATAAAATATAAATGATATTAAAGAATTTTTTTTAATATGTATAATTTTTCAGTTTCTATATTATAGTTTTCAAACTCTAAAAATTGTGATAACGTCATTCGTGGATGTGTAGAATACCACCTCCTCAACGTGATGTGATTCCTTCTACATAAAATTTTGTTATATATAAATATATATGATTTATGGAAACTTTATTTAGGAAACAATGAAAAATATGTAAATATATATTTTACTTACCTTCTTTCTATAGTGAGCATTGTAAAATTATAACGTTACACATGCGTACGTAAGACCAACTATGTCCATGATTTTAACATATATTAATTTTTCATAATAGTCAGTCATGTTTATCTTAAAAGGTATAAATGAGTTATAAACATGATAAATATTTCATAATTATTATAATTTATATATTTTAAATTATATCCTCATTAAACATAAATGACCAATTGAAGACAGTTTTGATATAAAAGTTGGGTGTGGTAAAATAATTTGACATAAAAACTAATCATTAAGTAATTCAATATAAAATATTTATTAGTGAAATAAAAAGTAATTAAAAATATATAAAATGATCTAAATAAATTTAATAATTAAAAACAGTTCATTATTCATGATGAAAGTGAACCATCCTGAAAAATCAGACTCAAGGTAATAGACATCATCTAAATTTCCATTCTTTGGGGCCTACTTTATAGTTTTGCACCTAAATTAATATATATGGTGTATATTCATCCAAATTGATGTGAAATATAATGAATAATTAAAATATCGTAGTTTTATATGTTTTAAATTGAATTATTTCATCCAATTTCTTTTTAATTGAATTATACCATATACTAAGTGATTTCTTAGCTCAATTACCATTCATTGGGTTAAACATCATTATCATTAGTTATCTAACACCATGAATATGTGTAAAATGAAATATGATTGTGTTATTATTTATTTCCACTTTTATTTTTTGGAATTATATTGTCCACACATAATTATATGATTTATTTATTCTCACTAGGATGATTCAATCATTGTAAGGGTTTTCTCATCTCAATTTTATTTATTTGAGATATAATCCATATTCGCCACTTCTTTTTGTTATGTTCTGTATATAATGCCCATGAATGTATTTTATTATTTTTATTTATTAATTTATGGTCTTTTACATATATTTTTATTATATATATTCAATGGGGTTTACAGTTTCAACGTTACCAAAGTGGTATTGGAGTTTTGTCACAATCTTACTTCATTATGACGTTTGTTACCTTATACACCTATATTATTCTATGAAATTTATATAATTATCCATTGTAATGTTGTATCATTAATCTATTTATTGTAATGATATTATTTGTTTCATTTAATGTTATTACATCATGGGGCTATTTCATTCAAATGTTTAAAAGTGTTATGGGACACTTTGGAATGTCTAAAAATTATTTTCCTCGTGACTTTTTAAAGATCTTTTAAGGTAATTTACATTCATCAATGGCGATAAATATTTTTGTTACATGTCCTACACTTGGGAGATTTTTTGTTTATACAAACTAAAGTAATTATCTGTGTGAATTATGTTTTCTTAAACATCTTGTAATGAATCACTTTTAATTTCAATGAGTTGATTATGTCATGAAGAGACTGATATGCAACTCTTTTATGTTCCACATGTAGATTAGGTACTAACTAGATTTTCCTGAAAAATCATTTATTTTAGACATGTTCATTATATACTAATGATATTTTTATAAAACTTGTTTCTTTTCCAGTATTTTAATATATCATATAGTGATTATTTTGAAATCAAAATCGTTTCCACTGGTTGATTTTGTAAAAATTATATTCTTATGAAACCCATTTATTTTCCATGGGATGATTTTGTAAAAATGTTATTGTTATAAAAACCGTGAGATTAAAATTGGATGCCCTTATTTCCTATGGTTAATTCAGGTTTCGATGATATTCTTCAAGAAACAATTTCTTTTCCATGATTTATTCATATTTTGAAGGATATTGAATTAAATCCAATATCATTTCCAAGGGATAATCTTGTTCTAAATAGATTATTTCAGAACCCATTTATTTTTCATGGCAAAACCATTCTTCAATTGTATTGATCTAGAAAATTTTTCCATTTCATGGTTTAATCATGTTTTTGTAAATAATAAAGGACCTTTTAATGTGTTTTGATGAATTCACTATATATTTGGTTCTAGAATTTATAAATGTTGGGTGTGCACAGATAGCATTAGGGGAGCCTGTTATTTCTTAAATAATGGTTTTACCCATATAGATCTCTGATGCATCTCATTTATGTTAACAATATTGGTAATTCCATTAATAAGGGCCCTATAAGGGTTTTGTAAGGGTTCAATGAGATGATGTTCTAATATATCAATATTTTTTCCTTAGGATGGTTATATGTTTATAAAGCTTCTAATGATTGGTATTAACATCACAAGATCATGATTATTGATTCTAATGAACCATTCCTTTCCCTTGGATTCATGATTAATGATCTAATTATTGATGGGTATGAATATCTATATGTCCTACTTATGCATATTTATTATTTCATTATAACCATATTCTCTTCTTATGTTCACATATCTAATTCAATTGTTAATTCATTCATTTTCCCTAACTAAGAATATGATCTCATCCATATAATGTTTTATTTTTTTGATGGTTTAAAATAATGACATTGAATGAATTTTATCAAGAAATTTTTTCCCCAAGATGATATTGATGACTAAAGTGAAATAAGAAAGTATTTGTATAATGGGAGTAGATGTTTAACCTTACTAACCATTTTTATTAGTTAAAGTTGATATGAATTATTTAACTAGGTGTTTTTTTATTTGGAACTAAAAAAAGTTCCAATAAAATATTAGAGATCTATGTTTTCATTTTGATGTTATACTGTTTTATGGAAAAAATGGGTCATAATTATCATCATCATTGCCCAAATTGTACTGTTGTGGATTTCATTATAGGATCATTTTTTTGTGGGTACTAGGATGATACAGTTTCTATCAATGGATCTTTTAGATAACAATTTAAATTATGATATTTTCATGTGAGGTTATCATAGGTGATATGGATACCATTATAGGTCAAAAGTATCAAGAATGATCATAATTCCAAATTGTTAAACACCCCATTGAGGTTTTAAGCAATGATATCTTAAAGTGATTTTTGGAGTTTTTTTGGATGATGTATTTCATAACTCCTGGGATCAAGATGATGCATTTTTTGAAAGAAATTATTTTTTATTTATAAAGGAAAAATTTTTAACTTTTATGATCAGTGATGATTCACTGCATCTTGATGGGTGGTGGGGATTAAACCCATGACCGAAGGATGGTAGTGATTTCATGCACAACCAGTGGCCCATTCGATGTCGTGGTTAATATGAAATTTTATTACAAATGATGATTATGTATATTATATAAATAAATTGGGATTTCTGTGTGGAATAATGGTTGATTAATCTTGGTGTAATAAAGGATAAAATCCTCTATATATTTGGGTTCTAAAGAAGAGAGGATGTTTTTTATGAATATTAATTACAATTACATAGAGAATAATTATTTTCAGCATTGGGTTTTACTTTTGAATATTAATATATCATATTAAGGTTTACTCAATTTTATATTTATCTTACCATGAATTAACCAATATGGTTTCTGTTTAAGTATAAATATAGATGGAATAGCTTTAAAATAACTTTTTTTATGATATGGTCTTTTCTGGGATGATATTAGTCCTTTTGGATTAAAACCCATTTTTTCTAATCATTGTTTGGAGATAATGATGTAATTTTGGGGGAAATTTACTAAAGGAAAAAGTAATAATCGAAAATAATTTATATTTACCTTATTCACACATGGTCTAGATGGTATGTGAATTATTGAAATTTATGAAAATTGTATCGAAATTAAATTTTATCCTTTATAAATATTTTTTGATGCTATCAATGACGTTTTCAAATCTTATTTGGATTATATATTTTTTCATTGTCTGACACATTACCATGTTCTCTATTACAATCCATTATCCCATGAGACTTAGTTTTCCCTAACAAATCAAAATTTTAATTTTCCACAAAACATTTTCTCATTTTCGAATCCTAGATATATGAACATTATAGTGACCGTTATATTTACTTATTTCCTTTTTAAGAGGATTTTTTCACTTAAAATTTCTACTATGTGGGATTTAATAATGGAATTATATAAAATTTTAATCATTTGACAATATATAATAATTTTGAGAGATAAATTAATTTTAAGGGGTGTAAAATGTAACATCCAATGATTTTATAAAATATATTCTTTTAAGTTAATAGAAATTGTTTAAAATATTTTGTCCCATGAAATATATAGTGTATCAGGAATCACATGAAACACGTTGTTTTTTTATATTTCACAGAACATTGAGTCCCTTTGATGACTTGTGTTGCAATAAAGGTTTAACAGCCAAATTTTTTATCAATGGAAGTCCCTTATTATACTCATCCCTTATGATGGACAAACATTTTTTGATGAAGAGTAACATACCCTTGTAAATAGAAACACTACATATGATAGTATATATATACGATTTATGTGAATGTATGATATTACTATATCTTGGAGTAAGTAAATAAATGATTTTAAATAGATATTTTTTGAATTTACTGTTATTTAAAAAACATTATTAACATATTTGTATTTTTTAAAAAAAATATAGTTCATTTGGGGATTATACAAGCCAAAAAATGGTTAGTGTGGATTTTTGGATATTTTTTGAAATACATGAATTTTTTGTTAATTGTAAAATACATTAATTTATCTTCTAAATACATTATAATTTAAATCCATTATTCATGACATCATCAGTGATGTAAGAAACAAAATCTCAAACTCACATGAACTTATTACTATTATTTTTCAGGGAATAATCACTATATCTTGTCTTATAGAGAAATAAAAAATTAATGATTATAACATTGAGAAATCCCATCTCCACTCAAACATAAATTCCACCCATCACACCCTCATTTCCTCACACCTCTCAAGCATCAATATTTACTTAAACTCATCCCAAACATATTCCTTTTCCCCTCCCCCACGTCCAAGAGCTTTTAGTATCATAAAATGACTAATCCAAGGTTCTTTAAGGTGGATTCAAGAGGAAAATAAAGTGAAGGTAGCTTTCAGATACAAGGTAAGGGGAAATTCTCTCACCCAACATTCTTCCTTCGGGTTCTCCCTCGTTCACTCCATTTTTCATATTTTTAGACCTTAAAAATAATTTTTTCACCATTATATTATCTTTTCTATGATTTAAATTTTTTTCACTAGATTTTCTGTCAAACAAAATGTTTTCCAAAATAACTCTTCTTTCAAAAACTATCCTTTTAGTTCTCACCCAGGGTTGATACTCCTTGAATATACTATGTTATTACATCTTTCTTTTGGAAACAAAAAGGTTGTGAATGTGTTCACATGAGAAGAAATACATTCCATTACATGGGTTTTTAGGTGAATTAATGATATGTGTTCCATTTGGCATGCATTATATTTGAAATGTTATGATGTGATGGGTGCTCCAGGAATTATATGACATAATATGAATGTTTGAATGTGTTTCATGAGTCCAGAATTATACATCCCTCCTATGCATTGGGTAAAATGATTAATATCATGAGTTAATGTGAAATTGTGTGTGAACATGATGTTTTCCATTTTCAATGCTTTGCGTGGTATTCAACCACTAAGATATGATGTTTCATTTTTATGCATTTCCATATTTGAAGTTTTTATTAAAGCTTTCCCCCATTTTCAAGATTATATTCTTATGCTATGATTGTTCTCACCCACTGTCATATTATCCTCTTACTAGGATTTTATCTCACCTCTTTTAGATGTATATCATTCGGTGATTATGGATAATAAATATTTTTCAAGGGACAATAAGAAGACGTAGAAGAATGCATTAAATATATGTTTGTGTTTTATATTGTCAATGTTATGTATAATCCTTGTTTTTCCAAGACATTAGACCATTGGATCCTCACATTGTAATATTATTATGTTTTTCATATTCATAATGATGTAATTGTAGTGTATGAAATGGATAGGTTTTTATAGTTTGTATCAGGGGAATGGTTTAGTAAATTTTGGAATTATGATTAGTGAACCCTTGAAAAAAACTATTAATAGGTACTATGTACAAGTAATCACACAAGAAGATTTTCAAAACATATAGATACTATAATATATAAATTTAGTATTATATTCTTAGTGTAATAAATTATTTATTCATGAATTTTGGAATTATGTTGTGTTCTAACCTTTTATATCATAGAAAAAGGTGGGAACCAGGAGAAACTAGGATAACATCCCATACGAGGGACAGTGAAGTGATTCCCGTAATGAAATCCCCAATGATTTGGAAGGAGGAGTTCAAAACATCATTGAGATTCTTACGCATAAATAACATGTTATTAAAAATAAACAGAATAATGGGGAACATCCACCTTCACCTAAGATGGAGGAATTGGATATCGAGTGTTTCATATGGCAATGATCACCAATGATTAGTGGGTCTTCTGATACACTAGTTGCTTAATAGTTGGTCAACTCCATGGAGAATATAATTTATTTTATTCACCATTTTGGGATGGATAAGGTGACTTAGGACGTTTATCATATAGATAGAGAGGCCGACTAAAGGTTTAATTTGTTTAATAACACCAAGAAGGATGCCGAAATTGAAGAGATGATGTGTGAAGTCTTAATGATAATGTTTCACAAAAATTATTTCCTAAGAACTCATCAAAAAATTATTGGGAGAGAATTCATTGAGCTCAATAAAAAATAAGAAAAATATTTCACAACCTATGAAGTGAGTTTCACAAGGCCTTTATGGTATTCCTTGGGTTCTGTTATCAACAATAATGACAAAATGGATAGATTATTTAGTGTATTAAAATCACAAATTTAAAAGGATCTTTCAATTTGGTAATTTGGGAGTTATGAAGAAGTTCTTCGATGTGCTCTCAAATTGGAGATGGATTTTGGGGAATTTTCCCATCGATATAGTGATAATAATAAAAAGATGTAATTTCATGTTGTAGGATCTAATGATAAAAGTGGGAATACAACTCAACCACCCACCTATAAAAAATATAGGAAGATGAATCAATGGAACGACCTCAAAGGGATGATTAAATGCTTCAAGTGGGGGAAAAGATACCCCAAATTTTATGCATGTTAAAAAGACATGAGAAAGATGGATAATGTGGTGGATAAAAGGAGAGCACCACCCATAGTTTGATGTTACAACTATTAGGAGCTAGGGTACTATGTATGCCTGTGAACTAAACCTCGAGTCCTCAAGGATAATTAGCTTTAGCTACCACCAAATCCAAAGGAGAAAGGGGAATTTTATGCCATCACTAATGTGGAAGTGAAGAAAGAAAATGAAGCCATACAAGGTACACTTCTTATTCAGACAACAATTGAAAAAGTCTTATTTGATTATGGATCTATGCATTCAATTATATCTTGCATGTTTTCTAGAACTATAGAATCAAATCCTTGAAAACATGAAGTATTTATATCTCTAAAAACACCAAGTTGTTAAATATTTTCAACCCATGTGTTTGACTTTTCTCTTATTGGCGTATGTTAGAAGATTCTTCCCGTGAATATCATAATACTTCCATTGGTGGAACTCAATGGTATAATTGGAATGGATTGGATCTTGTTATATAGAAAACATAAAAACTATTGAGAAAAGAAATAACTTTTCATATTATAAACCATCCCATTCTCTTCTAAAAAAGAAATGAAGATCATGAATCTCTTTTGGAAAATCCTTCATTAAGAAGGGTGTAGATTCAATGTGAAGATGCGTACCTTGTTCAAATGGTTGAGTTAAAAAAGTATCAGACAATAGAAAATTCCCATCGTGAGGGAATATGGTGATGTATTACTTGAAGAGTTACCCAGAATTCCCTGAGATCATGATGTACAGTTATATATAGAACTCATACATTGATCTACTCCAATATCAATGTGTCCCAATAGGATGGCTCCTATCGAACTAGAGGAACAAAAGAAGTATTTATAAGATCATTTGGACAAAGGGTTAATACTCCCTAGTGCATAAACATGGGGTGCACCAGTGCTCATTGTGTTGAAGAAGAATGGATCAATGTAGATGTGTATCGATTATTAGGAATTGAACCATATTAAAAAAATAATATGTATCCTCTTCCAAGGAATTGCAATTTGATCGATTAGTTAAGAGGAGATCAATACTTCTCCAAGGTGGATATTTGTTTTGGATATCATCAACTTAAGTTGAATATGGAAGATATTTAGAAGATTACGATCCGTAAAATGTGTAGGCACTATGATTTTATAGTGATTCCCTTCATACTTACTAATTCCCCAGTATTCTTCATGGATTTGATGAATAAATTTTTTATACATTACCTCAAAAAAATTAGAGGTTTTTATAAATGATATTCTCATCTACTCCATGAGAAAGGTGGAACAAGAAATACATGTAAGGATAGTGCATGTGATATTATGAAAGGACAAGTTCTATGCCATGTTTAGCAAGTATGAATTTCGAATACAAGAAGTCACACTCTTGGGAAACATGATCATAAGATAGGGAATTTTGGTGGACCCTTCAAAGACAAAGGAAATTATGGAATGGCCTAGACCCTCTACTGTCACATAAATCCATTATTTTGATTGATTATAATTGTAATACCAACGTTTGGTGGGTAATTTCTCAATATTAACAAGCTCTCTAACAATATTTACATGTAAAATGGTAATGTATATTCGTATGGGTGAATGTGAGGAAAGCTTCAAGGAGTTGAGGAGAAGGCTGATCACTGCACCTATACTCACATTACCAAAGAGTGGAGAATGTTTTGTGATATACATTAATATATAAAAAAAATAATTGGGTTTTTTACTCATGAAAAATGATAACGTGAGAGCCTATACCTCCTGGCAGTTGAAGATCCTTGAGCAAAACTACCTCACACATGATCTATAGCTAGCAGTTGCAATTTTTTCCCTGAAAAGTTGGAGGAACTACCTTTATAGTGAAAAGTGTGACCTATACACCGACCACAAGAGCCTCAAGTATATATTTACAAAAAATTTATATTGACATACATCAATGGATATGAATATATCTAATTAAGGAATATGTTTTCTTTATCAATTATCATATTGGTAAGGCGAATAAGGAAGCTAATTCTCTTAGCAGAAAAGAAACTACTACTCTATATATGTTGTGGATTGAGAAAGATCTTATCTTCCTAGAGATGAAAAGGATGGATTTGGAAATAATAAGGTAAGGGTGTAAATCTATCCTTTCCCAAATTAGCGTTCAACCATCTATCCAATAGAATATTAAGGAGGCATAAAGGGATGATCCAGAGTTATAAAAAAGGTGAATGTAGTAAAGGAAGGGAATCTACAATAGTTCCATATCAATGATGTGGGTGTGATTAGATCCATAATGATTTATTGAGTTCCTTCATATCCTAAGATAAATAAGGATCTATTGGATAATTTACATAGCTCAACATTCTCTCTCTATACCTGGAGTAAAATAATGTAGTGTAGTCTCTAAGAACACTTTGGGAGTGGAAGCATGTATTATGAGATTGTGGAGTATAACTCAAGGTGCTTAACCTGTTAGAAAGTTATAGAAGAGAGAAAAATGTCCCAAGGGATGATGCTAAAATTTCTTATAAACATGTGTAAATGGTTGAACTTCAATGTGGACATTGTCAATGGTCTCCCAAAGACGTCCAAGGGAAATAATGTGATATGGGTTTCGGTTGACTGACTCACCAAGACATCCCACTTTATCACTATATGGGAAGATCACTCACTTAAACAAAAAGTAATGATATATGTAAAGTATATGTTGATACTTCTTGGGGTTCCACTCTGGATTGTGTTTGATTTTGATCCCCAGTTCACAACTAAATTCTAGAGGATTCTTCAAAATGCATTGAGTACAGAATTAAAATTCAGCACAACCTATCACCCTCAAACTGATAGCCAATCTGAAATAACTATTTAAATGCTCGAAGATAAGCTAAGATTCTACTCTCTAGAATTCAAAGTTGGATGGGATCATAATCGGCCGTTGGTTGATTTATCATGCAAAAATGGCTTCCAATCAATTATTAAGATGGATCAATATGATGTTCTATATGGAGTCTTCAATATTCATTGAGTACTGAATTAAATTTCATCACTAACTATCGTCCCAAAACTGATGGAAAATCTAAAAGAACTATTTAGATGATTAATGATATTTGTAGAACCTGTTCTCTAGAATTCAATGGAGGATGTGATCAGAATCTCACATTGGGCGATTTATAATTAAAAAAATAGCATCCACTTGAGTATTTAGATGGATCACTACTACAAAAGTCGCATTTATCAGTGCTAAACACCCTTTATCAGCATTTTTATGAGTGCTGTAAAGCGCGGCGCTAATAATGGGGGTCCCTTCTATCAGTGCTCAAAAAGCGCTGATAAAGGGTGCTTTTATCAGAACTAAAATAGCATGCATAAAAGTTTACTTTTATCAGCGCTATAAAAATAGCGCTGATAAATGTCAAAAAAATGAAAAAATATTAAAAAATATATATAATTTGTGGGATGTTCGCACGCTGCACCCCTCATCGCTGCGCCTGACCCCCCTCAACCCGCATGCTGCACCCTGCTTCGTTGTGCCCGCGCGACCCTACTGCCATTGGTATTCGAACACTGGACCTCCCCCTTGCACGCTACAACTTTACCACTTAACCATTTTGTTTTGTTCTCCCTTTAATGATATATCACATTATATATATATATATGTAGTTATACGTATTCGTATATTAATACAGATCCATATTAATAAAAATTTATTTAGTTATATTAATATATATATATATAGAGGTATAGTTATAATTTTTTATCTGTATGTTTATTTGTATATTAATATATATATATAGTTATAATTTTTTATCTGTATGTTTATTAGTATATTAGTATATATATTTATAATATTAATTTCAAATACATTTATAGAATATGTGTTTTTACGTGTGTTTATAAATAAATAAATACATATATAAAACACACACACACATATATTTATATATACATTTATATAGTTATGAATGAATACATAGAAATTTGGATGTGAAAAGTCATTGAGAATGTCAAAATAGCTATAACTTCTAATCCAGAAGTCTGTTTCAATCCCAAAACCAGTCAAATCGACAAACATGAAACGATCTTCGATATGATATGTGGTACAAGAGAAACGGACATCCGGGTCAGAAGTTGGAGGCGTTTGAATGATAAAACGACCATAACTTCTAATCCAAGAGTCTGTTTCATCTCCACATTCAGTCAAATCCAAGAAAATGAAATGATATTTGATATGATATAGGTTACACATTTATCGGACATCGGTATCAGAGGCTAAAGCTGTTTTAATTGTAAAAAATTGGGGCACACCAACTAAAAATTCAGTTTTGGAGGCCTTATGGGACGTTTTTGGCCTCTATAAAACCTTTTACGGATTCCAACAGTCCACCGGGATGTAGATCTTGTCGCAGGCTTCGATTTGATATGCTGTAGAGCTCAAACGGAGTCCCGGATCAAATGTTATGGCCGGTTGAAGTTTGAGTTGTGTTTTAGACATTTTTTTGATCTTTTATTTATTTTTTTATTTTTTATACTCAAAATGTTATTACATGACTATTGGTGGATAAAAAGTATATAATTATTAATTAAACGTATTTTTTAAATTATTTTATATGCCTATTTTACTAAATATCATATACATTCATATTTGATTTCCATTCATCATTTCTAAAATGTATTAAAAAAATAAATATTATATTTATATCAATATAAATATATTTATAACATTATATATTAATAAATGTTTTTAATTTTTTTTGAATTTTACCCTTTATCAGTGCTTTATTCAGGGCTGATAAATGTGTAGCGCTTCCCTTTCCCTTTTTTGTAGTAGTGGATCCATATGAAGCTCTATATGGAAAGTAATGTTGAACTCCAATCATTTGGGAGGAAGTTTGAGAATGAAAGATACTTGGACCTAATCTTGTACAAGAGACAATAGATATGGTTCTAGAAATATCAATGTAGTTTAGAGTCAGAAAAAGGGCAATGTTAACAACCGTTGAAGGGACATTGAGTTCGACGTTGGATATAATTTCTTCATTTTAGTTTCTCCATGGAGGAAAGTCTTGAGGTATGAAAATAGATGGAACCTAAGACCAATGTACATTATCCCCCTTCATATCCATGACGGAATACGATCCTTGGCCTATTCGCTTCCACTTCCACTTAATATGGCACAAGTTCATGATGTGTTTCATGTATCACTCCTAAATAAGTACATACCAGATACCTCACATGTACTGAACACCGAGGTGGTGCAATTGGAAGATGATCTCTTCTTTGAGGAGCTTCTAATATAAATTATGTACCAGAGAGATAATGTTCTATGCAAAATGAAAACCCACTTTTTCAATGTGTCGTTATGGAACCATAAGTTTTAAGAAGAAACGTGGGAAGTATAGGAGGCAATGAAGGAGAATTACCCTCACCTATTTGTGTAAAATGAAATTTTGGGGGGGAAATTTCATAAGGGGGAAGAATGTGACAAACCAAAGTTTTATGAATGGAAATTCTTTCTTATAATCATGAATTATAATATAATCATTTTAGGAAACAAAATTACATATAATCATACTATATACTATGTGACCTTTAAACATAAATTTACCACATCGAAGTTTTGAATTTCAAAAATCTGACATTAACGGTTGTGTCTATGATGATTTTTTGGGTCTGATGGAAGAAAATAATATTTTGGTGAGTAGTAACCAAAAACTATGAATAGTAACAAACCCTTATGAATAGTAACCAGACATATGATAGTATATGTACATGATTTAAGTGAATGTATTATATACCTATATCTTGGAGTAATTAAATAAATGATTTTAAATTTGAATTTTTGAATAAACTAATATTTTTAAAAAAATTATTTTAACATATTTAGAAAATTATTTTTGAAAAATGGAGTTCGTTTTTTTATTTTACACATTGAGAAATGGTTATGGTGAATTTTTTTGATTTTGATGAAATAATTTAATTTTTCATGAATTATAAGATTCAGTAATTTACTATATATATACATTATAATATAAATCCACTATACCTGACATCATGAGTAATGTAAGAACCCAAATATCAATCTCAAATTTACATCATACTATAATTGTACATTGAATTATCACTACTTATTTTTCTTGTAGAGAAATAATAAATTAATGAACATAATATTGAGAAATCCCCTCTCCCCAACACAATAAATACCACCCTTCCCACCGTCATTTTCTCACACCTATCAAGCTTGAAGACTTGACTAAATCTTCCGAACAATCTTCTTTATCCCCTCCCCCACGTCCAATAGTATATGGTCTCATAAAAAGACAAATGCAAGGTGCTTTAAAGAGTGATTCAAGAGGACAATAAAGTGAAGGAAGAGTTCAGATACATGGTAAGGGGAAATTCTTGAACCCAACATTCTTTCTTCAGGTTCTCCCTATTTCACTCCATTTTTGGTATAGTTACATCATAAAAATAAGTTTTTAATGATTATCTTATCCTTTCTAGGATATATGTGTTTTCCACTAGAGTTAATTTCAAGCAAAATGTTTTCCAAAATAACTATTCATTCAAGAACACCCCTTTTCTTTCTTAGTAAAGGTTGATGGTCCTCAAATCTAGCAGGTTATTTCCTCTTTTTTTTGGGAACCCAATGTTTATGAAATTTTTCATATTTTATAAATCCCATTCATGTTCATGGGTTATTTATGTTCATTATTGATATTTTTTCTATGTGAAATGCATGATAATTTTAATATTAGGATGTGTCGGGTGTGCTCGGAATTATATAGCATAATATGAATGTTTGAATGGGATGGATGAATTTGGAATTCTAAAGCACTCCAATGAAATATTTAAAGTGAGAATCTCATTAATTAAAGTGAAATGATTTTTGAACAAGATTCAATATTTGTTCACAACAATGTGTGGTAGTCACCCAACAAGAAATCATGTTTCATTTTTATGCATTTCCACATTTCACATATTTTATTAATGCATTTTCTCATGTTCATGTTAAAATTCATGTGTTATGATTTTGATAACCAATTATTATACTGTCATTTTACTGGGATTTTAGCACAATCCTTTTTTATGTATATCCTTAGGGGATTATGTGTAATGAGTTTTTAGGGGATAATAAGATGCCAGGGAAGAATGGATTAAATTAATGTTTATGTTTTATATTGTAAATGTTACGCATGGTCGTAGTTTTCCAAACAATCTAAAACTTTGTATTATCATTGTGTAAGACTTTTATGTTTTTTATATTGTAAATTATGTAATAGTAGTGTATGAAAAGGACAGGTTTCTATACAAGGCTGAGTCTTACCAGACAACAATATACTATTAATATTATTTATTTGAAATAATAGCTCTCACCTACACATTGGAATGCCAATAATTAATATGATCAAATAAATTAGGAAATCATAGTTTACAAATTTTTAAAAAATGATTTATGTGGTAAAAAATTAATTAAAAATCAATATAAAGTCTAATTGAGTATAAAGGATGTTTTTTATGAAATCTATTATTATGACCAGAATAACATTTTTTCTTAATAAATTAAATTAGTAACTGTTAGTGAATGATATTAATGAGATAAATATTTATATATTTAATCAAATTTTCTGAAATTCATCTCATAGGTTTGATAGGGTTATGATGAAAAAATCGTTTTTAGCACAAAAAGATGTGCATTTTAAAAATACATTTTTTCTCCCATTTAATAGTGCACCTATTTTAAATATAATAAACGATGCTTCAGAAATTTTATATTATAAAATCAACATATAATCTGACAGTATAAAATAATAACATCAAATTATATGGGATATACTAATTTTATTATATTACTATGTTTATTATTTCACTCATTGTGGAAAATATTGATGTTAAATGAAATGGATGAGTTATGAAGATTACCTCCCCTCGGAGAAACCTCCATTATATATATTCTAAAGAACCATAGATATACTATATTGAGGAGACAAAAACCTCAAAAAATATTTATTTTTATAAGAGTCACATTCATTTTATTAATCATCTAATTAGAACATGGTGGATTCAATAATAGATGATAGCCAATATCCTTTTAGAATAAAAAATGACACACTAGGAATTACTTAAAATGAATAAACAAAATATACTATTTTTCATTTTAACAAGGAAGAAAGTTGAAACGGTTGACAAGATAATAATGATTATCATTTAAATATATTCAAAAAATTAAATTTAGATTGGTTTATGAGAAAATATAGACATTATAATTTTGTTTAACCCCTCATTAAGCAATATTTTTAAAAATATCGACAAAATGTTTTTATTATTTAATAATTATATGACTATGTATAATTAATAAATTTGATCAAAATATACATGGGCCAAATTTTTTAAAATTATACCATTATTGTATTTTTATTTAACTATTTTTTATTTTTAAATTTGTTCATAACATGTTCTTTAATATAAAATACCTTTATACTCATTTTAAGAAAGATTCGCATATTATTACAT
Organism: Viscum album; assembly: GCA_963277665.1. Lineage (NCBI taxonomy): Eukaryota > Viridiplantae > Streptophyta > Magnoliopsida > Santalales > Viscaceae > Viscum > Viscum album. The sequence continues at coordinate 1,427,376,877 of OY728125.1, forward strand.
TACAGAAATAAAAACATGTATAGAATTAGAAGCTATACTTATTCACGAAAAATTGTAAATTATTATTAAAAATAAATTTTATGTGATACCATAATTTATCTATAGAAAATTTAATTTTCTTTTTAATTTAATTTACATTGATTTTTCTACTACATGAACAAGCACCATTTTTGTTTCATTTAAGTATATATTGAGATTATACCACTAATGAATTTTATTATAAATTTTAAAATCAAATTTAAATTGATCTTTTTCAGAGGAAACATTTATTTCCATCATAATATATAGTTATCCTTATATGAACATGTAATATAAATTTAATGAAAGTGAGTTATACTATGGAATTTTCATTTACAGAAGACATTATGAAGGACGTTATTAGAAATAAGTCTCACCAATGTAAAAAATATTAAAATATATGAATGGTTTGGTAAAATTAAACTCATCCAATCAAATATATTAATGTTTTTCGAGTATTTTGAATCCTATCATTATTGTTTTAACCTCATGAGTTATTTTGCCATTTTCTTTGGTGATAAATGTTAGAAAAAATAAGATTCTTAATTTCAAAAAATAGGTAAAATATATTTAAAATAACTGAAACATTAGATTGAAAATAAGTAATCCATTTTTATGGATTTAATTTATTTAATTGGATGAAATATGTAACACCCGAGACTTTTATGTTATATAAACCATCAAAGGAATCTTTTTCTACACACCACTTGCTTGGCTTGCTTTACACGCAATCGCGACCATCCTCGATAGCTTGCGTCGTACGCAATACCGAGTTTCACTAAACAACAATATGCTATTAAAACTAGCCGTTATGAATAGTAATAATCACTTTTTGAAATATTATAAATTTTATTTTTCAAAATGGACTTCATTTTTGGACTCAGAATATCGAAATTAGCCTAGGGTGAAATTTTGGTATTTTTCTGAAAACTTTCAATTTTTGATGAATAGTGAAACCACTAAGTGGTAGGTTAAAAACTGAATTTTGCATAAAACTTAATTTTACCGCTTCTGTGAATGGAATTTCGAAAATCCGAGAGACACGGTTAATATCAAGGACTAAAATGTGGTTCAATGAGATGAAAATAATTTTTTGGTGAATAGTAACTTTTTACTTTTTTACCGCGGTTAATAGTAAATTGGGTAACTAAGGGTAAATATGATATTAATATTACCCTAACACATGTCCTAATTCTATTGGACAAGTGTAATTCGACCAAAAACAAACTTAGGAATAAAATATGACCATTTAGGCCCACTTGGATTAGATGAGGACATTTATTATTAATTTATTTAAAGAAGGGTTAAAATAGTTAAAATCAAAGTTTAATAAGTAAATCATTTTTAATATGGGGTTATACATAAGATAAATTCGACTATAAATATTCATTAGAAATCTAAAAAGATTTCCTACATAATGGTATTTTATTTGTAATTTTTAGACATTAAATAATTTAATTTATTTATGACACAATGATGATGCAGTAATTATCTTATTAATGAAATATTGACATAATTGATGTAATAAACACCAAAATAAATTTAATTTGAGACTTTTTATGAATTCCACTAATTTTCTAGGTTACTATGATATATTAATGTTGATTTAATCAACTTGGTTCGAACATATAATTCTGTTATGACTTTCACAAAAATCATATATCAAATAGTGTCAAAATTGACACAAAATAGTTTTTAAATCAAATATTATATTATTAATTGTTATTTTATTCCTAAAAATATAAGGTTCGTCCAAATGACTTAGATAAGGATATATATATTAATAATAAACAATTTCGGGTTCGTTTGGCATGTTATAGTAAGTTTATTAACCATATAGTGAAAGAAAACAAAAAGACATGATAAAAGTTAAATTATTTAACTTAGAGTTAAATCTAATTGATAAGGTTAAAATAATACCCTAAACTTTTATAAATACTATTGGTTGATAGGATTTAGGCCCATCCCCACCTTATCTTCGAAATAAGACCCTTTGGAGCCATTATAAACCGATTTTGACTTTAATATAAAATAATATTTTGAGATATTCCTAAGGTGCCCCTCTCCTCCCTTATAAAAGGGCACCTCCTCCCCCTCCTCCTCACACCAATTTGAGCACTCAAGCTCAGCCAACCCCTGCCATTTTCCCTTCTCCACTTCCCTAGAAACATCCTAGAGGTTCTGGTCTTCCTCAAAGACCAATTTTAGTGCCCTAAGAGGAGGTCTCAAAGAGGCGCTTCAAAGAAGAGGTAATTACCGTTACCAATTCTTTCATCTTTATTTCTTCATCCACTTCTTCTTCTTAGGTTGTTTCATTATGAAGTAATAACATCAGGATTACTCATATACTGATATGTTATTATAATTATGAAACAACCCTATTTCACAATCTATCCATCCTACGGAAAAAGAAATCACCGCGCGTGCGTACGTACGGAATACCGTCACCACGCCGTGGTGTAATCTATTTTTCCACCATCACCTTACAAGGATGGGTATAATGGTGTAATGAGTAACTATATATGATTATTATGAATTAATATTGATACTGAAATAATATATATATATACTCCAATACAATTCCACGATCATAGGAACGATATCATCACTCATGCGTACGAACGGAATACCGTCTCCACGATGTGATGCGACTCGTTCTACATGATCTTCATTTCATAATGATTATATAAATGAATTTAATGAATGAATATGGTATATAATACACTAATACCATTCTGTAAATGAATTATCTATAACCTAAAGATAAGAATAAGAATTTATTCGACAAAACACGCATAAGAACAAAAAGTTATAAAGACCCGAGTAACAAGTAACAATGAAATATTACTAACAAGAAGCTAATAATATGACCATATATGATATCATATCAATATGTATGATTCTGGAATAAGTCAATAACATTATTTAACCCATTATACAGGAGCTTCAGACACGAACAAAGCAAATCGGACCTAAGGTAAGGGAAATATCACAATCTCATTTTTATCCGAGATTGTTTATTCGGAAGTATTTACTGGGGTGTATTTTATCATCCACATCCATGTTTCATCAAAATGTAATATTATTTCCATCCACCTAAAATTGTTTAAATCCATTTTTACCCTTCGGTGAGTTTTTAGTAATATGTATGAAAGGAATCTTTTGTCGTACGAGGTACTTTTTGACTTTTCCGACAAAAGTACGAAGAACGTTTTTTTAACTTATACGGCTTGAATGGATTTTTAAAACATTGTTTCCAAGAAGCTTCCTTTACAAGTTTTAATGTTTATTTTTAATCAACATCTTTTATTTTAAAGTTGTATGACATGTTATGAAAGGAAAAATGTTTTTGAAGAAGAAAGGATATTTTCCTCAAGAATGGAGTTCAAGTGTTTTATCAAAATTATTTTCCATCTAAGATAATAAAGGGTTCTGTTTTTATCCATATTATTAAATTGATTTGTTCATGTTGTGATGGAATTATTTTTATGAATTCCTTTATCTTATATGAATTGATTTATGATGTCATGATGTTTCAAGAATCCCATTTTTGTTACATGTGTTATGCGATGATGTATGTTTTATGATTATGTGGCACACATAAGAAAGGATTCATTATAAGATCGGTGGGACCTATATCTCCCTCCAATGCATTGGGTAAAGATTTTATATCTCATGAGATAGACATGGCTGGAACGGAAGGTTATTTCGGTTCAGTGATACAGGACTGAAACGAGGAGTGAACTCGGTTCAGAAAGGGACTTTGTCCACTAAGATAGTCTTGGAAATGAGTCATGACTAACAAGAAATGATTTCCATGATTATGTGTTCATGCCACAAAGTTTCAAGTTTTATGATTATGGGGATCTCATTTTCACTTCTATGATTTATTCCATGTTAAGATATTATGATCTCTTTTGCAGGTTTTGATTTTCATAAAGATATGATATGATTTTTATTTCCTTTATTTTCCCTTGCTGAGCATTTGAGCTCATCCTTTTATGTTTTCTTTTCCCCAGGCCACGAAGATGGATATTAAGTAGAATATGCTAAAAGGGACCCTAGATATGATGAAATAAATGGGAGACACTGTAGAAGATTTATGAACCAGTTGTTTATGATTCCCAGTTTCTAAAGACACTATACCTATACGGTCCTTTGTGGTTTTGTCATATGTTGTAATAAGTGTGCTTAAATTTTGAAGTATTAACAATGTATGTAAAGTATGGGTCGTTATAGTTGGTATCAGAGGGAGGTTATAGTCAACCTTTGGAAACTAGGATGTGAAAGCCTTAGTAAGAACCCTAAGAATAAGTCTAAGCATAGAACAAAATCTTAGAAATGGCCATGAATAACCTAGGATAAGACCATAAGCATGAAAATTTTATTCTTGAATTATGTGGTTTCCTATTATAATTAGTGTTGCTCACACTATTCTTCTTGGTTTTAGTCAATGGCTGGAACCCGAAGGAACCGTGTTAATGTGGAATGCGATGGGCAATGCAATGATTGTCCCCCTGAGCAACCAAACGATATGGGAGATGGAATGCAAAATCTTGTAGCCATGCTCACACAACTTTCTCAAGCTATGAATCATGCAGGATTTCCAAACGAACAAAGGAGGGAGCAACATTCTGTTGAATCCTTCATGAGGCAGCGTCCACCTTCTTTCAGCGGGTCTACTGATCCATTAGTTGCTGAACAATGGATTAGTACTACTGAAAAGATATTTTCAGTTCTTCAATGTTCTGAGCATGATAAAGTCATCCTAGCAGTGTATCGTTTGGAAGGAGATGCTGATCAATGGTGGAATCTTGTTTAGAATACGAGGCAAAGGGATGAAATTGAGTCTATAGAATGGGACGAGTTCAAGAACTTATTTTTCAATAAGTACTTCCCTCGTATTCTCTGAACAAAGATGGAGAAAGAGTTTCTTGAACTGAAGCAAAGGGATGATGAATCTATTGGTACCTATGAAGCAAATTTTACAAGACTTGCAAGGTACGCTTCTGGTATTATTATCCAACCTGAGAGTAAGATCGATCGATTTTTTAGTGGCTTAAAACCAAGTCTTCGAAGGGCGTTAGCCATAAGGGACTTCAATAGCTACGAGGAAATCGTTCGATGTGCTCTCAAAGTCGAGATGGAGATTGGAGTAACCCATCAGTCACATGGGTTTGATAAGAAGGGGAAGATGGAATTCAAAGGAAACTCTAAAGAGCACACTGAAAAGAAGATGAACTTTCCCTTATGCTCAAAGTGTGGAAAGAAACATGGAGGGAGTTGTCTTAAAGGGACAAGTAAATGTTTTAAATGTGGAAAGGAAGGTCATCGGGCATTTGAATGCCGTGATAATGGGAAGAAGATGTCTAATGATGCAAACAAAGGAAGGGATACACAGAATGAACCTACTACACTTCAATGTTTCAAGTGCAAGGAGATGGGGAATTATGCCAATCAATGCCCAAATCCAAGGGTTGATGATGATGGTCGACGTCAACAAACTCTTAAGGCTAAAGGCAAAGGAAAGTCACATGCAATTTCTATCAGCGATGTGGAGTACGATAACGATGTGGTGAAAGGTACACTTACCATCCACTCTAAAGTAGCAAATGTTTTATTTGATTCTGGATCCACCCACTCTTTTATTTCTGAAGACTTTTCTAAGGGTATCACCGTATTACCTCAACAATTAGATGTTGAGTTAGCTGTGACAACACCTAATGGCACATCAATCGCATCAAAAGTTTATAATTCTTCTCCGATCGAAGTTTGTGGGAAAGTGCTTCCTGCAAATCTTGTGATCCTTCCTTTAGTGGAATTTGATGTGATTCTTGGCATGGATTGGCTTTCTCTACATGGAGCTCATATAAATTGCCAAAGAAGGGAAGTCACATTTCATATTTCAGATCAATCTACGATCGTCTATCAATGCAAGGATGAACATAACCTTCCAGTGGAAATTTCTTCCATCTTATGGGTATTGATTCCACTAAATGAAGGTTATTTATCTCAAATGGTTGGTGAGAAACTCACGATTAAGAATATGCCCATTGTACGGGAGTTTGACGATGTCTTTCCGGAGAAATTGCCGGGTCTTCCACCAAATCGTGAAGTTGAGTTTTCAATAGAACTCATACCGGGTGCTTTGCCAATTTCAAAGACACCTTATAGAATGGCCCCAATTGAGTTGCAGGAATTGAAGAATCAACTCCAAGAGAATCTTGATAAGGGATTCATACGCCCTAGTGCGTCACCTTGGGGAGCACATGTTCTATTTGTTAAGAAGAAAGATGGATCAATGAGACTCTGCATTGATTATCGAGAACTTAACAAGATCACTATCAAGAACAAATATCCTCTCCCACGCATTGATGACTTATTTGACCAACTACGCGGAGCTCAATACTTTTCCAAGATTGATCTTCGTTCAGGGTATCATCAATTAAGGGTCAAAAGGGAGGATATACCAAAGACGGCTTTCCGTACAAGGTATGGACACTATGAATTTATAGTGATGCCATTTGGTCTTACTAATGCCCCTGCTATCTTCATGGATCTAATGAATAGAGTCTTTAGAGACTATCTTGATCAATTTGTGGTAGTCTTTATAGATGATATTCTTGTCTATTCAAAGAGCAAGGAAGAGCATGAAGATCACTTGAGAATTATATTGAAGACCCTGAGAAAGGAGAAGCTTTATGCCAAATTTACCAAGTGTGAATTTTGGCTTCAAAAAGTTGCATTTTTGGGTCATATAATCTCAAAAGAGGGGATATCTGTGGATCCAGCAAAAACAGAGGTTATCGAAAGATGGTCGAGACCAACAACAGTAACTGAGATCCGAAGTTTTCTTGGTTTGGCTGGATATTATCGACGTTTTGTAAAAGATTTTTCACAATTATCTAATCCACTCACCAAGTTGACTCGGAAAGGAGTTAAGTTTGTCTGGACAGAGGAATGTGAAGAGAATTTCAAGGAGTTGAAAAGAAGGTTATCCAGTGCACCTGTGCTCACACTGCCTTGTAGTGGAGAAAGGTTTGTGATCTACATTGATGCATCCAAGAAGGGATTGGGGTGTGTTCTTATGCAAAATGATATGGTGATAGCTTATGCCTCACGACAGTTGAAAATCCATGAGCAAAATTACCCAACACATGATTTGGAGTTGGCTGCGGTAATCTTTTCATTAAAGATTTGGAGGCATTACCTTTATGGTGAAAGGTGTGATATTTATACTGATCATAAAAGTTTAAAGTATATTTTCACACAAAAGGAGCTGAATATGCGTCAAAGAAGATGGTTGGAGCTGATTAAGGATTATGACTGCTCAATCCATTACCACCCTGGGAAAGCAAACAAGGTGGCAGATGCATTAAGTCGACAAGACCATGCTAGTTTATCCATGATGAGGATCACAAAAGATCCAATATTTATGGATTTACAAAGGATGGATCTTGGAATTATAATGGAAGGGGAAAAATCTTATCTTTCTCAAATGAATGTTCAACCATCTATACATGTGAAGATTAAAGAGGCACAGAAAGAAGATGTCGAGTTACAAAAGAAGGTGAGAAATGTTCCTGAATTCAACCTTGATTGTGATGGGCTAATAAAGTTCAGGAATCGGGTTTGTGTTCCTCCCATCCCCGAATTAAAGAAGGAGCTGCTGGATGAGGCTCATAGTTCTTCATTCTCTATTCATCCTGGAAGCACGAAGATGTATAGGGACCTGAAAGAGTTCTTCTGGTGGGATGGCATGAAAAGAGATGTTGCTGAATATGTCTCTCGATGCTTGGATTGTCAACAAGTTAAAGCTGAGAGGCAGAAGTCTAAGGGGATGTTACAACCATTACCCATACCCGAATGGAAATGGGAAAACATCACTATGGACTTTTTCACAGGACTTCCTAAAACATCCAAAGGCAATAATGCTATCTGGGTCATAGTTGATCGTCTTACAAAGTCTGCACACTTTATTCCTATTAGAGAGGATTTCTCTCTAGATCAGCTTGCCAGGATATATGTAAAGGAAGTGGTAAGATTGCATGGAGTACCACTTTCTATTATATCTGATTGGGATCCGAGATTTACCTCGAAGTTCTGGCGAAGTCTTCAGAATACTCTGGATACAGAGTTGAGTTTCAGCACTGCTTATCATCCCCAGACAGACGGTCAGTCTGAGAGAACAATTCAAACCCTAGAAGATATGTTGAGAGCTTGCTCTATGGATTTAAAAGGAGGTTGGGATCAACACCTACCTTTGGTGGAATTTTCTTATAATAATAGCTTTCACTCCAGTATTCAGATGGCTCCTTATGAAGCTCTCTATGGAAAGAAATGCAGGACTCCAACATGCTGGGATGATGTTGGGGAAAGAAAGCTATTAGGACCTAATCTCGTTGATGAAATGGCAGAAAAGGTCAGATCTATTCAACAACACAAAAGAGCAGCTCAGAGTCGACAGAAAAGTTATGCCGACAACCGAAGAAAAGACCTAGAGTTTGAAGTGGGTGATAAAGTGTTCTTACGAATATCTCCCTGGAAGAGGGTTATGAGGTTTGGAAAGAAGGGGAAGTTGAGCCCTAGATATATCGGTCCTTTCGAAATACTGGATCGTGTTGGGAAGGTAGCTTACCGATTGGCGCTTCCACCGAATCTCTCTCAAGTTCACGATGTGTTCCATGTATCTCTCCTGAGAAAGTACATACCAGATCCTTCACATGTACTCAGCTCAGAAGTTGTACCGCTGGAGCAAGATCTTTCTTATGAAGAACAGCCGATAGAGATTCTGGATCGTAGCGAAAAAGTCCTACGAAACAAGACCACTCGCTTGGTGAAAGTTTTATGGAGGAACCACCAACTTGATGAAGCTACATGGGAGCTTGAGGATATGATGAGGGAGAAGTATCCTCATCTGTTTGTTACAAAGTGACGAATTTCGAGGGCGAAATTCTTTTTAAGGGGGGTAGAATGTAACACCTGAGACTTTTATGTTATATAAACCATCAAAGGAATCTTTTTCTACACAACACTTGCTTGGCTTGCTTTACACGCAATCGCGACCTTCCTCGATAGCTTGCGTCGTACGCAATACCGAGTTTCACTAAACAACAATATGCTATTAAAACTAGCCGTTATGAATAGTAATAATCACTTTTTGAAATTTTATAAATTTTATTTTTCAAAATGGACTTCATTTTTGGACTCATAATATCGAAATTATCCTAGGGTAAAATTTTGGTATTTTTCTGAAAACTTTCAATTTTTGATGAATAGTGAAACCACTAAGTGGTAGGTTAAAAACTGAATTTTGCATAAAACATAATTTTACCGCTTCTGTGAATGGAATTTCAAAAATCCGAGAGACACGGTTAATATCAAGGACTAAAATGTGGTTCAATGAGATGAAAATAATTTTTTGGTGAATAGTAACTTTTTACTTTTTTTACCGCGGTTAATAGTAAATTGGGTAACTAAGGGTAAATATGATATTAATATTACCCTAACACATGTCCTAATTCTATTGGACAAGTGTAATTCGACCAAAAACAAACTTAGGAATAAAATATGACCATTTAGGCCCACTTGGATTAGATTAGGACATTTATTATTAATTTATTTAAAGAAGGCTTAAAATAGTTAAAATCAAAGTTTAATAAGTAAATCATTTTTAATATGGGGTTATACATAAGATAAATTCGACTATAAATATTCATTAGAAAGCTAAAAAGATTTCCTACATAATGGTATTTTATTTGTAATTTTTAGACATTAAATAATTTAATTTATTTATGACACAATGATGATGCAGTAATTATCTTATTAATGAAATATTGACATAATTGATGTTATAAACACCCAAATAAATGTAATTTGAGACTTTTTATAAATTACACTAATTTTATAGGTTACTATGATATATTAATGTGGATTTAATAAACTTGGTTCGAACATATAATTCTGTTATGACTTTCACAAAAATCATATATCAAATAGTTTCAAAATTGACACAAAATAGTGTTTAAATCAAATATTATATTATTAATTGTTATTTTATTCCTAAAAATATAAGGTTCGGCCACATGACTTAGATAAGGATATATATATTAATAATAAACAATTTGGGGTTCGTTTGGCATGTTATAGTAAGTTTTTTAACCATATAGTGAAAGAAAACAAAAAGACATGATAAAAGATAAATTATTTAACTTAAAGTTAAATCTAATTGATAAGGTTAAAATAATACCCTAAACTTGTATAAATCCTATTGGTTGATAGGATTTCGGCCCATCCCCACCTTATCTTCGAAATAAGACCCTTTGGAGCCATTATAAACCGATTTTGACTTTAATATAAAATAATATTTTGAGATATTCCTAAGGTGCCCCTCTCCTCCCTTATAAAAGGGCACCTCCTCCCCCTCCTCCTCACACCAATTTGAGCACTCAAGCTCGGCCAACCCCTGCCATTTTCCCTTCTCCACTTCCCTAGAAACATCCTAGAGGTTCTGGTCTTCCTCAAAGACCAATTTTAGTGCCCTAAGAGGAGGTCTCAAAGAGGCGCTTCAAAGAAGAGGTAATTACCGTTACCAATTTTTTCATCTTTATTTCTTCATCCACTTCTTCTTCTTAGGTTGTTTCATTATGAAGTAATAACATCAGTATTACTCATATACTGATATGTTATTATAAGTATGAAACAACCCTATTTCACAATCTATCCATCCTACGGAAAAAGAAATCACCGCGCGTGCGTACGTACGGAATACCGTCTCCACGCCGTGGTGTAATCTATTTTTCCACCATCACCTTACAAGGATGGGTATAATGGTGTAATGAGTAACTATATATGATTATTATGAAGTAATATTGATACTGAAATAATATATATATATACTCCAATACAATTCCTTGATCATAGGAACGATATCATCACTCGTGCGTACGTACGGAATACCGTCTTCACGATGTGATGCGACTCGTTCTACATGATCTTCATTTCATAATGATTATATAAATTAATTGAATGAATGAATATGGTATATACTACACTAATACCATTCTGTAAATGAATTATCTATAACCTAAAGATAAGAATAAGAATTTATTCGACAAAACACGCATAAGAACAAAAAGTTATAAAGGCCCGAGTAACAAGTAACAATGAAATATTACTAACAAGAAGCTAATAATATGACCATATATGATATCATATCAATATGTATGATTCTGGAATAAGTCAATAACATTATTTAAACCATTATACAGGAGCTTCAGACACGAACAAAGCAAATCGGACCTAAGGTAAGGGAAATATCACAATCTCATTTTTATCCGAGATTGTTTGTTCGTAAGTATTTACTGGGCTGTATTTTATCATCCACATCCATGTTTCATCAAAATGTAATATTATTTCCATCCACCTACAATTGTTTAAATCCATTTTTACCCTTCGGTGAGTTTTTAGTAATATGTATGAAAGGAATCTTTTGTCGTACGAGGTACTTTTTGACTTTTCCGACAAAAGTACGAAGAACGTTTTTTTTAACTTATACGGCATGAATGGATTTTTAAAACATTGTTTCCAAGAAGCTTCCTTTACAAGTTTTAAAGTTTATTTTTAATCAACTTCTTTTATTTTAAAGTTGTATGACATGTTATGAAAGGAAAAATGTTTTTGAAGAAGAAAGGATATTTTCCTCAAGAATGAAGTTCAAGTGTTTTATCAAAATTATTTTCCATCTAAGATAATAAAGGGTTCTGTTTTTATCCCTATTATTAAATTGATTTGTTCATGTTGTGATGGAATTATTTTTATTAATTCCTTTATCTTATATGAATTGATTTATGATGTCATGATGTTTCAAGAATCCCATTTTTGTTACATGTGTTATGCGATGATGTATGTTTTATGATTATGTGGAACACATAAGAAAGGATTCATTATAAGATGGGTGGGACCTATATCTCCCTCCAATGCATTGGGTAAAGATTTTATATCTCATGAGATAGACATGGCTGGAACGAAAGGTTATTTCGGTTCAGTGATACAGGACTGAAACGAGGAGTGAACTCGGTTCAGAAAGGGACTTTGTCCACTAAGATAGTCTTGGCAATGAGTCATGACTAACAAGAAATGATTTCCATGATTATGTGTGCATGACACAAAGTTTCAAGTTTTATGATTATGGGGATCTCATTTTCACTTCTATGATTTATTCCATGTTAAGATATTATGATCTCTTTTGCAGGTTTTGATTTTCATAAAGATATGATATGATTTTTATTTCCTTTATTTTCCCTTGCTGAGCATTTGAGCTCATCCTTTTATGTTTTCTTTTCCCCAGGCCAGGAAGATGGATATTAAGTAGAATATGCTAAAAGGGACCCTAGATATGATAAAATAAATGGGAGACAATGTAGAAGATTTATGAACCAGTTGTTTATGTTTCCCTGTTTCTAAAGACACTATACCTATACGGTCCATTGTGGTTTTGTCATATGTTGTAATAAGTGTGCTTCAATTTTGAAGTATTAACAATGTATGTAAAGTATGGGTCGTTATAAAATCAATTTTAATAAAATTCATAAAATGAAGGTAATGATTTTTTATAAAATTTTCTTTTTATTCGTAAACATTGACATGTACCAAACAAATATAATACTGAATCATAAAAAATTATATTTATTTTGTATAATGAAATTATTAATATCATAATAACAAATAAAATATAAAAAATACTGGGACATATAGGTTACATTATTTAATTAATTGAAATTATAGTTTCATAAAAATAGTATTTTATTACTCCCTAATGAAATCTTTTTTAGAAACTCCCAATAAGAAAATGTAACCTAAAATTGACATCCTTATTTCTAAAATTATAATAATTCACTAAAATAAAATTTATAAATATTATTTACATTATTTATAATTTCAGTAAACCAAATTATATAAAATTATTTCTACAAGAAAATAAATTTTCAGAAAATGAAATGACTACATTGAAAATTGGGTACTTATTAATTTTTAATTAATAAAAACATTTTAATTTTGCTAAAAATTTAAATATATATTTAAAATTTTTTTAATCATTTTCATATCAATTAATTAATTTTCCATAAAAAAATATATAATAGTTTGTTTTAATCTCATTGTTTCCTCTCAGAAAGCTGTATATCACATAATACATATTTTAAAAATAATATAATCTAAAATATTTTGTGTTTACAGGTTTAATAATTTATTTTTTTTCAGAAAAATTTAATGAATTTGAAACATACTCTCCTTAGTTCATTCCAATTATATTTTATATAATATATGTTTATATCCCATTAAACCCTTTTTGTAAGGAAATGAAACATACTTAATTTTAGCAGAATATTTAAATAATAAATTATAAATAATCATTTATTATATTGTATTATATTTAATTTGAGTAAAATTAAAAATTGAATATTTTAATCCTATCAATATAACACATTAATGTCATGTGAAATAGTTCTGTTATATTTTAACAGATAACGTGGATAAAACACTTTTACCCTAGAAAAAATTGAATTCTTTATTCTCTTCATGCTTATGGAATTATTTTTTTAGATATTAATATTCCTTTTACATAATCATTAGTTCATCAAAAAAATCATTAATTTCAATTTTGACCTTATTTTTACGGGGGTCACAACCTCTCAATACCACTAACGGACTCGATCATAATGAGTAAAACAATTTGGCTAGATGTTCCCACCAATATTCTAAAACCAATAAGTAAATATAGTATATTAATCTGATGAGTGGGTATAGTCATTTATTGTATAAATTCATTTCAGTATTAATGACAAAGGGTTCTATCTCCACATTTCCAATTTTATATCATTTATAGGAAAAATTGAAAAGATCTAGTGCCATTCTTTATTATTATTAAATTTGAGATTATACTTTCAATGAATTGACCTTAATGTCATGTTTTTCAATAATAATTTCATTCTATATAAAAAATGTTTATTAGATAAGTATCATGTTTCATACTCTTTTCATTCGTACTTGTTTTGAGTTTTATCTAAATAAAATTACGATCCATTGAAATTTTATACCGTATAAATTAGTGGCCAAAGATCTATATTTATTTATTTCATTTTACATCTACGATAATAATTTATTCCAATAATATTTTTGATAGAAATTCATTTCAATCATAAAACATGTAACTCTTAGATATATGACTTAATAAACCCTTTAAAAATCAATTATCTATATTATAGGGACTATTTTTTACTATTATCCAAACTCCTAGTGTATCTCATCTACGAAAAATCCATGATATACCTATAATTGGGTGCCAACATATATGGATTAAATAAAATATATTTCAATACATATTATAATCATGGGAATACTTCTTGACCATGAAATATTGAATTTGATATTCATGGTTATACATGGTCTCACAATGTATGTAATGTAACATTTTTTTTGAGATTTTTAAATATCGGTATGATATCTAATGTATTAAATTTATGTATAGATTATTAAAACTATTTATTTTCAATCTATTATATCTTATACCAAGAAACTCATTCTCCAAAAATAGTATAATGACCATAGTTTTGGTAAAATGTTCCCACCATAATAACGACTATGTTTAATAGATTTCAATATAATTTAAATAAGAATCAAATAAATATAGATTGTTTTATGGTAGTCATATATTCGATAGGTATAAAAGGAGGTAATTAATTTTAGTTATATATATATATATAAACATAAAAAATTATATTTTACATTATAGATTTAATCAATAGTAAATCTATCCAACTAATAAAACAAAATTTCCAAAATTTCATTCATTTCAACTATAGTATATATTTCTAAAAATAAATTATTAACAATATACTAATTTGAACTTTACAGAAAAAATGAACACTTTATATACATAAAGTCATTTTCTAATAAAATAATATTTCAATATATTATAGTATTCTAATGAAAATTTTTATAAATATTATGATGTTTATTTAAAAAAAGAAACATTATGTTTTTATTTTCCCAGAAAATATTTGATTAATAGTATTGTTTTTATATTTCTAAAAATATTTCTTTTTAGAAAAATATAATAAATTATTACTCTTAAAAAGAACATAACTCTTAAAAAATTATTTTTATAAAATAATGAAATTTAAATTCCTAAATCTTTTTTATAAGAATAAATATTTATTTTATAAGTGGCATTATAACTTCAAAAACTATTGCTTCTAAATTAAAAACCCATATTTTATATTATAGAATATTAGATGTATTTAAAAAACATATAGAATTATTATTTTAAAATTGATCAATATAACTTTTATGGAATCGATATAATTAATTGAATGAATTTTTTTATTTTATTTGGTCCAAAATATTTGGAAAAGAAAATTTTTTTAGGCATAGAGGAGAAATTACTTATGAAAAAAATACTTATCATAGAAAAATCTAAAAAAGGAGAAGTAATAATATATGGTTTTGTGGCATAAAAAAGTTTAAAACATGTGTTTAAATTTTTGGATGAGGCCTTTCATTAACTGATAACTTATCCTCTACTTTAATTCACAATTTCGTTTCTATGTTCATTTAAGACTGACTTCACATAATTGAAATATCATGGGTATTTAGAAAAATGACATCTATTTTCACTCATAAAATGGTATATCTTATACTCACTTTTTCTCACACCAAAAACCACATATAACTTCCCTAAATAATCCAAAACATATCATAACCACAATTACACACCTTAAATACGGTTTTTCCTCTCATAATTGAATCCCTCAAAGTCGTAAACCCCTTTGTAAATTAGATATACTATGAAGTGATGTATCAATTTATAACTACTCTACCCTCCTCTCTATTTAATTAATGAACTTAAAATTCCATAAATTCCAATACACATTCATAATGTTATATCATTAGTATAACTATTATACTTTTATTTTATTATAATCATGTTAATAAAATTTACCACCTTTCCCTCTTCCATTTCAAAAAAGAAAAAAATAAATCAATCGTGTGTCGACTACATCCCCCTTATAAAACATATGTTTCAGTTTCCTTCTTCATCTAAAATCTATAGAACATGGTTTTAATATAATAAATAAATATTCTATATATTGTATATAAATGTAAAATATCATCATAGAGACACTCCAATATTTGGTACTAAAACATAATCATTAAATTTATATATTTCATTCTAATAAACATGAGCTGTTTGTAAATGGTGATAAAATATATCATAAAATAGAAATATTAGATCAATTAAATACCCAAGGACCATTTTGGTTTATAGTGTTATAAAATTATGAAAAACTATTACATGACAACATTGATACATAAACATCTGGTTCATAAAAATCTACATCATTGGAAACTATGTTCATAGCATATATTTACTAAATAAGGCTTACATAAAAAATTTATTCACAACTAAGTAAAATCAAATAATAATAATGGTGATTTAAAATTCTTAGTAAAGATAGACAAAAGAATTAAAAATTAAACGAAATTAATTTCCATAGTATGATTATACAGTTCAAATGATATAATAAATTTTAATGATGATAGAATCATACAATTCATACCGATTAAAAACTGAAAATAAATCATTTAATGCGAGACAAAGATTTAACATAAGAAACAAAAATTCATAAAATTCAATAATAATGAGTTGCGAGAAAAAAATAAATGATCGACTGATCCATTAAAACATTAAACAAGCATAAATAAAATAACCTTGTAACTTTGATATTCATTTTTATATCACCCCTGCAAAAAATTTAAAAAATGGAAAGACCTACTCATTAAATACCAATATTTCATTAGGTGAAACCTATTACAGGTAACCTGTTCTTGTTAACCAATGAATTATTAAGCTATATTGGTCTCACCCATCTTTATAAACTATAAGGGCCTCTTTGTACGTCATATACAGTGTCTATGAACCATAACATAATCATAACAGAATAAATCATTCATTTTAAAACATATAAAGTAACTATTTTCATCCATAGCCTAATTTACCCATGTAAAATAATTAGGATTCATGACAATATCATTGAAATAATCCTAAACTTTCTATCGTAGGAATAATGATTTTATCCTTAAAATATATCCCTAGGAGATCGTTAAAAAATCATGGGTTTTTGTCATTGATGAATATGATTAGAACAAAAACATCACTAAAAACATTGTGAAGGAAAATACACTTTCCACGTTTAAATTAACTTTTAATGAAAAAAATCACAAAAAAATTAAAAATCAATTTCGTTAAAAATAAAATTTGATAAATATAAATGAAGAGGAAAATAAATTTACATTAACGATGGATGTAAAATATTTTCAAGCTATAAATTGAAAATAAAATTCATATCAGTCATTAGTTAAATGATTCAAAAGTGAATCCTATATAAAAATAAGAAATTTCAATTTAAACACATTTAAAATAACCTATTAGAGTATTATTAAGTTATTATTAAACCATTTAGTTCATTTCATTAGGTGATATTTAATTACATAATAGGTACCTTCTACATTAGGTGTTTTAAATATATTGGATTCAAAATTTCAAAATGAATTTGTTATATTTTCATTTGTCCAATAGGATATTATTTTATCACCTCAACAGTGATAATCTTGAAATAATTATAATTTTTATACAATAATTATACATTTAATACTTACCAAGAAATATAGTTATTAAAAATGAATTACATTACAATCATATAGATGGTAATTTATACATATGCATGATAAATCATTTCTTTTTTCTAAAATAATGAGGTAAAGATTTCTAGAAATATATTTAATTTTAAGAATCATGATTTTATAATAATATCATTTTCTATATTTAAATTCAATTTTATATATCATCCATGAGTTTCAAAGGTGAAAAATGAATCACATCTCACTGTGGATGTAGTAATCCAAACAAAAACATGAACAATGTTGAGAATTTTCAATGGTCAGATGGGTATGAAAATGGATGGTATATTATCCTTAAAAAACAGACAATTATGTCCTAAATGTCATATTTATACATTAAATATATCACTATAACTAGTCATGATATGTGGTGATGAAAAATGAATTAAATATGATTCTGAGGTAGTGGTCCTCTATACACATGAATAGTGGTATAATTTCATATATGATATAAAAAGGAAGTAGATATAGGTTTTTAAATTAACATAAAAACATATATAAAGATGGAATATACTTGTGTTATTATTTTTGAATGATTGATGAATATTTGAAGGATTTTGTTACATTCCAGTATAGATCCACTCACAAGTGAATGACTTGGTGGCCACGTGGACTCAATCATTAATTCTCATACACCAGTGAATGCCAACTAGTAGAGATGGTTTATAGAAGTACTGTGGGGAAAATATACCTTCTTTAACATAATGTACAACCATCATATATAGTTTATAAATTAGTTGACACAAGATAATTATAATGATAACAGTATAAGTAAATCATTTAGATAAAAAATACTAAAATAACACTGAACAATGTCTTGTACAAAAATGATGTTGTTGTCATGTCCATAAAAAAATTTATCATGAACAAAGCAATAAAATATGTAAAAAAATATATGAAATAACGAAATAAAAAATGAAAAAATCATCCCAAGAACTAGATCAACACTTTACACTCATAATCCAACTTAGTATGGAAATCAAGTATCCATAACTGGACACATTCTTTTATCAAAACATACACCCATAAAGTCTGTATGTGTACCAAATTGTGGAATGAATATTGTGTTAACACAACTCAGAAGGCCAGAACCAACACTTTATAAAAATATCGAGTCTATTAATATAAAATTATAAGGGAATAAGTATAATAAATTTTGTGAAGAAATTTACATAAGTTTTTTCCATATCATGATTATCATGGGACACTAGACCCATTATATTATAAAATTGTGTTACCCAATTTTTTCTAATTCTTTTCTTTTTATATTTATTTTCTATATAATTGGGTTTGTATTTGGAACGCATCTGATAGAGATAATTTTCTATGAAAAATGACATAATGTTCATGGATATTTATTTGTTTGAAATAATGGGTTTGATGCATAAATATGTTAGTGGATTTATGGTGTTCTCACTGTGTATGGTAAAAACATGAGTGGTTTTGAGGATATTATAAGGTATCTGGTGTTTTTACAAAGTTTTAGAGGAATACACACCACGTTATGGGAATAAATGATGTGTAATCTATGTAAGGAAGATGTTGTGAACCATATACGTTGCTTGATGAGATAATACAACAAGTAATTATCACGAGAAAATATTTTTCTGTGTTTTGAATTTGATATGATTATTTATTAGACATGTACTCACTCCCCTCCCAACCTATAGCTTCACTCCGAAAATTATAGGATCCTCTATTCATTTTGGATTGATTTTTTAGTGATTATATCATTAGGTAAATTTGGTTTCATATCTCTAGTTAAGATATAATTTTTATTTTGTTTTTTCCCTTGATCTCGGTAGTTTAGTTTCATTACACTATTGGTTTTTTTGATCCATGGTTTTTTTTCTCTAGATGCTATTTATATCTGTTGTGAAATGATATTTGGAGGGTTTTTTCATTTGTTGGTGGTGGTTTGGTTGGTGGGTGTTCTTGAGGCATGCGTTGTTTCCTTTTATACACCACCACTTTCTCTAAATTAATTCAATTCTGAGATGTGTGGATTTTTTCTGGGGCCAATGTTGTTGTTTTTGGGTTTTCCTTTTTGGTGGATTACATTGTGGGAATGTGTGAAATAATTTTTGAGGTAGGTGGTTCTATCTCTTTCCTTTTTTGGTGAACTACATTGTTTCTATTTTGATTAATATGTTTATTTAATATAATTGATTGATATGAAGGGCTAGTTTTTTGTTTGTTAAAATGGGATTTTATAAATGATTGTTTCCCATAGTTTTACTAAATAGAAAGAGATTATTATAATATTTCGAAATAGTTTTTGAAATAGTTTTCAAAGAAAAAAATGATGAAATATTTTGATGAAGGGGTTTGAAAATTATAGAACATGGGAGTCCTATGATACTTGTATGGAAGGTATAGTAATTGGCCTCATCCACTATTGAGAGTTTTCTAACGAGTTTTTGTCTTCTTCATAATTCTATTGTTCTTGGGCCTTGATAGACCTTTGGGGGTTCACTTTTTGTGGTGTTCCTCTGATCACTAGGCTAGATTCGTATTTTTAGAGGATTTATGAACAAGTGATTCTATATGGTTTGGTATGGATGTCCAATCTATTATTACCTAGTGTGATCCTTTGAATTATGTTACATGTTATTCCTTCTATAAAATTTGATTTTATTTTCGTTTGTACTATTTTGATTGTACTATCAAGGATTTGATTGGATATGTGATGTTTGATGTATTTTTAAAATGACATATCGATTGTGATTTATAAAAACTAAATTATTTGAAATTGATTCACTTTGACTATTTTGGGATTTCAAAATAGGGGAAATTAAACTATTTTTTCATTCTTTAGCTATAGAAACTATTATTCTGTATCATTCCTTATTTTGTTCAATAGTTAGTAAACATGTATTATTGTTTAGAGGGTTAATTTGAAACACATATGTGAAATCCTATTGTGCATGTTAGGTCACACCTTGTGCACCCCTTTAGCAGTGTAAATAGATTGTTATGTCCTCTGATATACGTAATGGAAAAGAACCAGATTGATTCAATGAGTTTTTATGTCCTCTAGGTTTTGGGTAGATGGTAGTGAGATGGTGGGATTTTTCCGACACTATCACATGGAGTTGTTGTAGAAGAAATTTTCTTTTTCAATCCTTCAATGTATTAATTTTCTCTTAACAAATTTTGTGATACCATATGATTCATATCACTTCTGCAATTTCATATATGTTATAGAATAAATTTTTATCTTCCACTTTTTATCTATGTTATGTGTATATATGTCATGTTTTTACATCTGTTCAGGTGAAATCATTCCCTTTATTTATTATTCTCAGGTACAAGTCATCATACAATATGGATAGAGAATTCCCTTCATGTTTGTGGATGATTTGTTTGGGCACAACTTTGTAGAGGGTATCTGGGTTAGTTCATTATAGTTTGGAATCAACGGTTTTCTATCCAAAAAATTATTTAACTTGGGATGTTTTTTAGTATGTAGATTTTATTTTTGGGACATTAGATAGATTGTGGTGGGTTCCTAGTGAGTTACTTCCATGATGAGACAAAAGTTACTATGTTATTTTTTTTATATGTGTCTCTTATCTTGATCTCATAGTCTCAAAATCAAAATTTTCTTATATTTTTTTATTTTGAACCAATATTATTCTTTTGTGTTCTCATTTCTTCTTTCTTGATGTCCTACAGTATGTCTCTAAGACGTGTTTCATGGGTTCTTTTAGGGGTTCCAGCTAATGCCCCTAAATGGAACCCACACATTGATCAGAACGTTGTCAATGATATCATGTAGGAATCTCTTGTTGTCTTCCAGAATGTATCTCATTTTCCTCGCGTAGTGGTGGAGGTACATCTGGGAGCTCTATGTGAAAGGTATCTATTATGTGAATTCATTGATAAGAACCCAACACCCTTCAAAGGTACAAATGTAACTCAAAAGGTAGATGAACGGTATGAATTGATGAATTGATATTTGAATTCATGGATTATCTTGAGAGTAACATGGTGTAATGTGTGAATTTTAGAAATAAACTAACTAGAAAATATTACTGGGATTATATGGTACATGTGTATAGGCATGTCGGAATGGATTCAATGAGTCTTAGCACTCTCTTCATCTAGATATTTTTACAGAGTCATCGATGATGTTGAAGTCTCCAGAGGACCTGTATTTGTACTAGGGACAGATTTAGCTGTCAGAAATACAAATCAATTTCTATGGATGGATAAGTTTTAACCAAATTTCATACAAAATTACCATCTGAATACTCCTAAGTACCTACATGGTTGGTGACTAGACATCATATTGAATATATTTTTAATTATTCTTTTGACCAATTTAGATATAGTGATTAGGGATATGATGGATGAAATAAATATTGATGGAAAGGTTGTATAATCCACCCATTCTAATATACATAGAGGAAGGAGCAGTGGATTTTCAAGGAAAATGAAGATATAACAGGATCTATATAAGAGTAGTTGGGGTGGTTCTTTGTTGTATGCCTCATCGCCACCACCATATCTATCTTGAACTATGGATATTGTATCCTATCAGTGTGGAAAGGTTGGATACACATGGTGTTCTTATCCTTCTCCTACAAGTATGTGAAATAGTTATAGATATTAGGGTCATCTTCAAGATTTCTGTCAGTCTATGTAAATTATCTGTTGTGGTCGGGTATAGTTACTTCCAAAGGCTCTTATGAGGTAGTTATATGTTTTAAATAATATAGAGATCCATCCTGATAACACAATAATGAATCAACTTCATGCATTATATGAGTTACCAATAGAGGTATACATTGTTCTAGTGAAACAGAGATATAAAAACCTTATTTTATCTTTAGTTGTAATAAATTTATTTGATACTGATAATTCTCATTCATTTATATAATGCGATTTTTTGATATTCTTAACCTTTTAATGGAGCTCATGTCATTTTTTATGGAGTTAGTGACACCTCGTTTGAAGAGGAGTGAACCTGGTTTTTTCTTTCCTTATAAAGTGTTATTGATATAAGATGAATAGTTAGTTGATCATATTCTTATTCTTGATCTAGATTTGTTGGATAGTATCATCAGGATGGACTTCCAAGATCCTCATTATAATGAGTTTTATTGTTATTATCGTGGTTTCTTATTTATTAATCTCGATGAGACCTAGTGGGGGTTTTAGCATGTGTGGGATTCGAGGTCTTGTCATGATGGTCCTTCTTGACAATATATTGGGAGTTTATTATCTAATATTGGAGTTATAACTAATGAAGCTTCTTCTGTAGTTCATTTTCCAGCTAATAGTCATGATTTTATTGATTTTTCATAGATAACATTATCAATATTCTTTTACAGAGGGAGTTAGAGTTTAAAATTTATGTGGATTCACATATTCAAATGATTTCAATATCTTTTTATTATATAAAACAAGAAGATCTGAAAAATATCAAGATCTAGTTGGATGAAAAGAAGGAAAATGGTTTTTTTCTCATAATTGTTTAACCCCGAGTAGCCTCAATGCTCTTGACCAAGAATGCTGATTATTCACATATTGTTTTGTTCCCTATAGAAATTTTAACGAGGTAAAGAGTTAGAAAAAGGTTAATTTTTCCCTTTTTTGATTACTTTTTTGATCATTTAATATAAGGATAGTGGTTTTCAGAGATCATTCTTGAAGAGGGTTATTATTAGATCAAATCATAGGAGTTTAATATATCAAATATGGATTTCAAAGGAATGTTTTCCCATTATGAATATCTTCTGATGTCGTTTAGTCTGATGAACTCTCATGAAATTTTTATAGATTTTATGAATTTGATATTCTATCATTATCTTAAAAAATTGATGTACTATTTGTGGATGATATCTTCATTTATTAAAGATCTGAACAAGATCATGACAACCATTTTATTTTGGGTCTTTAAATATTAATGAGTCACTCATTTTATGGAAGGATTTAAACACAATAATTCTGGATTCATGAATTGAAATTATTATGGCACATTCTTTTTGAGAATGGCATATTAGCTGATTTGATAAAGAAAGGGTTGTCTTGTTTTTGGAAGAAACACAGAATGTCTTGATGATTAGGGGATTACTTGGTCTTTCTAGATAGTATATATGGTTAATAAATGAATTATTAAATTTGGAATCACCTTTTACTGACATTACCAAGAAGGGGAGATATTCAAATATGAGTAAATGTATCAGCATTCGTTAGATGAGAAAAAAGGGCTTCTATCGTCATATCCAATTTCGATCTTTCCCAAACATGGTCAGTTGTATGGGGTTTCTTGTGATGCTTATGGAACAAGTTTGTCTTTTTGTGCTTAGGTGAGATAATCATGTGGAATCTAATTGATCTCTTCAGCTTTGAACACATAATAATAATTACCCTACTCACTATTTAAGAATTTATTTGGTAATTCTTGTTCTTAATTGTTGGTGACATTATCTTCCTGGGGATAGTTTCATAGTATTTTATGACTATAAGAGTTTGAGATATATATTTTATCAAAAATATTGAATCTTATGTAGATGTATTGTTTGGAATACCTTTAGATGATTGAATTCGATATGTCTTACACCTTATTGAAGGGGAATTTCATGGCAGAATATCTTAGTATGAAGGCTCCATTATAGGCTATTCATGAATCGAAAGTATAGTTTAACCTTAAGTGGTTTTTTAGCTACATCAAGATTATCAGGGTGATGTTTTAGGTCATGTTCGGATTAGTGTTTAGTTACCATAATCTCTCATTGAGTCTATTCTGTATAGTTAGCATCATGATGTGAGTTTAAAAGAGTTAAAGACACCCTATATGGTGGGGACATCGTTTCTCATTAGTCTATATTTTCATTTGTTATTCCCAATTTTGGGGATCAATTTTTCATCCAATACTAGAAAGAATCTATGTTTTTTTATTTTTAAATGTATTCCCAGTCCATTCATCTTGTCCCTAATAAGATGTATTATTACATGTTACATAATTATTGGTGGCTAGGTATGAAGTGTAAAATTATTAGTTATGTGTACCATTTTTAAACCTGTTAATAGATAATGGAAGGTAATTTAAAACCTTCATGTTTTCTCCATCCTCTTCTAGTGATGGTTTGGAAATGGTATCGGATGTCGATGAAATTATTTGATGGATTATCGTGGACTCTCTGAGGGGAGAATTATATATCGGTAGAAACTAATAGTTTGTAAAATTCATCTCATTTAATTCATATCAAATAAACTAAAAAGTTTAAAGATATATGTATCATATATGTGAATTATATTATGATGTTATGTAAGGTTCCTTCAATCTTTGTTAGGAAATAGATACTATGATAAAATCAATATTTTGGAGGTGTTTCTAGGAGGCAGTGTATACTTAGGTAATATTAAGTAAAACTTATTAT
The DNA here is from genome assembly GCA_963277665.1 of Viscum album. Classification (NCBI taxonomy): domain Eukaryota; kingdom Viridiplantae; phylum Streptophyta; class Magnoliopsida; order Santalales; family Viscaceae; genus Viscum; species Viscum album. The sequence goes on from OY728125.1 coordinate 1,427,402,025, forward strand.
CCAAAAACATATGGTAAGAGGGGGAATTCTATAAAGGTTTAAGATGAAATCTTTCAATTCTATGTCTTAGATTTTTGTGGAACTAAGGATAACCATATGGGACTGGTTGAGTTTTATTATAAAAATACTTATCATTTGTCAATAAGAATGGATCATTCTGAGGAATTTCAAGGTCACATATGTTGGTCACCTCTTTGTTTGGAAGAGTTGTGAAAATATTCCTAGGTAAAACTTAGTTTGGTTCACAATACATTTTTCAGTATTCATGATATACATTGAAATCTAGTTATATTGTAGAATCAACTAAAATCATATGGTGATAGATGGGTCAATCCTTTGGATTTCTCCATAGAAGAATGATGTTTGTTGAATGTTTCTTTTCATTTGGATAACCACTGCAATGTAAAATATGGGAAAATTTGGCTCAGAGATATGTTATAGTTTTTTATGTCCCTAAGAATCTTGAGGGGGTTTCATATCATTTGGAATTTCTAGTTTTGTTGTTATGAATTCATTTTTTTCACATATCAAAGATCTAGAAATACCATCCTGATCCCTCTTATGTTTTGATTTGGGAAGAGATAGTTTTAGATATAGTTGGTCTTGTTGTTGAGAATAGAGTCGAGATCATTGAATCTGAAGTGAAATTCCTTCATTTGAAATCAATTTTCTTTTCGAGAGTGTTATGGTGGAATGGATTTGATTCTTATTAATCATAGGAGGATGATTCATTGAAGATGGAGTAGTGGCCTCGTATAAATAACTTTCCTCAATATATAACATGATTTACAGGTGATGAGATGTTTTATGGTGGGAAATATGTAACCTCATGTAACCCAAATTCTGGTAATTATCTTCACATTTATTATTTTCCTCTTTAATTGGGTGTGTCTGGGGACATATAAGGATAGTGAACATTTATATAGAAAATGACCAAATTTTTAGGGATGTATGTTCATTTGAATTAATAGAGTTTGGGTATAAATTTTTTGATGGAATTGTGGGGTTGTCTCAAAGTATAGAGAAGACCAAAGTTGTTATGACATTTTTCTAAGGTGTACATTGTTTTTGTGGTCTACTGGATGATTACCCACAGTCTAAATGTCATACATGATTTGTAATATTTATACAGAATATGTAATGAACCATTTAAAGTCTGAATGGAGTTCAAGACATGTACATGTTACACACTATTTAATATTAAAAATTGGTGTTTAAATAAAAGGTAGACATGTGTTTTAGAATCTGTGATCCCTATAGATTACATGATATTTGAAGGGGTTACTTGTAATATAATTTTCATAGATAGTGCTTTTAGGATTTTTTGTGGTTGATATGTTTTTCATTCTATATGCATCTGCTCACCTCTTGACCAAGATCTATCCTCCGATGATTTTGGGAGTCTCAATTGATTCCAGATTATTTTTTTCAAAATTAGATCAATCGGGTGGTTATGTTTAATCTCTCTGGGTAAGATATCATTTCTATTTCTAGGATTCCCTTAATCACTGTAGAGTATTTTCAATGTGATAATTGGTTATTTGATATTTGGTGATGTTTAACATGATTCTATTTAGATCTATTGTGCATTCTTGTTCTAGGGACCATTTCCTTTACTGGTTGTGGTGCAACGAGTGTGTGTTCTTGAGATATGTTTTCTTTCTTTTTCTCTATAGATTCTTTATCTAAATTGAATAATTTTTTAGATGCGTGAATTTCTTATAGGTCCTCAGTTGTTTTGTTTTTTACTCCAAGATAGTATGTTCTGTCGCGGGCGTGTGTGTTTCATTTGGAAATGGGGATGAACTTGTTTGTTTAAGGTTCAAACATTCTAATCACTTTCTAATGGGTTTACTCGTAGAACCAGAAACATCCAATGATTCTACAGCCATTTGGACCTACTTCCCAATGGTAGGTGCTCATTAGTTGTGGAATGATGAGGCTTAAGAATTTTCATTGGTCGAGAGGATGGGAGGTCAGACTCATCCCACCTTTTGTGGGGAATTATTAGCCACTCAAGGACTCTCCTATAGATTTAAGTTATGTTCATGAATCCTTATTAATTCACCATGTATGAAAATGAGTTTTCCTTTAGATTTGGAAATCAATCATTGATATCTATGAGATTTAGAGAATATATTATATGTATTTTATGTTCTTCATCGATAGAGAATCATCCATATTTATTAGATATTCTAAGTCAATGGTATCCTTCAACACATTATATGGAAATCTCCTGGTCATTATGATAACCATAGTGGTATTAAAGCCACTTAGTGGGGAACATGATGTTTATTGTAATTCAGAAAGACAAGGATTATTTCTAAGTTGGGATCATACCCACTGATGGGAAACCTATGTGGAATTGCTAAAAATAAAGGAATCAGAATCCACGTAGTTCGATGGAAGGATATAGTTTAACTTCATGTTGGACTGAAAAATATTTAATGAAAGATGGGATTACAACTTATAAAGGCTTCCTATGTACTCTACTCTAAAGGTAGAGATTAAAGTCCACATAGTTCGGGGAAGAAATATGGGGCTTATTCATGGTTAATAGCCCCAAAATAATATGTCATGATTACTTTTACACTCTAAACTTATATGAGTCATACTCGGTGTGAGAAACAAGAGGTATCAGTAAATCTAATGATTCTTCCATTAAAGATGCATTCATAAGAAATGATGTGGGGATTACGTATGTATGACAACCCATGTAAATGAATATTAGGACTTAGTTCATGAAAGATGCCCAGAAGCAGGGACAATAATGGTATATTTTCATTATGGATATTTGGAATTTTAACTCGGGACTTACTCTTGAGAAGGAGGCCCAAATTAAGAGGAACTTATTATTGGGTTTCGTTCCTAAAAAGGAAGCCCAAATTAAATGAAATTAAGACTGGGGATTACTCATAAGGCGGATGCCCAATGTTAATGGAAATTATGATTGGGACTTAATCCAAAGAAGGAGGATGCCCAGATTAATGAACTTGGGGCTTTCTCCAAAAGAGGATTCCCATGAATATGGAACTTGGGGCTTACTCCTAAGGAGGATGCATAGATTAAAGAAATGGGGGCTTACTCCTAAGAAGGATGAAAAAAGTTAAATTAAATTATCACTGGGACTTAATCATGAGAAGGAGGATGCCCATGTTAAGGAACATGGGGCTTACAACTAAGGAGGATTCCCAGATTAAAGATCTTTTCATATTAAAGGATGAGGTTGAATGAAGTAAATATCTATCCTTAATGACATAATGTTATGTAAATCGTGAGGTTTTGAGATATTTTCCACAGAATTCCTTTAAAATAAGGAATCCATCAAAGGACACATGCCGTAAATGGATTTGAAGAGGGTATTCAAGACTAAATCATGGAGAGGAGATATGAATTTTATGAAAGGAAGTTAACTGGAAGGAGGCGCGCAGGTCCTGGTCTAGTGTGGAATTCTTGGTCATGCAAGTATACTTGCGCGACATGAGTTCACTTGGGCGATGGAGAACGTTTAGGGTAATACTTGGGAGATACTTGGCTCAATCCCTTAGTATTATCCCTAGATACTTCCAGAGGGGTGGCACAGAAGTTTCCATGAGAGGACAAGGCAGAGCGCAAGTGACCCCATTTCCCTTAAGGCTTTGACACTTATGCGCGCAAGTATTTCTGACACATAGGCCTTATTCATCCTCTTTAGAGCTTCAATTTTAGGAAAATTATTACCTTAGAAGTGTTCGGAAGACTTCAAACAGAGACTTGGGTAACCAGAGCTTGAATCTAAGTTTTGGATTTTTCGTCCATTAAATGGCGGGCCCACAGGGGGTATTTATAGGCCACATAAGGTTTGGGCGAAATTTCACTTAGGTCACGCAAGTGACTTGCGCACCTCATATCTGGCGCGCAGGTATACCTGTGCGCCCAGGTCTGGTGTGCTGGTATACTTGTGAACCTTAATGCCTTTGCAATATTTGAAAAATCTTCCCTCCTCTTTGTTCGAGGTATTCCCCTTCGTCAGTCATTGGACTCTTTGAGGGAATGGAGCATCGACAAAAGTCCACCCTTAGAGTTGGATCTCAACTAAAAAAGAGGATTTTACTCTGAGGAAATGGAGAAATCAAGATCCAGCGGCGCGCAGTTAGAAGGCACACAGGATTCGAGGCTACAATGTCTTGAGTTGAGGTTGATCATGCTGCAATGTTGAAGGAGATGAAGCATAAGATCAAGGAGAAAGTTGTACTGCAGATGAACCTTCTTCAACAATTAGATGATGTTACTGGGGAACTTGACCAGCTTAACAATTTACTGGAACGAGTTCAAACGAATGGTATAAAATCCATTGCAGATGCCAAGAAAGCACTCCATCAAGCTGAAAAGAGTGAATCTAGTCGAGTGAATGAACATCAAGTGGCTGCTGCTGAATTTTGGGATGTGATAAATCAAATGAAGAGTTATGTTGAATTCCACTTATAATTTTTTGAAAAAGATAAGATAATCCAATCTATGGATGTTCTTCTAATTTTGTTCATTAATGAAAAATACATTTCACCTTCAGTCATTTGTACCTGCATCCTCTTGCTAATTACATATATATATTACATAATCCAATGGGCCTAGTAAGCATTGTTTGATTTTTTTTCTAGGGTGTTACAAACAACCCCACAAACATTGTATCTTTTGTTGCTCAATATTGCCTAAATCATAAAATAAGTACATTTAGAAAGTTGGGACTTGACTTTTGTTCAGAGTTCCTTTTACAAGTTCCCAATTTAATAAGTACCATGTCTTTTGTTGGTAGTTTAAAGTCATACATGTTGGACATAAAAAATGATAATGTTTAATGGTCGAATAGCATTGAACGACTGAATTAAAATTGACTCAATTCACTAAAAATTAGTTTGAAAACATATTACCACATTCATGTATGGGGGAAAACATGTAAACTATGACCAAAGAAATTTTGAATCTGAGGGATGATTCGAAAAAAGGGCTAAAAGGCATTATTGGAAGTATTTCCTAAGAGTGAAGTTTCCACTATTTGAAAAACCCATTAAGGGGTTGAATTATGCAGGGCCACATAACTGTATTGGCTTCATAGTCAAATAATAGCATCTTTTGGCTGAATGGTCTATTATGTAGACTACTTATACAAGGACACCTAGGGGCACATGCTGCATAGTCAGGAAAAAGAACTCTCATAAATGTAATTCCCCGACCTCAGTTACCCAGATTCAGTGCATTATTACATAACATTGGCATGATCACAAAAGATCAAGTCTCAAAAGATAGATTAGTTTAGTAGCCTTGAAATCACTAGATACATTCATAAAGTTTACATTACATCATAAAATGAAAACTACTACAACATAGTCTCCATAGTCCACACTCATATCCCCTCATACTATCCCTGCAGGTGAATCATAAAATAATTCTTCACATCTAGGGAAAAATAAAACATAGAAAGAGGTGAGCTCAGATGCCCAGAAAGGATAACAATATAGAGGAAACTTTCATAAATAAATATAAACATTTAAGGAAATTTATAACTAAAAGAAAAGCCTTTTAAACTTGAACTTCAACATAATTTGAGGAAATAGAATGAAATAATTCCATTTACTTATTCACATGAATATTCTATTAATCGAATAATCAATGTAATATCAATAACCACTTTCATAATGATGGAATGCATAATGCCAAACTATCATAACCACAAAGTCAAGGCCTTATGCCAAGACTACAAATAAGATTTTGTCAAGTGCTTATGAGAAGACACTAGTTTGACTCATGAGACCTACTGATGCATCGAGGAGCTATAGCGGGCTCCACCCGTCACTTATTAAGTCCAATTCATTCCCCATATGAACAGGTTTAAACATAACATAAACATTCATATTAAAACTAGAATACAAAATGTCAATAATTTCTCTATAAACCATGAATGGTATAAGAATAACATATCCACAGTCAAACATATCACAAAAACATCAATACAATATGGAAGTTTTGTATCCAAATAAGTCAACTTGAAATAAGCTTAAAATCCATCAAAGGATGTTGACATAGATGAAATCAAAACTATTTGAGAGAAATATCTCTTTTTTTGAAATCATTTAAAAGTCACATAATTATAAATTATAACATTTAATTTGAAAATATACTTATAATATTTCAAGGGAAGCTTAGATGATTTTATAATGGCAGAAAATAACTACACCCTCTATATAAGATAAAAAATACATTCTATCCTTAATTCTATCGAAAAGGTTAAAAAGGACCTTGTTTGGAAAATGATAGAAAGATTCCTTTATAAACATCTATAAATATTCAAAAAAGTGTATAAATGAGGTTAACCCATAGTCTGTAAAATATTAAGAATTATTTGGAATACATTTTTAAGAAATATGGATCAGGATGATAAGGAGGTCTCAATATATAATTATGTATAAACAACCTCGGATAATGAAAAGGTTGTGAAATAAAACCTTACCTTGTAATTTTTCCATTGTTAAAGGTAGTTTAACCTCCTGTATAATGATGAAATATTTTTTATTAAATTATACAATAATCATATACATTAATATCATATCGTATATGATCTTTTAACATTTCTTTATTAATAATATCTTATTATTATCGTCATTTCGGTTGTTATCTTACTCGTTTTCTTTTATATGTTTTGTTTCATAAGATTTGTTTATTATGGATAGGCATTATCTTATTCATATTCAGAATTATATCAATTCCATAAAAATTATTTTTAATCATCAAATGATAATTATACTTCAATGGATACTATGGGGAATGAATCTCATCGCGTTCGTGGAGACGGTAGTTCGTACGTACGCAAGAGCAACAATATCATTCTTTTGATATTAAAATAACATATTATTGGATGATATATAATATATACAGAATCATTATAATGTTTAATTTATTATTTAATTCAATTACACATCATTATCATACCCATCCAAATAATAATGTTTGAATAACAATTACACCACGACATGGAGATGGTAAGCCGTACGAATGCACGTATGGTGACATGACATTAAAAGGATTTATAGAATACTGAATATGGTTGTAACATATTTAAAATAACATCACATTATATATAAGATACTGAAGTTATTATTTTAGAATGTAAATAACAAAGATAGAAGAAGTTGAACAAGAAAGGATCTTGAAAGAGGGTGGTGAAAACATTACCTCTTCTTCGGGTTCTTCCTTTTGATTTGATCAAAAGGGCTCTGTAGGTTTACTTTATGATCAAAAAATTGTCTCTAGGATGAATTTAGGTAAGTTAAGAGAATATTTGGGCAGGGGTTGGCCGAACCAAAAGGCTTTGAAGGTATGAATTTGAGAGAAGGGGGAGTGCCCTTTTATAAGAGGGGTGAGGGGAACCTTTGGAAAAGCTAGAAATATTATTTTATAATAATTTAATATTTGGTTTATAATGGATAAAAAGTGGATTATTTAGATTTTAAGGTGGTTATAGGTCAAAAACCACACAACTAATTGGTTTTAGATAGGTTTTTGTCTCTTTATTAACCTTATCGTTTTGTTTTAACTCTTAGTTAATTAGTTTGACATTTACCATGCCTCTTTGTATTTTTATATTATATGGTTAATAAACTTACTATAACAAGCCAAACTAACCCCAAGTGGTTAATTATTAATATATATAACCGTATATAAGTCATTTTTTGGAAACTTATATTATTAGGAATAGAATATCAATTAATAATATAATATTTGTTTTAAATACTCTATTTTGTGAATTTTGACAATATTTAATAGTTTTTTTTTAAAAGTTCTAACAACCTTATTAATTCTAAATAACTTCATTTAATCAATCCTAACATGTCATATTGACATATAAAATTAGTGGAATTCATAAAAAGTCTCAAATTACATTTATTTGGATATTTGAAATATCAGTTATTTTAATATTTCATTAATTAGGTAATTACTGCATCACCATTGTTTCATAAATAAATTAAATTATTTAATGTATAAAAATTATAAATAAAATACCATTATGTAGGTAATAATTTTTTCTTTCTAAATAATATTTATACTCTAACTTATCTTATTTATAACTCTATATTAAAAATGTTTTAGATATTAAACTTTGATTTTAACTCTTTTAACTTTTCTTTGAATTAAATAATAATAAATGTCCTAATCTAATCCAGGTGGACCAAAGAGGTTCATTTGTTATTACTAGGGTTGTTTTTGGTTGATTTATACTTATCCAATATAATTATCACATGTGTTAAGATAATAATAATATCATTTTTACCCTTAATTACAATGTTTAATTTTAACCGTCGTAAATAAAAGTAAAAACTTACTATTCACCAAAAAATTATTTATATCATATTAAACCAAAATTTACTCCTTGATATTTACTATATCTCTCAAATTTTTGAAATTCCACTCACAGAAGTGATACAATTCTGTTTTATGTGATTTTTCAAATTCTCCTAGGAGATGGGTAAAAGACGATGAATAGTTCAACAAAATTTTTATATATCTAAAATCATTCTCACTCCAATGAATTAAATTGAACATATATAGGTATTATATACATATTTTGACCTTAATAAAATTTAAATAAAATGATTAATTATTTAAATAAAAATTTGGTTTTAAACTATAACTCAGTGTTTTTCAATATTCATCAAAAATTGAATGTTTTGAGAAAAATACCGAAAATTCACCCTAGGCTAATTTCGATATTCAGAATTTAAAAACGAAGTCCATTTTGAAAGATAAAATTTATAAAATTTCAAAAGTTATGTATTACTATTCCTAACGGCTAGTTCGATTGGTTGTGGTGTGTGTTAGAACTCAAAGTTGCATACAACACATGTTGTTGTATTATTCAAAGAGAAGCATACTGTGGAATCATGGGGTGTTACATGAAATTTTTATTTTATATTTCTAAAAATCCAGTGGTAGTTTATGGAGATTGAAATTTTCCAAAGCATTGTGTTTGTTGTATGGAGAGGGGTACTTTAATATGGAAACGATATTCCCAATCAAGATTGTCAAAGAATTGGATGAATGTCACCCCTATGAAGGTCTGCCCTAAATGTAAGGAAGGGAAATATAAACCATAGACATGAATACTTTTAGATCATGAAAATGAGTATGGGACAAATATGTTATGTATGGCATTTTTGCGGATCCCTACATATCATTGTTAAGACTAATAAGTACAAAAGAGGTTTCCCCCCCAATAATGAAATGACCACTATTTGAAAAACCCATTAGGGGGTTGAATTATGCAGGGCCACTTAAGGGCATTAGCTGCATAGTAAAATAAAAGCATATTTTGGATGATATATCCGTTATGTAGACTACTTATGAAAGGCCACCTAGGGGCACATGTTGCATAGTCAGGTAAAATAATTCCCGAGAATCAGACATTTTGTGACCATAAGTCAAGAAAAGGGTTATGGAGATCTGGAAGTACTTAAGGTTAGGAGTATGAAACATCAAAATGGGAATTGTCCAATGCATGAAGGTGATACACGGACCAATGCTAACAATATTCATGTTGTGGTTAGGTCCTGAATTTAGATACTGGACATCACTACATATCCCATATGGATGGGAATCAAGCCATACGCAGTTCTTGAAATACAGCGTAATGTCATGTGGGACAAGAGTGTAAAAGATCTCAGTTTAAGTTCAGAGATATTAGACTATAATGAGGAATACACATTGTGTGTTTTATAAACCTAATGTGAATGAAGACTAGGGTTTTCATACCACATTCATGTTTTCAGAGGGGGAATTTTCAGCCAAGGAACTGAAAGTGGAATTTGGAGTTATTCCCAAAGACATGGGGTTGCATTCGAGGGAAGATCGAACTTTCCTACGTATCCCATATGGATTGGAATCAATCTATATGTAGTTCTTGAAGTACCCTCTGTACAGATTGGAATCAAACAGGTGAAGGGACAAAGGGGACATTAGCGCAATGATGGTTTACCCAAGATTAATGGTTCAGGCATTGCCATGTATGCACGTAGTCCTTGGATTGTGACATGGTTGGAGATCAATATCAATAATGATTCCCTCTCATGTAAGTGTGTTAAAGACTGTGGTAGTTTATTGACATACAGGACCAAAGTATGAATAGTTTAGGGTCATATTCATGGACTGGTTCTACATCGTTTAGCGTCATGTAGCTAAGATGTATTACTATGCAGTTTAATGTATTGTAGTGAGGATAATGGGGGACTATATAGTTTAACGTCATGTAGCAAGGACGATGGTGAACCAATGTGAATATATTGGTTTTGGGCTTGAACCACATGAAGTAGCCGACGTACCCAGCCTATAAGTCAAGGATCAAAGTCCACATAGTTCAATTGAAAATGAATTGGTGATTGAACTCTACTTGAGTACAACAACCTAAAAATGGTGTTGGTACATACGCCTAGTTAGCGGCATAGAGAGGGTGTTGTAGTTTAAGTTTACTCTAAGCTCATGTATTTATTACTCGGTGTGAGAAACAAGAGGTAACAACAACCCTAATGATTCATAGTTTAATGTCATGTTGGATAATGAATGAACCATAATGTTTAAAGTCTTGCAGCAAGGACTAAAGGGACCATGTAGTTTAAAGTCTTGCAGTAAGGACTAAAGGGACCATGCAGTTTAAAGTCTTGCAGTGTGGAATAAAGGAACCGTGCAGTTTAAAGTCTTGTAGTAAGGAATAAAGGGACCATTCCATTTAAAGTCGTGTAGAAAGAACTAAAGTGGTATTTTTGTTACGCAAAATAATTCTTTAGAAATATAGAATTGGTTGGAGTCGTGATGAGTTCTCCATCAATTGAGATTAAAGAATAATCTCCATTGGATTAGACCATATGTATTGAGTAAGGTCCTTCCCACTTTGACTCATGCTTTGGAGGTCTCTTTCCAGGTATCATTGGAGTTCTGAGGACTAATACCAATTCTCCTTGAATTAATTAACAAAGATGATCTTTTTTTTGTTGAAATCTCATGTTATTCGATTCTGATAGGCTTCTAAGTGGTGTAGGGTGCACAATATTTCTTCATCTAAACATTCCAATTCATCCAATTGCTTTTGAGATTGTTCATCTATAGATGACTGATCACAAATGGATACTATGAGTGAAGGTAATTGACCCTCAATGGGCAAGACTTCTTCTATTCCATATACTAATGAATATGGTGTTGACTGTGTAGCAGTGCGGGTGGTGGTCTGATAATCCCATAAAGCACGAAAATGTTTATCAGGCCATGATTTATTATCTTTATCCACTATATTTTTCAGTATGTTTGAATGTGTCTCATTTAAGGCTTCTATTTAGCTCTTGGAAGCTGCATGATACTGAGATGAATGGTTGGATTTGATGTTGTATTCATGATATAACTTCCTTACCTCTGATTAATAGAAGCTGGTGCCATTTTCCATCTATATGGTTTGAGGGAAACCAAATCTGGTAATGATGTTATACTTTATGAAGCAAACAATGATTTTAGAACTAACTTATTGGAGAGGTATTGTCTATGCCCATATGGAAAATAAATCAGTAGCAGTAATAATATACTTAAACTGCTTGTATGTAGCTGAAGTGTAAGGTCCAACTACATCCATTCCCCATGTGGAAATTGGCCATGAGTATTTAGCTATATATATAGTTCTAGTAGGGGTAGGATTGAAATAGTGGCTTCTGAAATATCCACGTCTTCCCATGTATCCTAGTCCTCTTGAACTCCCTCTAATTCCACTATATGATATAGGGAAATCGGGCTCATCAATATCGAAACTATGACTGGAATAAGGATCTGTTAAATGAATCATATTAATAGAACCAAATATCAACTCTTCATCTAATGAAGACTCTTCTTAATGAACCATTTTTTGATGTATTGTTTGGTGGGGTGGTGGTCGTGCTTTTGAAGTAGATGGAATAAAATCTTCTAGAGTCAAATACAACTTAGGCTTTGACACAGACTCATATTATTCTAACTACTATTCTTTCTTCGAATTATGCTGCCTATTTGAGGATTTTCCTTCTAACGAATGGAGTTATGCTGTGGAGGAAATAGAAAAACCCACCATTGGTTTCTTCAATTTCATCCATAAAATATCATTAGTTTAGTTGATCATTTTCCTGACCACCCAATCATTATATTTCTGTGCATTTTTTCTTTTGACTTTATGTCACTCACCTTCTTCCACAATATCTGTAGTAGTAAAAAATGCTACATGAGCTGAAGAACCATTGAGTTTTACTTTTCCTGAGTCCACCATATTTTTTAGAAGGTCTTTGAAGACAAAACACTCCCAAATGGGATGCCTCAACATTTGATGAATTGTGCAATAGTTGGGAAGGTCTTCATCTCCTTCCTTTTTCGGCCTTTTAGGCCATGGCAACTAAACCACATTATTTTCCAGTGCCGAAATGAAGTAACCCTGAACTTGTTCATTTTGCAATGAATAAACTTTGTTCTTTAACTCCTTTTATTTTTTCCATCTTTGATCTCTTTGATCATTTTGATGAGACGACCTCTGTTTTTGATGCTCATGAGGTGGATCCCTTCGATAAGATGGAGGTTTTTAGGTGGAAGTAGGTACAAATGCTTGTTTAAGTTTAACTATAGCAGTCTCTCCTCTCCCCATTTTACTTCCTGGAGCTGATGGAATTACATGAGTTTTAGCCTTAGTCTCCTTAAGAAATTCATCGATCTGTTGAGAGATTGAAGTAAGGTCTCAAAACTCTCTTTTGTATTTCACAAGAATTAATGGTGTCTGTAATTCATCAGGAAAATTTTCCACACATATGGGAAACAATTCTTCATCAGGGAGTGCTAAGCTTAATAAATACGTAAATCCCTTTCAGTGAGCAATGAAATCTAAAACTCTTTCATTTTCCCTTTTATTACAATTTATAAGATCAAAAATAGTCTTCATTGGTAATGTTGAGCTAAATTGAAGAAGGAATCATTGACAGAGATATTCCCACCTAGTAATTGACTGTGATTGCAAGATTGTATACCAGACAAAAGTAGGACCTTGTAATGACTGTACAAAACATCTGAGCTTAACATATTCTTATTGTTTAGGAGTTCCCATCATAGGATCAAAATGATAGAAAAAATGTGTTGTGTTTTATTCTGGGTCTCCCGAACTATTAAAAATTCAGAATGTGGTATTCGCAAAATTTGATGGGGGAGGAATTGCAGCAACCCATTCAGGGTAAGATTTCTTTTTCGGTTGAACATCCGTACGTTTTCCCTCCACATCTTCCAACCGATTTGTAAATGACTCAATGGTAGTTATTAACTTTTGAGAAACATCTGGTTGAGCTTGGACCTGAGCAGCTGCAATAACCGGAGTATGGAAATGTGTGGTGACTGGTACTGCAGTTGATAGTACCACTACCGGTTGTTTCTAGGAATGACCCATAAGATAAGACATGTGAGGGTGTACATGTAATGGAGGATATTCTTGATCCATCCCAGTAACTGCAATGAATTTCATTGACTAGCCGACTCTTTCATGCTTAGGAGGAAGAATACTTTAAAGTAGTTCTGCATTCAGACTCCAAATCTCCTTCATTTCATCCTATTGGTGTGTGAACCATTCATCTAATGAGAGTGATTGGCCTTCTCCAGAGGTAGGGTGGGACGTAGCCTGATTTTTACCCTTTTCCTTGGTATGTGCCTTTCTAGAGTATGGAAGTGCATTGCCCAAATGAATATCTTGCCTCTGGGTAGCCCTCTGGCTTCTGGTACACACACCTTCTTCGTTATTTTCTGTGTGTACAACTTCATGAATAGGAACTTCTTCATCTTATTCCCCTGAGTGAACCTCATGTTATGGGGGATCAGTAACAATTGCACTGATGACATTTATCAATGCGTAACGCATTTCCTCCCTTCTATTTGAATTTCTGTGATATTGTCTACTTCCATGTCTTTTATGAGACATTGCCTTTTGTTTAGTTGATCACTCATGAACTTCTTGATGAACTGTAATTTGGAGGGAATCTCTTGATAATACAGCTCTGTGTTCCTCTTGTGGCTTCTAACCTAACTGAGAGAAAACTGACTTTTTCTGAGGAAGAGAATGTGGATTTGAAAAAGTCCCCAATCCAGTGTACTGGGTTTGTTCCTTATTTTCCTGCTCAACTCCTTGAATCCTATTTGTTGATCCCAAGGGTTGGGGTAGAGGATTATCTAGTCTGGCAATCTGAGGTGGTTCTTAAGCTGCTACATCAGAGACTTTCTTAAAAGATCTCCTGATTTTGTGGATCTTAGTCTGGAAATTGACAGGATGCATCATCCTACATTCACTCAAATCAACTGGCTCAACTGAACGTTGAATGAATTCTAACACCTCCATCTCCTGATGATGTGCATGTTTTAAATGAGATGCTTGTTCAATATTCTCATTTTTATGATGCAAGAGTAATTTGACAACTTGTTCTTTGTATTCCAAACATTGGGAAGAACTAGTTGAGTCATATTCCTAATAAAGCGTTTGATTACACACAAAAACAATTGGTTGTCGCTGGAGATAGTCAATAACATTTCAAAAGACCACTTTTGGTGGGCTTTGTTGACTGGAGTGTAGAGTGAAATGTTGTGCTCCATGAACACCCCATCCCCTGATATGAATACCAGACGCGACATTGGTAATTAACTGGAACGTACTTTTTAGTATGCCAATGCATGGACGCTGATGGGATCTCTTCTGCTTTTCGTCCTTTGGATATCAAGAAACTAAAAGATATGCCAAATCAATTTGGTGTTGTAACCCTTATATTATCTTAACATGATTTTCATATTAATCATAAGATAATATTTTTCTCTTTTAAGTGACAAAGAGTTTCCACATGTTAAGACAAATATCATCAATAGAATCTTCCGTCAAGATTTCTAGAATATCATACAGAAAGTCAGACAAAGTCCAAAACAAGACTGGCACTTCACCTTTCGCCATTTGTTTTCTCATATTCAGCACTTCCTTCTTATCATTCGATGAAGATTGTTCTACCTGATTAGAGAAAAGCTAGTGCTTCTATGTTGCTTCATAAGATTCAACAAGATTGTAGAGAAATCATTTATCAAATTAAAAGATGAATGACGTAGGGGTGGTTCAAAGAATGACCTACACCCTAGGCTATCTTCTGATTGAGAAAGTATTTCAACTTCAAGTGGTAAAGAATCAGACATGACTGGCTTCACATTTTCAAGTGCCTCTAGATAAGAGGGGTTTCTCATTACTGCATTGTATTTTGATGAATTTTCCAGGAAATGTGAATTACTAATGCAGAGAGGACTTTCACATCTAAATTCATAATTATGGGGAGGACCACTGTGGTCGGTTACATCAAAAGATGAAATCTTTTTCTCCTTGATCTTCTGGTCGTGCAGAGGGTTATCGTGGCTCTCATTTGAAGATGATACATCGAGATAGACCGAAATGTCATGAAGAAATCCTTCATGAGGAAGTGTCTGATGAATATCTTTAGAATTATTTTTGTTATTTCTGGAATTTGAAAATGAAAGAGTATAATCTTGAGTTGCAACAGATAATTGTCTGAGGGCTTCAAGAACTCTAGCATCGAGCAAGGCTTTATTACAGATTCTCTCTTGATTTATTAACTGTGCTAGATGTGTCTTTTTCTTAGATGACTTCTTACTCACTTTGGGAAAAACATGTTGATGAAAGTGGTTATTATGGGAAGGTGTATGTGCCTGCTCACGAGAAATTGTCAGGTTAAGCTGATTATCTTCATTCAAATCGGGTGTGTGTTCCTAACTTGATTGTCTGTATGACATGTGGGAGTATTCCCCACAACCCTCCTGGACTGGGACAGAGGTGTGTATCTGTTCTGGAATGATATGTTGATGAGTCACTCCACTGATAGGGATAGATTTATGATTCCTTCCCAATGATTATGCTGATGTTTTTATAATATTCTAATAGGCATCAAGAATATGGTCAGGGAATTTCATCTTCTCTTTCACCATTGTCAGAATGTGCTTGGTGACTTCAGATACTGGAATGGGAATATACATCCATTCCATGTCTAGAGTATGTGTCTGTGCCTGCTCATTTCCTCCTATACTTTTCAACGAATTCAGATTGTACTTCTGCATAGGGGAAGAGAGTTGAGTCTGCTCCAAATTTGTCGTCGAAGCTTTCCAACTGACTTCTCCGGGTGATACCTAACGAGACTGTTGGTAGGCTTGGTGAGGATTGGAAGGTGTATGTGTCTACTTATCAGTTGCCACCATATTAGATTGGAGAGATTCTTTGGATGTAGTTAGATGAGCGTGCTGACTGGCTGATGAATTATAAACACGTGTATGTTCCTGCCTATAGTACTCCCTTGAAATTTCTGGGCATGATTGATGTGTTACTACCAGACGATTCTGATGGGCCGTAAAATCAAGAAGGACGGGTTTATATGCCCGCTCGTAGTTTGCCATCAAGTTGGCTTGATGGACTTCTACAGAGGGGGCAGAAGTAAGAACCAGCTCCCTATTGGCCGAATTTTTCCTCTGACGATTCATCTTGCATACTCCGGTCTGAGGGACCTGAGTCGAACATCTAGAGGTGACACCATCATCTTGTTGAGAGTGCACTACCGCACAAGTATGGTGGAAATTGTTGGTGGGAGTCCTTAGAAAGGACTCCTGCCTTCCTGAACCGAGGCCTTGAGTGACCTTCTCATTCACGTCCCCGTAATATGGGAGGGACTGGTTGTTGTGTTCGGGGATAATGACCCGAGAAAGTTGAAAACGGTTGATGGCACCACATACTTCTTGACCACTGGTCGGCGTTGTCCGGACAACAAGGGTGAATTGTTAACTTGGAGGGCTTATCGAGCGGCCTCCAGAGTCGGGATGGTACCATGTTGATGGTATTCCCTCACCAATCCATTTGATACCCAACGTTGCAGATGTTGAGTAGTTTATGTCGTCCTCAGAGTGGACGAGGATCTAGCAAGAGTAGCGGCCGACGCATTCCTTGGTTTGAATTTTAAAGAAGCCATTTCGTATTGCAGAGAGATCTTATAAAAAGAGTGCCTGTTAGATATAATAGACACAATCAAGATAATATTGTCTACAATACAACTTTTGGAAGAGAACATCCGTTATTGATTTCTTTGCTGGCCCTCAAATTAAGTTAAATAGGGTCCTAACAAATAAGTAAAGCATCGTTTTACTTGGTTAAAGAATCACGTCGGGTTCACCATTTTTGTTTCTTCTAGAAATGGGGATGACCTTTTTTGGTTAAGGTTAAAACTTTCCAATCAATTTCTAATGGGTTTATTTGTAGAACCGGAAACATCCAATGATTCTATTTCCATTTGGACCTACATTCCAAAGGTTGGTTCTCATTAGTTGTGGATCGATGAGGCTTAAATATTTTCATTAGTGGAGATAATGGGATTTCAGGCTCATCACACATTTTTTAGGGGAATTATTACATACTCGGATACTCTCCTACAGATTTATATTTTGTTCACGAATCCTTATTGATTCACCATGTATAAAAATGAGTTTTTCTTTAGATTTGGAAACCAATTTTTGAAATGTAAGAGATTTAGAGAATCTTTTAAATGTATTTGAGGTTCGTCATCGATAGGGAATAATCAATATTTATTAGAGTTTCTTAGTCAATGGTATCCTTCAACATATTATATAGAATTCTCTTGGTCATTATGATAACCATACTAGTTTTAAATCAACTCAGTGGGGCACCTGAAGTTTATTGTTGTTCAGAAAGACGTGGATTATTTCAAAGTTAGGATTGTACGCGCAGATGGGCTGCCTACATATCCTTGTTAAAAAGAAAGGAATCTGAACCCACATAGTTCAATATGAAGGATGTAGTTTAACTTCATATGTTATAGAAAAAGTATTAATGAAAGATGGTCTTGGACATTATACATGCTTCAAATGAACTCTACATTAAAGACATAGATCGAAGTCTACATAGTTTGGGGAAGAAATATGGGGCTTATTCATGGTTAATAGCCCAAAAGAGATGTCATGATTACTTTTACACTTTATGCTCACGTGAGTCCAACTCGGTCTGAGAAAAAAGAGGTATCAATAAATCTGATGATTGTTCCCGGAATGATGCAGTCATAAGAAATGATGTGGGGATTACATATGTATGATGGACCAAGTAAATGAAGATTAGGAATTAGTTCAGGAATGAAGCCCAGGAGCAGGGTCCATAAAAGTATTTCTACTTTATGGAGATTTAGAATTTTATCTTCGGACTTAATCATGAGAAGGAGACCGAAATTAAGAGGAACTTGTGATTGTGATTCATTTATGAAAAGGATGCCCAAATCAAAACAAATTAAGAATGGGGCTTACTCCTAAAGAGGATTCCCATTGTTAAAAGAAATTATGATTGGGACTTAATCCTGAGAAAGATGATGCCCATATTAAGGAACGTGTGGCTTGATCCAAAGGAGGATTCCCATGAACATGGAACATGGTGCTTAATCCTAAAGAGGATACCCAGATTATGGAACTTAGGGCTTACTCCTAAGGAAGAATCCCAAAGTTAAAGAAAATTATGATTGGGACTTAATCCTGAGAAGGAGGATGCCTAGATTAAGGAACTTGGGGATTTCTCCTAAGGAGGATGCCTAGATTAAAGATCTTATCATCTTAAATAATGACGTTTAATGAAGGAAATCTCTAACCTTAATGACATAAAGTTTTTTAAATAGTTATATTTTGAGGGTTTTTCCACATAATTTCTTTCAGATAAGGAAAAAAATAAAGGAACCATGCCGTAAATGGATTTGAAGAGGGTTTTGAAGACTAAATCTTGAATATGAGAGATGAATTTGAAGAAAGGAAGTGAATTGGCAGGAGGCGTGAAAGTCCTGGTGTGGCACCCAAGTCATGGTCGTGCAAGAATACATGCACGACATGAGTTCACTTAGGCTACGGAGAACCTGTAGGGTAATACTTGGGTGAGACTTGGCTCACGACCTTAGTATTATCCCTAGATGCTTCCAGAAGGGCGGCGTGCAAGTTTCAAGGACAGGACAAGGCGGCATGAAAGTGTCTTCATTTCCCGTAAGGGTTAGACTCTTAGGTGTGTGAGTATTTCTAACACTTTGGCCTTATTCTTCTTCTTTAGAGATTCCATTATCACCAAAAAAATTCCTTAGAAGAGTTCGGAACACTTCAGACAGAGACTTCGGTGACTAGAGATTGAATCTAAGTTTGGGATTTTTTATCCTTCAGATGTGGGGCCTGTATGGAGTATTTATAGGCCACCTGAGGTTTGGTAGAAATTTTACATAGGGCACGCAAGTGACTTGCGTGCCTCATATCTGGCGTGCAAGTGATCTGCGTGCCAAAGGCTGGCACGCAGGTATACTTGCGCTCCTTATTTCCTTTTCTATATTTGATGAATCTTCCCACGTCTCTACTCGAGGTATTCCCCTTAGTCAATCATTGGACTCTGTGATGGAACGGTGCATCAACAGTGTCCCAACAATGTATTTTACTATGTATGTTCCATATCTATGCCATGATAATGAACGTAATTCTTCTTTTGTTGATAAATATTTCTATTAAATTAATTAGAATGATATGACTAATTTTTTTTGGTTGTGTGGAATTGGGATTTTATAAAATTCATTTAAACCTAGTGTTGGTAGATGGATTGGGTTTTTTAATGAATTTTGAAACAGTTCACTAAATGGATTTCACAGAACTAAATAATGAAATGGATTAATAAAATGGATTTAAAAATAAAGGAAATGGGAATCCTTTGTTACTTAGTTAGATGGTATACTAATATGTTTCATTAACAACTGGGGGTTTTCTCATTAATAATTCTTGATAACCCAATGTCTATTGTTCTAGGAAGTTATTAAACTTATTGGGGGGGTCACTTTCTAGGGTGTTCCTATACTCTCTATGCTTTCCATATACATGTAGAGGATAGATAATAATGTGATTTTATTTTTTAGGTATCAGTATTATATCAATCCATACCTAGAGTAGTCTTTAGCTTGATGTAAGTTTTACTGAATTTTGGATTATTTGGGATGTTTTGGGTTGGTACTGTTTTGATTTTACGACCATGTATTTGATATTTTATATGATGAATGGCATATTTGTACATGATATATCTACGGTGATATATGGATATGAAATTATTTGAAATTTATTTATCAAATTTATTTGAAAATGTGAAAAATTGGGAAATTAAACTATTTTTCTAGGATTTTGATACAAATTATTTAAAATTACATCATTTCCCATTTTTTTAATTTCATAATTCTTGGGTTATTGTTCATATACATTGTATAGAACTCATGGGTTATTCCCTTCTATTCTTATTAGCTTACACCCCCTACCCCCCCTTTTCCTTTGTGTGGACCTAGTTATGCTTTTCGGTGCAAGGAACGACAAGGTGTCATGTTGAAGGGGTGATGTTATTTGTTTGTGAGATTTTTAGTAGCTGGTAGTTATATGGTGGGATTTTTACCACACTATCTCATTGATCTGTTTGGGTAGCTATTTTGTTTTTAGTCTTTTGTATTTGTAATTGTCTCTTATAGATTATTGTGCTACCTTTTCTACTATATTGATATAATTTAAATATTTATTATGTTATATATTTATATCATATGATATTTCTATAAGTTAAGTGTACATATGATATATTTTTACTCTTGGCTGGGTGAAATTGTCCCCTTTATTTATTGCTTCATGACCAGTTGCTAGTTGACATCCTGTGCGAATTGAGAATTCCATTTTGGTATGTGCTAGATAAGTTCATGTATAATTTTTTAGAGTGTATCCGGCTTAGTTAGATAAACATACATGTATCAACCTATTCTATATTTTGGAACCATATGTCAAAATTATATTATATTTTAAATATAGTTCATCAAACCATGCATCAAACCTGGGGTTATATAACTTTATGTCTGATAAATCCCAACTTGTGATATGGAACACTTTGTCCAACATCCCAATAAATGATGTGGGGAATCATGTCCAATAACATCTAGTAAATGATATGAATAACCATATATAAAAAAATTGTATCAAATAATGAAGATATCCATGTTCAATAATTTCCCAATATTTTATGTTGAATTCTGTGTTCATTTTCTCTTTATTTGTCAAACAAGACAAATCTCTAGTGACAAATGTTTAAATAATTAATTTTTGAATTTAATATTTTATCATAAGCGGAGAAGATTATCAATAACGTTTTTTATCAACCAAAATATGGAAATATATCTAACAAAATCCATGAACATTTAGAAAAATACTCACAATCTGGGAAGAAAACCCAATCAAGCCATGATGCTTAGGGAAAACACAACCCTCCATGACACATCTCATTCACAATTATAAATAATGTTTCTACCCTTATGAGATTTAACAGAAATCCTTTTTCAATATAAATCAATATGTGGGGATAATTTCACTAACTAATCTATCCTAATATTATTTCAAATATCTTCATCTCAAGTGTGAAAATGATCCATAATTAAAAATATCAAATATTGGAAGCATTACCCTAAAATAAAAAAACAGGATATGTAGATCAGATAATCAAACACTAGGAAAATCCAAAAAAGAATAAAAAATTAAACCTAATACCATCCCATAATACTTCGAAAAAATAATAATCTAATATAATTAAAGTATTCAAATAAAATAAATTCAATTCTATTGAAGCATCTCTACAGTAGATCAAAATCAAAGCTAGAAATGTACAGCTCAATCTTCAAATTCCTCATAGAAGCACGAAAAATAGTTTATATAACATTAACTTCATTAAATCTTCCATTTATATAAGATGAATCATTCACATTTACACTGCCCATTTATATAGTATTCTATTCATTTTATCCATTTACCAAACATCAATTTCTTACCCATTAAATTTATTTTCCATCCTATTTCATTTCATTTTACTATAAAAAAATTTACACCATGTATAAGAAAGAAACTAACTCAACCCTGACCCAAGAGAACATTTCCAACTTGCATCAAATTTTGTTTCTACGACACACCAAACCAACTATATATGAACAACATAAACACATTGAAAAACCCTACCAAATATCACAACCCAACCACCACACCCAACAACCACACATCACCAACAGACATCAACACCCCATATCATCGCCACATTGCACATAACTTCAATGAACCAAATTGCACAACAGTATATATAAAATCTATTCCAACCTACCACGTTGGATAACATCCTCATACACTAAAGAAATTATTCATTCATCACTACAACCCCAAAATATCCAATAATACACAAGAAAACAAAACAATGAATCTTCACAGAATAAAAATGCATTTATTATTTCACATTTATTCAATGTTTTTCATCACATTACATCATTAATTAGTATGGGTTTTATATAAAAAATAAATTACATAGTATACTATTTTACAATCCATTTATATGTTATTTACAATTTTACTTTGGGTTTGTATAGAAAACAATAGAGAAATAGTCATCACACCATATCATATAGAGTTATTTTTTTCCCATAATCCATTATTTCTATTATGGAAATAGTGTTGACTAAAATCGTCATAAATATATAAAAAATTATCATAGAATGTGATAAATATCCATATCTATAAATTTCTTTTCTTCCAATTAATTACTATTATTCGGTCGACCCTTTCTATCCACCTACACGAAACAAAACTGTGAACTTCCAACACAATGTTTGTAAAAGAGTGAGAACAAGGATACCATACAACAAAGAAGATTTGTGGATGCACTACACACCATATGGAGAAAATGAAACACTATGAAAACCACAACCACACATGGAAAACCTAGATCAACTAAAATTTTACTAATGGATTATCAAAACTACATCCCATATACAACCCAATCTTATTAAACATCATTTTTGGAAATCTCTAAGGGAAATGGAAATAAATCATGATAAATAGGAGAAGGTATTACCCCTAAATTTTTATTTACCAACACTAGAACACATTGATTGAATAAATGGAATATAGAATTTGAGATATCAAAGATCACTAAGATTTTACCTCAAAACCAAGAGGGAATGAAGGTCGAATGATTGTAATTATCATAAACTAGAAATTTATGAGGGGTTCATCCCTCCATCTTCATAACTGAAAATATATATTTACATCCTAAAATAATCAAGCCCAAAAAATTACACCAAAACCCCCTTAAAATGAAAAACCATTTCCAACAATGAGAATCCATAAACTGGTCATCAAAATAATCATCAAAAAACACACATACATTATAAGACACGCTTTGATGGAAAAAATTGTTGTTGTAGGTCTATGGTAGATCCAAAAAAAACTAAAACTCCCCTATCCTACTCCTAGAGATCTCAATCCACAAAAAATATAATGGGATAGGATGGAACAAATGATTATATTTCATACCTCTAAAAGGATACTCATCATAATTAATTAAAACCATGCTGATGAAATAATATAGGTCTAACAAATAACTCCATGTTTTAATTCTCAATGATCTCATTACACCTAAATGAAAAAAATACTACCAAACATTCCCACCTGAAATTCATTCAAAAAACATCTCTTAACCACATCTTCAATTATCACAAAGGAAAACACCACATCATTCAACACCATCATAAAACGTCCACATTTCTATAAACAAATACACATTCATCCATATCAATTTTGTAATATTATTTATTTTAAAATCCTAATAAAATTCATAGTGTATATGATTATACACTTTTAATATATTATATTATCATACCAATAATATATATTTACAAATATAGTATTCATGAACTATATTTATAACTTTTCTCTAATACCATTCCATAAATAAGTAAAGATTTTTTAATCCTCTTTTTTTCCTTCCAAATGATTTTTTTATAAAACACTTTTTAATATATATTTTTAATTATTTAATGATTATTTCTATATGGTATTATCATACTAATAATATTTTATCTATGATGGATCATCCATTAATCATATACTATTCACAAACCACAAATTTCCATACCCTACCACACATCCATCTCAACCTCCACATATACGAAGCTGACTACTGTCACAAACAATAATGAAAATTTACTCGAGCACACAAATCATGGAATCCAATCATTTGTGTCAGGTTAGTAACCACTCTAAGTGACACTAACTCTATCAAATGGTTCTAATTGTTCTAATAGAAAACACTATTCTATCGTTATCTAGGTTCACCCCTTTTATATTTCATAGTATTTATCACAAATCAAAACATAATGTTTGATAACATATCATTAAAAATGCAATATCTAAACAACACTTCTTCTAAGAAACACTAAAAAGAATAATAAAAAATCCAAAATGCATACGGTACTAAAAACACATTAGAGTATCTCAGTCACATGTTCTATTCTCCATACCACCATGCCTCCATGACACATGAACCAATTAAATGGGTCATCTAAAAACACATTCTCTTGATTATACATATTCTCTCCCAACCAATCAAAGAACGTGATGTCATTTATGAAATCCAACTCTTCTTGGTGAATGATGTGTGAGTCATCTATAAGAAAATGATGAAGTTGGGAGATATGGAAGTCATCGTGTTTCCTTCCAAACTGTGTTAGAGGTGCCAATTGAAATTCTACTACGAAAAATCCCCTAAAAACCTTAAAGGTCCCAACAAACCTGAAACATTTCTAATTTCCCCTATCGAACCTAAAAATCCCTCATTAAAGGGTTACTCTCAATAACACATGGCCTCTAACCTCAGAATTCATTGGCCTCTTCCAAAGATCGTCATTTCCCTTTTAATTTAAATTCACAACACCCATCCTCTATTAACAAAACTGGATCATCACAATCATTATCTTCACAAAATTAGTACCAATAATTGCTAATTATCCAACCTCCATCTAACACAACTTAGAATGAAATGGATTCCCATACAATGAATCAACAAATCCATGAAAAAGTGTTAGTGTCAAATTTTATTATATTAAAAATAGACTTAAGTTAGGTTTCATAAACTGGATCCACTTTAGTTCAATATGGAATCTCAGAATATGTCCTCCATCATTTTTATGGTCCTCTCCATATCTTCATTAGTCAAAGGGTGGAAATTAGTACTATGGTTCAACCAAGAGATAGAATAATATAGTAATAACCTGTATAATCATAAGTTAAAATAAGTATACCAATAAAAATAATACTCCGTGGTACCCTATGAATCAAAACTATATGTGCTTCAAACTTCTTTTCCAAAATATCTACAGTACTCAACCAATAGTTCACCATAAAATGATTCGTCTTCTTGAACTGGTCCACTTCGACCCAAACCATATCACATACTCTCTTTGTTCTACGTAACCAAAAAAATAAATCAGTCAATATATCTTCCCATTTCAACTTAAGAACATCCTTTGACAACCAAAACCCACTAGGACCATAATTCTCTACATTCAGCTAGTGAAAAACTTGAAACATTTCCACAAACTGTTTCACTTACAACTTCATCACTTACCACTAAAACTATCTCATTAAGAAATTGTAAATTATTGTCAAAATAGGATATACTAGTAAAGCTGATATGCAATAGAAATGGAGGAACTCCTCTGGGATCACATAGAGAACAAACAACCACCCCTTAAATAAAACTCAGTTCTGAATGTCCTCTAACCATACCTCCATGTCATCACCCAAGAAAACATGATCACACATAACATATAACATCAATTCTTCTCCTGGATACACTTATTGTGATCTATTCATGATGAATCAACATCCATATGAAAAATGAAAACTCAATAACTTCTCTCAACAATGTCCAGATGCATTACTTAAAGCTCCTACATCCCATTCCAGACATATAAACACTCTTGAACCAAATCTAATTTGGAAATATAAATCAAAAAATTAGAAACCACATAACCCATTTCAGAGGGTTCAAATATAACAAAATAATAATACTAAAGAAAATTATTCCACATATACTAGAATATATTGATATTCCTCTAATAAAAAACATATTTTTGGATTTTTTTCCCCTCGTAAAAACGACACAAAACTCGTTAATGAGTTAATTTCACCACAACTTCAGTGAAGAAACTACTGTCGTCAACTCCAAATTATGGGTGGTTTAATGACTCTCATATTGATGTGTCTTCTGGTAAATGTAATACGTCACTTCTATTTTATATATCATCATACATCTTATTCCTAGAGAAGATGAATCACAAAAAATCTATAACAACCCACCAATATTAGGAAACTGAAACATTGGAGCACTAATCAAATCCTCTATTAGTTGAAAAATAACTCACTTGCATTAATGAATCCACATGAAATCTTAGTCCTTCTATATCAAAATTGTTAGAGGTGATTTATCTCAAGATAAATGGGGGATAACCTTAAATAATATCGTTGAGAATGGGGAAACTATGATCTTCAACCACTTTAATAGGAACTTCTAATCAATCTGCCACATTAAACATCAATTGTTCAACATCCACACTCTACAAAGACGCAAAATACCCCTGGTACTACCCCTATCATGTCTCGATCATATGATCTGATATCATCCCACAAAATTGATTTTGTTTATGTCCCAAAAACCAAGCTTATGATGTTCAGAATGATCATATAACATCATGTAAAACAAGATTCCATAGATGAATACAATGATGAACTAGTCCAAAAATTCATGGAATAATCTTTATGAGTCCCACAATCATAGTTGGTACATTCATCATATTGAATGACATAACCATTAACATGTAGTTCCCAAACTAACACATGAAGGTTTTCTTGGAGATATCTTCACCTTTCAACATCAGTAGGTAATATCAACACAACAAATAGATCATGGAAAACTGACCTCATCCTCTACAATAGTTAAATAGATCATGGAACCATAGGAATGAGTAACAATTCTAGGCTATAACCTTTTTTAGTTTTTAATAATCTACACACAACCTGCTACTTTTTTCTTCTCTTTTTTATATAACAAAACTAGGGTACCCCATAGAGACACACTGACTCGAATGATACACCTATTCATTATATAACAGACTTGTTACCATAGGTAACATTTCTCTATAGGTTCCATAAAAATATAGAGGAATCCAAATCAGTTAATTACCCATTTTCCACACTAAACCCAACTCATTTTCATTTTGTGGTGTTAGGTTCATAAACTCCTCTTGGAAAATGTAAAATAACCCATAAAATCTCAAGTAACATCACATTATTTTGTTATAAATGATAACTCTACAAAATGGGAGAAACTCATATTTTTTTATTAACACCTATATGAAAACCTCTTTCCCCTATGAGTGCCACTCACTAACACTACACATTAGAAATTGAAACTATCCAATGAAAATAGTTGGTGAGAGAACATAAAAATTATAGCCATTTCATGCTAAGGGTGAAATCATATGTCCGTATCTATAGTAAGAAGAAATATCCCACTAATTGGTGTTTCCCCATTAGTATTCAACACCCTCGATTCACATCAATCAATATAGCATGACCTTTAACAGACGTAGATAACACAAAGGGAACTGAAAGTATTTCCACCTCCAAACCAAAGGAATAGACAAAATTGTGAGAATAAAATAGTTTGAGGCACGTGAATAAAAGAAAAAACACATAATAGTATATGATAATCTAATCATAACATAAAAAACAATTAAATATGCCAACACGATAATATCATTTGAGTCCATCTGACCATTCTTAGCTCCTCTACTTTTATGATGTTGGAATAAATTGAAACAACCAGATCATTTATGAATGAAAACTCCTTTTGTTTAATGTATTATGGATATAGAAAACACATGCACTTTTATGGATCCAAATTACTGTTAAATATCATTACCATTGATAATATAGTCTTTGAATAGTGATCACATGTCTAGTAGAAATACAGTGTTCAAAAAAACCTTTTGGCACAGATAAAGGAAGTGATAGCATTGACTTGTTGGATAAGTTTCTTTGAATCAGATTTATCAAATCTATAGAGGGATTTATCATTTTGTCGATTTTTCTTAGACCAAGCCTAGTTCGAGATGCAACAATTTAAGGATGATCAGAACTATTTACAAGAGTTTTCATGCTCATCGAGATCACGACACAAACCAAGTTCGCCTAAAGACCCAAAGGTAGCCCCACCATCGCACCCCATACTCGTAGGGAATATAATGGTCTAATAAATGGATATTTAACAATACCCAAACATTATGATTATGTGAATTATTTTTCTATAGAATAACGAATATACATTTATTTTATAGTTTTTACTTTTTAAATTGTTTTTGAAGAACATGTATTACATTTAGTTAAAATTACTATTATATTAAGAATTAAATTTTGATGAATAAATTTTTTTTAATTAAATATTATTTTAAATAAATATTATTAATAAATACCTTTTTATAAACGATTTTATAATTTTTATGAATACAACTGTAATTTTTATTATGGTTTGAAAACTGTTTTTGTCAAATCCTGTGATTTTTCAATAAATGCTGGTTTTCATATTAAAAGTGAACATTCACATATTTAAAAAATAATTAAGATAAAAAAATATTATTTTAGGAATTAGGATGTCTAAAATGTACTAATGGTGAATTTTTCATAATTTTCTGAGACAATCAAATTTTGGGTAAAAATAACATGTCGTATAAAAAATAACTGTGTTTTGTGACATCATAATTACTAAATAGTGATGTAGTAAAATACTATAAAAGATATTTCTCTTCAGTATATGGTTTACAATTAATGTAATGTGATTTTAGATTTTTTTTATTAAATTTAGAATGCCTTAGTGGACCCTCCAAGAGATATATAATATTTTACCATTTTAAATTGAGTTCTTGGAGAGTGTGACTCACCTACACATAATAAAGCCTATTATGTTAATATGTTCAGACCATGGACATATAAATTTTTTTATACCACTCTCTTTTTTAAGAAACCATTGGAAAAAACCATGGGATGGTTTGTGGTTTTTATTAGATTAATGGGTCGTGTCAAATAACAAAATAATAAAGAATTCCCTCTAAATTCATATATAAACTCACTCAACCCCCCATTACTCTTCCTCAAAATCATTTGGTGCTCAAAAAAGCTTCACGTCATACTATATAGAGTCATCCCAAGTCACCACAAGATCACAATAAGCCTCTCTCAAGCATGTCCCAAGCCTTTGGGGTCACACATCCAAGTAAGGTATTTAACTCTTCTAATTTTCGTTCATGCAACTCTTTTACATTATTCTAATAATGTTCCATATTTATATATTGGATTATGATGTTCCATTACCCCAATACTATCCATTTTATGTGTAATTGTGGTAATCATCCACTCACTCTCGTCAATCCCCCCTATGATCTATTAAGCATACATGTTACAAAGTCGAATTTCTGTAAGGGATTTCTTCATTTCTCATTAGTATCAATGTTTCTGTATGTTTTAATACCAATTTAATTTCAATTAAAAATATTTGGGGTATGATTTATCACCTTCCCCATACTTCTCTCCTCATGATTTAATAATGATATAAAACTTTATATCTCATTAATTCCTTCTGTGTACACCCATTAACATGTCCAAATTCCATAAAGGATTTTTCTCTTCTTAATTCCATTCATGAATTGCACCCATATTTTGTATATAAATTACATTTCATATGTTGGAATATTATGATCCATGATCCCATTGCTTTTTATTTGATGTATAAATTATGATATACACTTCTCTCTCTTATCAACCCAACTTATGAATTTACATATGATGACGTTATGCTGCATAAAATTGCACCGTGATTCTCCAAGACAATATCATCATGTAGTGAAGACCATACCCATTTATCTATTACGGGTAGTCAACATTATAAATGTATACCTATTGAATGGTAGATAAATTCATCTTTTCAAAATTCATTAATCATGGAATATATTATGATGTTGAATGATTCCATATTATATGATTCATGTGGCACACTTATTCATGAAATGAAATGTTTATAAAAGGTGTTCCCTGATAGCACTCCAAGGCATTTGTTAATGTTTAGTATCATGGTATTCTATGTGAAATGAGGGTTTAATCATGATAAATCAAGTGAAATTAAGGTTTAATCTTGTTAAATGACGTCCAATGTGGGTTTACACATGCAAAATCATGTGCAATGAGGGTTTACTCCTTACAATTCATGTGAAATGAGGGCTTACTCATGACAAAACATGTGTAATGATCCATATATCATGCTAATATCATGTTGAATATTGATTCCAAATTTCCATGATATGATAATAATGCCATAGCAAGCCTTTATTTTCATGTTTCAATTATGATCCATTGATATTGTTATTTCCTATCATGTATTTCATTCTTCATGTTATGCCTTGTTTTCTCCCATAATATTATTTATATCTCATCCGATTTCATATGTATATCCTCTAGTTATCCCATGATATGATAAGTTTTATTTAATGTTGTGGTCATGTAAAAAAGTTCTCATTAATGATATTGTATTTTATGTTATAAGTTGGTATGTAATTTTACAAATTTTCCAAAACAATAGACCTATCGATCCAAAAATTTGTCTTAATTAATTATTTATTTAATAAGTCATGTTTATGTTTGTAATAAAGAGTAGTGTCCTTACAGTTGGTATCCAAGGATAGTTATAGATATTTTTGGGATTAGGATTAGACAACCCTAATGAAAGACTTAGGGATAGGACTACGTATAATTAAAATATTCCTAATTTTTTGTGGGTATAGATTAAGTGGTTTATCAAGAAAATACATCCTTTTCTGGATACGAACAAGAAGGGGGTGATCTAACAAAGATGTATGTAGGGGTAAACCCCCAAAACACCAGTTTGAGCTAGACTCGAATGGGAATTGAGGCAGGAAAATGGGAATTGCGGCACTCATGGTTCGACAATCCTAAGGGATATGCTTCTGTAAATTTATAACCATAATATGAACCATTATTAAGGGAACAAAAAATCCCATGAGAATATATGTCAGGAGATAGATCATAGATAACATAGATTTAATCCATGAAATTTATATGTCTGGAGATAAATGTAATTTATAATTTATACCTTTAATGTCATTTTATTGTCATTTATTTGTAAAAATGTTTATGATACACATACCAAATTTTCATTTTATTCTATCTAATGGCTAGTAATGTGTGGAATATGGAAAAAAACCGATATGAATGGAAATGTGATGTATGTCCCGGTGAGATTCCCAATAAAATGGTTGCTCATGTATGTCATATCATGATTATGCCAAACCATCTATCAAAAATCACGATTAACAATTGGAACTTTTTTGAATACCCAAGGAAATTAAGAAAGAGGAAGAATACATATCACAAAATTCCATAAGTGGAATAGGACCCAATTTTCTTCTTACAACAACTGTGGAAAGAGGCACATAGGGAAATATGAAAAAGGGATTTTTAGATGTTTTAAGTGCCTAATGTAAGGGAAAAAAGAATCCAATTCCCATGATAGAATGAATAATGTGATGGATGGAAACAATGTTCCATCTAAGGGGTCTTACATAGTTCTATGCTATAAATGTGGAGATCTCGGGAATTACCCAAGATAGTGATCTATTAAAAGGGATGTGAATCATAGTGTGCATAATATAAATACATGATCAAGGCAGCAAAAGAATACATAAGATAATATGGATAATGATGAATTAATTAGATGTATCATATACTTCAAATTAGTGTATGTCGTAATGTATTTCAATTCATTTACTATGAGAATATCTTTTAAGTTTTATAATAACATTGAGTTCCCAGATGAAATGATATTAAATCATTTGGGAAAATTTTCTATAAGTGTTTTATCACATGTTAATGTTCATGGGAATGTTCTTATTAAAAATTTTATAAGTCTCCCATTGATGTAATTTTGAGGAAAAACTACAAAGTCACTACCTATGCCTCAAGGAATTTGAGAATTGCAGAGCAAAACTACCCTACAAATGATCTGGAGTTGGTGAAAATGATTATTCCATTAAATATTAGGCGGAATTCTCGCATTATGTTGATGTATGAAAAAAATATATATCATAAAATTATCAAATATATATTCACATAGGAATAGTTGAATGTCGACCAACGAAGATGGTTAGAGCTCATCAAGGATTACGACTGCTCAAACCATTACCACCTTGGAATGTGTACAACGTGGTAGATGCTAAATGTAGGAAGGGCCCAGTGATTTTATAATTAATGAGAATTGAAAAGGATCCAGTCATTTTAGATTTTATTTGAATGGACATAGGAATCATAAATAAAGGAAAATCACCAATATTTTCCCAAATGATTTCTCAACCATCTCTTTTGGAAAGTTTAAAGGATGATCAAATGGATGTTGTGAGAATTCCAATGAAATTGGACACAATCAAAAAAGGGAAATCCTCAAAAATCAATGTTAATGAAGAATGATATCACTGAGTATAGGTCAAATATCCTTGTATGTCAGAATGTGAATGTTGAGAGGCAAAAGACTAGGGGGATGATGCAACCATTACACATACCAGCATGAAAATGGGATAACATCATAATGGACTTTGTCACTGGACATTGAAAGAAATCCAAAGGAGACAATGTGGTAAGGTTTGTTTTTGATCATCTTTCAAAGGCTTCTCACTTCATTTCAATTGTAGGGGATTTCCAATTGGATCAACTAGCACAGATATACATCAGAGAAGTGGTAAGGCTTCATGAAGTACCACTATCGATTGTATCTGATTGAGATCCATGATTCACCTCTATGTTTGGGAAGAGTCTCCAACACACTGTGAATACATATCTGAACTTCAGTATGGTTTATCATCCTCAAACTAATGGAGAATATGAGTTTACTATCTAGTCACTTGAGGAAATGTTGATATCATGCTTAATGAAATTAAAAAGGAGGATGAGATCAACATCTTCCACTGGTTGAGTTCTCTTACAACAACATTTTCCACTCAAGCATCCAAATGGGTCCTTAAGAATTCCTTTATGGGAAGAGGTGCAGTACATCAGAACGTTGGGATGAAGTTGGGGAGAGAAAACTTATAGGTCTTGAAATGGTCAAATAAATGGTGGAGCAAGATAAAACCATCCAGTATCATATAAAAGCATCTCAGAGTCGACAAAAGAGCGATGCTGAAAACCATTGATGAGACCAAGGGATTGATTTTGTAGATATGGAATTCCTATGAATATTACTATTGAAGAGATTTATGAGAATTGGGAAGAAGGGAAAGATTATTCCAAGATTCATCGTCCCTTTTGAGATCTTTTATCGCATTAGAGCAGTGACCTATTGACTAGGACTCCCACCGAACTTGTCCCCAGTAAGTGATGCATTCCATGTATCACTCTTAAGTAAGTACATACCTAACCCATCTCATTCACTCAATCCAAAGGAGGTACGATTGGGGAATCACATCTGTTATTAAGAGAAACTAGTTACGATCATATATTGTTGAGAAAATGTTCTACAAAATAAGAAAATTTCCCTCCTCAATGTGTTGTGGAGAAACCACATGTTTGAAGAAGTAACAAGGGAACCAGAGGATGTGATGAGGTAAAGTTACCCTCTTCTTTTTTAGTGTGGGAAAATGAAATTTTGTGGGAGATATTTATTAAGGGTGGAATGTTGTAATGACCTAATATTTTGTGAATTCTATTACATTATTTTAATGTCCTATAGATATAGAAAACACATAGACTTTTTTTGGGTTCAAAAAACCATTACATATCATTATCGTTGATAATATAGTCATTGAATAGTTATCACATGTCTAGTATATTTATAAGAATTTAAGAAAACCTTTATGAACATACAAAGGAAGTGATTGCCTCGAAAAGTACAATCATTCCCACTGAAGACAATTTATATAATCTTTCGAGAGAGAAATAATTTTTGGGATTTTCCATTGAACAATCCCAAGATTAGATCGAACAACTTATGCATTATTGAAACCGTTAACTGGAGCAGTTCAATCTCATCAAGATCACTACCCAAAACATGTTATCCAAACGTCCCCAAGAAATCCATACCATCGCACATGTTACTCTTATAAAATTTCTTGTGTAATAAAGGAATATGTAACTATACCCTAGAATTATGATTATGTGCATTGTTTTTCAATATAATAAATAATACAGATTCATTTTATTATTGTTACATTGTAAATGGTTTTTGAATCAAAAATATTGTTTTTGATAATATTCAAATTCAATTAAGAAATATATTTTGATTAATCAAAATATGTTTGAATTAAATATTATTTTAATAAAATATTAATACTAAAATAATTTTTTTAAATTATCGTATAATTTTTAGGAATAAAATTGTCATTTTTATCAAGGATTGAATTTTTTTGTCAAACCCCATGAATTATCATTAAATTCCAGTTTTCATTTTAAAAGTCAAAACTCACATATTTAAGAAATTATTTAGTTAAAATTATTATTATTTTTGGAATTAGGATGTTGAAATTATCCAATTATTAATATTTCATAATTTTAAAAGAGAATTAATTTTCTAGGACAAAATTAAATACCATATAAATATAAAATTTGTTTTATGACATCATAATGACCTAAGAGTGTTGTAATAAACTACTATAAAAGTTATATGCAAATGATATATGTTTTAAAATTAATTTAATTTGATTTTATATTTTTTTTATTAATTTTATAACGCCCTAGTCGACCCTATTTGACTTATACAATATTATAACATTTTAAATTGATTTCCCTAAAAGTGTGACTAACCTTTAAATATTTAATACTTATATTTTAATTTGTTCAGCCCTTGGAATTATATAATATTTTATACCACTCCATTTTTCAGTATTGAATAGAAAAAAACCATGGTATGGTTTGTGGTTTTAATTAGTTTAATGTGTAGTGTTGAAAACCTAAATAATAAATAATTACTTCTCAATTCCAATATAATCCCACTCAACCGCCAATTACTCTTCACTGAAACCATTTTTAGATCTAACAAAAATCTCCACATACTCTCTAGAGTCATCTGAGGGTGCCCCAATCTCCCAAGAAGCCTATCGCAAGCCTCTCCCAGGCCTTTGGGGTCACACATCCAAGTAAGATATTTCTCTCTTCTCATTTCTATTCAAGCAACTCTTTTACATTAAACTTTATAAAATCCATATTTTTTATTTTGGATTATGATTTTAAACTAACCCCATACATTCCATTTGATTTATAGATGATTATATATTCCTCTCACTCTCACAAATCCCCCACTGTGATCTATTAAGCACACTCGTTCTTATGCTGAATTTCTATAAGGGCTTCTTTCCTTTCTCATTTGTATGAAAGAGTCATTATGCTACAATATTATTTTACGTTCAATTAAAATTTTTGGGGGTATTATTTTTCACCTACCCCATACTTCTATACTTATGTTTGAATGATGAGATACCACTTTCTCTCTCATTAATTCCTTCTTTGCACACCCATTACCAAGCCGAAATTAAATACGGGATTTCACTTTTCTTATTTTCATTCAATTATTTCACCCATATTGTGCATCTAAATTCAATATCATATGTGGGGATATTATTTTTAATGATCCCCTTAATTTACATTTCTTTTATAAATGATGATATACCCCTTTCTCTCTCATCAAACCAACTTATGAATTTCTATATGATGATGTTTTGGTGGCGAATTTGCACAGTTATTTTCCAAGGCAAAATCATCATGTAGTGAATACCATACCCATTTCTCTATCAAGTGTATTCAATTTTACACACATATACATATTGAATTTCAATTCCATGTATTTATTCCACATTCCTTAATCATGGAATAACTTATGTTGTTGAATGATTCCATGTTATATGATCCATGTGGCACACTTATACATGAAATGAAATGTTTATAAAAGGTTCCCCTGATATAACTTGAATGTATAGTGTGATTTATAGTATCATGATTCTCCATTTTGAAAGATGTTTTAAACATGCTTAATCATGTGAAATTAGGGTTGACTCATGCTAAATCATTATTAATGAGGGTTTACTCATGATAAATCATGTGCAATGAGGGTTTACTCAGGCTAATTCATGTACAATAAGGGTTTACTCTTGCTAATCCATGTACAATGAGATTTGGATCAAGCTAATATCAAGGTGTAGGTTGTTAAAATATTTCCATGTTATGATAATCATGCTATATCATTTATTTAGGGTCATGTTTCTCTTATGATCCCTTGATATGCCTA
The DNA here is from genome assembly GCA_963277665.1 of Viscum album. Taxonomy (NCBI): domain Eukaryota; kingdom Viridiplantae; phylum Streptophyta; class Magnoliopsida; order Santalales; family Viscaceae; genus Viscum; species Viscum album. The sequence goes on from OY728125.1 coordinate 1,427,438,362, forward strand.
CTTCATAACATGTATGGTATTCTTCATGTTATGCCTTATTTACTCCATTACTGGGATTTATAGATCACCCCCATTATTATGTATGTCTTCAATTATACCCATGAAATGATAATTATGACTAAATTTTGTGGTCTGTAAAATAATTTTTCAGTAATGATTTTTTATTTTTTGTCGTATGTTGTTATGTAATGTTCCTAATTATCTAAGACTGAAGACCACTCGATCCTCATATTTGTCTTAAGAGAATTTTTATGTAATAAATCATGTTTGAGTGTGTAATAAAGGTTAGGGTTTTTATATACATGATCAGTCTCTAAACTGATTCCTAGTGGATGGGGACCATAATGAGGTTTCTCAATACTGACACTATCTTCCCTTGCTAGTAGATTAGAGCCAGAATTTCCTACTGGTGAATGTACCTTCGAGTCAACAGATGATGAATCAAAAATATCATGAACACCAACCTAATTCTATCCTACCTATGTTTTCTAAAAAATATCAATGATTTCTACATTTCCATCAGTAACATTAAATTAATAAAAGTCCTCCAGAAGGTGATTCAAAGATGCATGGCCCAAAAGGGTGTGATGAGATATTTTTTGGACATTTCCCCACTTGACAGATACCTGACATCCTAAGAACTTATGGGGAAATTCCTGATTATATTCCCCTTGATACAGCGAAATAAAATCCCACCCTAGGATCAACTCCCATAGAAACCATTTACTGGATAATCTATTTCATTTTCTAAACCAATTGAAAAATAGGGAGCATAAACATTGTATCCATATAACTGATAAATAGACCCAAAGCATCCTACATATGTTCCACACTCGACTACACATCTAGGAAAACATATAGGAAAAAGAATAGAATTTACATGAACGTGATCCTAACCTCCATCACACTTGTGATAGCATATTGAAGGAATAAAATCACATGCCTCATTGATTACATTTTCATCGATGAACGGATCATGGAATAGAAGTCCCCATGAATTTATATCTATAAAGATTCTTCCATAATTTATCCACAAAGGTAAAGTATACATCACTCAAATGCAGCTCCATGTAACTGAATAACATCTAATTTAACCCATAACTCATCCCATGATAAGATCAATAAAAAAATCTTCTAAATCTCTAACTAGAACATTTTCTCTACATCCATGAAACTCCCTCAAACTTCGCAAATGATGGAAGTCAAAGGAATGAAAATACGTCTTCCAAACCTCATCCTCCTCAATCTGATTGACTCTATGAGGATAAACTAGATTAACCAGCTAAACCATAATACCTATTTATTTTTGAATATAATGATTAAGGGACATTCCTTATAATATATGTGAACATATTAATCTCAGTCAAATGTTATTACAGTACATGATTATTTAATTAATTATTTTAGTCAAATTAAATTTCCCCAATTACTCAATTAAATCATGATAAGAATAATAATGTTTCATGATAATATCCTATGCCTTTACCGAACAAATATATCCCCCTCACACGGTCGTTCAACTAGATCTGAGTCTATGTGGTAGATCACATGGGCCCAAAAATCTTGATTCAAGGCTACTATTCATGGCTTATGATACTCACCAAGGTTAACTAGAACCATTTCCATGACAATCTATGCCATTCATACTATCAATAACACCAAAACCCATCCTTTCTCCAAACCAAAACCATTGATACCACACTATCAAAACCCCACCTTCAATAGATTCCACTTTTAAGATGTCAATGAAGAAAGGGATATAATTATCCAAGCATCATACCTCCAGTTATCCTATAGTTGGTGAAAAAAGCTATGGGTATTATAAAATATCACAAATGTGAGGGATTAAATGATAATATGATAACAAGATCTAGAGATAGGTTAAACCACCACAAGAAAACTAGAGTGGATAATATTGATGTAAATGGAAAACCTTCCCATATTGCATGAAAAATATAATAATAGATTATAGAAAAAGTCTTCAAATGTACCTAAAGAAAAGTATATGGTAGTGACTCAATAGTAGCTCAAAATAAAAGCTAGAAATTTCCATATTGGTTCTCATATTCTCCGTTAAAAACTACAAAATATTTTATATTTGTTGGGAAGGCATATAAGTTTTTTTAGTAGGTTCATAACCAAGGTGTTTAGTGCACATTTGTAAACATCATGATAATAAACTAGTAAAAAACATTATAACCAAAACCATAAAAACAAGTCATCTAACCAATCTCAATGTTACAATAGATCACCTTACAAATCTCACATCAAATATTGTAATATTTTAATCAAATGAATAACCAAACAAGGTTCCTCACAACCACTTTCCCTATTATTATCCACTCTACTTCCCCAAAATCGAATATCATATGATCTCATCACTTCCATACATCACATAAAATACCAGTAATTAATAATATGGGTTGGGATGTATCCCTACCTACCATACAATCACAAGGTCCAAAATCTAGTTCTAACATTACGAATCACCATATCCCTTGTCTCTTAATGAAACCAAGTACATCAAAACACATCTTGCCGGAAGACACCTATTCCTTCGTACAACATTTAATAACATAAAAATTACAATATAGTATCACGAAGGAGATGGAAATCAACCTAAAATTATCTTCCAACCAGGAATGACCCCCACCACATATCATATCTCAACACATCCATCCAAAATAGACAATGTACATCACACCACAAATAACCCGGATCCAATTATTCCATCACTAATGGAGTAAAATCGGAAAAGTGGGTGTGGCCATCAATCTGTATCATTAGAATCAAAGATGACTTTGGATAATCAATAGAACCCAGAACCTATGTGAATTGGAAGAATTTTCAAACTCAAGTGGGGAATGCATAGCTGTAATGTACAATAACTGATGTAGAGATAGAATAGAATACCAAACCTGTGGGTTCCCAATAGTGGAACTAAGGTCTAGTGCAACCATCATTGAATCACATATCAACCATCACAACCACTAACACGACTATATGCAACACACAACTCAACATCCCCACAAGACACACAATCCACTTCTGTTTACTAAGAGACATCCTTCAAAGGTTAACAAATCATTCATTTTATGTCTAATTAATTTATTCTATTTACCACACATTTACTTCCATCCCATATCATTTATTTACCATAATATTTGGTATAATTTTGTCATCACAATTTTATTCTGTGGCTATCTGGGAAAAAAACACAACCATACCACAATAGAATAGGTTGGACTCATATAAACTATTGTGGTCACACAAAACCAACCAAAACCTCTCTCCATAAATATTCCACTTCTCATTCACCAAACACATCTCACGACCTAACCACTATAAATCACGACCACACATCATTCCCACTGTGCACCACATCCATTGTTCACCACATTACTCAATTGAAAACATCACATACATGCCAACCAACCACATCACATCACATCCCTACATACAAAAATGACAATTATATCATCACCACCACCCCATGACAGCCTGCGACACATTGAGAATCACCAAAAATTGTAACTAGGAAAAATAGAAACACAATATGACATCCACATTTATTTTATGTCTTTCATCACATTAGTTCATTAATTAGTATGTGTATTATCAATCTAATAAACTTCCATGTTTAAAAATTTTATTATCAATATAAATATTATTTATCCTTTTATTTAGGGTGTTATGTAATAATAACACAGCAACAGAAATCACATCATCATGCATGTTAGTAAACAATCCTCTCGAAAACAATTATTTTTAATAAGGAAACAAGATGTTATAAACCCATAATTAATATATAACAAGGAAAAATACATCTAATTACTCCTAATACCTACCCATTTAAGTTATATCAATTAATTATCTTTATTACAATGACCCATTCCATCCAAAAAAATGAAATAATACCTTAAATTCCCATGAATAGGGTAATGTCTGGTCCTGACTAGTAACATTCCAGGTATTTAGAGAATAATACATTATTAAATCTATTAACTTTTTTAATTTAATAATAATTCTATTTTAAAGGGAAAAAATTTATGATAACATACCCAAAATGCAGAATCAGGTTTCTCCGAAGTCTTATGTTGCACACAACATTAAGTTATACTGAAAAATAATAAAATAATATTATTATTATTTTAAATGGCATTTAATGCCTAGTACTTGTATTATAGGTAATGCAATTAATTAACTATATTATGAGTTTGCATATTTTAAATGTTTTTACATTTATCCAATTAATTTTATAGGTTTAAAATGTCAATGAATCAAATTATAAGCAAACAATCTCTAATATTTTTAAATGGTCCTTTTACATCCTTTGGATGGAGAACACTTTTTTTCAAATATTTTTTGTCACTATTATATTTTATATTTGATAAAATAAATTTTTTATTTAAAATAGGGACATCAAAATTTATTTTGTGGAATGTTTGGTATTTTTTTGAAAAAGGTCCATATTTTGAGGAATAGTAAAAAATAACACATTTTAACTCAAAACTATATTTTCATCGAATTTATTTATATAGTTATATATTCCATTTAAATTGGTTTTAAATATTAATTGCAATAAATTTTATCATTTAATCCAATTATTGTTTTTGGATGTAATTTGACCTTTAAATTGGACTTAAACACGTGTCAATTTTTTGAAAGGTTTTACCTCTTAAAAATATGTTTTATGATTTGACAACAAGAATTAATTTTAATTTAATTTTGACAATTTATCTGTTTTGAATTTGGAAAATTGGACTCAATTTTGGAATTAGAACTTCGAATTAATGTGAATAGGTACCTTTTATTTTTTAACCATATGAATAGTAACTTCAATAATTTTTTAAATTTACCATGGTTAATGGGTAAATCATGTAAATAAAGGTTCAAGAAATAATATTATAATAACATAAAACTACCCTAACACATGTCATAAAACTTTTGTTTGTGATATTTATGACCCTTAAAATCCTTTTTGACTTTAGAACACCATATAGCCAGTTGGGTGGGATATTGACCTTTTATAATATTTAATTTAATGAAAATATAAATTTAACACAAACATGTATCTATTAACTAAAACGTTTTTAATTTTGATTATATAAATTATATATTTGATTATAAATATTAATTAAAATTATAAAATGATTTCCTACATCATTGTATTTTATTTATAATTTTTGGACATTAAATTAATAAATATATTTATCTCACAATGATGATCTAGTGATTACCTTATTAAGGAAATATTCAAATAAATTATCTTTTACATATTAATATAAATATAATTTTAACATGTTGATGCCATACACAATTTTTTGGGATTACATTGACTTGGGAGGTTTGATTTAATGCCTTTTAATTGAACAAATAATGTGGATATGACATTAAAAAATCTATTTCTAAATAGTGTAATAATTGATATAAATGAGTTCTTAAAAAAAATTATTTCATTAAATTATATATTAGTCCAATAAAATAAGATCTGTCCAAAGGACTTATATAATGTTACAAATAACATTAATCATCCACTTTTGGTTTTCGTGGCATTTTATAGTAACTATAGTTACAATATATTATGAAAATCCCTAATGACATGGTAAGACATATTGTTTTCAACTAAGGGATAATGCTAAAAGATAAGGTTAATAGTGTGACCTAAACTTGTATAAAACCTATTGGACGATAGTATTTAGACCCATAATCATCTTATCCTAAAACTTTATCACTTTTTAACTATTATTATTCAAAAATATGTTTGTAATAAAATAATATTTGAAGACTTTCCTAAAGTGCCTCTCCTCCCTCTTATAAAAGGCCACCACAACTACCCACATAAAAACAACTCTAAATCCCCATTTATCATCCCACTTATTCTCCAATAATCTCCCAACATCCCTCCCTTCTTTTAAAAATCCTTATATTTGGAAGGAGGAAGATCAAAAATTCCTTTTGGGAAAAATCAAAAGTAGTTACCCTATTTTGAGGTAACGTCTTCTCTCGAGATCCTTTCATTTATATTTCTCATCCAACCCACAAAACTAAATATATTTAAATATTTTATAACAAGATAGTATACTCAATATAATTGGGTTTTTATATGATATGGTTTTGACATACACTTACACACACCTCCATCTAATGGATATATAACTTATTGTTTCTCTGTACAGTGAACTGCAACATCATGATATAATGATTGTTCTATTTTCTACTACCACCTCTCATGGTTTCCATTATAATGGAAATATATTAAATATTATATTTATTAATGATTATATTTTATTTATAATTTTGTAATTTTTATTTAGAACATAAATGGATCATATAAAGGATGGTGTTAATAAACTTATATAACATATATAATATATATAGTATATAGGAATTATAATATACCATGTATATTTTATTGTTTATTCATTTTATATGACAAAAAAATGAAAGTATCATTCTTGCATACATACGACCTATTGTCTACATTAATTGTGCATTTCATTTATTATCTAAAAATGTTACAAACTATTCTAAATAATTATATACCTAAAATACAAGATATTTAATTTAGGAATAATTTTTTTTGATAATAGAGTTATGACCACGTGGATAATTTTCATCAATAGAAGTTCATTTTTGACGCAAATAACAAACATTAACAAAATATCCGATATGAATTTAAATAATTAAAAAAATTATATAAAATGGTAATATATGTTATAAAATTAATATAAAACATTATAATGGTTCCAAATAAATTAGAAAATATCATAGCTCTGTCATTTCAGAAATTAAATAATGAATGCGACAACTCATTCTCAAGGTAAGGGATTTCGTCTCAATCTCTTTAATAGAGGCATTTCATGAAAATATGCACCATTATTCTTTTATAAGGCATACATACAAACACTATGAAATTTCATATCAATATTTTACCAGTACTAATGTTATTTATTGAATTATAAAAATTAATATTTAAATTATGAAAGTGGTATGGGAACATTGAACTTTTAAAGATTTAATTATCAAATCCCTTTCTTCTTGATATTAAATTACATATTTATTTATATGGCTATAAAAGAAATATACTAGAAAATTTATGTCGATCTAGAATTTCATTCAATGTTTTAAAAAGGCATCATTTTATACTAATAGTTTTACATTCCTTACAAAATGACAAAAGAAATGTTTTTAATATAAATGGTGACAAAGACTTCTCTGTCGATGTAACCATTATTTAATAATTTGATTCATTTAATAGCCTTAACATCTTTTAAAAAGAAAATAAATCAATTTTTCCTTTATTAGGGTATATTGGCATTGGAATTTGTTCTTAAATGAGAATTGTATTCTTATATAGAAATGTATTTCATATGGGATTATAATAATCATTAAAAAATGGGTTTTGTGGTGAACGTGTTCTATTCATTAAATGGTAAATGAGAACTATATGAAATAGGTGATCCTAATAGAGATTATATAAATGGATTGGCCACATTATTTCTCACAGTGAGCCAAACATAGCTTATAAAAATGTTGGACCTCCGTTATTAATCACGGGTGAGCCCAATATAGCATATACTAAGGGGGATCCACATTATAGATCTCCAATTTTGATGTCACCCATATGGTTATTCCAATTGGAAGATGTTGGAAAGGGTTTTATATATATTATTCTCTATGTCAACGAATGTAGTTTTAATATATTTATATTTATATTAGTGTTTATCATTGAGCAAAATGAATGAGTGTTATCCATGTGAAAATGTTTTGTTTCATCCACTCAAAGAACATTGAATGGATTATTAGTTTTTAACTAGAATAATGGTTTTACATTTTTTTTTGTCCATTTATAATATTTTTGTTCTAACACCATGTTTTTATATGTTTTTATAGGATATAATGGAAAATAAAGTCAAGGATTGAAATAAGGAAATGTTTTGATGATTACATGTGAAAAGAAACCATGTTTCTTTTAAATGTTTTTTTTTTGTTTTGGAAGAAATGGATATTGTTGGAAGTGTCCAATTTTTATTTCTATATTTTTTATATAATAGTTATGGCCAAATTCACAAAAATTTTAATCCCTAAAATATCCTCAATGTCAATTTTTTACATAACTAAATATTATGTAATCATTATGGTTGGGGCCTTAAAGCTGGTATCATAGGTCAGCTTATATAACATTATAGGTGAGGATGATGTTATTTTTTTTCCTTTAGAGAATATTACCTTATGGTTAAGTTGAAATGATGTAACATTTTATTATTATCTTTTTTATTCATCTAATATATGTTTTTAAATGGTTTTCCTCATAGGAAATATGAAATATATAATGGGAAGTAATCTAGAGGAAAAGAACAGTAAAAATCAACAACATCGGGTGGTGAGAATTGGAACTGAAAATTTTGTTGTAGTGACGGAATAGTTGAATCTGACTATAAATGGTAATTTTAACCATGTATAAGATCATCCCAATCAACCATAAGAGAATATGTATGTAGTGGATCATTTTTTATGCGGAAACATCCTCTGTCCTTTAATGGATTATCTATCATAGAGGTAACCTATGAATGGATCGATACCCTAGAAAATATATTTGAATCATGGGATATTTGGAATGTTAAATGTTAAATCATTCCATCTAACATTTTTTAGGTTAATATAATCAATAATGGTTATTATTTAAGAATAATAGAGGAAGAAATGATCTTTATGCCAATGAATGGTAGGAATTTAAGGATATTTTCCATTAGAAATTATTACCCAAGGTTGTTTGGAATATGATAGAGAAATAATTCTTGTAATTAAAGAAAACTAATGGTGATTCAGTTGCCACATATAAAGAGTACTTCACAAGATTGGCCAGGTGTGTTTTGGACTTCTGTTCAAGGCATTGTTAATAAAATTAATATATTTTACTTAGGATTAAAACCTAGGATACGAATCGATTAGGCCTCTCAATAATTTAGATGTTATGAAAAAGTTGTTTGTTGGGATGAGAATATTGAAATATAGTTTTACAACACATATGTTCCATGAGATGATAAGAGTAAGAAACAATCATGCTGTCATGAAATTAGGAAGAACCCAACTAGGAAATATGAAGGTAAGCGCAAGACCTCTTCCAATTGTAGAAAAATACATTGTGTGTAATATATGTCATGATCTAGATAGCATTACCAGTGTTATAAGTTTGCTCTATTGTTTTGTGACTAAAGAGAATAGGTTCCTAAATAGTATAATAATGAGATAACAGATTTATAGTCTACAATAAGATTCTTTATCTATAATGAGTTAGGACATTATGAAAATAAGTTTCCGATGTTAATTTCATAGGAAGCAAATTATTATGATTAAAAACAAAATGGTTTGGGAAAATATTTTTTTGCTACTATAGTTGTTGTTGATACATCTAGTGATTTTATGGAAGATCTTGATAGCCTGGTATTTTTCAAAGGATAGCAATAATTTCATGGTTTTAGACACACATTCTGAGGTTTTATGTGATATAATAATACCTTTAGGGAGATGTTCTGTGGGGTTATGTTTATATACAAATTTTTTGTGTGGAATTATGCCTTTCTTTTTGGACCTCAGTTTTAAGATATTATTATCCTTTATGGTTTATGTTATCTTATATAGATAAGGTTATTCTTAGGCATGCACATAATATTCTGATAATATTTTATGGATGAAATTGTCCATTGAAAATATAAATACATCAAGAAATTATGTATCTTATATAATTATTCTAGGATGTATATTAATTACTTAACTTTATCAAAAGGATCTTAAAATAAAAAATTATTTATTTACATTTCCAAATGGTATTTTAACCCATCACATAATCATTATTTTCTGATGGATAACCTTCTAATGACTATGTTCTCTATCACACTATATTAGTCTTTGAGAGTTAGTTTTATCATCCATGTCCATGTTTTCTTATAGGGGACCATAGAATATGATATCTCAGGTGACCATTGTACTTATCTTTCATTTTTTTAGAGTGATAGTTTTATTAACTCTTTTTTTTGATATGGGATTTTCAATGAAGTTTCTGATCCAAATATTAAATTTGCAAGGACATCATTTCTTAAAGGGGGGAATGACGTCACTTCACAGGTATTTATAGAATAATACATTTTTGTATATATTTATATTTTTGAATTTAATATTAAATTTTGTTTAAAGGGGAAATTATAAATGATAATGTATGTGATGGACAACAATGGGTTTCTCCAAAATCATACATTTCAAACAACAATGAGTTTTTCCAATCAATTATACAATAATAGTATTATTATTTTTAATGGTAGTAAACACCTACGTGTTTTATTGTATAGAATGGAAAAAATTAACGATATTATGATTTTGCATATTTTTTAAACATATTTAAATTTATCCAATGAATTTTAGATGCTGAAAATGTGAATGAATCCAATTTTAAGCATAAAATACTATAATATTTTTTAAAGGTTGTTTTACCAACTTTTGATGGAGATAACATTTTAAATATATATTTTTTCTCTCTTATATGTAGAATTTGATAAAATAAAACTTTTATTTTCAATTGGGACATCAAAATTGACTATTGTTGAAATTTTGGCATTTTTCTGATAAAATCAATATTTTTATGAATTTTGCAAAATACAGTATTTTAATTCAAAACTGTCATTTCACATAATTTCATAATATATTTACATTGTATGTATTTTTAAGATTAAGTGGATAAGTTTTTTAAAATTTAATAAAATTATGTTCCATGGAAGTAATTTCACATTTAAATTGAACAATAACACATGTCAATCTTTTCGTTGTTTTTTCTTCTTTGAAAACTGTTTCTTGGTTTTGAAAATAAGATTTAATATTAAATTAATTTCAAATAATTCTATGTTTTTAATTTGGAAATGATTATTCCATATTTTTAATTATAACATCCAAATTATTTAAATAGGTACCTTTTATTTTAGGACATTATGAATAATAACTTCAGTAATTATTTTCAATTACCTTGGTTGAATGGTTTGTCCTATAAACAATGGTTAAATAATATTATAATAATATAAAATTTAACATCCCAAGTAAGTAATGAATTATGTATTTTCATATCTATGTCTATTTATGAATTAGATAGTTTTTTAAAGAGTTAAAATGAGAATAAATCCAATATTAATCATAGAATACTCTAATATTTTTAAAAGATTGTTTTACCACCATTTGATGGAGAACCATTTTTAAATATATATTTTTACAAATTGTAAGATCTATTTGTCAAAATAAACTTATTCATTATAATGGGGACATTAAATTTTACTTTGGATAAATTTTTGGTATTTTTATGACAATGTTCATTTTTTATGAATAGTGAAAAATAATTCATTTTACTTAAAAACTCCTTTTTCATGTAATTTAATTATATAGATAGATTGTCTTTTAAATTTGTATTAAAGTTATATTAGAATATATTTTTACATTTTAATCCAATGGTGGTCATTATAATTGATTTCACTTTGGAATTGGGCATAAACAAGTGTCAAACGTTTCATAGATATTGTTTCAAAAAAACCCGCTATTTGTATTGACAATGGGAATCATTTTTTTATATTAATTATTTCAATTTTTGTGTTTGGAATTTTTTTAAATGGATTCCATATTTTGAATAATAAGGTCCAAATAATGTAATTAAGACTCTTTTTTGGACATTATGAATAGTAATGACGGTAATTGTCTTTAATTATCGTGATTAATTATTAATCGGGTAGTTAAGGGTAATAAAATAACCTCATAATAATAACAAATGACCCCAAAAAGTGTCGTAATGCTACTTGTTGTTTCATTTCTGACCATGGGATTCCTTGTTCCAAACTTTGGGACCCCATGGAATCATGTTTGGGTGATAGTGAGACTTTTTCTTTTTATTTTTAAAAAATGGAGAATATCACAAAAGTATGCAACACCTAAGTAAAACAATTTTAATTTTATCTAAATAAACGATCTCTTGGACAATAAATATTAATAGGAATGATAAACTGATTTCTTACATCATATTATTTTTTTATAATTTTTAGACCTTAAATAAATTAAATGTTTTATGACACCATGATGATGCAAAGATTACCTCATTAATGAACGATTTAAATAAAATGAAAAGATAATGTAATATCTAAGACATACACTTGTCAAAAACCTATTGGATGGGTATATTTTGAACCCTTATCAATTTATCCTAGAAATATATCAATGTGTGACCCTTAAAATCCGAAACTCATTTTAATATAAAGTAACATTTCTTGACTTTCCAAGAGTACCCCTACTCCCTCTTATAAAAGGCCCCCACCTCTACCTTCTTACCCACACCTCTCAAGCCATTTTCTCGGCCACGATCTACTCATTTTATCTCTCCACATTCCTATCTTCATCCTAGAATCCTTAACATAGGTATAAAGCTCTTCAATAAACCCTTTTGGTTCATACCAAGAGGAGTTACTTGATTTAAAGGTAATGTCTTCACTTGTGTTCTTTTCTTTTATTTTGCTTCTCCAACCCACTAAACTCCTTTTATTCCTTTATTTTGTTACACAACTATTATATTCGATATACTATGATGTTTTTATGAGAATTATTTGAGATAAAAATACACAGACCTCCGTCTAATGGTTAAAGAACATAGTGTTTCTGTGGATGGCGAATTTCTGCCTCATGAAATGACGATTGTTCAATCTTCTTTTAACACCTTTCATGGTTGCCATTAAGATGTCAGTATATTTATATATGATATATATTATGTCTATTTTATCCTTATGCTTCTGTATTTTTAAGTTATGGAATTCCTTTATGGTTTCCATTATGGGTAAACGTGATATCTTCATTTCAGGAAATACAGACTACCATCCCCTCAAAGTGATTTGATTCGTTAATGCCATATGTGGGATGCTAAAGGATGGAGTTTATGATGTTATATATGATATTATAATGGAATTATAATATACCTTTATATCATTATGATTTCATTCCATTAAATATGAAATATAAATGAAGGTAGCGTACATGCGTACGTACGGCTTACCATCTCCATGAACGGTGCATTTCATTTATTAACTCTAAATGTTATGTAATATTATAGATGCATGTATATACTATGATATATATGATATCTACATGATGAATATAATTCTAGATATAATGGATATTTTACCACATGAACAACTTGTAATTATAAAGAGTTTATTTTTGAGTCAAGTACCAATGATCGACAAAACAACCATCATTAACATAAATAATTACATAGTATCCATAACATGGTAATAAGTGATATAAAAGGATTAATTAACTTGAAAAATGTTCTTAACAATGTAGAAATTAACTCAAGTTTATTATTTAAGAAATTAAAGAACAATCGATTCAAGTCGGATAAGAGGTATGGGACTTCGCTAAAATCTTCTTTCATTGAGGCATACCATGTTTTATACACAAATTTCTTTTATACAGTGTATAAACACATTTGACTTTTACTTTTATTCAAAAGGAATCCTTTTTATAGGAATCATTTTAACAAATGGAAAAAGGGAATTTTTTTGTCATATGTATGCGGTGACAACGACTTCTCCGCTAATGTGACCATTATTTGAGTTTTGGCTTCCTCTACAATCCATAAGTTTTTTAATAAAAAACAAATACAATATTTTATTTTTATTTTATTTTGGTATTGAAAATTTTTTTGAATTTTTTTTATTATATCAATGTGTTTTTTATATCTTGTGATTGAAATATGGAAATGTCTTGTTTCCTTTATGCATGTTTTATGTGATACGGTTATGTAATGGTTCATGGGCATTGTTTATGAAGACAGGTGGTTCTGTGATAAACTAAAGGCGGGTGAGCCCGTGATATCTCTCCAATGCATTGGGTAACGCAAAGGAGTTAAATACTAAGGTTTCTCTGAAAATATTTTGGGAATATACGGTGATGGGTACTTCAAACGTAAGCATGAGGGTTACTCCCTACATAAGAATGTTATGAATTCCTCAAGTTACCTTTATGTATTATGATTCCTATGATTTATTCATGATTTTATGAGGTATGTTAAAGTGATTATGTTTTTTGAGTAATGTATTATTTCACTAATTCTTATATATACATGGACTAATGTTTTCATTTCGTACTTTTATATCCTTTACTGATCTTTTTATACTCATCCCATGTTTTTGAAATGTTTTTCATAGGTCAAGGGAAAGTTACATGATTTGATTATAGTATCAAGGACGTGTCATTAAAGAATCCAAGTTTTGTTTTAAATATGTTTCCTTTGAATGGAAAAGTGAATATTATTTTCATGTAACCACCTTGTTTAAATATGCAATGTAATGCATGATTTATGATCTAATTTTCTAAAACTCTAAACCTGGAAAGATCTTCAATGTGTAATCTTGTAATAACTCAATATTAAGTATTGTTAAAGGCTGGGGCCTTATAGTTGGTATCAGAGGTCGGTTTAGATAACTTTAGGAGTTAGAATTCTATTAAATTATTATCCAAAAAAATTTTATTGTCAAATTGAAATGATAGCATTTTATGATTTCCATGTTTCTCCTTCTAAGACAAGTTTGTTCAGAATGGTTTTCCACAGAGGAAATAGGGAAGCAGTGCTAGGATTTCATACATAAGGAAATGACCTTCCGAATCAGCATCCTTAGATGGTCAGAATTCGAACTGAACTGTTTGTTGTAGTAATGGAACAGTTGGCTCAAGCGATAAATGGTGGTGGTATCCATGCACGAGATCAGCCTGATCAACCGCAGAGGAACATTTCAGTGGTGGAATATTTCATGAGGCAACATCCCCCATCATTTAGAGGATCATCTGACCATGTTCTAGTTGAAGGGTGGATTAAAGCACTGGAGAAGATTTTCGGTGTCATGGGGTGTTCATACAATCAAAAGGTTAGTCTTGAAATTTACTGTTTGGAGGGTGAATCTAATCAGTGGTGGTTGATGGTTAAAAATATCAGGGATGCTGATGAGATTTATGCTCTAGACTGGGATGAATTCAAAGGTATGTTTCTTGAGAAGTATTTTCCTAAGGCTGTTTCACTTAGAATGGAAAAAAATTCTTGGAATTGAGGCAGGAGGACGACTCATTGGATACTTATGAAGAGAGGTTCACTCGATTGGCAAGGTATGCTCCAAATTTTATCCTAGACCTTGATAGTAAAATCAATCATTTTTACTGAGTATTAAATCCAAAATATCGAAGGGCATTATATTCTTGTGAGTTCAAGAGTTATGAAAATATTGTTCAATGTGATGAGAAGGTGGAAATGGAGTTTGTAGATGATCAAGTGTTCTATAACAACCAACAGAATAGGAGACTAAGGTGGTAGGAGAAAAGGAAGAATTCTTCAAAAAGATCTGATGGGAAGAAAACTATGTTTCCAGTTTGTGATAAATGTCGTAAAAGGAATACTGGGGAATGTCTTATAAATTCTGGAAAGTGCTACCAATGTGGTAAGATGGGACATAAGGCTCCTGATTGCACATAAAAAGATCAGGGTGATTGAAAAAAAAATTGATTTATAGTTACTGAAATGTTTCAAGTGTAATGATATGGGTAATTATGAAAATTTGTGTTCAACAAAGATCTCAAATGATGGGAAGCATTCAGACTACAAGCAAAAAAGGAGTGGTGAAATCCATTGCGACTACTTCAACAGATGTTGGGCTAGTAAATGAAGTGGTATCAAGTACATTGTTTATTTTCTCAGATTTTTCTAATGTGTTGTTTGATTCTGGGTCTACACATTCTTTCATCTCTGAAAACTTTTGTAGTAAATTGGGAATTCCATCTCAAGAAATGACTCCTAAACTTGTGGTAAAAAAACCTAGCCGAAATGTTTAGGCAAAAAAATATTATAAGAATCATCTTATCCTTATCCGTGGAAAGAACCTACTTGCAAACCTTATTGTTTTACCTCTATTAGAGTATGATGTTATCCTGGGTATAGATTGGCTCTCTGTTTACCTTGATAAGATTGATTGTATAGCTAAAAAGTTTCTTTTTAGAAAGAATTTCAGTTTGTGTACAAGAATGAACCCTTACTGTTGATAGCATATCAAGAGGCTAAGAAACTTGTAAAATATGGATATGAATGTTACCTTGCACATATTGTTGAAAACAAAGGAACCATTTAGATTAATGATGTGCCAGTGGTAAATGAGTATCCTGTTGTTTTTCCTGATGAGTTGCCAAGAATAATACCATATCGGGAAGTTGAATTTACTATTGATGTAGTTCCTGATTCTAGTCCAATTTCAATACCCCTTTATCGAAAGGCTCAAGTTGAAATTTTAGAGTGGAAGGATCAATTGCAATATTTATTAGAGAATGGTTTCATTCGACCTATCACATAACCATGGGGTGCTCCTATCTTATTTGATAAAAATAAATATGGTTCAACGAGACTTTTCATTCATTATAGAGCCTTCAATAACATCACTGTTAAGAACAAATATCCATTGCCTCATATCGATGATTAGTTTGATCAACTCCAGGGCGCTCAGTATTTTTCAAAGTTTCACCTGAGATCGGGGTACCATCAGTTGAAGGTAAAGGAAGCAGACGTTTTGAAGACCGTGTTTCATACAAGATATGACCATTATGAATTTGTAGTAATTCCTTTTGGGCTAACCAATGCACCTGCAATATTCATGGACCTTATGAATAGAATTTTCCCTGAGTTCATGGATAAGTTTTTTGTTGTTTTCATTGACGATATTTTGGTGTTTTGTAAAAGTAAATAGGATTATGAAAGTCATTTAAGGGTTATTTTGAAAACCTTAAAAGAAAAGAAATTATACGGTAAATTCAGCAAGTGTGAGTTTTGGTTGCAACAAATTTCATTCCTTGGTCACATTATTTATAAAGATGGAATAATTGTTGATCTTGTAAAAACAAAGGTTGTTAAAGAATAGACAAGACCCACAAATGTAATTGAGATTCGTAGTTTTCTTTTTTTGGAAGGCTATTACCGACGGTTTGTTATAATTTTTTCAAGGATATCTAGTCCAATGACTATGCTAACTCATAATGGTGTTAAGTTTATCTAGAAAAAATAATGTGATGATTGTTTTTAGGAATTGAAAAGAAGATAGGTGAATGCTCCAATTTTGGCACTACCTTCCATGAATGCTTAGTTTATTATCTAAAGTGATACTTCATTGAAAGGACTGGGTTGCGTCCTAATGCTGAATGATTAGGTAATTTCTTATGCTTCACGTCAGTTGAAAAATCATGAGCTAAATTACGCTACACATGATTTGGAATTAGCTACTGTTGTTTTCGATTTAAAAATATGGATGCATCATTTGTATGGTGTAAAGTGTGAAATATATACTGATCACAAAAGTTTAATGTATATATTCACTCAGAATGAATTGAACATGAGACAGAGGAGATGACTAGAATTAATCAATGAGTTTGATTGTACAATTCATTACCATCTGGGAAATGCAAATAATGTGGTTGATGATTTGAGTCGAAATAGAAATGCTTCATTAACCATGTTGCATTTGGAACATGATCCTTTGGTTAAGGATTTAATGAACTTTGGAAGAGAATTTTTTGGTGCAGGATGTTCTTCTGTTTTGTTTCAGGTATCATTGAAATCTTCTCTATCAGACAGAATTAAGTAAGCGCAGAAGCAAGATAGTGAGTTTCAGGAAAAGGTAGAGCTGGTTCAAATGGGTAAGTTGCCTGAATTCAACATTGATAATGATTGTGTTTTCAGATTTGGGAAGATATTGTGTGCACCTTGTGATTCATAGTTGAAGAGAGAATTGTAATGTGAATCTCATAGTTCCCCGTTTTTAGTTCATCCAGGTAGTACTAAGATGTATAGATGTCTTCAAAAGTACTACTGGTGGGATGGAATGAAAATAAATATTTCTGATTTTACTGTGTAGTGTTTGACTTTTCAATAGGTTAAAGCAGAGTGGAAGTTACCGAAAGGGATTCTTCAACCTTTACCTGTACCAGAGTGTAAATGGGAGAATATATCCATGGACTTCGTTGTGGGATTGCTGAAGACACCTTGAGGTAATAATGCAATCTGGGTTATTGTTGATCGGTTGACTAAATCTGCCCATTTCCTTGATATACGAGATACTTTTTCCCTAGATAAACTTTGTCATTTTTATCTTAAAGAGATAGTCTGGTTACATGGAGTTCCCCTATCCATTGTATCTGATCGTGATCCCATGATTACTTCTAAATTTTGAAAAGTCCTTCAGAAGTCGTTAGGTACTGAATTAAATTTTAGTACAACATTTCATCCTCAATCAGATGGGAAGTTAGAATGAACAATTCAGTCTTTGGAGGATATTATACATTCTTGATCAATGGATTATCAGGGAATATGGGACCAACATCTTTCCTTGGTTGAGTTTTCTTATAATAACAGTTTTCATTCTATTATACAGATGGCGCCATTTGAGGCATTATATGGGAAGAGGTGTCGAACTCCAGAATTTTGGGATGAAGTGGGTGAAAGGAAGTTGATGGGACTAGAACTGGTAGAGTTATTGGAAGAAAAAGTTCTACTGATACAAAAACACATGAGAACAGCTCAGAGCTGGTAGAAAAGCTATGCGGACAACAGGAGGAAGGATCTCTCTTTTAAGGTAGGTGATCATGTCTTCCTCAAAGTTTCACTATGGAAACGTGTGATGCAATTTTGTAAAAAAGAAAAGCTGAGTCCAAGGTTCATTGGACCATATGAAAATATGGAGAGAGTTGGATCATTTGCATACCAAGTGGCTTTGCCTCCAAATTTATCTCAGGTATATAATTTTTTTCATGTTTCAATGATAAGGAAGTACATGCTAGATCCATCTCATTTTTTGAGTCCAGAGGTAGTTCAGTTGGAAGAGAACCTATCATATGAGGAACAACCTATCTTGATTCTTGACCACAGGGAGCTAGTGTTACCGAATAAGGCGATTTATCAAGTAAAGTTTTTGTGAAAATACCACATTATTTAAGAGGCAACATGGGAATCTAAAAATGCAATGAGGGATAAATACCCCCACTTATTCAATAAGTAAATAAATTGAGGGGATGCAATTTTCAAACAGGGGGAAGGATATAACATCCCATGTAAGTAAATAATTACAGATTTTCATATATATGTCTATTTATGAATTAGATATTGTTTTAATGACTAAAAATGAGAATAAATACAATCATAAGCATATAATACTCTAATATTTTTAAAAGATTGTTTTACCGCCTTTTGATGGAGAACCATTTTTAAATCTATCTTTTGAAAATTTTATAAGCTCTATTTTTTCTAAATAAACTTATTCATTATAATTGGGACATTGAAATTTACTTTGGATAAATATTTGGTATTTTTCTGACAATTTTCAATTTTTTATGAATAGTGTAAAATACTGCATTTTACTTCAAAAATTCTTTTTAATTTAATTTAATTATATAGATATATGGTCCTTTTAATTAGTTTTAAATTTTAATTAGAATATATTTTTACAATTTAATCCAATGGTGGTCATTATAATTGATTTCACTTTGGAATTGGGCATAAACAAGTGCCAAACTTTTCATAGATATTGTTTCAAAAAAACCCGCTATTTGTTTTGACAACAGGAATCATTTTTTTAAATTAATTATTGAAATTTCTGTGTTTGGAATTTGATAAAATTGATTCCATATTTGGAATCATAAGTTCCAAATTATGTAATTAAGACTCTTGTTTTTGGACATTATGAATATTAACGACGGTAATTATCTTTAATTATTGTGATTAATTAGTAATCGGGTAGTTAAGGATAATAAAATAATATAATAATAATTACAAATGACCCCAAAATGTGTCCTAATTATACTGGTTGTGTCATGGATGACCATGGGATGCCTTGTTCCAAACTTTGGGACCCCATTGAACCACTTTTGGGTGATAGTGACACTTTATCTTTTTATTTTTTAAAGAAAGAAGAATATCACAAAAGTATGTAACAACTAAGTAAAACAATTCTAATATTGTCTAAATAAATGATCTTTTGGACTATAAATAGTAATTTGTAGTCTATAAATATTTCCTAAATCATTGTATTTTATTTATAATTTTCAGACATTAAATAAATTAAATCTTTTATGACACCATGAGGATGCCGCGATTACCTCATTAATCAACCACTTAAATAAAATGAAAATATAATGTAATATCTAAGACGTAAACTTGTCCAAAACCTATTGGATGAGAATATTTTGAACCCTTATCAACTTATCCTCTAAATATGTCAATGTGGGACCTTTAAAATTGGAAAATCATTTTAACATAAAGTAACATTTCTTTACTTTCCATGAGTGCCTCTCCTTCCTCTTATAAAAGGCCCCCACATATACCACCTTACCCACACCTATCAAGACATTGGCTCGGCCAATATCTTCTCATTTTACCTCTCCACATCCCTCTCTTCATCCTATAAGCCTTACCTTAGGCAGAAATCTCTTCAAGAAACCCTTTTGGTTCATACCAAGAGGAGTTACCCGATTTAAAGGTAATGTCTTCACTTGTGTTCTTTTGTTTTATTTTTCTTCTCCAACCCCCTAAACTCTTTTTATTACATTCATTTGTAAAAATACCAGTATCTTCAATATATTAGGATGTTTTTATGTGAAGTATTTTATCTACACTTACACACACCACCTTCTAATGGTTAAAGAACATACTCTTTCTGTGGATGGAGAAATTATGCCTCACGAAATGATGATTGTTCAATATTCTTTTAACAAAATTTATGGTGACCATTAATATGTCACTATATTTATATATGATATATATAATGTTTATTTTTTCCTTATGATTCTTTATTATTCATTTATGGAATTCCTTTATGGTTTCCATTATGGGTAAACGCGATATCTTCATTTTAGGAAGTACGGACTACAGCCCCCTCAAAGTGATTTGATTCGTTAATGTCATATGTGGGATGTATAAAGGATGTATTTTATTATTTTATATATGATATTATACTGGAATTATAATACACCTTTATATCATTAATATTTCAATCCATTAAATAAGAAATATAAATGAAAGTAGCATTCATGCGTATGTACGACTTACCGTCTCCATGAACTCTGCTTTTCATTTCTTACCTATAAATGTTATTTAATATTATAAATGCATGTATATAATATGATATATATGATATCTACATCATGAATATAATTCTGGATATAATGGATATTTTACCACATGAACAACTTGTAATTATAAAGAGTTTATTTTTGACTCAAGTACCAATAATCGACAAAACAATCGTTATTAACATAAATACTTACATAGTGTTCATAACATGGCCATAAGTGATATAAAAGGAATAATGAACTTGAAAAAGGTTCTTAAGAAAATAGAAATTAACTCAAGTTTATTATTCCGGAGATTAAAGAACGATCGATTCAAGTCAGATACGAGGTATTGGACTTCGTCTCAATCTCCTTTCATTGAGGCATATCTTGTTTTATACACAAATTTCTTTTATACGGTTTATAAAACCCTTTGACTTTTACTTTTATTCAAAAGTAATCCTTTTTATATGAAGCGTTTTACTAAACGACAAAAGAGAATGGTTTTTTTCATACATATGTGGCGACAATGACTTCTCGGCCGCCGTGATCACTATTTGAGTTTTGACTTCCTCTACAAGCCATAACTTTTTTTAATGAAAAATAAATACCATTTTTTACTTATATTTTATTTAATTATTGAAAATGGTTTTGATAAAGTTTTTATTATATCAATGTGTTTTTTATATCTTGTGATTGAAATGTGGAAATGTCATGTTTTCTTTATGCATGTTTTATGTGATACAATTATGTTATGGTTCTTGGGCATTGTTTATGAAGACGGATGGTTCCATGATAAACTAAGGGCGGGTGAGCCTGTGATAGCTCTCCAATGAATTCGGTAACGTGATGGAGTTAAATGCTATGGTTTATATGAAAAAATTTACAGAATATACTGTGATGGGTATTCCAAACATAACCATTAGGGTTACTCCCGACAAAACAATGTTATGAATGCCTCAAGTTACCTTTATGTCTTATGATTCCTATAATTTATTCATGATTTGATGAGGTAAGTTAAAGTTCTTATGTTTTATGAGTAAAGTATGATTTCATTAATTCTTATTTATACATGGACTAATGTTTTCATTTCGTACATTTATATACCTTACTGAGATTTTTATGCTCATCCCATGTTTTTTAAATGTTTTTCACAGGTCAAGGGAAAGGTACATGATGTGATGATAGTGTCAATGAGATTTCATGAACGAATCCATGTTTTGTTTTAAATATGTCTCCTTTGATGAGAAAAGTGAATAATGTCTTTAATGTAACCACCTTGTTTAAATGTGGAATGTACTGCATGAGTTATAATCTAATTCTCTAAAACTCTTAACCTGAAAAGATCCCCAACGTGTAATCTTGTAATAACTCAAGATTGAGTAATGTTTATGGCTAGGGCCTTATATAAAGCTATCCTAACATGTGTCTTGATACAATTTTATGGGATATTTACAACTATTAGTATCCTATGATCAAATTTAGGACCCCACGGAGCCACTTGGTTCTGATAATGACCTTTTAGAATATTTAATTTAAAGAAAATTTAAATATTATGTACACATGTATCTCTTAACTAAAACAATTTTAATTTTTTTCATATAAATTATATTTTTACGATTAATAGTTATCATAAATACTAATAATATTCCTATATCACAGTATTTTATTTATTATTTGTATACATTAAACAAATTAATACATCTATGACATTATAATGATGCAATGATTAGCTTATAAATGAAATATTCAACTAAATGATATTATAAATAATAAAATAAATAAAATTTGAATATTTGGATACCATACACATATTTTTTGGATTATATTTAAATGTGAGGGATGATTTAATGTATATGGATCGATGTAATAATTTTCTATGACTTTAACAAAGAACAATTTGTAAATAGTGTCAAAATTGACATAAATGAGTTTTTAAAAGAAATAATAGTTTATTAAATGATATAATAATTATTAAAATATAATATTAAAAACATGACATATATAATGTCACAAATTTCATTGTTTGTCCACTTTTTGTTCCCTTGTATTTTTATAGTATCTATAGTAACCATATATTATGAAAATATAAGACGACATAACAAGAGTTTATGTTTTTAAATAAGGGTTAAAGATAAATGATACGGCTAATTTGGTGAGATAAACATGTCTAAACCATATTGGTTGGGATTATTTCTACCCATAATAATATAATTTTCTAATTTTATTACTTTTTACCAATTATAATTCTATAATAAATTTATAATAAAATAATATTTGAAGACATGCCTAAAGTTACCCTTCACCCTCTTATAAAAGGCCACCGACTCTACACATTTACACACACCGCTAAATCCCCATTGATCAACCAAATTATGCTCACTTAAGCTCCCAATAGAACTCCCTTCTACTTATAATCCTTGAAATGTGTATAAGGAAATTCAATAATTCCTTTTTGATAAAATCAATGGGAGTTACCTGGTTTGGAGGTAACACCTTCTCTCAATCTCCTTTAATTTATTTTTCTCATAAAACCCCAAAACCAATATTTATTAAATTATTTTATAACAAAAATAGTATAATAAATATACTAGTATGTTTCTTTGATAATGGTTAGACCTACACTTACACACACCTTCATCTAATGGATATAGAGCATACTATTCCTGTGTGTGCCGAACTACTGCCTCATGAAATGATGATAGCTCAATTTTTTCCTACCACTTGTCATGGTATACATTATTATTGAAATTTCTTTAAATATGATATATATTATATTTATATTTTCTCTATTATTAATTAATTTTTATTTACAACATATATTTATGCTTCCAATAATTTGTAAATATGATAATTTCATTTGAGAAAGTGTGGACTACCTCCCCCTAAAAGTGATATTAATTTTTCATGCCATACATGGAACATATAAAGGATGAAGTTAATGAAATTATTTTTCATGTATAAAAAAATATTATATTTTAATTATTATATAACTATATGTAATTTATTGTTTATTTTTTTAATATGACAAAGAAATGAAAGTAGCATTCAAGTGTCTGTACGGCCTACCATCACCATAAACGGTGAATTTCATTTTATAAATCCAAATGTTATGAACTAGTATAAATATATATATACTGGATATATATTATATTTAAATCATGAATAATATTTTTTAGATAAAAAGATTTTGACAACATTTATAATTTGTATCAAAACTGCTTCATTTTTAACTCAAATAATGAACATCGACAAAACAACATATATGACCACAATTAATTAACTAATTGTTATAACATGGTAATAATAGATTTTAAATGAATAATAAAATTGAAAAAAGTTCTGAATCAATTACAAATTAACCTATTTTTATTATTAAGGAAATTAAAGGGCGAACAACACAAGTCAGACTCACGGTAAGCGACTTCTTCTCAATCTCTATTCATTATGGAATCTCTTGATAATATGAACCTTTATTCTTTTATAAGGTGTAAATAAAGAAACTATGAAATTTCATAGACATATTGTATCTATAATAATGTTATTCATTAGATCATAGATATTAATATTTAAATGTTCAAAGTGTTATGTGACACCATGAACATTTAACGATATAATTATCAAACTACTTATATCATAAAATTAAATAACATATTTGTTTATATGTGTATAAAAGGAATATAAACAAACATTATGTAATTCTTGAATTTCATTAAAAGTTTTCAAAATGAATATTTTTATTCAAATAATTTTACTTTCCTTATAAAATGATAAAATGAATTTTTTTTTACATATACGGCAACATAAACTTCTCCACTGTTGTAAAAATTATTTGACAAATAACTTCCTATATAAGCCTTAATGTCTTATTTAATTTAAAATAATCATTTATTACATTATTTAGGTATCTTGGTATTGAAAACTATTTATTAACTGAAAATGGTTTTTTATATAAAATTGTTTTCCACATGAGATTAGAAGAATCTTTCAAAAAATTGATTTTGTGAAAAATGTGTTTTATTCCGGAAATATTACATGTGCATTATATGAAACAGGTGAGACCAACATAGCTTATTGAAAGGGTTGAGACCCATTATAGCTCACGGTGAGGCGGACACAACATATATGATGGTTTGATCCCCATTATAGCTCATAGATGAGACCGATATAGCTTATATTAAGGTTATCACCACTATAGATCTAAAATTTGGATGTTAACCATATGGTTATTTCAATTGGAATATGTTTTAAGGGGTTAGTTAATTTTTATTTGTTTTAGTACTTTTAATTAAGAAAAATTTTAATTGCTATTCATGTGAAAATGTTTTGTTTCTTCTGCTCAAAAAACATTGAATGAGTTACCTGGTATTAACTAGACTAATGGTTTTCCTTTATTTTTATATCCCTTATGTTGATTTTTTTATGTTCCCTTGTTTTTAAATTTTTTTCACAGGATTTAAGTGAGAATAGGGTCAAGGATGCATTCATGGAAATGTTTTTATGATTAAGCATTAAAAGAAACCATGTTTCTTTTTAAAGTTTTTATATTATGGAAGAATGAAATACTTTTTTTATGTGTCCACATTGTATTTATAATTTTTTTATATAATATTTATGGCCTAATTATTTACAGATCTAAACCTAAAAAAATACTCCATGTTAATTCGTGACTTAACTCAAAATTATGTAACGTTTAAGACTAGGGCCATATATGACTCACCACTAAAACGGTGGATACAATGGTGGGTCACATGGCTTCAAGTGCACCTCCCCAAACGCCATAGGCTTCCAAATAGTAGGTTGGGTCTTAGGAGGGAAATTGGGGAGACTATACACTCATATTAGAGTATTAAAATAGTAATAAAAAATAATAATCATAAAATAATATCGGAAGATTTAAGTAATGGATGTAAAAGTAGCAGAAGAATAATAAAGAGTGAATTTGAAAGATTTGAAACATTAATATAAAATATATTCATGATTTTTTTGATGATGATACATAACTAAAATAGTAGACATACAACAAGAAATGACACATTATGGTATAAAATAAATACTATAAAAGAAAATCCCCAAGGGAGATCTCCACAAGAATCCTAAGATCCAGATTAGTCATGTTCTCCTAACTCCCATGTAAAGGAAACACAACACAAGAAATATACCATGCTTCTATTAACATAAGGTCCACCCAAGTACCCCTGTGAAATGACAACCCCAGAAGGGTGTTAGATATAAATAAAAGTAGGTTACCACCCAAAGTTTCTACAACTAAATCCAACTTGTGAATAATAACTAAAACAATGTGCAGTTAATATGAATAACAAAAAATTGATTATATAACAACACCACACCAAGTTTCTTAAAGAACACATAAAGGATCTTCGTACTTCTGCACATGGTTGGAAAGAGATTTATAAAAGTAACTTATATATATTGAAATAATATATACATAGTATAGCTAAATATTGAATCCACTTATATGAACCAAGTATGTGAGGACGTAGGTGGCCATATTTCTGGAATACTAGTCGCTAGCTACACCAGGGAATAAGTCAGTCATCCATAAGTAGTATGATTGATCCACTAATCTCAATGAATGGGTACATTCTAGAAATATCATAATTAGTGGGAGACATCGTGCTCATCACTTGATATGGTGAGTGTGTTGTCATGTTAACACTTGATAGAGTGAGTGTGTCATCATTTGAACACTCACAGGGGTCATGGTGCATATTCCCACAATCCAAATAAAGTCAATGGTGTGAGATACCCTAAATCAATACCCTGTGTATGGATTTGTGATCTCCGCCATGCTCAATAAAAACCTTAATATCATTCCAAAACCTATATTAAGGCATAGTCATATTAATAATAATATCCACGAGGTTGTACCTCTCGTTCTTCAATTTTAATAAAACCATTGTTAACTAAGGAATTCCATTTATACGAATTTTAACTAATAATGTACTTGAGAATTATCCAAATGGCATGGTCGTGCCACCCTTTAAATTTCGTTCAATTCAACTTATTTAACTCAATCCACATAAACCGTGATCATTTAAATATATAATGATGTGTGTCCATGCCACAAAATTCAATTAAATTTTAGTTAAACTATTTAATTAATTCATGGAAATAAATTTATCAATAAAATTTCATTCCATTTAATATATTCCATTTAACCTATTTAGACTAGGAAATTAATTTTACATGACTAAAGAGATACATAGAAGTTTCCTTTAATAGTTGTGAAATTTCATACATGGGTAATGTCATTTAATTTGGGTTAAGACCATAATAGTTGAATTACTTCAATTAGACATATTTTATAAGTAGGGACAAATAAATATAACTAAGCACATTATAACTACTATCCATAAAATTATAATTTTGATGATAACACACCTTATCAAAGGGTTTCTTTTAAAAACCATGACATTCTCAATCAACAATTGAATATGCATAATTTAAAAAATAAAATAAAAATAACAACCCAATTCACATTAAAGGGGAATTTTAGAATTACTACCAAAACATTTCAATTCAATTAGAGAGTTTAACGGGGAAATTAGGGGGTTCTGTTATGAATTGGTCTACCAACAACAAAGGAAAAACAATTCATACTCCAATTTGAATAATTAAGCGGAACTACAAGTATTTAATTCTTTTTATTATAAATGGAAAATTAAATATGGAAGCCTGAATATGTTTATGTGGTCATGGTTTACATCCTTTATATTCTAAATAGGGATTATAGGGAGCGCATCTAGGTGCATTGATCAATTTGATATGTAGAAAAGAATGAAGGAAACCTATGGCAATGTTCAGTGTGCAATGAAATAGTGTTATTTAAAAAGTTATATAGTCTTAATGAAAAGGATAATGACCCCCAACCTTATGTGCAGGATGTCCCACTCATCCAATAGTAATATTTGATTCGGTCTGGTAGGGAAGAATACTATAGAATGGAAATCCACCTAGGAAATTGGAAAAATGAGGTTACACCCAATTAAATTGTTCAAGAGGATACTATATGATAAAATTTAGAAAAAATATTGAGATCGTACTAATATGGATCCATAGAGACTGATGGCATTTGATTTGGATGAAGAAAGGAGGAGATATCAAAAATCCTAGGTTATGTCAGGGGTAAGAACCTAACAGCTCCAAGAAGAGCGTCATGAGATGTGAGGGGGATAAGAAATGAATAAAAAAGGGGATATAAAATCATTATGTAAAAATTGTAATTTCACCATTAAAAAGGGTCACACAGTTTGACCGCATGGTTTGGCCAAACGATGCACCAATTGGGTGGATCCCACCTCCTTTGAAAAACACCACGTAGAGTTCGTCGCAAACAGTAACCCTAATAGTGCACCAACCATGTGGGGAATAGATCTCATATACTTATTAGATGGAAATAACTATGAAGGCAAGGTGCATGGTTTGGGAAAACCTTGTACAACCCATGTGGTGATCTTCTACTACTCTGATACAAACAACATAGTTGCATTTTGGGGCTACATATTTTCAGACAAACCATATTAATCTACAAGATACAAAAAACATCTTATTTTGGGGGACACACACTCCTGAAACACAACGAGACACCCCATAAACCCTTCATTCCATTAACACATTATATTAACATCACTTTGATGTGTTCAAAATATAGAAATTAAAATCTGAATCTCAGTTCAATGAACAGATCATCTAGTAAATTCAATAATTTAAATTCCATAGGAATTATACCATTTCAAACAAAACACATGCCATTACATCCTCCCCACCTTAGAAATTCTCATCCACAATAAACATTCAAGAACACTGAAATTATCACAATACCTATATGGGTTGTGAAGTCTCATTAAAATGGTCATGTTTCATTTCCAAACACCCAACACACCTCAAAGATTCACTTTAATAATATTTCACTTATGTTATCAAATGTCAGTACAATGCTCATTTTTTTATTGCAACAATGAAACAATGCTTACATGAGCCCATTTTTCTAGAGACATGGCCATGTTGTGGTATCTTTAAACATCTAACTATTTTTTCTCACCACTAAGGGTTTTTAATGTTTAATGGAAAATTATTATACATAACACAACCCACCACAAAAATTTCCTTACAAAGAACAAAACTAAGCATTTTAATGATGAGCCCAACATGATTTCTTTGAAAGGTTTAACACACTAAGACTGGAGTTCATATTAGGTACCTCTACAGAAAGGAATAGACAACCCTGCTTGCCAAACTGAAATTGTTCACACAATTTTTCTATGAAAGACAACTCTACCCTTAACACTACACCCTCGTTAACTTGGAGACATGTATAATTCAATTCATTAAGATCGTACACACTTAATAAATGTGATAACAAGTTGGGCTGCCTCTGGATGCTAATTTCCTAAATTCTCATCTAACAAGGTTGTTGAATTATAATTGAACAAAAATTCCTTTTTCTATGGAAATATGAATTTACTAAGAGAACATTAATTTAATTCCATACCTAACTTCTCGTGACATTCCCTAATCAAACCATCACCTAAAAATTGAAATTTAAATACCTCGTCACGAACAAGGGTGTAGTTCAGTTCCATCACACTAAATAGTTACCCTTTAAACATCACCTTAGAGCCCGACAACATGCCTGAGATAACCAAGGATTCATTAAATTAGAGTCCAATGAACAATCCTAGAATATTTTGTACTCCATGATTACAAGTGAGATGTGGATATAATGACAATTCATCAACATTTGATATTTGACGGATCCTATAGAAGCATTCTCCTAGAGATCATGTCAAAGGAAAATCTCTAGTGTGCAAGAGTTCAACCAATGAATTCTTACACGTGGATCCACATATCTCTCATTACAAACCATGACTCTATAAAAATCACCTATTTTGGTCGAAACTCTACTAAATCACCTGAACCATCCCAATTGATTTTGGAAATTAGTGTGGTGTAAGAACAATGCTCTCTCAGTGGACTGAGGATGCCATCAAGATAGGGAACACGCTAGGCACAAAGCAAGATAAAACTACATGGTAACCAAGAAAATCATAATATTAACAATTGAACTCCTACAGCTCAACCTATTGAATGAATATCAGTTTCACCGTCAAACACATCACCATTGACTGATCATAATCTTTCACTACCTGAGGTGTCATCGGATCTCTCGAAATAACCACTAAAGAAAATCCAAACATAGTGGTGTTTCTCAAGGGTTTAATACAATTCCAACCACATCCACATTGGTCATCCGAGAAAGAACTAACATGTTTGCTAACATGCAGGACACAAGGTAACTCAATCAAGACTAAGAATTACCAATAGTCTTCTATGGTTTTTTTTCATATACATGGAAGGTAATTCTTTCACTAGAACTGACACGAAGTTCCCCAACTATGGAGTGTATTAATCATAAAAACAATAGATTGGTTGTCCACTAATAAGAGAGATAGATCCAAACCAATTAAATGAAAATTTGATACTTACCTATGTCATGATAACAAACATAAATGTACATAGAATGAAAACTAAATCCATACTAACATATTTGAAAAAAACAAATATTCCTCTTTTAATTCCATCCTTGTCATTAGGATGAGTTTAGATTCCTTTAACTCAATAGTCACTCTACTAAAACGATAACCCATGAATTTAATAAAAAAACGCTATGATTAGTGAGTACACTAAACTCAACTAGTTTGTTATACCATTTATAAACTAGATGGTATGACATATATCAATTCATACTACATTGGAATTATTGAATCATGGTGGCACACCATCGATACTATCCATAGGATGTCCACACAATGAAATCATGTATTAATTAACATACATAGAAAAATGGCTCAATTTCATACTTTCTAATACTACTATAAAATAGAATAATGACCTCTCGAGTTTCCAATGAAAAAAACAGTACCACAAGATAGATAAAGTGCCACACCATGCCCTAGGAATTCTTAACCTTCTCTAGACGAGCATTACTCGATGCTCTTTCCTATAACAAGGACAATGAAAATCATGACCATCCATTGCATAATAAGAAATTATAATCAGAAATTATTTCTAAATATTAATCATTTTACTGACCTCCAACCAAATAAAGTAAATTTATCAACAAATTCATTTATAGGATGCAAAAAAATGTTACCTATGAGGGTCACATTAAGCCAATATGCATTCATCATAATTCATCCCAATAGAAGTTGCTTAATTTCCAATGTTGTTAAACAATCGTAGTAGGTTATCTCATAATAAACATGTCCCAAAAAACCTACATGTGTCATGTTTCCCCTTTAATAGGTCAATAACAAGATCTCCATGAACGTGTGATATAGTCACAATCCTTTATAAAGGAGGGCAATACATTTTATATTTAAAAATATTTTATATTTTATTCATTTTAAATATATCATGGTTATAAATAATAGTTCCGTTCTATGGGTGGATATCTTGAAATCCAAATTTTTCCAATACACATTCTAGTATGGAATTTGCCTCCCACTAACCAAATTAAATTCATTTCAAAATTTTATCTTTAGAAGCTTTTAAAATTTAACAATGGTAACCTGACATATATAATTCACAATTTTAGTTCAAGTACATGATTACCATTCCCAAATTATGAGCCACCCATACACCTCAAAACTAACATATGGATCCCCTTTAATTGAAACCAAAATATTTCATTCATTCCCACATATAAATATATATATCGCAAGATATATAAATCATTTTATCACATGAAATAAACCCAAACAATCAGCCTATATAAACAAGAAACATGGAATATAATTACTTATGCATGGAAGAAGATCATCATGAAAATTAAATCATTAAATCATGTTATATTAACAGGTATGATAATTACAATATAGAAATCACATAAATTCAAGGTACATAATTAAAATAAAAAATAAAGATAAAAATTATAATACATATCATGTCATATAAATGAAATGTAAATTACTATGTGCCAATAATGATGCATGTAATGCTACTTTCTTATCATGACAGGATAAGGGTAAAATACCTGAATCCCATATGTAAATAAGTATAAGAAATTACACCATTCACTCAATAGTCTATGACATGGAAACTCACGAAGTGCGCTCATCATATACACGCCCTCATCCAGCACTATAGGGATGGGATATTCCACAATAGGGGGAGGTGCAACTACTAGTCCTCCTATAGGAAGGGGGTTGTATGATGGATATTGAACTATAGAATCATCACATATAGGATCATCATCAAGAACCATCACTGGTATCTTGGCTTGTTATTTTCGTGTAGGAATCTTGAAACTTATCCAAGTGTATCATGGTCAAATAAGAATATATATATATATATCTATCTACCAACCACAATGGTAAGATGAGTCAAGAAGGATAGTCATAGACACAATTTTATATGATGCATGTACCAAAGTCCCCTACAAGAAAAGTCTCAGCATGTTGAGTTGATAAGAATGTAATGAGGGTCTTATTGAATGACAATGGTGTCCACCACACCATCACTACACTCCCTTGATTGAGAGCCTCCCTCAGGACACCTAGACACATTTTCCCTAAATGCAACCAATACCATTTTAGGTAATCTTCTAAACAAAGCCCCCGTGATCAAATCACCTATGATACCACGTTTTAACGACCCAGAAAATTTTAAAGATTGATCTGAAACTAACCCAACCCCAACTCCATATGATAGTGGTGGTGACTAGCACCAAAGTTACAAAAAACTCAAGGAGGAAGTTTCCTATGAACCGATACACACACACAACGAATTGATTGAAAAGTGTAGAGGGAACGGAAGAAAATATGTAACACTACTCTAAATAAACCATGAATTTTTGAAGAACTAAACAACACAAATATTGTAATGTAAACAGAAAGGAAATATGGGAACAAATACATTCCCCACTAGAAATGTTGATTAACCTGGCAGTGACTAAAAAAGGTAGAACAGCTAAAAGATCCCCGCTCATGGATCCCAAACTACATCCACTGTATGAATAAGGTGTTATAAGAGATACAATGAAGATTAATGTACTATATAGGACAACATATAGTAAAATAGTATACCTCAACCCAATAAGGGATTTAATGTAAGCTCGTCCAAACACACGAAGCTCAAGATGGCGGGAATATGAACTTATCATCAAGTGATCACAACCTATAGTATATGATTAGACTATTTCAATCATGAGAAGCTAGAAACAGATGGTGTGTGGAATACCTCATGCATCTTCACTTGTCCTATAAGGAGGGTATCCAAAACACAAGGATTGGGTGTGTAAATAGGATATATATATATATATATATACTCGATCAAATAATCCCAAGTGAGAGATAAAGGGTATCTCTATATCAGAGCTCTTCCCATGAAAAGATTCCCCAACAATTCTATAAGTAACAACCATTGGTGCCCAGCATCCCTCATTTCTACCATGATCCTGCAAGTCAAAGGGACTCAATCACAACTATTTGATACTATACTCATTGGCCAACACAATCTCTCCCTCATGGTTATAGGTTATGTCATATGGAAGCATCACGGTGGAGAAGGAATCCCACATTCTCATGATTTGAATGTTATGTCAAACCATGCCTCGTCACGGATCTATATAAACTATATTGCATCTCCCAATGTTGAGGATCAATGTCCACCCCAACTAGAGATTTCCACACATAATAGGTTGGGGACCCATACTCAGCCCAGTTGGAGGGTTCAACTCGGAATAGGTCAAGGACCCATGCACAGTCGGGCTAGAGTGTTCCATTATTATATTGTGGAGGAGTCATGCCCAGCCCCATTGGAGGGTTCCACTCCTGTTTTATTGGGTACTAATTCCCATCATGGCTGGAGGGTTCCACTCTAGTGTTTTCAATGACCAATTACCAACCTAGATAAAGGGTTCTATTCATATCTAACTGTTGAGAAACTGCATTAGCCATCCCTGTTGGATGGTACCTCACAGAATGCATTGAGAAACTATACCGGTAAACCCGGTTGATCACAGTAGTCATAGAACATCGCCTAAAAAGGCATCTCATTTGGAACAACTCACATTGTAACCTTAAATCCACTATGGATGGATCAATCACATTATATTTAGAAAAACACTATAGATAGTCTACTCACATGCAAAAATCATAGTCCAATAGAAGGAGGTACGAGAGAAAGAAGAAGAATAAAGTGGTATATATAGGGTGTAGGACTCACAGAACATTTGACCCCACCTCATTGCCTATCCTTGTACCTAGCCATACCTGGGGTACTAATGTGAGAACAAATACCCACAAGGCATTCCAGTGTACTCCCAGAGTACATGGCACCTCTAGCTTAGAGTCTGATGAGTTCATGTTGCTCATCATTTCTCTAAAGGGTGAAGGCATAATTATTCTAAAATTCTTCTTCAAGAGGCTCCAATTAACAAAACAGAAGACATCATCATGATCCTTATAGAAAATTTCACATGATCGACTATTCATTCTCCTGAACCCAACTACTAGAGAAGAATATTCATTTTGTAGAATCGTACACGAACTGTACTTTATAGTCCCCTTTCCTCAATCCTATAAAACATCATATGGATCATACCGTAGAAATCCTCATGGAAACCCACATGGGATCGACTATTCATTTGTTCAAAATGGAAACCCGGTGAAAAAGATGCATTTCACCACAAACTCCCAAACAAGACCTTATGTGTCCCATTCCATTATTTTTTTAAGGAAAAAGATTATTTCATGAAACATCCAACACAATTCAAGGGTTACGATGCCTCTAGTGATGCATCAATATGGCATCACATGCGAGAGATACATTCAATACCAGAATTCCAAA
This sequence comes from Viscum album, assembly GCA_963277665.1. Lineage (NCBI taxonomy): Eukaryota > Viridiplantae > Streptophyta > Magnoliopsida > Santalales > Viscaceae > Viscum > Viscum album. The sequence continues at coordinate 1,427,473,387 of OY728125.1, forward strand.
ATAAAAAAATAAATTATTATTATTATTATTATTTTACGTTTCATGCCTCCAATCCACCAAAAAAATAAAAAATCTTTCAAACTAGCATTAAAATATCCCTCTTTATGAAATTTTCATGTTTCCATAGATGGCACAATAATTGGATGCTCCATGTAGGTGTTACCTTCAAATTAGTGTTTGAAAATAATATTATTAGTATTATTATTTTTATGAATATTTTTTAACCCTCTCCATGAGTCAGTGAAAGGTACTACACATTAGTCTTAGAAAGACAGCATTGAATTCTGGGTCACATAGGTCCTGTTTCTATGTGAATTGGTCACCACACATGGATGTTATGGGTGTTTAAAATTTGTTTTATTAATAATATTTTTATTTTTATTTTTATTTTTTTTTTCATTTTTTTTGGTTTTTCAAAAATCTCGTGGGGGATCCCATGGAAGGCCAGGTACCACTACCACATTCCTACAACATTCATCTATTTCCCACCCCACCCCCTACTAGAATTTCCCCACTCACTAGAGTCGTTGTCTAACCAACTAGAGCCATGCACCAGAGTTGCTGCCAGCCGCCCTCACCAGAGACGTTGTGCAGCTGCCTCACCAAAGTTGCGTCCCCACCAGAACTGCATCTCCACCAACTTTTTTGGAACACTAGGAACACCCTAGTTATTGAAAATTTTATTTTACCTGAGCTCTGATATTCTTGTATCATGATCAACACTTTCGCAGTATCTTCTCGAGGATTTGAAAATGTTTGCATGAACAAAAAAGTTGATGTTTCTTCCGCTAAACGATGTGCCACCTCCAGCACCAAAAACTAGAATCCAAGCATATTATAGGACTACTAGAGATCATATCATTAAATAAATGTGTATTTCTCCAAGATCGTAGGTCGTTTGATCATAGAAAAATTAATTGTTGAAGAAAAAAACTCGAAGAATGGGTGATCAATATTCAAAATAGACAATTTAAACTGTTTGTTTGACAATCAAAAAAGGATTAAAAACAAGTGAATTCCTGTAAAAATTGAAATTAGGAAAAAGGAATCTGTCTAGGAGCTTCAGGATCCAAAATAGAAATCTTACTATGATTTTGGATCTTTCTTTGTGTTTTCTTTTCTTTGATATACTCGTGTCCACATTTTGATTGCTATCCTATGAATATCTTACATTGAATTGTGGTCAAAAGTAGATACCCAGAGCTCCACCATCTATGAGATAAATGAGCTAACCCTATCCCATTTCTCTAAACCTATATTTAATGGAAACTTCAAACAGTCACAGAATCTGAAGCTCATGTACCCTCTCACCTGAGGTCTCCCCTAAGGTAAACACCATGCTATGAACTCAACGGTTCTCTTATATTTCCAATACCAATCCCCATTCATAAATTATCAGTAGTATCATCCAAATAAAATAATATTATATAAATAATTAATTTATTGATACGTACTTGATAACGATTCCCATTTAAGGTCTACACCGACAAATGTTATACCCCTCTGAGAGTAAACAACATGCTCTAGAATCAACTGTGGCCTTGGTTTTCCGATCAAAGCTACTACATCAGAGTTATATCATCTCATATATATTCATATACCAAAATAACATAATATTTCTATAAAATTAATTTCACTCACACCAGGCCTTGGAATCACATTCCGTTTCAGTACCAACTTTGGAAATATAGGTAGAAAAATTCTAAAGTCATACAAGGTGAAAACTAAGTCTCTACACTCATTAAAAGGATTTAAAAAATAATTATTTATAAACATAATTCCATAACCAATTAATCACCATGTTATTGATTTGGAAGATCATTAATTTTTTTCAATCCTTAATGTTGATCTCTAACCCTATTTTTTTTGTCCAGACATGACAAAGGAATAATTTGGAATGTGGGTAATTACCGTAATTTCCGCATGCATTAGAGAAATTTAGTAATCAGGGTATGGAATTGAAAACAATATTAAATTCATAGGAAACTAAAATTTTACTATGGTTTCTAAAGGAATGAAAAAATCAATAATATCAAAAAAAAATCTTAAATTAAAATATATATAAAACAAATCAATATAGTAAAATTAAATTAAAATATGAAGAAAATAGATAGAATGAATAACTAGTTAAATATAAAAATCATAATCTAATTAAATAAATAAGATCCCTCGAAATTTTTGGCCACCATAAATATTTATAGGACACATAGCCCTATGGTATAAACTTGTTTTGTGTTCTAATTCATCATTAATGAAACTTCTCATGGCCCTCATATTCCATAAGTAAAGGTTTTAATTTTTATGTGATATATTTTGGCCTCCATTGCTTTTATATCATCGAATTATATTGATTGATAAAAAAGACAAGGGTCATCAAGACTATATGATGTTATTATATATGTATACCTCTTACGAAATATATCAACTTCTTCTTCTACCAATTTTATAAATTTTCAATCTCAATCGCTTTACAACGTAAATAATTTTTTATGATGTAAATTGAATAATACTATAATCATTAATAGCATATTATTTTTTTAACATACATATTAAATTCACTAAAAACCCAAAAAAAATAAAGAATAAAAAATATAAAAACATATAGATATTATTAAATTGAATCCAAATTTTGTATATGAATTAAGAATATAAAATTTCCTAATGGTTGAACAATGTTTTATTCTACAGAAAAAAAGACAGAATAATGATTTCAAAAAAAATTAATTGGAAAATTCCATCACACCTAAGAAAATCATATGTAGTGTCATAAGAAATATTTCTTCGTCCAAAATAACCCTTACCGAGAAAGGTTTTCATGAAACATAGTTAAGTTCACTAATCAAATTCATTTTCCACTAATTTCATTTTTAAACTATGTCTTACAATCTATGAAATTTTTTTAATTTAACTCACAATATATTTTCTCTAAAAACTCATGTTGAAATAAATATGTAGTTATTATCAACCCCTAAATAAATGATCCTAACAATAGTCTTTGGTTTTTTATAACATCTCCACTCTATAAGAAATATAAAATCAGTCATGGGGGCTTTAGTTAATGGTTCAAATGACTATGAGTCTGAGGGATGGTGGATAGATGAAAAAAACTAATTTTAAAAAGGATATTAAATTCTCAATTATAAATAATTATAGCAATAAATAGTGAACTAAAAAACATCCTCTATAAAGTGACATGTACATACTCCTATAAGATTTTGTAATATACCTGGATGTGTCATGGATTTTTAATGAAGGTATCATGTCTCTTTCGTTTTTACTTTTCTTTTTTTAAATTCAGGTTTTCAATATATCTCATATCAACCACCTAACTATGTATGATATGTCTTGAGATTCATCGTCATGGTAATGATGAATTTTTACCTCCCTAATACACAAATTGTTTTTAATATTTTTAAAATATTTATATAGAAACATGATAATCAAAAAAAATACATCATTGGTGATTATGTACCACATCTTAGGGATCATGGGAAATTTTTAATACATCTATACTCAGTAAAAATCTTGTTATTTAAATTAGTAAAGACTATCTCCCCCACACATATTCAAATAAATATCATTACAAAATCCCAAAGAGTAGCATGGGAAGGGATATAATGGGATTGTAACATGGATCAATAATAATAAGGTAAATCTTGGATTCTATGGGAATAAAAATGAATGATGTGTTGGTGTATCTTAGTTAAAATGAATTAATAATCAAATGTCCTCAATAATTTATAAATTTAATTTGTTTAGACATTGATTCAGTATGATTTTAATGTTTTTCTAATAGTTTTAAATGTACCTTCTATCTCTCCAAACATATTCTCATAATATAATGAAAAAATAGTTATATAACCTCCATTGGAATGAGAGTATATTAAAAACCAAGAAACCACTTAAGGCATAATATCTAATAACAAGTAAATAATAAAAAATGTAAAAATCTATTTTCACATGTAAATTATGAAAAAATATTAATTCTATAATACTAAATAATGACAAATAATAGAAATTAACATTATCAATCAAAAAAACTCTATTATTTACATGCGTAGAATAAGATTTAAATTTTATGCATTCCTGAATGAAATATTTTCAATTGAAAAATTAAAACATGAAACATTTGGGTGTATATGAAATAAAGATCATGAATCCCCCCCATGATTAAAAGGAAATATTGTCTTCATAGTTGTGTTATGTGATGTGGGTGAGATAGCAATAAAAGAAGAACAATTTTTAATGGAAATAATAAAAGTAGTGTTGTGACTCGAGATATATTTGCAGTATATTTTATTTTATTAGGTAAAATACAAGATGTTTTTGTGAAGTAAGAAGAATGAAAATAATATATACATGAACATGAGAAATAATCATTTCATATTATGTAAACTATATGTTTGTCAAAAACTGGGAAGGGGGGAATATAAGACTAGAATAGATATAATCTCATAGATACATGCATGGAAAAAATATAAAGTAAGCACTAGAATGAAATATCGTACAGAAAAAGAAAAAAATATAATATAAAAACCCTATAAAAATTCAGAAGAGAATCCAAATTTTCTGATTTTGTTTACTATGATAAATTTCTACAAGACAATGTTATCCATACATATAAAAAAAGTTAAATTGAGTCACTGCATTGGATCTTCTATCCTATGCATGTTTTGAGAATTCAATTATTCATATCTATCTCTATTTGTCACTTGTTGGGGTTCCAAACCACAATATGGTCTAACTAAACATCATGTGTGGAAATTTGAGAATTTGTGCAGGTCATTGGTGTATCTCTTAATGTTGTTGTTGTATGTCAGCTAAATAGATATAAATAACATAGTTAAGGATATATAATATCCTAATAGGTGCCTTATTATCCATAATTGAAGAATATGATAATGAAATGGTAAATTAAATATTAAACCAATTTGAAAATTATATGGTATGAATTTAATGAAAAATATTTCTTAATTATAATAGATAATGTATAAAATACAATTAAGGATTAGGAATATAGTGAATAAATAAATACACCTAAAATTTTAAAACCAATGTAGGGATTCATGAGGAAAATAAAAAACAATGTGGTAATAATCTCCACTATGAACATTGGCGGTCACATCAATATTGATGGTTGTCAGGATCTTCACCACATGTTCTATATCCATGATTGTGGTAGTGGAAGACGATTTGAAAAATAATGTTTCTATCATGGTGATAGAAGCATCATCAGTCACTGCTAGGGTTAGTGGACCACATGTTGTTGGAGAAGATTATCCAGTTTGGATAGTGGTAGAAAATCTAGTAATGAGATCAATAAAAGGAACTTTTAGTGGAGTCAGTAAGGAAGGGACCCGACCACATCTATCATGATCTACCATGAAATATCTATGGGATTTATATTATATAATCTCCAGAGGGATCATGAATGATGGTAATGTGGGAGCTAAGTGGGTTGAAAGGGAATTTAATTGGATGTACTCCTAGATACACCTTGAGGGATGGTGGATATAATGGTAGTGGTGTATCTATGGAAGGATTCATGAATGAGATACTGATATCGTGGTACATCTATCTATCGATATTAATAATTCACTTTATAACGTGCTCATGTATTTATAACACCTATAATATATGTAATTGTGTAGTGATTGGATGATAATACATATTTCCTTAGCTCTAGAAGTTGTAGGAAAATCAAAACGAACAGAAAGAGAAACTAAAACCTTGGGACTAATGTACTCATTAGTATATTTGGTATACAATAGTAATAAGTCATAGGGGGCATCATTTTTATAAATAAGGTCCATTTTGAGGATCATGGGGAGGTACATGGAGAGAATAAGTCCATTATAAGATAGTTTATTGGATATATTAAAGACCGCCAGGTGGCTAGCCATGTTGGGGATGGATGATCCACCCATCAGAGTATCGTGACTCTAACTGGTAGGAATTTTGGAATAAATGGACAATTAGGAATCCATATTGAGCATAGGATCCCCCTTAATAGTTTAGAGGATTTATACCTTTTTCTATTTTATCTCCCCCTAGGAGTTACCCCATTTGATCGAGGTGTGGCCAAGATCATGGGGAATAATCTTGTGATCAACACCCTTTATCTATGTGATCTTCGCTAAAGGTAGATCATTATTGAAGGTCAGTTCATACAATATATGTGACAATATCATGTTATTATCCTTATTTTTTGGATCAATATAAAGGGATTCATAATAAAGATTGTAATTGAAATCAAAATAAAAAAACCCAAAACTAAATCCAAACTCACCTAGTGTAAGCTTGAAATACCAAGATCCTGAATGGAAAGTGACATGGATAACATCCTACTCAAATGTATACAAAACATCAAAAAAATTCCCTAAAATGAATTCTCAGGGACCTTAATGATATGATTTAAATGAATCCACAAAATTTAAATCATAAAATCATCCTGGATGAGGATGTTGTAGAAAAAATCTAGATCCATTGTATTGTTTTTGTATATCAGTTTGGACAAAAAATGATCTTAGTGAAACTTATTCCCAAGATCAATGAATTGATGGAATGGATGGATATTTCTAGATAGGTAAATACACATTGAATTTTGGTATTTTAAACCACTACCCAAAACATAAGGGGTTAATAGTGTGAAAGAAGTATGTGGTATAGGAGGTGGTGGGTGAGTTTTTTTTTATGAATTATTCATTAATACGGGAGGCCATGAGCCTTGTCCCACAGAATTGGATGGGGGGATTGTTTCACAATTGTTTTAGAGCATGGTGGTATGAGGGGGGGGAGGGAAGCAATAATAAGTGTGTGTTTGATGGAAGAGGAGATGAATGGGGATAATAGGTTCAGTAAGTGACATAGTAGAGAAGCAAGTGGTAGAGTTGAAAAGTAGTGGAGGAGGTTCATACCCTAAAACAATACTTTTTTGTTTAAATGCATAAAAAATAATTTTTTCACCAAAATTTATAAATTTATTATTTATGGTTTTTATATTTCTTTTAGAACGCAAATTTTTATAGCATATAGTATTTTCTTACATCATAGTAATAATTTTCAATGGTAAAATCATCATTAGTACACTAATTCAAAACCATCCTAATTTTAATAAAGTAATTGAAACCAAGTCTTTCTCCCAATCAATGATTCATATTATTTATATATTTGGACACCCCCCCCAATAGTCATTTTAATTTGATATAGAGAACCCACACTTCCAAAAAAGGTTCATGATAATATTGTACCCATTTCTAAATCAGTTTGAAGGAAGTACCCTATCCTCTAAGGATTTGAAATGTTCTATAAGATATGAGTTTTAAAAAATTACATGCACCTAATAATATGGATTTTTTATTCCTCAAGAATAATTATTTATGTAAATTTCAAAATAAATCTCTTCCCTCAGTATGAATATCAATCGTGTAATGTGTCGTTCATGGCACTTTTATTTGTATCCTTATACATCTTATAATTTGTAGATTAATTTTTATGATATACTCCATATAATCTACTTTAATAAAATATTATTTCTAAATTTTTTCGGAACATAGTTTTGATTTTTCCTTTCCATATATTATCGGTGTTCCAGTTCTACTTGTAAATTATAGGTTTTTATGGGAAAAAGGTTGACTATATAAGTGTTTTTTATATGATTTCTATTGTAATGAAATTTAATTATTAGTATTTAGAATCCATAAATTTATATTTTATTGACTATATTTTCCATCATCTACTTGATATCCATATTAGATTATCCCACTTATCTGCTAGTTTTTGGGTGGTAGGTGTGCCAGTATTGTATCAAATCTCATATTTTTCAATAATACTATTTATTATCTACTAAAATAGGATAATTTTAATTGTTTATATTACAATATTTATGCGTTTAAATTATCATAAACACTTATACCAGTTCCTTTTATAATTTTAACTTCTTTTATTCTCATGTTTTTAATTACTTCCAAAAATTAACTATTAGATTATTCAATTAAAACCACCGACAGAAAAAATTAATGTTGTTTATTTTATTTAGAATTTTCAATTTTAGGTATCCCATTTAATGAGTAACATTATTTAGATAATTATCTATTTTATATTAATTTAGAAAAAGACCAATTGGGTTCTTCAACCTATGAAATAATTAGCAATGTAAATTAGAGAGCAGCCCAATAAAATAATGATACAGGAAATTATACGATACCAATTATGTTTAAAATTGAAATGGAGATTTATGAAATAATTTAGATTATTTAATTCAATAGTTACTATAGCTATTGATTAGTTTTGAAGGGGGTTTTATGAAGACAAATTTGAAAATAAAATTCTAGCATATATTATATCGCATAGAATAATTTCCCACCATTCTACTCAATCATTTTAAACCATAAATATAATTGGTCTAAAATATTACATAATGTTAGATTAAATCCTTTGATATAATTTATTATTATATGGACAACCAAATTAGTCCATACATAATTTCATGTAGGCACATCTTTTGGGTGGATAAAAGAAGGATAAATTTTTTGTCAAGGGTGGAAAACTCCATATCCAATAACATTCAATGGACCACTAATTACCATCATTAGTTTGGGATAATTACACATTGGATAGATGACCCAATGATTACAAAATTTCTATTTAGGTAGTGGTTTTGGAGGAATTGGAGAGAGTTGTGTATGTTTTTATTTTAATTTTATGTTGCCAATTTAATGTTGTAGTCACATTTCTTTCAGAAATCTGTTATTCCAATTCACATTAATTTCTTCATAAAAGTTATTATTATTCTATAATTTTTTATTATTCATAAAACATTGATAATAATACCTCGAGGTGTTAAACTATTCACTCCAACACATGTTAAATTCTTCACACAATAGTGGAGTGAACATTGTTTAGTTGTATTTGTACTTAAATTCTACCATCATGGGTCCAGTTCCCACTTCCATTGAGAGAATTGAAATAATGGCAGGATAACCTTCTAATGGGTTTATATAATAGAGTATCAAGAGGCTATATTGGACTTTATTTCTCAATCTATAATTCTTTAATAGTTTTTTCTTCATTTACTCTTATTCTTGCTCTTCCTTACTGAAGATTATCGCAAAACTTTTCATATAAAAATAAGACACCCTACTTTAGAGTGCTCAAGATAATTATACTAAAATTTTATATGTCATTATAATTTTTTAAGATATTAATCCATTAAGTGATGTGATTGTCATTATTTTATTGAATAAATCATTATCTATTTAAATAAATTGATATAATTTAAATCAAAATTCATCTAATAAAACCATTATAATATCTTAGAATCAACTATTTGTCAAAAATTTAATTCATATAGGTATTTTAATTATATAGTAACACAACTAAAATTAACACCAAATTTTTCCACTTAATACCCTAAAAAATCCTTATAATGAGTGTATATAGGTTATTATTAGGACTCTAAGGATTCAACAACCCCTTCTGTGATGTAAGAGACCACTTCTAACAAAGGGTAAATTTGTGTGATAACAAATTTAAGTATCATTTATGATGATCGAATTAAATTTTCATAAACATTCGCATATTATTATCACCCCAATTATCATCTCTTAGCCATAATTTCACACCTATGGATGTCCATTTCAAAAAAATACAAAACATGGGAAACATCTCCATACATTGACTAACCAGCAATGTGTATGGTTTAAAATTACCATTCAAGATTCTATCAGAGGGATAATAAACAAAAAAATCAACCACAATGTTTGAAATCCTATGACTCACAAAATATTTCAACCTAATTTGAGTTTCAAATCATACAATGCCACCATGAAAATCCTCTTGTCCAATTACAAAAAAATAATTATCCTTCTATAATAGATCATTTTTATCAACCCATTGTATATCCTAGTACACAACAATTACAAGAAAAATTATGTCAAATAATGGAGAGAATTAGTTATGAGGTTTCTTCCAAGAGATTATATGTACAATGTATTGAAATGGTTATGGAAACCATTCCCACTCTGGGTGTCCCTTCCTCAATATTAATAAAAAAATAATATTGTAAAAAAACCTATCATGAAAAACTACAATTTGTAATTATTTCCCAGAGCAGGAAAACTATTGAATAACCTATAACCTTGATTCCCAAACCATCAGAGGCTTCCTAATCACCCAAAATAAATCAAGTATGAACATTAGAATTTTAGAAATCATAGCTATAAAATGAGGTGAATTTGTTAAGAAATATTACAATTAACCTAGGGAACCTGACAGACCTATTAATTATTAATTAAATATTGAAGAATTAATTTTTTTATATTAACTTGAGGAGACATTTCAACCATTTATTTAATATTTTTTGTATGGTTCTAATAATTAATTCTGAGGATCATCCCAAAATGGAACCTTCACTAATATAAAAATCATTATGTTTATGTCCACTACTAACATTGATATGTCCAATTTTTTGGAAAAAGGATCATGTAGTAAATGATTTCAACATATTTCTAAAAGTGGCAGCCTACATAAATGTGAACATATATACCTTTCTATCCTCCCTTGTGATTTAATTCATTGTGTAAATTAGAAACCTTTCTATTTTCATTAATTTTTTCGATATCATTAATGGGGACACGATCCTTGATGTCTTATTCAAGGATTTATAAGAAACTAGATCCACCATATTTGATATTCTTGGGATTTTACCACCCATTGTATAATATTGGTTTTTCTATTTACATATTTCAAAGAAGAAATCAATCTATATTTCGTATAAGTGGTAAAAAATGTGGTACATAATATGTTTAATGTTGGTATTGGGTAAGTTGGGAGTCCATTTCTAGCTAACAATATTAACTAAATAAGATTTTCGGATGAAACTTTGATTCTATGCATACCATGAATCCATGTAAGGTGTTCCAAAATTAATATATATTTTTTGGATTTCCATTGTTCCTTGTTTCATTTTTGGTAAGTGATACTCAAGGGGTTTTAATAATTTTCTATTTTTTTAGTTTGTATAATTTAGGTGATTTGGAGTTTGATGTATTTTTAGAAAGATTATATTTCGTCTAGGAGTTCAAACATAATATTCTGTCATTGTATAGTTTTATCCATGTTACATTGATATCAATGGAGTAATTTGGATCATCAAAAAAATCTACTTCAACATCTGAGTGAATTTGTCCCGTTTTTTTATTTCCATTATTTTTAGAACTCATATTCTCTACCTCTAACCCCTTTTGAATTTTTTTCCATAAAACCCCATGATTGTGTTACTGTATGTTAAGAATGAAAAAATATCTATAAGAAAATTGTGTATAAATAGAATAAAAAATTTAATTAACCTTTCAGATAAAACAAATTGAAAACATTCAAAATAAATATCAATTCATTCCATGATAATAGTTTTAATCCATGTTTGTGATCATATTCATAGATTTTGGAAAATGTGGTTTTATAATTCAATTTTTTTACCATTTACATTTTCATCCATCTGAAATATCACAATTAATGTATTTTAGATTGTGGGGTATTAGTTTGAGTACTTGGGGTCCTATATTAAATATCAATGAATTGGTGATCATTTTAATTATAACTGTGTATTTAAAAAATCATAAATAATACGAATAATAAATAATAATAATTTGGGGGTAGAGAACTAGATTTACCTAATGCATGGATTTATGAACCTAGGGATAATGCTCATGTGTTTACTACCTTAGAATTGGGACTTCAATCTTTATTTTGGGTTTTTTGTTTTTTAAGATTGATTTAGCTTGATATTATTCCCAATTATATGATCATCACTTCATTACCAATGGTCATTGACACTAGGAGTCATCATCATTGTCTCACTATAGGGGTTGACTAAATTGAGTTCATTTTCAATTATCTTGGATGTATTTAAAAAACAAAAAATCCAAACAAAACCAAACAGAATACTTTTCATCTTAACATTAAAAGTTTATTCCACCAAGAACATCTGTATTTCCCCCCTTGAATAAAATTGAACCCCCATGTCTGTTATTTACACAACACAACATCAAAATTAATTGAAATTAGATGAAATGCGGTTATGTATTTGAATAAAGTAATGGGATTAGGAATCAGATATTTCCATGAACCTATCTTCTGTTAAATTATTTTTTTTGTGTTTCATTATTTTTTTTATGTTTTTTTATTGATCATTTTACATTAAAATGTTCTAGGAAAACAAAATTCAATTTCCCATTTTGGGGATAATTTTTGTCTGGAATAGAAAAACTCAAGTTGGGGGGTGTGATTACCTAGATAAAGAGGCTAATATTATTTATTTATATTATAATATTCATGTGATTAAATGTTCATAAACACCTTTTATATGAATTTGAGAATTTGGACTTCTTTTTTTATCATGTTTCTAATTATTTCTAAAAATAAACTATTAAATGAATAATTTTTGAAAACCTACTAAAACACCCAATGGTATTGATTTCATTTTAATATTTAATTTTCAGGTCCTCATGCAATGTGTAACCATCATTACTTCTATAAGTATTGGAAATTCATTTCATATAATGACTAATGTGGGATTTGATGTTTGGAAATTCATGGTGAAGTGAAAATAATAGTAACCCAATAAAATAACTATAGTGTCCATGATACAAGTAAACATTTGGTAAAATTTATTTTATATATTGACGAAATCATAAGGAAGAACTCCATTAGAATATAATAGACCTAATTCTGAGTTTTGATGGGAGTTACTATTAGCCCAATAAGAAATTGAAATTATAAGTAGATTCCATGGCCAATAATAACACCCCAAAATATATATAATATCTACAAAACCATAAATCCAATTTAGGTGAAATATTACATAATGATAATTAACATACCTAGATTAAATTTACTCTTATATTGGCTACCAAAATTCGGCCATCTAGAAGCTTATTTGGGTGACTCTATTTGGCGAAAGAAAGCTGGCTCAGATTTTTTTCAAAGGGGAAAAATTACACTCTCTATTAACATTATACCAAAAGATTACCACTATTAATAATTGGGGTGACTATATTTTTTAGTCTATTGACTCAAATCATCCAAAATTACATTTAATTTTAGTGCCTTTGGTGGATCTGGTTAGAGTTTTTTATGGTTCTATTTTAATTTTATGCTGCCAATTTCATTTGAAAATCACATTTCTTGTTCATGTATGTTTTTTAAATTCAATTTCATTTCATAATAAATGTTCTTTTTATCACCGTTTTCTATATCAATTTATATCAATTTTAAATTATTTCTTCAAGGAGTAAAATTATTTATATCAACATCTATGAAATTCTACATACAAAGGTGGAGTGATAGTTATTTTATTGTGGTTATTCTTCAATTATACACTCATGAGTCTACTTGCTAATTCCATTGAGAGACTAGAATTAATTGAGGGACAACCCTATCAGGTTTTGATCCTATGTAGTTTCAAGTGGTTAGATTTTATGTAATTTATCACTCATTGAGTGTTTACAATTTTTATTTGAATATTTCATTCAATGATTTTCGTTCTTCCTATTCCTTATTGAATTTTATTTCTTTTCATTTCATGAGCTAATAAAATCCTTTACATTGTATTTCTCATAAAAATTTTCCTAAAATTTAATAGGGGGTAAGAATTTGTTTTTTAAGGAGTTAAAATAGTAAGTTATTATGCTAGATTGATTTTTTAATGCATACTTATTGAGTTAATGAAATTGAAATAATTTAAAAAAAATACATCCAATAATCTATTTTAAATATCCCTTTTTGAACCAATTTTAATAAATTTATTTCAGTTAGATAAACTAATAATATTATAATAAAACTAAAATTAACCAAATATTTGGGCACATCAAAGCCAAAAAAATCCTTGGAATCAGTTTACATAGGTTCTTCTTCAGTGTCTCACTCTTCAACGACCCCTTAAAAGATGCATGCAAACACTTATTCTATAGGGTAAATTTGATAGAGACCAACCATTTGTTGAATTATTATATAAATGTGTCCCCAATCCACTAATTGGTATGAACGCGATTCCAAATTTAGAAAACAGGTTTTTTATAAAAATTCATGACCAATATTGATGTGTCAAAAATGGTATCTTCTACTTCATCGCATATTAAGACATATTCCCCACAGATCATGATGTATAAATTACAATGTAAATATGTAATGGGGTCCATGAAATAAATTCCATAAACATTGATTATTTTTACATCCAATATGGAATTCCAAGGAATGTTATTAAATTTTTCCTCGGTACATGTTTGATGGAACCAATCACAACATTGGATATAACGTCTGACATCTCAATGGAAAGTAAGACAAGATATCTACTCTAACGAATTTTAAACATAGTACACATATATTCATGATTTGATCTAGTTGTTGATGTATGATATGACTAAAAAAATATCTAATTTCATGCTCTATTATTCATGGATATATTAAACCATATGTGGATTTCGTCAAAAATTGCATCTCATGTAAGAAATAGTGTGAATAATTAACATGGAACATTTTCCTTCATTGATATAAGAACCTGATTCTTATTCCCGAGGTACTAGTTTCTGATTTTCCTTTTTCTTGAAGTGTTTTTTATAAAACAAGGGAGATGTGGGAAAATTCCCAAATTTAAGGGTACGCGCTTTGTACTTTCGTATACATGCCATGTACTTTTCCCATGTGGGATGAGAATATATGGTGTGTGGGCTTGTTGGTGATTAAGTTTGTAAAAACTAACTACACATTGGGTACTTAGTAATACACACCATATAATCAGTCGGTAGATAAATAGTGAGGTGGTGAAATTAGTTTTTAGTTGAAAAGTTAAAAAAATAGTACACATCGTGTACTTGAAAGTACACGCTATTTATTTATGTTTTTCTATTAAAAACAGGCAGTAGCCTCCTCATTCGGCAGAGGAGGAAGATAACTCATTGGAGTCATGGGAGAGGAGGCCGGGACTTGGAGGAGCTCACGATCGCAGACTGGGACTCTGATTCTTCTATCGTCAATCTTGTTTGAACCACGCAAGTAAGGTTATACAACATCATTAATCATTCCTTCCAACTCATCCTCTAATGGAAGATATTTTTGTTTGAATGGGTAATCGTTTATCTCAGATCTATATTGTTCTTTGTTGTCTTAGGAGCTTCCTTTCATGTATATCGATTAGTGGAGATCAATGATGGTGGTCTTCTGTTTATTTCCAACTTTCGAGTTGAATTTGTGCACTTTTGTGTCATGCTCCCATGTTCGTGGTGTCGTGTGGATGAGGCATTGACTGTTTAGATACCTAGAATGGCCTAGTCAATCTTATGATTATATATAAACTACTGTTGGGATCGTTTCTTTGATCCAGGGCCACCCTGAGGGTGTGTTTCCCATGTTAATCCATTTCTCCAGGATACCCATGGGTATGTCATGATTATATCATGTTTTGAGTTTTCTAGAGAGGAAACTTATGTAAATTTCTAGCTTATGCTTTGGTATCTGCCTGGTTAAACGCTTAGATTATTTTTAGCCTGAGGGAAAGGTTCTATTTAGCTTGAGGGTAAGGTTTTGTTTAGCCTAAGTACAAGGTTATATTTATCCTATGAACAAGGTTCTGTTTAGCATGAGGGGAAGGTTTTTTTGCCTGAGGGAAACAGTTCTTACATCTGAGGACATTGTTTACTTTGAATATTCACTATTGTTATTTCTAACACTGTACCTACCAAGCTAAAGAACAAACTTGGAATTGTTAAATAATTATTAAAATGTCAATGTAACTAGTAGAAATAGTTACTTTTGACTACATCCCAGTTTACTACATTTCATTATTGCACACTGTTGTTGCACTTTTTTACTGACAGTTGGGCATGGCCCATTGGTGGTTGCCTGTTGGGATTTATTTCTTACACCCTGTTTGGGTCATGTCTTGGTCCTAGACAGATTATAATGATGCAGGTGTCAATAAGGGAAAGAGTCCCTACACAGGTGCATGATTTTTGCAGAAAAGTAGGAGAGCATAGGACTGAACGTAGGCCTGTGATGCTGCTGCGTTCCTGTTTCACTATTTTGGTTTAGTTTTGATGTACATTTTTCCTTGTGTTTTATTGTTTTTTATTGTAGTGTATCCAGTTTTGGTTGATTTCTTATAATTGGCAACATGTTGCATCATCATATATATATGATGGTTGGTTATCTTTTACATAAGTTCCATTGTCCATTTCTGGTTTATATTTATTACTACTTCTGCTTTGTGTTTTTATATTTATTCTACTATGCTACACTTTTACAAATGAAGGAATAGTTTCCCCACTATTAGTCCTAGGCCCCCGCTGCTAGTTGGAAGCCTCTAGAGTTTGGTGAATTATGCTTGAGGTCATGTGACCTACCGTGTTTGGGGCACCTGTTGTGTGGCTCCCGGATCTGGGAGGTTACAAAGTGTTATCAGAGGTGTTCCTTTTTGACTTATTGTTTGGAGCCTTTATCCAAGGATATGAAGGAATATGCACTTGGAAATAAGTTGTGCCTAGTAGTAGCTAACTCATGTACAGGGAAAATCCCATCTACCTTGTTTAATTACAATTTTTATGCTTTTCAATTTTAGAGGTCATTTGATTTTCACCGCTGGGTGACAGACATATGGTGTGTTGTTTATATTTTATAATTGGGCTCTATTTAGTTGCAACCCGATGAGATGAGGGTATGCCATCACATGCATCATTTATCCACATGTTAGAATCACATTTCACGCATAAATTTCATTCCATGTAAGTGCATTAGAAATTTCATGTTATTGTGATAAATGTTGTTCTAGACAATGCATGATGTTGTGACACATACCTTGATAGATACCCCTACTATTGATAGGGTATTTCTGGTATATTTTTTTGATAATGAACACCAAACATTGGTTCTTGAGAAGTATAGGCCCTCATCAACTGGAATTTGGCATATCATCATCTTGTTTACCTTGTTATAATATGTATAATATGCAATTATTTGGTTCACATGGAGTATGGGCCCTCAAGAATCGGAATTTGGAACATTGGTGTTTGTTTCTGTGTTTTTATATACTCTAGAGTTGTTTCTAAGGCTTACTCTCTCGAAAAACCCAGATTACATGCCATGTAGTTTTGACTACACGCCATGTGTTCTTCTGTTCAGGAAGAAACTGTTTTTCTTAAGTACACGTTGTGTAGTCTATAACCGTGTCATAAGATGTGTGGGCAGAGACATGGGATTTGGAAGCTCTTGGTGAAAAACTCCATGTAAAGGTTGTACACACCATGTAGTTTTGACCCTGTGTCCACCTGTGTAACTAACTACAAGGATAGGTAAACCTTATTCCATACATGTCGTGTCAAGATTGAACATGTTGTGTTGTCCGACCCAGGTAGCCTACCGTGTTTCCAACAAAACGGGTCGGCTGAGGCATCTTAGTACACGCTGTGTCCATCTGGAACACACCGTGTAGTGAAACTTGGATACACTATCTGTGTCACTAACAACACAGTCCAGTAATCCTTGTCTATTACATGTCGTGTCTACCTTGAACATGTTGTGTCTACCATGAACACGTCGTGCAGTCTTGTATTAGGATATCCTTGTGTCTTAGCAGTGTAGAAGAACTCAGGCGGGGAAAGAAGATTCAAGAACATTCCGTGTGTTTAGACAACAGACCATGTGTTTTGGGTGTTACACAACCATTTCTGGCTCAAGTACACGCCCATGTGAATGGATTATGGGAACACACCATGTAGTAATTATACAGGCCGTGTAGTCATGTTTTGTAAAACATGAGTGATTTTCTTATCATGTTCCCTTCATTATCTACTAGTTTTCATTCCTTGATAATATTGATCTAAGGTGTGTGTTTGACCTTGTAGAGTCATGCCGCCAAGATGACCTTGAGTTGATCGCTAAGAGAGTGAAAATGATTATACTCCAGATATGGTAGGCCATGGGATTCCCATGGATCCTCCAGTAGTTTCAGATGTGATGCGAGCCATTATACCAGGTGTAGGCGCTGATGCGCATTTCTGTGGAGGCTTCATGCAGTTCATGTAGAGCATCCAGGCAGCAACACCTTTTGCAACATAAATAGCAGATCTGACATGTATATTCCAGCATCAACACATGCATACATTTTCCTGGGATGTTGGACCACAAGCTATGGAGTCATGGCTATATTCTAGGTAGATGATCTTCGAGTATATGGAGACGCCTCCTAGGAGGAGGGTCAATCTCGCTACTTACATGTTGGGTGATTCCGCCAAGAGGGGGTTGTATGTTACCACCCAAAGTGATCATCACCGAGATGTTGTGTGGGAAGATTTTCCAGTAGTCTTCTATGACCTTTTCATTCCAGAGATTCAAAGGACAGATCGATCTCGAGAGTTCATGAATCTGTAGTGGGATTCCATGTTAGTGATGGACTATTCTTCCCACTTCACCTAGCTACAGTATTTTGCACATGTTCTGGTGGGTGATTAAATATTTAGGGCTAGAGGTTTTATGGATGGTCTTAGATATGGCATTCGAGCGTTGGTAAATGTTTTTTTGTTGCCTACAGTGCATGATATTGTGAACCAGGCATTGATTACTGAGCAGAACTCACAGGGATGTAGTGGTGTGGACCAGGGCAGTTCGACACGAGTCATTGTTACTATTTCTTCCAAAAAGAGGAAGAGGAAAATGTATTTCTATAATGGTGGAAGTACTAGCCCAAATAATTCTTCAGGTGGCCCGATATTGTGCTACCATTGTGGTAAAGAGGGCCACAAGAGACCTCAGTCTCCCTGTGACCCAGTGGAGTTGCGAGAATGTGGAATGATGGGTCATCTTCAGCGTTTTTGCAGGGCATTTCTTCTAGTGACATGTGAGATGGTTTCTGTGTAGACTATGCATGTAGTGGAAGAACCAACAGCTTCTTACCAGTCAGGGAATTTGAATACGTGAGGATGTTGAGGCTGAGGTGGTGGTCATCACTATGGTAGCCAGACACCGGGATCTCATAGGTAGTAGGGCGGGTCAGCTCAAGGAAGCCAGGTTGTGTCATAGTGCTGCAGCACTAGGCAAACATATATTGTGCAACAGACCCAACAGCAGTAGGATCCCAGAACTTCCACTATCAAAGGTACTATTCTAGTTGCTTCAATTTTATCTACTACACTTTTCCAGACTGGTGCTACACATAGATTTATATTTTTGCACTTTGTTGAGAGCCTTGGACTCCGGGTTTCATCTTCTTCGGATATCATGATGCTAGACACTTCGTTGGGAATTAGAACGGAAGGTGTGCGTCAGTGCAAGGAGTGCCACCTACAGGTTGGTGGGTGTCACATTCAATAGGAACTCTATGTCTTAGAAATAACAACCAATAATGTCATTCTTAGGATATACTGGTTGGTACCCTTCAAAGCCTTTGAGTATTTCTATCACCATAGGGAGAGTATCATGTCACCGGAGGATAGAGAGTTTCTATACAAGGGAGAATGGGATGCCTAGGCGATCCAATCTGGGCCCGATCATCGTGGGCGAGGAGGACGGACAGCCCAGGTTGGGATGTTATTTCTGGATGATCAAGGAACTTATCAGAAGGATTTCCCTCCAGTTGTTAATTGTTTCAGGGAATTCTTCTTGAACGAATTTTCAGGTCTACCTCCAGAGAAAGAGGTGGACTTCTTTTTTGAGATTTTTCTAGGAGCGGAACTAGTGTCCATTCCTCCTTATAGGATGGCTACACCATAATTGAAGGAGCTCAAGAAGTAGTTAGTGGATTTTCAGTCAAATGGTTTCATCTGACCCAGTACTTCTTCTTGGGGGTTTTCCTGTCTTATTTTTAATGAAGGTGGACGGTACCCTCATACTTTGTGTGGATTATTGAAAGATGAACCATTTGATAGTAAACAACTGATATCTCATGCCGAGTATTGATGATCTTTTTGATTGACTTCAAGGAGAACGATTGTTCTCGAAGATTGACATGAGATTCGGATATCACCAGCTACACGTTAAACCATCGAACATACTGCTTACATCCTTTTAGAGTAGATGTGGTCTATACGAGTACCTAGCCATGACGTTCAAACCCACAAACACTCCAAATATTTTCATTTCTCTGATCAGTTGCGTGTTCCACCCATATCTGAATTATTTTTTGGTAGTCTTCGTGACGATATCTTGGTGTACTCTCACAATCGACACGACAATGCCAACCATCATGAGATCGTTCTGAGTACACTAAGGGAGTATTAGTTATATTCTATGCTCTCAAATTTCCACTTTTGGATGGACCAGATTCACTTCCTGGGTCACATTATCTCAGAGGTAGGTGTTGCAGTCGACCCAGGGAATGTGAGAGTAGTAGTTTCCAATGATCATCATAAGAACGTGTTTGAAATATAGAGTTTCATGGGGCTGGTTAGATACGATAGGTCTCAGTAGTTGAGGTCAAATGAGAGGAATTACCCAACGCATGATCTTGAGTTGGCTGTAGTTGATCATGCGATAAACTATTGGAGACATTATCTCTTGGGAGAAATTTTTTTGGTGTTTACAGACCACAAAATTCTTAAATATATATTTACCTAGGATGACATGAATTTGAGATAGAAAAGTTGGGTTGAATACCTTGAGTCCTTCGAATTCAAGACTGTCTATACACATGGTAAGGGTAATGCAGTAGCTGATGCACTGAGTTGGAGGGCTCAGATACAGGCAGTGCAGGAGGCCAGTGGGGAGTGGAAGCTTATAGCTTTGTTCTCTGAGATAAATTTGGAGGTGCATGATAGTGAGGGCTGAACCAATCGTTCATTATTATTTGTGACTTCTACCCTCCTGGATAGAGTGAGGATGAGACTGCTATCAGATTCAGAAGGCCTAGTTCTACGGGAGTCGGTGGGAAGTGAGGACCCTCTTCCTGGATGGATGATAGGAGATGATAGGGTACTATGTATCCATGAACGAGGGTGGGTTTCAAGTGATATACGCGAGGATTTGATGCGGGAATTTCATGCTTCATCCTGGGAAGTGCATCCTAGAGTTACCAAAATGTACCATGACATGGGACATCAGTATTGGTGGTAGGGTATTTTTTTTAAGGGTAATGCTTTGTTTAAAGACCGAAGCACAATTTATTGATAAGAAAATAATATTACAAAAATTGGAAGGATGGGATTTTTTTACAATCTCTATCAAACAGATATAATATGTCATCTGGTAGAGTGTTTAGCCAAGTCATGCTATGATGAACTCCTTTGTTAGCAAGAGCATCTACAACAGAATTAACTTCATGGTAGGCATGAGTAGCTATGTAATAAATCCCATAGAGCGAGTTCAGACAATTCATCCAAAGAGTGGTAAGCCGCCAGGAAAGATGAGTGTTTCCATTCCAGATGGCATGAAAGATAGTGGTAGAATCGCTTTCAATCCAGAGCTTTCTCCAACCTCTTTGAAGAAAAAAATCAACAGCACGGATGAGCCCCAACATTTCAGCCTATAGAGATGAAGAATGTCCACATCCAATATAAAATCTACCCTAAAACTGGCCAGATGAGTCTCTGAAGATGGAACCATAGCTGGAAGGGCCTGGATTCTGTTTAGAAGCACAATCCACGTTCACTTTGATCCATCCCAGCATCGGTGATTGCCAGAATACATCAAAGGAACTTTTAGGCTTTGGGTATATACCAAGCACACAGAGATGATGAAGGACCTCAAAGTCACCAACTGAGTTGTTTCAATAGTCTTTTTGAATTGAAGCGGCTTCATGAATCATAATAAAAATCTATGATCTTCCTGCATTGAGACTAAATGAGTGTTTATTATGAATAAGATCATTTCTAACGTACCAGATCTCATGCAGGAGTTCCGCCACCACCGCAATAAATATATTTTTAACCTGTAGAGAGGCTTCATATCTAATGCATTTTTTAAAAACAAACAAATAGAGTTAGATAAGGGACATCTGTAATTAAATAAATCAAGAACATAATTCCATAAATAAGAGTTCGTCGCACAAGACAAAAAAGATTATCAACATCCTCCCTGTTCTGATTACATAAATTAAATTTAGAGTAGAGTTGTATGCTAAAAGTTTTCATATGGGATTCAGTAGGCAATCTATTATGAGAAATGAACCAAATAAGGGTGAGCCTAGAAGGTTTTATCCAAGGCATGTTAAATTGACTCACCCCTTGACAATTAGATTCATTTCCATAAAATCAATGCATATAGTAGTTTTTAGAGTCTAGGATTCCATTTGATGCAGGTTCCCAAACAAGGAAGTCACCATTAGAATAAAAATGGTGATTATCAAGGATTTGTGCAATATTGTCAGGGAGGTCATGTCTATGAAATTGATGGACATCTTTTATATAGTGACTAGTATCTTCTGGAATAATATTTGGAGGTAACAAAGAAATTAAGGGGTTACCACACCATTTGTCACACAAAAAATTGATGGAAGAATCAACACTAACCATCCATATAGAGTTTTCCATGATTTTGTGGTATGAGTCCCTAATAGAGGGCCAGATCGAAGAGTTGATGTAATTAAAATTTTCATTTTAAAGTTTAAAGCGAAATCTATGGTTCAAGAATTCGGAAGCTTTAGAGGTATAATTAATACTACGCCAAGTAAGACAGGCTTTAAGATCATTATTGAACTGCATTAAATTTTTTATACCAAATTCCACCTTTATCAAGGGGTTTATAACAATATTTCCAAGTGATAGTGAAAAGTTTCCTTTCAAAAATAATTCTTGTCCAAATAAATTTTTTAATTTAAGTATTAATTTTCCTAAAGATACCGACATGCCATTTATAAATCATAAGAGAGTAGACCATTCTAGAGACAATGGTCAATTTGACCAAACATATTCATCCATACATGGAGAGAGATTTCCCCTTCCAAGTAGAGAGTTGGTCTATGATTGGATCAATGATGATAGAAAAATTGCTTGCCTTAGGAAAACCCCAAAATATTGGGACACCCAAATAAGTGAAAGTTAAGAGGCCTTATTTAATTCCAAGAGAAGTGGTAATGCTAGATTTCCTTCTCACATGAAAGCTCTTTCCAAAAAAATACTATTTATTCTAGGAAATTGCTTGTCCTGAGACTTCCTCATAGTGATTAAGAGCTTGCTTGAAGACATGAATATTTTTTTGATCTCCTTTCAGAAACATGATGATATCATCTGCATATAAATGGTGGGTAGGGGTATTTAGGTTTCCAGAAACTTGTATAGGATTAAGTTTACTTTGACCAATCAGATTATTGAGAAGTCTACTTAAGTAGTCATCATCAATAACAAAGTTAGTGGAAGAGAGAGGGTCGCCCTTCCTAACACCTTTAAGAATTTGAAAAATCCCTAGGGGTGCCATTATTCAGAATAGAAATAAAAGATGCGTGAAATAATGTTTTAAGTCTTCCAATGAAAGAATCATGAAATCCAAAGTTTTTTAAGACTTTGAAAATAAAATTCTAGTCTATGGTTCCAAAATCCTTTCTGGTGTCAAGTTTGATGGCCACACACCCCCCATAGGGAAAAAGGTCTGAATTGATGGATCTCTGACGCATTTTCAACCTTAAGTATTAAAGTTGTAAATTGATCATTGATCCATGAGGAAGAGATCTGTGAATGAAAAAGGTCCTAACAAGGTTACAAACATCATTGTGGATTATATCCCAATTCTTTTGGTTGAAACCATTATTGAACCCATCTGGAACATGCACACTGTCTGGATTAAGGAAAAAACATTATCATTAATTTCATGATCAAGTGGAGTTCTTAAAAGTGACTCATTGTATCTATCATCCACCATTGAGGGAATAATATCAGATCTGATAACAATATTTATCTCTGGACCATTAAAAATGTTGTAAAAATACGAGATAACATGATACGTTATGGCCTCTGCAGAATCAATGATCAAATCATTATGAATAAGATTAGAAAGAGGACGATTGGCCTTTCTGATTCTTTGAAGGGAATTATAAAATTTAGTATTACGATCACCATCTGTAAGCCATTTAGTTCTAAACATTTTCTTACGAATATTATCCTTAAAAGTGAGAAAGGAATTATGTTTAAGGGATATATTTGCTTCCAATTGAAGATCCATTTTAAAGTCTGAATTAGTGTTTTGTGTTTGGACGTGGCTAAGATCATTTTCTAGAGAAGAAATATCTAGGTCTATTTGAGAATTTGCATATTCACACCATCTTTAAGGGCCTGTTTTAGGATTATCAAATTGTATATACAGGAAAAGTAATCCTTATGGTGTTTCATAGAGTTCCAAGTGTTATGAATAAAAGTGACACAATCAGGATTCGAAGAACAAGAATTATTAAATTTAAAAGGAAGATCAAGCTTACGGTCATTCATAAGGAAGCTTACTAGAATAGGATGATGATAAAAGGTAAGTCTAGGAAGAGTTACAATTGATTTACTATACCAAATATCCAGATCCATCATGTTAACAAAATCCATGTCAAGCTTACTGGCAACAGTTTTGTTATAGTGTTTTCGGTACCATGTATATTTTGCACCAGTAAGAGTGACGTCAAAAAGGCTATAGTCTTCAATAGTATAACTGAATTGCCATGAGCATATAGAAAGATGTGAGGGACCAATTTTTTTGCAAGAGTTAATAATGGCATTGAAGTCTCCCATAACAACCCAAGGATCCTTAATGGAGTTGTCCATATCAGAAAGTTCATGCCATAAAACTCTTCTATCTTGATATCTATTATTGGCATTAACCATAGTGCAAATGGTATGACGACCATTGCACAAGAAATTGCAGGTATGTTGTTGCTCAATATTTTTAAAGATGTTGATATTTTGTTGGGTATTGTGGTAGAAGAAAAACATGGAGTAAGATTGAGGACCATTTTTACACGAGCTTAGAAAACTGTAATTAAGAGAAACAAATTTCATGAAGTTCATATTAAAGTTGAATTTTGGTTTTGAAATGGAAATGAGATGAGGCTTATGATTGTTTAAGAACCTCTAATGTGCTGTGGAGGTATCGTTGTTGGCCAAACCTTGGAAATTTCAATAGAGAAAATTCATTTCTATTTGGGTTTCAGGTTAGAACCCTTCTTTTTTTAGATTTTCCAGATAATTTCTTTCCTGGGGATCGCATAACCCTAGGGGAGGAAGGATGTTTTTTTTCTCCCATAAGTTACAAAACATGGAGAAGCATCTATTTTCAAAGTAGAATTTGAATAATGGTTAGAAATTGGAGTATCTAAATCGGTATTGTCCAGTGAATGGTCCTTCATAGCTACATGAACAAGAATCTATTTTGTTGTAGGAGGATTCTCAATTCTATCCAGAGAATCCTTGGAATTTGATGAGAATTGATATAGGATTATGGATAGGTCAGTAGGGGAAACAAATGTGGAGTCAGGCGGCAGGATAGTGCAATCCTAAGGGGAGTGTGAATTGATGTGTGCAATAAGAGTAGTAGCAATGTTAACATTAGTAGCCTATGTAGAAATTTCAGAAACAAGAATAAGAACTCCATCAGCATATGTGGGAATAGAATTTGCAGAATGTGGCAGTAACAAAGCTGAATTCTGCTTCTCAACAAAAGGGCTAGACACTGCCCTGTTAACATGACAGATAGCAGGAGTTTGGGCAGACTCAGTGTGTCAAACAGAGACAGTGTGTGAAATTTTGTGTGCAATATTAGCCACAACATTGTCAACTTTAGCAGCATGAGTAACCAGAACAACCATTTAGGGAGCAGAAGTAATGATTTTATCAGCAGATATGGGTTGCACAGAAATACCTAGTTTTTAAGTTTGATCCATAGCACCTTGTGTCTTATTAGAAGCATCAGAGGTCCCATTTAGATCCAAAGGAACCGAGATAGATCTCTCCAAGTCCCTACAAACCTGATCATTCGATGTTGATATACCAGAGGTAGAAGCAATAGTATAACAATTTGAAATAGTGGTAGGATTTCACCTAACCAAATTATTTCCATTATCTCCAGCAACTATTTTACCTTTTCTAGTGATAATGTTATCATTATTTTGAAGCGCCTCTTCATCCTCAACCAAATCTCGCCAAGATTTACCCTATAGGGATGTAGAGGCATTGGATTCTTTAACCCAAATATCTTGCATCTTTTGGGGAGCTCAGGTTTGTCTGTAATGTTCGTACCATTTTTACCATATTTTACTTCCATCCAGTAATTAATGGTTGGAGATTCCATTTGTTTCCTAATCACCTTACAATTAGAGAGGTTATCCTCAATCAATTTGAACACCTCACAAAAGGGTGGTTATAACGACCCGATATTTTGAATAAATATTGTTTCCTAATTTTTTGTGTTATTTTATACTCAAAAAATGGTTTCATTTGATAACATGAGTATAATTAAAATGAGGTTGGTGGGTTTTGACTATTATATGATCATTGTTCAATATAACCGCTGGAAACTAAACATTTCGATTACTGTCTCTAAATACAAGTGATCTTGGTTAATTAATATAGAAAGATGATTCGATGGCCTCATCCAGTATTCTCGGGCCAATTGAAGCCTATCTAATGGAACTTGGGAAGGAGGTAGCACCACTAGGCTTTGCTTTGGACTAAACCCAAGATGAACTTCATCATGTGAAGCTAGAACGGAATTTCCTTCGCGAGAAGTTAAAACTGATAAAAATTACTACTTGTGCAATGTTAGCCGAGCCACCCCAAGATTTTATCAACTTAGCACACCTTACACTCAAGACCTATTCTGGTGTGATAAGGGGATATGTAAAGAGACCGTAACTGCCTTGTGTAATCCTTTGTTTTAAATAAAATTATTGATTTCTACTTATGATGAAGTTTATGAATTTTCAAATGTCTGGACAAATATAGTATGCATATTTTTGGTGAATCATAGAGAAACAATATTTTAAAAAATGTTTATGTAAATCTTAAATAATTAAAAATGTGTACAGATTTTCAAAAAATGGTCTTCTACAATTATGTCCAGTATAAAATTTATAGTCTAATAAGATCAACATAATTTTTTATGAATAGTTAATTATGAATAGTGATTTTATCCTTAGGATTAGTAATGTGACAAAATGGATTAGTAATCTCACTTAACGAAAGTATTAATATAATCTAGGAATCTTTATTAAGTAATGTGATTCAACAAAATAGGTAAATAACTATTTCTTTAATTATTATTGAAGTATTAGTTTTTTCAGGTGAATACTATTTTTTTAAATTAAAAACTAAATTACAAATATTTAGAAAATTAGTTTTATAAAATGGATTTCATTATTGAACTCAGATCATCGATATTATGTTAAGGTAAATTTTGGGGATTTTTCTGAAAAAAATGAATTTTCGGTGAATAATGTATTTATTTAAAAATTAAATTAAAAATATTTAAATTTTTTTTATAAAATAGAGTTCATTTTTGAAATCAGAGCATTGATATTTGGTTAAGGTAAAATTTTGGGATTTTTATGAGAAAGTTGAATTTTCAGTGAATAGTAAAAATACAGTTTTAGGGTTTTTGTATGTTTAATGACATCATAATTGTGTCATGATGATGTCATGAGATATTATAAGGTTTGGCCAACCAAAGGGGATGAATTATTTTTTGGGGGTACCCATGTGGCCTAACTCCCTGGGAAATACCATGGGAGAGCCCATGGTTTTGAGAAAACCACTTGTGAGGTGTCCCTTGGCCATTAATGCCTTGTCCTCTCACATTCCCTATAAATACCAAGTCATACTCTCATCCATTAGACTATAAACTCTCCCTAAATAATGTTTGGGTCTTCTTACCTCCCAAGGATTCCTCCCAAGGTTCCCCCAAGCCCTCAAGGTCCCAACCTTTGGGTTTTAAGAGTTGGGTTTAAGGTAAGGGATCCTACCTCTCTCTTACATTTCAAGTAATCTCTTTTATGTCATTTATTTTATGCTCCATGATCTTATGTTGGAGGATTTTCTATTATATTACTATTACTGCCCTTTTCTTTTTCATATGTTGAGATACCCCCTCTTTCTGTCATTAATTAATTTTAAGAATGTTTAAGTGGCGCTGTTAGGCTGCGGAATTTTTAATGGATTCGTTCACCTTTCTTATTTGTCAAAGTTCTAATTTAATGTCAAGCCTTTCAAGTTCTTTTTTATTATTTTGGGGTATGATACCTATATCTATCATACTGATATTTTATGTTCATATGATGAGAGACCCTATTTTATCTCTTCAATTCATTTTTTGTTGAGGTTTAGGTGACGCCATTTTGCTGCTGAATTTTTAAGGGATTCGTTCACCTTTCTCATTTTTCAAAGTTCTACTTTCATGTCAAGTCATTCAAGTTACTTTTTATTATTTTAGGGTATGATCACTATATCTATCATAATAATCTTTTATTTTCATATGATGAGAGACCCTATTTGATCTCTTCAATTCGTTTTTTTGAAGTTTATGTGACGCCGTTAGGCTACCCAATTTTCATAAGAGAAATCTTATTTTTGTCTTCCTTTCATGTTCTTCATTTCATATGGTATATCTTTCAAATTTCATTACGATGTTCTAAAATCCATTATATTATGTCCCCCTACTTTTTTACGGATCATTTATGAGTGGGTGACCCATATCCCCTCTCTTTTCAATGTTTTCTAAAACCTCGTAACATAGCCATTATGCTGCAGAATTTCAGTCTCAAAATGTCTCTATCTTATTATCAAATTCATTTATTAAGTGAATACTCAAAGATATTTCTTCTAAATGGGTATTCACATGTATACCAAAATGTTCTATTTTAAATTCTTGTATTTACATACATGAGACC
The DNA here is from genome assembly GCA_963277665.1 of Viscum album. Taxonomy (NCBI): domain Eukaryota; kingdom Viridiplantae; phylum Streptophyta; class Magnoliopsida; order Santalales; family Viscaceae; genus Viscum; species Viscum album. The sequence goes on from OY728125.1 coordinate 1,427,502,221, forward strand.
AGCTTTCCCTTTCTGTGGGTTTAAAGTGACATAAAGATAATGTCTTTAAAGTAGTTTTTAAAATGTTATGATTATGAAATGAAACCCGTTTCTTTTATGCTATATGGGTTGTTTATGAAAGTATTGATGATGATATATGTGGATCACATGATAATAAAGGAAAATTTTAGGGTGCACCCTGATAGCGCTCCAATGCATTGGGTAAAAACGTAATCTCTAGAGATGACCATTTTTACCGACGCCTTGGTGAATAACCTGGTAATTTTTAATGACACCTTGGGGATGAACCATGGTGAAACGGAAATTATTTTCACTATTAAATGTTGTAGCCACATATTCCAGTTATGAAATATGTTATTTTTATTATGATATACCACATGAATTCTTTCTCATTCCTTAAAGTTCTTTTTCATGACATTGTTGATGTATCTCAAGTTCACATGTTAAATGTTTCCCCTTGTTTCCCATACTGGGCCATCTGCTCACCCTTTATTTTGATGTATGTCCCCAGGTTATGAGATGGAGTAATGAACCTAGTATGAACATAAGGATAAGCCATTAATGTGTTTAATAATAATGTTTTATGTTTTCATGTTTTAAGTTGCTGGTTTCCAAGACACTAAGCCTTAAAGATCCTCAGATTCGTAAAATGTAATGAATGTTTATATGATAAAAAAGCGGGATGCCATAGTTGGTATCAAAGGATGGTTTAGTTATTTATGTAAATTAGGATATGAAAAATTTAGGAAGAAACCTATAGAAAAGTTTAAATATTGGAAATCATCCTGGTATTTTGGTGAGTATTGAGTAAGGTATTTCCAAAAAAATACATCCATGTCTGGATACGAGCAGGTAGAGGTGGCTCTGGCACAAATGTACGTAGGGGAAAAACCCGAAAACACCACTTTGAGAGAGACTCTAATGGGAACTGATACACGAAAATGGTCTTTGCGACACTCTTGTTTACGACACTCCAAGGGGATATGCTTTGGTAAATTCATAAGTTTAGTATGAACCATTATTAAAGGGATAAAGATAAAATAAAATAAAGATTCACATAAGAATATATGATCATGGTTATCCTAGATTAGAACCTAGGGGATCATAAGTTACGATACACTTTTCTTCTACAAGTTTATCCTTATATTGTTAAAGTTTTCTTTTTAATGATTATTGGCTATGTATTTATGCCCTTAATTATACTTTCTTTTATTAGTTAATGGCGGGAAATGGAAGAACATGTCCTAACAACCAATGTGATAGGAAATGTGAAGATTTCCATATTAATGTGACAGAGATGACGAGATATAAAGTTGAACATATTGTGATTATGCCAAACCATATATAAATAATCGCAATTAATAATTGGTACCTAGTTGAATTCCAAAATTCATCAAGGAAGAAGAAGACAAAGTCTCAAGGTTGTTCGTCTGATAAAGTTGATAAGGGAAAGAAGACCCAATTTCTTTTTTGCAAAAAAGTGTGGGAAGAGGAACCAAGGAGAATACCACAAAGGAATCGCGAGATTTTTTATGTGTTGGAAGATAGGGAATAAAGTATCCAATTTCTTTAAAAAAATGGATAATGTAATGAATGGAGATAAGGTTCGATCTGATGTACCTTATACATTTTGATGTCGTAAATGTGGAAAAGTTAGACATTACCCAAGGAAATTCTCTCTTGGAATGGGTGAGATGAATAATGATAATCAACAATCTTCAAGTAAAATGGAACAATGAAAGTCATATGCTGAGATGGATCATAATGACTGAATTACATGTAACTTTGCAATAATTTTCTATGTCATGTTTTATTTTAGTTCGTGCTCTATGAGCATATCTTTTATGTTTTCTAAGATCATCGAGTGACTACCTAAGATGGTTTTATATCATTAAGGAAAACATATATTGTTATGTATCACATGTTGATGTTATGAAGCTATTATTCTTGAAAAAAAAAGATTATTAGGAGATTACAAGGTGATTATTATTTGGGAAGACGTTCACTATTTTGGGAACCCTATTTGATTGAGGTAAATAGATTACTACGGTATTTTATTTGAGGAGTAAAGGTTGACTTATATTTTGAAGAATATATATATTTAAGGAGAACATATGGTAATTTAGGTTACTTATGGAAATGATTAACCTATCTTGGGGAAAATATGTTTAGGTTAGTTACATTTGTTATAATATGTTAGCAGTGGATGATGTTGTTTGGAGATGAACGATGAAGTTTATTTTGGAAGACTATGTTATCAAATCCTTATTGTATTTGGGTTTCAATCTTAGTTTGGTTTATTTTGGGGAATTTTAAGGACAATTATTTATGGAATGGTATATGATGAACTTTGGGTAGTACCATGGAACTTTGATGATTTAAAAGTTGTTTCCCTTCTTATGGGATTATTTCTTTTTGAAGAGTTGTTTTATCATACCCTTTCTGTTTTTGGGATAATAGAAGATATTGATAGTTAATGTTTTGTGGATTACGTGACTCTCAGGAAGATGATTATTTTGTTTTGATGAGACCAAGTTTTTTAGAATGCTCATTGTTTGGAGAAAAGATTAGTTTTGGTAGAGGCTTATTAAAGGATGAAACTATACATGAGGGTAGGTATATTTCCCTGTGTTTTATTCTGTGTAGTAAATGAATTCCACGCAACTATGAAAAGGAATATAAAACAAAAATTTGGTCTATTAACATTTCCCACTGGAAAATAAAATACCGCTTAACCCATCATAAGTTTGTGATTTTCTGGTTGTTAACTTTCTCCTAATCATGTTTTCTATCACTCTCCCTCAGAACGTGACCCTTTTTTTCTCCTCCATGTCTATGTTTTCCTACATGGAATCCTAGTATGGGTTAACTCGAGTGACCTTTTTTACTTCCGTTTCTTTCTTTTAAAGTAATAGTTTTACTGACTATTTTCCTGATGTGGGGCTTTCAATGATATTTCCAATCCCGATTTTAAAAATTGCGAGGACGAAATTTCTTAAGGGTGGAAGATTGTAATGATGCGAAATTTTGAATAAATATTGTTTCCTAATTTTGTGTGTAATTTTATACTCATAAAAACTATTTAATTTGATAAAATGAGTATAATTAAAATGAGGCTGTTGGATTTTTACTGTTATATGATCATTGGACAATATGACCACTGGAAACTAAACGTTTCAATTACTGTCTCTAAATACAAGTGATCTTGGATAATTAATATAGAAAGAAGATTTTATGGCCTCATCCAGTAGTCTCGGGCCAATCTAACCCCATCTAATGGAACTTTGGAAGGAGGTAGCACCACTGGGCATTTCTATGGACCAAACCCAAGCTGAAATTCATCGTGTGAAACTATAACAGAATCGCCTTTGCGAGAAGTTCAAACTGATAGAAATTACTACTCGTGCAATGTTGGCCGAGCCACCCCAAGATTATCTCATCTTAGCACATCTTACGCTTAGGTCCTATGCAGGTGTGACAAGGGGCTATATAAGGAGATCATAACTGCCTTGTGTAATCCTTTGTATTAAATAAAATTTTTTATTTCTTCTTGTGATGATGTTTATGAATTTTTAAATGTCCGGATAAATATAGTATGCATATTTTTGGTGAATCATAGAGAAAGGATATTTTAAAAAATGTTTATGTAAACCGTATATAATTAAAAATATGTAATGATTTTCAAAAAATAGTCTTCTACAATTATGTTCAACACGAAATATACAGTCTTATAAGATCAAATTAATTTTTGATGAATAGTAAATTATGAATAGTTATTTTATTCTTAGGATTAGTAATGACACCAAATGGATTATTAATCTCACTTAAAGAAAGTATTAATAAAATCAAGGCAGCTTGATTAAGTAATGTGATTGAATAAAATAGGTAAATAACTATTTCATTAATTATTAGTCAAGTATTAGTTTTTTCTGGTGAATAGTTTTTTTTTAATTAAAAATTAAATTAAAAATATTTAGAAAACAATGTTTATTAAATGGATTTCATTTTTTAACTCAGATCATCGATATTATGTTAAGGTAAATTTTGGGGATATTTCTGAAAAAAATGAATTTTATGTGAATAGTGTATTTATTTAAAAATTAAATTAAAAATATTACTAAAAATATTTTTATAAAATGGAGTTCATTATGGAAATAAGAGCATTGGTATTTGGTTAACGTAAAAATTTGGGATTTTTATGAGAAAGTTGAATTTTCAGTGAATTGTAAAAATACAGTTTTAGGGTTTCTGTATGTTTAATGACATCATAATTGTGTCATGATGATGTCATGAGATATTTTAAGGTTTGGCCGACCAAAGGTGATGAATTATTGTGTGGGGGCCCCATGTGGCCTATCTTTATGGGAAATACCATGGGAGAGCCCATGGTTTTGAGAAAACCACTTGTGAGGTGTCCCTTGGCCATTAATGCCTTTTCCCCTCACTTTCCCTATAAATACCAAGCCATCCTATCATCCATTCGACTCCCAACTATCCCTCAACAATTTTTCGGCCTCCTTACCTCCTAAGGAGTCCTCCCAAGGTTCCCCCAAGACCTCAAGGTCCCAACCATTGAGTTTTAAGAATTGCGTTTACGGTAAGGGATCCCACCTCTCTCTTTCTTTTCAAGTAATCTCTTTTATGTAATTTTATTTATGGTCCCTGATCTTAAGTCAGAGGATGTTATTTTATATTCCTATTAGTGCCCTTTTCTTTCTCATATGATTAGAGTCCCCCTCTTTCTCTCATTAATTCATTTTAAGAAAGTTTAAGTGGCACCGTTAGACTGCCGAATTTTTAATGGATTCGTTCACATTTCTCATTTTTCAAAGTTCAACTTTCATGTCAAGTCTTTCAAGTTCCTTTTAATTATTTTGGGGTATGATATCAATATATATCATACTGATATTTTATGTCCATATGATGAGATACCCTATTTGATCTCGTCAATTCATTTTTTGTTGAAGTTTAGGTGACGCTATTAGGCTGCTGAATTTTACGGGATTCGTTCACCTTTCTCATTTTTCAAAGTCCTAATTTCTGTCAAGTCTTTCAAGTTCCTTTTTATTATTTAGGGGTATGATCATTATATCTATCATACTTATCTTTTATGTTCATATGATGAGAGACCCTATTTGATCTCGTCAATTCATTGTTTTAAAGTTTATGTGACGCTGTTAGGCTGCCGAGTTTTCATAAGAGAAATCTTATTTTTGTCATCCTTTCATGTTCTTCATTTCATATGGTATATCTTTAAAATTTCATTAACATGTTCTAAAATCCTTTATATTCTGTTCCCCCTACTATTTTATGGATCATTTATGAGTGGGTGACCCATGTCCCCTCTCTTTTCAATGTTTTCTAAAACCTCATAACATAGCCATTATGCTGCAGAATTTCCGTCTCAAAATCTCTCTCTCTTATTCTCAAATTAATTTTATAAGTGAATACTCAAAGCTCTTTCTCTTAAATTTTAATTCACATATATACCAGTATTTTCTATTTAAATTCGGGGATTTTCATACATGAGACCCTCTTTCCCTTCCTGTGGTTTTAAAGTGACATAAAGATCATGTCTTTAAAGCAGTTTTTAAAACGTTATGATTATGAAATGAAACCCATTTCATTTATGCTATATGGGTTGTTTATGAAATGATTGATGATGATATATGTGGCCCACAAGATAATAAAGGAAAATTTAAGGGCACGCCCTGATAGCACTCCAATGCATTGGGTAAAAACTTAATCTCTAGAGATGACCATTTTTAACGACGCCTTGGGGAATAACCTTGGTAATTTTTAATGACACCTTGGAGGTGGACCTTGGTGAAACGGAAATGATTGTCAATATTAAATGTTGTATCCACATATTCAAGTTATAAAATAAGTTATTGTTATTATTATATGCCTCCTGATTTATTTCTCATGCCTTAAAGTTCATTTTCATGACATTGTTGATGTATCTCAAGTTCACATGTTAAATGTTTCCCCTTGTTTCCCTTACTGGGCCTTCTGTTCACCCTTTCATTTGATGTATGTCCCTAGGTTATGAGATACATTAATGAACCTAGGATGAACATAAGTATAAGCCTTTCAAGTGTTTAAGAATAATTCTTTATGTTTTCATGTTTTATGTTCCTGGTTTCCAAGAAACTAAACCTTAAAGATCTATGTTTTGTAAAATGTAATAAAAGTTTATATGATAAAAAGGTAGGATACCATAGTGGTTTATTTTTATATTCAAGTATAAGATCAATTATATATTCAGGATCATGAAAACCTATGTTATATGGGATTTCACTGGCCAGATTATCCTCCACCATTTTCTAGCATATAGGCCAATATCTCCATTCAACGTCCTGTGATTAAATTTAATGGGGGTACCTATGTAAGAAGCAATGTCATTAGGAATATTTGGATGCCAATAGAACCAATTGAGACCATGAATTCTAACCCAAACATGTGCCATATAGTTTTTGTGTATTTATAGGGTTAAAAGCAGCATCCCAATCCAAAATTCTTTGAATGCCTGGTTTAAGCTGTAAGTTCCCGAGTTTCCATACCTGATCAAGATCACCTTGAGAGTTGAAGAGAATATGATAATATCCTTTGCCTATGGGGACCATCTTCCATTTTGAAGAGCTCCAGTAGTTAGAAATCTGATTCTTTAGTTCTAGTAGAGGCTAGGGCCGGTCACCTGTGTTGTATGAAACTCGGCCAAGAACTGAGTATTTGCACAACAACTCTCTTTGCTTCAAGGAAACCGGATCCGCATCAACCATGTAACCCCCATCCTCAAGATTTTTAAAGAGCGGTTGTTTTCACTCTTTCACGGTACTGAGAACAGTTCCTTGTAGAGCGTCGCGGAAGGAGACAGGTACGGTATGAAGGGGGACTTCAATATTTCCCACTTCAATCTTTGAAGAACCTGGATCAGAAGATGCAGGAGCAGGAGGGGTGAGTTCCCACGCCGGATCAAAGTTGGCCATCGGTGAATCTCAGGGATAATCAGCGAAGAAGTTTAGGGTTTCCATTCACCCATTGGAGATTGCTTCAATAGCTCCCTCTTTCCATCGTATCTAGGTGGCAGGGTATGAAAATAGAGGTAGCTGGTTTTTTTACATGATTTTCCACCTTTCAGCATGTGATGTTGGAGCATCAGAGGCTAGCCAGCTATTGCGATAGTTTCCCATTCCGGAGTGGAAATGAGATGATGTCGCGATGGATTTTGTGACTGGGTTCCCAAGGTCACCTCGAGGCAATGATTCTATATTGGTTGTTATGGAAAGACATACAAAAGTAGCTCACTTTTTTCAGATCAAGGAAACCTTTAATGTTGACAAGCACGTGAAGTTGTATATTTGAGATGTAGTATGTCTTCATGGGGTCCATCATTCTGTCTTTTAAGATAGGGACCCCCATTTTACGTCTCGTTTCTAGAATAGAATTTAGAGGGCACTGGGTACAGAGGTGATTCTAAGCACAACATACCACCCTCAGACCGATGGCCAATTAGAACGTACGATATAGGTGTTGGAGGACATGTTGTGTGTATGCGTCCTAGAAATTGGTTGCTCTTGGGAGAAGCACATAACACGGGTAATGTATGACTACAATAAAAGTTTTCAGGAAACTATTGATATTTCACCTTACAAGGCTTTATATAGTAGGCCATGTCGATCACCCTTGTGCTGGTTAGAGTCAGGTGAGACAGCTTTACTGGGACCACATCTCGTGCATGAGACTTTAGAGCAGGTCTAGTTGATTCAAAAGTGGATAGCTAGTACACAGTCTCATCAGAAATCTTATGTTGATCATCGTAGATGACCCTTGGAGTTTGTAGTCGGGGATCATGTTTTCTTGAATGTTTCACCGAGGTTGGGACATAGTAGGATCAGGAGATTGGTAAATCATTCACCAAGGTATGTAGGGTTGTTTGGGATTCTAGAGAGAGTCGGGCCAGTTTCATATCGGTTGTAGATACCACAGAGGTACCAGGCCATGCACGATGTCCTCCAGGTATCTCAGCTGCACCATTATCACTCAGACTTGTCACATGTTTTTCATCCCAAGGAGGCTGAACATCAGGTTGATGCATCCTTTTAGGTTCATCGAATTCATATTGTTGATGGCAGCATGAAGGTTTTCAGAGGCCGATCAATTCCTCTCATATGGGTGCTATGGCAGTATGGTCGAGTGCAGGACAAAACCTAGGAGCGGGAGACCAACATACGTGCTTAGTGGCCATAATTATTCCCAGCTTTATCTTTACCACCCTTGGAAGGGAAATTCGGGGACGACTTGATTTAAGGGGGAATGTTTGTAAAAACCTGGTTCTTATTCTTGAGGTACGAGTTTCTTCTTTTCCTTTTTTCTTATGTGTTTTTGAGAAAACAAGGGAGATGTGAGAAAAATCCCATATTTATGGGGATATTCATTGTACTTTTGTATACACACCATTTAATTTTGCCTTTTGGGATGAGAATACAAGGAATGTGGGCTTGTTGGCGATTAATGGTGTAAAAACTAACATCACACTGTGTACTTAGTAATATTAGTCGTGTAATCAATCACCAGATGAACAGTGAGGCGGTTCAAAGTAGCCGCCAGTGGAATAGTTAAAAAAATAGTACACGCCATGTACTTGAATATACACATCTTGGAGTTATGTTTTTTTAAAAAAAAATAGGCAATAGCCTCATAATTCGGCAGAGGAGGCAGAGAACTCACCGGAGTTATGGGAGAGAAGGCTGAGACTTGGAGGAGCTCCCGATCACTCACCAGGACTTTGATTCTTCCACCATCGATCTCATTTGAACCGCGTAGGTAAGGCCTTCCCACTCCTTGAATATTTCCTTCCAATTATTTATCTAACGAAAGTTATTTGGGTTTTAATGGGTAATCGTTTTTCTCAGATCTATGTCAATAATGGTTGTTTCGGGAGGTACCATTCATGTATATCGATCAGTGGAGATTGAGGTAGGTGGTCTTGTGTTTATTTCCAATCGTTGAGTTGATTTTGTGCACCATTGTGCCATGCACCCATGTTCGGGGTATCTTGTGGCTGAGGCCTTGACTGTTTAGATACCTATAATTGAAAAGGTAGTCTTATGATTATATATAAACTCTTGTTGGGATTGTTGCTTTGATCCAGGGCCAACCTGAGGGTGTGTTTCCCTTGTTTAGTTGTTTGGTCAGGATACTCGTGGGTATGCCGTGATAATATCATGTTTTGAGTTTTCTGGGGAGGAAACTTATGTTAATTGCTTACTTATAGTCTCAGCTTGGCCCGAATCCATGATTAGGTTCTGTTTAGCCTGAGGGCAAGGTTCTGTTTATCTTGAGGGTAAGGTTCTGTTTAGCCTGACGGCAAGGTTCTATTTATCCTGAGGGAAAGGTTCTCTTTAGCCTGAGGGAAAGGTTTTGTTTAGACTGTGGGAAATGGTTCTTATGTCTGAGGACAATTTTTACATTGAATATTCACTGTGGTGATTTCTTACGGTATACCTTCCAAGATAAAGCACATGCTTGGAATTTTTAAATAATTATTAAAATGGAAATTTAAATGGTAGGAAAAGTTACTTTTGAGTTCTTCCTAGTTTACTGCATTTCATTATTGCACATTGCAGTTGCACTTTTTCACTGATAGTTTAGAATGGGCCTTTGGTGGTTGCCTATTGGGATTTATATCTCACACCCTATTTGGGTCATGCCTTGGGCCCAAAAAGATTATATTATTGTATGTGTCGATAAGGGAAAGAGTCCCTACATAGGTACATGATTGTTGTCGAGGAGTAGGAGAGAATGGGACTGAGCATAGGCCTATGATGCTTCTGCATTACTGTTGCACTATTTTGGTTTAGTTTTGTTGTGCTTTGTACCTTGTGTTGTATTGTATCTGATTGTAGTGTATCCTGTTTGGGCTGCTTTCTTGGAATTAGTGACATGTTTCATCATCATATATATATGAATGTGGGTTATTGGGGTACCCATTTTGTGGCACCCAGATCCGGGATGTTAGAGTTGACAAGATGGTGATATGGGATTTCAATGGAAATATATTGTTCGATGTTAGTAGTCCTGGGTCATTATTTTTCATCCATATTTAAAAGTTTCTCATTATTGAAATCATCTTCAATGTTAATCCACATGTAATTACTGATACTGGAAAGAGGGTGTTTAGAAAGAAGGTCTTTAATGAAATTTTTAATCCCCTTTATGCCTTTTATGATGATATAAATTTATTTTAGTAGTATCATCCACCATATAAATTTTGGATTAAAATACTTTTTTATTTAGATGGTATTTTATAGCTTCATGATTAGTGTAAACCATTACTTTGGAGGGTACAAGATATAACTGAAAATTTTTTAATGTGACGTCTACTTCTTGAAACATTATCTCTATGGATGTATAATTTATCTAAGATTTATTTAGAGTATGGATAGAATAATAAATGGGTTGAATTTTAGGTTCAACAAGTTGTTCTAAAATTATACCCCTAGATAAGTCACTAGGATCGAACATCCTTTTGAATTGTTTTTCCATGTCAGGTGATATAATGTTAGGAGAATCCATCAAACTATTTTTAAACGTATTAAATTCTCATCGACATTTTTTATCAAAATATTATGAAATTCCATATAAAATATTTATATCTTTAATTGAAGTATTTTTTCAATGTGTTTCACGAAATGGAAAAAGATTCCAACAAGGCATTTGAAGCTCCTTATTCCATTCAGTACTGTGTTGTTAGTAGTGTTTTTAATTACATTAATTTCTTCTCAGTTGAATTTCTTGTCATGATATTAAATTTTATATCTAGGGATGATTCCTCTATAGAGCATGAAATATAATTTCTCCCAACTCAAGACTAGGAACTTCTCGTAATGATTTTGTAAAACTAGTTGTTGATTGCTTAAACAAGCATCAATGAATTATCTATACTTGGAGAAATAATCCTTCAATATATCTAGAAACTCCTCCACCACATCCTCAAAGATGTGTTCCATACACCACTAGAATTCCACTAGTGAATTACACATCCCAAATGAAATTATTCTATATTATAAGGTTATGAATTGACACATGAACATGGTTTTGTAATAAACAACTTAGTTAAAAGTGATCTGATTGTTTCCAGAATATCTTCCCATAAATAAATAGAGATCATTTATAGACAATATCTAAAGAATATTATCCATTTATAGCAAAATAAAACTTAATTTTCAAGTTAATCTATTAATATTTATTTATTTTACACACTCCCCCCAGCGATAAATGTTTCTAATTTGAATTAATGCATTTTAATTATTATTCATAATAGTTAAGACACCATTAAATGGAATGACATACAATGGGCTCACCCACTCACTATTATAGATGGAAAATATAATCCTTGAATTGAGAAGTTTTTGAACATTATACCTAATAAATTCTTTTAGTTATGGTGTTAGATTGCTCTAGGTTTGATGTTTTATCATAGTACCTTATCCTAGTAGAATCTTGTCGGTGAAAATCATGGGCTTGACCCCATTTATATCATCCACAGTGAAACCCATTGAATTTTTATGCCCTTTGGGGAGATTTATCAATTCCTCTTATTGTTCTTGACTCATCTTTGAGATTATGATAACTAGAATTTCATATTTACTTTTAAATAATTATTACTTCAATGTGTGTAGAAGTTGTTTAAATTTTAATGTTTGTATATTAATTACAAAAAGTATGATCTATGGAACAGAGTATCTCATCTGAGGTTTGGCATAACATTCCTTCCAATATTCAATGTAATCATCCTGATCCTGATATAGAGTCTCTTTTGAATCATCAAAAGCACTGAAAAATCATTTTCATATGTTGAAAAAATGTCTTGGTAATGAAATGAGTTTCTACCTTACATGGAATCTTTTACTAAATCTAACACTTCATGTTATTTTCTAACTCAAAAAATGAGTCTACATAAAATTAAATCAATCACCAACTTACAACTAGTGAGAAATGATCTCCCTAAAAAATTAGGTTTCCTCCAAATTACATCATATCATGAATGATGATATTATAAGGGAATATCAACATTCGTGCATGGACCAATATTCCATCGTGAGGTCCCAAAGGATACTAAATTTATAAATCTTCTAGAGGAAGTTTTACTTTTATTGGTTTCAATTCCGTTTTTCCAACATTATGTAATAAAATCATTGGATTGAGATTAATACTTTTTTTAACATCACAATAGTATTTTATGAAATTGAACATTCTTATGGTGTAGGGGACTGTTTAACAAACATGGTCTCCCATTTTAAGAGGGTGATTTTACTTCACAGCTAAAAAATTCATTATTAAATTGATAACTCAAAAGTTGTTCCTCTTCCACTTATTAGTGAGTAGATCCCTTATGAATTTAGTATATGCATGAATATATGAAATTGCATTGTTGAAGAATATGTTAACATTTATTTCCCGGAACATCTCTAAAAATTTCTTCTATTGAAAATGTATCTTTCCTGATATTATAATTTGTAGGAATGGATGTGGGTTTATGTGGGGGGGGGACGGTTCCATATAAGCATCGTCTTTAATGGGATTTTCTTGTTCTTTTGATTTTTCAGTTTTATAAACATCTAAGTTTTTTCATTATTTCTTTTTATATGATCTAATAATTTTCTTAATTGATGATTTATGCTTGATTTTACAGATACTAGCCAATTGATTTTTCATCTCAATTAAATGATTTGTAATTCCTATCATAAGTGGTTGATCTTAGATTTCATCATTTAATCTCTCCTTAATTCTGGTCTTCTAATAGGGACATTGGAAAATAAAAAAAGGGAATTTGTGTAACTATTGGGGTGGGTCTTATCATTGTCCTCGAAGAGAATAGTGAAATCATTACTAATGTGTGGGTGGATACTTCTCATCCCTAGGTGGGGAAGGTTGTTGTTGGAAGGGTTGATGTGGTCTAGAAGAAGGATTTTTATGTGGATACCTATGTGGTACCTAATTCCATAGTGGTTTTTACCACTTCTTTATTTATAATAACTTTTATTCAGATTTTGTTGTTGTTGAACTACTCTTTGTGGGTAATGAAGATATTGAAATTTTTATGGCAGTTGAAACAATTAGGGTTGATGAATTCAATTAACATAATTACATTCATAAAATTGTATTTAGTCAATTAATTTTTAATAGTATTGATAAAAATTAGGGCCTTTTCACATCTGAAAATATTGAACATCCCTAATAAGGGAATGTAGGGGTGGTTAGGGTGGAGAAAGAAGCTGAAATTGTCAACATTTTTAGTCAGGGATTCAACCTTTTCATAAAGACGTGTGGTTTCTAATAGATGTTCAATTATAGTTTATAGAGGTTCTTGATCTCTTTTTCCAAGATTATAATTTTGTGAGACACCATAAAAAAGATATTTACCAATTTCTAGTGTCATGAGCATAATTTTTCCCTTATTGACATATTCTACCATCGTTTGTGTAGTGGGTTGTAGACCCTAATGTACTATTTGAATATATCTAACCACACATCATGTTTGTGATATGGGAACTTCTGATTTAATTCCTTAGTGTTTTTATTTTCCTCTCAAGATGATTCACCATCCACAAATGATAAGATTTATATTTCATTTTGTATCATCCATTTACGTATTGTGGGAAATATTTATCTAATTATTTTTGCTAAGTTATCTCATGTTTTATGGGTTCAAGATCTTAAATCTTCATCTAGTTCTTGGAAATATCATGCAAGGAGAAGATAAATTCATTATCCTCATAGTTTTGAACAAGAATACTTGGTTTCAATAAATGATATTGTATTTATGAAACTTTGATATATGGTACTATTGTAATACTCTCTGATGCCTACTAAGTTTTCCAATGTTTAGGATCATATGATTGAGACCAGGATTCTTTTCAATGTTATGCAACTTGATGGGAGGCCAAGAAATAATATAAATAGTATCTTTTGGGGATAGAAAAGGGTAATACATGATGGTGTACACTTTTAGAAAAAGTGACATTTTTTCTATTTTGGTATCACATATTGATTATTTTGATGGTTGTGTAGTGAGTGATTGGGTTCCACAACCATGATTTAATAATGTCATGCAAAGAGATACCAATCAATTTCCGGGTTAAACACAAGAGGTTCTTGATGTTCCAAGATTCTTGAATTAGACTAAGGGTCCTAGACCATGTGCTAGATGAATAACACAGACACCAGTTCTAGTTTATGAATAATTGTTCTAAATAAGTAATTGAAGTAGGTAAGAAGAGGGTTTGAGGAATTCATCGCTTCATACACAAAATTTTATGGTCATGTACAACATTTCTTGATTCCACATTGACAGGATTGGATTATAGATTTATGAAACATAATTATTAATTTGAATAGTGAAAGTCCACATTCGAACCTATAGGGATGATCTGAAAATGAATGGAGACCTAGATATTATAATATAGTAGTATATTCCTCACATGATTCTCTAAATATGATTTTTAAACTATGTAGCATCATTGAAATTTAGTTGATAGAGATTTATTTTGAGATAAATATTTGGGAGACCATACATATGAAAACCCTAAATCAAAGAACACAGTGTTCATCGGACTATGTTTTGTAGCCATTTGGGATTAAAAAAATTACATTGGATGGTTATAGTGGATCATAATATTCTGACAAAACAATATTTGCTCTAGAGGTGGTTTTCTGCCCAGATTCATTAGTCTCAGCTACAAAGGTTGAAAATAAAAGAAATTTTTTTCCTAGTTTGGACAATTCCAATTAGGTTGGGTTACATACCATGGAATATCCTGGTCTATCTTATACTGGATAATTAAATAATTATTATTTTTAAACCTAATTCATTTGAAACTAAATTTCCCTGCTTTTTATTTAAAATTCATTAAAGAATTCATATCCCATACTCTCGATCTTTGGGCCTAAATGGTTTAGTTATGCAATGTAAAGGTATAATTAATTATATATTCTATTAATGAAAATGGATGAAATATCATGGAAATATTTAAATCAAGGTACACAATTGAAATCAATATTCAATTACCACAAAATATGAAATGTAATAAGTTCGTAATTGGAATGACGGAAGAATCAACATTGAAAAGAAAAGTAATTGGAAACTTCATTAAAATAAATCTTTTAGACACATTGAAGTGAAAAATAATCAGAACAAAAAAAATGAAATACTACGTTAATAAATTATCAATTAAAACGAATGAAAGAAAATCCCCGGAAAACATATAGCCTCCCAAAATATTTATAGGCCACATCACCTTATGGAATTATCATGTTTAATTTTGTATGTATTCTTTAATCACACTCAGTTAGATACTCTTACACCATAAGTCATGGTTTTACTTCGTAAGTGAAAAAATTATGGTCTCTCATTCTTTTAAATCTCCAAATTTTATAGAGTATATGGACCTCCTACTGCATACATATTCTTCACGTTTATTTTTTACAATAGGGCTTTCTCAATGAAAATTCAATTAAAATAACATTTTCCATCATAAAATGAATAAAACCAAAAACATTAACAACATCTCATTTTTTAACTTTTGCTCCAAGTCAGAGAAAGAACCAACTAGAGATCAATGAAAAAAGTAAAAATATATATGAAGAATAAATTATTGAATCCAAATAGTATATATGAACTAAACATATCATCTATCCACCACTTTATCATTTATTAATTATATAACGACCCATACTTTACATACACTGTTAATACTTAAAAATTGAAGCATACTTATTACAGCATATAACAAAACCATGAAAGGACCGTATAGGTATAGAGTCTTTAGAAACTTGGAAACATAGACAACTTGTTCATAAGGCATCTACATTTTCTCCCATTTATTTCATCATATCTAGAGTCCCTTTTGGCATATCCTACTTAATAACTTTCTTCCTAACCTGGGGAAAGAAAACATACAACAGGTTGATCTCAAATACTTAGTAAGGGTAAAAAAAAGAAATATCAATCACATCATATTCATTAGAACATAACATTTTGGAAATCATAACATGCAAAAGATATCATAATTTCATAACATGGGATAAACCATAGTAGTGAATTGTAATCCCAATAATCATAACTTAAAACATGAAACTTTGTGGAATACACACATAATCCTAGAAAATCATTTCTTATTAGTCAAGACCCATTTCCAATACTATCTTAGTGGACAAAGTCCATTTCTGAACCGAGTTCACTCCTCGTTTCAGTCCTGTTTCACTGAACCGGTTTAACCTGCCGTTCCAGCCATGTCTATCTCATGAGACATAAATCGTTACCCAATGCATTGGAGAGAGATATAGGTCCCACCCATCTCATAATGATACCATTCTTATGTGTGCCAAAAAATCATAAACCATACATCATAGCATAACCCATGTAATAAAAATTGGAATCTTAAACATCATTCCATCATAAAAAATCCATAAAAGGATACTGTAAAAATAATTCCATCATAACATAATAAAATCAATTAAAAAATAGGGATATGAACAGAACCCTATATTATCTTATATGGAAAATAATTTTGATAAAACTCTTGAACTCCATTCTTGAGGAAAATATCCTTTATACTTCAAAAACATTTTTCCTTTCTTAACATGCCATACAATTTTAAACTAAAATAAGTTGATTAAAAATAAACTTGAAAAATTGTAAAGGCAGCTTCATGGAAATAATGTTTTATAAATCCATTCATGTTGTATAAGTTAAAAAAACATTCTTCCCGTACTTTGGCCGGAAAAGTTAAAAAGTACCTCGTATGAAAAACGACAAATGATTCCTTTCATATATTTTACTAAAAACTCTCTGAAGGGTAAAATTGGATTTAGAAAATTGTATTAGGATATAAATAATATTATATATTGAGGAAACATTGATGTGGATGATAAATATGCCCCAGTAATTACCTAAGTATAAACAATCTCGGATAAAATTTGAGATTGTGAGATTTTCCCTTACCTTAGGTCCGAATTGCTTCGTAAGTGTCCGAACCTCCTGTATAATTATTTAAATCATTTCATTGACTTATTCAATAATTATACTCATTTTTATTATATCATATATGGTCATATAATTAGCATCGTTATTAGTAATATTTCATTGTTACTTGTTATTCGGGTGTTTATTGCTTTTTGTTCTTATGTGTGTTTTGTCGAATAAATTCTTATTCTTATTTTTAGGTTATAGATACCTCATTTCCAGAATGGTATTAGTGTAATAAATATCATATTAATTCACTCAATTCATTTATCTAATCATTATGCAATGAAAATCATGTAGAACGAGTCACATCACATCGTGGAGATGGTATTCTATACGTACGCACGAGCGATGATATCGTTCCCATGATTGTGGAATTGTATTGGAGTGTATGTATACTATTTAAAAATCAATATCAATTTACAATAATCATATATAGTTATTATTTACACCATTATAACTATCCAAGTAAGGTGGTGGTGGAAAATAGATTACAGCACGACGTGGAGACGGTATTCCGTACGTACGCACGCGCGGTGATTTCATTTTCCATAGGATAGATAGATGGTGAAATAGGGTTGTTTCATACTTATAATAACATATCAGTATATTAATGATACTGATTATATTACTTCATAATGAAACAACTAAATAAAAATAAGTGGAAAAAGAAATAAAGTTGAAAGAATCGGTAACGGACATTACCTCTTTTTTGAAGCGCCTCTTTGACACCTCCTTTTAGGGCACTAAAGTTGGTCTTTGAAGAAGACGAGGACCTATGGGATGTTTCTAGGGAAGTGGAGATAAGAATTTGTCAGGGGTTGGCCGATCTTGAAGGCTCAATGTGGTGTGAGGAACCGAGGGAGGAGGTGCCCTTTTATAAGGGAGGAGAGGGGCACCTTTGGAAAAACAATAAATATTATGTTATTATAAAGTCATATTCGGTTTTTAATAGCCCCAAATTGATTTATTTTGAACCTAAGGTGGGTATGGGTAGATATACTTTTATCCAATAGAAGTTAGACAAGTTTAGGTATCTATTTTAACCTTATCATTTAGATTTAACTTTGAGTTAAATAATTTTACTTTTATTGTGTCTTCTTGTTTTCTTACACAATAAGGTTAATAAACTTACTATAAAAAGCCAAATGAACCCCAAGTTGTTTATTATTAATATATATAACCTTATATAAGTCATTTGGAAGAACCTTATATTTTTAGGAATTAAAGAAAAATTAATAATATAATATTTGTTTTAAAAACTATTATATGTCAATTTTGACACTATTTGGGAATTGATTGTTGTGAAAATCATAACAGAATGATTAGTTCGAAAAAAGTTAACTCAATCAATACTAACATGTCATAATAACATATAAAATTATTTTAATTCATAAAAAGTCTAAAATTACATTTATTTGGGTATTTATAACGTCAATTATGTCAATATTTCATTAATAATATATTTACTACATCATCATTGTGTCATAAATAATATAAATTATATAAAGTATAAAAATTAAAAATAAATTACCATTATGTAGTAAATATGTTTATATTTCTAATGAATATTTATAGTCGAATTTATCTTATGTATAACCCTATATTAAAAATGATTTAGTTATTAAACTATGATTTTAACAATTTTAACCCATCATTAAATAAATTAATAATAAATGTCCTAATGTAATCCAAGTTGACCTAAAGGGTAATATTTTATCCCTAATGTTGTTTTTGGTCGAATTAAACTTATCCAATAGAATTAGGACAAGTGTTAGGGTAATAATAATATCATTTTTCCCTTAATTACCCTATATACTTATAACCATGGTAAAAAAAGTAAAAAGATACTATTCTCCAAAAATTATTTTCATCTCATTGAACCACATTTAACGTACTGACATCAACCGTGTATTTCATATTTTTTAAATTCCACTCACAAAAGCGGTAAAATTATGTTCAATGTGAATTTAGAAATTCTCCTAGGAGTTTGGTAAAAGTCGGTGAAAAGTTCAATAAAATTTTTATATATCAAAAATTATTATAAAATTACTACAATTAATTGAATTTAACTTATATAGGTATTAGGTATCAATTTTGACATAAAATAAATTTAAATTAAATAAATAATAATTTAAATAATAATTCGGTTTTTAGATTGTAACCTAGTGTTTTCACTATTCATCAAAATTTGAAAGTTTTCATAAAAATACCAAAATTTCAACCTAGGCTAATTTCGATATTCCGAATCCAAAAATGAAGTTCATTTAGAAAGATAAAATTTAAAAAATTTCAAAAAGTGGTTATTACTATTCATAAAGGCAAGTTTTAATAATATTCTAATAGCATATCGTTGTTTAGTAAAACTCGGTATTGCAAACCACGCAAGCTATCGTAGAAGGCTGCAGTTGTGTGTAAAGCAAGACAATCTAGTGTTGTGTGTTGTGAAAGATTCATTTGACGATTTATATAACATAAATACAAAATATTTCTCATAAAAGTCTCGGGTGTTACATTCTACCCCCCTTAAAATGAATTTCGCCCTCAAAATTTGTCACTTTTTAACAAATAGATGAGGATACCTCTCCCTCATAATATCCTCAATCTACCAAGTAGCTTTTTCTAATTGGTGGTTCCACCATAAAACTTTCACCAAGTGAGTGGTCTTGTTCCATAGGACTTTTTCTCTACGATCCAGAATCTCTATCGGTCATTCTTCATAAGAAAGATCTTCCTCCAGCGGTACAACATCTGAGCTGAGTACATGTGAAGGATCAGGTATGTACTTTATCAAGAGAGATACATGGAAGACATCGTGAAATTGAGAGAGATTTAGTGGAAGCGCCAATCGGTAAGCTACCTTCCCAACACGATCCAATATTTCGAAAGGATCGATATATCTAGGGCTTAGCATTACCTTCTTCCTAAATCTCATTACTCTCATCCAAGAAGGTATTCGTAAGAATACTTTATCACCCACTTCAAACTCTAGGTCTTCTCTTTGGTTGTCAGAATAAATTTTTTGTCGACTCTGAGCTGCACTTATGTGTTTTTTAATATATCGTATATTTTATGTCATCTCATCAACAAGATCAGGTCCTAATAGCTTTTTTTCCCCAACTTTATCCCAGCAAGATGGAGTCCTGCACTTCTTTATATAGAGAGCTTCATAAGGAGCCATCTGAAAACTGGAGTGAAAGCTATTATTATAAGAAAAGTCCACCAATGTAAGGTGTTGATACCAACCACCTTTGAAATCCTTAGAGTAATCTCTCAACATATCTTCTAGAGTTTGAATCGTCCTCTCAGACTGACCGTCTGTCTGAGGATGATAAGCAGTGCTATAACTCAACTCTGTATCCAGAGTATGTTGAATACTTCGCCTAAACTTTGAGGTAAACCTCAGATCCCGATCAGATATAATAGAATGTGGTACTCCATTAAATCTTACCACTTCCTTCGCATATATCCTAGAAAGCTGATCGAGAAAGAAATCCTCTCTAATAGCGATGAAGTGTTCTGACTTTATAAGATGATCATCTATGACCCAGATAGGATTATTTCCTTTGGATGTTTTAGGAAGTCTGGTGACAAATTCCATAGTGATGTTTTCCTATTTCCATTCAGGAATGGGTAATGGATGTAACATCCCCTTAGACTTCTGTCTCTCAGCTTTAACTTGCTGACAAACCAAGCATCGAGAGACAGATTCAGAAACATCACTTTTCATTCCATCCCACCAGAAGTACTCTTTCTATTCCCTATTCATTTTTGTGCTTCCCGGATGAATAGAGAATAAAGAACTATGAGCCTCATCCAGCAGCTCCTTCTTTAATTCTGGGATGGGAGGAACACAAAATCGATCCATGAACCATATTATTCCATCACAATCAAGGTTTAATTCAGGAACATTTCCCACCTTATTTTGTAACTCTACATCTTCTTTCTGTGCCTCTTTTATCTTCACATGTATAGATGGTTGAACATTTATTTGAGAAAAATATGATTTTTAACCATCCATTATAATTCCAAGATCCATCCTTTGTAAATCCATAAATATTGGATCTTTTGTGATCCTCATCATGGATAAGCTAGCATGGTCTTGTCGATTTAATGCATCTGCCACCTTATTTTCTTTCCCAGGTTGGTAATGAATTGTGCTATCATAATCCTTAATCAGCTCCAACCATCTTATTTGGCGTATATTCATATTTTTTTGTGTGAAAATATTCTTTAAACATTTATGATCAGTATAAATGTCACACCTTTCTCCATAAAGATAATGCCTCCAAATCTTTAATGCAAAGATTACCGCAGCTAACTCCAAATCATGAGTTGTGTAATTTTGCTCATGGATTTTCAACTGTCGTGAGGCATAAGCTATCACCATGTCATTTTGCATAAGAATAGACCCCATCCCCTTCTTGGATGCATCACTATAGGTCACAAACCTTTCTCCACTACAAGGTAGTGTGAGCATAGGTGCACTGGATAACCTTTTTTTCAACTCCTTGAAATTCTCTTCACATTCCTCGGTCCAAACACACTAAACTCCTTTCTGAGTCAACTTGGTGAGTGGATTAGATAATCATGAAAAATATTTCACAAAACATCGATAATATCTAGCCAAACCAAGAAAACTACAGATCTCAGTTACTGTTGTTGGTCTCGACCATATTTCGATAACCTCTATTTTTTCGGGATCCACATATATCCCCTCTTTTGAGATTATGTGACCCAAAAATGAAACTTTTTGAAGCCAAAACTCACACTTGTAAAATTTGGCATAAAGCTTATCCTTTCTCCGGGTCATCAATACAATTCTCAAGTGATCTTCATGTTATTCATTTCTCTTTGAATAGACAAAAATATCGTCTATAAAGACTACCACAAACTGATCAAAATAGTCTCTAGAGACTCTATTCATCAAATCCATGAAGATAATAGGGGCATTAGTAAGACCAAATGGCATCACTATAAATTCATAGTGTCCATACCTTGTACTGAAAGTCGTCATTGGTATATCCTCCCTTTTGACCCTTAATTGATGATACCCTGAACAAAGATCAATCTTGGAAAAGTATTGAGCTCCACGTAGTTGTTCAAATAAGTCATCAATGCACGGGAGATGATATTTTTTCTTGATAGTGATCTTGTTACGTTCTCAATAATCAATGCAGAGTCTCATTGATCCATCTTTCTTCTTAAAAAAATAGGTGCTCCCCAAGGTGACGCACTAGGGCATATGAATCCCCTATCAATATTCTCTTGGACTTTCTTCTTCAATTCCAGCAACTCAATTGGGTACATTCTATAAGGTGTCTTTGAAATTGGTAAAGCACCCGGTACGAGTTCTATTGAAAACTCAACTTGAAGATTTGGTGGAAGAACTAGAAATTCCTCTGGAAAGACATCATCAAACTCCCATATAATGGGAATATTATTAATTGTGAGTTTCTCTCCATCAATTTCAGATAAATAACCCCCATTTAGTGGAATCAAGACCCATAAGATGGAAGAAATTTCCATTTGAACGTTCTGTTCATCCTTGCATCGATAGACAATCATAGATTGATCTGGAATATGAAATGTGACTTCCCCTCTTTAGAAATTGATATGAGCTCCATATAAAGAAAGCCAATCCATGCCAAGAATCACATAAAATTCCACTATAGGAAGGATCACAAGATTTGCAGGAAGCACTTTCCCACAAACTTCAATCGAAGAAGAATTATAAACTTTTGATGTGACTGTTGTACCATTATGAGTTTTCACAACTAACTCAACATCTAATTTTTGAGGTAATACTATGATACCCTTAGAAAAATTTTCAGAAATAAAAGAGTGGGTTGATCTAGAATCAAATAAAACATTTTCTACTTTAGAGTGGATAGTTAGTGTACCTTTCACCACTTCATTATCGTACTCCACATCGCTGACAGAAATTGCATGTGACTTTCCTTTGTCTTTATCCTTAAGAGTTTGTTAATGCCGATCATCATCAACAACCCTTGGATTGGGGAATTTATTGGCCTAATGCCCCATTTCCTTGCACTTGTAATATTGAAGTGTAGGAGGTTCACTCTTTGTAGCCTTTTCATTGTTCGCATCACTAGACATCTTCTTCCCATCATTGCAGCATTCAAAGGCTCGATGACCTTCCTTTCCACATTTGAAACATTTACTTGTCCCTTTAAGGAAACTCCCTCCATGTTTCTTTCCACACTTTGAACATAAGGGAAAACTCATCTACTTTTCAATGTGCTCTTTAGATTTTCCTTTGAAATACATTTTCCTCTTCTTATCAAAACCATATGAGTGATGGGTTACTCCAATCTCCATCTCAACCTTGAGAGAACATCGAACGATTTCCTCATAACTATTGAAGTCCCTTATGGCTAATTCCCTTTGAAGACTTGGTTTTATGCCACTAAAGAATCGATCGATCTTACTCTCAGGTTGGATAATAATACCAGAAGCGTACCATGCAAGTCTTGTAAAATTCGATTTGTAGGCACCAACAGATTCATCATCCTTTTGCTTTAGTTCAAGAAAATCCTTCTCCATCTTTGTTCTAAGAATATGAGGGAAGTACTTATTGAAAAATAAGTTCTTGATGTCGTCACATTCCATAGACTCAATTTCAACTCTTTGCCTCGTATTCTTAAGAAGATTTCACCATTGATCATCATCTCCTTCCAAACGATAAACTGCTAAGATGACTTTATCATGTTCAGAACATTGAAGAACTGAAAATATCTTTTCAGTGGTACTGATCCACTGTTCAGCCACTAATGGATTAGAAGACCCGCTGAATGAAGGTGGATGCTGCCTCATGATGGATTCAATAGAATGTTTCTCCTTCCTTTGCTCATTTGGAAGTCCTGCATGATTCATAGCTGGAGAATGTTGTGTGAGCATGGCTCAAATATTTTTCATTCCATCTCCCATAATGTTTGGTTGCTCAAGGGGACAATCAATGCATTTCCCGTCACATTCCGTATTAACACGGTTCCATCGGGTTCCATCCATTGACTAAAACCAAGAATAATAGTGTGAGCAACACTAATTATAATAGGAAAACCACATAATCAATAATAAAATTACACACTTAAGGTCTTATCATAGCTTTTTTATGGCCATTTCTAAAACACTAAGTTTGTGTTCTATGCTTAGACATATCCTTAGGTTTCTTACTAAGGCTTTCACATCCTAGTTTCCAAAGGTTGACTATACCTTTCCTCTAATACCAACTATAATGACCCATACATTACATACATTGTTAATACTTCAAAATTGAATCATACTTATTACAACATATAACAAAACCATGAAAGGACCGTATAGGTATAGAGTCTTTAGAAAATGGGAAACATAAACAACTGGTTCATAAAGCATCTACAATGTATCCCATTTATTTCATCATATCTACAGTCCCTTTTGGTATATCCGACTTAATAACATTCTTCCTGACCTGGGGAAAGAAAAAATACAAAAGGGTGAGCTCAAATGATCAGTAAGGGTAAACAAAAGAAATATCAATCACATAATATTCATAAGAAAATAAGATTTTGGAAATCTTAACCTGCAAAAGAGATCATAATTTCCTAACATGGGATAAATCATAATAGTGAAATGTAATCCCAATAATCATAACATAAAACATGAAACTTTGTTTCATACACAAATAATCATAGAAAATCATTTCTTATTAGTCAAGACTCATTTCCAAGACTATCTTAGTGGAAAAATTCCATTTCTGAACCGATTTCACTCCTCGCTTCAGTCATGTTTCACTGATCCAGTTTAACCTGTAGTTCCAACCATGTCTATCTCATGAGATATAAATCTTTACCCAATGCATTGGAGGGAGATATAGTTCCCACCCATCTCATAATTATAGCATTATTATGTGTGCCACACAATCATAAACCATACATCATAGCATAACCCATGTAATAAAAATGGGAATCTTTAACATCATGCCTTCATAACATAATCCATAAAAGGATATTGTAAAAATAATTCCATCATAACATAATCAAATAAATTTAAAAATAGGGATATAAACATATCCCTGTATTATCTTATATGGAAAATAATTTTGATAAAACACCTGAACTCCATTCTTGAGGAAATATCCTTTCTACTTTAAAAACATTTTTCCTTTATTAACATGTCATAAAATTTTAAACTAAAAGATGTTGATTAAAAATAAACTTAAAATCATGTAATGGAATATTCATGGAAATAATGTTTTAAAAATCCATTCATGCCGTATAAGTTAAAAAACATTCTTCTCGTACTTTGGCCGGAAAAGTCAAAATGTACCTCGTACAAAAAATGACACAAGATTCCTTTCATATCTTTTACTAAAAACTCATCGAAGGGTAAAATTGTCTTTTAACAATTGTAGTAGGATATAATTAATACTATATATTGAGGAAACATGGATTTGGATGAGAAATATTCCCATGTAATTACCTAAGTATAAACAATCTCAGATAAAAATTGATATTGCGAGATTTATCCTTTACCATAGGTTCGCTTTGCTTCATAAGTGTCCGAACCTCCTGTATAATGATTTAAATAATCTCATTGACTTATTCTATAATCATAATCATTTTTATTATATCATATATGGTCATATTCTTAGCTTCTTATTAGTAATATTTCATTGGTACTTGTTATTTGGGTGTTTATTGCTTTTTGTTCTTATGCGTGTTTTGTCGAATAAATTCTTAATCTTATTTTCAGGTTATAGATACCTCATTTCCAGAATGGTATTAGTGTAATACATATCATATTTATTCACTCAATTCATTTATTTAATCATTATGCAATGAAATTCATGTAGAACGAGTCACATCACATCGTGGAGACGGTATTCCGTATGTACGCACGAGCGATGATATTGTTCCCATGATTGTGGAATTGTATTGGAGTGTATGTATACTATTTTAGAATAAATATCAATTTACAATAATAATATATAGTTATTATTAACACCATTATATCTATCCAAGTATGGTGGTGGTGGAAAATAGTTTACACCACGGCGTGGAGACGGTATTCCGTACGTACGCACGCGCGGTGATTTCTTTTTCCGCATCGATAGATGGTGAAATAGGGTTGTTTCATACATATAATAACATATCAGTATATTAATGTTACTGATGTTATTACTTCATAATGAAACAACTAAATAAGAATAAGTGGAAAAAGAAATGAAGTTGAAAGAATCGGTAATAGACATTACCTCTTCTTTGAAGCGCCTCTTTGAGACCTCCTTTTTGGGCACTAAAATTGGTCTTTGAAAAAGTCCAAGACCTCTAGGATGTTTCTAGAGAAGTGGAGAAGATAATTTGGTAGGGGTTGGCCGATCTTGAAGTCTCAATTTGGTGTGAGGAATAGAGAGAGGAGGTGCCCTTTTATAAGGGAGGAGAGGGGCACCTTTGGAAAAACTAAAAATATTATTTTATTATAAAGTCATATTCGTGGTTTAGTATCTCAAAATTGATTTATTTCGAAGCTAAGGTGGGGATGTGTCGAAATACTCTCATCCAATATAATTTAGACAAGTTTAGGTATCTATTTTAACCTTATCATTTAGATTTAACTTTATGTTAAATAATTTCACTTTTACCGTTTCTTCTTGTTTTCTTACACTATAAGGTTAATAAACTTACAATAACAAGCCAAACGAACCCCAAGCTGTTTATTATTAATATATATAACCTTATCTATGTAATTTGGATGAACCATAGATTTTTAGGAATTAAATAATAATTTATAATATAATATTTGATTTAAAAACTATTTTATGTCAATTTTGACACTATTTGGTAATTGATTTTTTTGAAAATCATAACAGAACGATTAGTTTGAAAAAAGTTAATTAAATCAAAACTAACATGTCATATTAACATATAAAATTATAGTAATTCATAAAAAGTCTCAAATTACATTTATTTGGGTATTTATAACATCAATTATGTCAATATTTCATTAATAATATAATTACTACATCATCATTGTGTCATAAATAAATTAAATATTTAAAGTCTAAAAATTAAATATAAAATTACCTTTTGTATGAAATATTTTTAGCTTTCTAATTAATAATTATAGTCTAATTTATCTTATGAATAACCCTATATTAAAAATGATTTTGTTATTTAACTATGATTTTTTACTATTTTAACCCTTCTTTAAATAAATTAATAATAAATGTCCTAATCTAATCCAACGTGACCTAAAGTGTAATATTTTATCTCTAATGTTGTATTTGGTCGAATTACACTTATCCAATAGAATTAGGACATGTGTTAGGGTAATAATAATATCATTTTTACCATTAATTACCCTATTTACTTTTAACTGTGGTAAAAAAAAGAAAAAATTACTATTCCCCAAAAATTATTTTCATCTCATTAAACCACATTTTACTTACTGACATCAAGTGTGTCTTTCAGATTTTTGAAATTCCACTCACAGAAGCGGTAAAATTAAGCTTTATGTGAATTTGGAAATTCTCCTAGGAGGTGGGTAAAAGACGGTGAAAAGTTCAAAAAAAATTTTATATATCTAAAATTATTATAAAATTACTCCAATGAATTGCATTGAACTTATATAGGTATTATGTATCAATTTTGACCTAAAATAACCCAGTGTTTTCACTATTCGTCAAAAATTGAATGTTTTCAGAAAAATACCAAAATTTCACCCTAGGCTAATTTCGATATCCCGAATCAAAAAATGAAGTCCATTTTGAAAGATAAAATTTACAAAATATCAAAAAGTGGTTCTTAATATTCATAACATCTAGTTTTAATAATATTTTAATAGAATATCGTTGTTTAGTGAAACTCGGTAATGCGTACAATGCTAGCTATCGAGGAAGGTTGTGGTTGCGTGTAAAGCAAGACAAGCTACTGTTGTGTGTAGTGAAAGATTCATTTGATTATTTATATAACATAAAAACAAAATATTTCTCATATAAGTCTCGGGTGTTACAAATTATAACCAACAATTTATGATTTTATGTTTTCTACTAATACCATCGATGGAAAATTGATCATAAAAATAATTATCAATCCAATTTCCACGTGTCTTTGTGGTGGAATATTAAAAGAATGTAGATTGAAAGGATATTATTTATATGTAAGGGATTCAATAAACCTCTATGAGTTTCAATATAATGATCACATGTTTTTTTTCTCCAACATATCATTCATAAAACCATAGCCTTAACCATAGCCTTCGATTTTCTTTCTATTGTCATACATTTCAATGTCATAATGAAAATATTTTAAAAATATGTTTTTTAAAAACTATTTTAGGGGACACCAATATCATCTACCCTACATTCAGAGTGCTCTAGACTTATAAATTCAAATGGAAGGGTTTTCAAATTGAAACTTTTTTCGATATTATATTAAGGATTTGTAATATAAAAACTCACATTTCAAACGCATGGGTTCACATTGAATGAAGATATACATTATTATCTTTTTTATTACTATTCTACGATGAATATATGTTTTATGTTATTAATTATACACAATAAATGTTATCATATGGTTGGGAAATGTTATATATCCCTATAATACATTGGGTAATTTCTTGCCTCCATAGATACACTTTGTATAGAATTATTATGATATCATAGTATTTGTGGGTAGCCTATCCAATAAAGATATTTGGATAGCATGACTTTGGTGGGAATAATTAAAATCATAGGTTCTTTACCATATGATTATGATGTTTCTTTATTTGCCTTATGTAAGTATCATTTCTACTAAATGCATCATTAAATTTTTTCGTGTTTTTTGTTTACCAGATGTTTTTAGAGTTAACTTCATTAATAGACAAACATGATTATTTTTACCCTTAATGAGCATAGAAGCTCACCCTTTATTATAATTTCCAAATACTTATAAAATTATCTATATTTAAAGTTGTTAACGTTTTAATTTTAATGTATTGAATTATAGTTGTAAAAGAAACAAAATAGAATGATTCTTCGATGAATTTAAATTTATTAGTTTTTAAGATTTAAAAATTAATTTATATAAGTAAAGAAACTTATACGGGAATGTTGTTTTAGAGAATTTCACTAATGAATATCCTAATTCCATCAAAAACACCCTCTTTGATCTATAGTCTACTAAAAATCGTTATAGAAAATTATGTCAAATTTGAGTTTTGGATGATGTAGAATGACAAATTTTTCAGTAGAATTCACACATAAAACATTTTAATATGATTGAATCTTGTTATAAATCCACCAAGATTCATCCTTAGATCTTATATATTTTTAATATGTTAGTTTGTGTATTTAAACATAAAGATTTTGTTTTAAATATTACCACACTATAACATGTGTATAAATTATTACATCAATTTATCTATGTTAAAGAATTTATTTTAGACTTTTAAAACACCATAACCATAAAAATATAATCTCACATGATATCATGATATTTTATATTATGAGAAAAACGATCGTTGGATGTTATCTCAATACACATGCACTATGATCTACTAAAACATGGTGTAGTAACCATCACTACAATATTTTTTAACAAAATATAAATTAACGTTATAATATACAAAAAAAATCCTAATTAATATTTATTGAATATATCTATCAATGATTGTAATCACAAATCAACTGATTATCCAAGCTGATTTGGAAAATTTATTCTGAAAAGATCTTATCCTCTAGAAATTTACTACTATGTAAACCATTATATCATCTAAAATATTTTAATTATTTGGATAAACTATATGAATTGGATAAAATATTAAATGAAAAAATGGATATAGTTTTCATTTAAATCCAATTAGAATGATATATTTTAAATAAATATGTGATGTAAAGGCAAAGGGTATTAGTTATATCACATAGTATAATTCCCTTTAAATGAAAATAATAATGAAAAAACATTGGTAGTACATAGTGGGTATTCATCACATATTATTGGGAACATAAATTTATAAAAAATTGAAAAATTATTGGTTTATTGAAATATTAATGTTTTTTAATAATAGTGTAATCCAAATAAAAGAAGAGTAAAAAGTAAATTTTTGTATCAGGGAAACTTCCAAATCTAATGTGCTATTAATGGAAGGTCTTAAAAACAACATCTCTAATTCCAGTTTTATATTGTATACAAAATTCATTAAGTTCATTTAGGTAGCTTTATAAAAACTCATAATTATGGAAATGTAATCATTAGATGGAAAAGAACTCAAACAAATTATATATCCCAAAGTATTGGCAAAGGATTATTCTTTTATCTAGAGATTATTAAAAAAACATATTGCACCATGTATTGGTTCAATATGGAAAAAAGGGTATTCGCGATGTGGAAGGGTCTTGTCCCAAATAGTGCATCGGGATGGGCTCCTTGTGACGGGACCCTCCTACAGTTGCAAATCATTAGTTATTTGCGATGAGTAGATAGTACTCATCATAGAAGGTTTGGCGTGAGATGCACGAAAAACTAGGGGAAGGGTATTTGTGACGGGTATAAAGGCTCATTGTAAATACCTGATGACATTTTATAGTATTTGTGACGAGATTTATCTCTCGTCACAAATAGTATGTCGTTATGTTGGTATTTTCAACTGGACCAGTCACAAATACCTTTTTATCATTCACCCTTAATTAATAGGCGGGTTAGTATTTTGGATGGAAATATCCTCACGAGTAATCTTATCTCAACTAATCTAATATATATATATATATACTCCCATCCATTTTTCTCACATTCCACTCCTTCCTCTAATCTTCTCTCCCACTCTAATTACATTTTCTCTCTCAAAATTTGTGTACATTTAGAATTCCAAATAAGAGAAATATATGTGGTTTAAGTCCTCTGAATGATCAGGTATTTATCTATTTCTTTTAATATTTAGTTCTTTCAATTTATTTGATTTTAGTTGTAATTATTTTTAATTAACTACAATTAAATTAAATTTGACTTTCATCGTTGAAATTTTCATTTTTTTACAAAGACATGTGATTAGTTTTAATTATTATTAATAAATAGTTAATATAATTATTATTAAGCAGTAGTAATCTCTATTAACTAAAAAACTATCATTAATTATTAATAATTTGTCAAAATTAGTGATAATTAGCAATAATTCATAAAAATCAACATTAATTAGTAGTAAATTGAAATTAATATACATAAATAATAATAATTAGTCATAATTTGTCATAATTGATAATATTTAGTGCTGAATAAAAATAATTGGTCACAATTGGTCATAATTAGAAATAATTAGAATTAATTAGTAATAAATACGATTAATTATTAATAATTAAGAATAATTACGAGTAATTAGTAATAATTAGTAATATTTAGGAATAATTACAAATATTTAGGAATATTTAGGAATAAATAATAATACATAGTAATAATTAGTAATATTGTGGAATAATTAGTAGTAAATAGTAATAAATAATAATAATAAGGAATAATTATTAATAATTGGGTTTAATCAGTAATAATTAGGATTAATTAGTAACATTAGAATTAATTAGTAATAATTTTGATTAATTAGTAATAATTTGGATTAATTGGTGATAATTTGGATTAATTGGTATCAATTAGGATTAATTTTTAATAATTAAGGTTAAATATGATTAATTAGTAATAATTAAAATAAATAGGATTAATTAGTAATCTTTAGCAATAATTCAGAATAATTAGGAATAAATATAAATAATTAGCAATAATTAGCAATACTTAGTCAAACTTTGTAATAATTAGTAATAATTAAGATTAATTAGTAGTAACTAAGATTAATTAATATTAATTAATAATAATAAGTGATGGTTAGGAATAATTAGTACAAATTAGTAATAATTAGTAATAATTAGTATTAATAAGTAACAATTAGTAAAAAGAGTAATAAATAGTAATAAATAGTAATACTTTGTAATAATGAGAGAAAAATAGTAATAAATAGAAATAATTAGCAATAATATATGATAATTAGTAATAAATAATAATAAAAAGTAATAATTATAATAAATAATAATAAGTAGTAATAAATATTAAATAATAGTAATAACGAGTAATAATTAGTAATAATAAGTAATATATAGTAATAATTAGTGATAAGAAATAATAAATAGAAATAATTAGTAATAATTAGAAATGATTAGTATTAATTAAATATAATTTTCAGTAATTAGTAGTAATTCGGAATAATTAGGAATAATTCGTAATAATTAGGAATAAGTATGAATAATTAGGAATAATTATAATTATTAGGAATAATTAGAAATAATTTGTATTAATTAAAATTAATTAGGAAAAATTAAGCATAATTAAGAATAATTATGAATAAATATGAATAAATAGTAGAAATTAGGAACAATTATGAATAATCTGAAACAATTTATAATAATTATAAATAAATTGCAATAATTAGTGATATTTAGAAATAATTATCCATAATTAGATGTAATTATAAATAATTAGCAATAATTAGTAATAATTAGTAGTAATAACTAATAATTAGCAATACAATACTTACCAATAATTAGAAATACATAGCATTAATTAAGAATACATATGAATAATTTTGAATAATTATAATTAATTATAAGTAGGTAGAAATAATTAGAAATAGTTAGCAATAAATGAATATAATTTGTAATTAATTGGCACAATTTCTAGAAGATGGGCAGCATTCATTTCGATCGAAAGCTCATCTCTTTGCAACATTCTCTCACTGAAATCACTATGAAAAATTTACACCAACTTAGGGATATCCATTTTTGTATTCATGATAATTGATATGCGAATGTCGGAGTAGCTTTTACATACTAATATTTGTTATAGAACACTTCACATATATTAGTATTCAGAAATCAGAGGCTCTTTTACATAAAGAATCATCTTCTTGCATCTTTATCGGACGAAAATCACTATGAAAAATCTCCTCTGAAATTAATATTTCTAGTTCCTTATGCATGAGAATGGAGAGGACCACATTGATGCCTTCTTGCACTCTATTCTCAAGAAAATGAAAATGAATATTTGTATAAGAGAGTATATTTATCATAGTGATTCAGTCAGAGGATGTAGCAAGGAGATGAGCGGTCAGGAAAAAGAGTAGCTTCTAATCTTTTGGAAAATGTGTTCCACTTAATTATTGGTAATTAGTATAAATTAGGTATAATTATGAATAATATTATATAATTAGTATTAATTATTGTAAATTAATATAATTGGTTTAATGTTTAAATCAAATACTATAAATAACTATGCAATAATTGAAATTCTTATAAAATCTAGAAAAGAACATTTGAAAATCATCTTCCAGGATAGTGATTTTCTTATATCAAAATATTCAAAATAATATAATTATTTTATATTTTTTAGAGACATATGGAATAATGGAGTTGACAAGTCATTATTAAATCATCCCAGTTGGATAAATCAGTATAGGAATCTAGTTGGTTATAGCTTAAATCCCTTATATATTGAGGGTGTCAAATATTTCTTATAGTATTTATCCTTAAAACCAAAATTTCTTTCCAAAGGGGCAATTGATTGTCTTTGTAAAAAAGGATCTATGAAGGTGTTTGATACATCTGACAAAGTTGGAGTTCAACTATTGATTTTTTTTATTTTAAACAAGATTATGTTTTTTGGTATCCACATGTTGATCGTAGTTCTTGAGAGGATACAAATAATTTGGTTCCAGATCCATCATGGTTTCAGAATAAGTACATGATGTGGCAGGTCATTAATTTGAAAAAACTGAAACTCAGGATGATATTGATTTAACTCATAAGTTGGAACCATCTTAATTTTATGATTTTTTATTGTCTACTAATGAAACCTTAATTCATTGATGTATGATAAGAAAATTTAAATCCCTTAAAATAAATATGGCTATTAAATCAGATAATATAATGTCAGATAGATATTTTGATCAGATATTCTATTTCGTTAAAACTCTTTTACCTAAAGTAAATGTGTTGCCTAAAAATTTCTATTAGAGAAAGATGTTGGTTCGTAATTTGGTTCTTCATTATCAGAGGATTAATGCATGTTCATATTATTATATCTCATATTATAGTGAATGTGTGTCATTGGATAGTTTTCCCACATGTGGATAATAGAGGTACACTGTGGATTAACCATGGAATCCTGAAATGATTCCTCTAAAATAGTTAAATATTTCCTTCTGAAACCTAGATTATAGCATTTATTTTTGTCTTAGAACACATTAAACTTGATGTCATGGAAAAAACCCAATATATTAACTAATAAAATATTTAGTCCTCCCTATTATGGTAATAAATGGAAATATTCTGACCAAGTGCATCTGTATTTTCCTTAGAATCCTAAATCATTGGATTGGGTCTTTCTTCTAATGGTTTCTGTCAATTTGGTTCTTATAGTAGTAGGTATTAATTTTGGAATGTCTTTAAAACTCAATACAATTTACCTAGATGGATTTTTATAAAGGATCCATATATATTTTTTCCTTATTACTTCCAAGATTTCCAAAATAATTTTATGTTTATTTGAAACCATTGATTGTTTAGTTAAATCCATAATGGATTAATAGGTTTAGTACATATAATGTTGATGCAAAATAGAATTTCATAATGAAAGATGCATTGATGTGGACAATTAGTCACTTCATGAGATATAGATTATTATCTAGTTGGAGTACACATGGTCCAAAATCATGTATGTACTATATGAGAGACAAAATATCTTTTAGGCACAACAATGGAAAAATACTTGGTTTTTCGACTGTCATCACATATTTCATCCAACACATCATCATTTTCAGATGGAAAAATAACATATCTTAAAAGGTAAAATTGAATGGGATTAACCTCCAACAATGATCTTATGTGTATATTTAAAATCAATTTTCTCTTAATTTCCACCCATAACATTTAGACCAATAAAAAACCAACAAAAATTTGATGGCTTTGGGAAAGAACACAATTGGATAAAACAGAGCATTTTTTGGTATCTCCCGTATTTTTCTATTTTTATGGTCCATCAGATGTTGGATTTCATGCTTATTGAGAAGAACTATTTTGATTATTAATTTCATTTTTTTTGATACACCGGGTAAGACCAATGAAAATGTAAAGGCTTGATTAGATCTTGACCAAAGTTTTATGCGACTAGAACTTGAACTGCATGAAATTGTCAGATCATATATGTCAATAAAGACAAAAAAACTTATACACATTCCAAAATAAGTTGTTATTTTTTTAGTAGATTATATATTTTAGACTTCTAGATGGTTATGCTTCCAATTTGGGAAGATGTGTCAGAAATGGTCAAATTACCAGGTTAAAAGGCCATGAATTTCATGTTATAATTGAAAGAATTGTGTCGATTGGATTAATTTTTTTTTAAATTCTAGGATTTTGTATGTTATTACAATCATATCATATTTTTTTGAGACTTTTGTGTAGCGAAAATAGACTAAAATTCACTATGAATACTCTAAGAAAAATTTGTATTAATTTTATATTTACATTAAAAAATTTCTCATCAACAATCTTTAACACAATAGAAAATTTGATATTACATTATTTTGTATATTGAAAGATGTTGACGTATGGTAGAGTTCTGATGGATGTACCAATTTGAGATATGCAATCATAAAGGTACCTAAAAATTATGTAACAAAGCATCAGTTATAGGCTTAATTGTAGAAGCTTATTTGCAATATGAAAAATCTTTTCCATACACTCATTATTTTTTAACTGAATATCCCTAAAAACCCAATTGCATGGTCCATAATGAGGGAAATGTTGATGATGAAATGAGAAATAAGTTTTTCATTTTTTAATCAGCCTGAACATTGCTTTAGTGATGTTTATGAATGATAGAATTCAAATGATGGACATCATAGAGATCATACAAATGTTCTCCTCAATTGTGAAGAAATAATGAAATTTTTACATTGTGTGATCTGAACACTTAATCATTAGTATTTTTTACAATAAATTAATATTAAATTTATTTGTATGTTATATGATAATCATATCAA
Source organism: Viscum album (assembly GCA_963277665.1). Classification (NCBI taxonomy): domain Eukaryota; kingdom Viridiplantae; phylum Streptophyta; class Magnoliopsida; order Santalales; family Viscaceae; genus Viscum; species Viscum album. The sequence continues at coordinate 1,427,538,315 of OY728125.1, forward strand.
GAAACAGCTTCAACAAATTACAGAATATTCTCTTGAAGAACATTGACAAAATAGTTTTTTCTAATATTTTAAAAAACTGGTAATATAAATTATTTATGGTTTAAAAGATAAAATAAATTTATTATTTGTCATATAGATAATTTTTTTATAAATTTTTAGGTATATCAACATACTAATAAAATTTTCAATCTATTGTGTGTCTTGAGTAACCCACCAACCAAAATGGTTAAATCTTATAATTCCTATGTGTTGAAATGTTTTTGATTTTATACACATGCATATCAAGAATAAAAAATTAAACAGTGCTGTCTCCTTGAGAGGATTTCATCATAAAGAAACTGAAATTGAATTTTACATCATGATTGAAGAAATTATTGAATTGCCTTTTCTAGGACATAATACATAATGATATTTAAATATCAGTAGTTTGATACTTATAGATTATTGTGTATTCATCAAACTCATAGAATAATTGATATTAAATATAAAATTTTTCTTTCAATAAATATACAATTTTTTCTCATCATTTGAGTATATTTTTTTATACAAATTATTGTGATACTTCAAAAGATTTGGGTGATTAGAAGGGCATGATAAAAATAAATCTGTTGAACATTGGTTTATTCAAATTGAATATTGATCCACTGAAGTGTAAAGAGTTAACAATTTTCACAGTACTTATAAAAATTCATATCTTTCATGATGATACACAACTATCAATGATGACACCGCATAGTTAAGGGTATTTGATGATGATGATGTTCATAATTTTACATATGAATTTCAAATTATAATATATGATGAAACAGAAAATCATATGGAAGTTTATGATTCCAAGGATGAATATAATGATATTAACATAATAATATGTGAAGATGATAATGAAGATCAAAATTGACACAGTTAAATTCTGATTGATATCATATATAATATTTATCTACTTAAAATATTTATATTCAATAGTTTGATTATAATAATAATTTCATTTTTCAGATGATTGAGGATCTATTTTGTCAGTTACAAGATTCTGATCAACCTTTGGATGAGCATGATTTTGGATCATCTATCACTTAGACTACTTATTGTCCATGTAATACTCACAGGGGGTGTAGTCATCTATGAATAATGATTCTTGACCATATCCCTGAGAAACATCAACGTCTTGGATTCGATCCATGCATATAGAGGTATTATTACCTGTGTATTTTTGTTAGCTTTCATTAATTTTTTAATATACTAATTGACTGATTACATTGTATTTTTTCACATATTATATATATATATATATATATATATTTCAAGGGAGCACTATACTGCACAATTATTTTTATGAAGCATGGATCATGTTTGATGAGATTCCTGTTGATGTCCAACACTGTATGATCGATCAGTGGCTGCTATGTAAATAAAGAATATGTATATTAAATATTATTTAATAAATTACAGAATATTATTAATTATTTATAGGGTTTATGGTATCCCATTGATGATATTATGCATGAAGCTATTTGGAAGGTTTGTGAGAGGTTTATGCATGAACATTGACTTCAATTTTTGTACAATTTGATACAGAAATCAATAATGAAAGTAGGAGTTACATAGTGTGATGATTAATTACATAGCAACCAAACGAATTAAATCTCAACATTGGTCTATGATGGATCATGTTCACATAGGTTGGGTGAATGTTTTTAGAGGAGATCATCATTAGGTTGAAAAAAACTAGGGAGATAGAAGGTCACACATCGATCTGGTAGTCGTACATTCAGTTTGTATAGAAAAAATATGGAAACTAAATTTTTTAAAATAATTTATATTATTTTAAATGTAACTGTTTATTTTAAATTTAAATAAGAATTATAATAGCATGATGTTTTGGAGTTCAATGTCTTTAATATGATTTGAAATGAATCGGTCACTGGATATATTAGAGATGAATGACAACATCAAATTGTGGTTAGTATAATTTAATTTTTATTTTTAAAATTTACTTCATATAATATTTTACTATATTAATTATAAATTGAAATTGAGTGAGTCATATGAGCCTCTGACGTCTCACACACATATTAAGAATGGAGCGGAGACTGAGTATCAGACATGTTCACAAAGATTTCATGAGGCCACAAGGATGCAGGCGACACTGTATTCCATCATGAAATGTTAGTTTGGTAGTATCATCTCTCGATTAATGCCTATGAGTTATTATGGTACCACTACGATGTTAGTTTCTAGCTCAAGAGGAGCTCATGGAGAGTCATCATTATCTAATGAATAGTATCAGAAGTATTTTTGAGCTCATAGTGAGATTATAGAGAATATACATAGGTAGTAGGAGGATATGTGTCAATGACAACAAAAGGAGATGTGTTAATAGAAACAGATGCAGCCAGATGATCTCAGATGACAACAGAAACAACAAGAGGACAAGATGCGTAGATGGAAGTAATAGTAGCAAAAGTAGATGGAGTACATGTGATATCTGACTCATCGTTTAGGGATTTAGTTCCCTCAATCATCTCCTCAAGCTCCTCTAGAGGACCCTCCCCCTTAGTGATATACTTTTTTAGGATAAAACAGTTGAATGCATTTTTTTAATATTAACAATATAAATTTCTTATATATTGTATATTTATATTATTCCAAATATTTCATTTTTTATTATACTTATCCTTTTATTATTTATTAATTTATTATTTATTCTTTTTTATTATTTTATTATTATTATAATTTTAAAATTTTACGAATATTGATATTTGTATTATTAATTTTTTTTATTTTTCTAATATTAATATTTCTATTTCTTGAATAAAAATAATAATAAAAATACAGTTATTATTTTATTAATAATATGATTTATAAGATTATTTTATAATTTGTTAATGTTTATTTATTTTGATAATATAAATAATTTTATTTCATTGATATTAATAATATTAATTTCGTTTTTTATTATATTGATATTATTTCTATTATTGTTACTATTATTTTCTAACATTATTTTATTATTATTTTCTAAAAATATATTATTTTAATTAATAATTTTAAATTATTCAATGTAATTTTATTATTTTATTTTGAATTGGCCCTTTTTCAACAACCAACCAAAAACACTATTTTTTAAACAATCTAGGGAAAATATTTATGATGGGTCATCGCAAAAAAATCTTTTTGCGACACCCTTTTCTGCAACGGGGGATTTGCAATGTGGTCTTGTCGTAAATATTCCAATTTTTAGTAGGGATCCTTATAAATTCAACACAGAGACACACATAATAAAAATATTTTTGATCAATATTTCAAAAACCATGGGGTACATATAAAATATTTCAAGTATATCAAGAATGTAAGATCATCATGAATTTTTATAAATCCAATAAAAAGTTATTGGCTAACTTTTGGGATTTAATTCATATTGATTTGTATAGACTAATAATATAGGGAAACAAAAATGTGAAATGTTATTATATATTATTTGGGGATGATTATAGTATGATAGAATTTGTAATACCCATGTGTCACAAAGTAAAAGTCCTTGTTTTTTGATGGAATATAGAATAATGGATGAAAGTAAATTTTAAAGGAAGATAAATGTCAAAGATATGTCGATAGAACCTTGTATACCAAATATCATTGAAATCTTACAATTTTTCTTCAACTGGTTGTTGTAAGGACCCTAAAATTAATGGGTTTTAAAAGAATGTAACGATATTGAAAAAACAATGTTAATTTGTAGTGGTGTCATTTTATATAATTAGAAATAAAAATTTCAAAATATGTTGTATATTCCGAATACAAAAATTCATTGACAAATTAAAAGTGTCACTTCGTTTGAGTTTTGTATAATGATAAATCCCACTGTAAGGAATTTAAAAAACATTATAAGTGAGTGTTATATTAAAAATGACAATGTCAATATGGAGTATATTAGAAATATAGGGGATGCAATAATATTACTTGGTTATACCTTCAAAATAAATACATATAAATTATACAAGAATATATGATCATGGAGATTAAGAATAACACAATTATTTATGGTTGGAAAGGGCTATGTGGTATAAATGATTAAGATATTAAAAAACAAATTGGATATATGTATTAATAGGAATCGAATGTGTCTCAATTTTATTCCATGTGCTACTAAATACATAACTATCAACACTTATGACGATGTTGATGGCGATAAATGTAAATAAAATATATATTTTAATTTCATCTAAATGAGACTAAAGTAGAACACATATTGATCAGTAAAACATTTTTTGTGGAAAATAATCTCTAATTCAATAATGTATAAATATATTTACTCCATGGTTCTTCTCTCTTATATTTAATAGAATTATAAAATTGATAACAATATATAGGGTCGAAATTATATTAAATATATTAATGATAATCTTTTATATTATGATATGAACAAAACAGGGGAGTTTTTATCCTGGATTATTTATTCAGATGTAATATGATCCACATTGGAGTAAAAAAATTTAATAATGAAGGACGAGTGACTAATTTTTTTTTGATTTTTGTACTCAGGTAAGAAAAGATTGGTTGTGTAGGTATTGATGAATATTGTATACTTGTTGTAACATTAAAGTCTATAAAATTATTTTATTCATTTTTTTTATAATTGAAGATCAATGTATTGTAAAATTGTTACAAAATATATCTTTGTAAATTAAATTTTCCAAGATTTAGTTCACATTTATTAACATATTGGAATCGAAATATATATGTATCATAGAAATATGTACAAGTTAAAGAAGTTTTTATGGTGTAAATAATTAACCAAGGGATTAGTATTACAGAACACATAAATTTACATAGAGACATATGTTTTATAGAAAAATAGTTGATTATAACCTCTATGTCCTGATGAAATTTCAAAATCATATGATGGATTTAATATATTAAGATAATATAACCATTAAATAATCAAGAAAATAGTATTTTGGAAAATATTATTTTTTATAGTGATATGTTTTTAAAATAAATATTTTTGGAGAATTTAATTTGTTTTTTGGAATATATATTATAGTTCAAAATTATGGTAGTGTTATATCATAGATTAAGTAAAATGGATTCTCAAGAGGTTTCAACTTGAATATCATAATGCAAATATCACTCTATTTTATAAGAGAACCATGCTTGTGAATGATCAATATTAAAAAATATTATGTCTCACTGAATATTATAGGAACACATAGAGAATACTTTTCAAAATTTAATAATATACAAATATTTGTTTTACAACATATATGTCTACCAAAATCCAATTTACATAAAATTCAATTCACCCTGATTATATAATTTGAATATTGAGATATTTCTAGGTTATTATAGATTATGAATTATAATATATTGCATATGATTTATTTAATCTTATATAGATCACTAAATTTGATAGGTTTGGTTAAATTGATGATATAAATGACATTTCTTTGGGATACATCCTTCTTGATTCCAATGTACGTGTGTCGTGAGAGTGGTCAAAAAAGGGATGGCCATTTTAGTGAGAATATGGGAAAAAATTGACATAACTTCAATCAAAGGGTTTGTTTCACACAAATCATCATATTAAAAAATAGGATAAGCTAGCATAAGCCTAGAACACATGAAGGCTTGATGGTCAACTCTGAAAAACGTCAATACCGATTCGTAGTAGGCATCATAATGGCACAGATTGTTGACAATGTCAACTTTGCATCATTATTCAGACTCATAGAGCACCAACATGTGAGGCTTATATGGATTCCCAAAGGTCAATAACCTTTTCAAATACCACACCATATAAATAGCCTTATGTATGAGTTTTAGGGGGTGCATGGCCATTATAACTTTGAAAATTGCACTGTGTTCGCAAAGATCTAGATCTCTTCCAGTGAAAGAGAAACGAAATCCCCTAATATAGCTAGGCATGAAAAAAAACATTCCATTTGGGTATTGATATTTTCTATACATGGTTTATATTCCTCCCACATAGTCACACGCCCTTTCTAGAAGAAAAATTAACATTAAGGTACCTTCTGCTTGAGAATTCAATCAACCTTTGTGAATCCCATCCCACTAGAACAAGGACATCACCAAGAGACTCGGGAGGCTTTTTCATGAATAATAACACTTTTTTGAAAACTTCAACCTATCTGATCTCTGTATACCTCATGAGGGACCACTCTATGAGGCCCCATGCTTCATGAAACACCCATTTTGAGACTATCCATGGGATAACCCTTCGGATAACACCCTTTAATGATAGTTGGGTGCTCGGGGCACCCATACAAACCCTGGATAGGTTCATCTACACATTGAATGCATGCTCCACCAGTACCATCCACTCATATGGATTCTTCATTCATTGTTGTGTAGTATGATCCCCCAATACTACATGTTTCTTTAACACATAGGTAAGTTAATTCCAATTTATTCAAAGCATAAAAACACTAATGGAAGTATCCTATTTGAAAAATCCACCATATAAATTCTAATTCCATGTTCCACCAAGAGGCATAAGATTTGTGGTCTCATAAAACCTAATGGTGTAATATTTGATCGAAATTACACACCCTACATGGTAAGAGGTGCTATGATAGATCATCACACTTCCTTTACATGTTCCCCCTTGAGTGGTGACCCACACCATGTGAAAATGACATTATATGAAACTAACTAGATCCATATTCGTTTCATATTACAATAAAATACAAACAAATATTTACCAAAAGATGTAAAACTATAGCCTTACCATATGGAATGAATACATGACTCCCCATGTAAGATTCACATGGTATGACACCACACCCATACCGTATAAAAATAACCTAGGAATCCTTGCTTATGAATCACATGGAATGACACACCTTCCCCATCACGTAATGAGCGACCACAGAGAAAAATTCGATTGTTAAGCCCCCACACTATCCCTCATTGACCCTCAATCTCTGTCACGAGGGTCCTTACTCCATGACATTGAAATAAATGGATCAGTATTATCACTCGTCTTTGATATATGACATTAAACTAGATGGATTTTTTTACTTATCTCTAATAAAGGTACACATGAGGGCTCCCCATTGTTCAATCCTAAAAATTGTCAACACAGGTGTCCCTTCTTCCCTCAAAGGGATGCAGCTCTGGATCTACCTCAAGGAGGAGTTACAACACATCAATCATGTTGTGACTTTTTTCATCCTATGGATTCAGAAACAGATCCATCTCAAGAGGGTGTTCATATCCCTCCATCCAGGTGTGACCTCCTCCCTCCTTGGGATTATCTTAAAGATCTTCCAATAAAAGGTGTTTTTCTCCATCCATCCAGGTGTGAATCTCCCCTTCCAAAGGATTAACCAATGGATCTACCTAAAGAGGGTAATCCCATCCACCCATCTAGGTGTGATATCATCCCTCCTATGGAAACACCTTCTCAAGAGGTCATTCTTATATATCCATCATGGTGTGACTTCTTCGTTACTAGGGAAACACCTTCAGATTCTCCATAATAGGGTGTTATTATCCATCAATTTTGGTGTGACTTCTTCCCTCCTTGGGACCCACCACTAGATCAACCGTAATATGGAATTCTAATTGATCCAACCACGTGTGAATTCATACGTCATTGGGATGGGCAACTATTTCCACCTCAAGAGGGTTTTATGAACCATCCAACAAGGCGACTTATTCCATCATAAGGATACCCATATAGATCTACCTTAAGTGGTGTTTTGATCTATCAAATTATGTGTTACTTCTTCCCTCCATGGTATTCACCTCATATATACTATATGGGATAGTTTTAATCCATCTATCTGGGTGTGGCTTATTACCTCTTAGTAATGCACCTCAAGATCCTTTCCAAGAGGGTGGTCTGATCCACCCACCCCAGTTCAGATTTTTTCCTCCTAGGGTTAAACCATTGGATCCAAATCAATGGGTAATTATAAATTTTTCATGTTTGTTTGAAATATTTCATCCAAGTGACTCACCTATGGATATTCATAAATATGGTGTAATAATCTGTCCATCCAAGTGTTACTTAATCTCTCCTATAGATGTACCATTTAATGCACCTAAAGAGGGTGCTCAAATCCAAACATCTGTGTTTGACTTATTCCATCATAGGGAAGAACCTCCAGATGTGTCTATAGAAGGAATTATGATCCATACATCCATGTGTGACATCTTCCCTTTTAGGGATGCACTTCCAAACCTACCTTCATAGAGAGTTGTTATCCAAAAACTATCTGTGAAATCTTCCCCAATAAGGCCACACCTCCTTGATCTACCTGAAGAGTGTTTTCAAATACACCACCTTCTCTCTACAAGAAATTTACCCTCTACCAATATCAAAGATATGTTAAAACTATTCTCTAATCCATCTCAATAAGATATTATGAAAAATTTTCAAAGGATAAAGAACATATAACCTTACCTAGAATTAATAAACCATAAAATAAACATGGGATGCCTAAAGAAAAATTACATCGATGATATATGCCCCTAGAGTTATTAAATAATGATAAAAATATGATGACTTGGGTCCCCTACCTAATATGCCTCATATATGATTTCCTCTAAAATGAAAAAAAAATATTGATAAGTGACTAATGTACCCAATGTTTATACATGGCCAAAGACGACCAATGTGACTACTCTATAAACTGAAGGATTACATCCTATTGAGATAGAAGCAATATAATTAACTAAGTTCCACCTAGATATGGAACCAGGATTGAGTTACACAATCATGTCATTCACCTATGTCCAAGACATGGACTAGGAATGGCTCTCAAAGGAGGTATCGACGGAACATAGAACTAATATCCCATCATCACATTTTGTTCAAGGAGAAGATATCACTGATGAATCTAACTAATTCAAATATCCTTGGGAATCTGAGGATCTTGGGAAATAGAATCCATCATATAGAATGTGATAGTTTTCCCCAAAAAGGATTCAGATGTAAAAAATGTTGAACCCCACGAGAAACTCTTCTTTTCAACAATGGGGGTTAGTAACATTCGGGGAATCAATATATTGGAATGTCACAAAATCTAGATATTAAACACCAGACCAGAAAAATAAAATAGTGTTCCAATCATGAAAATAACCTGCACATCAGGGTGGTTAGTAATGGGAATCCTCAGTTAGTGACATCATCAACATAAACCCCTTTTAGTTCAGCTGAATGAATAATGTTTGGTAATTGGGAATAACATTCCTTGTACCTATACTGATGGATAAATAATCATGTTTTGAAAGACTAAACCTACTATAAACCAACAACCTATTTCCCACAAGTTCCAGGGGATGATAATTTTTGATGAAGCAACCCCAAAAAACTAAACCACCACCACAACTTCATCTATGAATTTGGCTACTAGCAGAACAAAACATTTATCACCCATTGAAACCATCAAGAATAGGGTGATCAACACCATACAATTTTTATTCAAGTAATATGGGTTCATTCCCACCATTTTTATGGATTTTTATGACTTGGTGTTATTAGAGCCACATTGATATGGTCACCCTCCTAGGCCTCACAGGGGGAATGGACCTCTGATTTGATGAAAACAACTTCAGGATTCTCTCTATGGATGGAAATGAGGACTCACTCTTCAATGATGAGTTGTTAAGGTATGTTCATGTAACATAGACCATGAATACAACAAAAGATATTCCCAAATGGCTTCCCCCAGACCACTTCAATTTCGTCACTGACCAACCCAACCTGCTAACGATCGGGTGGCCTTTGCCCCACCTTGACTACCCTCGCCTGACGCATCTGGTATCCACTTTAGGGGAAGACAAAATATAGTACTTGATATGGGGTATCTTCTATATCACATATTCCCCCTTCCACCACTAGAGTATCCAACTAGATACCTATGGTTGGCTAATAGGGAATGGTTGTTTTCCGATTGGGATCAAAACCCCAAACAACTCATAAGAATGCTAGGTTCATCCTCTCAATCATCGCCTATATAAATAGTTGTTACAAGATTTTTTATAATGAGTAGAATCATTGTTTTTCCTCCTTTGATAATATTCAATCAGACTGAGGTATTCCCCACTCAATCCAAAAAAGTTATGGAGGTACACCCTACACTCCCTTCAACTAGCACATAGGTCCTCCCCACTCCATCAAAAGTTAGTATGTAGGTCCTCCATATACTCCAACTTACAAGTATTGAGTTCCACCTCATTCATAAGACAACCCATTCCATAAATAATTTTCCTAGAGCATAATGGTGAATAGTAACCAACAGAGACGATGTCCTAGAATGCTCCAATTCATCATAGTCCTTATATGCCTCTCTTATTTTGAGGTGTTGGACAAATCGATGATGGATCCATCACTGAATAATCCAAATTCTAAGTAAGGGCCCTAAAAATTACTATTTTTTATCCTAGAATTTAATATCCATAAGATCCACATCTCCCTCCATAGTTACATGTAGGTCGAGGATATTCTGGATCCCTTCTAGGGGCTTGCAGTCCAGTGGTCATCATCACAAACAACTTCCATTTTGTCCACCTCTAACCAATAAGAATGATATGTGTTAGGATCTGGGATGATTCCTTCATATGGATTCTACACTACCAATCAAAAAATGGGTGTTGCCTCCCTCATGCATGAGGCAGTGGTGAATGCCCCCTTCTATAGGGATGTGATAGTGAAGATGGAACCACCCCGAAAAGACATCCCCATATGAAGTATTTTTTTAACTTAATTTGTGAATCATGTGCCAGTAAACAAGTAAAAGATTCAGTCTATATCATTTCAACCACCAGTTCTGTGGTTCTCAATAATAGAGGCCACAAAGGACCACGTATGGGGCCCTTCCTCTACAAAAGAGTTCATGTATGAGGCTAGAGATTCCCATCAACAATTTGTGGTGTTAATTCCACAAAAAACATAATACTTTGGTATCTTAGAATACCTCAAGGATGACCATGTATTTTATTTCTTCCAAATAATCATTGATATGTTCCTCCACCTCCATAATTGATAGTTGACCTATCTGGAAAATCAGAAGAACCTCAAGGCCACTGACTGACAATATAAAAGATTTAAATTACAGACCTCCTAGTAGCTCAATACTTTGGGTCAAATGGCTATCTCTATACCACTCAAAAAACCTACATCAAGGGACCCTCCATGCTCTAAAAAGTTGTGGAGGAAGATTTTAGGGACATATAAATCAAACAATGGTGATATTATGATGCTCACTAATTATGTTATATCATGTGAAAACAGAGAATCTCTACCGATGATGAAATATATCATCTGGATATTGTGATGGATAATTTTTTTCAATGATCTACACATGGATCATTGGATTAGGGGAAACAACCTAGTTATTGATGGTAAAAATATTCCTCATGGGGCATCACATTACAAATATGACCCTTTCATATGTGTCACACACTTCAACAAATGGAAATAACATGGCCTTAGAGACCCCTCCAATGATACATTACTGCCTCCCCACTGGAATCTCAACAAGTTCAAGGGACATATAAATCTGACCAGTCCATTTGAGGTTGTTCTAAAAGTATAGACTGATCCAAGAATATACACATTTCTCCAGAGGGATGAGGATTATAAAAAGATCATATTTGACCTCATTGTTGTCTGGTTCCATGTTTAGGTAAATGGCCAATGTTGCCCTATCTATCCCTATGTCAAGCATCGATGTATCCTAGAACCTTCATCCCATTTTAGTGGTCTCGCATATCCAATCATTGAAAATGTCTGGAGATATGTAAATGAACTGAGACATGAGTCATAAAACATCCCTGAGTAGTGAGATTATCCACTTCGGGATCCATTCAGTGTTGTTTCCAATGTCTATACCCCCCACCATGTTGATGAGCCCATCAATGCACTTTTGGCCAGCATTCCTTACATGGATGACTTGATATCGGATATCACTGCTCTTTTTAAGGCCCTATAAATGTGGCATGTGGTGAATCCGCAATATGGAATGTCATGAAGAACATGGTTAGAAAATATCTGAGCAACTGTGGATTTTGGAAAACCTAGATTGGCCCTTCTAAATGGGATGTGTGATTTATGCACAACCTAGAATACATTTTTTCAAAGTTTTGTTCAATGTTGTAACCCTATAATAGATGGAGGCCACCAAGCTCCAATGATTTGAATATAATTTGGAGGGATCTACATTCGTCTGGTACAAGCAGCTTCCCATATGATCTGTTTCTAGTTTTAATGAACATAACAGGTAGTTATTCTACAATTTATTTTTAACCGTTCTCAAGACATGTATTCCAAACCTCTTCACATGAATTTAGAGTCTTGATGATTGCGATTAAATCTTTTTCTCATTGTTGAAAGACCTCACATATTAACTCCACATGCAGATGTCCAAGGAACAACTACTCATGATGTTTGGGGAATATTAATTGTGAGTTGATCCCCACCCTCATCACTCATAAGTAGACATGATTTTAATGGGAGATATTTAAAAAGGAAGTGAACCTAAAAGAATACATGTAGCATGACCAACAACAGTCTTTCCATTTGCATCATCCACCTCATCTGAGAAGACATCCCAATGCATAGATGTCCGTTGTTGTTCATTTGGAGGTCCCAAAACAGATATCCTTATTGGACACTTTTTTGTATGAGACTTTCCGAGTGAAGCCTTATCAAGTGAATCATCGAAATGCACATCCCTATCAAGAACTGCTTCACGATGCATATCCACCTAGATGTAAAAATTGTTCTTCATCCCCTCAGCAAGGTCATGCTACAATAGTGCCCTTCCCAAACATGAAAAACTGGACCTAATCATTCAAGGATTTACAAATCCTCTGCAACTTCATCTATTCCTTATAGAAGGAAATTCTAAAGCTACCATAGTGTTGGAGGACCTAGGAGGCCAGACTCACTAGATTCCCTGGTCAGTTATCATACCATAAGATCATCATACACACCAACAAGGAACTCTACATATTCAATTATTTTCCCCAAGACCAGGCGTACTATTGTTTTTTTATATTAGGTGATGTTCCAACATAGCTGAATCATATCTTCACCTACATCGGTAGTGATAGTTAGGGATCTCCTGAATTGTTGTAGTCTTCTTGTTATGAGATACCGAAATATGATGAGTGGTTAGATAATAACAATGTCACTCATTCTCATGTAATCATCTGTGTCCAGCCTGATAATGTTAAAAAAATAAAATTGTTTCAATTCTCTTATATGTTTTTCTTCTAAAAATGCATCACAACCATCAAAATATCAAAAGAAAAGGCATTTCTGGTTTAAGGGAAATTAGATTCCCCCACTACTGAAAAATTATTCTCTCACTCTCAGAGACATCATGCCTCATGTTTTAGGGTAATCAACCATAGTAAATCCCATTAATGATTATTCCATTAATGATTAATAAAGTAATGAATATATTTATTCCACTGAGCTAGTAGACAGCTTCACAATGCATGATAGATTGGAATGTCAGGAAAATCCCATAGGTTCTTTCAGCCGATTTTGTTGAATAAATGGATGGGGAAATGTGAGATACCAGCATTCTTGGGATAATTCATCAACCCAAGTCATTCATGCTACATATAAAATGTATTAGGTATTTCATATATCTTAACAAGAACTATCTTCCTAGTCTACACCATCCGGTAATCCTTTAGATCCAACTATGTCGGTTGACAATGTAGATTAGTCATGACCATGTTGTAATCAATTCTGTCTAGCCATATACTATAATCAGCGGATAAAAATTAATCTGACAGTTTCTCAAATCAAGATATCTAGTTAGAAATATAATATTTCTAGCACTAGACATACCTTAATGGTTTGTCGAGCAGCATCTGTTTTATCCTTTCCAAGGAGTGACCCTTTATGGAAAAAAATATTCCCACGGTGTATAAGTATGATGTATTTAGGAACCTTTCTAGAATACCCATGAGGCATTCAAACATATGGAATATCCTATTTTTGAAAGAAATGTGGGATGCCCTCATAGAAGAATAAAAATCCACATATAGTTTGATGTTAATGTAGCTTCTGAAAAGGCCTACTATTTAATGGATACCATAAAGATAACTTTCAATCCATCATCTTTTTTACAAGGAAGTAGACAAATCCTCTCCTAGGGGAAAAAACACCCACTATACATTACAATACAATTTTTTGTAGTGGATATCTACCATTATTTGGTGGACACTGGTTCTATGATTAACCTAATTCCAATCTAGATTCTCCACAAGCTAGAAGTGATCATTGTATATTTAACTCTCTAAAATATGAAAATGTATGATTCTAATTAGAGTTAATATAATCAATGTGGAAAGGTATGACAAATGAACCAATTTCGTGGCTTGACATCTAGCACAAAATTTATTTTAATCTCATAGGGTAATTCCTACAATGTGCTTCTGCATAGGTCCTAGCATCATTTTCATGCATCCCCCCGTCTTTTTATATTTCCACAATTTCTTCCTGAATGGTTGAGTTGGCGTATTCCATGATGATATATACCCCTTCAACTATTTTAAGTCATCTAAATGGATGTTTTATACTATAATAGAGTGGTAAATTATATTCGAAAAAATTAGGTTGAGTGAAAAAATGATCCCAATGATCTGACAAACACTGTAGTCAATCCATGGAAAGACATGATTGAAGACTTTATTCACCCAATTCATGGGCTAGAGGCCATGAAGGTGACTTGGGATGTTTTTTTCTCTCTCTAATAAAATGGGATTCTTCATTCCTAAGAAAAATTGGAATCCACATATTTCATCATACACTTATAATGGAAAAGATCATGTTATACTAGAAGCCCCTACTCTTGTGAAGTACCAAGAAGTTCACACTATTACCGCCAATTCATGTATTACCCACATGTTCTTTAAATGAGGGTTTAATCTACCAAAGCTAACCATCACCATTTATATGACATCAATAATGGACCTTGTGGTTTTAGGCCAGATGGAATTTTCATGATAGCTTCCATCGAAATTATTTCAGTAGTCTTGTAACCCTTCAGTGAGGATTTTGTGCCCTCCAAAGATTGAACATGTGCTAACCTAGAGTCAAATGGAATGGAAGATCCACCTCACCTATTTTTCTCCTATATCACCCAAAAACTAGTATTTGGAAGATGATCCTCCTATATTGTAAGAGGGTATCTTCACAACAATTGATGATAATATTTTGGTGAAATTTGATATCAAGTATGTTCTATGGTTGACAATAATCATTGTATCCATGTCTTTGGAGGATAAATGACATTATGTGGCCTTATTGAAATAGTATTGTGACTACTTCTCTTAATGATATGATGATAAGTAAGGAATGGACCCTTGGGTTTCTGTTCACCGTGTCTGCCTCACAGTGAGACAATGAGGGTTCAAAAATACTCCTAACAAGCTTTACCTATCTTATAGTGTTATAGTTGAGGCTGAGGATGATTATAAAATCACAACCTACTTCTTTTTGGAGCTCTAGTACCTCATATTTCAAGAAAATGTTGTCCCAGTCATGATGTAAAATGAGTATATCAGAGTTTGTTTCGACTTCAAAGACATCAACTACCATAGTCTGAAGGATAATTTTACCCTTCAAATAACAAATCTATTTGTTGATGCCATAGTAGGGTTCTGAGACATCTCTATCATGGGAGTATACATTGGTTAAAATCGTATCTGAATATCCCCTGATAATGAGAATCCCATTTCCTTTTGGGGGCATACAGAACTATTTTCTACCATGTTATTCCCTAGGGATTGAAAAATGTACGATCCATGTATCATCAATCCATGCACCACACCTTCAATTAAATTTCTGAAAAATTGGTGGAATGTTATGTGGAAGACATGGTGATCAAATCTAGCCAGTGTTAGGACAATAAAAAGGAACTTGAGAAATTGTTCATCTTCCCCAACACTTGGAATTTGAAGCTTAACCCCCTAATGGGTGCTTTTGGGATTACCTATAGGAACTTCCTCGGATTATTTGGAAGATATAATGGAATTGAGATTTACCTACATATGATCGATTCCATCAATGAGATTTCTCTCCGGACAAGATTCGATCAATGACATTTCTCTCTGGACAAACTGATTGGAGTTTTATGGTATCCATGGACACATTGCCCACATAGGCTAGTTTATTTCAAATCTATCCAGAATGTTCATGGCCTTTTCTATGTTCAAGGATATCATGTACCATTTTCTATTGACTTTTTTCATTATGTATCACATTTATGGGAATCCTCTAGTCCCATATTTTACAACCCTAGAATGATACATCATTTCCATTCTATCATAGAAAAAAAATAGGGAATAGTAAATGTTTTATAGTAACTTAGTCATATTTTCCCCACCACATAAACTAGATAACCCCCAGTTGACAAGAGATGTATTACACTAGTTTTTTGAAGTGTATAATTTTTAGAATTGTTTTTATCATCATGAGATATAGTTTTTATCATGATTCCACTCTCTAAAGTATATCTTTAATCATTCCATGTATATAGGATGATTGGAATGCAGGGCAGTAATCCTCAAGAAGATGAACATTTTCCCTTCCCGATTAGAGGTGGATCATGTACCTCGATCAAAGAATGGTTGAAGTAACAACTTATACTATATATTTTCATATATATTAGAGCCTGGACATGATGAACTATTTATTCATGTTTCACATCAATGGGAAATTCTTCTCATTATTACCAAATTTTGTGATAAGAGAAATGTATACCAACCAGTTGTTGTTACATCTTCTCCAAGAACTTAAAACCCCCTATTGAAGAAAAAATGTCCAATTGGATAACTCCCTTTATTCATTATCTACATCATGGAATTCCCCCACCACAACAATCCTAGTGTTAGTAAATCTTCCATTGTGTCATGCAGTTTACCGTTTAGAGTGGGCAAAACCTTATGCAGCCTTTCAACAGACATGGGTTTGAGGGAATTCTCCTCTATCACATCCAAGGATAAAACATCTCGAATAATATTTACTAATTACATGATGGATAATGAGGAACCCGTCAGGATGGTTTAAAACTCTGCCACAAGATTTGGAGGTTGGTTTATTTCTATCTAACCATGGTCCATGACATTATCATGTTTTCTAGGCGGTTCCATGAATTTCAAATCCATGAAAACATTTTTTGCATTCACCTATATAGAATCCCTACAACACTATTTAGTCTTATCCCTTTAGAATATTGGGACATGATAATATGGTCCATATCCACCGGTGATAGCTCACTAGTGCATGTTTATTCTTACCACAATGGACTTATTCTACATGTGGGAAAATGTGATTACCCTCAAATAGTCCAATGATAGGTCAGTAATAAATTAAAGGATATCCTACTTCACCCATCAATTATGAGTTTTGCAATATATTCTCTTAGAAAATAGAACAAACTTTTCAGCTGTAGCATTGAAATACTGTATGCCATGTACAATATTTGTTCCAGCTAAACTTCTTACTAACATGAATATGAAATTGGTAGATTGAATCATTCTAAAAGACCCTATCAAAATTAAAATCAAATATGGTGGGATAGAATAAGAATATTTTTCTATACAAGATCCCTGACACCTATAGGTCTGTTTGAAAAATAAATATGAATTCTTTCTAGGTGACCACATACACCAAAGTATAGGGATTAAAGGAAGTGTTTCCTATCAAGGCCCAATTGTCATCACTACAAATAGTTGTCTATGAATAGTATATTCTATACTGAGTGGAAAAAAATCACTATATATGGGTTGAATTCCCCCTAAGACAATAGTATCTAGTCCCTACACAATCTAGAAAGGCTCCATTGCATGGTGGAGAGAGCGTTTAACTAGAAGGTTCACCTCTTCTCATTTCTTATATTGACATTGTATTGGGCCTCATGAATCTAATGATACCCAGATGAATCAATAATTGGTTTATTCTATGGGGGAAGGACCATAAATCATTCAAATAGTTTATTCCAAAGGAGTATAAACATTGATCAAAAGGAAAGAGACCGTATCACACATCTCACAAAATCCATGTTCTAAAGCTGTACTTCACATGAATATATAGTCACATGAGGAGGTAGATGGTCCATGTAACACTACCATAAACTATTTTCAAGTGTCTAATATTAATGAATATAAATTAACTGTATCTCTATAGTCCATGAATTATGACCTTAAACGGAAATCCATGGTCCATGTTATACGACATTAAACTATTTAAAATTGATCCAATGTGGAATGACCGAAAACTAATTACCATAGTCCAAAAATAGTGACCATAAACTATTTGCATGCCCAATAATCAAGGTTTTATAACATTAAACAATAATTACTAATTTCTTCAACGCTTGTCATGAAATTGTGATCATAAGCCATATAAATATGGATACATGATATGATAATTATTAGATGAATCAAAAATAATATCCCATATAAAACTAGGATCCGAAATACAATAAAAATGATATGGTCACAAAATCGTAACCTAAAATAAATTTGGATCCCTTATATGATATGTGATCTTTCAAAACAATCATCCACAAAAAATGAAATTAAATTATATCATACCCCATGGGATTACCCATGACAACTATTGGATGCCTCGATTCCCTCACCTAAAATGATTTCCATCATTAGTGTTGGTCTCAGACATTGTCGTGTCTCAGAACTACGTGTTGATTTATTCCCATCCTCATGGGATATGTATCAATTCACAAACTTTTTCTCATTTAGATGATTCAAAAATTTATCAACCCTTTGGCCCCATGTCCTCTCTTATAGTAAATGAAATATGACATTAAATTATGATCATTTCATCTCAATGTGTGAATATAGAATGGGAATAAATTTGGGTTTTTAAATCTTCCTTGAAACATATAGACCATTCAAAAAAACATCCTTCTAGTCATTGCATCATGATTTCAAAAAAAAATCAACCCTCACTATGGATGACGACCAATAAAATAAAAATATATATCGTTTATTTTATGGATTTTTTTTATATGGGGGCTATCATTACCTCCAATAACATCATGTTCAACCATGTTAATATCATGAAAATACCCTAAAAACAAATATGTAGATAGTTCAAGTTTCATAACATTAAATGATTTTCAATAGTCCAAGCATCCAGACATTTAATTGTTTTCAGTCATCCATGAATCATTTATTTAAACAGTATATCATCTTCTAGCTTGTATGAAGTTAAAATGTCTACAACTAACTCTAGGACCGCTTCATGTAGTGCATGACCTCTTTTTATCTGTTCACATTGGTTTTTAACTCTTTTGTGCCACATGAACATCCTTGTAGAACCTCCCTAGGGTTAAATCACTATGAACCTAAAATGTGTGTGTTAACCCTTCATTTTCATGTTCTTCTTCACCCCATATATTCCACAACCTTCCGGAAAAATGTGTGGCTTTATTCCCATTCCCATGGAAAACTTTGTTAATCCAAAACTTCTTACCTTGTGACCCATCTGTAGATACACAGCAAATCCATATGTTACCCATGATGATATCGCCCTGAAATGTTCTTAAGGGAATCATTCTTTATATATAAGCCCTATTTATTTACCTAGACCCATTATTAGTGTGAGATACCTACATATCTTGAAACAAGCAAGTATTAAAAGGGAATATCAATGCACATTCCCTACCAATATCCTTAATGCATGGTGTTAAACTATGAATTTTCCCCGTATCAAATTGGGATTCCCCATACGGTATACATGGGATGAAAAAACAACCTATTCCACAATGAATGATGATGAATTATATCCTTAACCTGTATAGGTTCAAGATTCCTCATATCCAAGTATAGGATTATTAAATATCCTTTTTTGAGAGGGTAACCCCTTACAGTGTTAGTATCCTACCACATTGTGTTATATAACTATATGTTGCTAGAAGTCCATCCTCATTGGAAACATAGTGATGCCATGATATCTAATCATCAACCCAGTCCTCTTCATCCACTCATGATGGTGAATTTATCTAACCAGTGTCATGATGTTGACCTGGGGTACAGTTTGTCGAGTTGTGTGCATAGAGGGTCCTTTTTACCCTCCTTTCATGTCGAGATATCAATCACTCATCTCTCAGATACCTCCTTGGGACACTCATTCCCCCTAGTAAAATCTATATGAACTTATACCACCAACTGCCCCAAAAATCAAATCTCTATGACATTAAACTAGTAAAAATTTTAGTCTACTTTTTATAAAAGTATACTTCCAAACCCAATTTCATCAGTACAGGATGTTAAATTTACGTC
The DNA here is from genome assembly GCA_963277665.1 of Viscum album. Lineage (NCBI taxonomy): Eukaryota > Viridiplantae > Streptophyta > Magnoliopsida > Santalales > Viscaceae > Viscum > Viscum album. The sequence goes on from OY728125.1 coordinate 1,427,558,613, forward strand.
TTACTCAATCTTAAATCGATATTGTTAATGCGATAAGTATGTTAAGAAAATAGAAAAATTAACCCACCTAAAACAAGGATGCCTCATTTAATAAGAATAAGATGAACCAAACCATACCTCATATAAAACCATGATGCCTCCAATGTGTGATGATCAAATGTCCTCAACAGACGCCATTCTGACATAGGTCTCTAACCACACCATGTATCAAAACTACACTTCTCAATATTTCTATCCGTATGGGATAAGTAGTGACAACTATAAATACCGTCATGTTCCCAATCATTCTATCAACTCAACTCAATGTCTTTCCCCTCTATATTAGGATCAATTCATCATACTCAATCATTCATCTAGAATGTTAAAATTCATGAAGTAATATCTCCCCGTGAAACTAATATTCCCTCTAGTACATTCCCCACTCTAGTTTTGGTGCAAAATGCTTTCTAAAATTTAGTAATCCATAATCACCATAATCTGAATAGTATCCCTATTAAAATTTTTTCACACCATGCTATCTCTATTACCATCATAGTCTCACACCTTGATGGTTTTATAGTAGAAAACAATGGGTCCTTTGTTTTTAACTAGTTCAATGTTCAATCGTATTTTTTCTCATTATATCCAAATGATGTGTTTATAAAACATATACTTACAACATGGTGAACAACTTCTCTTCCACCATCAGTTAGTCTCCTTTCACTATCCTGGTCTTGAACGTTTCAATCTATCATATGGTATTCGTTGGACACTTTATTCTTTTTTTGTCCCTTATAAGAAACAAGAACTAAAAAACTACCAATTGTTTCTCGCACTGATCATGGATCACATAGGCGTAGGGTTGGGTGTATATTCACCATAAGGAATTTTGAGATTCATGAGTTGTGTGGAATAGGTCTCCTTGGACCTCAATTCAGAACAATATTTTCACTTCACCACACTAAACATTTCAATTTTATATTCTTGCCTCATTATCCAATTATCGCAACTTTATATTGTGTTCATGTTGCATTAGATAGGTTTTTTAAAACATAATTTTCTCTCCTAGACCCCTACTTTTACATTGGGTTAACTTCCATTAATGTTGTAAACGATCCTTTAAGACACATCGTGATACATCCAAATCTATACGACCTTAAACTATGATTACAATTCTATGATTCATGACTCTAAATTTTGTCCAATCCTCCTGATGAATGTGTTGTGTGGCATGATACCTCCTTGGAACACAATTCATATCAGGGTTGTCACTCCACCACACTACACATGCCCATTTAGAATTCTCAACCATTTCTCCCAAAAAAATATGTCCTTAAACTATTTTTCACTAGACTGAACTCTATGACCATAAACTAGGATCCTTGGGTCCCAATATCAAGACCATAAACCTTCTTCATTCATCCTTTTGCGTTTCTTGTGAGAGGGGGCCTCCATTATCCCCATGTTCATGTTGGGTTACAACACCTTCATGCCCCTCCAAACACTTTAGGGTTCCTTTTTGGTGTATCAATCCTCTTATGAAGGATTTGACATATTATGGGTCTATTTCCCCTCAATCCATGTCATTTTTGTTACTCTTCCATGATACAGATGTATTTTACGATACTCACCCTATGATCCAATTTCTTACAAAATTATTTAAAGTTCATGTTCTAAAAATAGAAATTATTAAATTTTTTCATAAAAAATGTATTGTGGTATATTATGTGTCAGGTGGCCTCCTAGGCACCTCATTTTACTTTGGGTTACCTCTCCCCTATGGCACACATATCCCCTATGATTCAACATTTTGGTCTAAGAAGAAAGACCTTAAACTGTGTGAGAATATACACATATTATTTTCAATGGTTTCAATTGTTCTATGCTCCCTTTTCCTTATATTCCACTCAAGGGATTATCCCCATTGTTCTACTCTCCTACACCCCAACTACTATGGCTTTGTTGGTGTTATTCACATATGTTCACATGTACCAATCACATGATATTAAACTATGTGGTCATATCCTAGTTACCTGACATCAGACTGTATGAATCAATTCCATCACTGTATGATGATAAAATTTATATATAACAACCTCAAATCATAGTATTAAACAACATATCTATTATCCTAATTTAATTCCATAAAAATTCAAACCATATTATGCCTTTGGAAGATAAGCCATGTCCTCTACTTCTAGTCACCTACAACATAATTTATGCTCTTCAACTATCTCTCTGCATCTGAGATTATTCTCAACCTAGAATTTATGGTTGACCATTTTTCAAAAAAGTATTCCTAGATAATCATCCTAAATCCACACCGTTGTAATTCAAATAGTGTTAACACCATTCAAAAATTAAATCACATCATCTCCAAAATTCTTCTGTCCCTTTATTTGGATCCCCATATACTTCCACATTTGAACACCCAATAGATGTAATGGTACGTGGCTGTAAAATATTATATAAAATCATAGGAACAAGACCTGAAAGGCTTTCGATGAAATTTTGAGGCAAGCCTCGTGTTTCAAACATGGTTACTGGTGGAAAATATTTTGTTCATATCTATCCTTAGAAAAACAATAATGGATGTTATTTTTCAAAACAATGTCATTAGTTACCCTCTATTGTCACACCACCCCCCATTCACATTCATATATCATTCAACATGATTCGCATTATCCATTTCCCTTTTTTGGGTATAAGTTAACACCCCTAGAATAAACCCACACATGAATTATAACATGTTGGAAAAGGAAGTCAGTTATTCAAAGATCCTCATTCTCTACTCGTAGCCCCCCATGTCCTAAACACTCCTAATGCTCATTCAAATAGTCTATACCCTGAGTGATAAATTATTTTCGGACAATACCATATAAATGAAAAGTCACATATTATTCCCATGTTTTTCACAGTGAGAATGACTCAAGAGAGCTTACAGATTAGTCATCGGTTGTCTCATGAGTACTCTCAAATTTCGATAATAAGATGTGATGAAGGAAACATGTTAAAGAACATATGAATTTAATGAAAGAACCCATTATTCTATAGGATCATCCATATATTAGATCATATCCTTTACAAAATTTCCCTAATGATCGACCCCATTGATAAGGTATTTGTGATTGACCAACCTCTACTGGGTGGCCTCTAGTGTCCAATGTAGCTCCACAAGGTTGGCTACCTATTCCAAAGGTTTAGGACATACCTTTTAAGCCTTGATCATGATCCAGTTCTTCTCATACTGGCATTCAACCACTAGGGATTCCACCTCTTCTATGTTAGCCTCAGGTGACTCCAACAAAGAATTCATTTGATGCATGATCTTTTCTTGAGAAGAAATATTCTTACATGCTCCTTAACCATCCATTTCAAAAATAAAATCACACCTTGAACATCCTATATCTCCTTCAAAACATTAGGATTATGATTATTCTAGGGGATGGAAAACACCCTAATTCAGAGTGCGCCTTCTTGATGAGGAATTATCAAAATGGTGTGTAAATGTCACAAGGGTCTACCCCAATGATCTCTATGCTAGCCAAACAATGGTGGATAGATCCCACCCATTTTGGTTGGGAAACAATTTGGTTATGAGTAATTATGTTCCACACATTCCTACATGCCTTATAAATTATACTTGAAGGAATATGAACTATTATAATTCAACTCTTCAAGTGGAGAGGGCTCACATGATGGGAACACCACTAACCCATCAGGGGTCAAATCATCAACAAGTATATCATTGGATGTGAGTATGATTAAATCCCAAAACTAGTCATCTCCAACCCCCTCATTGTAATAGAAGCCTATGTTATCCCATGATGCACCACCAAGGTTGATGTAACAAGACCAACCTCAAAATATTCCCTTTTTTGTAGTGTAATACTGGCATAAACACCGGAATCAACAACCAATGTATACTTATTTAAGGCACATTCAATGGAACCTCCCAAGTCACTCCATCCACTACCAAAATTATCGCATCATCCATTGAGTATTAATTCAAAATATTGGATTCTTATGGAAGCACTCTAACAAGATCATCAAACCAAGTCTCCTCATCTAGCCCTGTTTTGAGCATAGTCATGCCATCCTCCATTGATCGCATATCCTCATCAATCCCTTCGGGGGGAACCCTAATGGTTGGTGTCACCACCATGACATCTCGGAAAACTTCCACCAAGAGATTAGAACCTATTTCTTGTACCATATCCTTTGACACCACCGACTGGGATGTCAATTCTGGAATATGTGTCTCAAACATCGTTTGTAATAAAGTTGGAATACGATTTATTTAAACTTGTAAAAGTAATGTAGAAGACAAAAAATTTGAAAATGGGAAGATTCTTCCTTGAGTAGTATATCAAAGTTTGGAGAACAAAAAATATTAATAGTAATCCACTTATAAAGGGAATTCCCATAGTGGTTTCCTCAGTCCCAATAACCACTTCAGCTGATAGTTGGCCACCCATGGAGACAACACTAGGGAAAAACCCTATACTCACCACTTCAATGGTCGAGGCTCCCACACCCTTTTCTTGTTGTTTGTCAAGGTCCTACCCCTTTCCTATAATATGTGATCCCATAACATGTACACTGAGAGTTAAACAACACTCTTAATGGTTTGTAAACAAAAAAGAAAAAGGAATCATATTTTTTACCTGGAAAATTGTATGGACCTCTTCCACACAAGATTTTCTAGTAAATGGCGCACCGCTAGGACTTAATCGAATACCCCTAAATAGGAATATGAGAAACTAATTCACAATTAGAGAGATTCAAAGTGGATTTTATCACCAGAATCACCTCTACACAGGTGTTAAATATACAGGAAATGAATCAGTAGTAGACCAGATCCTCCAACTCTCAAATGTATAATAATGCATCATATTATGACATTTGGAATCCAAAACTGGTTTTACTGAGCCTAGTATGAACTATATCAACTCTATTGAGGCCTCTCTATATCCTATGACATGTGTTGACATATCTGAACAACCCTTAGAACTCTAAAGCATCTAAAAATAATACATTGTTGGGAATATCTTGTTAGCACAACAGCTTCCTTAATCCAAGAACAAACACCCTCTTAACCACCCTAGAGGGTTCACCTTCCTCCCATGGCCACTTACCAAAGTGTATAGAGGCTGATGTTGCTCCTCCCCTATATTCTATGCCTATTTTGGGCCAATGACCATCAGACCGGTAGCTGTTATAGATATTCCCAATGGGACAACCCTTTATAAAAAACTTGATCAAGATATCAGTTTTCCTTATCCTCATGGTTTTGGAGCCTCTCCTCCATTTCCCCAAGTGGTTCCATGACTTAGAATCTCCAAAGGATATGTGATCTACTAACACAGAACACATCAATGGATCATCATATAGATAGTGGTAGGATATTAAAACTCATTCCTCCCATTCACATCCTCATGAATGAACACGCACTAGATTTTCCTCATGAATAAAGGATGGATCACAGGAAACACATCTATTTACACCATCGAGGTTATTCACTATAGGAATATAAAATTTCTTGTGAACTGGTGTAGGTTTTAAGGATAACATATCATGTTTTAGTCTTCCATTTCCACCAGTAATCCATTTTGGAAGGTTAGGATATATTATTCCTAATTTTCAGTGATGTTTAGAATCACTATCCAATATTTTGTACTAGGAGGGGATATGGGGTTTGTATCATTATATCCCCCCACATTCACGGTGACTCAACTATACAAGAAATATAAGGGGAACACACACTAAGAAACGTATTCCCCTTCCATATATACATACAACCTTTTATTGCTTGTCCAATTCTAGGAACGCTCAGTTGACATGTTTCCCCATTTCTAGAATCGCCTACATAGTGAAGGTTTATTGCCACACTCCCATGTGTAAATCCCACACCAAGAGAATCCAATTGATGATCACTACAAGAATAAATGCATCCATACTGACAATAATAGCCTCAAGAGTTATGTTGTATCCTCACATCTGCCACTAGATTACCTCCACGATCTTCTCATTGGATTTCTCTTTACACTACTTGAATGTACAAGGGCATGTACATAGCCTTTTTGGTAGCTGGTCGACTGGCTCATTCCAGAAATAGTAGAACCACTTCCTAAATGAGATGTAATTCATACCTATCTTCTCCTCATCCACCCTTACAATAGATTCATCAATTATATCACAATACATAGAAGTTACTCCTAGTACTCTGACATATTCTCTACTAGGATAAACTCATCATACGTCACACCTTGGATTGAAATCCCACATATCTAGAGAAGATCCCATTTGCTGATGTTAACCACCCCATGATGACAATGTAATATGATTTTCTTGATCAACCACTAGTACATCAACTATGTTGTGATATACAAGTGGTGGTATACATGGAATTGTGATTCCAATGTGGCCACATAAATCCCTCCCTACTTCATCACATCCTCATATTCACGTCATGATGTTCATTCTCAATACTCCTAGGCCCATAATTATATGAATTTACTATCATGTAATAGGTCCCATTTGTCATTTCATCCCTTGAGTGTATCCTCCAGTCCTCCCTTGAGAATTGTCTCATAATGTTGGGGGGGGGGGGGGTTTAAATCTTCCATCTTCTAATTTTTTTTGTGGTTATAAGGACATGCGTCCATGAGTTATGCATGATCCATCAGGATGTGGCCTTAAACATCCTTATTCCTCTAGTAGTGTTGGAGAATTCTTTTAAAAATACAGGAATGATCCACTTTGAATGCCTCAGGGTTGAATACATTATCCTTCATCATTAATCCATAATTTCAAATCCTCTATCATAGTGGGTACTCCTTTTGAGATTATTTTACAATTTAATTGAATGAATCATGGTTTAAGGCATCTTGAATTTTCTCCCCAATCATTATTCTCCTACCCATTACTTCCTAGTGAGTGGAAGTCATTTCGATGTCTTTAATTGCAATATAGTTTGAGTATTAAGACTTTTAGGATCTTGGATTTTAGCGTTCTTATAATAGAGGTCATTTCACTAAGGTAATGTTCAAGGAGATCATTTCATGAATATGGGTTTGTAGAGTAATGATCAAAGATATTAGATCATGGAGACTTTTTTCATTCCCTGCAATGGGAATCAGAATTACAATGTTCTTGGGAAGAAGGTGATCTTCGTGAATATAGAGGATCATATTTTCTATTTTTTAAAGTTGTATGTTCCCTCTAACTAGCCTCTTGTATTATTTATATATTTATGACCTAGGGCTTCATGAACGAGCATCAAAAATAGTGGTTCAAAATCAAGCTTCATGAATGGACATTATGAACAGAATCGAACAACCACATTTCGTAAAATTTCCATCAGAATATGACCCACCTTTTACCCTATTTACTCACATTATGAGGGGTAGAATTTGATTATATCAAAGTACGCATGTAATGGGAGTGGGTAAGGAAAGAAAAATTTGATAAGATTTAATAAAGGATAAAATAGACCATAAATCATTCAAAGGACCTACTTTAAAAATCTCACCACCTTCACAAATTTTTGAATCTTGTTAAGTCATAGAACACATGAAGGCGTCATTTTTAGCTCTGCACAGTGTTAATATCATGTCATAGAGTGATTCATGGTTTAAAAAATGGATGATAGTACCCCTGTATAGAATCATTTAGAGATACAGTGAACACACTCATGAAGCTAAGAATGAATCACGAAGGGCTCCAACCTTTTCGAAACACACACCATATTATGTTTTAGATGTTAGGGGACACATAGACGTTTGAATTCCATAAAATTATCTGAGTTCACAAACCTGATGGGCTCTATGAGTGGAAGAGAAAATGAATCACCTACGGTAGCCAAGATTCATGAAACCTTCCAACTTGGGGTCTTAAGACCCTCTATCCAAGGTATATATTCATTTCATGATGGACTATTCCCTTCATGGAAGATGAATTCCCATTGAGGCACATGAGGCATCGCAAGGCACCCATCCTTCATGAATCACACCCCAAGGGATCTAAAACATCACCTTGAGGTATATGTACCCTATTTCATGAACCATTACCCTTTATAAAACCCATATCTTTCGAGATCACCATAATCATTGTGATTAACATCTACATCAGGACCTATGCATTTTGAAAGACCTCTTCTCATATTATCTGTGGTCCCTCCCTTCAACTAGAACCATTATTGAAGGATATGTTCTCATGGCCCCCATACTTTATGAGGGATGGTTATTTCGGACCTCAAATGGATGTTCCACCAATACCAAACACTCATGTGTTCACCTATATCACTTCAACTGTGGCATGGGTCCCCATCCTAGCAATTTATCCTAAGAATATGTACCCTAATGTTGATTATATCCATGAATGGACACCCTAATGTTGTTCTTCAAATTGAATACTCATATACGATAGTACCAACCATGTTCCACCCATAGGTGAATTAGAAGTGGTCACCTAAGCACTGTGGGTGAAAAATTTGAGGGAAATTATCAACCTATCTTTGTAGGTGGTCTTTATACCATATTTTCCCACCACCTTCCCATGGTACCCCTTGAGGAGTTTCCCTGACCATTACTAAAATACATGATGTAAAACTTCTTAGTTATAATTTCTAGTCATATATCATTGGAATTCATGATAACAACCTCAACACATGACGTAAAACTATACCCTTATACTGTGTGATGAAAAAATGATTCTACATATATGGTTGACAATGTATGACCCCACACCCTTACCCTATGTATCATAAACCGGATTCCTTCTAAATGAATCACTAGGGATGACACCCAATTACCCATCATATGATGATATTCCCCTTAAGGAAGCTTACACACCTAATTCCCACCCCATCACCCTTATAAAATGCTTATATGACGCAACAATCCATACTGCAAGGCTATAAAATCCTTGGATCATTCCTATTACTAGGAAATTAAATGTGGCATACAACTATGTGGGTTTTGGTCCTTACCCATAAACATTTTACATAAAAGGACTCCCTAATTTTCAATCACAAAAACGGTCAATCCATGTGTGACTTCTTACCTCATAGGGATTCACCTCCATATCTACCACAAGAAGGTGTTCTCATCCATCAATAAAGGTATGATATATTCCCTCTAAGTGATGAACCTTGTGATATAACTTAAGAGGGTGTTATGATACATCTCTCTAAGTGTGACTTCTTCCCTCCCCGGGATGCACCACCAGATATGCATCATGAGTTCATCCTGGTCCACACATCCAAGCACAAATTCTTTCCTCCTAGTGACACACCTCAACATCTTCGACAATAGTGAATTTTGATCCATTAATCTTATTGTTTCATCTTCCTTATTAATGATGCCCCTTTGGATCATCCATAAGAGGGTGTTCAGATCAATCCGTCTAAGTGTGACTTATTTCCTCCAAGGAGTACACCTCTTGATTTTCCTCAAAGGGGAATTCTATTCCATCCCTCATGAAACGAATTCTATCCTCTGAGGGATGAACATACAGATCCACCTTAATAGGATGTTCGGATCCCTAAATCTTGGTGTGACTTATTTCCTCTTAGGGATGGACCTTCAGATCCACCTCAAGAGGGAGCTCAGATCCATCCACCAAGGTGTGAATTTATCCCACCATGGAACACACCTCCTAATTTTCTTAAATATGGAATTCAAATCCATCCATATAAGTGTTAATTATACCCTCCTAGGGAAACACCACTGAATATTCATCATGATGGAATTTAGATCCATCCATATTGGTGTGACTTCTTCAATCCATGGGATTCACCCCATAATGCACTAAAATAGGGTGTTTTGATCCATATATCTCAATGTAACTTCATCCCTCCATGGGATGAAACTTTGGATCCACCTTAAGTGGTCATTCTAATCCATCAATCCGGGTGTGACATATTCAATAAATGGTATGCACAATAAGATCCTCCTCTAGAGGAATTTATTATCCATCCATCCATGTGTGATTTCTTCTTTCTTAGGGACACACTTCCTGATATGCCTCAAGGGGGAAATATGATTTTTCTATCCAGGTTTGACTTCATTCATCCTTTAGTTTCACCTCCGTATCCTCCTCAACAGGGTGTTTGGATCCATCCTTCTAGGTGTGACATCTCCCCTCCTAGTGATGCAACAATGGGTCAACCTGCATATGTAATTATGCTTCATCCAACTCATTTATGATATCTTTCCTCCTACGGACTCACCTTTGGTTCTTCCTCTAGAGATAATTTTCGATCCCAAACCAATGTGTGACATCTTCCCCTATAGAGGAACACCTACTTTTTCAGCATCAAAATTGTATTCTAATATTCCACCCTATCCCCACAATACATTAACCATACAATCATCTCCAAAATATGTTAAACTTGTGCCTAAATATGTCTTAACAGGACATTCTGATTCTTCCTCACAATACATTTCACTTATGACGTGACCCAAAATACCTTCCTCATGCAATAAACATTTGATTACAAAGTTAAAAATCATTGGATTAATTACTCCCATGGAACAAATACGTCATGATAAATAAGGGGTGTCTTGGGATCCAAACTAGGGATTCCCCATATAAGATTCCCTCTAAAAGAGGAAGATTCCAAACTGACCAATTTTCCCAACGTATAGAAATTTTAGAGATTCCCATTATCACTACTGTTCTAAACTATTATTTCCTCTTTATCAAGACATAAGTAAAATAATTAACTACCCTTAACATAGATATATAATTTGTAAAGATATCCATGGACCTGACATTAATTTATATCGTAGGCCTCAATTAGGAAATGATCTCCAAGGAGAAATCCACGGAATTTGGAACTAGCATCCCATCATCCCATTTCAATCAAGGATAATACATCACCAATGAAATGATTAAAGAAAACAATATTTGGAGAGTGTTAATGTGGGGAAACATATGTATGCACACATGATGCTCTGGTGGCCCCAATGAAAGCATCAGAAAGAATTCTTTTTTGTTGTAATTGTGTTTCATGTTTAATTATGAGGCATGAGAGTATATACATAATCATAAAAAAAATACCATTATTATACACTCAAGCCACCCATACCCATAAACAATGATCATAGAATATGAATATTTACCAATCAAAAAATTTAATAAAAATGTTTATTATATTTCTAAAATTAATAATTATTGTGTCCTTGTAATAAATTTATTTAAATAAACATATATACCTTTCAAATGATCATATGGTCATTAAAAATTCTACTACACATAATATTTTTTATATTCCTAGGATGTCGGAAAAAAATATTGAGATTATATATTATATATTGGTCTTCTATATGGATAATAGTATATCAAGGATGAATCATATACAATAACATATTTTAGATAACAATGTAAATTTAGAAAAGATATTAAATGATAATTATATATTAATAGTGGCAGAAATATAATAGAATATATATAATCAAAAATAAATAATAATGTATCATCTTGAAATATAAGTTTTATTATTGAAAATATAATACCATCATGAAATATTATCACTCAATATGGAACATAATATATCATCATATAACATAATTCAATGATGAAATTTATAATTCATGATAACTAGACGTTAGAGACATCTATTCATAAGAACAATGCTGACATGGTTACCAACAATTTCCATGGTAACATAATGTGAATCTTAGAAATTGTGTGAGAGTGTTCCGTAACCCCAACATGAGATTGTAATTTCGACTACCATATCTTGTATAAAGTAAGATATATGAATGATTTTTTATCACCGTGATAGTAAAATTATTTATGAATAAACTATATATTGTTATGTCCTTATATTTCTTATAACATAATGAGATTATAAGAGTTTCCACCCATACTTATAACATTGAATCACTATGATAGTAATAATTAATATATTCCATATATTATAAATATATCAACTACATATGACACATGATATGAATGATTATCTTTTTTTTATAAATAAATATTAACGATGCTTCTTCCTGTTAATAGTTTTCTTGGTGATCCCTAGTATGAAAGATAGTGAAAACTATCCAACCAATTGGAAGCCAAAATGTTTTGTGTTTTGATACATATTCAAATAATTTATAATACATATATTGGACTCTCAAATTGAGATCATTATTGCTAGGTATGATGAATAAATTACTTTTATTCAGGATGAAAACATTAATAATTTTTGTTTTTTGATATATTGATTTAATTAGATGAATCGAAAATGGAAGGAAATTAATTAAATGATAATGATAAGATTTTTCACGTTAGACTATTGTATTAATATATCTATTACCCTTTCTCATAGAAAATAAACCCTTAAATTAATCAAATTCCACGTTATATTAAATAATATACAACCAAAAAAATAAAGATGAATGGATACCCATATAAACTATTCATTGAACATTATTTTTTATCTTTTGTTAAAGAGATTAGATTATGTTTTTAGTTTCAAAATACAGTTTTCATAATCATGTATAATCTTTTTTTGTTTAAGGGTTATAATTTTTTTTGAGATACGACTCTCAGTTTGTGATTTAGACTAATTTTTATCAATAAAATTGACTATAGGGATCACAAACAATGTGTATTCAAATGTCCCAAAATATTGATGAATTTTATATAAAGGGAATTCATTCCTTATGTACATGGGATTGTGAACACTTTAGAGTAAATAATTAAAAAAATAAATTCACTTATAATTTATTCATGTTTTAAATAATTGGAATATAATTTATTTGATAAGGTATAGACATGAAATTTATGTAGAAATTATTAAATATATGAAAACATTTACCTGATGGAGATTAAATATTCCACATTCATTAAAAAAATTGATTGGAAAAAAAGTTAACTATTTTATTTAATCACATGGAAAGTGGGAGAGTGATAAATTAGAGATGAAAATTTGATTATATTTAAGACACATTAAGAAAATTAAATGTTTCACTCTTTGTTTTTTATATATTTTTTAAAATTTAATGTCCTAAATTTATTTAATGAATCTTAAAAAATTCATTAATAACATTTTCTAGAATAATTAATATTTAATTTTGGACAATGATTGAATTTTCTATCTTCAATCTCATTCTCTCGTGTTCTTAATTTATAAATTGAATGGAAACTTCAATGTTCTGATTTGTTCTTCATGGATTTTATCGTTAATGTTTTATAAATCATATAGGCATTTTTAAAAAAATGAAATTGTCATTATAGTAAGTAGTGGTCATATAACAATGAAACATGAAACATGGATCATATATGGATGATATAAAAAATTTATCTTGTATCCTTCAACATACAATGATCTAGCATCAAGTGGAAAATGTTAGGATACCTTTTTAAATCCAATATATAATTAATATATTTTTATTCATGATGGATCTTTTTCAAATTTGGTTCGTTGCGATCCCATGAAATGGATTCCTAAATCTAATATTAAGACCTTGATCTGGTAAATAAAATTTAAAATTATAGTCATTAAATTCTTTTATTACACTCGTGTTTCATGAATTAGAATTAAATTGATCATTTAGATCAAAGGGAAAGTATTTCTATTCAATATATTGGAATTAATGTTGTGAGGATTGAAATAATAAAGAAAGTTACAAATTTATAGGTTAGATATCCAATTCAAGGACATTAATAGTCAAAACACCCCTTGGGAAATCCTCTAAGGGATATAGTGTAGGGTAATAACACATCATAAGGTGAGCCTCGGTGATTCACATACCCCCCTAGAAATTTTATAAAATAGATGATCATGATAACCTACAAATTTATAGGTTGACTCATGACACATATCCTAAATATTTCTGTGATAGATATTATTCTTTAGAGTATCCCAAAATTCATCTATAAATTCTTAAACCATTAAATAAAATACAACAAACAAATTTGAATAATTTAATTGAACTATCACATTAACCGTGGGACATGTAAATAAATAATTAAAATTATATTTCAAACATTTTAAATTTTTCAAATAACATAAATAATAATTTTATTAGACCTTTTTTTTAAATTTAAATTTCCCTTTATATTATTCCATGAATTTATCCCTTGTGTTACTCATGATAACAAAGAAATGATATTCCCCACATCATGTAATTATCACTCTTGGACACCCATCCCATTCGGGTTGTTTAACAGTCGAAAAAATAATAAAATAAATTTATTGTTAATTTACATTTATTATTAAAATTGGATATATATATATATATATACATATATTTGTTGGGTATATGTTGGGAATAACCAATGTATACTAGGGTGAATATTTCATTAAATATTATTTATTATAATTTCTACGGATTAAAATAAATAATTTTTAAATAATAAATTATGATTATTTTTGCCTCATCCCTCATTTTAAAGTATTGTATATGGGTATATGCATCCATATTTTCGTTCTTAAATGTAATTATGAATCATGTGTTCCACTTAACTATATGGGATTATACAATTTAATGGATTGAGGCCTTTGATTTCTAGTGTTTTAAGGAGAGAGCCATCATGAAGAAAAACCAAAGAACATAAAAAATAGAATGGGGATATTGAAATAAAATTGTGTATGGATTATTAAGTTCCCATAGGGACATAGTTGATACAACATTTATACGATGGATCAACTACTTGTATACCAATCATGCTCATGTAAACTATTTATTTTTAACATTCATGAAAAAATTATTATATAATTTTATGCATTCAAGGTAATGTTTTACTATCATATCAAATATGAGAATATGTTATGATGTCCATTCATTTAACTAGTTATATAATTATTCTTGGTCATCATCATCATACTAATTTTATTTTGGCTAATGAAACCATGCTGATATTATAGTTTTCTAATTTAATGGTGTGTGTGATCATCAACACTAATAATTGGATTAAAATCAATGGGAAGGGACATAATATCAAAGTGAAAGTGAATAATTTGGTCTGAATTACCCTTACTAGTGATTCTTTATATAACAATATACCCCTCGCGCCACGTATGATCTATATCCACAGGGGGATACAGAATGATCTTGAAAGATATTATTTGGTAATAAATATACCAAGGTGTATAGTGATAACCTATAATAAATTTTTATATTAAGATTCTATGACAGAGTGATTAATGTGATAATGTTTGCAGAGGTGAATCTTGATGATCATTTCACGTTCATATATTGTGAGTGAGATTCCCTGAAATTAAGAATATCTAAAGGAATGAAACGTTGATCCCCTATAATCATGGATTATTTCAATCCCTCTCATCAAACTCTATTAATATGAAAAAACAATAATTAGATTAAAAATAAATAATTGCGCTTCTGAAAAAACTATTTCATTGAGGAATTCCACTATCACTATAGTGATGGACGCATTGTGGTGTCAATTCTAGGATTAATGGATATTTCTCCAAACACTTTATCAAGATAATGAGCTATGTAATTATTATATTATCATTATCATAAAGAATATATAGTAGAAACCCATTACTTTATATCTCTTATTGTTCATGTCCTACTAGATAATCAAACAATCAAGGTTAGGAATCATAAAATACTCACCAACTTTCATGAAATTCTATTCTCCCACCTAAAACCAAGATTAAATGATGCTTAAGACTAACAGTCACTAAATAATGATTACCATTTTACCTTTATGAATAATCCATAATTTATACCCCTAAGAACATTAAAACCTATATGAAACACAATCACCTAATTCCATTACTAGAAACAAGTGGATTTCAAGGAATATATTATTCCTCTCCCTTAAATACCATTTCTAATGGGAATAAATCAATTATAAATACAACACGAAATATTGATTAATTAAAATTATATACATTTCTACCAAATAATATTTTGCCACTCATTATCCTCCTAGATTGAACATTATAAATTGTCATAATCTATTAAATTGAGTTCTGATATGGTCATCCCCATAAACAAACAACTGTTTAGATCAGTAAGGAGTTATATTGACTGAAAAAGTACATTTTATGATGATCATGAATTGTTTAATTCTGGAAGAGTTTCATTATAGAAATATTGAATTAAATTTTTAGAACTGGGAATCCTATGATGAAGAGATTTGTCCTATTCCTGGTCCATTTTCCTAAAGTTATTTCAACATTTCCCATAGTCCAAAAAATCTTGTTATATGAAAAATCCTTGTTACACTGGAGATTATTCCAAAGGGAAGTGGCATGAAACTTTCGTAGTGTCTTGGATCACTAATACATCCTATATTTATGTATAGTAATTTTATCCCCATGATATTTCCATTGTTGGACATCTCACGATTGATTCTCCTTATTATTCATGGTCTATTCAACACTATTATCCATCTTGGATAGGTTTAACTAGACTTTTCAAGCCAAACCAATAAATCTTCCCATCATTATGATAATTCCAAATAAAATAATTCATATTTTTTCAATAATAGGGATGACTTCATTCGGTATATTAATGATTAAGATCACATCCATTGGTATGGATGATGAACTACTATTGACCAGCATGATATGACCACCAATTGGGAGAAATAAAATTTTAAAAATGTTGGTTAATGTGATTATCAGGTAAAAAATAACTTAAAAGTGTTGGATACTAGTAGTCCTCATGGAAAAGGGTGTATACAAGTAATTTACAGGTAACCTATTTCATTGAATATATTTTTGCCAAAATGAAATTTTCTCTCTTACCAAAGCATGTTTTTGAAATAAAAACATTTATTTTTCAAAAAAGATTAATTTTATGCTACATATACAATATTGTACTAGAATATCCATGATACCATTAATGAATCTTTATCTCCAATTGATTGTGATGACTATATTAGTTGAATAATAAATTGGAAATACTAATAAGTCTTGACATTCTCTTAAAAGGACCAACTATACTATTTAAAATTACAATGTAGAGACTACGACTAAGGTTATCTAGAGACAAGATGAATAGAATGGGTGGAAGAAGATATCCTAGTTATATCCCACTCATATACATGAATGAACTGAGATTTCTTCTTGTTAATTAAATTTAAACCATGTAGATGAGTCATCTCAAATGAAAAATTATAGAAGCCTTTAAATAATATGAGACATCTCATTCACATTAGAACAAAATTATAATTCATTATTTAATGTACCATATCCATTTTTTACCCAGAAATCTTTTTTTGTGATCCACAATCACCTCTTTCACTTGTCTTAATTATGCTTGCATTACTTTTTCATGTACGAGGCAGTGTTCTTACATTGAAATTATCATTGCATTCACAGTTTAAAGTATTTTATTAATGATATATATAACTCTTTTATATGGAATGTTTTATATGTATATTAGCCTATATTTATAAAGAGATAGTTGATCCTTCACCATTGGAAAGATAAAAACCCTGGAAGCACTTGGGATATTTAACAAGTATTAAGAGATAATTTTTTTATTCCATGATAAACATTTATTATATTATACAAGGTTATGTAATTGAAAATGATTACTCTATTTAAATTATCATTTATGATAAATATATTTAGATTTTAAACCTAATGTATATAAACATAAAAGTACATAAAATTAATATGATATTGTTATAACCGTTTATAATGTTATTTTGAGTGAAACCAATTTTCAGGTATCTCATCCTCAATAATTTATAGTGCCTCCGTCTATAAGTGCGTTTTACGAACTATCGCGGGCTAAAATAACTGTAATTTTTATTAATGTGGTATTAATAAATGGATTGGTATCATTTTATAGTCAATTGTTCAGTAAATACATGTGTAGGATTCTTTTTATTATTGAATTGTCACTCTATGATTTTTTAAATCCATTTTTATTTTTTATTTTGTTTTTATTTATGTGGTGTGATATTCTCCTACTGTTTTGGGAGAAGAATATTTAATGATTTTCGGTGATTCCTTATTCTAGTGTATAGTTAGGAAAACTGTATTGGTAGTGCCCGTACAATTTGGAAGTCATAAATAAATAAAATTCTATAAAACTAATTAATTTTATGTTTATATTAATTAAAATAATATGTGAAGTATTCGATATCGTGACTTACATGCAACATTAATTCTATATGAATTATGATATTGAAAACCATTACAATCTAGTTATTAAATTGGAAATTATTAATAAAAATAAATAAAACATGAAAAATATGTATATGTATTTTATTATTTAAAACATATTGATTAATCAATATAAAACAAGTATCCAATTTTCGTTAAATTCATTTTAAGCTCCAAAATTTTTATTTCTTCAAAAATACATGTTCTCTTATATTTTCATTAAATCATTATAAATAATTTTTTTTATTTAGTAAATTTTATTTTCGGAAATGAATATTGTTTTCAAAATCATCATATCAATATTATTTCATGGTAAATTTTTTGGATGTTTTTATAAATATTAATTTTTTAGTGTATAGTAACGAATAAGTATTTTTTCAAAAAAAAACATTTATTTTCAAGTAAATATCCCCTTATGTTATCAATTTGATACTAAATAAACATAATAATAATGTAATTATATATAACTTAATTATTCATAGAGGAATAAAATATATAACTTATTTTAGTATAACTTAAATTTTGGGCTCAAAAACACATTTTTTTTAAAATAGATATTCATTGTGGTTTTAGCTCTTAATTAAAATAAAATTTTCCCATCTGTAGAGATTTTATCAGGTAAAATAGACTCCATATATGGAATCAACATAATTAATATTATATAATAGGTTAATCTTAATTTTGGTCATGTTTCATATTAAAAACATTAAAAATATGTTATAGATAAGGTAAAAGCGGGTTTACCAATAGGGTTAATCCAAGAGATAAGGGTAGGATTTCTACCCATACATTTCTATTTCCACTTTTTTGTCACTTGCCATACTTATAAAAGGAAACCTCTACATCTAAATTATTCACACCATTCTATCCTTTTAAATCATCTAATCCCCATCCAAAATAATTCCTAGAGTCCTTCTATGAAAACTAGAGATTCTTTTATTCTCGTGAGGTTTATCCGTCAAGGGATAAGTTGTAATGTAATGGAAGTCTCTAAAATAATGGGTGTAAATATAAAACAATATATTTTAATTTTATATATTTTAACAAATTCTATAAAATTTATTTATCCCTATAACTATATTGATATAGTTTATCAAATTTGCAGAGATATTTGCATTTGATGTCATAACCATTTACCACCTCTTATCAATCAAATGGTTGATAAAGTTATCTATCATATGTATTTGTAGACCACCATAACCATAGATTGATACAAATATTATTCAATCACCTTATTTCATAGATGGTAAATATTATGGGTTAATTATTTTTAAAATTTATGGCATTATTATCTATCAGGAATTATAATATCATATCTACCTTCTTATATTTTTATCCATTTTTAAATGGTATTGTTTCTTGTGTGTAAGTGTGGACTACCACCTCCAAGAAGAGATGCGATTCATCAATCAATTATGATATATATGGATGGTAAAAATGACATTTTTAATGAAAATATATGATATTTATGATATAAGAATGATTTTATAATGGTGAATTATCATTTATCTTTCATTATTTACATCCATCAAAAATTGGGAACATCACTCATGTGAAGGTACGAATTACCATCTCCATAATGTGATGTATTTTATTTTTTTCACCACATAATATGAATGGGTATAAATATTTATATAATTATTATATAAAATATTCATATTACAAGTAAATTTATAAATACGGGGAAACCATGATTAAAATTTCTAGGACCACAATAGAAAAATCGAAGCGTACCAACAAGAAAATAAATTAACACTATAAATTACAAAATTAAGAGAAAATTACTAATAAAAGGATTATGAAATGATATTATAATATCATATACAATCATATATATTCGAATATTATTCATTTATATAATTATAATAAATATAAATTTAAAATATGAGAATTTATATTTCCCACGAATAAAGTCAGATATAAGGAAATGGTTTCATCTTATATTTTATCCATCGAGATGTGTTTTAATGTTATGGAACAATTTCATATTTATATGTTGTATATACTATATAAGAATGTATTTAGGTATAATATATTGTTATAATTTTGGTATTTATATGACTGTATGATTCTTTTGTTTATAATGATTTTTAATTCAAACATTACTAAAGGTTTAAGGATTGTGTATCTTAATTTTCGTACAATGAAACATATTTGATGTTATGGAAGTATTTATGTTTTGGATGTGAGTATAATGATCAATTGGATTTATATACCAATAATATTTCTTAATTTATGGAATAAAATTCTAAATTTGAAGAGATTTTATTCAATGTATTTAGATTCAATATTTATCAAAGTGGTAACGGTTGATTATCTGAAATTTCCTTCATTGTGGAATATGTAATGGTATAAACCTATATTATTATCTGAATCCAATATTGTTTACATGGTGTGGGATTTGGTTATATGACGATTTTTTTTTTATTTTGGAACACGTATGTATTGTTTTAATTATGTGGTGGTGGTACTAGAATTTCATACACTACCAATGCATTTGGTAAATAAGGATATATCATGATATAAGAAGGTCTGGAATAGGGAAGGATCCCAGTTTAGTAAGGTAATTTTTCTACAAAGACAATATTAGGATTGAACCATGGTATTTGAAATAATGGAATGGGGAGTGAACTCAGCCCAACATGATTGGGTTTACATTAAAACATAGAAAAGGAAATGATGTAATTGGGAGTCAACACAATACACTATTACATATTTTATATTGATCCTTGAATAAAGAAATTATTTTCTATATGTTTCTGCAGGATAAATAATATTATATTATAATCACGATGTGTTATCAAGGAATTTTTTGATTATTGGTGAATCCACACTCTTACGTATTATGTCATTTTTTATAGTACCTTACACTATGGTTCATGATTAAAAATCATCATCAAATTTTGTATGATTATTTTAATTCTCGATCATGTTCTCATGAAATTATTCTTATATTATTCTCAATTGTGATCATTGATTTATATCTCCTATGTTTACCCTTATTTAGCATATTATCCCGCCCATTATAAAATTTCCCTTACTTGGGTAATGATGAATGGTTTTAAGTATGTTTTGTATAATAATAGTTAGTGTTATGAAAACATAATCAGAAATGATGTTGATATTTTATGTATTAGTTATTTATGTATCCATGTATCCAAAGACACCAGACCTTTATGGTTATTATGTGAGTATTATTTAAAAATCTATATATCATTCATCTAAAATGAAGTAATATCTATGTATTAATATTATGGCCACTGTATTTAGTTTTAAAGGGATATTCAGTATATTTTGATAAAAAGATTAAGAAAATTTAGAGATAACCCTTGTAGTAATCCTAAGAATAAGATAACATAATATGTCTTGGTAAATAAAGGATTTCAGTTTACCAGAATAAATACATCCATGTCTAGAAAGTATGTATGGGCATGGTTTCAAAACATATTCATCTAGGGTTAATGACAACGATAATTCTTGGTTGAGCATTGTATTTCATCAATCTTGAACACTGTGAATGGACCCTTACTACACTTCTAGTTTTAAATACTTAGGGGTTATTCTTAGGTTAATTCATATTTCTTTAATGATCCTCTATAATGGATTTGAATTGATATTGACCATGGATGACATATTTTAAACCTATGGTGTCACAAATTGAAAATAATGTTTCAATATTTACACTTATTATGAATGAATTTTCATGATGAATCACTCTATTTAATGATTCTCTATATCCATTCTAACCAATTTTTTTATAATGGGACTTTATATAGATTGATGAATTTGAGGTGTTGATAGGTATGATCAAATATTTTAGTATCATGTTTTTTTGTAGTCCTATTAATTAATTTATATAATAAAAAGTCCCAAGGAATATTTACTTATGTTCTTAATGACTATACATTGAAATAGAAGTAAAAAATCCTAATGGTATTATGATCACATCTAAAGTCTATTGATCTTCCCCGATTAATGATTTTTTTGAAATACTATATCTAAAAATATTTTTATTCTTCCTCTAGTTGAATTTTATGAGTTATTAGGAATGGGTTGGATATATTTTTATAAGGCATTTAATATCCAAAATCCACAGGGATAAAATATTTTCATGTTTCAGAGGCTTGTAGAGCACGGGGGAGGCATAAAGGAAGTGTGGAGGTGTCCAGGTGCTAGGAGATCAATGAAATGTGCTTTTATGTTGTGAAAGTGGGTTTCATGCCATGTATAAATATATCAAAACAAGAAACATGGTTTCACATTGGGTAATATTTTTGCGTTGTAAAAATAAAATAATGTGATGAGGTAATGTGGTTATCCACGAAACCAAAACATTGAGGGTTATGCGATGTGAAAGGGGCTTCCACGCCATCTAATACCCAGGTAATGTATGTTTTTAGTGTTTTCTAGCCACTTGAGTTTGTCAAACCATGTGGATATAGAAGCTCGTTCTCTCGAATATCAGTTAGTCAGTAACTCCTTCCTCGATTTTAGGGGGATTCCTTCATCAGGGAACAATTCCTAGCTCCCTCCTTCGATCTGTGGTGATCATTCTTCAATATGAGGTAGGTTCTACCTACATTTTTGTGGTTCTTCGGTATTTTTTATTCCTATTATCTTTGAAATGTGATGGGGTGTGTTATACCATGTTTCAAATGGGGTTTTATTGGTTTTTGGTTAGTACAGTGGTGTCACGATGTCCTCTGATGGATTTCGTTGTTGAGAAAGGGGAGATCAGGATCTATTGCATTGATTTGTTCTCATGGGAAGAACGTCAGTAACCTTTTGAGGTAGGGGATTTGTTTCTCTCTATTTATTTATGTTCAATAATAGAGATATCGTTTTTTATCTCCTTGTATTGGGATGAAATTAACCAAATTAAATACATGATCATATTAAAGAATTTTTATCGATCAGATTGCAGTGTTGTTGCTTCATACCATGATAAAAATTTCACACTTGATTTTCTTTATAATGTTATATCTATTAAATTCATGGTTTATCATCTTGTTCTTGATGAAAATTGTTAAATAATATAAAGTAATAAATATTTGAAAAATTAATTGGAAAATTGGATATGGAAGCATGTCTAATAAATCTTGTTGTTATTGTAATTTCATGTTAACAAAATTGATGTAGATATGCATGTTTAATTGAATTGGACAATGAACCAAAACATTTTTATGATTAATTATAATGAAATTAATGTCATTTTACATTAATTTTTTAATTAATTTTGTATATCTTTTGATATCTTGTTGTTTAGGTGGCCTGTATTTGGAACCCGTGAGTAAGGAATTGGTTAATTCAAGATGGAATAAGAACTGATTGTGTGATAAAAAAAATGCCTTTATAGGGCCTCAGTCTCCTACATTGTGGGAAATTCCAATTGCCTTTTTCTTTGGAGACCTGAGAGATCACTATGTGTGATGTTTGAATGCCTTTCTTGGGGGGACAATATCCCATTACTAGGTTTGTTCATGCTTATTGTGATGTGATATTGATAAGATACTTATGGTATATTGGACCGGGAGGCTCGAATGTGATGTGATCCTCAGATGGCTAATCTTGGATGGATATTATAGTACGTGGGTCAGGATACCTGGTAGTTGTGGAAGAAGTTGATGCATGGATAGGTGATATGCATAAACTTATGCATGGGTGTGGCGGAGGACACCAGAGATAATGGAAGTGGTTCAAGGTTGGCTTACTCATTAATATGAATGTTGGGGAATTTTTTAACCTAATGATTTTTTATCTGCTGGTTTATTATACCATCGAAGCTAGTTTCCAATCCAGGGACTAATAGAGGAGGGACTCAGGCGGTCATAATCAATCTTCTACCCTTGTCAGCACAGGAGCGATGCACATTGAGGGGGGAGTGAATAAATATTGGTATCAGGGTATGGTTGATAGATATGATGGATTTTGTAGTTCGTCACAAGTGAGGTTACATGGTTTGGTAGGGAAACAATGTTAGTTATGTTAAAAAGTATTATAAATAGGAGATACCAACTGAGACATGGGTATTTACCGCCCCCTTTTATCTGATACATGGACCTTTAAGATTACAGTGGATACTAAACAAATTGATATCAGTTTCTGGGTATAAACCTTGGAAAGGATCATCCATCATTCTTCTTTGTGCCTATGTTTTAACGGATATACCTTGGGATAAGTTAACCTAAAAAGAATACAAGAAAACTATTGATTAATTTTAAAATATTCTATATTCTAGGATTAGGATAATTAATTGATAGTTCTTTTGTAGGTATGGATCAATTTTTACATCTTCATTAGGTTCGCACATAAGATGTTTAGCAGGTTTCTCTAGAAAAATTTTGTAGAGTAGAGGTTGATGATGATTACACATGGATGGGGAAACTCTAAGAGATTCGGCAGAAGAGTATATAGATGTATGAGGGCTCTGTTTTAGATTCATTCACTAAAGACTGGTTGGAGGTTATTAAGATAACTTTTATTTCATTCCATGCTTGGAAGGAGCACTGGGTATCATTGGCTATGATGATGATGTGTGGGGCAGTGAGGCAGTGGGGTGTCTTATTCCCTGGGGATCATCAGAAGTCAAGAGCCACATGAGAGGGGTTCCATGGCTTATTTATAGCTGAGTTTATTTCTTCGACTTTCAAGGTGACTATTCTTCAGGAGCTGCTAACCCTTTTTCACTGGAGCTCTAGTGTATGAGAATTTGGATTTTTTTCATAAACCATCTATTATATTCATAGAATTGTTTTCATATGATGAGGCTTTGCCTCCTGATATCCAGTACAAGGTCACCCAGTTTATGACAAAGATGTATCATGAGGTTTTAGTGAGAGATGAGTCCATCAAGATGACATTATCCAGAACCGGATTATCCTTAGAGGGGAGTTGTTTGGATTCCCTATGAAGTAGAACATTGGTATGTGGTTCCCATTTGTTATTATAGAAGATCATCTGATTAGTCGAGGGTAGGTCCCATCCCTAAAAGTCTTATTCTGGATGAGCAATGGATATCAGACCTATGCCAAGGGATCATACAGTTTTATTCTTTGTGAGTCTGAGTTCATCAATGGTGAGAGTTCCCAACAATTCTGATCAGTTAGTGTGCACCAGTGGTTCCACTTCAGGTTCCACTGTTGTGGCAGTTCATTCCGAGCTAGCAGTAGGAGGTTTCTCCATTTTTGCATCAATATAGAATAGAAGGGGTAGCTATAGGACAAACCTTGAATGCTCCCCATCATTAGAAATCAATGCGTAGCCATGGAGTTGGTCATCATCAGGGTCATAAAGGTCATGGAGTAGGTCATTTTTCACTTCATGTTACAGCATTACCAACACCAGGTGATATAGATGTCGTTCTAGGTACCCTTGTATTAGTTTTTACTTGGTTTCATGCCTTTTTTGATTCAAAAGTGATGCACTCCTTCATATAACACTCTCTTGTTCTTTGTGGGGGACATGAGGTGGAGAGTTTTCCAGTTCCTTTGGCATTGACTAGGAAGGTTGGAGGTCAAGATGTATTTTTTGATATATGTTGAGACTGTGAACTAGTATTGTTGTCGCACCACTCCTATGGAAATTTCCAATATTTAAAGAGAAAACCATATGATTTCATCATCTATATGGATTGGCGGTATTTTTTTCAAGATATCGTAGATTTTTTTAGGAGGTAGGTTGTGGTTTTCGATGATGATGGAGATCCATCCGTGTTTGTTGGTTAGCAAGACCCTCAGATGGGTCAGAGTAAAGTTCCTTTCTTCTCATCTTTGGTGGATGAGCTCATACTGAATTCTTTAGAGGTTTGGTAGTAAATTTTTCCGAGGATCAAGGAAGAGTACCTTGAAGTCTTTATATAAGAAGTTTTGTGTTACCCCCTTGATGAGAGATCATGTTCAGGATCGAGCTATATCCAGTCATTTTTCCTATCTCTATTTCTGCATAGAGGATGGTTCCTTATGAGTTTTGAGAGATGCATGTATAGACAGATGGTCTATTTTAGTTCGGTTTTTTAATCCATTTTTTCACTATGTGGTGTGCCAATTTCCTTTGTGAAGAATGCTGGTGGAACTTCTAAGTTGTGTATTTATTATCGTCCCATGAACCAAATGAAAATAAAGAACTATTATCCTATTTTGTTGTTTGATGGATAATTAAATAAAATAAAGTATGAAGTATGGTTATCATATATCGATTTATATTAAGTGTATCATTTGATGCATGAGAAGGAAGATGATATCCCGAAGATGTATTTCCATTTTCAGTATGGCAATTATGAGTTTGTTGTGATGTTGTTCGATAATATAAATTCACTAACCATGTTATTAGGGTTAATTAACATTGTGTTCTATGTGTTCCTAGATTTTTTTGTTATAATCACTTATATCCTTGTATACTCCATGTCTATGGAGGATCATGTAGAGTATCTCTATTCCATTTTGGGAGTTCTTAATCATCAGTGATTATTGGGGATGTTTTTGATGTGTGAGTTTGGGGATAGAGAAGTTAATTTCTTAGGTATTGTTCTATCCATCAGGGAATATCTCTTGATTCATTAAATATAGAACCATATTTTTAGAATCCCTCAATACATTATCAATGTGGTGAAGTTTACATGCTCTTTAAGGATATTATAGGATATTTATAGTTGATTTATCTCAGGCTGTGGCTCCTCTGAAAACATTGACCAGAAAGGATTAGGTGTTCTTATGGACTGATCAGTCTCAAGTGTCATTTGAGTGTCTAAAGGAGAAGTTGGTCAATGATTTAGTTAGTTTAATTCCAATCTTATGAGTTCAGTTTGAGGTTTTCTATGTTTTTTATTATCTTGGGTTGTGAGGGATTCTAATGCCGCAAATATCGGTTATTTATTATGGGTCTCAATAGTTACATCCCCAAGAGTGTAATTATTCTACCTATTATCTAAATTTGAAAGCAACAGTGTTTTACTAGATGTTTCAAATATAATACTTCATCGGAAAGTGCTTTATGGTCTTCACCAATCATACAATCCTGAGGAATGTTTTTCCCCAATGTGACTTGAACATGCACAGGAGTTGATGGATGGAGTTCATATTGGATTATGACATTGAAATTTCATATATGCATAGAAAAGGGAATATTTTGGGAGATGAGTTGAGGATGTAGTCATGTAGTTATGTAGTTCATGATTATGGTTATTCCTGGAGAGTAATGGGAGAACTTTCGGCATTACATATATATATGGGAGAAGTTGTGGGAATTGGTTTTCTTTTCAAATGACAATATAGTCATCCCCAGTACAATATGAGGAAGTGTCCTACTTGGGGGATCTTGTGGTGGTGGTGTGGAGATATTGATTTGTTCATGCTGAGGCCAAGGATGGGTTGTTTTAAAATGATCACAATCAAGTATTATTTTATTAAAGTATTTTTGTTCGTTTGTCCATGCATGAGATGGTTCTCTGAGAGTAGCATAGTTTTCTCTTAGAAGTAAATCCTAGTGTGGATAAGATGTTTTGAGCCTTGAGAGGATAGTTTTGGTGGATTGGGTGGAAGTGTACAGTTGCAGAGTTTGTGTCTCGATGTTTAGTCAGAATATGAATGCTGAGGACCGTGGTCTTGTTGGTTTTCTCCAACTGTCAAATATTCCCTAGTGGAAGTGGGATGAAAAATTGATGGTATTCGTTACTGATTTACCTCAAACTCTGGTATTATATAACTTTATATGGTTGATATTGGATCATTTGATGATATCATCCCACTTTATAGCGATGAAGGAGTCAAGACCAGTGGAGTTTTTGTTGAGAGAGTATCTTGAGTTGGGGGTGAGACTCCACTGAGTTCCAAGGATGATCATTTCTGATCGGGGTCCATGTTTTATGTCAAGTGTGTGAAGAGGTCTCTAACATGATTTTTTTTCTCATTTATGCCTTAGAAATACTTTTCATCCATGAATGGACTGTCAAACATAGCTGACAATAATTACTCTTGATAAAATGTTAGACTATTATGACCTAGATTTTGGAGGTTTGTGGATGAGGTACATACCATTGGTCAATGTCACATACAACAATAGTTTTCAATATACCATCATTATGGTGTCATTTCAATGATTGTACTGACGACCATTCCATTCTTCCTTGTTCTGATCTTTGGTAGGAGAATTAGTGATTCATAGGGTGAAAATCATATAGAATACAATAGAGGTGGTTCATGTGATTTGTGAGAGGATAAAGGTAGTGCATGACCATCAGAAATCATATTCTAGTCACAGGATAAGACCTCTCGACTTAAATGTTTGGGATCATGTGTTCATGTAGGTGGTTACACATCATAGGAATCATAGGTCTTGTCGTGGGAGTAAGCTTTCTCCTTGGTTTGGTGGGCCTTCAGAGGTATTGGCTCATGTTTGAGCCATGGAATATAAGATAGTTCATCCCCCACAGATGAGCTAGATATATTTTTTTCATGTTTCTAAGCTCTATAGTTATCTTCATGATGACTCTCACATAATTGAAAGGGGATAGCTTGATTGATGATGATGGGACAATTGAAGAGTGACTTGTAGAGATCAAGGAACACCATGAGAAGGTGTTGTGTGGGTGTGATATCCCCTTGGTTCGTGTTTTGTGGAGGCACGATGGTGTGAAAGAGTGTTACTAGGACTATGAATTTAAAATATGTGCTCATTAACCCATGATATTTTATATTTAACTCTTCTCATGTAATGTTTTTCGTTCGGTGGTTTTAGACATTTTTGAGTTATGAGTTGGATTTTACATTTTCTTGTTCTGGATTTCTGTCTTTTAGGAGGTATCTCCACTATGATATTATATAGAAGGTCATTGTCGTTGTGGCATGGGTTTTGTGGTGTTCCTCTAGTGAGTTTTATGGGATCCTGTTGTAGTGAGAACCTTGAGATGTATCTCGTGGGTAGTTGTTTGAATGAATTTTTTTAATTTTCCCTTATTGGTTCATTTAAGATTCTCGAGGATGCGAATATTTTGATAGGTATATGATGTAAGGGCCCATATCCATGTGGAGAGAACCTTTTCATATTTCTAATACTATTCAGAGCCGTGAAGAGGCTCATAGAATTTCAAGAGGTGTTCGGGTTCTAAGAGATCGATGTAAGGAGCTTTCACGTCATGAAAGTGGTTTTCACGCCATGTAGAAATATTTCAAAATGTTAAATAGTGCTTGAAGATTTGTAATTTTTTAGGGATTGTAAAATAAAAAAATGATCAGGAAATTTATTTTCTGGTGATTCCCAAAACATGAGGGTTGTGTGACCTGAAATGGGCTTTACCACTATGTAATACCCCGCTGGTGTATGTTTTAATTGTTTTCCAGCTACTTAGGTTTGTCGAACCCCATAGTGGAAACGAATCACTCTCAACTCCAGGTGACCAGAAGACCCCTTCTTCAATGTTCTTGGTATTTCTTCATCAAGGACTGATTCCTATTTTCCTCCTTCGATCAGTAATGACTTTTCTTTGATCTGATGTCGGTTCTACCTCCAGTTTTATGGTTCTTCAATCAATTTCTCCATGATTCTATTTTTCATGAAATGGAATGTGGTCTCCAATGTTTTTAATGGGGGTATTATTGGTTTTTGGTTGGTGTGGTTGTGTCACAACATCCCCATATGGATGTATCTATTGAGGGATATGTAATCAAGATACATTATGTTTATCCATTCCCGTGTGAAGAATTTTAGCAGCCTTTTGATTTAGCGGATTCATTGCTCTCTATTTATTTACATGAAATTGTATTGATAGCTTATTTTATCCCCTTGGATCATAATGAAATTGGAAAAATAAAATAGTTGATATGTATTGATGAATTAATATCAATCGCATAGCGATGTTGTTTCTTTACACTGTGATAACAGTTTTCCTCTTGATTTACTAGATTATTTGATATCTATGTTATTCTCGGTTTAATATGTTATTATTGAAGGAAATTATTAAGGAACTTAAATTCCAAATTAATAGATAAATTAATGGGTGCATTGGTTAAAGGGGAATGTTTAATAAATCAAATGTTTGTTATTGTAATTTCATGTTAATCAAATTCACATAAATATTCACATTTACTTGAATTGGTTAATGAACGTGAATCATGTCAGTGCTTGATGATAATTGAATTAAAGGCATGTTGTATTATTATTTTTATTTTATTTTTGATAGCTTTTCATAGTTTATTGTTTATGTTTCCCATAGTTCGAAGTTGGGAATAATGAATTAGTTGATTCAAGATTGAATCAGAACCACTTTTGTGATAAAAATAATGACTTGTTAGGGTCAGAGATTCCCTATTTCTTATAATGGACAAGTGCCTTATGATTTGTAGCTATGAGAGATCATTGCCTGTGAAGGAATAATGCATTTATTTGGGGTCGAGATCCCATTGCGATATTTGTTCCTAATACTTGTGGTATGATTTGGATAAGAGTCTTGTGGTATGTGAGCCAGGGAGGCATGGATGTGACGTAAGCCTAGGATGGTAGAGTCTAGAGGGTTTTTGTGGTATGTAGGGCAAGGAGGGATAGTTGTTTTGGCAGTATTTTCCTCATAGAGTGGAAGGATTCATCAGCTTATGCATGGGTGTCGAGGAGGATATTGGAGATGATGGAATGAGTTGACGATGGGCATACTCATTGATATGAAAGTTTAATGCTTGTTGAATATTTTGTTTTTTACCTGCATGTCTATTATATCATTGGTGCTAGTCACCAACCCACGTCATATTGGAGTTGGGACTCAGTGGTCACTATCTCTCTTCTCCCATTGTCGGCCCAATATGTGTAGACATTGTGGGGAAAGGGTCGTGATAAGGCTCATATCAGTTACATACGAAGGGAGGTCAAATTTGATATTTCAAAACAATATTTGTTTTTATATCAGTGATAGGATAATTTTAAAATACCTATTCATATTGTATACATTTCATTGGGAATTTATTCCAATTAAATTTGGGGATCTTTCTCAGCTGGTTGGGGAGAAACTCAACATTGATGATGTTATTATTGTACTAGATTTTGTTGATGTCTTTTCAAAAACAATTCATAATATTCTTCCATATCATAGTGTTTAGTTATCAATAGAAAACATCATTGGAGAAATGTATATTTAAAATATTCCATATATAATATCCCTGATTCAGTTTTAGGAATTATTGAAGTAAATCTGTGAGGATCTTAATAAGGTATTCATTCATCCATGTTGGTTTGCATGGAGTGAATATGTACCAATTTTTAAACAGAAATATGGATCAATGTGACTACTCATTGACTATCAGGAACTTAACTAGATCTCAATCAATAATAAGTATCATATTCCCCCTACAGAAGATTTGTTTTATCAATCACCAAGAGATCAATATTTTTCATTGATTTCTCATCTAATTGGATATTGTTAGTTGAGGGGTCAATTGTGAATACATACCCAAAACAAAATTTTGATGTGTTGTGTGGAAACAATGAATATATTGTGATTATTTTTTGTTATACTAATTCTCATGTTATCTTCATGTATATAAGGAATATAGTCCTCAGATGTAAACTCGATCGGTTTTCTTATCTTTATAGTTGATATTTATATATATTCTTATATAAAAAAAGATCATTAAAACCACATTAGGATTATATTTCCGATCCAATGTAAGGAATTTTTTTTTAATTTTATCTATTTTTGATTTTTTCTACAAAATAAATTATTTTTGGGTCATATAATATCAAGCGATTGTATGTTGGCGGCCTAATAAATGATGAAGGGTATCAAATGCTATCCCAAACCAAAAACTGTGATTGAAATTAGAATATTTCAGGGATTGGATGGATATTGTGAACCCTTTATTATTGATTTCTCCAGGATATCTAATTAAATATATAGTTTTACTTATAAGGGTGTTATATTATGTTTATCTGATTAATGGGATGAAAAGTTAATGGAAATATAGTGAATTTTTTTCCAAGAACATATGAAGGCACTACCATATAGTAGAGAATGGTTTTTTATTTATAGCAATGTATCAAAAAAGGGGTTGGGGTGTGTTATTATATAGAATGATATGGTGATGATTTTTACATCATTAAAAATTAATTTTAATGAGAATAAATTAACAAAAAAATTGATTTTATAGTGGTAATGTGTGAATTAATTATATAGAATTATAATTACACAGAAAGGTTGGACAAAGGTACTAATCCCAAATGATTAATTTATATATTGACCATGAAAAAGTTAAGTATGTTCCAAAGAAGATGGTGTGAGTTGATTAAATAATATGAATTCCCAATACATTACCAACCGAGGAAAGAGAAAAGGTGATATTATTCTTTAAATCAATAGGATCATGATATATTATCTTTAATGGGGATCAAAATAAATCCAATAATTTTGGATTTTAAAAGGATAGACCTTGATATGTTAAAGGAATGGGAGAAATAGTATCTTTGTCAAATGAGTGTACCACCATATATCTGTATAATGATTAAATATGGAAAAATGAATACGTGGAGATGAAAAATTGGATGAGAAATATTCTTCAGTTTAATAATTATTATTATAGAATTATAAGGCTATAAAACTGAGTATGTGTCCCAAAAATAATATACCAGAATAAAGAACTATTAGATGAAGCCAATATCTCATCATTCTATATTTATCCAAGAAATATGATGATCAATAGAGGTTTGGAAGATTATTTCTGGTCAGACAAAATGAAGATTGATATCAAAAATAATGTATCTTGGTGATTGGTATGTCAAAAAACTTAATGCTAAAAAGCTTAAGTATAAGAGGATGTTACAATAATTACCAAGACCTAAAAAAAATTGGAAAACATCACCATGGATTTTATTATTGGAATCCCCAAAAAATCTAAATTCCCTAATGATGTTAGCATTGTAGTTGATCACCAAATTAAACTAGAAAACTTCATTGATTTTAGTCAATATGTCCCTCTTGATTGTCTTCTCAGGATATTAAAAAAGATGTAGAATGGATACATGGGATACCACATTCTTTTATATCTGATTAGGATTTGATATTTCCTAGATGATATTGATAAGTCTTTATAAATCACTACATATAGAGTTTTTTTAGTGATACTTATCATCCATAGATATATAGTCATTATGTGAGGACCATACAATTCTTGGTGGATATGTTGAGATCATATTCAGTAGACTTAAAAGGTAGATGGGATCAATAAATTCCCAAGATCAATTCCTCTTAAAAAAATTGCTTTGATACAAGAATTAAGGTGGCTCCTTATGAATTCATATATGGAATGTAGTGTATAAATATGAATAGCTGGGGTGAATTTGGATAAAGAATGAGATTGTATAAGGTTCTGACTAAGGAAATGGATGATAATATAAGAGTCATTCACTAGTATATCAAGGTAGCTCAGAGTTAGAAGAAGTGTTATGATAGCAACCATCTTCTAGCCATTGAATTCAATGATAGTTGGATTTTTTTCCTATAAATTTATTCATTGAAAAGGTTATAATATTTCTAAATAATGAAATCTTAGGACTAGTTATATTAGTCGCTTTTAAATTCATGATCTAGTGGGGATAATAGCTTATTTCTTGGCACTCTCACAAAACCTATCTCATGTTCCAAATGTGTTATATTTGTCTCTCTAGAGTAAGTACATATCTATAACATTCCATGTATTGAACTTTGACATTATACTAATGGAGCGTGATCATTACTGTGAATACCAATTGGTTGAAATCTCGTACTTTAGAGATAATGTTCCATGAAATGTGACCACTCACATTGTTAATATTATTTGGGTGAATAAGAACTTTTTTGAAGTTAAAAGATAACATGATGATGTCATAAAGTTATGATTCCCTAATTTTTTAGATAGATGAATATTTAAGGCTGAAATTAATTTTAATTGGATATAATGTCAAACCACAATATTTTTTATGAATTTCATTTGAAATAATGCTTTAATTATTTGATAGATATTCTTAGATGCAAACTCACGTTTATAAGTACTATGATATAGTAAAATTCTAGATTATGGTTGATAAATTGGGTGGAGTGGATAAAAATATACAATTTATTAAAAATAAATATATAAAAAATTAAATAATTACATTTATTTCTTCATAAAAAATAAGAACTCAATTTTTATTAAATTCATCTTTCCCTACAAAAATATTTTTTCCACAAAAATGTTTTTGTCACATTTTTTTAAGTTAAAATTATAATTACTTCCTAAAATATAAAAAAATTATTAAATAAATGTATTTGTTAAAATCATCTTCTTAATATTTTATTAGGGATAATTTTTAGGATATTCTTAAAATAAATTAATTTTTTGTGGGTACTAAATAATAATATTTTAAAAAAGAATCATATATTTTATATTAAATGAATCATTATGATTTGAATTTGATCCCAAGTAATTTAATTCTTTATTAATAACTAGTAACGATATTAATTAAATATGGATAATTATTATACTTTATGATTGTGTAACTTAATATGTTTTCCTAAAATCACATTTCTATAAAAAAACACATTACACATGCAATGTGTTATTATCATAATAAACATGTAATTTATATATTTATTAAATTTTTAAAGAAATCAGTAGACTATATATTCAATATTTTTTATATTCCTTCCATTGTTTCTACAAGGTATTCAATGGATGTAAATTATTTTTTATACTAAAAAGGAATTTTTGAATACTGATTTTCCTTGTACATTGCACGCTTATATATAATTGTTTAATTATTGAAATTTTGTCATGAAAAATGTATTAGATATTTTTCATAACCATAAATAAAAAAATTTAGTAAGGTCAATTATCTTTTTTAGTTCAAATTGTATAGAATAAAATTTCCTTACAATGTTTAAGGTTAAAACAGGTTTACCATGGGTTTAACCAAGATATAAAGGTAGTATTACAACACAAACACCCATGAGACTTATTTTTTAAATATATTTAAATTTTATATTAACATTAAATCTAATACTAATCAATTTGGGGAAACTATAAAAATTGTAGTGACCATATATATTTTTTATATATTTAGAAATTCTATGTATGTCCCGCACCACACTTATAAAAGGAAACCTATCCTACTCCCTTACACCATTTGAGCTTTATATCATGTAAAATATTTTTTCAAAAACCTTTATATATTCCATAAATTAATCATAGAGATTCTGGTATTATTTTAAGACCAATCCATTAGATCTTAAGTTTTATGACAATAGATGTCTCTCAATGAAGATGCATAAATCCTAGCCAAGATCATTAAATTTGAATCATTATAGACCATATATAAAATTATTATAACTATAAATCTATTATTAATATATTATAATAAATATATTTATAAGAAAAATTTATTATTTCTATAACATTTTCTACCTCTTCTAAATCAAATGGGAGATGAGATTAGTGCCCCTCTATACGTGTGGACTACTGCCACCATGTTGTGATACAAATCATTTTACATCACCATATTTAATTGATAGTTATTATTTTATGATTAGTGTTTATTTAATATTTTTATGAAATATTTATTCCTATATAATTATAATACCATATCTACCTTCTTACCATATGAAATATTTGTAAATGAAATCATTTCCCATGTGTATATGTGGATTACTACCTCCAAAAACGTTATGTTATTTGTTATCAATTATGATTAACATGGATTATAAAATATATATATATATATATATAATGGTAATATATTGTATTTAGGGTTCAAAAATGATTCATTAAAAATTAATTTTCATTTAAACTTCTATGTTTCAATCCATCAAAAAAATTTAACATCACTCGTGTCTCTGTAGGAAATATTGTCTCCACAAAGTGGTGAAATTAATTTTTCATCACCATTAAATATGAATTGTTATAAATTTTTATTTAATTATTATATTAAATAATAATATCATTACTATCATTATTTAAATAAATGTTCCACGTTCACTGTTTAAGGACCATAAAAACCAAACTAAAAGAGTCATGAAAATTGAATAACTTTACTTCTGAAATGGAGACTTTAATTAATAATGGTTGACCAAAAGGTTTCCAAATAATATAACATGATCATATATGTTCTTATTGTAATTTATATTATTAATTTTTTGAATTGAAAAATTATTCTAATGGGGGATAGATTGCTTAAAAATCAAAGCGGATATATGTTAAGGCTTTTAACTTAATTTTTCTCCATTGAGACATGTTTTAATGTTATGATCCAATTTCATGTTTATAATTTATATACACTAAAATATAATTCATTTTCAAAAAATACATAAATAATATAAAATTATATAAAGATAACTATGACATTCAAGATTCCAATTATTTTCTATTAAAATATTACTGAAGTCATATGGATGTTTTTTGACAATTAGGTTTCGTTGAGACATGTTCGATGGTATCTACATATTTATTTTTATAAGGTATATATATTTATAATCTTAAAAAAAATACCATGTAAAATTCTTAATATGAGGTTTATATAGTTACAATTAAATTATTTCATCTAAGTGATTTTAATTCAAAAAATTACAGAGTTGTAATGGTTTACCATCTCAAAATATTTCCATTGGGTCACATGTTATGATACACGCACATCTTATTTTATGGTTTGTATATACTGAATTATTTATATGTTTTATCATTTATATACCTATTTTTATATTGTTAAAATTTTCATTTTATGTTATTTTATTCATGGGGATTATTATTTATAATTTTCCAAAGTGGTAATTGTTTTATGCCCCAATCACATTTTATCGGGACTCTTTATGTATAAATATTATGTTTATAAAATTATATGATATATCACACCCAAATATTTTTTCATCTATTCTACAATTTTTATTTATGTACATTTCATATTTTATTTTGATATTCATATATTTATTTACTCATTCTAATGAATGGATGTTATATGGAAAAATGAATTCATTTCCCTTTTTGGTTAGGAATTGTTTCTTCTATGTACATATCTTCATCAAAATGCTTTAAAGAATTTTTTTACAAATCTTTGAATATTACAAAATGTAATTTTGGAAAATATTTTAATTTGATAATTGTGTATTAAAATGAATTTTTTTTACAACTTCAAAATGTTGTACCTTTTTACTTTTTAACAAAACATAGAGATTTTTTTATATAATATACACTGCGTGAACGTATTTCACCACCATCATGAATTGTTTTTTATTTAAGGCTCCCTTTATAATTT
The DNA here is from genome assembly GCA_963277665.1 of Viscum album. Lineage (NCBI taxonomy): Eukaryota > Viridiplantae > Streptophyta > Magnoliopsida > Santalales > Viscaceae > Viscum > Viscum album. Next base: position 1,427,595,925 of record OY728125.1, read on the forward strand.
TCATTGTTTATTTTAAAAGTAAATTTTTTATTTAATATTTTTGATCTTTTTAGATTTTATCTATTTGATTTCAAAATGAAAATATTATTTTACTCAAGAAATGTTCTAGTATTCTTTTAACATAATTTCAATGTACAACAACATCCTTTGAGTATTCTTAAGATTTGTTTATGAAATTATACAATGTTACAAACTTTATTATTATTTTAATGGTTTATAATTTTGATTATGAGGTGTTTGCTTAACTTTTATAACATCTAAAGGTTATTATTTGATGATATAATGAATATCTTTTATTCTTGTGGCGCACTGATGTTTGGATTCCTTTACGTTATGGGTGGGCCCAAAAATATATACCCATTTAGTGTATTTGGTATAGAAGGATATCACATGAGATAATAATGACTGTAATTTGGTTCTAACCCTATTAAATAATTGAAATTTTCAAATAATATTATCTTCTAAGTGAACCTTCACTCTTGAAATGATTTAATATGCAGTAAAACCAATCTACTATGGTAGTATTGGGAGTGAACCTTCAATATGTAAATTTTGGCATGAGGAGTGTATCCAATAAACTACGATATTCTTGGAAGCGATCCTTGACTACGGAAATTATTTTATTTTCCTATTTATATTCCATAAACTTATATCTTATGATTATTATATATTCTCGAGCATCATGATTGATAATTAATGATTCCTCACTTTTTTACCTTCAATAATATGTTTATAAAATAAATATATATTTTTGTTTCATGATTAATGAAACCTTAATGATTAGGTATGACTATTGTATGTCTTGATCATGTTCTAATTCCCTATTCTTATATTATTAAAACATGGGATCACTAATTGATATCTCTTTTTTAACCTTACTAATCATCATAGTTAACCCTTTATTATGTTTCCCTTCCCCAATTTATGAAAAATTTTATAAGTATGATATGTCTAATTGGGGTGATATTTGTGAAGAACACGATAAAAAATAATATAGATCTCTTTTACACAACATGATTAGGTAACCATGTTTCCAATGCCACTAAACCTCTTCATTCCTCAAGAATGTATTATTGTGAAATTTATTAAATATTCATATAAAATGATGTAATATTTATTTATGAAATGTTTGGGTCATAATATTTAAATGATTGGTGAATATTATACCTAAACATTACAGAAAAATCATTTAAGTTGGGTTTTATTAACTAGTAGAAAATGGAAAGTTGCAACATGGTTAAATATATTTTGGGGTCTAACTGTGTAAACATTAAACGTCATTAAAACTTAGATTAAAAAACCTCTTTTTTAATTGAATTTTATTTATTCTCCCATCAGGATTTAAGGGGTTTTTACCCTCTCTAATAACTCATATCGTACCTCCCTAAGTGTGCAAGGTAATTCTCTCTTTTTCTACATCCTTAAAACCATGGATTCCCCATCTCCATTATAATGTGATTTGTTAAGGTAAATCCATATTTCATTATTGTTTCTTATTGTACCTCATTCATATTCCCTCCCCCTTTGACTTATCCATCTCTAATTACCTTACAGCTTATAGGGATATGTTTTGGGTATATAATGGCATACACTAATAGATGTTTTATTTTAGGGCTTGTGGTCGACCCCATTGATGCTTATTTAGGTGTCCATCATCATTTATGATCACATGTAGATTGATTTTCATTTAAACAAATTGGGTTTATTGAATTTTTATTTAAAATATATCATTGTGATATGGTGTTGTAAAATTAATTTTTTATCAAATATAAACAATATGTGTTATTTTGAATGGATTCCGTAATAATTATTAGTTTAAATATCACATGGCAGAAAAGAATTTCATGGTGATTTGATTTCTAAAATGGATTTGAATAAAATGTTTTTTAAATGGTTTAAATTAGATTTCCAAAAAATGGGTTAAAATAGAATTTAACCCCTATGGTCCATGATATAAAATAAAAGGTTTTCTTTTAAACATTTTGGGATTTTAATATAAATTTGATTCAGCATCATTTTTTAATTTCAAAACAATTTTGGAGGTTTGTTCGATAAGAATATCTGGAAATGGATTTCAAATGTTCGGTTTCAGTTATTTATTTTACATGAAATTTATAATGGAGAAAATGACATAGTATCCAAAGTATATTTTAGGAATGTACCATTTAGCACATTGTGTGGTTTTAAAATTTAATATGTTTGTGATAATTTGAAAACCAATGATGTTAGACACCATAATTAATGATTGATTGCATATTGGTAAATAGAATAAAATCCCAAAAGATTGTGAGGTTAAGAGTTATTGGGAAATTATGAATATTTCTTAATAAAATAAACCTGGGTACAAAAGTATTTTCTAAAAACACAAAAAAAATCCACTAAAATTCCATTACTCTTATAAAATGAAATAGGATAACCTAGTGACATACTTAAGAAAGGATGATATAAAAATACCAGTTAGGGAAAAATCAAAGAATAGCATAAGGAAAAGTGGTTCATGTGATTCAATAGGAATATATAGGTAATATAAAAGGGGTGAGAAACATAAACAAATTCATTGAAATACAATATAATATGATAATATAAATGAATCATTGGAATGTGAAAAAGCAATAAAACATGAAATAATAAACATTGGTCATGTATAAGCACCAAGATTTAAAAAAATTATTCATATAGTGAACTCTTATGCCCTATACATGATATCTATTGAGATAAAGACACCACCTAATTCATTGAATTATGTACGCACACATCATATTCATATATTGTACACTTATAAGTGTGCTATAATGATAATAAAAAATAATCAATTTTAATCCCAAAATTAATTATAGTGAGTTATATAAAGATAATTCCAAAATAACTGATGGATATGTTCATTTAGGTGATTACCCTTGAGTTAGAATGGATATGGTTATTAAATGCATAAATGATTAGAATGAAAACCCGTAGGATAATTTCAGCAATATAATGGGGTACATAAACCGTATGTATGGGAATAATGAAATTTAAAGGGGTATATAATCATATTTTGATAATATGGAAAGGAAGACATAATTTTTAAAATATATACTAATAGGGAAAATTTAAAAACAAGAGTCTTGATATAATCAATTTTCTTGAATTAAGTGGACAAAAAATATCACATACCTTGAAAAGAATATTACAAAAACATGTGAGGATCATATTAAAATAATATAAAAATATTATGATGGATCTTGAGAAGGAAAGGGAGAATAAAATAATGCTAAAACATTTTTTAGTTGAGGATAATGGGAGGTTGGGTGAGATTTTATAGTTAAATAGAGGGAAATTCTATATTAATTTCTAATCATTGGTTTGTAATCTATATGATAAAGAAACCTTCCCATATTTTTCATCCATGGTTTAAAGAAAACATGTTTTCTAAATATTTTAGGAGGTTATTAACTGAACATGTTGAAATAATATTATTAGTGATGTGGAGGTTAGTCATGTTCATAGAGAATTAATTTTGGAACATAAAAATATAATATACTTTTTTGAGAATTCATTAATGGTTTATAAATTAAATCAAATAATATCATAAAAATTTATTTTTAATGGGAAACATAATTTTGGTCTTTTATACTATATAGTATTTATTAAATCATTTGTTTCATTTAGAATGACATAATACATTTCATACATTTTTACAATTTTTAATTTTTTCCCACAAACATTAGTCTCTGAAAATTATTGAACATTAACCATTGGATAATTTTAATTGTTTTATTTAAAAATTAATATATATTTTATAAAAATAATTCTCTAAATATGATAATTTAAATTTTAAATAAAAAATCAATTTATGAAAAAATACGGGTTTTTACAATGATAACAGTTTCTAACCATTATAAAAAAATTAACTGACTTCAAAAAATTATATTTTCATTTATATTTAAATATATATTATTTAATAAGAATATGTTATGGTAATTATATATATTTATAGCCATCATGAAATCATCAAAAAAAAAATCATTTAAACTAAATATTTCACAAAAAATATAATTTGGGACTCATCTTATCAAAATAAAACTTTTCTCAAACACATTATGTAAAAAAATATTAAAAATAATATAATAATTATTTTTTAATATATATATTTATATTCATACTTTTAGTGTTAATAAACATCAAACACTTTTAGAATAGTATATTTCATAAGCGTAATGTGTTTGAAGGTGAAACATTCGTGGGGTGGTTTGGTGTGTGTTGATTGGGTGAGGATCTTAATAAGCTTCAATATATCCCATAAACGATTTCTCTCATGATTTTGATTTTCCAAAATCATATTGGTATTGGCCACTTGAAAACCCCATTTGTTCTATCCTCATCTGAATAATTGATAAATTGGATTCATATGGTGTAACCCTACTGACTGAGGCTATTAAGTCTTAATTTTTTTGTCAATTAGATTTTATTATTACTAGGATATAAACTAATATTAATTTTTACTAAAAAATGTTTATATTATCAATTAATATGATGCTTAAGGATATTATAAATTTGATATTATTTAATTTTCTAAAATTATGTATTTAATGGATGTCTTTTCTATAAAGACATTACTTAATAATTCATTTATTGATAAAAAAGTAAAATTTAATTTATAAATGCTTTCTTCATTATAGATAACCAATTATAGAGACCCGGTTTATGGCCTTGTAAACATTAAAATATTTCTATATATTTTCTAGATCTGGGCATTCATACGGCGTGCTATTTTGAGGCCAAGTGTGGCCAAAATTAATTTTTTAAAAATATTATGTATATATAATATTGTACATGAAAAGTATATAGGATAACTCTTAAATATTAATCCATATAAAAAATTAGAGGGAACAGTTGAGTTTGGAAGGTGATTTTTACCATAGGTGGGATCTAACTTATTTCGTGCATAAATATTGTGAATAATTACATGAAGGGACAAATAATAATAAGAATAATTAAACATAATTATCTAATTACAAGGGATGAAGAAAATAACTTTTTATCGAGGCCTTGGATTGGAAATCCAAGACCACAGTTGAGTTATAAAGGGGGAATTTTACCTAGATGCGTTATAAAATGTGGTGTCGTAGATTTTCCATATCCCACGTCGGTTAATTCAAATGGTTTTATTATGTTTATAAATATGGATTAAACGAGGGGTCCCCCTTACACCATGAAACTCTCCCACTCCAACCAACCCTCCCCTCCCTCTCACTCTCTCTATATCTTTTTACTTGATAAATAAAAGGCGTATTTCTAGTGGATCGTAGAAGAATATCACTTGATACATTGCCTATAGTGACCCTAGCCTTTTACACATAACATTACATGATATGAAGGAAAATTAAACAGCATATTATGAGCCAAGGAATGTAAAGTCTAGTGTCTTGGAAGACTATGTAAATTAAACATACAACATGGGGCTAAATATACGATTTATCTATTTAGTTTTCATAAAGGGGTCTTAACTTCCGTTGTGCCCATTCATCATCATAGGATAAACAAAGGGATAACATGAAAAAATGTGTGAGCTAAAAATCCCAACAATGGAATAAACATGAGACATAAATCATTAGAACGTGGGTTAGAAGGCATAATATAATGATATAAAAAGGCATGAACATATAGAATTATATAATATTAACATTGATTCTTATAAACATGGATTCATATTAAGGTGTAAGTGATGTAAAACATGGATTTAGCATGAGTCAAGGCCCGTTGAACATAGATGACCACAAGTCAAAATTAACCACCAAGACTCTTACACATGGTAGCATGAGTCAATGCTAATAGCCAAGACCATTGCATATAAAATCTCATGAGAACCATAATTACCCAATGAATTTGATTAATATATGGGATCACCCATCTTAAAATGTTCATGAATATGTTTTCCACACTAATAATTATATATAATCAATCATACATAAACATATAGATGCACATGGGAAGAAACAACTATTGTAATCATGTCATAAAACCTAATAAATGGGGGTATCATACAAGTGTCCATAAAGAAAAGGAATTAGAAAAATTAGGTATATTCATAAGTTATAATATACATATATCATAATAAGTGATATAAAATTTCATAGATAACATATAAAAGAGTTTTTAAGAAACATTAAAATTAAAACATCTTAGTGCGGTTAAATGAAAATATCAAAGAACTTTTATAAGAGATAAGAATAATATTTTATGTAAAAACATAAGTGAAACAAGAATGTTTTCATAATAAAGATAATGATTTTATAAAAACAATGGAGGATTAAAACATATGGTATAATGAACTTTAAATGGGTAATAATTCATGAAGTTCCCTTAAAAAACTTTTTTATCGAGAAGTATTGAAGAGGGAATCAATTAAAAGCATGTATATTCCCTAATGATAATAATTAATGGATCTTGATAAATTATTTTTAACATATAATAAACAATTATCAGATTTACATAAACATAATATCAGATTTTATTTTTGTGGAAAGGGAGTAAGAATAACCCAAAGGAATAATCGAGGTTTGGGGAGAATCTATTACCTTATGTCTGATGTTGTTATCCACTTGATATAAATGAACAGAATAATAAAATAAGGTTAATTAATTAAAAATTCAAGACCCTATTTTAAATTTAATTTATTTATTAAACATTTTTTATTTCATTCATAACCTTTTAGATTGGTTATGTGGTTCGATTCCATTGTTTGGGTCTGTTTGTTTCTTGTTCGTTTTACTTATATACATTAATGGGTAATCATGTAAATGAGGATTGTTATACATAATTGGAGTTTTATTTTATTATTTTAAATCCATATGGTTAAATTTTTATATATTTAGTTTTGGTACTAGGAGTGATGTAGGGTCATTGTATAAAACATTAGTGATGGTCTTTTGGGTTAATTAATGATTTTTTGTCACAATGAACACATTTGGTTTTATAAATCAATAATATGTGTAATAAAATATTTTATAACCATATCAGGGATATAATACGTTTATTATAGATTAGTTCAACCATGTAAATGGTTTTATGACCAAAATTGATGCCGGTAACAGAAATTGAAAACCCCTCACGCTTGAATGTGGTAAATTAATTAATCTCATATGCTGTTTTTACTACTAGTATAAAAGAATTGTAAATTGTATATAATAATAACTTATTACATTATAATAAAAACATACTAGTACATATAAGTTACTAGATTTTTCATATAATCTGGATGAGGAGAGGTAAGGGTAGAAAATAAAACAATGCAACTTGATAGGAAAGTAAAGGAATTGAAAAGAGGACATTATCACCTGAGTTAATCATCTTTGAGAGCTTCTTAAGGAGAGAGTATTTGGTCTTTTGAGGAGACCAAGTGATTATGGACATGGGGGATGATCTTGGGGAGATATTTCAGAAAAAATTAAGCAATTCATAAGGCATGAGGGAAGTTAATAATAGAGGATATTGTGGGTTGTTTTTATAGTGGAAGGGAGGGGGTTTTCTTAATATTTTAATCAATGCTCTCAAATTTTTTAATATGAAAAGAAAACTTAATGATTATTATGAACCAAAATAGTAAAATGTGCATGTGATTTCAAACCCAACGTGATTGCATCATCCAAGGCTTCATAAAAACTGTATTTATAATAATATATATATATATATATACGGTAAGTTACACTATTTTACTTTTCATTAAAAATTCAAGTATATTTTGAAAAATCCCAAGACATAAACCAAACTATTTTTTAACTTGTATAATCCAAAAAATAAATCCATTTTTCAAACAAAATTTTCTTAATATGATTAATTTAATTGTTAATTAAAATCATAATTTACTTGAAAAATACTTATTTTAATACATAACTGATTTTTTAATTCTTTCAAAAATTACATAAGGTCATATAAAATTATCTTAAAACCAGAAGACATAAAAATTGTTAATTTATAGTCACCTTTTATTAAAACACATTTTTGTTTATATTAATTAAGTTTTTATGACATATAGAAATAATAATATTTTTACTTTACTCATACTATATATTTTAAGATGCCTAAATTTTATTTATACATTCACGTGTGAGGTTACTATACTTTTGGATGCTTTACTATTCATAAGGGTTATATTACTATTCATAAGGGTTATACAACTAGTCAAAATTTAGGATACTATTCATAAGGGTAGGTTATTGTTCACCAATAAAATTGTTTTGTAAGACCCCAAACATCTTACTGATCATGACCATGTATGTCAAATTTTTGAAATTCAAATCACAGAAGTGACCATATTATCTTTAAAGGACACATAATACTCATTAGTTCATTATATTGTGATTTAATGTGATTATGTGACATATTTATAAGAAGGTAATTTCCATTGATAAATCATTTGGTTGTCACATTCTTCCCCCCTTATGAAATATCACCCTCAAAATTTCACCTTATATTTTAAGCCACAAATAGGTGTGGGTACTTTTTCTTCATTTCCTCCTCCAGTTACCATGTTACATGTTCCTAATTTTCGTTCTTCCATAGTACCTTAACCAGGTGAGTAGTATTGTTATGTAGGACATTATTAATATGATCCAAGATCATCAATGGCTACTCCTTGTATGAAATATCATTCTCCAACTATACCACCTCTGAGGATAGTACATGTGAAGGATCATGTATGTACTTCTTTAAGAGGGATACATGGAAGACATCATGTACTTTAGACATGGTATGTGGAAGTGGTAGTCAATTGGACACAACCCCAACATGATCAAGAAATGTTTAGTAGTTGATGTACCTGGGACTTAACATTCCTTTCTTCCCAAACCTCGTGACCTTTTTCTATGGACATATTCATAGAAATACCATGTATCCAACTCTAAAATCATTGTCTTATCACAGATTTTCTACATAACTCTATTGTTGACTTTGGGCTTCCTTGATGTGTTGATGAATGTTTTTCACAGTATCCACCATTTATTCGATCATTTTAGGACCTAACAGCTTACTCTCACCATCTTCCTCCAAACACACATGTGTTTTTCACCATTTCCCATAAAGGGATTCATATGGTTCCATTCGGATACTTGATTGGAAACTATTGTTGTAGGAGAATTAAACCAGTGGAAGAGGTTGTTCCCATACTCCTTTTAAGTACATAAAATACGATCTCAACATATCTTCTAGTGTCTAAATATTTTTTTCTGATTTTCCATCGATTGGTGGAAGAAAGGCCATTCTAAAGATCAATTCTATGCTTAGAGAATGTCGGAGACTTTTCTAGAACATTGAGGTAAATCTCAAATCTCGATATGATACAATAGATAGTGTTAATCTTGGCAGCCTCACAACTTCTTTGATATATATATAAGAAATTTGATCCAATTAGAAGTCCTCTCGTATTGCAATAAAGTGGGAGGTCTTTATTAGATAATCCACAATAACACCTATAGCATTGTTTCCTTTGGAATTTCATTGGACGTCTAGTGAAAAAATCCTTGGTGATGTTCTCCCACTCCCATTTTGGTATGGGTAGTGGTAGCATCATCCCCTTAGATTTAAATATTTCATCCTTCACTTTTTTACATACCATGTATTTAAAACTTACTCAACTACCTCTTTCTTCACATTGTCCCCCCAAAAGTTCTCTCTGACATCTCGATACATCATTATTCTTCTTGGATAAATAGAGAAGGAGGATTTATATGAATCATTCAATATATCATTATTTATCTCTATATCATATGGTGCACATAATTGTGAATTAAATATTACAACTCCTTCCACATCAATCCTGTACTCAGTGAATTTCCCATTTCTCATAGCTTCCCCCGTTTTTAGAGAATCCACATATTTTCTTAAAGCATACTTTATTTTCTCTATGAGGGATGGTTAAGAAATAATTTGAGAAAGGATTGATGATCGTCGTCCCTTAATTATATCCATATCTATCCTCTACAAATAGAATAATATTGGATCCTTCTCAACTCTCATCATTGATAATGATACATGATTATTTCTACCCATAGCACTTGCTACATTATTTTCCATAACCGGGTGTTAGGGGATTGAGTAGTCATAATACTTAATGATTTAAACCATATTATATGGAACATATTAAGGACCTTCTACATGATCATATATTTGAGACTCTTGTAAACAACATATATCTCACACCACTCCCCATACAGTTAATTCCACCAGATTTTTAGTGCAATGATCACAACTTCCAACCCCAAATCATGAGTTGGATAGTTATTCTCTTGTATTTTTAGCTTCCTTGAGTCATAGGATATGACATTATCATTTTTCATCTGCACACTTTCTAAAACCTTATTTGAATCATTATTATACACCAAAAGAGTTCCCCACTCATTGAGAGTGTGAATTTTAGCATAGTGATAAGACACGTTTTCAACTCCTTAAAGCAGTCTTCACATTCTTGAGTCTACACAAACATTACTTCCTTCTATGTCAGCTTGGTCATTGGGTTTGAAAATAATGAAAATTTCTTCACAAGTCATCGATAATACCTGGGTAGACCATGAATGTTGCGAATCATCATTATAGATGTTGTCATGGGCCACACATCAATTGATGTTGTCTTGGAATATTACACAGATATCCAATTTCTGGTGATAAGATTCCCCATTAATGATTCTTCCTCCATCCAAAACTCGCATTTACTATACATTTCATATAGTTTCCTCCTTCTCAAAGTCATTATCAGAGTATTCATATTCTCCTCATCTTCTTCCTTTATCATGGAGTATATCAAAATATTATCGATAAAGGCTACCACAAATTTCCCTAAATAATTTCTAAAGTCTCTATTAAATAAATATAAGAAATTTTTTTGAGCATTAGTGAGTTCTAATGTCATCAATATGAACTCATAGTTTCCATACCTAGTTCAAAAGGATGTCTTGAGATAGAAATGATTTCTCATAATGAGAAATCATTTCGAGCGGGATTCTCTCATTTGTCCTATTCATTTGAGATAGAAATGATTTCTCATAATGAATTAATATCCAAGCATGATACAATGATTATAAAGGATAATCATATTCCTCCTTAAACATTTATATATTTGGATGATGCTTTAGGATGTGAAGAGTGATCACCCTTTCCCGATAGTTGATGTTGGTTTTGTATAAAGATAGTCAATCCAGGCCCAAGATAACAACAAACTCCATGAAAAAAATTCTGAAAATATTTTTTGGGAAGTTAATTCCACAAATATTTACCAAGGATTAATTATAAACCATGGATTCAATAATTTCCTCATTTTTTGTTCTCATAGATAACTTATCCTCAAAATTGTGAGGTGGTGTTTGAATAGTTCTACTAGTCATAAAAGATATCAATGAATGCATAGAACTAGAATCAAATAGAATGTTTGCTATACACGAATGAATATCTAGTGTACTGGTCACAATACCCTTGCCTGGATCCACCTTATCAATAGTGATAGCATAGGCCATTCCTTTTTTCCATGGAGGTTTTTGTTGACTTCCTCCGACAACCCATGGCTTAGGGAAATTGTTAGAAAAATTCCAATGTTCCTTACAGTTGTAACACTACAACACTGGCTGAGCGTTTATCTAAAACATTTTTTCTTCTTCCACATTATTTGGATTCTTGATATATCTTCAGAAAGTTTTATCCATGTGTTTCATTCTTTCACATTTGAAGCATTTTTGGGATCCCTTTAGATAGTTCCCCAGATCCTTCTTCCCACAATTTTGACACGTGGGATGTTCGATCATCTTTCCATCATGGGATTTATTTGGTGAAACACCCATATTAGAATCCATTTTACACTTCTTTTCACTAGGACCAAGATACCATTGTATGTCTCTAATCATCATTTCAACCATGACATAACAACGAACAATCTCCTCCTAACTCTCAAAGTCTCAAATCACCAACACTTTTGGTAGACTCGGCTTTAGCCCACTAAATAAGTGATCCATCTTACTTTTAGTGTTCTTGAGTAAGAAAGATGCATACCATTTAAAACATATTATGTTTTCTTCAAACACCCTATTTGGACTCATCTTACTTCTTCTTGAGTCTGAGGAACTCCCTTTCTATCATGAGATGATGAGTTCTTGGTAAATATTTATTGAAAAATATTATCCTGAATTTATCCCAATCCATGGAATCAATTTCTTCCTTCAACTTCATATTTTTTTTATCAATTTCCACCATGGATGGCCTTACTTATCATAATGATAGACTACCAGTAAAACATTATCTTCTTCTAATCACTTGGGGATAAAGAATATCTTTTCAATGGAGTAAATTAATTTTTCTATTAGGTGGGGATCAAAGGATCCACTAAACATGGGAGGCCTTCTCAAAATGAAGGATTTTGTAGAAATATGATATTTCCATATAGTATGAGGTAATTTTACATTATTCAATTTATTATTCATAACTTGATCTTGTTGATAAAGTATTTTCAAGATGTTTTGATGACTCATTACCATTATATCAGGCATATCAATAGGTAAATAATCACATTTCCTATCACATTTATTATTGTCACATGTTCATCTATTTCCCTCTATTATCCGAGAATGATATTGTACAATTAAAGGGACTGAATACTAAAATATTAAACAATAAAAGGAAACATTGAACATAAAAGGATAAAATTGTAAAGGAGGAGTAAATCCTAACTTGTTAGTCCCTGGGTCTAAATCAAGGTTATCCTTGATCTATTTATTAACATATATTCTTATTGGATTTTTATATTCCCTTACTAATGGTTTGTACTAATCTCAAGAATTTACTAAAGCATATCCCCAGGTGTTTCAAATAAAGAGAGTAGTAAGGACCGTTTTCATCCACCCGTTCCCATTCGAATCTAGATCAATGTTGTGTTTTTAGCTTTTACCCCAAGATACAAGTGTTCTTGTCCCACCTCTACCTATTTGTCTCCAAACAGGGTTATATTTTCTTGATAAACCACTTACTCTATACTTACCAAAAATTAGGCATTTTTCTTATACATAGTCTCATTCCAAAGGTTCTTACTAAATTACTCTATTACTCATCTCCAAAAATAACTAGACCATCATCTGATGCAATTTGTAGCGACCCTAGCATTTTACACATAACATTAAATTATTTTAAGCATAATAAAATATCATATTACAAGAGAAGGATTTTAATGTCAAGTGTCTTGGTATACTAGGTACATAAAACATAGAAATCAAGGACTAAATATAAAATTTATTTATTTAGTCTTAATAAAGATCTCCTGACTTATATTATGCACATACATCATCATAGGATATCTTGGTGATAACATGAACAAATGATTGAGTTATAAATCCTAGAAATGGTATAAACATGAGAAATATGGATTTAGCACATGGGTTAGAAGACATAACATAATGATATAAAAAGGCATGGAATATATGAAATCATAAAAAATAAACATTGAGTCTTATAAACCTAAATTCATAGTAATGTGACCACAATAAAACATTGATTTAGCATGAGTCGAGCCTCATAAAACATAGAGGACAACATGTCAAAATTATCCACCAAGACTTTGGTACATGGTAGCATGAGTCAAAGCTAACCTCCAAGACCATTGCACATCACGTCTCATGAGACTCAACATTACCCAATGAATTTGAGCACCATTTGGTTGCACCCATCTTAAAATTTTCATGAATATTTTTTCTGAATTAATAATCAAACATAATCAATCATACCTAAACCTATGGGTACCCATGGAAAGCAATGAGTATCATAATCTTTTCATGATGAATAATGAATGGCCGTCTCATACAGGTGTCCATAATGGAAATTAATTAGATGAAGCATGAAAATTAATAATTTATAAAAGATATATTTCATAATTATTGATGTCAAATTGAAGAGATAATATGTAAAATATGTTTTAAGACACATTAAAACTAAAACATTTTAGTGCGGTTTAATGAAAATATCAAATATCGTTTAAAATAGAAAAGGGAATAACGTTTTTTTAACCTGAAGTAAACTATAAAGGTATTATTAATAAAAACACAGATTTTATTAAAACAACGTTGACTTAAAACATATGGTATAGTGCACTTGAAATTGGGTAATAATTCAGGAAGTTCCCTTAAAACAACTTTCTTATAAAGAAGAATTGATGAGGGGATCACTCAAAAGAATGTATATTACTAAAAAGGAAAGAATAATTTATCTTGATACATGATTTTGGAAATATAAACAGAAATTTGAGTATGTACAGAAACATAATATAAGATTTTATTTGGGTAAAAAGTTATTAAGAATAACCCAAAGGAATAATGGAGGTTCGGGTAGAATCCCTTACCTTAATTCTGATGGTGTTCTCGACTTGATATCAATGACATGAATAATAAAATTTGGGTAATTAATTACTAATTATTGAACATATTTTACTTGTAATGGAGTTATTATAACCTTTATGAGTTCATTCATAACTTTTTTTACTGGTTAAGAGGTTCAATTTCATTATTTGGGGTTGTTTGTTTCATGTTTGGTTTACTTATAAACATGAATTGATAATCATGTAAAATGGGGATGGATGTCTAGAATTGCAGTTATATTTTATTATTTAACATTCATAAGGTTTCATGTTTTTAAATTTAATTCTGTTACATTTAGTGAAGTGGAATCATTATATAAAACATTAGTTATAAACTTTTGGCATAATTGGAGGTTTTGTATCAAAACGAACAGATTTTGTTTTATAAATCAAAACCATGTGTAAAAAATATTATAGAACCATTGATGTAAAATAATATATATATATATATATATATATATTAGATTGGATCATCAATGAAAATGGTTTCATGACCATAATTGAAGATGGTAATAGAAATTGAAAACCCAACATCCTTGAATGTGTTAAACTAACACATCTCAGATACTTTTTTTACTACTAGTATAAAATTTATTTAAAGGAGAGATAATAATAAATTATTCCATTATCATAACAAAATGACAGAACATACAAGGTAATAGATTTTTTATAATGTTTGGATGATGGGATTAAAGGATAGAAAAGAAAACAAAGGACAATTAAAGGAAAGTAAAAGAATTGAAAAGAGAAATTTACCTCTTCAGTTCATCTTCATTGAAAGCCTCTTAAGGGGAGAGGATTTGGTCTTTTAAGGACACCTAGTGATGATAGACGTGGGTTAGGATATTGGGGAGATACTTCAGTATAATTTTGGAAAGTCACGAGGTATGAGATGAGTGAAGAGGAGAAGGGAGTGTGGGTGGTTTTTGTAATGGACTGGAGGGGGTTTCCTTAATATTTTAATAATTAGTTAATTATTTTTCTATAAGACAAGAAATAGTAATTATTAGTGTAACTAAAATATTAATATGTTCTTGTGAGATCTAACCCAAGGTTCTTACATCTCACATGGCTTAATAAATAGTGTATTAAACATAAGATTTATATATACGGTAAATTGTCGTATTTTACTATTCCTAAAAATTTCAAGTGTGTTAGAAAAATATCAAAAATACACCACAACCATTTATCAAAATTTAGAATAAATAAATTTAATCCATTTTTCAAAAGTAAATTTCTAATCAGGATTAGTTTAATTTTTAATTAAAATCAAAATTTACTTGTAAAATACAAATTTTAAAACTATAAATTATTTTATAATTCATTAAAATTTACATAAGGTATTAAAAAATTATCTTAAAACCAAAATACATAAAATTGTTAATTTATGAAAACTTTTTAGGAAAGTAAATTTTATTTTAAATAAAATAATTAATTGTAATTAATTATTTATGACTCACAGAAATACCAATACTTTTACCATGGCCATATTATCACTTATAAGACTCCTAAATTTTATTTATACATTCATGTGTGAGGTTACTATTCTATTGGATGCTTTAATATTCATAAAATGTAATATTACTATTCATATGTGTATGTTATTATTCATAAGGTTATGTTAGTATTTACCAATAATTAATTTTTTTCTCATCGGACTCCAAACATCTTCTTGATCGGAACCGTGTATGTCAGATTTTAAAAATTCGAATCATAGAAGTGTAAATATTATGTTTAAAGGTCACATTGTACTTAGTAGTTCATTGGGTTGTGATTTCATGTCATTATATGAGATAATTATAACAAGGAAATTTCCATTTATAAAACATAGGGTTATTACCTTTCCAAAGTCAAGCGAACCATTTCCAAGTAGGGTTCTATAAATTTATCACATCCACAATTTTCAATTTCGGAATCATGAATAAAATTGTGGTCAAATCACTATTTCACTTCTCATTATTGATGGTTTTCCCCTACACGACCATCAAAACATGTTAAAAATAATTTCTATTTTTGGTGTTCTTCACCTGACTCTCAAATTTATCAATGTTTATTTTTTGTCACATTAATGCTTTAATGGTTTGCAGAGCGAATGCCATGGCACTGAAGTGCACATCCTGGGCATCATGGAATTGGGTCTAAAACAATTACGACAATCCATTGTGGTTGCGGTGGACAGTGTAAGGGACCATCACATTAGAACTATCGATGGTGGCCCAAGGTGGTAGTGGGCCCTAGGAGTGAGCTAGAGCAGAAGCTGGCATGCGGTGCAGTGAGGCGGAAGAGAGCAGGGGTGGCATGATGGGTAGATTACGGCATGTTTCTGGTAAGAGCTTAGCATGATCGTATTGTAATGTGTAGGAAGAGCATAGTGAAGAAGGCACAATGAGGTGGAAACCTTGGGGAGGAGACCCACACGACACAAGTCTGCCATGTTGACTTAGGATTATGGAGGAATACTGGTCACTAGGCCAATAAGGGTTAGCTACAGGTCATGGGCAACATAGATGGGCTGATCCATGCTGTTTAATATTGGGCCGGTGGGGTGGACTGGGCCGGCCAATGCAGGCCGACCCTGGTGGGGCGGACAGGCCGGATAGGTGTGGTCTATCCTATAATGGCCAGTTTAGGCCCAGGGACATCAAATGCCTGTAACATTTGCTAAATGGTTCTTAGTCATGTTCTGTCTGTAGAAATGTGACCCTTGAGTCGAGACATACCATTTTTTGTTGTTTTGGGAATTTAAATTTCTAACTCTATGTATGGTGTAAAAAACCCCGCGCTTTATCAATAATAATTATATTATTATTATTCATTGTTCCTTCTATCAGACGTAACACCTATATCTAAAGTCTGGTTGATGTGATGTTAATGTTTTGGTGACCCTAATGGTTAGGCTGACTGTTTAATACTAGTTTGGGTGTTGGTATCAAAGAAAATGGGTGGGGGCCATGAGGGCAGGTTCGTTCATGTCGTGGTAAAATGAATCATTTTCACTCGGTATCCATTCTAGGAGAATGTGTATCCAATACCACTTGTTTTTTATAGGATCGCAGTTGCGTGGTTTGATTAATTTTTTTTAGGACCAAGACATGTGATCTAAGAAATGATTTTTTGTCATAACACGGTGTCGTTTAACTTTTCCATCAAATGTACGATTAGGGCGAGTGGATAATCTTTATCGTGTGTTTTTATGAAAATATTTAAATGGATTGATCCATTTGGATGCCTATAGCCTTATTCATGATGTCATTAAATATGGAAGAAATAAAGTAATCTTGGTGGAAGATCCTTTTAAGGTGTTCTGAGCTCAACACTCAGACTAGCGATGTTTGACGACAGTGGAGGATAGGTGAGGATATTAGAGTTTCTCAAGTGGTACACCCCTGATGCACTTGGTTGCGAGTACTCCATGACATCAGAGTGAAACCACCCCATCTACATGGGTTCATGTTCAATACTGTAGTTTTTAGTGGAACCCCCCTCTCGCATAAGGGCATGGGCCCTCGGTGAACGTGGGTAAAACCCCCTTGTGAAACTAAGGTTTGGGTCCTTGGCTAATAGAGTGGTACCCCCATGATGCTTTAGGGAGTAGTTCCTTTATGATTTATACTTGTATTTTACCCCCTAACACATTAAGGTTATGGTCCCCTATGATGAGATTCACCTTCCGATAACAGACCAGTGAGGAGGCGTACATCGATTTTTTCCTAGGACTCATGACAAAGAGGGGTTCATGTCCAACTGAGAAGTGTTATTTTAATGTGACCTAAAACTGATCGTGTGAGTCAGTGCCTCCCAAAGAAGATAGTATCAAGGTGATGTGATTGAGCCTATTTTACTTGTGACTCCTTGGAGGACATGTGTGATGCTGTGCATAGATGGTGGCTACTTTTAAAACTATTGGCTAGTCACATTCTTGGTCTGAGTTATGCGATGAAGATCCCTTTAATCTCTTATTTAGGATTATTTTACAAAGTATATATATATATATAAAATTAAACCATATTTATATACCCACTCAATTGGTTCATTTACTCTCCTTCCACGAGGGGTGAGGAAGCTTACGGTATGCCACATTCTATTTGTGTCTAGCTTCTCGTGGCAGGATGGGTTTACTCTACAACTATAGGTGGTGATATCTCGATAATAAATTCAACTTCTCACTATTTATATAACCTTTTGTTTGAATGAACTTACCCTCACTTCCTTGTTGGGTTGAGCTTAACTCTCTTTACTGTACTTTGTCCCCCTTACTATATTACTTTTTTAGTATACCTTTGACTTCTCCTTTGATATTTCAGAGAAACTTATTGATTATTGTTATACTCACCCTTTCTTGGGCTTTTCCCACATGTGGTGTTACCTTTTAGATTATGTATCAGATTGATCATGACTTTTAGGAGTATAGGGATAGGTGGAGCTTAAACCATGTGTGGTGGCCCCTTTGAGATCTAAGAGAAGAGTTTCTCTCAGTGTTGTACATCTTCTAAACATTCTGTCAATTCCGGACACTAGTCTGGTTGGGATTGAATTTTTCACTTTTACTTTATAGTTTACTTGACATTTATAGTACTTTGTAGTGTTCCATGATTTCCTAGTTTATTTATAGCATTGTTGTATCTTCCTTTTCTTCTTTTTCCATTGTCCTTTGTATCGAGTGGCTATGTGGGTGTGTATAGGTACATAGGCAACAACCTCCCTGAGTTAGTTGTGTCTTTAGGGTTTTTTCACACCCCTTGCCGATGGAGGTGGGTTTGGGGGAGTTGTGGGTTGAACCCTAGCATGGGCTAGGTCATGAAAAAGTGGTATCATATGAATTTCATTCCTTGGTACATTGTTTCGATGTTTCACCTTTTTAAAAGGATTGGTTTTTCTTGAGGTAACATTTCTGAAGTTTCTCGAGATTGGGTCTCAGTCTAGAGACTCCAAGTAATGCCTAGACCCCAGAAGCCTGCATCCGGTGCATTATTTCAACACAGTGGTATGAGTACAAGGAATCAAGTATCGAAGTACTAATCAATTTAGTAGTCTTGGAAAATATAATATATATATGAACTTCAAATAAAAATTTCATACATAAAATACAACATAGATAATCCATTGATAATTCCACTATTATCAAAGACTGAACCTTCATATAAATCATAATACACTTTTTGACATCCTAGGAAAATAATAAATAATAAATGTGTGAGCTCAGATGATCAGTAAGGATAAAAAATATAGAGGAATCTGTCATAAATAATCACAAACTTTTATGAAGAGGTATAAAATTGAAACACAATCCCTTTAAACATAAACATTAGTATAATATGGAAAAGGTAAATCAAATAATGAATATTTTTTATTCACATGGATATTCTACTAGTTGAATAATCACATGTAACATTAATTACTAATCTCATAATGATTCAATTCATAATGCAGGACATCATAATCACAAGGTCAAGGCCTCGTGGAAGGACCCAAAATATTAAATTTTGTCAAGGCTTATGCCAAGACACTAGTTTGTCTCAGGAGACCAACCAATGCATCAAGGGACTCTAGAAGGCCTTGACCATCTCTTACTACATCCGATGCATTCCTCATATGAAAATGGTCAAACAAAACATAAAGATTCATATTTTATTAACATATGAAATGTCAATACTTTAACCCTAAACAAAAAATGAAATAAAAAAGATAAAATACATTGTAAAAAATACATAAAATATCAATAAAATGTGGAATATTGTATCATAATAAATAAAAATCAACAAAACATAAAATACAACAGTAGAAGTTGACACAGATGAAGTCAATCCAAAAACTATTTGAGAGAAATATCTCTTTCAACTTGGAAATCATTTAAAAGTCGCAAAATTATAAATGAAAAAAATTATTTTTAAAATATTCCTATAAGCTTGTAAGAGAAACATCGAAGGTTTTATTATGGAAAAAAATAACCACACCCACCGTATACGTTAAAAACGTTCAATCCTTAATTTTTCGAAAATGTTATAAAGTACCTTGTTTTGAAAATGACGGAACAATTCCATTCAAAAAAAAATTATAAAAAGTAAAAAAAATGTAATATATGACTTTAACCCATAGTATAGGAAATAGTAATTTTTTTTGAAATATGATTTTAAGAAACATGGATGTGGATGATAAAGGACTCCAAGTAGACACTTACGTATAAACAATCTCGGATAATAATGATATTGATGAATTAACCCTTACCTTTGGTCCTATATTCTTAGTACGTGTACGATAATTAGGTATAATAATTTTAAACATATTATTTACTTATATAAAAATCATAATAATATTTACTATATCATATATTATTTTTATGACTTTATATTACTCATTTATTAACAATTTCATGTTAATGCAATATTTCGGGTAATATCGCTATGTTTACCGTATGTTTTTTACATGTTATTTTTGATCATATTATGTAGATAATGATTTACATACTTTAAGAATGTGTAATATGATTTATATATAATATATATTTATAATATAAATATATATAATAGATAGATATATAAGATGGAATGCATCGTTCATGGAGACAGTAGGTCGTACAAACTCATTAATGATATTTCTAATTTCATATCGTATTGAATGAATGTAAGAGAAATAAATACATGTAAATATATATATATATATTTCAGTAGCAATATTATTTCCTATATTACATACTTATTAATAATATATATTTTTATAATCATCCATGAATGGTGAACATGGAAATGAATTTTGTCGCGTCGTGGAGATGGTAAGTCATACGTATGCACAAGCGACGATATAATTTCCTTAATGATTAAAATGTTTAGATTTTGATGGTATATTAATTAAAATGAAACATTATCATGATTCTTTCATTATTATTATACATAATAATCATAATCATATACATCCAAATAAAATAGTGTTGAATGACCAATTACACCATGGTGTGGAGACGGTAAGTCATACGTACACACGCATGGTGACTTTTTCATTCATAGGATGTATAGAATAAGGAATGTGGTTGTCTCATATTTATAACAATGTCTACAATGGTATACATTAGGAGAGTTATTATTTTATTATGGAAACAATAAATAATGATAAAGTAGAAGAAGAAAAGAACATTTAATGAGGTGATGAAATAATGTTCTCTTCTTCAGGTGCTTCCTTTTGATGTGAAAAAGGTTGAACCTTATGATGGATTTATGATAAAAGAAAGGACTATAGATTTATGTGAAGGTATTTGGGGTTATATTTGAGTAGGTGTTGGTGGATCCAAATGGATTTGGATTTGTGAATTTAATATAAGGTGAAGTACCATTTTATAAGAGAGGTGGGGTGAACTTTAGGAAATGACTAAAATATTAATTTATTATAAAATTATTTTCAGTTTCTAACTTATAAAAATTCATTTATTTATATTATAAGGAGGGGATAGGTCGAAATAATTTCAACCAATAGTTTTTAGACATGTTTAGGTCACTATATCGACCTTATCTTTTATATTTAACTCTTAGTCAAGTAGTTCAACTTTTACCACATCGTCTTGTATTTATATAACACATGGTTAATATTATAACTATAAAACTTCAAGAGAAAATAAAGTGGTTCATTAATAAAATTTTATACATTATCTATGTCATTTCTCTGAATATTATATTTTTAGAACTATTATATAATTTAATTAAATATTATTTGTTTTAAAACATCATTTATTTCAATTTTGACGCAATTTAGTATATGGATATTGTTAAATTCATAAAAAATTTATTCCTTAAAAAAAAATTAATCGAACCTAACATGTCATATTCAACAATTAATTTCACAGATGGCATCAAGAGATTCAACTTACATTTATTTTAATCATTCATTAATAAGGTAATTAGTGTATAATCATTGTGTCATAAATAAATTTAATTATTTAATGTCCATAAATTGTAAATAAAATAACATGACATAGGAAATCGTTTTATATTTTTAATTAATATTTATAGTAAAATTTCTCTTATGTATACCCCTGTATTAAAAATATTTTAGTTATTAAAATTTAAATTTAATTCTTTTAACTCCTCTTTAAATAAAATATAATAAATGATAAAATCTAACCCAAATGGAAAAAAATGGACCATAATTTTGTCCTAAGTGTGATTTTGGTCTAAACACATTTATCCAATTGAATTAACACATTTATGGTGTAATTTTATACTATTCTAGTGTTATATATAACTATAATTTCCATATTAACTTTTAATCATTATAAATAAAATTCAAAAGTGACTATTCACCAAAAATTATTTTCATTCTATTGAACCTCATTTTACTTAGTGTTGACAACTTTTTCTGTCAGATGTTTTCATATTCAATTAACAGTATCGATAAAATTAAGTTTTATGCAAATTTACAAATTTGACTAGAAGGTGGGTATAAAATGTCAAAAGTCCAATAAAATTTTATATATTTAATCTTATTATAAAATGACATAAATGAATTAAATTATACTAACATATTTATTATGTATTAATTTTTACTTTTAGATAAATTCTAGCTAAAAATAATTATTTAAATGAAAAAGTCGGTTTTTATGTACAATTCAGTATTTTTCACTATCCATAAAAATATTCACTGTTTTCAGAAAAATACCAAAAATTCACCACAACATAATTTTGATATATAGAATTAAAAAATGAATTCTATTTTTCCAAATACAATTTTTAGGACTATATAAAATTAGTTTTATTATTTTTCACAACATAACCTAAAAAGAAGATCCTTTTAAGAGATTAGTTTTTTTAAATATATATATATTGATAAAACATATACATTAAATTATAAATATGTTTTTATTTATGTGATAAAATTATAAATAACATTTAAAAATTATTTTTTTCTATTCATATTACAATATTCAATTGATAAATAAATATATCATTTAAATAATTATAATACAAATGTGTTGTTTCGCAAAAACTCAATCGTGAATTTAACGCAATCCAAGTCATTGTTGTGTTAAATATATTTTATTAAATTAATTTAAAGAGATAAATTACTATGAAATATTTGGGTGTTTCTGTCCATATATTGTATGGGCATCTGCTGTATCCTTTCACCAAGACCCTGATAACCAGCAGGTTGATATGGCGCCCTGAGAGACTCATTTACTGGAAAATGGAATATGCATCATATAGGATTGAGTCTTTAACAATACATCATGAGTAATATACCCATTGTTTTTTATGTTACATATATATTCTCATCTTACAATTATACTCTTGTATAATTTTTATGATGCCACCACCAGGATATTCAGCAAGGTTTCCCACTTTGGTTCAGGATGATGATCTTGTGAGTGACAAGTCTTTAGTTTAGGGACCATCACATGATCCCCTTCCCCTCGGTGGGCTAGTAGTATCACCTCCACTTGTGTAGAAAAAGGTAGTTCCAATAGCATAGGCTGAGGATGAGCATAAGCTGAGTGCGCTTCTTGAGTTCTAGTGCTAAAGGCCATAGAGGTTCTATGGTCAGACAAATCCCCAAGATTTAGAAGACTAGTTAGTGATGGGGAACCACCTTTTTAGCTTGTGTGGACACAAATAGATCAGATTTTGGATCTTCCAGGAAGCCTTTTTCATGGGACGGTTAGGTGTTTGTTGATCCTAGTTACCCAAACCCATGACGAGTCATCCCTCTCATGTGATGAATTCAGAAGCTCTTCCAAGATGAGTAATGACCCTCTTTCCAATGCTCCAGTCAGATTTTGGTGGATTTGTAACCGATGTATGGAGGTATAATAGTTTCATTTCACTAAGGACATTTTGCTGATATACCACTTAGGCAGTGGCAGTACCCGAACCAGGGATCCCCCAGTTGTGGATAGGGTATTCCCTAGAAAGGTGGTGCTAGTAGGGGAGCAGTAGAACCATGAGGTGGGGTATGACACTATGAGATCCTCCAACCACCAACATTTTGTGGTCCCCATTAGGCATAGGGAGCAGGCAGTCGGGGTTGTCGACAGTTATAGGCTATGGGTCTCAAGGATCCTCTATCACACGAGATTATCTGAGGGACACTATGTTTTTACTATACATATTATTTAGTACTAGTAGACAAATGTAATAGTCACTACTTTATATCATTACACCAAGAACGTGAGTTAGAGAACCTAGTATAGGCACTAGCACAATTTCATATCCTCGAGGTTTTTACAGGAAGTGCTTCTTCATTAAATTTTATCATCTGGTAGTGCGAATAATCATTCGAATGAGAGCGTTTCATATAGGACCTACTAGTCATTATGATGGAACCATACTACGTCATTTTTATTTTGGATTTTCATTCAATTAATCTCTCCCATGTTGAATGTCTCCACATGCTAGTATGATTATTACATGTTTATGGGAAGAGTTTCACCTTTATTTGTGAATGATATCTCATGGAAGGATTGGTAGGTGATGTGATTTGGAGGATACATCCCTTTTCACATCAGTTAGAAAGAATCACCCTTCGGGTAGCAGGCTCTTTAGAAATCTGGAATCCTTTAGAAGTAGAGGACTACTTGGACGTATTTTTTGTGGATGTCTTGGGGCTCCCACAAAGGTGGTAGATATATTTTTTAATTTACTTTATATTAGGGACTTCCTTGCTATCTTGTGCAGCTTATCATATAGAACCCACAGAGCTCCCTGATCTATGATTATAATTGGAGGAAATTTGTGAGAAGGGATTCATCTGTTCAAGTGTGTCTTCATGGGTATCTCTAGTTTTGTTTATGAAGAAGGAAAATTGTTTCCTATGACTTTCTGTGGATTATCTTCAGTTGAATCAGGCCACAATAAAGAACAAGTACCCTTTTCCAAGGATTTGAGACCTTTTCTCCAAGATTGATCATAGATTCCTCTACAACTACATACGAGACCAAGAGGATGACATTATGATGTTGTCCTTCCAATTTAACTATAGTAATTATGATTTCATAGTGTTTCCCTTTGGCGTGATGAATCCCCCCCCCCACTTTTATGGACATGATTTACCAGATCATTCTACTATACCTAGACGGATTTGTTGTTGGCTTCATTGAAGTCACACTCCACTACTCTATGACAGAGGAGGGTCACACAAAGCACTTGAGGATGGTCCTAAAGTTACATTGATAGAACCATCATTAAGGGAATCTCTAAATGTGTTAGTTTGGGATTCATGAGGTTCTCCTTTCGGGGATGTCATTTTCGAATGAGTTTTATCTGTGGATTCAGTGAAGGCATAGGCAATACATTCTTGGGATTCACCCAAGAGTGCAACAGAGGTACGAAGGTTCCTTGTATTGGTATGGAACTATAGGATGGTTTTGGTAGATATCTCTCAGATCACTACCCCTATGACAACTCTGGAATTGAAGGGAAATTTGTTTACCAGGTCTAAGCAGTGCTAGAGGAACTTTGAAGTGTTATAGTTGATACAGATGAGCACTCTAATTTTGAGGAAGCTAGAGGAGGGTGTTGAGTTCGTGGTGTATTTAAAGGGCTCAAGAGATGTTCTCGGTTTCATGTTTATGCAATACTGTTCGATCATCGCATATGAGTTGATAGAGTAGAGACCCCAGGAGTTGAACTATGAGACATATAACAAGGAGTTGGTAGTGGTGGTCTTCACTTTCAGGATGTGGATAAAATACCTTCAAAGTGAGTTGTTTGTGGCCTACTCAGACCACTAGAGCCTTCGGTACATCATCTTGTAGAGGTATCTGAACCATAGGAAGTGACACTAGTTGTAATTCTTACAGGAGTATGACTCAAGATAGTTTATACTACACGTAAGGGAAACATTAAAGCAGTTTCCAATTGCAGGAATTCCCATGCTCTCCTAGTGCGGGATGCCTAAGAGTAGTTGGTTTCCCAATAGCAGACCATGGGTGATCAATAAGGTACAACATTCCTACAGTTGATGGTATTAACTCCTCCAATCCTTGACTGTGTGAGAGAGTCTCTATTGGGAGACATCAACAATGAGTTTCTACGTGATCAGATAGACATGGGAGATGAACCCAATGGATATTTTTATGGAGGAAATCACGAGATCCCATTATAGGGGGTCATTGGTACTAGTCAAGATGAGAGAGGAGATGATGTGCGAGTTCCACACTTTTCCCTTACCTGTATATCCATCTTTGGGGAAGATGTATAGGAAACTTTAGTAGCAGTTTTGGTGGTTTGACATGAGATGAAGCGTACCAAAGTTTTTCTCGCGATGCCTTGACTTTTAGTTGGTAAAGTCTAAGAATATGTTTCTGTTAGGGTTTTTATAGCCCATTATGATCTTGGAGAGAATGTGGGATGATATATCCATAGACTTCTTCATAGGGAACCCATGCACAGTGAATGGCCATGACTCTATCAAGGTTATTGTGGACCAAATCATGAAGCCATCACACTTCCTGGTTATTAGGTAGCAGAGTTCAGTGGATAGTCTTGGGAAGTTATATGTCCAAGAGATTTTCCTCCTTCACGGGGTACCCTCAACGATTGTCCTTGACTATGATGATCGGATTACATCCTGGTTGTAAAGAGTTCTACAAGAGGCATATGGGACCCAATTACAAGTGACCAAGACTTTTCCCTACTAGATCAATGGAAGACTGAGTGCACTATCCATATGTTGGAGGACATGTGCATGGCTTATGCGCTAGATTTAAGTCAGTGTTGGGAGGACCACTTGCCTATGAAGTGGTTTTCAAACAACAAGATATACCACTATACCATTGGCATGGTACATTTGAGGCCCTCTATGGAAGACCCTTCTAGTCACCTGTGTGTTGGATGAGGATTGGGGAGTCATCCCTCGTGGGTCTAGAGTTTGTATGGGTGGTGACAGAGAACGTTAAGGTCATCCATGAGCAGAGGACGATCGCCCAATGTAGATAGAAGTCATATTCTATTTTTCATCGTCGGCCTTTGGATTTTAGGAAGGCAAACCATGTCTTATTGAGTGTCTCTACATGACATGGTATGTGATGGTTTGGCCATGGATGGATGATATTCCCAAGGTTAATCAAGCTATTTGTGATTGTGCAGATGGTTTTTGATGTTTCCTACCACCTCTCCCTACCCCAACAGTTGTAGCGGGTGTAGGACATCTTCCACTTGTCATATCTGAAAGGATACAAGCAGGACCATATGCACATCATCGATTGTAGTGAGTTGGATGTTGAAGACGAAGCCACCTTTTTTAAGCACAAGGTGGCGATCAAGGAATGATAGGAGTAGACCATTCATGGAAGGACTATCCCATTGTTTCGCATCCTATACCAGCATAAAAATGTGTAGGGGAGTTCATGGGAATAAGAGATTTAAAGGTAGGATTAGTATCCTGAGTTGATTTCATAGTTTTTATTTTCATGGACGAAAACCATGAAGTAGGTAATGATGTGGAGACTTTGTTTTTGACTTTATAAGACATTGAAATATTTTTATATATTTTTTCAGACTAGGTGATCATACAGTGTGCAATTCCAAGGCCCACTTTTCTCAAAAGAAATTATAATAATATTAATTATATTTTATATTGTGCATGCAATGTAGAGGATATAACTCTTAAATGGTATTCTGGATTGAAATAAGGGGTACGCTTCAGTTCGTAATGTGTTGTTTAGTATAGGTGGGGCCTATATTTTTTTGCCATATGACTCCTGTAAAAAATTCCACAAATGTAAAAATAATAATTTAAATAATTAATCCAAATTATTTTATTCCATCCACGGTAGAAATTAACATTTCTTCCTTTCATCGAGTCAGAAAGCTAAGACAACTATTGAGATATGAAGGGGGATTCTTACCTAAGCCCGTCATAAAAAGTGGAGGCACGGGTTGTCTAGATCCCGTTCCCATTAACACAATTTCTTTTTTAAGTTTGTAAATCTGGATTAAGGGAGGGGTCCCACTTTCCACCCACTAACTCTTCCTCTCTCACCAACCCTCTCCTCCCCCCTCTCTCCCTCATTCTTCGATGAATCAAGGCCCGATTTCTAGAGGATCTCAATGGGAGAACCCTGGAAACATTTCCAACATCCATCAAACCATTTTGAGGTAGTATTATTTAAATTTGTCACATCCTCAGTTTTCAATTTCCAAATCATGAATTGAATTGTTGTTAAATCATTGTTTCTCTTGTCTTCGTTGAATGTCACACCAAAACTGGCATCAAACCCTGCTAGAAAGCATATTTTTTTGCTTCATTCTTCACCTAACTCTCAGTTTTAGCAAATGTTATTTTTGTTCACTTCAATTCATCATCATTTTTACGAGATAATGTCATCGCACTAAATATATCGTCTCGAGCTTCCTAGAACTAGGACCAAAATAAGTTTTGGATGTCGGGTGTGGTCGTGATGGCCCACAGAAGTGGCCACTAGAGTATAATGAACAGCGGTGGCTGGTAGTGTCGCAAGGCACCAGCGGACTATGGGAACTAACCATAGTGGTTAATGGTCTATGGTGCGGCAAGGAAAAGGTTGTATGGGGGCCATGGAAGGCTGCTAAAGGCATGCATTAGGAGAGATCTCGGTGTATTTGCATTGGAGGGAACCCGTGGAGTGGGGTCCGGTGGGCGCAATGAGGTGGAGTCTGAGGTGGGGTTGGGATAGACACACCTGATGTAGTTGGGTTGCACTGATGTTTTTATTCCATATTGAAATTAGATAAAGGTGGAAGAACAGCCTCTTGGCTGGTCAGTGTTAGTAGGCAGGTTGCGAGCCACGTGGATGGCTTGAGCCTTCTGGCTGGCCTGCAAACATGCAGGGTATACCAGGCTGGTCACCACAAGCTATCCCAAGTGGAGAAGACCTACCTGAACCATGTAATCTAGCCTAGGCAGGGCGGACTTGATGGACATCATCGGTCTAGCCTATATGGGTCAGTTTGGTCCCTGGCACTTCAAATGCTCGTAACTTTTCCTATATGCATCTGATTCATGTGTCATCTATGGTAATGTGATCCTTGAGTCAAGTCATTCCATCTGAGGTGGATTTAAAAAATTTTATTTCAAGCTTGAAGGAGGTTGGGGAAAAAATTTCTCTTTATAAATAGTACTTTTATTATTATTATTAAATTTTCCATCTTTCGAACATGGAACATGCATCCAAAGTCTGATTAACGTGCCTTCAGAGGCACTATGACACTGATGTTTAGAAAATATTTTTAAGACTACATTCATGTTTTTAAAACATAGAAATATTTAGGGTCCCAAAAGGGTTGGTTCAATCGTGTCTTAGTAATATGATGTCTTATTACTTAGTATCCATTCTGGGAGAATGATTAGTCAATACGACGTTTTTTGTAGATGGATTTTAATGGCTTTTCAGGACCCAGACATGGGCCCCATGAAATGCATTTCGGTTGTAACACTGTGGTGTGAAACTTTTCCATCAGATGCCCAGTTTGGGTGAGTGGATAGTATATCTCGTGTGGTTTCTATATTGATTACAATTGAGTGATCCATTTGGATGTGCAGAGACATATTGGTGATATTATTAAATGAGGAATCATGAAAATAATATCAGTGTAAGATCCTTTTATTGTGTTCTGATATCAATGGTCAAAGTAGCTATGTTTTTCGATAATGGATGATAGGTTATGATATTATTGTTTCTTGATTGATACCCCCTGATGCACTAGGGATCGGGTCCTCGATGAAATCAGAGTGGAACCCCCCATTAAAAAGGGTGTGGTCCTTCTACCATACTTCTGTGTAGAAACCCTCTCACCCAAAAGGGTGTGAGTCCTCGATGACCTAGGGTGGAACCCCCTTATGAATTCATGTCATGTGTCCTCGACTTATAGAGTGGTACCCCCTGATGCATTAGGGTAATTGTATTTTATGATGTCTACTAGAGTGGTACCACCCCGATGCCTTAGGGTGTGTGTCTTCTATGATGGGTTCCACCATTCAACAAAAGATCATTGATGAGACATACTTTGATGAATCCCTGGGACTCATAGAAAAGAGGGGTGCTTTTCCCACCAATTCGCATTATTAAGATGCAACCAAAAACAGTGTTGGTGGGTCGGTACCGCCTAAATCAGATAGTATAATGGTGTGATGATTGATACCCTTTAACTTCTGACACCTAGGTGGATGTTTTGGATGATGGTAATTGAAGAGGGTTACTTCTGGAACTGTTTCCTACATACTTTCTAGGGCTGAGAAGTGTGATGGAGATCCCCTTAGTCCATTGTTTGGGATTCCTTGACTGACCATATATATATTTACACCCAATTTATATACCCACTCCTTGGGATTGGTTACTCTCTTTTCAAGAGGGGACAAGACGTGAAAGGTGTTCTATGTTTTTTAGCTATCTATCATCTCATGGATGGATGAGTCTACTCTCATATTATAAGTGGAGAAGTATCAATGAGAAGTTAACCACATCACCATTTCTAGATACTTGTGTTTTGATGATATTACATTTACATCCTTGTTGGGTTTAGCATTACTCTCTTTATTGTACATTGTTCCTCTTACTTCATTCCCTTATCAGTATACCTCTTTCTACTCCCTTGAGCATTCAGGGCATCCTATTGGGTGTTTTTATACTCAACCCTTCAAGGGAATTTACCGCAAATAGTGAGCCCTTGAAGATGAAGGATATATGTTTTGAGGACCCGACCCTAGTTGTCCAGAGTTGGTTCCTTGTTTCTTTACATTGACATATAAACTATAAATATTCACCCTGAAGGACCGAGTAGATTAGTAGCTTTGGAAACAAGTTACATACTTAAGTTCAACATTACAACTTGAAAAGAAAAACAACATAGAAACTCTTTTGGCAACATCTATAACTCGTAGGTTATTTATGCATGTCATTCATAATATACCTATTCATGTCTGGTTAAAATGAATCATAAAAAAGGGGTGATTTCAAACTCTTTGTAGAGGGAAACAATATAGCTAAAGATATCATAAACATAAACATTAGGTAAGTTAAATAACTAAAAACACTTTCCATTTAAAATAAACTAGATAACATCATGGTACGAATAAGAGATGAATAAAAAATTCCATAATAAAACATAGAAATGGTTATTCTAATAGTATAATAACAACACAAACTATCAATATTATTTTCATAATGAGGGAATTCATAATTTGGGACATCATAACCATTCATTCAAGGCCTCGTGATAAGACCATAGATATCCATCTTGTCAGGGACTTATGCCAAGAACATAGTTTGTCACATGAGACCTACCGATGCACCGAGGTCATATACAAAGCCCCACCTAACACTTACTATTTCCAATACATTCTACATATGAATGGGGATAAATATAAACAACATATAAATTCATTTTGAAACTATCTTATGAAATATAAATAACTTTCCCCGAACATTAAGCATAAAGACTTACCATTCAGAGTAAATTGGTGAATGTTTTTAAGATATTACATCCAAATTCAAATAAACCTAAACCATTAAATTAAATATGTTAGATGATATCAAACATAAGAATAAATAATAGTGTTGAAATAGATTAAGATATTATTATAAAATCATCAAGAAATTCTTGAGAAAGATACTCTTTTACTATGAAAAGAATAGTTCTTATGGAAAAAATACTTGCATAAAACAAAAAGTGAAGTAAAATAGTATTTTCATAATAAAATGAGATATTTTATAAATATAACGGTTTCTAAATACATATTATATTGTTCCCTTGAAAATATGTATGTATTTGAGAAATTCCCTTGATTCAATCATGTATTTCAGAAAGATTTTTTTGAAGATCCTTTCAAAACATATTACTCCCCATATATTAAAGTACGATTATAGATGGTTATAATATATATAACATTCTCACATAATTTATGAGGAGTAAATATTAATAAATTATAATTTAGTTTAGTTAAGTATACAGTAAGAGTAACCCAAATGAAAAAGGAAGTTTGGGTAGGAAACCCTTACAACTTTGTAATCAATTGAATCATATACCCTAAAATTAATATATCATAAAATGATAAATTTAATAACATGAAAATAAATAGATTAATGTTATTAAACATAAATTGGAAGTATAAATACACCATAAGCAATTAATAGTTTTGAATAGGGAATATCTTCCAAAAATGGCAGTGAGATGAAGAAACCTCATACCTTAAGTTCGATGGTGTTAGTAAATCGATTATCATGACCTGAATATTCCAATTTAGTTTAATTAATTAATAATTAATGAACTTATCTTACATTTAATTATTTATTATAACCTTATTATGTTCATTCATATCCATTTTGATTGGTTAAGAGGTTCAATTTCATTGTTCGTGTTCATTTGTTTCACGATCGGTATACTTATTTACATGAATGGAGGATCATGTCGTATGAGGATGGTTATCTAGAATTTAAGTTATATATTATTAGATAAAATACATAAGTTTACATGGTTTTAAATCTCACTTGGTTACTTGAGCAGAACATGATTAATTCTATAAATTATTTGAAGATATCTATTTGGGTTAATTGGTGGCTTTTGAAAACAAAAAACTCATTTTTCTTTATAAATCCAAACCATGTGTACAAAAAGATTACAAAACCATATATGTGAAATAATGCATAAAGTTTAGTCTGGTTCAACCATAATAATAGTTTCATTCCCATAATTTATGATGGTAATAATAAATTAAAAACCCATGGTCCTTAAGGGTGGTAAATTAGCACATCTCGGATGTTCTTTTCTACTACTAGCATAAAAGAATGATACAAGAGAGATAATAATAAATTATTCAATAATCATAAAAACATTAAAATACATGTAAGGTAATATATTTTTCATAAAAATTGGATTATGAGAGGTTAGTATTGAAAATAAAACAAAGGAACATGAAATAATGTAAAAGAATTGAAAAAGATGAATTTACATATTGAATTAATCTTCGTTGGGAGTTTCTTTAGGGGATAGGATTTGGTCATTTTCTGATACTAAGGGATGATGGAAGTGGGTAGGAGATTGATGGGAGATTGGATCAGAATTTACAAAAGGCCCAAGGCTTGAGAGGAGTGAAGAAAATTGGAGAGTGTGGGTGATTTTTATAGTGGATAAGAGGAGGGTTATCTTAATATTTTAATCCATAGTTTATTTTTCTTCCATAAGAAAAAAAATGGTGAAAATTCAATGAACCAAAAATTATAATAAGCGCATGTGAGTTCGAACCAAGGGTTCTTACTTCATTGGTGACGATATGAATAGTGTATTTAACTTATAATGAATACATATTGTAAATTACCATATTTCAGTATTCATAAAAAATTCATGTATTTTAGAAAAATTCAAAACATTCACCCATACCATTTTTCAAGGTGTATAATTGATAAATGAAATAATTTTTAAAAAAATTATTTTCTAAATATTTATAATTCAAATTTTAATTTAAATCATAATTTATTCAAAAAAAATTAATACTATAAACTAATTTATAGCACCTTGAAAAGGTAATCAAGGTCTCAAAAAACTATCTTATAACCATAAGAAAAAAATGGATATTTTTTATTTTCTTTTATGAAAATAAATTTCCAATTTAAATCATAAAATTAATCATAAAATTGTAATTAAAATATTTATGACTTACCAAAATACCAATACTAATGCTATGACCATTTTCTCAATTATAAGATGTCTAAATTGTATTTATTCATCCATGGGTAATGTTTCTTTTTTCCAAATTACTATGCATTTCTATTCATAAGGGTATGTTACGATTCAAATGGGTAATGTTACTATTCACCAGAAAAGTATGTTGATCCAATCAAACTCTAAATGTACTTCTAAATGCAACAGTTTATGTTAGCTATTCAAATTCAAATCACCGAAGTGAAAAAAATTTATTTATTGGATTGATTATAAAAATGTTTTGTTTTCTAAAAACTCATTTTTTTATGAATTCAATATTTATTTGAAAAATATTGTGGTGATTCATTATCACCTCCTTATAAAAATTTCACCCTCAAGGTTCAGTCTAGGTCTAAAGACCCCCTATATAAAAGTAACCTTCAACTTATTACATAATATTCATTTAGCCATTTTTCAATAGGTCATGGCCTAGGTATCCATCAATGGATCCTAGGTTCGCTTTGAATTCTAAATAAGTCTCATGAGCTCAACCACCCCATCATGGCTCACTCACAGTCCCTATATGATTACCTGTTCAGCTCATCTATGGTCTTCTAATAGATACCCTCATTTACACAAGGTATACATAATGTTCAATTATTTACATGAGCATGACATTGTATTCTAACTGAGATTGTGTCTCGCCCATTGCTAATTACCCCTATCATAATTCAATTCCACAACATGAGAAACACAAGTGTGTTAAACTATCATTGGGATGATCAATTTACCAACTATTTTGGGCACAATTTACATAATAATTATCACATTCAAATTTAACTATTACATTGATTACGAATTTAATAATCTTGCGTTGGGAATTCATATCAAGCCTCTTATGAATTCTCTGCCAAATGGCCATCCAAGGGAAACACACCCATGGGTTTCCCCTAAATCACGGTTCACAAACCTAAACATGTATTGAAATCATCTTTTATATTAGCTAATCATCAACAAGAAATAGCATGCTTAATTATTCAATCAAGAGACACCCTAAAAGTGGGTGTGAGACACTCTAGCATATATAATCAACTCAACAATCAATGAAAGGCACAAGACCTCCTACCTCGTGTTAGTATGAATCTCCTCATCCAGTTTATATCTTCAATTAAACCTATATTATAGTATTTCTACAAAACAATTAAAAATGCTCAACCCTGGATAAATAGTTTTAGAGAAGAAAGCCAAAATAAAGGATCAAGAGGAATCGAGCACTCAACAAGAGTGTTTCATTGGATTTCACGGAGTTCGAATCAGTCTTGATAGTGATGGTATGGGAGAAGAATTCATATTCAGAGTTTACCTAGGCACATTGTTTATCTAAATAGATCATTTCATTCCATCTACCAAAAATGTCACCATTTCACGATTTAATAAAAAAAAGTTCAAGGTGTGTAACTGAAACATCATTTCATGTCCGTACAATTGATGGACAGACCATTACATGGCCGTGTACAGGGATTACATAGCATGTATCCCTCTATACACAATGTTTACATAAAAATACATGGTGTGTAGGCCCGAATAACAACCTATAACTGGCCTGCAGGCATCTCGTGACCAATATTCCCCCATTTGTATACGTATAAACTGAAATGGAATGATTTTTACCTCATAAGAATAACCAGGTTCTTACAAAATTACCCCTAAAATTAATTTTCCCCGAATTTCCCTTCCAAGGGTGATGATGAATTATCTGGGAACAACTCTTGCCACATTGATCGTATATTAGTCTCCCTCTCCCAAGTTTTATCATATAGTCAACTGTGCTTCCATATCACAGGTACCAAATGAATAGACTGTCCACTGTGAACCATCGTGCTATGATCTTCAATACAAATGGGACGCTCCTCAATGGACACACCTTCCTACAACTGCACATCCTCAGGCGAAAAGGTGTGAGACATGTCTGAAATTTAATGTTGCAACTGAGAAATGTGGAATATTTCATGTACATATCTATACCTCTGAGGTAACTACAATTTATAGGAAACTGTCCCAACCCACTCTATAATCTCAAATGGGCTAACATTCCTTGATGAAAGCTTACCCTTTCTCCGGATCTTCTTGTGTCCAAACCTGAGTGAACCACATAGGAACACTCAATCCCTGACCATGAACTCTAGAGGTCATCTGTAACGATTGACATATGATTTTTATGAGACTATGTAGTAGTCATCCTCTTCCAAATCAACTACACTTACTCATTGGTCTCCAAGAGAAGATGAGGTTTCATCATAGTTGACTCCCCTCCCTCCAGCTAACATAAGGGGAATCATCATGATCTACCATACAAATCCTCATAGGGTTCCTTCAAAATAGAATCATGTAAGCTATTATTTTAGGAGAACTCATCAAGGGGAATGTGTGTCTCTTAGGAACCCCCAAAGTCTTGGATACATTCTCAAATCATGTCCTCCAGCACCTAAATCATGCTCTCTGACTAGCCATATGTCTGGGGGTGGTAATATGTTCATAGAATCACCTATATATCCAATTCCCACTATAGAACATTCCATAAAGGAGAAGTAAAATATGCATCCCTATCTGAAACGATGGAATGAGGAACCCTATGTAGTTGTACCATCTCTTAGATTTAAACCCTCCCAATCTTATCAACATTGATGTTTTTCCTAATAGGAAAGAAATGTCCATCCTTTGTAATCCTATCAACCATGACCCATATTGAATCATTACCTTTGATAGACATTTTTAAATCCATCATGAAATCCGTCATGACATCATTTGATTTACACTAAGGAATGGGTAGTTGTTGATAATGTATTTCTGGTCTTTCTTGTTTCACCTTCACCAGATGAGTGGAGGAACATCTCATGAAAAAACTAGCTACATAACACTTCATACCTGGACACCTATACCGATGATGTA
Source organism: Viscum album (assembly GCA_963277665.1). Taxonomy (NCBI): domain Eukaryota; kingdom Viridiplantae; phylum Streptophyta; class Magnoliopsida; order Santalales; family Viscaceae; genus Viscum; species Viscum album. Next base: position 1,427,632,828 of record OY728125.1, read on the forward strand.
AATCCTGATACATCTTGGTAACACCCAAATGTACTACCCAAAATAAAGCATAAAAATCTTTCATCATCTCCTTTTTCATGTGAGATAACACCCTTACGTGACCATGTACCCTTATAACTTCATCCATGACTATTTTCCAACCAGGAGGAGGGTCCTCACATGCCAAAATCCGTTATAGAACTACACCTTTAGAATCTAATAGTTCCCTTATCCTCACATTGTTTATTATTTTAGAGGTAACTCCTAATGATGAAATAAAATTCTTCCCCGTATTGTCATGTACCTCCATTTGCATCTTAGGGAACAACACCACAAGATGCATCTTGCTATTAGACAATTGCACTACCAACACTTGACTCCTCCTTCTCAATGAATTAGCCACATCATTTCCTTTTTCAAGAGTCTAGAAAAAATATATGTCGAAATACTAAAGGTATTCCACCCTCCTTCGTTGCCTTATAATTAGATCACATTGAGTAAAGATGAAATTGAGACTTATGTTTTCCGTGTAGACCACAAAATTATCCCTCAATAAGTAATGTATCCAATAGTGTAAGGGATGAACAACCATCGCTAACTCGAGATCGTGTTTCAAGTAGTTCATCTCATGTATCCTCAACTGCTGAGACCTGTACGCAATGAGTCGATCCCCCTACATGAGCACATCTCCTAGCCCAATACATGAAGCATTGCAGTATATATTGTAAATCCTATCCAACTTTGAAAAAATCAATATCAGTGAAAATGTTATTCTCCCCTTCAGATCCTGAAATACTGTCTCACAAGAATATGACCATACATACTTCACACCCTTCATTGTCAAGCCTTCCATTGGTGCTTCTAAGCATGATAATTCATGTATGAAATTAATGTAGTAACCATCCAACCATAGAATATTCTGCACCTAAAAGATGTTATTCGTATTATCCTAGGTAACTACTATTATCACTTTCTATGGTTCCACTAATACTCCACTCTCTGAGATGACATGATCCATGAAGTGAATCTGGTTTGTCCAAATGTGTCACATTGTGATCTTAGCATATAACACATGCTCTCTTAGTGTCCTCTAAAAGATCTCAATATGATAGGAATGGTTGTGTCTATTATGATAGTACACCAAGATATTGTCCATGAAAAGTACCATAAAATAATCAAAGTATGGATGAAAAAAATCGGTTCATCAATCCCATGAAAATTTTTGGTGCATTTGTGAGACCGAAAGACATAACCGTATACTCATATATACCATACATTTTTCTAAATGTGGTACAAGGTATGTCTTTTGATCTAACATGCACTTGATGATAATTAGATATCTAATCGATCGTATATAATATTCAAGCTCCTCGTAGTAGATCAACTAGATAATCTATTTGTAGTAGAGGATATTGGTTCTTAACCATCCACTGCTTCAATTTATGATAATCCGCACATATCCTGAGGGTATTATCTCTTTTTTAAAAAATGGACCAGTGAACCCCAATGAGAAGTACTAGGTTGGATGAAACCCTTAACATTTAGATCCTATAAAAACCTATTGATCTCTTGAAACTCCATCATATTCATCCTATAAAGTGGAATGGATATCGGTGCAACTCTTGGTACAAGCATGATAGAGAACTCTACCTCTCTTACTAGAGGTAAACAAGAAAAGTCATCTGGGAGGACATCCTGGAAATGATCAACCGCTGGAGGAGAATCCATCTAATGTGTCCCCAGGTCAATTAGATATAAACTAGAAATATGTGCTATCATCCCTCTCAACCCAAAATTCTCAAGTCCAGCTTGACTCGCTAGGACATCCCATTCACCCTTCTGTAGAAATGATATGTCCATTTGGAGATGTAAAACTCACCCTACAGTGATAGAAATCAGCAAAGGCATGAATGGATACTAACTAATACATTTCGATTATGAATTCAAACCCAGTCATCTCTAAGTCATAGAGATCAAAAATGATGTGACACCCAAAAAATTCCAAGGTGGGAACTCCTTGAAATATCGTACACTTTTCGTTCTAATCCCTAAGGGATTTTCTTGTTTCACATCATCATCATAATTAAAAACATGGAGACCTAAACACTCCATGATGGGAAAAAAATATGAAACAATATGAATCCCTTGTATCAAAAAGTACATAAGATAAAACATAGGTGACTAGAATATTACCTATGATAGTAGAAGGTATGCGGTCATGCTCTTTCTGGGTCTGTAGAAATGCATAAGTCTATCTTGTACCATAGCCTTGAGACACTACATGGCTACCCTAAGCTTATCCACCCTGTTGTACAGAGATCATAGAGTCTCGATAAAATGGGCATTACCAATACATCAGCATGAGCTACCTGACGTATTCCAATTACCTGATTAGTGAAAATTTATTGGCCATGTTCATGAATGAGGAGTCTATGCAGGCCATCTATCACTATCCACTAGAGGAATCATTTTATAGAAACACTGAAAATGGCCCATCTTTCTGAAAACTCGGCACTCGAATGGGTCCAGTAGACACTATGGTCTCAGATACACATCTCTGCCACCCTGGTATCACCTCGCCTGACTTCCAGATGAAACATTCTAATAGCTCGTATCACTAAGAGAAATCACCATAGGATAATTCTTGCTAATGGTCAAAGCAATACTAGAACTTGGTGCCGAACTGCCCTGGTTTTCACCTCTTGCTACTCATAGATTATTATCATTAATCCATGCCTAATTAATGATGTAATATATATAAGGAAACCTAATAACATTCACTTGTGGTTAGATGTCTTATCTGACACCATCTTTGAATCATTTAGCCATCGTTTTCTTGTCACCCATCAAAATTGGTGTGAATATCTAAAGCTTAGTGAAATGGGAATAGTAGTCCACCACTGAGATATCTCCCTACTCCAGATGTGTTATCTCCTAGGATCTACTATCCCTAGGTGTCTTGATAAAATAGAATTCATTGAAGACTATTTGAAAATCTCTTCATGCAATGTCCCGATGAGGCTCTGTCTGAGTGGTTAAATCCCACCACCTCTTGGTTGAACAATGTGGCATATAAGTCACTATATTGACCATCCTCTCATGAGGCATCTTCAGATGCTTGATGATCATAATCATAGACTTCATACATGACTCTTCCACCTATAGCCCAACATCCCCAAAAAAGTTTGGCAGATGTTTCTTCTAGAACACTTGTGTCATTTCTTCCATAAATGTTGAATGATGTGGTGCTCCCTGAAACGTCTCCATAATCCAAACAAATACTTCATGGAACTATGAATCGACACCTATATCTGGTTTAATAGATGGTGCCACAATTTTCATGTCTATAGGGTCCACTGGTAGCCCATAACCTATCACTTATAGGTTATGATCATCTTTACACTCTTAGCGCACAACTGGTGGATGTCGTGGAGGCATGAAACGGAAAGTTCAAGCACACACCTCAGTTCAAAATCATCAAGGTACACAGTTCAAGAGTCCAATTACTAAATATGATAAGATTAACCTCAATGGGTGGCAAAAAAGGAGTACATGGCATGTAAAAACCGTGCACATCGTGTACACTTAAGCTCTCACATGGGCGTGTTCCTCCGCATTCCATGGAATGTAAACATCTTGGGTAGATGACATGTAATACTGACACATGGAATGTACTCAAGTATCTCCTTCAGGACTGGTACATTTACATGAAAAAACCCACATGGTGTCTGCATACGTAAAACTACATAGGGTGTACCTAAAGCACACAACATGTTCATCTCAAAACCCAACATCCCATGTTCTCTCTCACATGTCCAAACACACTGTCATCTACCACAAGGAATGTACTCAGAGTACATGGAATGTACTTAAATAAGATCTTTTATTCCCGAATATGAGAACATATGGAATGTGTTCATGGAACCACACACTGTGTTGTCTGTGTTTTTGGATTGTAATCCTCTAAAACTTCTTTGGAACCCCTATTTTTGAAAAATAATGCAACGGTGTTCCAAATTAAAATCTATGGGGGCCCATATTCCCCAAGAATTAAATATTGGCATTACAAGTAGCAGATTATAAAAAAAATTAGCTCACATCTGAAACATGGTCCATCAAATTCTGATCCATGAGGTCCCAGACTCTTCAGGGATCAAATCACGGAGTCTATCTAATTCAAACCATAACACATATTAATACACCTATCACAATATAAGTATATATATCATGGAAACTGTCAAAACAACATGAATATCTAGCACAATATATATCACAATAGAATGTGATTAGTAATTATCTAAGAGGACATGGAAAGAATTCATGGCAAGTAATTTTTAATATATGCCTATATGATGCATGGAATGGAATACCCGCAACTCATCTTGTTACAGAAAAATATAACCACAATAATTTTAATAGTAACAGAAAAAACAAGTGTTTCACCCAATCATGAAATATAATCAACTAACACAACTCCAAATTCAAAAATCACGAGTTAATTCCATGAAATTCGGCTTTTCCCGATATGTAGGGTAGCAATTCCCAAGCATATATTAACACCAAATCCCATTAAAATTTTATCCCATATTTTTGTCACCAAAAAATAAAGCAATGAAAAAAATTAAATCCTATGCTACCACTTTATAACGTCCCTGGCCTGGATGCTGCTTAATGAGTACCCCATACCCAGTTGGCCACATGGTCACAAGTGCATCTCCACAAATGCCAAAGGCATCCAAATAGCATCGGGGGCCTAGGGAATGATAGTGGGAAACTATGGCTTTATTGTAAGAGTGTAACACAATGGAATAAATAATAATACAAATGAGGAATCAATAAACATCATACAATTGATGTACAGAGAGGAAGTTATAAATTATAATTAACCAAACATCATTCCACACAAAAGACGATGTAGCAAGAAACATATTCTATGAAACCATCCAAAACAATTACACTATAGTAATACACAATATATATCTCAAAGGAATAAAAGAAACAAAAGAAACTAGGAAGCATCGCAAGCCATGGCTCAGTATCATGGTCTCCTACTCCTAAAAATCACATCAAGTACATGTAGCTGGGCACATAGGCAAATCAAAAATTGCAATCATATAATCTTTTTGGGTCCAAAAGCATGACACAAATAGTTTGAGACTAAATCCCTATATACAACCACCAAATATCTATGCCAATCTATCAACAGATATATGTATAATGGGCAGTGTACAATAGTTAAAGTAGTAAAATGTAGGTACTAAAAATAAAGAACAATAAACTTTGTGAAAGACAATGTAAATAAGTATAAGTGAAGACTAAATTGAATATTGTACATTGGATTCGGAGATGCATCATATGTCATAAATTTAATTATTTGAGTTCGTTGAATTATATAAATGTCTCAAGGTTTAGTATAGGCCTGATGACCCGCCATATAAAATTAATTATCCACTTGTGACAAAATAGTCATTTAATCATTCTCTAATAGATCCCGGTCTAGGTATCCCTCAATGTATCCTCGGTTCACTTGAAATTTTAAATAATCCTCAATGAGCCCGACCACCCAATCATGGCTTTCTCACTACCCTTACATAATTACCTATTGAGGTCATCCATTGTCTTTTTACCGAGACCCTCGTTCATTCAAGGTAAACATAAGGTGCAATTAGTCACATGACCCTAACCTAGTTTTTTAACTGTTACTGTGGCTAACCATTTCTAATTACCCCTTGTCACAATTAAATTCCATTACCAAAGCAACACATGTGAATTAAACTATCAGATGGATTATCATTTAAACAACTCTTGTGTGCATAGTTCACATAACAAGTTTCACATATAAATTAAACTATTATATGGATTAATCATTTAATTATCTCAACTAGGGAATTCATATCAAGCATATTATGTATTCTTGTACAAATGACCATCTGAGGGAAACACACCCTTGGGGTGGCCCCAAGTCAAGGTTTAAAACCCTAAACATGCTTTCATATCATATAATTAATTATCTAATCATCCATAAGAAATAAGAGGGTTTATTATTCAATAAAACAACACCCTAAAAGTAGGAGTGTGGCACTCTAGCATATATAATCAACTCTAAAATCAATGAAAGGTACAATACCACCTACATAATGTTATTATAACTCTCATAATCTATTGTCGATCTTCAATTCAACCTAAATTGGAGTAGATCTGAAAAATGAGTAAAAAACATAACCCTCAACAATAAGTAGAATGAGATAATAAATCATAAATAAAGTATTAACAATAATCGAGCACTCACCCAGAGGGTTTCAAGGGATTTGACAGTGTTCGAATCAGGTTTCGGACGTTGAAACAGGAGAAGATTTATCATAGGTATTTTTCTAGGGCACACTTTTCATTGAAATGGCTCGTTGATTCCCATCTACAAAAAATGATGATACTACCCAATTTAGTCAATAAAAAAAGGAAAAGTAAACAGTGTGTACATGAAACTACAATTGTTTTTTGTAAAATTCTAGTCCAAACCAGTACATGGTCATGTACTATGATTACATGGTGTGAAACCCTCCATACATTGTGTGTACAAAAATGTACAGGGTGTGTAGGCCCCAATCACATCATGTATTTTGTTTGCATCCATCCCTAGACATTATTCCCCACATTTTATAAATTATAAATTGAAAATGAATGATCTGTACATAGAGGATAAACTAGGTTATTACAATGTATATATCATGTTTTATTTTTTACAAGTAGAAAATTATCCTATTTACACAGACCTATAGGCACGATTTTCAACACTATGGTTATAAGCCATTTATACAAGTGTTATTTCCATAATATTAGTAAAACTGTGGCTATAGGTCTCTCACCCTTGTGTGGGAGTAAATGTTTCTCATGAAAAATATAGTTGAAAGCTCTATTTCCAAATTTTTAGGCTACCGCCATAGTTTTTAGTAATATATATAATAATATATATATTTATAAACCCAAAAATTTGTATGGATTATTGGTTTAGAACCTAATTCTATAAGTAAGTATAGAGATAAAATCCGAGCAAATACGTATTATTTTTGGTCTATAGCCACAGTTTTCATGGGTAATAGCCATGGTTTTAAATCCTGTCAATAGCACCTATGACGACAGTTTAAACTGCATCCATAGATCAAATTACATGGTTTGCCATGATGAGACCAATTTACATGGTTTTAAAACCTATATCAATGGGTCAGGACAATATTCCATGATCATAATGGCTACTGTTTTGGGACCTATTTTGGTGGTCTTGAACTGTGGAAATATTCAGATTTTATAGTTGTCGTTTATTATCCTTATGAAATTTTCATATTCATTTAATTTTTTTGAAGAACCCTGAAAATGGTTCGTTTGTAAATTGCTTTCTATGATGATTTAGTAAATTTTGTTTTCATCAAAAGAGTCTTGGATTATGGTATTGTTTTCTATGTGATATTTTTAATTCCAAAAAAAGGATTGAGATATTTATAAATAGAAACAAATGTTATTTTTGGGTTTATTTGTGTATTTTTTAGAATACTATTTTATAAATCGTATTTTGAACTAGATTAAATGATGTTTATTTTTTAACGATTAACATAAAGGCTTGGGTCTAATCTACATATCCTCTTCTTTTCTCAAGGCATACAAATATCTTTTTAGGTATATAGCTCTTAGGGATTCTTCTAAAGTGACCTAGAATTGATCATATAGTTGGGGATCTACATATTTTGTATTCATGAATTTTGTTTTTGGATTTTGTTCTTGTCTAGAAATTTTTTCACTTTTATTAAGGATTCTAGTTTCTTATTGTGTTATGGATATTTTTTTGTTAGTTTCAAAATTTGTTGATCATGGGTGACCATTGGTTCAGTTGTAGGGTGTCATGAATGGCTTTTACCATTGAAATTTTGATCACTTTATGATGTTATATTTATTTTTTTCATCCTGGTATATTGTTACAGTTACATTTGGTCTAGATTCAAGGTTTTTCTTTTTAGTTCTTTATTTGTAAACTTTTACTCATGAGTTTTCATTATATTTTTTTATTCCTGGTTTTGGATTTCATTAATGGATGTTGATTTTTCCTTGGGTATTTTGATACTTTTTTAGAATACGGTATCTCTTTAGTTGATTGATTTAATTGGGTGTAAATTATAGGGTGATTTTGGGAAATTCTTAGAGACTCATTCTCATGGTTGTTTATTAAATCTCACGGTGTGTTACATTATGATCAAATAGCTTATGGATTTTTTTAAATGGTTAGAAGACAAGTTCTTTTTTTTCTAACCCTCGTAGTCAAATATTTCTTGGTCATGTTTTATTATTGTTAGATAAATATTCTAGTTTCATAGACATGATTGTTTGTATAATTGCCCAAAACCTGCACTCCGAGATCTTGTGCTGAAATCTATAACATTACATTCCTAGTATTGATTCCGATCATTATGACCCATATTTTTCATCTAAATGTCACAACGTCAAATGGTAAACCTGAATCACATACAAAAAAGAAGAAATTTATGTTCATTGTTTTTGGGTAATTATAAAAAACTACAGCATAAACAATTAATTGGACATTAAATGATAATCTCTCCCACTTAACCAAACATTTATTTATAAAAATAATACATCATCATCATCCATATGAAATCCCTTATATACATAACTTGTCTAACATAACTTTTTAGAACTTAAGGAGAATCTAACATAAGAAGGGTGGGATAAAATCATCATTAATAGTTATTAAAAGCACTAAAACTTTGTTTTAATCAATGATAATAATAAAATATATTGTTAGGATGACATATTAAAAGTGCATAAGTGAATCATGAAGAATATGATACACATCAATACCTATATCATCATATATGAAAACATAGAAATGAAGAAAAATGAAAAGCAATAACCACACGACATGAAATATAAATATCAATCCTTAGAAACATTATTAGCTCATAACTAGTAATTAAAACATGTTTTCTTACTTGGATAATCACTTTTATAAAACCCCTTTAGAACCATTTTAATTGAAAAAACAATATAGATGAATTCTAAAATTACCATACCCCAATAAATAGAGAGATATAAAGGGGGTCAACACATATTGTATGTTTTATTTTTCTCACTCATTTCATTTAATTCTTTTTTAATATATCTTTAATAAAAAAAATTCATCCAAAAACATATAGAAATGATAATTATTCATTAATAAACTATTAAACCAATGTAAAATAAATGGTTTTATTGTCAATCCATTTGAAACATGATTATCCCATATAAATTAAATGGGTTCCATAAAAATCTCATTAAAACATGATTAACATATGGAAAAAAATGGGTTCGATAAAAAAATCTCTTCGAAAGATGAGTAACCCATGGAAAAGAAATGGGTTCCATAACAATATCTTCGATTCAAGATGATCTAGTGGAAAAGAAATAGGTTCCTAAAAATATATTTGCAAATATCATAATTAATCCAAATAAATAATGATAATAGTATAAATTAAAAACAATCCCTAGTCTAGAATAAGTTATTATAAGGGTTTTTAGGTTTATTATTTTAATCCCTCTTGAAATATCATTATAAATATGCTTGAGGAAAATATTCAGTAAACATTCAATGTGTCCCATACCACATTGAAACATTTGGATCACAATACCCATGAACGAATATCATTAAATAAAACTTATAAAATCCTGAAAATATGTATATTATTTATATAATAATTCATAGGAAAAAATACACCACACAATAGGAAGAAGTGTGGAATATGGAATAAGTCTTGGTTAAATAAAACTAAGACTAGATATCCCCTTACAACAATGCCAACCTTTGAATCAGAATCCAGAAAAGTTGTAATAGTTAAATGGAAATTATAAAACAAATAAAAAAAATTAATGATATTTTATACAAAATATCAGTATATACACCATAAAAAAATGAGTAATTGTTTTATACGACATTTACCTCCCTGATGTAGAATAATTAGATGAAAATCCCTTACCTTGAGTCTAATTTTTCATGATTGTCCCCTATATTCCTGAATAATAAACTTATATAACACATTTAAATGATTATGAAACATTAAAAATTTTATTTTAACATATATATCACTTAAAAAAATATAAACACAATTATTTATCCAATATGTTTTATGTCATATGTTTTAACAATATTCAGCTTATGTGTCAAAATAGAATTTGATAGTTCAACTAAGGTAAATATATTCGTTATATAAAAATTTATAGAATACTAAACAATAAATAATTTTCACATTAGTTTATTAATTATAATTATAAAATAGAATAATAAAAATGATTATTAAAAATTAACAAACGTTTCGATCATGGATATGATAAGTCATATGTATGAATGATTTACCATACTATTTTAAATGATAATTATAGAAAGAATGTAACATTTATCTTTCCAAAATTAAGAATATATGATAAAAATTGTTATTTAATTATACACACATATATATATCATTCTTGTGATGTGGTGATGAAAAATTAACAAACAGATCGCTTCAAGGATGTGGGAGTCCACGGATCCACGAATGACGTTATCACATTTTCTACGTGGGAAATGTAAAGAAGAAAATGATAATTTTTATGTAAATATAGTTAATTATTTCAATAGTATAATAAAAACTAAATTTAAATTATATATGTTCACTAAAATAGTCCTTAATTTATTCTATGTAAAGTGGGAATGAATCATATCACTTTTAGAAGGTAATAGTCCACACATTGACAAACAATGTCATTGTATTCACAAAAAATGGAAAGAATGTAGTTATTTGTCAAATAATATTTGTAGAAATATAAATTAATAATAAAATATTATATATCATATAAAAAGTATTTTCATCATAATTCCCTACCGTGAGAGGTTGTAAAGAAGATACGAATGACATCATTTCACAAGATGGCAGTCCATCATACACACGCATAATGATTTCATTAACCATTTGATGGATGTGAGTTTATGTGTAGGTAAAAAACATAAAACAAAAAATATAAGTATATTTGGGAGACTAAGGTTATTATATAAAAATGGAAGAATAAATTTTGAAGGGGTGGAGAAAGAAATTAAATAGCAGTTCTCATTGAAGAATGTAACATCTTATATGGGTAACTCATTTCGGTCTACACAAAAAGACTTCTTAGGTTTTATTTATTCCAAAAGTATGGATTATTGGATGAGAGTATTTATTTGGGAATCATTTTTATTTAGGTATTTCAGGATTAAAAGGTCTTGATATGTGGTAATAATGGGGGTAGTGATTTCCCTTTTATACTAGAGGCGTGGAATTCTTATAAACACATTAATGTAAACACAATTGGAAATTCCCAATTTCCTCATGTCCTTCAAAAACGAATACTAATGAATTTTAGAGTAATTTTTTATCCAAAATCAAAACAATGAAAACAAATTCATTTTTAAAACATTTTTTCCTTAATTCATAAGTTTCATTGTTTTTTTTAATTTTGGGGTTTTCATTAATTTAACTAGTTTTCTAACCAATTTACTTAATCCATTAAGAAAAAAAGATAAATTATGACATATTATAAAATATAAAACCATTTATTATAAATATTAAATCACAACTTCAAAATAAAATTACGCTATTTTTTGTAAATTAAATTTAACAGAAGCCCATGTAATGTGTAAAAATATTTTATTAAAAGTGAATGGGCCAACAATTTTTTATTATTTAAGGGTAAATTTGTTCATTATAAATACTATATTTACCCACTAATGGAATATATATATTATTTATTAAAATTTGAAAATAAATTTACATAAGATATTATTTTTTTGGGAATTAAATCATTTAATAAAAAATAATTTACTAGAAAATAAAAATAATATCAATTCTTATGTTACGAATTAAATTTAATATGAAAATATCTAGAAAAAATGAAAATTAAATATATTAATTTCACTGTTTCATAACATTATATATTAACCTAATAAAATAATTTAACATAAAAATTCATTTTACTTGCATTAATTTTAATATTTTTTGTATCATTTTTTTATTTATTTACTAAATAATCAATGAGTTGGCAGTTTGAAAACATTTAAGGTTGTTATTTCATGCAATAAATTAGATATAAATTATTAATATAACAAAATGTAATTTATATTTAAAAATTATATTTATATGATAGACTTATATAGGTTTTCCTTTTCTCAAAAGCATTATGTATAATAAAAGGGAAAAGGTGTAGTTTTTGTCTTTTACTTTTCCGAACTTATTATATCGGCCACATTCATTGAATGTTATTCAAGAAAACTCATGTAAATCTATATTAAGGTATTATGGATCAATATATTTTCATAAAAGTGGTTTTGGAAATCTTATAGGTCATTTGGTCTCTTAATATTAAGGTTTAACATCTAAGTATACTCATTTTTACCACAATCACTATAAATAATTTTAATTGATTCAACTAATATTTGTGGTCAAAAATAAGATTAACTTACTAGAAATTATAAATTTTGATGATTACAAATATTTAATCCAATTTCACAAACTCTAATTTCATAAGTAGAAGAAGTTAATTTAAAATGGACATCATAGACAGGATGAAACAATGGGTTTTTAAAGTATGAACTTCAAATGCTTGAAATGTTTTTAAATAAAATTTCATTGTGAAATTGATTCTAATGAATTAAATTCGATTTATTGATGAATACTTTATCCATCCAAACCTTTAAATAAATTTAAAATATAATTTAAGTATATATATAAATTAAAAAAATGTATTTTTCAATTAAAATTAGTTGTCATTAACTAATTAACAAAATTTTAATCTTCTCAAAAATAAAATAAAAAAATTCACCATAAGACAAAATTGATGTTACTATATATAAAAATAAATTTATTTTTTCAAATTAAAAAAATAAGAGTTTCAAAATTATGTTCTGAAAAATATATTCCATTAAAAAATCCAAATTTCCATGTAGTAAAATATATATTATATCCTTAAATATGGGTTTTATATTATTTTATGACTATAAACTAACTGGATGAATTTTAAAACATTTTTTTCGAATATATACAATATAAATTTCATTAATATATACCACTCATAAGGATTAATTTAGTCTAATAATATTAAACATTTGAATAAAAATTAAAATAGCTTTTCCTATAATCACATCTATTATATTCAATTGTTTTTTATTTTCATATTTATTTATTTTGAAACAATTACTTGTAAAAAAAATTTAAACTGTATTATAATAATTTATATATTCTCATTCATTCCCTTCAATCATATTTTTAGGTGATAGTAATCATATTAAATATTAATATCATACTCTTTTTATATAAAACATGGCCTTGTGTATAAGACATGTTATCAAAGAGTCTCAATATTAAATGAAACACAGGGTAAAAATGGTGTTGGGTATAATGCATGATAAACCATGAATTGTGTATTATTCAATATATCAATGAATTACAATTAATTTTGAAGAGAATTTTCCATTAAACCTTATGATGTTACATCCCACCCACCGTAAAATAAAACTTTTGCTAAAAATTTGTGTTTGTTGTCAATGTATTAACATTTTTTGATTTACAATATTGAAACCCATATCATAAAAGGTTTTAATAAAACATCCTATAAAAAAGAGTGCGTGAAATATTATGGTCACCAGTAGTTACAGAAAACAATAATCCCATATAAAGAGAACTTGGGTTTTAATATAGGAAACCAGTGATTTATTATAGGGAGTTATTTAGGTCCTTGATGAAAAATAATTGAATGATAAAAGGAATATTAAGATCCTAAAAACAATAATGATCAAAAAGTCCATCATTTCATCCTAATTTAAGGTACTATGATAATACTTGTGTATCAAGATCATTTTCCTAGAGTTAAATAATTATATTACCGGCTAAACAAAGAGGGAAGAAATAAATATACTTAATTGAAGAGTATAAATTCATCCATTAATCAATTTCCACCAAAATATCATCTTTTTCTAAATATGATGACTATTTAATATAATATTTTAATCCATGATGCACTAAAATAATCATTTTAAAAAGAAAAATAACCAAAAAATTGAAATTCATGCTATTCAAATTGTTGTTAAAAATTAACCAAAACAAAAATGGTCAGAACATCGTAAGATAATTCCAAAAAATGAATAAAACTTCATATGATAAAATAATTTTCAAAATTTATTCCCAGATGTGACACTAAATTATTCCATAAATATCTATCCTTAAAATTATCCAAACATTTCCTCACTGTGTTTGAAACCTAAAGAATAGATGGATTTTATCCAATAATATTCCAAAACATTTATCAACCATTATTACTAAAAAATCCAACATGTTTCCCAAATAAAATTAATAATAACATGTAATAATTTTATATTAATCCATACAACACATTACATAATGTTATGAACCGAACCCTTATCATATTTCAGTCTTGGGTTTAAGACCCACCACCTCAGCAGATGTGATGGGTTTTCACCGAGGATATGGGTTGTACCATTGTTTCCTATAAACCTCAAAAAATTTCCTCAAAAAATTTCATTTATATACTAGGGGTTAAAAAATACCAAAACCTAAATAATGTCTTAAAAAATGTTATTAATAACCTCAAAACTATTTATACATAAAACCTATAAATGAGGTCGGTAAAACTTTTAACACAGGATAAAAATATAATAGTATCTATAACATTTAATATAACCTCACATGATGTAATCCAAATCTCCAAAGTTATCTATGTTGGCCTTTGATACCAACTATAATAGCCTAGAACCCACACACCTAGAACCTCTGTTGAAATCTGTAACATTACATTCATGAATTTCATGTCGATAGTTGTAACCCAAAATTATCATCTAAATTTTACAACATTAAATGGATAAATTTGATCACATACACGTTGGATGACCTTTTAGGTTTGGTGTTATTAAGAATTAATAAAAAACCATACATAAACTACTCACATGACATTAAATGATCATTTCCCCCATTGAACCCATCTTTTCATTATCACAACAATAAATCATCATCATCTATATGAAATCCCTTCAATACATAACTTGTTCAATAGAATTTCCTTAAACCCTATGGAAAAAAGAAACATTTTTATTGTGAGATAAAATTATAAGTAATGGAAAAAACATAAGAACTAAACAAATAATGTCATAAATGAGAATAAGAATAGAATAAGGGTATGCTGATATAATCAATGTGCCTGGGAAAATTATAATGGAACTCATACACATCAATACCTGGATCAAAAAATATGAAAACATAGAAAAATAAACAAACATCAGAATAAATAATAATGATCCATTTAATATCATTCTCAATTAGTATAATCATTATAAAAAAAATAATGAAAAATTAAAACACATTCTAAAGACTGGCGCATTAATTTCATAAATCTCTTTCAGAATCCTTTCAAAATCATTTCAAAACCCTTTTAATAGGAGTTACCATAAGGTTGAATGCCATCATTATCATTACCCATTCCATTAGGATGTTATAATGGGGATTAAGAATTTATATAAGTTGTATCTAGCTCACCCATTTCATATAATGTTCATTTAACACATCAATTATAAAAAAATTTCATCATAGAACCCATCGAAAGAATGATTATTCATTTTTAACATCTTAATGGAAAATAAATTAATTCAATTCCAATCCCCTAGAAATGAGATTACCCCATGGAAAATAAACGAGTCCATATAAATATTATTGATATAAGATTAAATCATGGAAAATAAGTGGGTTCCATACTAAATCTCTTTGAAACAATAGTAACCGTTGGAAATTAAATGTGTTCCATTATTATCTCTTTGAAATATGATTAATTTTTGGAAAAAAAATATGTTCCACAACAATATCATCGAAAAAATAAAAATACATTGACATAAATACTGAGGATAATATCAATAAAAAATATCCCCAATGTAGGATAAGTAACAACAAGACTTTTTCTTGTTGATGGATGTAAGTCCCCTTAAAAATTCATTAAAACAAACATAAGGAAAATAATCATTTAATATTTAGATTGACCCATACAAAATTTTAATGTTTGAATCACAATCCCCATGAATGAATATCATTAAAAACACATAATATCATTAGAATAAATATATTAAATATATAACATGTCATACAAATGAATATTAACCACCAAAAACAACGTTGTGGTTAATGTGGCATAAGTCACAAAGAAATAGTACTGAGACTAGAAATCCACTTACAACTATGGTATAATTCGAATAAGGATCCCCAAAAGTAACAATCAAAAAGAAAAAAATTTAAATTAAGTGAATATAAAATTACTAATGATATAATATATCAAATGTTCTATAGACAGACCACACAAATGAAGTAAGTGGTGAATACGACATGTATCACACATATGTATAATGTTAGATGAAAATCCATAACAATGATTCTGATTTACATAGTTTGTCCTATATCATCCAAGATAATAAAATTATGTTAATTATTTACATTCTTATTAACCATTTCTAATTTTATTATCACTTTTATTTCACTTTTAATTACGTTTTATTCAATTAATAAATCAATAATATTTATTTTGGATGTTTTGACCATATTTCGATTTTGTTTCAAAACTGACTTTTATGGGTTGAATTGGTGTCAATGAGGTTATTATATAAACATATGAATATTGATAACCATTAAATAATGATCAAATTTTACATGAATTATAATTTTAAAATATAATAGGAAATATTATTATAGAAAATGAACCAATGTTACGATCATGAAGATGAGATGTTACCCTTCTTCTTGAGTAATGTTCCCATTTTTCAATGATCATTATAGAAAGAAGGTATGTATTTTTTATCTTTATCAAAAAGCTATTTTATAATAAATACAAAATTATTTAATTAAATATGATTATATATATCATTATTTTTTGTGTGGTGATGAAAAAGATATAATCCTATCACTTTGAGTAGGCGGTAGTCCACACATCCAATAATGACCTTATCACTTCTTATGTGTGTAAAATTGTAACACCCAATTAATTTTTTTTTATAATTTTAAATACATTATGTAATGAGAATTAATATTTTATAATTCGGTGTTTTAATTATTAATAATACTTATAAATATGTAAAATTTATAGCTTTGAAATTATTTAATTAATGGTCTAAAAACCAAATAGTATTTTACACTACTATTTTGTCTAAAAGAATATTTTAAAATGTATACATGTATTTAATCAATAGATTATTTAATTAAATATTTTAAAAACTAATATTTATATCGACTATTATATTTAATTTGATAAATACTAAATTTTTATAAAAATATATTCGCTATTAATATAGAACCCTAAGATTTTATGGTATATTTATTCATTAAAAATTTCAATTTATTAGATAGCTTATATTCACGCATCATTGGGTCACTGGGAAACAACAGTTTTTTATAGTTAAAACCTTATCATTAAACTTAGCATTGCCACTTCTATGTTTTGAATTTTGAAAAATATACATAGACGGTTGCATTATGTAATATCTTTTGAGTTTCATTGAATTAACTTAATTTTTCCGGAATAAAAAATTACACTTTTGAATAATAACTTAACCATTATGAATAGTAATTTACCCTTATATGTAGTTACATGACCCTTAATGTACCATTATTAATTGTATCCCCACCCATGAAAGTATAAAAAAAATTGGGCACCTTATAAATAAGAGTGAATATTTAAAAATAATAATAAACCCTTTTTATTTGTCTGTCTTATGATTTTGGGATAATTTAAAAATATCATAGTTAATTGTTCAGTGTATTATAAAAGAAGTTATACTTTTAAAGACATATTTTTCGTGAAAATGGTGATTTTAATTAAAAATTAAATTTCCCATATCTATAAAATTATTTTCAAACAATTTATTTAATTTTTAGATTCAACACATCGAAAAATGGTTAGGGTGAATTTTGGGTATTTTTCTGAAATACTTGAATATTTCGGGAATACTGAAATTCAATCATTTAAGAATTATGCTAAATATTGAATTTAGACATCATTATTGAGTAATTTATGAAGTAAATTCCCATTGGAAAGTACTCACAAGAATTTATTACTATTTCTCGGTCATAATAATCGTCCATGTAGCTTATCCTTAGCCAAATAATAAAATAATGAATAAAATATTGATAAATAAATCCTCTCCACCACTATAAAAACCACTCATCACCCCTCTTCTCCTTATACATTCCATGTTCTGAGACTTGTAAAATTTCATCCCATTTCTCTTAAAAATATCACCTCCACATGTCATAAATCTCTTCGCCTTTCCAAAAGACCAAAATCAATCCCCCTAAATGAGATTCTCAAGGAGGATTATCCAAGAGGTAAAATCCTCACCCTTTTCCTTTTTTTTCAAGTTCCTACTTTATTTATTGTTCTGTCTCCTCATCCTCTATCCAAATGATCTTGATAACTCAATTATCATATATATACTAAAATTATATAATTTTAATGGAATGTACATCACCAATCTCCATACTCTCTCTATATTTTAAAAAACAGAATCATCATCACGGAGATGCTGATTTAAAACCTCCGTGGATGAAGAACTTTTGATCTCAAATTTCTCCTTCATGATTGGTTATGAAACCATTTTTATGATAAATTTTTTAAAAAATACTTATTATCTCTTATGTAGGTTTCTGGAACAATTTTTTATACATGATATTAAATAATCGAAGAAAACTTGGTCATTGTTATAAAAACCCACTAAAATATAGCTAAATGATTATCACAGAATATCTAATCTAATAATTCATCCTCATACCATAAAACCAAATGATATTTGTAACAATTTAAACTTTTGGATTCTCATTAATTTCTTATAATTCAAAATTTGGAGATTTTTTTCGATTTTACACGAACAAGATTACATATATACTAGTGAACCGATCCTGAAATCCAGGGAAATAAACAATCTCATGCAATAAAATAGTATCATATAACTAATAAATAAATCCATAATTAATTTAATTTAATTATAATAGATAAAATAAGTTTATATAATGATATTAATTAATTAATTAATTAATTTAATTTCAATATACAGGACATTAAGATCCAGTGCTCAACACAATTGGGCATAAGATAAGGGGTTTCTCCTATCACCTTTATTTCCATGAGATCTCCACTGGTCACCCCTGATTTATTCTATGTAGTGAATGTATGCCACCACTGGATATAACATATCATGATTCTATTTATATCCATTGTATTCAACTACCCATTTATTGATTATTAAATTTGGTCGTGTGATTCGATTGATTACAATGTTGTAAGGGACTTCATCTTAATTCCCATTTCTTTGAGACTTACACAGTATTGAGCACCTAATGTTATTCTATATCGTGTATCTACAATCCCTTTGGGATTATTTTTCATATGTAATTACATTTATATTAAATAACAATATTCTTGTATAATGTATAAGATTATGGTCTTATCCGTATACAATTTTACATACGGGGTTTTTTTGAATGTTGTTTTAACAGTGGAAATATTGAAGAATATGTATCATATACTTAATATGAGAATTAATAAGTCATATTTTTATGGAATTAAATATTTTTATAACAATTATTTGGACTTTTTTTGATGTTCGCATACCACTATATCCCATAGATGCATCACCTAGTCTCATGAGGAAAACATTTGGTGACAGACCCATCAATTTTTCTCCAAAACATAATCAGATGGGTTTTTATCCATAGACTTAAACAATCTTAGCAGTATGATTGTTTATGTGATAGATAAATTACAACTAAATAATATTCATTCTCTTTATACATAATTCTATTATTACTTTATATGAGGTTTTCACTATGACAAAATCTATGGATACATTTTCGTTCTCAATTTGTTGAGGGCACGTGTTTTTCAATTATTCACTATGCATATTGATTATGTCTAATTAATTATGATTAAATTGTTATTGATTCATTATTACATTATATGATACCCTTACTAATCCTTTCAGCTCACCCCTTTATTTTTTCTCATCCCTAGGTTATGAAGACGGGGTCATTTTTTTATCTTTCAAGGATGTAATTTATTTCATTTTATATTTTATCATGTTTTTATTGTTTTCCAAATTAGTTATGCATATCTTTCTTGTATATACATTAATCAATTATACTAAATAATCGGTCCTTCAGGATATCATTTCTTGTAATCATTGCCAATGTAACAAAATAGTGCACCTACTCTAGGCTTCTGGGGTAGAGCCGTTACAGAAATAGAATGAAGAAAATTATATATTATATACACTAATTGGTATTTATTTTATTAATATCAAAAATATTGTATTTATATCATATATTTTTATTGAACTCATCCTTAATTAATTCCATGTAATGTGTAATTGAATCAGAACACTTTGAGGGGGAGGTTCTCCACACGCCCACAAACTATGTTATTATATTCGCAAAAAATGGAAATCATGAAAGCATGAGTTACATAAAAAATAAAAATAAAAAATAAATCATATATATATTATCATATGAAAATATTACTCCCATCATAATGTTGATCGCACCATGATTCACTTTTCAATTTCAACCTTACAATACTAAGCTAAACTAATCCTGCATCGAAAATTGTAAAAATAATAATAAATTTAACTTAATTTTTTATTAAGTTTTTTTGTCATTATAACTTTTAAAAATGCAATTGTTACTTTTTTTTGATAATTTCATTTAAGTTAGAGGTGATTTGGAGGGCATATTATGATGTTCATGAAAAATGGGCCAAACTGTGCATGATCCAAGCACACTAGTGGACACAACCAAACAATTAAATTAAATTTTTCATAAAATGGGATGATATATTATGTTATAGTCTTCAGTTAAATGGGATATATTTCATATTAATGAACCCAAACATAATTTAGACATATGTTGGCCCATACAGACTGATCTATCTGTGACACTGATTCTTTACGATGTCAAAAGTGGTGTGATGTGATCTTTCAATATCTCAGGATCATTTAGTCGAAATGGTTATAAACATTTGGTAGATATATTAAAGTGATGGGGAAACATGTTTATATTTTTTTCCAAAGCTATATTATACAATAGAAATTGAAACGAATCATTCCTACCTTCCATGAATCTTGTTCCCGACCTAGAGTTTCTGGTTAAGTCGTTGACTTGACCCTCACGTTTGGAGTTACCTTGATAGGAGACTCGAAGATCACACTTATGCCAATGGTGTGATCTGACCCTAGAGGCAAGAGATTCAGTTGGAACCTCTTGGTGGTAGCGTCGAGGCATTACGACATTAGTGTGGGTATGGACTAGGAAACCATAGTTTATACAGGGATTTAAGGTTTTAGGAAAAAAGGTTGTAGATTATCAACAATGTTGGGATATGGTTTTCCTTGGTCGGGGAAATGGAAAACCCATGCAGTACAGGATAAACTCATGCATATGAGGGTGCGGCCGATCACTCTTGAGTCGGCCAACTTTACCCTCGTGGCAACATGAGTTTTCAGTTTTCAATTCCAAACAGGGAACAGATGACTCTAGAGTTTGAGGATGGTGACCATGTCTTTATGCAGGTCTCACCTCGACGAGGTATAAGGAGATTTTTACGAGACTACAAGTAATCTATGAGGTTTATCGGACCTTTCCAGGTCCTCTGCTGGGTAGGCAAGGTGCCTTACCGTTTGACATTTCCACCTCTGTTGCACTGGGAGCACGATGTCATCCACATATCACAGCTGAGAAGATACGTGCACGACCCTTCAAACATCGTCGACTACAGGGATCTGGACATCGATGACGGGGCGACATTCATGGAGGTTCCAGTAGTGATCAAGGACCGATAAGAGCGGGTCCTACGTGGATGATTGATTCCTCAGCTGCGCTTTTACTGGCAGCAGGGTAACCTCTAGGAGAGCACATGGCGGTAAAAGGCTCAGATATGTGATCAGTACCTTCATTTGTTTCCCTAGTGTGTGTTGTAGCTTTACGGGGATGTAAATCCCTGAGGTGGGAGTAATGTAATGACCCCGAAATTTCAAGGAAATTTTTTTCTTAATTTCTTTGTAATTTTACGATTATGCAGTTTCTGAACGCACCTGATTCCAAGGCCTGGTGTGACCGGAATCAATTTCCAAAGTTTATCTTAGGTACGTTCAGTGAATGAACGAGCGAGTTTTTATATCTTTTGAACCAGTGCGTGGAATTGAAATCTGAGGGCACCGAGGAACTCGCAGTTCCAGTAATTACATAATTGGACCTTTACCGCAGTTGCGTTTGAAGCGTGTTGAGAGTTTTTATTTTGGAGTTTAGTTAAGAAGTTAAATTAATTTTTTAAAACACATTTTTATCTATGGAAGTTAAATCCTCCCATGTGTAGATAGATGAGAGGTGAGGCCCACACGAGCCCCAACCTCTCATCTTCCCATAAATCTCTCTGACCCCCTTTAACACCCCTTCAATTTAATGTGACAACACCTTAAATAAATAGACCATCTCTCTCCCACATTAATGGTGCCAACACTTTAAATAATTAAGTGTTTTGAATTTGAAAAGGCATGGCATGTTTAATAATAAGGGAATCCTCTTTTTAATATGGGTGAGAAAATATTTTGGAGAACCTTGAGGAACCACTGGAGGATTGGAAATAAATGTGTTTTTCACCCGATGAAGAACGCCTTCGACGAAGAGCGCTCTACGATTCGAAGAAGGTGAAGTCACCAACGACGTGCCTTTCCTTATTCTTCCTCTACGTCAATGAAGAAGACACAGCTGCGGGGGAACGTCGCGAACGACAAAGTTCTTTCTTCCTCCAATGTCGATGGGATTGATATCGTTTTTCCGCGACGCTGTTCTATTACGATGCTTGCCTCTTTCCACGGCCCGATGACGTGAAACATCATGATCGAGGTTGGGTTTGTTATGTTTGGGTTTTAATATTGTTCTTCATCCTTCTTCAATTGTTGAGTTTCGTTTGGCCGCTTGATACCATATTGATGAGGAAGGGCTCGGACTGCACGAACACAGTCCGACCCTTCCCCATTCATTTGTTTATTATGGATGATGGAGGCGGACTACGAAGAACCGGCCGACATCGGGTCGATCTAAGGCAGATCATCAATGCTTGATTGTCGGTTCACCGTAAAGGTGTGACACTGTCGCGCCATGCCGGAGCTAAAGGGTAGCGGTCGGGGTGGTATGTGACGGCGGGGCGTGGCGCTGTCGTGCCGCGCTGGTCGAAAAGAGTCGCGGCCTAATGCCGCCGCAGACATCAAAGGGGTGGTCGGTTGTGCCGTCCGCCGGCGCCACCAAGAGGCGGAGACACGAGGGGGTCCCGCGGTTACCCAATGGTCGGCTATCACGGCCAGCGGTTTCTAAGAAACTGTGGGGTGTAACCCCCCGGACCTACTGCTAGGGCGGACCCCACAGGGTTCATAGTTTCCAGAAAAGGGGGTTTCACCCCTTTGTGTCACGCTCGGCTAGCGCCGAGCCACGGCCGGCATCCGAGCTGGGCCGTAGGCTTCACCGGTGGGGCCGTCCTCGCCCAGCCGGGCCGGGTCGTTCCCAAGGAGGCCAGACCACGGAACCGGGTTGGATCGACCCAGTTTGTGCAGACCTAGGGGGTATTGGGTTGGGTCGGACCGGGCCCAAACCCCTATTTTCGGACCCTCTTCAATTAAACTCTCATAACATGGGCTACGGACCTCCGATCGATGCACCGTCAGTTGAGTAGGAATCCTTGGATCGAGATGGTCGTTTTGGTCTATTAAACTCAAGGTTTCAGCAAAGTTTCGGTATGGAAAAGTTTGTTCGAACCCGAAACCAACCAGGCCCTTGAAGCGGGAACACTTATAACTTGAGCTCCGGAGGTCCGACTGACGTGTCGTCGACTACGTTGGATTCCTATTGATGAGACAGATCTTTTGGCATAATTCACATGAGGTTTGGATGTAGTTGTTGTATGGTCGGGTTAGTTTTAACTTAGAAACCAACCGGGCCCCTAGAACGAAAAAGCCGATAACTTTCAGACCGGACGTCCGTTTGACGAACCGTTATTGGCGTTGGTAATATCATTGAGAAACGATCCCTTTGAGTATACCCTCTGAGATTTCAGGGTAGAGTTGGATACGGTTGGGTTGGTCCGTACACAGAACCAACCAGGCCCCCGGGATGAAAAGGCTAATAACTCACAAATCGGGCGTCCGATTGACGCACCGTCTGTTGCGTTGAGACCCATGTGACGAGGCAGTTCTTTGTGGTACTTCTTCGTGCGAATTTGTGATACTTCGAGTATCTACGAGTAGCTCGTGGAGTGGATCCTCCCAGAGATGATTGTACGGAGTACGAAGACCTAGTAGCTATGGACTTGACGACTACTTGACCGATTTGACTTGGAGTGAGTCGACTAGCCCAGTGGACGGAGCACCCAGTATTTGGTGGCAGACCCGCGGCGGACGGAGCGCCTAGTAGTTGGCAGCAGACCCACGATACTCTACAGGAGGGGTACCTCTGTAGGCTATTAGGGGAACCACTACTATTTTGGGGCCGCATACACCTGGCGGGGAGCACTACTGTGTTTGGGTGCGGACCCGCGGTACTCGACAAAAGGAGTACCTCAGCATTCTAAGGTTAGTGAGTAGCACCTCAGAGTCATGACAGGGCTACTATACTCGATAGTGGAGGATTTATCTAGTAGTTGTTGTTTCGATGTCATTAATGTAAATTCTGGTTTGATCTGATTCATTGACCTTTGTGTTTACCTTATGATTGAGATGAGTTATTTGATAACTTAGTTATATGTATGGGAATATACCAAAGTAGTGGTTATCCGTTTATTTCATAACCTTTGTGTTTCTCATGATCGAGATGGGATACTTGATAACTTAGGTATATGTATGGGAATATACCTAAGTATGGGTTTTCTATTGAGAACCTTCTTTATGGATATCCTTGTCGGATTTTAGTGAGACCTTGGGGGTCTCAGGGTCCCTACTGAGTATCGTTATACTCACCCCTGCATGGGCTATGCCCACACGTCGTTGTGTTTGATGCAGACGACGAACGGCGTGGAACGAGGTAGAATGTACGAGGACTGGACGACACCTGGAGGAGGACCTCACGACGAGTCGGTACAAAGAGGTGGACCTCACGATGAGTCGGTACCGAAGGAGGTTGACAGACGAGGGCGCTGAGAATGCTATCTGTACCTACCCTTCAGGTAGGATCCGTGGTGGATGATCCAGGAGCAGCGTAATCTATACCTACCCTTCAGGTAGGATCCGTGGTGGACGATCCAAGAGCTGCTTGTCACATTCCTATTGTTTTGTCTATTTCCTTGTACTTTACAGTTGGTCTTGTATTTCCAGCCCCTTTACTTTCAGCACTACTTTTGTATTCAGCTTTGCTTCATGTTTACATCTACTTGTACTCTGGTTGAGTGTGTTTATGTTTTTTAAAGGAAATACCTTCCCAGTTATTTGGATTTATGCCTTTGGTGCTAGTCTCCATCCCCTGGCCTATGGAAGGTGGGCTTGGGGTAGTCACGGCACAGGCCCCGAGGACGGGTCATGAACTGAATTAAAGTTAGACATTTTATAAAATTTAGAACAAAAAATTACAAATATTATAAAAAAATTATAAAATAGAAATAACACACATGTTTGGAATTAAATTTAATTGAAGCATGTGCAACGTGAAAGAATACTACTTTAACCATAACTGTTCCAACAACATTTTTTAATTTATGGGTCAAAATGTTAGTTATAAAAGAAATTTTTTTACATTAATAGACCATATTTAATATTTTTTAGAACTTAAAATCACTTTAAATAAGATAAGATTATTTTTATGATTTTAAATCATTAATAAAATAACATTTATTATTAAATTACATTAATGTCAATTTTTACATTATATACATATTTAAAATTGAAAATATCAAAAATAAAATGGAATTTAAATATATAATTTTCACCAATGTGTAAAATGATATATTCATCTAAAGAAATAATGGAACCCAAATATTCATTATATATAAATTACTTTAAATATTTTTAGAACCATTTTTTATTTAATTTTTAACAAAATGATATAGGCATTGGAATTTCTTAATGTTCTAATATTGTTATTTCATCGATAAAAATTATATAAAATATTTTATGATAAAAAAATTAATGAATTTTTTTGAATAATATTTAAAACTAATCCTTATATAGTTTTTCACTATCCCCAAATCATTATATAAAATAAATGGGAGTAAGGTACATGTTTTCTGTTTTTCTTTTAATAACATAATACATATGGATAAATTTTAATTAATATTAATAATAATAACTAATATAAATAGATAATAATGTCATATGGGTCTATATATTTCCATAAAATGGGTGTTACACATGTTTATTGGTCATTTTCACCCTATGATTAACGTTTAGATACTAAGTAAACTCATTTTCACATTTATCACTATATTTAATTTTATTACATTCTTCAATATTTATGGTAAAAAACAAAGATTAATATACAAGAAAATATAAATTATTCTCATTATAAATATTTAATTCATTTTTTCAAATTCAAATCCATTAAATGGGAGAATTTAATTTAAAATTGATCTCGTAGATAAGAGTAAACAACGGTTTTTATGGTAATAAAAATCAATAGATTAACAAGTTTTTATATCAAATTTTATAATGAAATTTATTAAAATGACCAAAATTGGATTTATTAATGTATATTTTAAGTAAATAGACCATAAAATAAATTTAAAATATAATTTAAATATATAAATAAATAAGATAAAAAACATATTTCAATAAAAATTAGGCTTCATTCACTATTCAAAAAAATATAAATATACTTCGAAAAATTCCAAAAATGCAACATAACTAATTTTAAAGCAAATATTTTAAAAAATAATTTTATTCTATCAAATAATGTAATTAAAAATGTTAAAATATAGTTTTAAAACAAGTTATCCACTAAAAGGCGGAAAAACGTCCTTTTATAAAAATAGAGTTTTTATGATTAAAATGGGATTGGTTCTTATTTCATGCCAATGTAACTTATTGGATGAAATTTAAAATATTTGATTGATTATATTACATATAAATTTAATTAAGATATTTATCCATTAGTGATAAATAAATCTATTCAAATAAAATTCCATCATGGTCATAAAATATTATTTTCCTAAAAATTCATCATCTATATTCTATTGGTTTTTACATTCAATTATAATTAATTAGAAAAAAAAATTATTTTATATAAATTTGAAAAATTTATTATCATAATTTATTAATGATCATTCATTACTTCCTTTCAAACACTTAGGTGATAACTATCATATTAAATATTTACATTATATTCTTGCTCTGTAAAACTCATTCTTGTGTTTAACACTTGTAATCTAAGAATATCGTTACTACGTGAAACTCATGATAAACATGGTGTTGCATATAAGAAAATATAAACAATGCATTGCATATAAATCATGATATAAATTAATTGAAATTAATTTGAAATAATATATTTCATGAAATCATCAGATGTTATTGTTTGGTTTGTCAAAATCAATAGTGTTAAGAGATTATTTATTTACGTTATTTTATAGATATTTTCCATTACCAAACACTGTATTTTTTAAGGGATGGATTAATATTTTTCTCCCCATTCCACTCTAATTCTGGACAATCTGAGCGAAGAAATATTTATATTAGAGATAATTATGACCCCCAATTTTTAATTTTCTTTATGATATTATTTATTTTTTATATTAATTATGGTGTGAACTATTTCATGTGTTTTTATTTGTTATAAGATAATTTTTAAGGGATTTAGGTATTTCATGGTTCCAATTCTTGGTTACATTATCCATCCGAGTTTCAAATGAATATTTTTACAACACTAGTCAGCTTCGTATTTGTTTTTATGTGGTTTCTCATAACCAAGCTACTAAAATGGTGTATTTGGGTGTACTCTTATCCAATCCTAGAAAAATCATTTACTAAATTGTGTAGCCAAACTATAACGATATCCATTTCTTTTAAAATGGGATTGTACTGCATTTTCTCTAAAATGTTTAATTGGTTTTTCTTTCACCTCTCCTCTCGTATGTTTTTAAGCTATACAAGTAGACTAGAGGAGGTTGTAAATTTCAATTACATTGAATTGTTTTCTCCTAAATGTTGTTTTAATTGGTTTATTATATAAAATACCCCATTCATTATTGTTGATTCATCTTTATCCTCCTTCTTCTTTCACCCTTCACATTCCCCTATCTTACGAACTCTAGAGGCTACTAAGGACATATTTATAGTTCATAATGGGTTAATATTTGTTTTAGTTTTTGTTAAATCTCATGTAAGACCCCTTGATGATGGTTATAATATTATTCATCATATTAGATGACATATAAAATGATTATCATTGAACTGGGGTTACTATTTGTTTCATTTTATTTGCAATAAATCTTGATGTTTTTGTTGTCCTTTAAAATGAATTACTTTTCAATTTATAAATATACATGATTATTGGGATATATATATTTATAATTTAGAGTTCAAATATGACATATAATAAAGTGTAGTTTAATGGGAATTTATTTCTATAATGGTTTCAAATTAAAAGTGGTTATAAAATTGATTCAATGATAATTATAAAATGGAATTTAATTTGAAAATAGATTTCACTAGTTTTTAGTCATGATATATATATATATATATATGATGTTATGTTTTAATCATTGGTGGGGTTTTAATGGAAAGGTGAGTTGGTTTTGTGTTGAGTTTTCTAAAATATGATAGTGGGATGTTTAAAATAATTTTATGGAAATTGAATTCAATTTTATGGTTTTAATGATTCATTTGAAATGAATTTTGAATGACATAAAATTTTGAGGCAAACCAATTCCCATTTAGGGTTTGGCCTTTTTTCAGTGTGAAAGTTTTTTAAATCATGTGGTTCTATGAGGCCATCATGAACCCCTTTGTTATTGTTCATAATATGGATTTTCTATGAAGGATAATATTTTTTACTAATACCGGTGATATGTGAAATGTGTTAATTCTTGTGAGGATGTATAATATGAGAAGATTTTAATTTATTATATTTTGTTAATTCATTTTATTTTTCATATTATATTTATTGACTCAGAATAGGATCATAGGTGTATTAGTGGGGGACAGGAGAAAACTACTATATAGTCTGGATTAGATATCCTAGAACTGTTATAGTAGCATATGCTATAGTGGAGTGACATTGAATGTTCTAGTTAAGAGAAGATGGTTTATTACAGTAATAAGAATGCATTAATAGGCCTATATATTAATCCAATTAGAGTATATCTATTTTCTAATATTGGGATGTTTTTTAATCTATAATGTTTTCTTAATATCCCTTCGTAGGGACCATTATTTCTTTAGAGTTCCCTATTTTTATTGGTATGTGTGACACTATGACCCACTTTTAGTTATTATTTAAATTTATTCTCCTTTGATGTGGTGCCTTAGTGTTTAATTTTTTATTATTCCTATTCTTATTTATTTTTCATCTAAATTTTTTATAGATCCTTTAAATTATTTTAGATATATATTTTTATTTCAAAGTGTTTCAGAAGCGGTTTTTGTTTGGTAAAATAGATTGAAGTAGTGATAATGTTTTCTAAGTGATTTTTATTTAAAATTGATAAAAGAAATTAATATTTATAAATGCGATGAATATGATTATCGAAATTTTGTATCTATAAATAAATAACCTATTTTATAAATTGAATTAATAGCTAATATAAATGTAGTGTATTTTGTATAATGTAGCTTAATATATTTGGTGAAATCCTATAAATCTCAGTTTCTCTCACACCTTATATACACAATTAATTATATGCCACTAATATAAGTTATTTTTATGTTCCTAGGAATTGGTTATCTTATTGTGTATGTTATGGTTGTGTAGTCATGATTTTTGTTTTGGGTGAAGAGAATGACCATGGGTCTTATGTAGAGGGTGGAAAATTGTTTTAGATTTTTATTTCATATATATTGGTATATATATGTAACATCCTGGTTTTCTAGGATATTGTACAATTAATCTCTATATTGTGGATTTTATTTATGTTTATGTCATGTATCATTATTTATACTTTGAAATTTTATTGATTGTTTACTTTTTTTATTCCATGTATGTCATGAGTCAACTCACATTCCCAATTATGGTGTATATGAAGTGTTTTTTCAACAAGAATCCAGTCAAACTATTAAGGGACTTTTAGTTAATATAGTTTTATATGTAAATTACTTCATTAAACACTATACATAGTTTAGAATACAAAATGTGAACATTGAAAAAATTATTAAATATCATTCCACATATTAATATTAAAATGAGTAAATATTATAAATTCCATGATTGGGAGAAATTAGGGTTATAATAAAAAAAATTAATCATTAAAGGTTAATAAATAAATAATTATTATATTAGTTTTAGAATATATAAAATTAATTAAATACTATATTTTATTTTTAAAAAAAATTCAAATTGATACCACAGATTCAATAAATACTTTTTTTATTGATAACTTATCATCACCATCATGAATATCCCAGAGTGATATAGTAGATTCTATATATTCCTATTATATTAAATGAAAATATATTGATAGATTCACCATTACCATATAATTCAAATCAGTTAAAAAGTAAGGGTTTAAAGGGAGATGATAGAAGTCAAATGTATGATTGATTATATATTTCTATAATATCGTAATAATAAATTGCCATTGAGTTATGAAAGACACAAGATGAAATTTATGGTTCCACCATTTCTCATGTATCAGAGATCATTACCAAGATATTGGAAGGAAATTAATTAATGATTTTGTTAACACACTGTACACATCTACATTGTAGATTGGAATCAAATATAGACCTTATGTATACAAGATAATATAATACATTGGTTGATTTGATGATTTTCATTCAAGTATAGAAAATTATGTATCTATACAATATATTATTTCCATGAAAATAAAATAAAAATTATAAAGAGAAAACATAGGTAAATCACTATTCTATATTTTTCTAATGTTATCTATGTTCATAAGATCATAATGTGAAATAAATCAACAATTTATATAGTGAAAATGAATAAAGGAAGGATAAAATTGAAAATGGTATGGAAAACTCCTAAATCAACAATATAATATAATTTATGAGACTATATATAATAAGATAAAACATCAAAAATAATGTTTTTTACTTTTCATGTGGTATGAATGGATAATAAAAGTGAAGTTTCAGTGAAATGAAGATGATGCTTGGATAAGTGTTTTCTCTAATTATATCTATAATTACAAGTAAAATTTATAAATTTAACTCTTAGTTTCTATATGAGAATTATGACTCATCCATTTTATTATAAATATATCAAACATGGATTCATAGATGTATTTCAAGAGTAAAAGTATATTTTTGAGTTAAATGTACAAAACTCATGTGTTAACTATAGTATACCACATTATGACTATTCATAGTGGAATTATTAAATTTTATGGAAACTACTAATATATAGTGTTTGCCACTTAATAAAAAAGCATAGTTATGAGTTTGACATTATGGGAATTTATATATCATTTTCTGAAATAAAATTAAATTGGTACACAACCTTTGGTAAATAGTGTATATTAGACAAAATTAATGATATCTTATATCAACAATAAATAATGAATATATCATTGATGACATAAATCATACAAATTAAACAAAATATAATAATCAGAAAAATAAATGTATAAAAAGTATCAATGGAATAAGTATAAAGGTATTAAGGCGATTATGATTTAGAACTCTTTAGTATTTAAAAAGATTAGTCATAATGTATACGGAATTTAATATCTTTTATCAATATACCATCCAATGGTATTGGAAAATGGTTTTATATATGACTTCAGGTGTTCCTATATTTAATCTAAAGGCTATTGAGTAGAAGTGATCGTCTATGCAGTACTCTATGGAGACTGTACCCTCAATATCACATAAAAATTTTAGTGGAAGTAATAATAATCATATATTTCCGTATAGATATTTCATTAGAAAAGAAAAATTTTATATTCATAATAAATAAGAATAGATCAAACAATATCAAATAATGTATACATTTATGTTGACATCCTGAACAATTAGACCCATAAAAATGCCAAATAATACAATAAATGAAATAAGAAGACTCCAAATAAAACGTCTTAAACCCCTGTATTCTATCATAGGCACACAAATCCCACATTATACATTGGTAACCTATCCTTTTACATTCCTACTATCATGAAATATTAATTTTCACTAATGGAATCCCGAGAAATATTTGAGTACAACTAAATAGGACACCACCAATGGTATCTATAAATATATCCAGTCAACATGACATCATGATAACATGATGAAAATATACACACAAGTATAACCATGTAATAATTTAAATTAATTATATCATTGATCTTTTTGTTCTATATTGATACCTTTGACTAATTATACATCCATCAGCTATTGTGATATTTCATTGAACAATATGAATCGAGGGAGTTTACTCTTTCTAGAATATAATTCATAGACATGGAAATATACCCATCCTCAAACAATATTCACACTTAAAGAAATATACATACACCAAAATAATAATCGCACCCCAGGAAATATACTCATTATATAATATAGTCAATCCAATTTATATACACCATCCTGGAAGTTATATATATAGGCTTCTGAAAATTAATCATTTTCATTCCATAATACATCAATAACCATTTATAAATTCCAAATTCAAATTCAACATGACCTATTACAATTTAGTAATTTAATTCATCAAATTATTGTCCAAATATATATCTATATAACATTATTAATTTCGTAAATATGTTATTAATATAAAATTTATGATTTAATGTCGATAATTTATTTCATGATCATACAAAGGGTATTCTATGTGATTACACAACACTTGAAGAGAGAAAATAATACGACTAGTCGAAAAAAATATAGGCCACAAACTTTAACACATTTTAAACAAAGGATTGAATCATGAACATGAAAATCGACGAAATATTTTACATTACTATAGTGAATCTTAAATAATATTATCAAATCATTAAACAAACCATTGGTCTAGGCATGAACCCCCAAATTTAGGTTTCCACGCCAAAATAAATAATAAAAACAATAGAAATTAATAAAAATGAGACCCATATAATTGACCACTAGGGTCCAACATTCTACAATTTGGTGAGATCCACCAATAAAAGTTTTTGAATCACAAAAATCACCTAGAGGAGATATATAATTCATCATACTATGATAAATTTGTAAAATGGATGTTTTCAGGTTAGTTTTGGGAAAATAATTTGATTATAAAATTTATTAAAATTCCTGTTTAGGGTTTCACTAAAGGGTTTGTTAAACCATGCACTAATAACGAAAACCCCACTATCCAAATAACATTATTTAAAATAGTTAGCCTTTAAACATTAAAATATTCTTTAAAACCATGTCAAAATGATATATAAAAATTTAATTTCATTATTATCTAGAGCCTCTCACATTTTGTTGAAAATTATATACCTATGATTATCCTTATTTTTAGTTAGTTGTTTGGTTTTTTGAAATCATATTCTAGTCCTAACCCCTTATTGTAACTTCAAAAATCATTCTTTCTGAGACTCTAACTACCAAAAACTTCTTAGTTATTCCCAAACATTCATAACAAAATCCATATCTTATTGAAAATTAAAAATAAGAAAATTAGATTATAATTTAAATAAGATAACACCTCAAAAATAATATAGTACTTTATAACTTCCCCCACACTAAAATATATCATTACTGAGTAAAACTCTAAAATAAATATTTGGGTTTTATGAACATCAAACCTATGTGAAATGTTTCCATAAATGTTTTACATAACTCTATTGGTACCCAAAAGAACAAAACTATATCCACTCATACAAATTTTTTGATTCCAACACTCAGGTGGCTCAAGAATAAAAAAGAAAAAAATCATTTTATATAAATATTCAAAACACAACAAAATTATACGTATCAAATTTCTGTAAATCCTTAGGGCCATTGGAGACTAGATATATATTTAACTTATTATAAAAACTATCTTCCACATATCCCATAAATAACTTTTTATTATTACCTTTATAGACATATCATACATAGAACATTCATTCAAAATATGTGTATAGAAATCATATGAAAGGGTAAGATCAGATTTTTAAAAAGGTTAAACATGGGAGATATCAATCAATGCATAAAATAAGATGATATTAAGGGTATGATAACATAATCAAGTTAATATAATTTTTATACTTATACTAAAATTTTTATTAATGCATAACATATTATTTAATTTTCATTTATAAATTAAAATTATATTTTTATTTAAACTTCATCCCTGAAATTTACATTCAAGTGAAAACTAGTCTATTTTCCAAGCTTGTTTCATTATAATGAATTTTGTTCTTGCACCTTTGTAATGGTTTAGTCACATATATAATATTGCTCACCACATATTTACCACGTATAATAAAAATATAACGTTTTATAACCATTCATAAATAGAGGAATAGAAAAATAAATTACATCACTTCATAAAGACTGTAGTCTGTACGTATACATTGGTGACATTTTCACTATATAACTGATTGAATAAAATAAATGTATATAATAAAAAAAATTAAATAATAATTATTGTATCATATGTATCATATATATTCTATTAAATCTATATTTGTTTCCATATGTATAAGATGATAATGAAAAATTAATCACATAACTTCTTGGAGGGATTAGTCCACACGTACAAATGATTTACATTATATTTTTTTTGAAAAATATAAAGATAAGAAGTTATAGAAGATCATATAGTTATTGAATAATAAATATTTCATAAATTAAATTTATAAAATTTTAATCCTTAATAACAAATATCCCTGAAAATTTTGACATAAGTGAATCATTTTAATATTTAGAGGTTGTAGTCTACACATACACTTGAGAGATACATTAATTTTCCATTTGATGAAAGGAGGTGAAACTTTAGTACAACATATTCATAAAACATGTTATTATATTTATTAAATATGATTAATTATTTTGGGATAGATAAAATATATTTAGATAAACTATTATAAGAATGCAACATGAAAAGGATGAGTAAGAACATATACCTCATCTTTGAGAGTCCTATTTTGAATTTCTTCCTAAGCCCCTCGGATTTGAATTTTTATAAGTAAATAAAAATTTATAAACTTATATAGAAGATGATATGAGATTTCGGATGTTTTTTGATCTAAAATCATGTGTTGTGGAGAATAAAAAATATTGGGTTCCCTTTTATAACATAGAGGATGGGCATGTTTTTAATTATTAATAATAATGAAAATAAAGTAAAGTAAAGTAACTCTCATTGGAAATTGTCTCTAAATTTGTAAATTTTCATCAATATGATGACATAGAATCTAGTATTTTTTATCCAATAAGAATCTGATGATGTTGTCTTGCATTTTAACCCCTATCCCCTTAGATTAACCCATCTTTAATCGCTTTTAACTTAAACCATAGTAATGAATTCTTAATTTAGCTACTATTAACAATGATCAAAAAATAAGTTGAACTTATTACATAATATTTACTATTTTTACTCTAAATATGTAATATTTTAAAAATTATTCAAAATATATAATTTCAAATAATTAATTTAAAAATAATATATATAACACAATAAAACTATTTTTAGATCAAATGTATTTTCTTTTAAAAATGATCTTACCCTCATTCCTCTACTTGTGAAAGATATTAGATAAATGATAAAATATTTTATTGATTATAATATATAAACATTTAATTAAAATTATTCATTAGTGTAAATAAATTTAATTTATTAATATAAAAATAAATTTTGTGAATAAAATAGTTTTTGAAAAAAACAACTCTTTTTACCTCCAATTATTATATTTTAATTTCCAAACAATTGAAAACTAAATAGTTAATTTTAAAAATATGTGTAATGTAATTTTATATAAATTTTTATGTCCAATTCATACTCTCCAATCAAATAACTAGGAAATAACATTCACATTAAAAAATAGTAATTCCAAAGTATATCTCGGTTTTTTATACTTAATATTTTAGGTAAGTAAATTTTTATCCAAAATTAAATAGATATAAAGAGAAATTTATCAGAAAGACTTAGGGTGTTACATTATAACCCCCTTAAAGAACATTTTCTATGAAATTTGGCCAATCTAATATAAACAATTGACTATAATTTGGACTCATCACATCTTAAGTCTCCCACATAGCTTCTTAAGATTTTTGGTTTCAGTAAAAACATTTACTTGGTGAGTGGTCTTATTTTGCAGAAAATTTCCCTCATCACTCATGAATCCCCAATGGTTGTTCCCCATAAGAGAGATTGTCTTATACTACTATGACCTATTAAATTAATAAATATAAAGGATCATATATGTAATTTAAAATTAGATATAAAGACAACATATCATTAACATCCAATAAAATTAGTGTATTCATTAAAAATTAATCTATTGTCCCATTATGATCATGTATTTCAAAGGGACTGATATTTATAGGGCTTGTCTTTCCATTAATTATAAATACCATGAACTTATTCCAAGGAGGTATTTATAGGAATAAATTGACCATACATCATATAATATATCTCATTGATTATTGTAATCATAAATTTACTATCATCTTTAGTGTTCCCTGGTGTGATATTACAAGGATCAATCCTTCTCGGAAAATTTGGGACATCTAAGATTCAATTATTTTAAGTATGTTTTTTTATAATGAAAATAATAGTATAATTTACAAAAAATTATTCATGAATTTTATTAAATCCTAAATTCAAAGACATTATAAATCTAAATTGAAAAAAATACATTTTTTAAATTTCATATATCAAAATTATCTTAGGATAAATTTTTTGAATTTTCTTAGAAACATTACTTCTTTTACAAATGGAAAAAATATAATAATTTTATTGAGAAATATATTTTCAAATAAATTATTTAAAGGATATATTTTTTTTGAATTTATTTTTATATTTTATTTTTCTTTTATGATTAAAAATAAACCCATTAATTTTATGGTATTTTAAATCATGCTTATATTTTGGTATAAAAACTTTTTTACACATCGAAATTTGTTTTTTCTGGAAAACTCTTTTCATCATGATTTGAGAATATAACTAAATTAATTTATAAAATTTATAGGAATTGAATATTATAAAATACTTTCCATATTTTTAATAAAAATAATTAATATTATATAATATTGTCAGATTGAATTTTTTTCATAATGAATAACAAGAGGTGTTAGTATTTATCACCTCAGTTATGTGTAAACTCTGTTAAAAGGGGTTAAAAATAATGGGATATGGCTAAAAATAAAACAAGTTAATTAAAAAATAATATTATTTAATTTAATTTTGGTATGATCCTTATCATATTTTAATATTTTAAATTTTTTATCCATTTTAATTGAGTAAGTCATTAATATATTTTAATCTTTTCTAAAATTTCATGTCTTTCCTCTCCTACACTTATAAAAGAACATAACATATCCTATGTTACTCAAAAATAAAGAGATTATTATTTTAGCCAAGACCTACCAATATAATTTCTTAAAATCCCTCCCCATATCATTGAGATCTCTGTTTGATTATACTATTATAATATGAAAGAATTATGTATAAACCTGAAGAGGTTCTTCAAAGAAGATGAATTTAAATTCATCTTGTACCTATTTAAAATTTTCTATAATTGTGATCATATAAATACATTTTTTTGTTTATATTCTCAAATTTTATTATTTTTCTGTAAAAACTAATATTCATCTCTTTTTTGACTCATGGATAATGAAAACATCACTCGTGCATCCATATGGAATACTATCTCCATGTAATGGTGTAATTAATTTTTCATTACCTCTTTCCATTTATGGTTATAAATATTAAAATAAGTAAGATGTATGGTATATTTAACATAATTATTATGCTATATATATAATATTTTATTTAATTTTTACACTTATACTAGTTAAAAAATGATAGGTCGCTCGTGCATATGTGTGGACCACCACCTCCATGAAGTAATGTGATAAATTTTAAATGTCATATTTTCTACAGGGATTATATATATATATATATGCTTAAAATTAATATATATATATATACACATCAATATCATTATTCTCAATTTTATATGATGGAACCATGATCAAGATTCAAGGACAAAAACTATAGAATTGGAACATAAATGAAAAACGAAACTTTTGGAACTCGGAAATGATGATTTTAATATGGAAATATTATAGACAGCTATTAAAATATTTTTAGTTTGTAATATATGATATTAAAAGGTTTAATATGGATCTTTTATATAATTATAATAAATTTATATTTATTTTTAAATAGGTTAAAATTAAATACAAAATAATTCAGACCTAAGATAGGGGTTTATTTTAAAAACCCATTTGTATTTGGGATTATTTATTTCAAATCATATATTAGAAGAAATATATGATATTTTATATCATAAAAATATTTATCATTTTATTCTATGGTTATTTCACAAATTTTCGTATATTATTTCAGTTTTTAGCGTCCTTTGACCTCAAAAAGACTAAATAAATGTTATTTATGAAAAAACGATGTTTTTATATTAAAATGCGAATATGTTTTCTTCTATGTCCGTATTTTTATAAAAATAACTTAAAGATATTATTTTTCTATATATTAATGATTAATTAAATATATTTCGTTAATTATACAAAAATATTTAAAATTAATCATATTTTCATTTTCTGAATGAGGTATGTTTTATTAATGGTGTAAGCAAAATATTTTTTTTGTAACTTACTATGAGATCCAATTTTCCAGCCATCATTAATTTATTTTACCTTAAATATACTTTCATAAGTTTCCATGTTTTATTTCAAATAAAATATATTTCCTAATATATTAAAAAATGTTATTTTAAAAAATAAATTTCAAAATAAAAATGTTGTTTTCCTCTATCAATGTTTCATTCATGTTTTAGAAGTATTTTCATCTATATCAACATAAATTGAAGAATATTTTGATTTATTGGGGGTATAAAATATTTTTCCCATCCACCTTATTTATCTTGATGTATTTTAACGATATTATTTTATTTATTAATTGAGGAAAATATTGACATTTAATTTGATAATTTCTTAACATGAGTGTTTATGTTGAATGTGTATTGTATTTTTATTCACCCATTTTATTTAATGAATTAATTTGACATAGTACGTGTTCGGTGGGGAGTGGTATATCATCTCTATTCATGAGTAGGTCTCACGAGTCAAACTAGTTTTCATATATGAAGTATTCCTTACCTCTTTTTGTATGATTAATTGGAACAAGTCCTTGATGATAATATTATGATGTCTAGAATTATGTAATATATGAATCATGTTACAGTTCTCCATGAAATTATATATATTATTATGTCATCCATGGATGTAGTCTCCTTTAATAATAATCTTTATATACATATTTTATTATTATTTATTTTTACCAATCTATGCATTATTTATTTATTTAAATATTGAATATGTTGTGTTCTTTCCCTTACTATGCTTTTGTGCCCAAAATTTAATTTTTTCTTTACCCAAGAAACTAATAATGGATCTATAAATGAAATTTGGAATCTTCATAGAACAAATAAAATGTTTTAACAATAATTTTTATGTTATAATTATTTCTTAGAGATATAATGTGAGAATAATATATGTATCTTGTCTTACAATACTAATAAATTATTCAGTCATGAATGATGTGATTCCTTTTGTTTTGTCTCAATGTAGTAAAATAACCACCTACTCTAGGTTATTGTATTTTGGGTAACACACATGGTATCATAGGAATATTAGTATATACATTGGGAACTATAATTAGGGAAAAAATTAGTAGAATGCATAACCCTATGACAGAATATCAAGATATGTCTAAATATTGAATAATATTATAATGGTAAAGTATTATAGAGATTTTTTTCTTTTAATAGAAAACATGCACTTGACTGGATTTTATCATGTGGATATGGTTTTTTCATAGCTTCTCCTTGGGTAACAACTCTAAAAGGAATGTTTTGGGTATTAGATTGATCATCACTAGGGAATTATGGTTATACCAGAAAAATGTACACCTGGATATAAACTTCCATGGGTAAATATTTGGTTGGTATACATTATCATTATGAATATTTATGAGTGATTCAATAGTATTTTATGGATTTGTGTATACTCCCAAAATATTATGATTATGATTATGACATTTTCAAGGAATAAATTTTCAATTTATGTTATGTGTTATATCAAATTTATAATCATATACTCTAACTCAAAATTTGAAATTTGAGGAAATAATTTATTAAATACCATTATATAGAAATAGGTCCCAGTAGAAAAATGGAAACTGTATAAATTCATTTAATATATGTAGGTATTTCACTCCGATGATAGAAAATTAAGTTGGAGTTAGAGTTTGAACAAGAAAAATTATAACTATATTTGTGTAGCTAAGATAGGTTAGGAATGATATCCTTTCCCATATGGAGAAGCCATATGAAAACCATTATTTTCTCATAATAGTGGACTCTTCCATGTTCTATAAGAAACCTTTCATCAATCAGACAACTAATTTATTAG
Organism: Viscum album; assembly: GCA_963277665.1. Lineage (NCBI taxonomy): Eukaryota > Viridiplantae > Streptophyta > Magnoliopsida > Santalales > Viscaceae > Viscum > Viscum album. Next base: position 1,427,673,623 of record OY728125.1, read on the forward strand.
TCATCGAGCAATGGAGTATGTTTATGTAGAAGATTTTAAAAAATTTGGAAGTAATAAAAAAGATAAATCTATAATGGTAGTTTATCATCTTAAAGAATATGTTAATAAATTGTTTTCATTTATCAATAACATTACAGAGTCATAAGAAACAAATTTTGTGGTTAAGAACACGTTTATATAGTTATTATTTTAAGATTACATTTCTCATGAGAAAATAGTATATATGGAGAGGAAATTACTAAATCTTTTAAAAAATGGATGATAAAATTATTGTGAATATGAATCTAACTTTACAAGTGTAGCAACTAAGTTTTTGGATTATGGACATAATCCAAGGAATAGTATTGATCCTTATATAGATGGTAAAATAATATATTTAAAAGGTCATTAGTCTCTCGTATGTTTTCTAAATATAAGGATATAGTATTGACTTAAATCATTATAGAGAATGATTTATCTGATTCATATTCCATATAAATAAAACAAGAAAAGAATAGTGTATCTCATCACTCTAGGAATATAAATATTATAAAATAAAATATGGTAATGATGTAATTTCTATCTAGTTGAAATTTTTTAAAGAAACCCCATGGAACATGATTTTGGGTATGGGTAGTTTCCTCTACGTGTTGAGATAATGTCCAGAAATATTTCCATTACATTGTCATTAAATAATTTTCCAATGATTAATGATTCAACCATAAAAAATGAGTTATTATGTTAATTAATTCCTCATGCATCAAGATATCTTTTCATCAAAAAAGATACAAGAGAATGTTTAAGTTCATGTAATCACAACAGATCAACTTAAGGTTTATTAATATGAAGAAGTTGGTATATTGACCATGGCATCAAATTAATCTAATTTATTTTTTAATTTTGGATGTTCATATTTTTTATATCTTCCATGTTATACAAGAAAATTACATATTTTTTCTATAATATTTAGAAGGAAATTTTCCAACAAAACACCAAATGGAAATTGTTTTGAAATAAAGATCTAAAAGTCAGTTCCCATTATGACACATAAACATATCATATTTTAATACGTTATTATTATACATATATATTAATTTGATAAAATATTTGGTATATAGTGTAATTAAAATAATAATGCATACACTAATTACTAAGAAAAGGATATTACAATTTCTTATATTGTTATGGAATTTATTTCCTTCATTGGGAGATTAACTCATCTGAATCCCATATGAATCCACCTCAATCAACACCCTTAATTATTTTCTTAGATAAATACTTTAGACATAACTTATGAATGAAAAAGGTATATTTAGAATTCATTATGTACCTATTGTGTTGTAATACATTGATGTGTTTCTTGGGAAACTACCTCATCACACACTTGGTAATGAAGTTGAGTTTTCCATTAATCTCATCCCTAAAAACAACCTATATTTATGACTACCTATTAAATGGCTACAATGGAATTATATGAACTAAAAAACAATTATAGGAGTTGACTCGACAATTATGAATAGTCCCTTATATTTCACCATATGGATCCCTAATTATTTTTCATAAAAATAAATATGGGTTTATGAGGTTGTGCATTGATTGTGGGAAAAAATATCCATTACAATAAAGAAAAAGTATACCCACCACAACATTGTTGAGATATTTTATCAAATTTAATGGGATAAACATTTTTCAATGGTTGTTAATCATTCAATGTACCATTAATATTTTTTATGAATCCTTTAAACAGGGTAATCAATTATTGTACCTATAATTTATCTTTGGAAATTATTAAATATTTTATGATATACAATAAATATATGATGACTATAAGAGTAATTTTAACATAATTATTAAGGATCTAAGAGAAAATCAGTTATATAATATATTTATTAAGTGTGAATGTTGGCATCAGAAATATTATTTTATTGGTCATACTTACTATATGGATGAAATATTAGTTTATCCTTTAATGTTAAATTTATTAATTTAATGGAAAATGACATTGATTATAATTAAGATACATATTTCTATTATTTTTTAAGGTTAATGTCGGTAATTATTTTAAAAAGTGTTATTGATTAGATATCACATTCAATAAGTAATAACCTAATGGGTTTATGTTCAAATTCTTATAAATGTGTAAGAAATATTTAGTAAAATTAAATAGTATATTGGATAATGAAGTGATATTTCCATTACCATCATGAAGATACATATTTTAATTCTTAATAATGCATCAAAAATGGGGCTTTTATGTGACTTTATACAAAATTATAGGGATTTTTCCAGTGAATCAAGCATGTTAAGGATTCCTGAGCATAATTATCCAACCCTTGATCTAGATTTAGAATCTATAATATTTTAATTATTGTTATGGAATAATTTATTTTGTGGTGAATGATATGAAAAATATATGGGTCAAAAACATTTGAAATACATCATCTCAAAAAAATGAGATCAACATGAGGTAGGGATGATGGTTATAACTACTCAAAGATTATGATTGGAAAATACAATACCACCCATAAAAGAAATAATTTTGTTGATGAATTGAGTAGGAATAATCAATTATTTTTAAGTATAATGATAATTCAAAATGATACTATATTAATGTATTTAGAAAATTTTTATATGATAATCATTAAGGAATGAAAAACTCCGATTTATTCCAAATTATTGAAAATGTTAATGTAGAGATAACAAAATGTTCTCTAGTTAATGATTATATTAATCAAAAGAAAATTAAATTCATGATTGATAATAATTTGGTATAAATAATCTATGGTGATGGTATTTTTAAATTTCTAAAATTCAACATATTTTATACATTGAAAATATGAATAGATAATTAATAGATTAATCTCGTAGCTTAAATTTTTCTATACACCTTGGTAGCACCAAAATGTACATTTATTTGAAATAATATTTTTTCCATTAAATATAAAATGGTAAATTGCATACTCTATTCTAGATTTATAGTTTTTCAATAGGTTAATTCTGAAATACAACATCTTAAATGTGTTATGAATCCTCTACCTATTTTTGTGTGGTAATTGGATGATATTACAATATACATTATGAACAAATTTCCAAATACTACTAGAAGTAATTATGTAATATTTTTAACTAAAGAACATATTTCCATATACAAAAAATTCTACGTAATAAGGGATGATAAAAGGACTATTCAAATATCTACAAATTTCCAAAGGGTATTAGAAGGAATTATGTTATATTTTTAACTAATGAACATATTTTTGTGTACACATATTTCTACATAATATGGGATGATAAAAGGGCTATTCTAATTATAGAATATCTATTCAGAAAATTCTCAATTATCAGTCATGATTTTTTAGATAAATATTTACCTTTTCATGAATTTTCTTTTAATAATAGAGTCCATTCAATAATTAAAGGGGAACAATATGAAATATTGTATGGAAATAGGTGTCATAGTAAAACTAGTCGGGATGAATTTGATGAAATAATCTTGTTGGACTAGATCTTGTAAATGATACATTATTAAATATGAATATTATTCAGATTAATTTTAATATATATCAATTTAGAAATAATTTTATTACTGACAGCCAAAGGAAGGATTTTTAATATCATATGGGTGATAATATTTTCTTGAAGGATACCATTTGGAAATTCCACCTAGCCTCTTTAATTTTTTTGATGTATTACATAAATATATATAATATAGATGTTCATTATCAACAAAATGAATGGTATCAAATTTTTGGAAATATAATTTTAACATTATTTGTAATACAGTGAATAGTGGATCCATATTTTAGAAACTATAGAATAATTGTTGAGTGTGACTTTGTGGACCTAGTTTACTCCTGAGCAACTAAACCTCGTTGTCCACATGGCCTCAAGAATGCCTCCTCATATTCATAAAGATACCATCAACTATTGAGGGCCTATGGTGTTTCTATGGGGAGACTGTTACCACATGTTAGAGTGAAGAAAAAAAATGATAATAGATCAATAAAAGAGGTATCATAAAAACAATGATTAAGGAATTGGAATTTATCATAATCATCAAATAAGTGAATAATCATCAAAATCCATAAGAAATATCATATAAAAATATGATGTTATGTCATGTATTGACCAAAATGGAAAACATTCATGTATGAAACTAGGAAGAAATTACAATAAATTATATACAAATAAATCAAAGAGGAAAATCTATCCAAGAATCCAGAGCACTATCTCAGTCATCTGATACTAGGCTACCATCTTAATGAAATATGTCAAGTGTCCAAAGTAAGGTGCTTCCCCTTTTCCACATTGGTGATTGTGTAATCTTCTTGGACACCAATAAGGTCCCAAATAGGATGTCATAAAAGTAAAATTATCACAATAACAAATATGTCTATATAAATTATGTATATGATTATCAACTCTAATATTTTGCAGGTATGTAAAATTATGTGATACAAAAAAAACAAAACATACCTGCTTCAGCCTCATATTGTAATTTCTCTTAATATGTGATCATTTAATTATTAGATAGTGGGTTTGAATTATAAAATTCGGGTAACCATTGATTCATAATAATGATAATAATAATAAAAGATGTTCTATGGTGAAATCAATGTATCCTTGACCTCAAGGGTTAAGACAACTAATAGTGGTAACTCATCCATCTTAGTCGTAAGTGGTGTGACTGTAATCCAAGGGCTACTCCATAAAATTATACTATGAAAGAGTGTAGAAAATTTTATAGAGCTCATTCATAGTAATCTAAGGCTGTGAATGACTAGGCCCAATGGGAAGATTCCATGGTGTTGCTTGTTCAATGGAATCAACCTGAATCTATAGAGTGAATCCATGACATTAAAATTTCTATAATCTTATTTTGAAAATGGTCACTAAAATTATTAGTAATTCATGTAAAAATAAAAAGACAGAATTTGGTGTTGGGTATCTCTAATGATAATCATTTCCATGAATCAGAATGGTGTCCTTTAAGTGCTCAATTAATTTTATTGGGAATCCATGGTTGTCTCAAGTATGAATATTCATATAAAGATGAAAAAGTACATTAAAAATTATTTCCTTATACAAATTTCATTCATATACATATGTCATAATAGGTCATGTTGTACTCATGCTAATATAAATTCGTCAGGTTCATTCCATTCCAATTCATCAATTGTTTTAATTTAAATAATGTAAATTAAATAAATTATAACTATAAGTACCAAATTTCTGTTCCAAGTGATTTCGATACACACAGACCTACCTTTAACAATTTACCCAACATTTGTAACTTCAATAACTTATAGTATAACAGGTCTAGTATATCACTCCCGACAATGTACCAAATCATAAAAATATAGTCCACTAAGGGTACAAATTAATAACAAACCCTAATTGGGTGGTATATGTTGAGGACTCACCCTCTAATGGTTTCAAAGATATCTCACTAGGGCCATATCTTATAATTTAGATTCATGAATTTAAAACTGATTCATTTAAGGATAAAAAAACCTGTAAAACTGGTATACGCATATGAGAAAAAATTTATAAGTAATGATCCATTAGGGATAAATCACATACCACCAATATTATTAATATAGTAGATGTCTTGAATTATATCTTCCCTTAGTTTTTCCTTAATCATAAGAAAATAGTAGAATTGATGAACACCCAAAAATAGGGTATAAGTGCTGAGTACAAAATATCATCATAGATAAAATGATTAATGACAAATGAAGCCAAAGGAGTCGATATATTACTCGGGGATATCGACTGAGATGAACAGATCATGATTCTTGTGTCATAAAAAGTTGTTACCAAGGATTCTAGGTGGATTCCATGAATGGAGATCTCAACATGAGAAAGGGGAATATTTTATTATGAAATTAAGAAATAAATATTTTGATTATGATTTTTAGATTTTAAGGGAAAATTGGATTTTTAAACATTTTAAGATGTCACAAGGGTTGGCAACCCATTTTTCCAAACTGTGTGCTAAACATGCACCGAAATCTATCACAACTCACAACCCACATTGGCAAAAATCACAATTAGAATAATCGTGCACTATTTATATTAAAAACTTCAATCACATGTATGAGAGAAATCCCTTAACTATTCTTCTTAGTTTTTACAGTTAAGGAAACTCATGTGGCCATATTAAATACACTGAAACACCTCACACGATTTTCTCTAGCTGTGTGGATTAGGCAGTATAGTTTCTACTTATCATACATTCTATATGTTTCCTAAAAAAGGAATTAGTCCCTCAAAATCCCTAAAACCCTCATAACCTCTGTGTCCTCATTATGTATTCACATCACTTCCAAGAAAAATGATTAACTGAAAAAAAAAGGTTCTCTAACCTCAATCAAAACCAGGTTCATACATTTATGAATTAGATGAATTAGACGGTAAAGGTACTTTAGAGAAATCATTAGATTAAGGATGAACTATAGGAACCTAAAGAATTTGTTAAAACTAATAACCCTCATTTATTCGTTATGTGATATTATAGAAAATTAGAGGATATTGTTTTTGAATTGGGGAGGAATGTAACACCCAAGAATACACTATAATAAGTAATATTTCCATTCTAAAGAAAAAATAATATAATGCACCAAGATTTAATCAATAATTTAATTAAACCCAAAAATAAAAAATTTAATAAATTGAATATAATAAAAAGGATTTCAGTTATAATATAAAATTGTAAAAATTATCCTAGGATTAAAATTAATAAATTTTTATGAAAAGATTAATTTTTTAGTGAAGAATAAAAAATATACACTTTTTTTTATAAATCTATATATTTAATAAAATTATTTAAATACTGTATTTTTAAATTATTTTAAAATTTAAATTTTTACTCATAATTAATCATTATCAAATTATTTTCATTGTAATATATATTTTTATTAATTTTGACATAATGGTAATTCTATACTTAAAATTGTTTTTTTATGCAAAATTGTATTTTGTTTCCATGAGAGATCTTATATTTAAATTTATTTATTACACTTATAGGTGTTAAATAATGTAAAATTGGTTATATATTTGGAATGAATATTGTAAATATTTGGAAATATTTTGATCTTAAATATTTTCAGAAAGATTAGAAATTGTAGTAAATGTTTATCACGTCAGTTATGGGTAAAATGAATTAAAAGGGTTAAAAATAAATGGATATAGATTCAAGGTAAAAAAACCCGTTATTAAATATCATTATTTTTTAAAATTTATAAAAATACACTTATAATATTTAATTATATCTAATTTTGTGTAAATTTGATTATGAGTCAGACATTTATATATTTTTATCTTTTGGAAAACATCCAAGTGTATCATCTCACTCACTTATAAAAGAAATCCACCAAACCACACTTCATAAAACATAAATATCATATAAGTTCATCAAATATATATCAAAAAAAATTCATAAAATCAATCCCCATTTCCTAGATATCTTATTTTAATCATAACAACATCTTAAGAAGGCTTTTGGTATACACCAAAGGAGGTTGCCTGAGAAAGAGGTATCAAAATTAACATAGTGTTATCATTTTTTTCATATTATACCACCATAGAAATGTTTATAAATATGATAAAATAATAAAATCAATATATATCATATACGAAAATTCTATTATTCTGGTTTCACAACCCTTATTCAAATCCTTTCCTTCATTTGAAAAATAAAAACATTACTTGTCCGTACGGTTGTCCTATCATCATCACGTAATAGTGTAATTCGTTTTTCATTACCACTTTTTAGGGAGGGTAGTAAATATAGAACTAATGATTATAAATGATATTTAATGAATATAATGATTTAATTAATATATTATATCATTTACCTTCTTATCCTTCCCCTACTAAATATATATTTTGTTGTGTATTCTTACATTTAGACCACCACCTCCATAAATTGATGTGATTAATTTTTCCGGCCCACCATTAAATAATTATACAAAATAGGTATATAATGAATATATGTGATATTAATATCATGATAAGAAACCTATAAATGATTATACAATGATTAGGATTCAACAACTGAAACTACTGATCAAAAACATACATGAAAATGAAAACATTAACACTTATAAATGATGTTTTAGTAATAAATTATTAATAAAAATATTTCTAAATTTCATAACTGTATCTCATATGATATTATAATAATTTATATTTATCTAGTGTACAAAAATAATAAACATGAATTTATTATACAGTAAGTCAAAGTAATGTATGGATCATGTCAATACTCGCATATGGGTTTATTTGACATTCTCATACATAATAGGGATTGTTTATATTTAAGTTCAAATTGGAGAATTATATGATATTTTCTATCATAAATCCCATATATAATATTCACCAATATAGTTTTATTTTTTTATTATTAGTTCCCTTTTCACCTTCTTTTCCACTCAGAATAAAAAATGAATATTTTTTAAGAATGCCAACATTGTTTTTCTATTCAGTCTATAATTGTTTTCATCCATATATATATATTGTTTAAAATTATTTAATTTTTATAATATTCCCAGAAGATTTATTTAAATTGTATTTACAAAATTTCTACTTTATATTAATTATTTTAATGTGAACCTTGTTTTCATTTTCAGAATTATGTGTTTTTTTAAAAAAAATTGGTGGAATCGTTGTGATATCATATGCCATACCAATATATTTTCTTACTATCAATATATTCATTTCATTGATGATTCCCACACAATATTACATAGTTATATTGATATAACTTTTTTCCCATAATGTAATGTAATGTTTAATCTTTTAAATATGTTATTTCGAAATTAAAATTGGATTCTTAATAGAACTGTTCTAGTGATATTTTAAATTTATTTTCAAATATATCAAAATCTTTTGATAAATATATTGGTTTAATGGGATATAAATTAATGTTACCATATGAAATTTTTTATCTATATTTATTATTATCTTATTTTTATATTTATTTATTTTGGAAAATATTATCATTTTTATGTTAGTTTTTTATTATGAATGTTTAAGTTCAATATGTATTGAATTATTATTCATCAATTTAATATGAGGACAGAATTGGACATGGTATGTTGTTGAAAGTGCCTTTTATTTTTACTCAATGGATTGGTAGGTCTCAAGAGATAAACTGCTTAGGGAATTTAACATACTCATTACCCAATTATAAATATAGTTTAAGAATAAGGACCTAACGGTAAAAATATGATGTACTGCATTATTCATTTTATCATTATGAAACTAGTTATTTTGTTTCCATGTGAATATTTGTTTTAAAATTTTATAATGGATTTAGTCCTATTCTAGAGAATCATATAGTCTCTACGAGCTATTAAACTATATGATTCTCTAGAATGGGATACCTTTTAATTTTTTTAATGATATAAGACAACAATAATATTTAATTTATTAGATTATTGGTGTTAAAAATCTCCTAAACAAGATCATATTCTAATATATTTCAATCTCAAACTCTATCCTAGCACATTATAGTTCGTCACTTCATAGCAATGTGGGATTCATAAGGGTCCATATAAATTATTTAGAGAATGATATTGTTTTTCAAAAACATAACAATAAAAATTTGTTGAACCGTCAACCTTTTAAATCCATAGAACTCTCCCTCAATATATACTTAATGGTTTCAATGGTAACCTCATAATGACTATCTATCTAAATATGATATTTTGTGAAAATGTTCAACTCCATATTAAATTATTTCTAGAGACTTCTTTAGAACATCCATGTGTACCATAGATCTTGATGTAAAATAATATAATCTGGTACTCTATGAATCTATATCGCCTTCTTATCGTTGAACATAATGAACATGTTAGTGATAATGAGCAACCAAATAGGAAATTGATAGGAGTGAAAGATAGTTTGTTCGTGCCTAATACGTTTTCCTGAAATATAATTAACATCATATAAATTACCCTACTACCAAACACACTAAAGAATATAAAGGTCATGTATTCTATGAGCTCAAATGGTGAAAATTGTGGATATAAAAAGGCTAGATTTTGATCATGTAGTAAATGTGGAAGGAGACACCTTGAAAAATGTCTCCAAGGAATAGAGAAATTTTTTATGTGTGGTAAATAATGACATAAAGAAAATAACTAATGAGAAAAATGAAGAGTATAATGGAATAAATAAACTCATCTTATGATTCCCTTTGTAGACCATTTCCGTAAATGTGGGGAACTTTAGCATTTAGAAAGTCAATTCAATAATTTTCATGAAAAAGTCCATACCAAAGAAGTACCTATGTTGAAATAAATTAATGATGTATTGATGTGTCAAAGATGTATTGAAAACTATAGTTAAAAGGATATGAAGTGGCTAAACTCATTTCTAATATTCCCATTATTTTTATTATGGAGTTTATATTAATATAGTTATAGAAAAAGGACAACCCATGGGTTGGGTGAAAGCATGTCATGTCCTACGAGGTCCCATGGTTTAAACCCACAACCAAAGTTCATCAAGGTTTCCTCACATACCACTAGCATATGTCAAGAACCAATTATCATGAAATTTTAATTAAAATATATTATATAAAAAGATTATATTGATTTAGGTTACATTTATTTTATCAAATAGATAACATTGGGATTGGTAAATAATTTTGGGATTATGTGATTAATGCAGTTTCGGAAGACACCCACTATTTTAGGAATCATTTGTAGTTATGGTAAATAAAATATTATGTGGAAAAAATATTAAATTATTTCATGGAGTCAAATAGGATTTCATTGTAGACTTATGGTGATTCAGGTTATTTATGTAAATGAATAGAATATCATATAGATTACATGGTGTGGGGATTTAAATTTTTGGTATAAGACATTAATATTGGTCAATGTTATTTGTAAGAAAATATGAATAAATACTTATGATTTTGGGGTCATATACAAAAATATTTTTGAAGAATGATATCAATTTTATAAATGATCTTTGTTGAACATTGATTCCTACATTTGAATTTTGGAGATTAATGTTTTCATCATCATATAATGGTCAATTGTTTTGTTGAATTGTCTTATATTATACTTACAATTTTTGTCTAGGTGATAAGGCAAGAGGAATATATAGTTATAAATTTGTGTATTTTTTAATCAAAAGAATATGATTCCAATTTTTTGGGCATGAAAATTTATCTTAAATACTCATCGTTTGGAAAAAAGTTAGGTTTGTTTCTGGAAAATGGTTAATGGATGAAAATATAATTTATGAGTAAGTACGTTTACTTATGTACTTAGTCTAGGATGTTAATTATTTCCTTAACTCTAGAAAAATAATTTTGGAACTAAAATGTTTTCTATTTAATTTTCTTATAGGATAATCAATGGCGTTTTAATTGATCAAAATATTTTTGGTTTTTTAATGTATTAAATTATAAAGACCATGCTATCTACAAATCTCCATCAGAACTGGATAGTTATATTTTTCTTCTATATACAATTTTTCACTTCATAATAATGTTATCCTATTCATAAGATAAGTTTTGTTGAGACCTTCACATTTTTCATTCCATATTACTACAAGAATGTTATATTAAACATATTTCTGATGTGGAACTCCCATAAATTAATTTTCAAGAGACAACCTGCATTATTTAAAGTGAGATTTTAAATTTCAGTGACACACATTACTGTATAAGGGAAAATATAACCACCCATGATTTTACAGTAGGCCTCTTTTAAAATTTACCTTTTTAATAACTTAAGGGATTAAAAATGCTGAAATATTATTATTAATTATCACTTATCTGTTTGGAATATTAGGAATTAATGACATTCATAAAAATATTAAAATATTAATTACACATGTTTATAAAATTAATTCATTGGTTACCAATTAATTATAAATGAAAACCTATAGAGTATAGTGGATGTATTTTTATAAAAACAATTTTTCCCACAATGTCATTTTATATCAATACATTATATTAATAACTAATAGCAAAAGATAATAATGACATTTAAATTTTATATATTCAAAGAAATATGTTAAAATTGTTCCAAAATATTTTTAGAGGCATAAAATATGAATAAATCAAATTTTACACATAAAATGCTATATTTTTGTAAACACCATTCTTATACATTTTAATGGTTAACTTGTTTAAAATAAAAATATTGAAACTCTTATGAATTATATTTGACAAAATAAACCTTATATTTGAAATATTAATAACAAAATTTACACCGGTTAATTTATTTTTTATTTTCCTAATAAGTTTCATTTTTTCCTTAATAGTATTGTGACAATTGGAATAATAATTCAACCATTAGGAATAGTAATGTGTCTATTAGAATAAACACTCACCAATAAAATTATAAATAAAATTTAGGAATCTTATAAAAGAAAATATGTTATATTTATATCAGAGAATAAGTAAATTAATATTTTAATAATGATAATTTAAATATTGTTATTTTTATATGTCTTAAATATTTATATAAAATTTTATAATTAATATAATGATTTAAAAGAAAATATATTTTCATAAAATAGACTTAAATTTTTTTTATTTTTTTGTCTTATTATTATTGGATAATTTTATTAGAGCATATTTAATTTTTTAATGTTTTATAAAATCAGTTGTAATTTTAAATTCGGTATCTTTCGAATAAATTATGATTTTGATTGAAAATAAAATTTCTCATAAATAGAAAATTATATTCCTAATATTTAGTTCATTTTAAAATTATACACATCAAAACTTGGTTATGGTGATTTTTTTAGAATTTTTCTAAAATACAGGGATTTTTGGTTAATCGTAAAATACGATAATTCAGAATATATATACACTATATGTAATATAAACTATTCCATGAGTCATATATCATATAATAAAAATTGTTTCAAAATAAAATGAATAAGTTACTATAAGTTTCCCCAAGAATAAATATTATACATAGTATTGACCTAAAATTAAAAACAAATAAATAAAAAATTCAAAAAACACCCCTTTCCTCGACAATAAATACCACCCTCACCAACCATTATCGTTACACCTTAAAAGAATTAAGTATTTTCAAATTTATACCCCAATACTCTTACCAATACCATCCACCACGCCCCTTATCCTTTTTTCTCAACAAAAGACTAGAAACAATCCCCTTAAAGAGATTCACAAGGAAAATAATTCAAGATGTAAAAACTTCTTTCTTTTCATAAATTTTGTTTTCAATTTATTTTATTTTATTATCCTTCACTCACCTCCCCTATATGAAGAGACCTGATAACTCCATTATAGTGTAAATATTTTTATTATATCATGTTAATGTAAGATCTATCATCAAACTTCTTTATCTCTCTCTCTCTCTTCTTATATAAATGAAATGATCGCATGTGATGTGTCAATTTTCCAACATCATGGACAATGCAATATCATTTTCCATTAACACCTTCAAATATGGTCATAAAACCAATTTTCGGATAAAACAATTATAATATATTTATGACATACCATTAAATATTCTGTAACATTTATATAAACATGATTTTAATTAATAAAACAAAAATAATTTGTGATGATAAAAAAATATCTATAATAATCTAAATGATTATGACTAATGTCTTATCTAATGATTCATTATCTCCCCAAATATCCAAATAAATAATAAAATGATTTAATCTTCATTATCTTCTTTAATAAAATATAACTACAATTGTTTATATTTATTACCATTTTAGAAGAACTTCTATACACATATACATGTTAAACGATCATTAAACCAAGAAAACGAAATGCTCTAGAATGATGAAATTGAATTTCATAGCTCATCAGAAATTCCATAAATGAAATTAATAAAATTATAATAAATCAAATAAATTTATACAAGGTTTTAAAAAATTAATTAATGTATTTAATCAAATTCCCTATAACATTATTATTAGGTTTATAACACATTCAAACATAAGGTAAGAGGTTTTTCATCTCATTTTTATTTTCAGAAGATTTCCATTATTTAACATTTATTTCTCTTATGTGTTATATGTACAATTCTATTTGAAATTTAAAATCATGAATATATCTATATTATTTTTATTTAATCAATCATTTGATGATTTTTTATTTTTGGTCATATGATTCTATTGATTACAAAGTGGTAAGGGATTTTACACAATCCTCCATTTTTCTTTCAGGTTACACTTCATCTCTCTTTACCACAATGTAATTCATAATTATATTTATATATTTATTATAAATTATTTTCATATGTTCAAAAATCATGTATTTATATCATTTCCTATATCTTTGATGGGTAATTACAAGTTTTAAAAGGTTCCCTTCTCGATTCCCCCTAATAAGCAAGCCTGATTAAAGGGAAGTTCTTGATTTCTCATCCATTTTTCAGTACACTTCATAATCTATTTTATGAGACCATTATTTAAAGAAAATAATTTAATATAAAAAAAATATAATGTTTCATTTCAGGTTTTATTTAATCATTTTTACCTATTATTCTTCAAATAATCATTAAATTTTTCCATTATACTGCACTGAATTGAATCCTTCCAAAATATTCTTAAAAAACATTTTATATTTTTTCAGATCAGTTGGACATAATTCATGCCTAAAATTTAATTTAATTTTCCTTAGCTTTTTTTTTCTAGGATATAAATGTTTATAATAAGATTTAATGAAAAATAAAAATGATTTTCCCAAAGAACCATTCATGCCAAATTAAAAAGAGTTTTTCTCATCCCACTTTTTCTTCTATGAGATTTATGCCTTGTTCACCACTTATTCCTACAATGTGATGTATTTAAAAAAAAATTAGATAAAACATAATGAGTCTTATTATTATTATGATATTATATGATAAAATCAATGTTATTAAATCATATGGATTAAGAAAAAAATGATTCAAAGTTGTAAGGGACACTTTGGAATGTTTAAAAATTATTTTCTTATAGAATTTATCAATGATTTTATAAGTTTATTTTCATCTATGGTTATGATTCAAATATTTAACATAGTTATGGGACAATTTTATTTAATTATATTAATATCTTAGACATTTTACGAATGTATCATACTTATTAAGTAATAGGTGGAGCCTAATATAGCCCCTTGATGCATTAGGTAGTCTTTTGAGACAAAATAGAAATGGATTTTTTCTATAGCCTTAAACATTTATGTTCAAAATTAATATTCGAGGCTAGGATGGTATTTTTATTATATCCAAAATAATTATTCCCTTATTATGATATTAGAAATTGATAAATCATTACATTACTCTACTACTAGAATATCTATGGTTATGTTTCATGTGATTATTTTTATGGTATTATTTATTCTACTTTTATTCCCTCCATATAATGCTCAATATTAGGTTTTATTAGAATGTTTTTATGATATTTCCCTTCCCTAATTGTTTATGATTATGATTTCATTCACTAAATTTTTTACCCTAACTCTACATCTGAGCTCACCCCTTTATTATGTTTTATTTATCCATAAGATGCAATGATGTATATTATGAATGTTTTACAAGGATAATCCAAGAGTGTATTTGTGTTACCAATAGAGTTTATATGTCTTTTTCCTCTTTAATGTTGTAATCTATAGCTCATATTTGTAATAATTCTTCCAAATCTACTAAAATGATTTGCATATTCGAATTTCATTTTTGTATCTATGACTTAGTATTAACATATGGCACCAGCTCTGGGCTATTGGGGTTGGGATATTTACATTTTATCCCCCAGTAACAACTTTTAGCCTTTACTATAGTAATGAATTTTTACCTTGGTTGTTATTCATAATGGAAAAAAAATTATGCAAAAAGTTTTAAATAATATTAAGTATTATCATTTATTATATGGAATATATTTAAAAGTATTCATTCTATGTGTCATAGACTAATTTTATAATATGTGTGTAAAACACACAAAAACAATTTTTTGAAAAGATGACTTTTTAAGCACTAATCTAAGATTACATTCATTCATATCCATGTGAAAAAAAATTATATTTGTGGAAAAATATTAGATTAAATTAATTATTAAAAAAATAATTAAAATCTTTCATCAATGAATATTGTTTTAATTATTTATGATAAAAAATAATTATATGTATTACATTGTTTTATGGAAAACAACACATATTTTTAACATTAAGTGATTTTATTTTAATTTCTAACAAATTAAAACATAATAAATTTATTTAAAACATTTTAAAAAAAAGTTTTAATAATATAATTTTTCTTATTCATACGTAGTAATATAAATTATACTTGATAACTATTAGAAATAAATATTTTTCATTCAATAGTGTATCATGGTTCATTTAAACTTCTTATTTTTTATAAGAAAATATATCAATGAGATTAAATTTATATTTAGATTAACATAACAGAAAAAATTTGGTTTTTTAAAAATTCCCATGTCTCCCATTATTTATAGTTATTCTATGATAATACATACACCAAATGATATGTCTTTCCATGGAGATCCTTTTTACTAAAATCAATAACACAAACTTGAAACTCCTCAAACAATGCATCATCCACAAGCTCAACCTTTTAATTTCAAACCCAAAAATGGAGTACCACTCATACCCTTGAGTCCTTTTAATAACTTCAATATCTTTATAAAGAAATGATGTCCAAATCAACACTTTTATTAGGATTATTCACATGATCCACCACTTGAATCATTTTAAAAATCTGTCCATATTCTTAATCAATATACAGAACATGATTTCACCCAATAAAACAAGTCTCAACCACACAAGCCCTGAAAAAAATATTTAATATGACCCATAACTAATATATATGAAATCATTTATTTCTATATCAAATAATCATAACATGAATTATCCATCAGAAAAATTGGTCATATCACTGCAAACACACCGGCCTCCATCTAGTACAAAGGAGGATGGCACTATAGAAATTTGTTCTCTCAACAACTATAGAAAACTAGGACACACACTCAAATTATATCATCTAAAATTATGTATTGTATACATGGAAGGACAATTTATATATAAATGGTAGTTAGATCTCAATATCAATTTTTTACCAAGTATCATTTTCAACTAAAAGTTACTTCATGACTCTTTAATGATCTTTCAAATCCACTATCTCCTAATGCACGAATCACATTGTATACCACATGCTAGTTATAATAGTACTATAAATACAGTGACACTAACTCCAACTCTCAAAACCTCTTCATACTACTCACTTTGGGATTGATTACATCAACCAACTACACCATGATTACCCACCTCTAGTAGAATTCCTATATTCTCCATAAAACCATCAACAAACCATGATAGTTTTTCTAATATTCTGCACATATCTATTTTTCACCTAATTATTCTCATCAGAAACTATAGTCTCTCATGTAACTACTTACAAAATATGTCATATAATGACCCCCCCCCCAAACTAAACCACCTTTTCCATCAAAAGGATATGAAAGATAATGATTACCAAATCGAAGAGGTTGTGCATTTGCGACTTTGTCTCTCTTGTTTTCAAAATTTCATAGAGGATCCTTAACTAGAAAAAACGATATTTGTCCTTTGGAGGGAGGATTGATCTCATAAATGGCGTGCTCATGGCTACCCTATCCATGTTATTTTAGCTGTCAAGGCCCCTAAAAGTATTATATGTAAACTGGATATTCATCTTGTGGGTTTTATCTTGGATCTGATGTCTGAGGGTAGAAGACACTAGGCTTCTTGGAAGAATATGGGGAAGCCGATCAGCGAAGGTGGAATCAACGTGTGGAGTATGAGTGATACCATTGCATTTATGCATTCCAAACTGGCATGGGAGTTGTTGGAATGATGCTTCTTATGGGTACATAACATGCATTCCAGTTTAGTGTGGTAAGGTGACTTTCAGACCAGCTAGGCCTTGCCTCTCTGGGGTAAGATCGGTCCCATTGTTTCCTCCCTGATACATCACTCGCACTAGATCTTCGGGATAAGAGATATCTCGTTCTGGCATGAAAATTAGTGTGGGGAGATTCTTGGGTTTCCCAATTTCTCAGCTACCAATATATCCTTCACGGAGGCAAGCCTTCATTTGCCGTTTATTACGGCCGTTCTGGAGAGTGAACAATTGTAAAAGTTCCACATCATTGAGATGAAATCGGCTTCTAATAAATTGGTGTATGCCCCTTCATCTTCTGTTGCTTTCTCAAAAAAGGACTACTGGTAGGTTTTCTTCACACCGGTTGTTAGGGATGAGTGGAACGAGGTTCTTTGGTGCAAGTGAATTCCCACAAAATTTAATTTCCTTTCCCGGTGGCTCCGGCATTGAGAAGTACCCATAGATGAGAATATTAAACGTTAAGGGGGGAGCATCGTGTCCAGGTTCGTATTTTGTGAGACATAAAAGGAGGAAAGATCGAATCACATGTTCTTTGAGGGGGACTGGGTGAAGGAGGTATGGAGTTTCTTTAGTGACTTCACATATTTTTTTAGTTCCTGGTATGACCGAGATGCCTTTCTCTGACCGCTAGTTTGATAGCGCGGGGAAGGAGTGAACCGAGTGCAGGGTGTACACATTAGTCCTGCAAGCTAGTTGTTGGTGATTGTGGAAGGTGCAGAATAAGTGGCGGCACAAAGGGGTGGTCTCATTAGGTTGCACGATTAATGTTAGAACACAACCTCTGTTGATATATATAGTCAGGTCCCTCTCTTTGGGGCAGGAGGCCCCTAATTTTCAATGGCTTAGTCAGGCTATACAGGGTACCTCATCAGGAATTAACTCCTCAGTTGGTAACTGGGTCTGTTGGAAGACTCCTACCTTGGTCCTTAAATTGAATACAGATGGTTCGTGTGCTAACAGTGTCATGTGAGGAGGGGGAGTCATGCATGACTTCCATGGATCAGTCGTCATGGATTTTTCTATCTGGTTGGGACATTGCATGCCGCTATTGGTAGAGGTGAAGTCTATATTGGAGGGTCTTAATACATGTAGACAGATGATATTGGAACTCATGGATGTGGAAACAGACTCAAATCTGGTTTTCAACATGATTCAAGATATGGGTGCAACGCCGTGGTTCATTTAATACATTATTCGCAAATGTCGTCGTTGCATGGTTAATAACATCAAAGTGTCTCATATGTGGCGCAAGGGGAATGGGACTGTGGATTACGTCGCCTATTTTGATAATCCAGGCTTGGAGATCATGGTTTTCCATATTCTTGAGACTTTAAAGACAACCAGGATTAATATCATTAAAGAAGACCCTCTTGGTCTTCACTATTTTAGACCCCCATAGTGTTGTTCTTTCTTTCTTTTTTCTCTATTCTCTGACCCTGAGTGTATTTCTTTCTCTCTCTTTTTGAATAAAATTTACAATTATAATGATAATGATGCCCAAAGCATGCCTCCAACAATCAATGAATTACTAAAAATAAATTAGCATATATCATACAAATAGATAAGATTTGTTTCCCTCCATGATTTTTCAATTGAGAGATAAAACCAAATCACCCAAAAATACTACTCTTGAAAAGAAATTTAATATCATTATACATGCTTGTAAAGTAATAAAAACTATGTAGTTTTAAGGGAAATCACAAGTACAAGAAGAAAATCCTTCGGAGAAAACTCAAAGCCCCAAAAGATCCAAAAAACAATGATCAGGTAATGTCCAACTTGATATTATATATATCTTATATAGCCTGAAAAAAAAATTATAAATATTTATAGGGTGATCATAACATGTATACTCCAAAATATACTCTTTGGAGTCACTCTAACAAAAGAAAAACATAAATAATAATAAATCATAGTGAAAAAAAATGTGAAGCTAAATCATCACCTAATCAGATATACCAAGTTCCCAACCTCATCATTTATCTTTCGTTAGGTATCATTTAAAACAAATCATATAATATGAAACATATTCTCGAATGGAAACTCACTAGAGATTTCCCACTTGTTTTACACTTTTTCCATATATAAAACATATTAATTCATCATTTTCTAAAAGTATGAGATCCCAAACACACCTAGGGTATTGTATTATACAATGAACCTCATACATCTCATCATTACATACCAAGCACCATGTCCATCATATAATCTCATAATCCCATCCCTCATCTCTGGGTTGAAATCAAGTAGCTTCTGGGATTCAAAAAAACCGGTATATTGAGTTTATTCCTCAAGACAACATAGCTCGTACACAACATTACAATCCAAATTATTATTACAATATACCATGTGATAAATTTTTGTTAAATATCTGAAATCCATTTCATCCATCTATTCAAATATATGACAATGGTAAGAACTTTTCTTACCAACACATAATATTAGCAAGAGAAGACAGTGGGGAAAGAGAGAGTAATCATCCATTCATTCCATGCTCACCAGGTTGTTTGGGAAAACACCCTCCCACAAATCAATTGGATTTTAATTTCCCTACTGAATCAAGTGTGGTACCATATAAAATCACATATAATATAATATATATCTCACAACAACATTATACATATAAAACTATTTTTTTCCACAACTATATATATCGTTGCAAATATTCCCAGCTACAACTACTAATCACTAGATATCCTAGAAGCATAGAATCATTCCATATGTCTTTAATTAAATAAATTCTTTTTATTAAACCATCACATCAGGTTATGAATTACTTTAATAATATCATAAAAAGATGCCCATGGCCTATAGGCATAAATTAAATAATCCTATGATTTCTTAGTAATATTATCATTACATTTCTATTCAGTCACCAATATTGTGGGTTAAAACAATTAATATTTAGGGGAATTATTTAATACTAGGTACTCTGGGACATTAATTAGGCATCTATAAGAGAGTTTTACCAAACCACGATCAACAGGATTCTTTAAGCAGTGGGGAAAGGAATGAATAAACATCAATCCTAGCCACATGGATTTTAAATACAAAAAACTATCAAATAAACCATCACGCCGTTAGCATAACAACAGGAAAGACTAACTTTAACCCATTATACAAGTCTTGATGAAATCCAACCACCGTGCATATCACTATGTGATAAAGCTCACATTTTGATACATTTTAAATGATAATTAAATGTTTATAATCACAACATATTGTTATTTGTGGGTAATTGTCCCTTTTTTAGATTTTGGTGGTATTTTTAACTCAAATAAAAAATGGATAAATCTAGAAATTTGATAGATTTTTATCACAAGGGTATTTTGGACATAAATTTACATTATTATTCCAATTTGAGTGATATTTGTTTAAGATTGTTTGGATTTTTTCTAAAACTTTTTCATCCGGAAGAAATTCTAATTTAAATATATAAAGCCTCGAATAACTCCATGAAGTTGAAAAACATTTAGGGAGGACATCAGGGACTCCACCTCCATAATGAAAACATAAATCTTCCATCATATCTTCAAATTCAACAATTCTTTCAGGTGACTAAATAGTATTAAATAAGTTGCGTGGTTGATGTGTTTCAAGTGAAAATACTATCAGGAATGAATTAATTTAACCTTTCAAACATGTGGAAGATGAAATAGACCATGAGTCCGAAATAGTTCCATTCATTAATTAATTCATACCATCTGAAAAATTCGGCCACAATGTCTTCTATTTTGTGGATACACGCACATGTAAAAATGTAACAACTTTAAATAATGCTCCAACACATGAATCGACCAGTTAGATGGTCATAACGGTATGAGAATGTGATAATGTGGAATATAACATGGGACATGAACATAATTAATTTATTAGAGTAAAAAGGTCATAACTTTTTATTATTGTGGTCAATGATACTTAAATATTGAGGGTAAATGTAAGATATATTTTCGATGAACTTTCATGATGAAACTTATGACAAATTCGGCCAATTATTGGGGAATAAACACGAAATCATTTGGAGTATATTTTTTTGTGCAAATTAATTCTCCTCTTATCCCTAAAAAAATATATCTTCACCCTTTATCATAGAATTGACACATCTATGTTTTTATTTTTTCTTAATTTTTAGTTTATTTCCATTGTAAAATTTCTTTTAATTTTTACTATATTTTTCACTACTTATTAATATCATTTTCATTTTTTATTCTTTTTTTCACCCCATTTTTCTCAATAATGATCTCTTGTACTCATGATTATATGTAACAAAACCAATGAAGATATTGGGAAATCAATCCAGTGTTAAACACAGTCCATTATATGTTCATGTTTTATGTTTCTTATTTTCTTAGAGCTGGGCCATGGGGGATCGTAGTTGTCCAGACACATTTGTGTCTCCACTTTCCAGCCAAGTCTTAGTTTTCTTTTCTAAAATATTCTCCCTCGATCGATGAATTGGATTTAAGGTCTCTTAGTAATAATTTAGGGAATCATATAACCAAAACCATAAGTATAAGAGGATTTTTATTCATTTGATAGAGCATGATAACTAATTATATTTTAAGCAAACAATGAGGTGATGAATAATTATTCTAGATAATCTTTTAGGAGGATCACCTTTCTACCAAGCACCATTTTTCCTACATTAATTTTGTCTGCATTATGAATTACATATTTAATTTTCATTATAATTCATAATCATTTCCCAAAAATCAATTTATTTTATTTTTATTTCATAAATGAAAAAAGTATAAAAAAATTATTTATAAGTAGTGGTTGATTGACCAAAAATACTTTTTAATAGAACGACGTCAATCTGCTCATACTCTGCATTTAGTTATAAATATTCTTGAGAGTGTGTATGACAATGATTAATCACTATGAATCCATCCCACTCTCACTAGTTCCAAATACTTCCCCAAATACATGCATCATCCCCCATGTATCATGAAATAGTCATTCATCCAGAGCTCAAACCACATCACATCCAAAGACCACATTAATAGGAATATCCCAAGGAATCCTGGAAATAATTAACAACTAACAAATAATATATTCCCTAAAAAATAAAATAACCTTTATAAGAAAATGATATTGATCTGTCCCAAAAATTTGTCTTTATAAAACCACTAGTTCATTACACATTTATATTTACTAATTAATTTACCATATGATAGAACCATAAGAAAACTATGTCATCAGCTATCGACTATTTCGAATTATCTAATCCTGACATGATATTAATTTCTATTTTCATGAAACTATAAAGAATAAAATTTTTAGTTAATCATTCTTCTTTTTGTATATCACCAACAAAAATTACCATTTTCTTCATTTAAAAAATCATATATAAGTAAGAATGATTTCAAGATAAACATGTCATTTTTAGTCTTTATCTAATAAGAATAACCACCTTTATGTTGTTTTTTCAATTCCATGTTATCAAACATGTTAAAACATGGCATTAACAAACATGATAACTATAGAATAAACAAAATATATCACAATATTTAGTGAAATAAGAGTAAAATGGTTAACATGGTATAAACACATGATAGTGATAAAACTATAATACAAGTTGATTCATTATTTCTGGTTTAAAATTCATTTGGGTTAATTCCATAATTTCCCAAAGTGATAAAAAATGATAACTCTATGATTTCTTATAAAATTATAAGAGAAAAACAAAACCCCTATATCAATTTATAATATATATAAAAATTCAAAAAAATAAATGATTGAAGATAAAAAAATCAATGAAAGAAAAAACACTAATCCAAATTATGTTTAGTAGAGACATTATATTGGAAAAATAACAAAAACCAAGAAAAAATATCATCCCAAAATCCAATATAAAAAGAATAATTAAAATCATAATTAAATTAATAATAATAATTTTCTCAAAAATTAGAAAAATTATTACCATGATCAAAATTATTTGATTATCTTTAAATAATAGGTTTCAATATATAAGGAATAAATCAAGATTCACCATGGGAGGTAGAGAAAACAATTACTAGTCATAACATCCACTAATAATGTCTATATTTGAGATAACACTCAATGATGTCTTCTCTGTCTCCTAATCATCTAAAATTAGAAGGAACACCCAATGGGAGAAGCATGGATATATTATTATATAAATAAATGGCCTAAAAATGATTCCAATAATCATACTTATAATGTGTGCCCCCCCCCCTACAAAATTGATTAGATTAAAGGAAGATGGTTATCATTTTTCCCTTTTCAAATCCATATTTACCACCACCATGGATTCGTCCATGACTTAACCATGGTCATGGTGTTACTTTAGCAAGAAAATAGAAAAATATTTCACTAGGGTGTGTTTTCAACAGCAACTAATTTTTCCCTCATCATGGTTGTGGTGAAATCCTTATCCCCATTTTAGATATGCAATACTCCAAGGCTCCATACCTAGTGAATGTTTCCAACCTAGGTGTTTTGGACCACTCATTTTCTGAATGAAAGTCACCATGTCCAAAAGAGCCGTTAATTACGGATTTTCCAAATAGGTTGGCCTCAATATGACCTTCAACATTTCCACTACCAGGGTATGGTAACCCCAAAAATGGAAATAAAATAATCAACGCCTCTAGAAAACATCCAAAATCCCTCTAGGCACAACCAATCTATGAGGAAATAAGGAATGGTTCCAAACGATTGAAAAATTACATTAGATACATCTAGAAACAACTCTTATCATCTATAATTAAAAACAACTGAAGGGAAAAAGTAAATAGAAAGGTGTTATCTGATCAATCTCCCTATGAGATACCTCTCATGTATCTTTCTATCTTAGAGGCATAACAAATCACTTAGAGAAACAAGGTTAAAAACTTCTCAACAATAACAACCCACTCCAATTGACTATCCTGAGGGAGATACCTCTCAAAGAATATAAAGGCTAAAAAATGAATCAAGAAGATAAAACCATCTTTGCAACAAAAAATGTAAAAAACCAGAAACAATGATACAATAGAAGAGATAATATTCAAAAAAAACTCCGGGTATAAGGGTTTATATTCCTTGGTTCTCTATTCTATAAAACTATATAAAAAAAGGAAAAAACCAATAGTAGTCCTACACAACCCCATCTCATGGAGGTCGTGAATCTTCCTAGAATTCTCTTAGAAATTTTCATTATCATTAACATAGATCTATCCACAGTTAATAAAGTGAGTATTTTCATTAATATATAAGTGAATTGTGATGTGTAGAAGGCATATTTTATCCTTATCATCTATTGGTTAATTTATATATGATATGAAATAGCTCGACATAATCCTACACCATGAATGTCCCAAATAAACTAGGAAGAATGGTTACTCCCACAACCAAATCATCGCTGCCCATGATGAGGATTCACCTTCAAGAAAAAATGATCCCCAATGTTAAACTTTATTGGAATCCTCCAATGGGTATCATAGGGCTTATGATGACTGTGTGACTCATTTACCCTCTTATTAATCACTTTAACCATCCATGTCATTATTCTTACATGTTCTGAATAAAGAATACATAACTCTCCAAACTCGGTTCATAAGAACAGAGAAAAGAATGTCCTTCCATAGAAAGAATCAAATGATTTCATACCAATGATTAAATGAAAACTATTAATGTATGAAAATATAACACAATGTAGGTTACACATCTCAGAACCTCAAAAACCCTAGACATAACGAGAAAAATACTCATCAGGAGTTTGGATCATCTTCTTTAAATTAAAATATATTTATTCATGAAAATTAGTTGTATGGAAGAACATTAATACAAAATAATGTTGGAAACCCACCACACCATAGAGTTAAAGTGATGATCATGATCTTAGATGATCATCCTTAGGAATCCTGTAACAACCCAAACATTTATTAATGAAAATTCCTTTGGATCTAATTAAATGTCTTATCATAAAATATGATTATATAAAATATTCACTACCTATATTTTATATTTTTGGATTTCAAAATACCATAATGAATTTTTACCATTGCTAATATATCTATTTAATAGTGATCACATGATTAGTATAAATATAGGGCTTTAACATACCAAATATAATCAGAAAAAGGGTGCAATGGACACATCCAGTAGAATTTATCTATACGAAGACCATTTATTGGAGCATAGAAAGGAGTTTGTGTCACTAGGATTCCCTATTGACCAATCCCAAGCCAATCTTCAACACGTTATTCTTGAACGCATCCGCTTATGGGAGACGTTGATGTTAATATAGATTACCACACTATGGATGTTATCTGATCTTCCCTAAGAGTTTTCACCATCACACACCTTTACCTTAGGTCTTATGTAGGTAATATAAGGGGTTATGTAACAAAACCCTAGCACTCTGATTGTGTGCATTATTTTTTAATAGAATAAATAATATATATTTGTTTTATTATTGTTACTTCGTAAATAGTTTTAAAAGGACAAATAGTATATTTGAGGTAATATTCAATTACGAAATCAATTTGGATGAATTAATCGATTTTTTAAATAACTAAAATTTTAATAAAATATTATAACTATATTAATTTTTATTAAATATAAATTAACATATAATTTTTATGAATAAAATTGAAATTTTTATTAAGGATTGAAAGTCATTCTTATCAAAACCCTTGAATTTTCGATAAATATCTGTATTTAATTTAATAGTGTAAATTCGCATAATTAGAATATTATTTATATAAAATTAATATTATTTTTGGAATCAGGACGTCAAAATTATCCCATTGTGAATTTTTCATAATTTTCTGAGAGATTCGAATTTTTCGAAAAAAAATTAAAGACTGTTTAAATATATAATGTGTTTTATTAAATAATAATAGCCCAATAGTGAAATAATAAAATAATATAAATGGTATGTTCGTCCAATATATTTTTCAGAATATAAAAATGTGATTTTAGGTTTGTTTTATTAAATTAATGGTGCATCAGAGGACCCTCCAAGACATATTACACATTTTATCTTTTTAAAATGATTTCATTATGAGTGTGACTCTCCTCCACATAAAAAAGTGTAATATTTTATTAATATAGGACATTATCAATGAAAAATAATGTTTTACACTCCCCTTTGGAAAAACCCAGGGGCAAAAACCATGGGTTGGTTTGTTGTTTTGATTAGATTTATGTGTTGTGTCCAATACCTAACTAATAAATAAGTCCCTCTTTTTTCCTATATAAACAAACTCAAGATCTGACTTTTATTCACTCAAAACCCATGTATAGAATCCCTAACATGACCTCTTCTCTATATAATCCTCCCAAGGTGCCCCAATATCCCAATAATCATCTCTCAAGCTTCTCCCAAGCCATTGGGATTACACTTCCAAGTAAGAGATTTCTTCTGCTCTCATTTTTTGTCTAAGATTCATTCTATTTCTATACACTTATCTGTTCATTTAAAAATGTTAAGGTATGATTTCTCACCTACCCTATACTTATTTCCATATGTTTTAATGATGATATAACCCTTTATCTCTCATTTACACCACCCATGTACACCCATTACCATGCTGAAATTCCGTAAGGGATTTCTCTCTCCTAATTTACAATCAAGAAATTCTTTTGTTTTATGAACCCAAATACCAATACATATGTTGGTACATGTATCTATTTGAAACCATTATTTTCAATTTCATGTAAATATTTTGAGACACCCACTTCTTTCTCATCATCCATTTTTATGAATTCTAATGTCCCACCGTCATGCTTCCAAAATTTCACCACGATTTTCCAAGCCAAAGTCATTGGGTAGTTAATACCATGCCCATTTCCCAATCAAGGGTATTCAACATTTTGAAAATTTACATATTAATTATATAGTTTCATGTATGAATTCAACATTCCTTTGTCCTGTAATAAATCATGGTGTTTAATGAATCCATGTTATATTATCCTTATGGAAGACTTTTGCATGAAGTGAAACTATTAAGAAGGATGTTCCCTGATTGAACTCCAATGCATAGGGTAAAGACTAGTATCCTGATACATCAAGTGCAATGAGGATTTACTCTTTGTAATTAAAGTGCAATGAGATTTTACTCATTCTTTATGTGCAATGATCCATGTCTTATGAAAATATCATGTTGAATGTTGTTGCCACATTTCTATGTTATGATAATCACGTATTTTAATTCCTCTATGTTCATGGTTTTCTTATACTCAATTGATATGACTATTTCCTAACAAGTACTATATTCTTCTTTTTATTCCCCATTTACCCCCTTATGGGGCTTTATAGCTCACCCTTTTTTATTCATGTCCTCTGGTTATCCCATGCAGTGCTAAGTAAGAATGAATGTGTGTGGTCATGTAAAGAAGTTTTCAATAAAGATGTGAATTTCATGTTTTAAGATGTTCTGTAATTTTATTAATCCCCATAGACACTATATCAATTGATATTATATTTTTTATCAAGTGATTATTTTAGGTAATAAATTATTTTTATGTGTGAAATAAAGATAAAGGTTGTTATAGTTTGTATCAGAGGATAGGTGTAGTTAATTTCGGATTAGGATTGCAAAATCCTAGTGAAATACTTAATGATAAAAATATCTATAACAAATACTTTCCTAAATTTTGGTGAGTATTAAGTCAGAGGTTTATCAATAAAGTACATCCATATCTGGATATGGGCAGGTAGGGTCAGATCTGGAAAATATGTATCTAGGGGTAGAACTCAAAAACACCACTTTGAGCTAGAGTCGAATGAGAACTGGTGTACAACAATGAGCCTTCTACACTCTAGGATACAACACTCCTGGTGGATATGATTTGTTAAATTCATAAGCTTAGTATGAACCATTATTACGGTAATAAAAAAATACCCCTAAAAATATTTATTTTATGTATATCATGTATAAGATAGATTGAAGCCATAAATTCATAAGTTAAGGAAATAAAATTAATCTATAAATCCTCCATTTTTTGTCTTTGGACTACCCTTTATGTGTTACCCCTAACATTCCTTTTATTCCATGAAATTTCTGGTAATAGGAGGTCTCTGGATATCAACAAATGCAATAACCAATATGATGACTCTTCTAATGAGATGCCCAATTCGATTGGAGCAGGAATCACGAACATTGTCATGATACTCTCTCAGTTAACTCATGTTTTGAATAATAACATGGGTTAATAAGAACCTTCATGCCCCCCCCATGAATGAACAAGTGACAATCATGAGCTTAATAAGACAAAGGCCCCTTACATTTAATGTATCATATGATCCCTCGATTTCAGAACAATGTATCCAGCCCATTGAAAATATCCTCTCCATCCATCAATGTTCTGAACAAGAGAATGTTCTTCTGGATTGTTATCATTTGGAGGGTGAAGCTGTTCCATAGTGGTAATTGATCAAAAATACTAACCCTAAGGAGGAGATCGAGGAGTTGGATTAGACGGATTTCCAGAAAACATTTTTTGATAAATATTTTCATCGCACCCTCTAACATAAGTTGGAAAGGGACTTCCTTGTTCTAAAGCAAAAAAGTTTATGAATCCATCAGATCATATGAGGCAATATTCACAAGGCTTGCACGATATGCCTATAGATTTTTTTGTTACCCCAAAATTCATGGTTGACTGCTTATTTTGTGTCATAAAACCTACCCTACTAAAATCCGTAGAGATCCATGACTTATAGAGCTATGAGTAAATTGTCTGATGTTCCCTCAAAGTGGAAATAGTGATCGTAGAATCTGAGGGGTATCATGGGGATATGATGTAAAAGGTGTACATTAATTTTAGCGGTCTAATGGACAAATCCAATAGTTCTAAGAAAATCCAACCCCACTTTCCAAAGGTGAAAAATTAAGCACCCCATAAATTGCCTGATTGGGATAAAGAAATGCTTTAGGTTTGGAAGAGAACAACACCTGGACATTAATTGCCGAAAATAAAAACGTGCATCTGAGACAAAGGTGAGGAACACTCCATTTAACCCTAAATGAATTGTTCATTGCTTCAACTACAGAGAACTATAGATCTTTTCAAACTAGTTCCCTAACCCAAGGGTTTTCGGTGGTAACCAACAACCTCCAATGTAGCAACGACGAGCTTTTTCCATTAC
Source organism: Viscum album (assembly GCA_963277665.1). Lineage (NCBI taxonomy): Eukaryota > Viridiplantae > Streptophyta > Magnoliopsida > Santalales > Viscaceae > Viscum > Viscum album. The sequence continues at coordinate 1,427,703,602 of OY728125.1, forward strand.
TACTTCTAAGAGAACCCCAAAAACAAAGTAATGATAGGTACGCTATTAATTCACTCTAGAATAGAGAATGTGTTTTATTATTCTGGTTCTACAAAATCATTTATATCCATAATGCTTAGTAGAACAATCCCAATAGCACCAAAAATCATGGAAGTAATGATTTTGATTAGAACAAAAAATGGGAAAATCATCTCATCCCATGAATATATCTCCTCCCCTATCATTATTTTTGGATTGAACTTCCTAGAAAACATTTTCATACTCCCTATGGTGGAATTTTACTCAATTCATGGAATGTATTGTCTTTCCTTATATAGATCCAACATAAATTTAAATGATATAGAAATCACTCTCTATATAGAGAATCGACCCCTGATCCTATACAAGTGTGAGGAGGGGGATGAATCTTATTTAGTACCATCATCCCAAGAATTGATATTACCTTCCTATGATCATGTGTATCTTGAATAGATGATTGAGTCTATGAAAGAAAACATACATGAATATATGACAATTGTGAAAGAATTTGCTGATGTGTTTCTCGAATAAATTCTTGGTCTTCCTTCAAGAAGAGATGTTGAATTATCAATTGATCTTATACCTGGGCTGTTTCAAATATCCAATACTCTATATTGAATGGATGTTTTTGATCTTGAGAAGCTAAATAAACAACTACAGGATAATCTTGATAAATGTTTTATACACTCCAGTGCTTCACCATTGGGTGCACCAGTCCTCTTCGCCAAGAAGAAGGACAGGTCAATGCACATTGTCATTGATTAACGTGAGCTCAAAAAAATCATGATAATAAACAAGTATCCTATTCCATAATTTGATGACTTGTTCGATCAGTTATGTGGAGCACAATAATTATATAAGGAAAATTTGTGGTTGGTATATTATCAAGTAAGGCTGAAGAAGGAGGAAATCCCCAAGACTAATTTTCGTACAAGATACGGGCACTATGAATTCATGTTAACGCCTTTCGGACTCACTAATTCTCTAAAAATCATCATGGACTTGATGAAAAGAATCTTTAGAGATTACTTTGAATAATTTTTTTCTATTCTTTATAGATGATTTTCATAAATACTCGAAAACCAAAGAGGATCATGAGGAGCAGCTAAGAACTATAGTATAGACCTAGAAAAAGGATAAGATCTATGAAACGTATAGCAAGTGTGATTTCTGGTTGAAGGATGTTTCATTCGTGGGTTATATCATCACATGCAATGAGATATATGTGGATCCCTCCAATATAGCTACAACTGGGAAACAGTCAAGGCCTACATTAGTAACGGATATTCATATATTCTTAGGGTTATCAGGATATTATCACAGATTTGTGAGAAATTTCTGGCTATTTTCCAACCCTCTAACCATGATAACTCAGAAGGGGGTAAAGTTTTCATGGTGTGATTACTGCAAATATAGCTTTAAGGATTTGAAAACGAGGCTTATAACTATGCTCGTGCTCACACTACACACAAGTGGATAACATTTTGTGTTATTTAGTGATGATTAGAATAAGTTCATGGGTTCTGTGTTGATGAAAAATGAAAAATCCATTGCCTATGCTTTAAGGAAATTTAGAGGTCATGGGGAAAACTATCCAACACATGATTTATAGGTGGCTACAGAAATCATCACTTTAAATATATGGAAACATTGCCACTTTGGGGAGAAGTGTGAAATATACATGGATCACAAAAGCGTCTAGTATATATTCACACTGAAAGAGTTGAATATGCACCAATGAGGATGGATTGAACTAATCAAAGACTATGACTGCTCAATCCATTACTAACCTAGGAAAGCGAACAAGGTGGTGGATGCTCTATGTAGAAAAGAAATAACAAGTATATCATTGATGTTAATTGAAAATGATCCAATATTCATAGATTTGATGAAGATAGACATGGGAATCATAAATAAGGGACCACCATCCGACCTTTAACAAATGATTTATCAACTGTCTCATTTGGAAAGGTTAAGGATGACCAAAAGTATGATGTGGAAATTCAGAAGAAAGTGGAAACTCTCAATAATGGGAAATCCTCAATGTTTAATGTTAATGAAGAAGGAATTTTGATATTAGTATCAAGACTATGTGTTACATAAAATATGGAGTTAAATAAATAAATTTTGGGTGATGTAGATAGTTGAATTTCTTCATTCACCCAGGAAACACAAATATGTATCGATATCTCTAAGAGATTTATTACTGGAATTACATGAAAAAGGATATTGATGAGTATACATCAATGTGTCTAGTATGTCAGCAAGTTATTGTTGAGAGGAAAAAGTATAAGGGGGTGATGCATCCATTACCCATACCAGTATGGAAATAAAAGAACATAACCATGTAATTTATCACTAGAATTTTGATGACATCCAAAGTGAACAATGCTATATAGGTTTTTGTGGATCGTCTTACAAAGACTGCACACTTCATTAAAATTCGAGAGGATTTCACAATGGACCAAATGCCTAGAATATCTATTAGAGAAGTGGTAAGTTTTCATGGAGTACCACTATATATTTTGTCCAATTGTGATCCATGATTCAACTTTATGTTCTGGAAGAGTCTTCAACATGATCTGAATACTGAACTGAACTTGATTACATCTTATCATCCTCAAACTGACGGCCAATATAAGAATACTATCCAAAAACTTGAGGACATGTCGAGAGCATGGTAAACGGGCTTCAAAGGAGGATGGGATCAACATCTTCCTTTGGTTGAGTTTTATTACAATATGATTTTCCACTCTGGAATCCAAATGGATCCTTATGAATCCCTATATGGGAAGACGTGCAGAACATCGATTTTGTGGGATGAAGTTGGGGGTCAAAAACTCCTAGGTCTAGAAATGGTCGAAGAAATAGTGGAGAAGGTTATGATCATCCACCAGCACTTTAATGCTTCTTAGATTCCACAAAAGAGTTATGCTGACAATCGTCAACGAGACCAAGAGTTTCATGTTAGAGACATGGTATTCCTCTCCATATCACTGTGGAAGATAATTATGTGATTTTGGAATATTGAAAATCTTAGTCCAAGGTACATCTGCACTTTGAGATCTTTGATCGCATTGGATCGGTGGCCTATTGACTAACAGTCTCACCGAAGTTGTCTAAAGTATATGATGTATTCCATGTATCACTATTGAAGAAGTTCATACCTGACCCACCACATGTATTTAATCAAGATATGGTACCATTAGAGAATGACTTCTTCTATGAGTAGAATCTGGTGAAGATCTTACATTGTAAGAAAAAGATATAAAAAATAAAAAATGCCCCTCTTGAAAGTGTTGTGGAGAAACCAAATTTTTGAAGAAGCAACGTGGGAACTGGAGGAGGTTATGAGGCAAAGTTGCCCACATCTTTTTTAGTGTGGGGGTAGGAAATTTTGAGGAAAAAATTTCTTAAGGGGGAAAATTTTAAGGACCCAAAATATTATTAATGAAAATTAATCATGATCAAATTAAATGTATTATTATCTAAAATGGTTATATAAAATATTCAAATCCTTGGTTATATGTTTTTGAATTTTAAAAAACCATTAAGAATTGTTACCAATGCTAATATACCTGTTGAACAATGATCCCAGGATTAGTATAAATATAGGGCATTAACAAATCCAATTTACTCAGATAAAGGAAGCAATGGTCTCATACAATAGAATTTCTCCAAACAAATCCCATTTGTCAGATTTGAGAAATAAGGTGGCATCATTTGCATCCCTCTTGACCATTCCCAAGTCGAGCTTCAAAACATTATGCTTGACCGGAACCGCCAATGGGAGAAGTGGAATTTAATAGATATTACCCCCAAGTGATGTTATCTAAGCCTTTCCAATAGTCTATCACCATCACACACCTCACCCTTAATTCTTATTCGGGTGTTATAAGGGATTATATAACAAGACTCTAGCAATATGATTATGTAGATTACTTTTTTATAGAATTAATAATATACATTCATTTTATTATTGTTGCTTTTTAAATAGTTTTTAAAGCACAAATAGTATTTTTTTTAATTAATATTCAGTTTATAAATGTATTTTTATTATTTAAAATATTTCTGAATTAAAAAATATTTTATTAAAATATTATTATTAAATTAATTTTTGTTGAATATAAATGATCATATAATTTTTATGAATACAATTCTAATTTTTCTTATGGTTTGAATGTTGTCTTTGTGAAAACCCTTGATTTTTCGATAAATGTCAGTTTTTATTTTTAAAGTAAAAATTCACATACTTATAAAATTATTCATATAAAATGAATATTATTTTTGGAATTAGGATGTCAAAATTATACAATGGTGGGTTTTTAATAATTTTTCAAGACAGTCGAATTTTTGGGTAAAAATTAAATATCGTTTAAATATATAATGTACTTTATGAAATCATAATTTCCCAATAGTGATATAAAAAATAATATAAATTATATGTTCTGTAAATATATGTTTTATATTTAAAAAATTGTAATTTTAGATTTGTTTGATTAATTTTATAGTGCCTTAGTGGACCCTCCATGAAATATATTACATTTAAACTTTTTAAAATGATTTCCTTGAGAGTAACACACACCTCCACATAAACCACCATACTATAATAATAATTTCTGAAATTTTCCTTATAAAATAATGTTTTCCACTCCCCTTTTTAAAAAACATGGGAAAACCCATTGTTTTTTTGTGGTTTCTATTAGTTTAAAGTGTACCGTCCAAAAACTATATAATAAAGAATTTCATCTCTTTTGCTATATAATCTCACCCAAGATCCCACATATCATCAGTCAAAACCCTTGGATCACATCCCCAAACTACCATAGTCTCTCTAAATTTGTCCAATGTCACCCCAATCTCTCATTAATCCTCTCTCAATCCCCTCCCATACGTTTGGGATCACACTTCCATGTAAGGGATTTCTTGCTCTCTCAATTTTTCCCCATGTTTTTTTATGTTGTTATACCTCTTTTTTCAATTATAGATGTTGGTGTATGATTTATCACCTCCCCAATATTTACCTTTTTTGTTTGATTGAATATAGATCCATTTCTCTCTCATTAATGACGACCACGTAGACAAGTTACCATACCAAAATTCTGTAAGGGATTTCTCTCTCCCCATTTACATTTAAGAAATTATTTTGTTTTATAAATATAAGTACCATTAAATATGTTGGGACATCTGTTTATATAACCCCCATAAATTATATTTAATGTACATATAATGATACACTCCTTTCTCTCTCATCAACCATTTCTAAGAATTTTTATGTCATGTTGGTATGCTGTTGAAATTGCCCCACGATTTTCCAAGCCAAAGTCATTGTGTAGTGAATACCATGCACATTTATCTAACAAAGGTATTCAAATTTATGCACATTTTATAATTTATTATATTATTTAATGTATTAATTCCAAATTAATTTATCTAGGAATAAATTATGATGTTTAATAAATCCATGTTATATGATCCATGTGGCACACATATGTATGAAATGAAATGATAAAGAAGGGTGTGCCCTGATAGAACTCCAATGCATGGGGTAAAGACATGTATCAGGATACATTAAGGGAAATAAGGTTTTACTCATGCTAATTCAAGTGTAATGAGGTTTTAATTATGTCCCATGTGCATTGATCTTTGGATCATGATATTATCTTGTTCAATGTTGTTGCCACATTTCCATGTTATGATAATCATTCTATATCGTGCCATTATTTGTATGTTTCTCTTATGATCCATTGATATTAAAATTTCCCAACATGTACTATATATTTCATATGATTCCTTTTTTACTCACTTATTGGGATTTACAGCTCACCATTTTTTATACATGTCCTCAGGTAATCACATGTAATGTTAAGAACAAAAGATTGTGTGCAGTAATGTAAAAGAATTTTTCAATAAAGATGTGTATTTCATGTTTTAAGTTGTTATGTAATGTTCCTAATCCCCAAAGACACTATACCTCTTGATCTTTAATGATGTATCTAGTAAATATTGTAGAAAATAAATTATGTTTATATGTGAAATAATGAGAAGGGTTGTTTTAACTCCATGAATCCTTACCACTTCCTCTCAGTAATACCTCGAAAATAATGTTATTCATCTTTAATCATTAATCATTAGGATGTTGGTTGAGTTTTTCTAGAGTTTTACTATCACCCATATAAATACAAGGTATCCATAATCTAGCGGGAAACCCGTGAAAAAGTTCCATTGAAATGTCTCCCACTTCCACTGAGTATTATATTATGGGTAGAGAAAACCCCTAGAATATAATGTTCATACTTCACCAACTAGAAAATAAAAAAATGATTCACAAAAACTACAAAATAATTCTTCAACCTAGGTCACCAAAATTGAACATTTAGAGCATAGAAAATCATTTCCATTCTATAATGAATAACCAATGGATATCTATAGAACTCATATAGAACCACATCATCCATCATTAATGAATTAAAATACTCCCCTAGAGTTACACCTATTATTGTTCATCCTCTATCAAACCATTAGTTATATAATTATAGACAAATTAGTCTCAACATACCTAGACTAAGAAATCCTCCTGATTGGACTCCTCCCCCTTATACACTAAATATGACTATAGTAACATACAAAAAATTTCATAATATCTCTCTAACCTCTCCACTATCACGACCTTACAAGCAAAGACCTTCCATCGCTCTCAAATTATCTCCATATTCATGCACGACATGAGTACATGACTTTCGACATAGCATATTAGCCACAAAACAAAACATTTCATGGGGTACAGGAAGTATCTATGTTATAATATTATAATAATTACATCTATCATTGTTGTCCCATCTTTTGGTGACAATTTGAGAAGACATACCTCAAGATTTTTTTATTTGTGAAAACCACAAATCTCGCACCCATGATGTAATTTTTTATAAATTCATGGAAAATACGACATCTAAATGATATAGATCATGAATGTAATAGTTATGTTCATAGATATATAACTAATGAGACCCATTAAAAAAATTATCTCTTAATAATCTAGAAATTTCAAAATCCTAGACATGAACTGTCACAGAAAATCTGTAATTGGACTTCCACTTCAGAAAAATGAAGAATTGTGGTACTAAACATCTTCTACATGAGATACTTGATGCCACATTGTAGAAACCAGTCCACAAGAGCACATTATCCTTACTATTCAAGAATATTAGATGAGTCATAATCCATGAAAAGTCCAGTACAACCATACAATAATATACTTCAAGGATGGGGAAACTCAAGACCTTTTTAATAGTCATGGGTTCTATCCAGGAAATGACATGTTATATTATTGAAGGATCTATAGAAACACCATGATGGTAGATGATATTCCCAAAGAAACAGACCTAAATATCCCCTAACACGCACATCAATAGCTTTTTAAATATTTTTTGAAGAAAAATAACACCCAAAACCACTCATAGATTCTCTGTAAACTCTTTCGTGGGTGTATAGTGCCCTAGGATTTCATCAATGGAAACCCCCATGAATACATCTAATAAATTTTAGAACAGCATGTTAACAAACCCCATGAAATATTTTGGATAATTCATCACACATAATGTCATTAAAACAAACTCATAATGTCCATAATTAAATTTGAAAGTGGTATTCAGTATATCCTCATCCATTTCTAGTATATGACAATATCTCGGTCATATATCGATCTTCAAGAACAAACTAGATACTTTTTGAATATTGAATAAATTATCACCCAATGTATAAAGATAGTAATTAATCTATATCACTAGAACCATATGAAGATAATTAATTCAATGGTATAGACTGCATCTGACGTTCTTCATGAACAAAACCAGAGCACCCCATGTTGACACACTTGTATGATCAAAACCTCACTATAAAAGATCATTACTATATATATATATATCTCGTACAACTCAAAAGGATCCCTTATGCATAGAGACATTGATATTGGAGAATAACCAAGATATAGATCTATCCAAAACTCGATATCCAGTGGAGGGTGTAATTCCACAACCTTTATAGGAATCACAATTGTGTACTCTTCCAAAACCCTAGGAAACACTATTGAATAACCCTTTTTATAATCTCACTATCAACTTGAACATAAAGAAAGATAAGGATGAAACATGATTATAACCCATTTGAGGGTTTTTTTAACAAATTAGAAAGGAAAATATTTACCAACATCACAGTATATTGTATAGAACCCAACGAAATCCATGATAGCCTACGCCGTTAAAATTAATCACTAAAATAAATGAGGATGCATGGATATATTGATAAAAATAGTCACTCTCCCAATTAGTTATACTGCAATGGAACTAGAAAATAGTCTCTATATACATCATACCAATAACTTCATCCTTCAACTAGAATAGTCAATTATAAGGTTACTATAGTATTATATTTCTCTAGTATGTCATTGTTATCTAGAGAAGGTGTTATGAAGGATTGTGTTGCTCCAAAATAAAAAAAAATATTCCAGAAAAGAATTAAATAGGAAAATGGTAACTAAAATAAATTCGGTATTTCCTAATGATAGAGACTCTTGATATTTTATCAAACCAAGAACAACTGAATGACCTATTTGACCTTGATGAGAACCACCCCCAAAGTTGTGATCTAGTAACTGAGGATGAGGATCATCACACAATCTTCCTCTCCAATCCCCATCTCCCCTATATTGATTTAAATTTATAGATCCATACTACTAATACCTTGGATGGATCTTCCATAATTGTGGATCCTAAAGTGGAAATCATTCTTCATGATGCCTACTAAAAATGATCAGGCACTCTCACTACTAATGGTCACGTCCCCCAAAACAAAAACAAGTTTATGATACATTGGAAGGGTTTTAAGGTCCTCCACCCCCCCCCCCGAAATATTAGATTATGAATGATGGGATATACCCTCATCAATATGAAACTCTTCCATCTTGTAAAATGGGTACACTAGGACACAAATCTACTACATGGATACTCCTAATAACTCCACTCTAGTGAAATTACAATCCCATCCAGTGTCTTATCCAAAACCTTCTCTCTCTCCCACACCTAAAGATCTAGTAGCAGCATAAATAGGGTAACCTGAAGATGGACATTTATAATCAATCCCAAAACAAATTTCCACTATCTAGACTCCTCGTCTTGAAATGGGTTCAAAAATATGAAATAAGGGTACTAAAATTGATCCCAAACTCTTGCATCCTATAAATATGTAAGAAAACGGTAATATGCTCTGAAACACTACCTAACAAAATTTCTAAATAAAGATATTCTGCTCAAACAAGTATTTGAAATTATACAATGACATAGTTGACTCATCACAATCTCTAACGAACATAAACCACAATTTCATCACTTCCCTTCACAACATCATTACAGCCTATGAAACTCATTACTTGTTCTGAGCATGGATCATGCTGAAAGATATCACCACATCCTCTGACCAGTCATGTGTCACTAGGTCTGAAATGGAACACTCAAACTTCAACAAACTCTGGTACCAAAACTCTTGGACTAACATCCTCTAAGTTCCATCATCATAGACCTCTATTCTACATAGTTATTTTTGAAAATCACGTAAGATAATATTGGCATGAATATAACGAGGATGCTGACCTCAGTCTGTACTGTCAAAAGAACAAATGGATAGGGTCTCCTAAACTAAAAATATGGAATTTTTAATATTAATTAATTAATTTACTATTTTTTATCCTAATAAAAAATTATCACCTTTGAAGCACATCCACAATAAATAATTATACCTAATACTTTATAGCTCTTTAACCCCTCATCATGTATCACTGCTCTTAGTAAGCTTAAAAAATGTAAATATTCATACATAGAATCATGGGGGATAAATTCCAATGTCCTAGACAGTCTACCTTAATTAGTTCACTCATTGTGTTCACATGAAAATGTTTCCCAAACAACCTGTGTAGTCTACACTAGTGCCTATCTCCAAACTCTATCAAATATCTTAACGATGATGTTTGATAAAAATATATCTTGACACTCCCCCCGAAATTGTACCCCTCCAAATATTACATTCATATAATGGAGATAATAATGTCTTAATCACGCATATAATAGTAAATGGTTTTACCATAGTCATTGAGCATATATCATACATTTAAATTGATTTCATTACCCACTATGATTCGAGAAATAAGAGATTATATATAAACACTCAACAAGTCCAACCCAATAATAGAAAAGAGGGATATTATTATATTCTTTTAAGGTCATAAAATTAAAAAAATATATAAAAAACTAATAATTACAAAACAAAATCATTGAAAATGACCTCGATGAACAAATATCTCATGGAAAACTCCATGATCTAGTAATGTTTATCCCGATCTCTATCTATCCTCTATATACCATAAAAACAGTTTATATATATATCAAGGTTGGGAATAGTAGGTATGATCAATTAGATCATCCCTTGAGACTCTTAGAAAAAATATAATGAAAATAAAGTAGAGTGTAGTGAACAAAAACTGAAGCTAATGTATCATTTAATCCTGAATTTCATGTTCAAGACCACTTTATATATCTCTCAAAAATTATCACATACATGTAAATATATAATATCAAATATATATCAATAAAGGTAACCCCTACCACTTCCCCAGTATTTTGAAACTCTACCCCAATGTTTTAGATCCAGAACCATATCTAGCATGAAGTCAGACATATTACTATATCATGACATGCACCACATGTAACATATAATCTCATCATAATAAACTACGATCCTCATTCATCACATAATTTTATCATCCCAGAACATATCTCCAGATAGAAACCAAATAGATTTTGGGAGCCACCTTAGCCTATATATCTAGTATAATACCCCATACCATTATATCCCATACATGAGATACCAATAAGAATTCATATGATACTATAACTAGAGCTCCATGTGTGTGAAATTGATCCAGCTCATTCAATCCCTCTGCATAATACATGGGAAGGGTAACCACAATGCATACTAACACATAATACTTCTAGGAAAAGAGAGTGGGTGATTAGCCCCTGAAATAGGATAATATTCATTGTTAAATATATATAATATTCATGTTATTTATTATTCATAAACACCATTTTAGTGCATTTTACACTTTGAACATCATTTCACATTATGATTGTAAGTCATTCTTAAAATGCACTATTACATGGTACATTTTTGAACATCGTATAAAATACCCAATAGTGTTCATTTTTTTAGATATTTAATTCTTAGAATACTCATTACATGGGGAATAATTAATAATATTGGAATACATTAATATTCACATTGGAAGACCACCAAAATGTATTTTCATGGAAATACATTCTAGGTGAAGTGAACTAGACAGTAGCCTAATAAAACGACTGTATCAGTCAACATCCATACCCCTGCAATTCTAAAAATTGAACTTCAGATAGAATACATCCTGGGAAATATTTCTTCCAAGAGTGAAAAACCCTAATTATGAGTTTTAAAGGTAATTTCATGTGGCCCAAGTTGGAGATAAAATTCTGGGCCAGCTTCGGTGGCCCAAAAAAATAGCCTACCAATGTAATCATATCTCGGCAAAGACAAATTCATTTGGGCAGAAATTTTACAAAATAATAAGAAATATCTGGAGCTTTACTTTTTTATTCTATTTCCCACTTCAATTATTCCATATATAATCGCATCTAGGCGCCTCTGTTCAGTGAATTCAAGTTGGCTGCAAATTTAGGTCAATGGCGGAAGAGTCTTCTCTCCCTTACTTTCCAACACCCTAAGCCTAACATTCTCAAGTGAGATGCCTTGTACTATTTGGAGCATGACCAAAGGCTTCAAAGATTATAATTTAAGGTAGTGTTGGTGTATTTTTATATCATCTTTTGTGCTTTATTCCATTTTTATGTTATGGTATGAATTTATTGTCTCATGTTTGTCTTTCACATGTAAGTTGTTCAAATCACCATAGTTTCCAAAAACAATTCTTCATCATATCTTATTTTATTTTAATTATTATTAAATCGATATTTTTGCTTCATGGAGTGAATTTATTCAGACCAATCCTTGTGAAATTATCTATACATCGGTGGAGTGATTATTTTCTTTTTATTGTTTTTCGCTTCTTCAATTCCTCCCTCATGCGTCTAGTTCCATCTTCAATTGAAACCATAGCCTCAGTGGAGGGATAGAACTCATATAGGTCAATCAAATATAGTATAATGGGGCTGTATTGGATGCTATTTCTTACTCTATTAACTTTTAATAAATTCTTTTAAAAGAGAATTTCATTTGACGATTTTAAAACTTCTTCGCCCTTTTTGAATTTTAAGGTAGCACACATCAAACACTAATACGAAACATTACCTTGGAGTGCTCAAAATATTGACCCTCCAAGCGAATAGGTTATTATTATTAGGGTGTGTAGGTATTACACTAATAATTGTGTTTTTTTATCTTATTAAATGAGCCCATCTCAAATATAATAAATTTAAATAGTATAAAATGGAATGCATTCAATCCACCCCAAGTGATAACCTAGGATGAACTCGTCCTTTTAAATTAAATTCACATAATTATTTTAGTGTTCACTTATACCTATCTAAAATCAACAAAAATTTTAAAACGTAATATAAAAAATCAATCCATAGAATGTATATTTCTAGATGTTTCTTCTTTGGTCTTTGGGGATTCGACAACCCAAGCTAAACTAGAAGCGAATGCTTAAACCTAAAATCATGGGTAAATTTGGGAAAGGCCAAATATTGGATCTGTTTTAAGGGACCTAAGTAAGTTATATTTGACACTATATTTCTTTCCTCACCCCGCAAGTTCTATATTCCCACCCCCATTCCTCTTATATTTTTACCATTCTATTTGTGTGCATCTTAAGAATCACAAATCCTTGTTTCAGTCCACTCCAATGGAGTATCTTCACCATTACCCTATCATAAACCCATGTTGGAATCAAATTATAAATCATTATTTGGAATCCTTTAACTTTGTGATTTTTTTATCAATCCTTGTATGATCACCCCACAATTGATGAGATGAACAATATTTTAAATGATGAATGTTTAAAGGATAAATCTACATCCCTCTAAAGGATGGTTAAAGAGATCAATATTATAGATTTACATGATTTTCAACCTTATAAAAGATAAATTTCTCTAACATTAATTGAAAAATTATGTTATAAAATGGAAAATTGGAATTCTAAGGTCTCATTTTGAGATTAGAACTACAATTCATTAATTCATGTGAGGAACTCATCCCTACACCGACTGTCCCTTCTATAAAATTATATGGAGTGTCTAGTTTCCCACAATCCTGACATGAATTTATTGAAGAAATAACCTTGGGATTTTGGGTAGGATAAGTGAATAAAGATATGGTTTAAGGGTCTTTAAATTATGAGGAAATTGATTTCATGTATTCACAAGAGGTAAATTTAACATTGTGAATCGAGTGTCCCTATTATAGCGTCATTGAGGGTTTTTCAGAAACCCCAGTCATTGAATCCTTGAGAGAAATCAAAAAAGTTGAGTTCATACCCATTCCTAACACTGGTCTTTCCAATTTGGTGGTTTAATCTTCTATACAAATGGAACCAATTTTGTTCATAAATTTTTAAAATGAAATTGAGTTTGAATCAATGTCTCGTCCAGTGTCTAAAAGTATTAGGGAACCTGAGCTCAAATTAAAGGTCCTTACATCCACTCTCATGTCATAGTTTATAGAGGTTAATAAAAAACATTCATTCCTAATTTAATTCTGTTTTGATCCCAATAATGATAAAATTATAATTGATGTATTATGAAATATTAGGAAGACAGTTGGATGGACCCTTATCAATATTCATTGGATTATCCCATAGATTAGGACCTATATAGTTTTTCTTTAATCAATTTCAAAACCATCATGTAAAATTCATTAGAGACTCAATCAAAATCTAATTAATGTGGTGAAAATTTTTAACATTAATATTTTAAAAGTTGGTATAGGATAATTTGGAGTGTTCATGTTGAGCTAACGACGTTAAACAAAAGTGTTATATGGGAGGCAACCTGTAGTTTTCATGGTTCCACTCATTGTGAATGATCTTTATTTTTCAAATAGGATTATTAAATGAATTTTATATTTTAAAAAAATACTTCATCAATATAAACTTAATATAATGGTAACTTATATTTTTGACATGTTCTTCTATTAAGAGTATGGATGGGATATGAAAGGGGATCACCATATTCAAAACCAGCGAAGCCGTGGGGACTTGAACCCGGGACCTAAGGGAGATAGGGGAACACTTTTTCCACTAACCTATAGCTTATAGTGATACTATCTTATTTAATATAGATATATATAAATATATATACTTATTTTTTTAAACTTATATATCCAGATATATATATATATATTATTATAATTTTTACTTGATCCTAGTATCTGTCTTTGGTATGCTTAAATAAACAGGTGCATTTTTTTCTTACCTTTTGTTTTGTTTATTTTTATTTAAAAGGATCTCAAGGAATTTCCATTGTGTTCCAGTTGTGTTCATGTTTGAGATTCATTGGATTGTGTTTTGATGGACTTTTGGACAAACACAGATATATAAACACAATCTATCATCATTTATGAGGCTCCTCCAAGTAAAATGGAGATCAAGAGATTAAAAAGGAGGAGAAAAAACTTCATCTTCATCCACCACGTGACTTCATTCCATGATCCTAATTTAATAATTCCTTTTTGAACTCCTCTACTCTGCCTTTACCCCCTTCTAAATTTTCTATTCTTCAAACACTGGGGATAGTTCTATTTAAAGTTGGGGGGGAGATGAAATAAAATTATTGCTTTTCTGTGAAAAAATTTCTTGTGTGTACAAAAAAATGATTTGAAAGAAAAGTGTGCCTTAATGGAAGGAAAAGTAATTTTAAACATGAACATGATAATACACATTGAAAATTTTGAAATTGATTATCAAAATATTTTTCATGGCTTGATTCTAATTTTAAAGCATGTTTAAGTTCATGTGAAATGATTTTGGAAAGTACGGTTGTCAGATGTGATTTTTCACCATTTATATTTTTATCCATTTAAAATACTCACAATACACATCCTTTTGATTTTTAAGTATTAATATGATTTCATGGGGTACACAAAATAAATAACATAGGTTTGGTGATCATTTTATGTTTAACATGAGTATTCATTAAAAAAATTAAAAAAAATTAAAAAAACAAAAAATTTGTGCGTAGGGAAATGAAACGACCTAATGTGTAGATTTTAGAACTTGGGGATCACGATTCAATAGTTTTCTAGCATGGAGTTAGTAATTTATCTCAATTTTTGGTAATTGGTCTTTTTTTATTGAGTTAACTCAAGATGATGTCAGAGTAAGAATGATTCACTAGGCTCCCTATAGTCTTTGAGAAAGGGAGTAATGGGCAAAGTCTCATTACATGGGTTGACTCTATTGAGTTCAATTTAAATTACCATGGAAAACATTCCAAATAAAAAAAATATTAAATAAAAAAATAAATATTCATCATAATGTGGAAATGTGATTCCACCATGAACTCCCATAATTCCCCCATGAATAAATATGAACACCCATGTCTACTATGATACACAACACTTCATCAAGATTAATTGATATTGGATGACATGTGGTGATAAATTTGATCAATGGAATGAGATTAGGCTTGGGATATTCCTTCGAACATAATTTGGTTTAAATGATTTTTATGGGTTTCATAATTTTTTTCAATGAGATATTTTTGTGAGCAATGTGTATAATTTTTTTTTGGAAAAGTGGATTCGAATTTCATATTTTTGAGATATATTTTTCTCGGGACTTGAAAAACTCTAGTAGGGGGGTGTGAATAGCCACTGAATGAGGCTAATATTAATTGTTAAATATATATAATATTTATGTGATTTATTATTCATAAACACCATTTTAGTGCATTTTACACTTTGAACATAATTTCCCATTATGACTATAAGTCCTTAAAATGCACTATTACATGGTACATTTTTGAACACCATATAAAATAACCAATGGTCATGATTTTATTTTTAAATTTAATTTTCAGGCTCATAATTACATTGGGAACAATTAATACTTTTAGATTACTTGAGGATTCACATTGGAAGACCACCAAAATGGGCTTTAATGGAAACAAATTTAGGGTGAAGTGAACTGGACAACAGCCCAATAAAACTAATGTATTGTCCAAGATAATAGC
The DNA here is from genome assembly GCA_963277665.1 of Viscum album. Taxonomy (NCBI): domain Eukaryota; kingdom Viridiplantae; phylum Streptophyta; class Magnoliopsida; order Santalales; family Viscaceae; genus Viscum; species Viscum album. Next base: position 1,427,719,888 of record OY728125.1, read on the forward strand.
CCAATAATTATGATATTTGAACTTAATATAGAATCCATCATGGAGAATATTTCATCCAGATGTTAAAAGAGATAATTCTGAGTGTTAAGGGGAGGTTAATGCAGCCCAAGTGGAAGATAAAATTCTAGGCCAGATTCGGCATCCTAGATAATCATCCCACCAATTTAATCCTACATCGACAACCATAAATTATTTTGGGATGATATTTAACAGAAGGATAGAATAAATATAGAGATTTATTTTTTTCTGCTATGGCCCACTCTAATTCATTTATATAGAAGGTCATCTAGAAACCACTGTTCAGTAGATACAAGGTGGCTGTAACTTAGGGTCTTGGGTGGAAAAGTCGCATCTTCCTTACTTTCCACCACCCTAGGCCTACCATTCTCAAGTAAGATGCCTTGTACTATTGGGAGATCGACCCAAGGCTCCAGAAATTCCTATTTAAGGTCATGATGGTGAGGGATTTTATTATCTTTGGTGCCTTATTTCATTGTAATGTTACGTTGCGATTTTGATGTCTCATGTTTGTCTTTCACATGTAACTTGTTCTAATCACCTTACATTTCCATAAAAATTCTTCATATTATCTTATTTTGTTATTATTATTATCACATAGATACTGTTTCTTTATAGTGTGAATTTATTCACACCAAACCTTGTGAAATTATCCACACACCGGTAGAGTGATTATTTACTTTTTTACTATTTTTTACTCCTCTAATTCCTCCCTCATAAGTCTAATTCACGCTTCCATTGAATCCATAGCATCGATAGAGGGATAACCCTCTTTTGGGTTGAACCAAGGGAGTAGAAAGGGGCTGTATTGGATGTTATTTATCACTCTATTAATTTCTAATCAATTCTTTTAATTGAGAATTTCATTTGATGATGTTAAATCTTCTTCGTCCTTTTTGAATTTTAAGGCTCACACTTTAAATGCTTATACGAACCTTTAGCTTGGAGTGCTCAAAATATTGATCCCCCAAGTGTTTAGGTGATTATTATTAGGTCGTGTAGGTTTTAAACCAGGAAGGGATGGTGTTTTTTGATCTTATTAAATGAGCCCATATCCAATATAATAAATTGAAAATGTTTAAAAAGGAATGCAACCAATCCACACCAAGTGAAAACCTAGGATAAAATCATCCTTTTAAATTGAATTTACTTGAGTCTTTTAGTTTTCACATAAACCTATCTAATAACAACCCATAGTTGGCCACTTAATAGACAAAAACAGCCCATAGAATGTACGTGTCTATAAGTTTTTTCTTAGGTCTCTGTGGATTCGATAACCCAGGCTAAACTACAAGATACCTCTTAAACCTAAAATCTTGGGTAAATGTTGGTGAGACCAGTGGGGTATAAGGTGGTAGCCAGCAATCCAGTCCTTACCAACTTGGATATTAGAGAATATACCCCCCAATTGTCTATTGGGTGTTATAATCCCTTCCAACATGGATGGAATACCATATAAAATCACATAAAATATAGGATATATAGATCAAAAAAATAATATGGGAATTAATATAGTCGTCGAATCAACTACATCAATCATCACCCAAACACCAGGCTACCACTATTGAGGATTATATAACTTATAGACACAAAAACATACAATAATACATTCATTAATCTAATTTTTTTCCACTAAAAATTAAAAATATATTAAAGATATTATTTACCAATTCAACATTACATTAACATGATCATAAACTGTTTTTCATGCCCTCTATGAATAATCATAAAAATATCATATTTCGTAATATTATTATCCATATCAATCAATAAAATTACTAAACCCATGGGTTAAAACATTTATTGTACATTTTCACTCCATAATTATTGGTAATCTTAGACTCATCCTAAGATACCATAAGAGAGATGCATAATCCATGAAAAACCAGATGCATAAAGTATAAAGGAATGAAATATAGAAAAAAACAAGCCATATGGCCTTTAATGAAGAATATTTATCATAAAAGAATCTAAATTAAGCATAATAATAGGAAATCTCAGCTTCAACCTAATCAATCAGTATCCATGACATCCCTGACACCACCAAGTATACCAACATACATCAATCTCTCCATCCCTAGTGCAAAATACTACATTAAACCTGGGTCTCCCCACACATGCCTCATCAAACCATTAACAATACCTCACTCATTTACATAGCCTCTAAAGGTTCAGATACAAGAAGTCATATGTAGTGGCTAGGAAAATAAATTCAACTTGGATTTTTATCCCTCAAACCGAGGCATTTCCCCGTCATGAGCAAACAAGATCACGCAATCACAAACAACTATATTTATCAAACAACCAGTCAATTACTATATTGTATTAACCAATTAATTTATGATAGGTTTCAAACAATTGAAACCTAATGAATGGACTATCAACTGATAAACATTATTAATTCATGCTTAAAAAATAACAGCCAATGACATAAAACTATAGGAATAAAAATTTTAATTAAACAGGCCTTTTTTATATTTTCATAAAACATTATCTACTTTATATTATTTATCTAAAATAATATTTACAAAAGGAATAAAATTCTCATGATAATCATTCCTATTGAATTCATTATCTCATAATAAGTAAAAACATTATATTCTTTATCCTAATTCAACATATCAAACATTGTAAACCATATCATAATGAACATGCCAACTATAAGATAAACAAAATATATCACATTATCAAGTGAAAAAGATGAAAATCATTAACAATATATAAAAATATATGATAACTACAACCATAAACCATCTTATTTCATTATTTCTAATTTAATCTTCATTATGGTAAATTACTGTATTACTTAAATAGATAATTCAATTAAAATTTAAGACTTCCAAAAAAATAATAGAAGAAGAAAAGAATCTCAAGCCTAAATTTATCAGTTTTAATTTATTCACATGAGAAATGAAAATAAATGCTAAACCACTACTGGAAGAAACATCACCATGTATGTAACCTACCATTTCTTGGACTTGGTTGAAAATTCCTTATGAGTTTCGTCTTTTTGTTTGGTGGGTGAGTCAATTCTTAAACTGAGCTCCTGAATTTAAATCATAGCCTTGGATAACATATATTTTATGTTTTTTATGATGTTTAATCCCTAGGTGATGTTTTTGAAGAATCGGGCTCCAAAATCAATAGTTTTTTTGGAACTATACTAGAGTGCAGTATTGGAACCCATTTATTTTACCTTTCCTGGGCAACCGTTAGACCCATTTTCTTAAGGGACATAGTTTCTTTAAACCATGAAACAATCCATGTGTTACCATAATCCTTGTTCCAATTAATAATACATAACCCTCATGGGTTTTAAAATTTTTCTGAAAAACATGTGCTTATCCCCCACAGTTAGTGCCACTTAACCAGTAGCTTCACGCAGTTGGTGTACTATTGGATCAAACCGAGTGATCAAAATATGTAGGGTGTGGATACTAATAAGAGAATGTGGAATGTATGGAACATGGGTTTCCAAAACATGTATCAATTTAAAATATATTGAAATGGAAATTTTCCATTTCTTATTAAAAGTATTCTCCTAATTTTTCATCCCAGTAGCACAAAGTACCTCCCCCTCACATAGGATGTCTTTCATCCTCTCTACAAGTCTTTGGGATATCTTCCTCATATGACGACCAAATTGAGATCTATTAGGTTCATTTAAACCATATAGTTATGATCTTCACTTCTCATTCTTCTCTTCTTTCTTTACCTCTCTATATGGAATTATAAATCTGTGAATGCTACTTTTCACTAGGTTTTGGGTATTTTCTGATTCTTCTTATTTCAAATGTTCTGGATCGAATCAAAGCATTATATTGGAAGGGTAAACTATCCTAATCATGAGTTAGGTGGTTTATTGGTTTTTCCCTAAATTTCACATCGTTTATATGATATATTCATTGTTCTATGCACCAAACTTTTAATGTATCACTTCTAAATAATTATTTCCATAAATTAAACTCCTAGACCACCTTGTATTGTGATTTAGACCCCTTGATAAGGTTAGAGGTTATGATATTAACATGAACTACCCCTTTAGGATTGGTTCAATTAAAACAAATAATAATTATGTTTTACTTATGACTAAACCAAACTTATGGTTTTTTTGTTAAAATGGTCATTCTTATATAGAACTAATCTGGTTTAAATTGATTTTTAAATCACCTTATTTAGGTGGGATAAATTATTCAACCAGAATGATATTTTTAAAGTGAATTCAATTAAATTTTTGTTGAAAATGTAATTTTTTTTAATAAAACCATATTTTCATTTGTGTTCTCTTATAAATCAAAAAGTTGAATTGATTGATGACGTGTGTTGTGATTTTTATTATGGCCTAGATGACTCCCATGGCCTTATAGTTGTTAATATCTTAAATGGAATATTAGTATAAGATGAATTGATTATGGAATGGATAATCTCCTACTAATTTTCAAAATGATAAATAGATCTAGAATTAATGGTCCACTATTCTTTGAGAGATGTCTTTTTCCTCATTACATATTTTTTAGGCTAGGGGTTGAAAGAAAAAGTGGTATTAAATTACATTAGATAATTGTGGAGGTACCTTGATCAAGTTCAATGAGAACGATTTCTCACACAAATAGGTTGAGGATGATGGTAATGGCATGTCAGGTCACTTGATTTGTTGGGCATGTCATCTAACACCACCTTGATTCGGATGTTGAACATAATGGTCACATCCATGAGAAAGATGAAAAATGTGGCTTCCAAACCCCATTACATATTTTTGGGTTTATTGATCTATTTATTATAAGAATGTAATTTGTTATTATTAGTTTCCCTCTTAATATATTTTACATGGTGTCTTTATCATTCATTTATCTATCATAAGCATGACATCCCATACAAAGACTGACACTCTTACATTTATACATGGTTGTCTAAGTTTTTCCTTAGGTCCAAACTAGTATGACATATATATATATGGTTATATACAATTATTTTTATAGAGTTATTATATATAAAAACATATATATATATATATATATCTATATGGAGACATATTAAGATATATCTTGGCTTAGGCCAAAGATGGTATAGTTGTCCAGGTGTCCTTGACAAACCTTATCTTGATTTTTTACATTTATTATCATAGTATAGATTTAATGTCTTTATTTTTATGAACATCATTATATTATATTCATAGATTTTATTATTAATTATACACCATTTTTGATGACCTACTGAATATATATCACACTATGTTTGATCCATCATTGCACTATATTACTCAAACAGACCTCAGGGTCGAAGGTTTAGGTTTATGGATTGATCATAAAGGTTGTCACTATTCTTGGCTAGGATGGAGTACAAGTTATGATGAATGAGATAGTGTTCATGATTCTAATAAAGATAACTGTGGTTTATTTTATTTATTTATTTTATTTTTTAGTCATGTTTTGTACTCTGTATACCTACCAGTGTTTCTATCAGAGCATGTTCATGCAGGATCATTTACTCATTCATTATTAATTTCCCGTAATTATAATAATCCAGTTCCATTATTTTTTATTTATCCTATTGTATTTATTATTGATCCGTATGATTTAATATCCCAACTAAACCTATTTTACACCCTTGCTACTAGATGGAAGCCTCTGGCCTATGAGGAGGTCCACATGAGTCCAAGTGACCGACCGATTTGGGGAACCATTTTTTCTGCACAATGGTCGGGACATTAAAAATAGATTCAAAGGGGTTTCTTTTACTTTTGGTTTTATTTTGTAGGGTTGATTGATAGGATATGTATAGAGTGTCATAACATGATAAATGGATGGTTTCAGGGTCCACCCAACCCATGACAGATGGAAGGATCTAGATTCTAGGGATGGGATTTTTGATTATATAGTTGTTTGAGTTTATTATTATTTCACATTTATTGGTTGTTGTATGTTCACTGATTAATTATTTATGGATTATGATTTTACCTCTTGGCCCATTATGGAAATTGATTTCAGGTATGTTCATGAATCATTATATAAACATGGAGATTCATATTCCACACCTATTCTATTCCATGTAGTTTGAATTCTAGATTGCATGTTCATTTTATATTGGATTCTTCATTTTAGGTTGTGCATATATGCATAGGTAATTAGTTTTTCTGTACACCTTTTTTGGGTGACTTCTACCATGATTACCAAAATTTATGAATTTTTTATAACATTGCAAGTGATTATTATGATAATTTTGATTAAATAATGTGTTTTCATCAACATAAATGGTGTTTTCCTACAAAACATGATAATGTTATTCAATTTAATCAAATAATTATTTTTGTGTTTAAGCCATGAACCATTGGTTATATGGGATGAAACATTGATTGTTATGATTAAATGGATGCTAAATTTTCAATCTATATGGAGTATAAAAACATATAAATTTGGAGTAATAACCAATATAATTAAACCATCATATATGGGTAATTATATTTTGAAAATAGAGTGGTAATCTATTTATAGGTACATGAATTCCAATTGTAAATTATAAATTCATGTACCTATATAATTTATGAATGATGATTCACATAATGGGATCATTTTGTGGAATAAAAAATTTTGATGATAGAATTATAATGAATAGTTAATAAATTAACATAATTATGTACATGAATTTTAAAGAAGATTATTTTTTAACAAATTTAAATATTTAATTAATAATACTTTTTAAAGTGTGATAAATTGAATATTATAAATTCTTTCACCTCTATACTTTGGGAAAGAAGACCTAAATTACTAAATTTTCCAAAATTCATAACTAGACACATGTAGTTAAGTTGAATCATGTTGTTGTAAGATGTTCCCTTTTCCGATCATGATAAATTTGACTTAATATTTATAGACAACTACACCCAAGTGGGTTGGTTTTTCATACTACTTATGAATTAAACAGACTAATAGTGTCTTGAATATTTAAAAATATAAATTATGATGTGTTTCATTTGATTATACCTAGAATAATGTGATGTATCCCATGTGGGTCAAGTTAATCTTTACATATATTGATAAATAACCCCATGTGGGTATTCTTGTGTTAACGAGATGAATATTAAACGTATTTGTAGATGCTTATATGGTGTTACATATAAACATAAGATATCATCTTACTTTACCAATCCCTTTAATTAATAATTCCCTTGTTATCTACCTGTGAGATATTTAATTATAATGTTTCAGTTAATTAAAATTCATATTTAAAATGATATAGTGCCTTCTAATATATATTGTATGTTAAAATTTTCTTAATGCAATCTAATTGTGATGACTATTGAAACTAATAAATGGTTTAAGGGGAATTTTGAGATAATATTTCAAATACTACGCGACGTCAGGTAAATAAAGTGGGTGGTATAGTTTCTCTGACAAATGGTTTTTAATATCCTTATAGTATGAACTACATATTACATAAATTAAATGAAAATTTTTAAATTACATAAAATCATATCATGGAATATGTGTTTATTATAATAACACATATATAAGGTTTTTTGTCTTATGTTTCCTTGGTGAAGAAATGCATAAGTTCCTCATAGTCCTCGGTTTACTTCTTCTAAGGTTGTGTTTGACATAGAGGTTAGGCAATAAGCTGTAGTAAAATTTTGTTCACAAACTTATTTTAGGATCAAATCCTAATTCTTTTTTAAGGGGATATCCCTGTAGAGGTATCACCATTAGAACCATTATGAATGTCTAAATTCATTTGATGAGTCTTATATTTAATGGAAATGTTCATGTGTCATTTCTCTGATGTAGGACTCCCTATAATAAAGTAACACCCCGAGTAAATGGGTAATCATTCAGAAAGCTAATCCTTGTTACTGAATTGAGAATCATTTAATGCTCAATATTAGAAATTAGAAAAGTCTTGGGGATGATCGACCGCTTTTATGTTCATGTCACCACACTTATTTTTTAGGGCTATCACAACCCAGGATCACATGGCATTAGTTGTGTTATTTTTATATCACAATAGAACTTTTTGTTACATTTGGTTCCCATCAAGTTAAAGTTAAACAATAAATATATTTTTTTGGAAATAAGCTCATGTACTTCCTTAAACCATATAGGTACTGCTCTACTTAGTAAAATGGTTTTTGGTTCTTAAAGGCTATATTTACATGTTGTCTCGGAAGCAGAGTGACCTAGACCTTGTGAGCTCATTATGAGATTTGTACCTCTTACCTAGAAATTGAAAGTTCTGTTGTCCCAATGGTTTGAGATGGTGTTGTAAAAATGATCATGTGATCTGTCATGGTTGATCAGGATTAAATTATGGCCTTCATTTCTAATACTGATAATGCATGTAGACTTTACCGAGTAGGAGCTTCACATATATGTCTAAAGGTGAATCCAACCTAGTGCACATATGAGCAGTTGGTTTACATATGTTCGTGTTTTATTCCTTATAAATGTGTTTCAGACACATCTACAATCCCAATTCGATGGGGATGGAATGTGTTCTTATATAAGTTTTTTTTCATTTTCAGTAACTCAGTTGCAAGGACACTCCAAATCTGGGGGGAATAACTTCAATCATGAAACTAATATCTCACAATGATTAAGAAATACAATCATAAGGAGATATTCAAAAATGGATAGAACATGATTAAAATCTGAAAAGCGTGTTAAATGTTTTGAAAAAAGTGATGATGTGAGGCAGATAGTCTTTCAATACTTAATAGAACATGAGGATTTTGTTTTTGGAAATGAGTTCCATGGTACCTCATACATTAATAAAGTAGACGTTATAGGTTGTTTTATTAGCTTGGCCCTGATGAAAAAATACACATGGGAGCATGAGTTAGGTCTGGAATATAGTGGTATGGGAGTGAACAACTGTTGTGTAAAGCATTTTTTGTATAATCTAGTTGTGTGGGCTATCTTTTGTATAATCGGTTATTGAGTGGCCGAGTGAGAGCTGAGGATAAACCGTTTCCTCTAGATTTCTTTAGTAATGGAGACGTAGAGAATGAATATATTAAAGGTAGTTATCATGATGAGGAATATCCTAAAATCAAATGGGACTCCATGAGAGGTTTGACTAAAGATAGAACCTAGAAACTCATCATTAGGAGAAGTGGTTGTGGGTTTCGGGTAAGGATGTTATATCATGTTTCTGATGAGAATGTGGATGAGATGAATTATCACATGCCTAGTAATAAAAACATAGTGTTCTCCTTATTTATATGTGACCAAGACCCATATCATGACATTTTATAGAGTAAACAACAATATCATCAGTTATATGTAAAGATAAACTAATAAAATGACTTCTATTTTAAGAAATGAACTCCATGTAATATTTCTCAAAGATAATTTTAAAAGGAAGAGTTTTGTTTTGAATGTAACCATATGCATTTGGAAAAAGACCGGTTGAGGTAATCATCATGAAAATTATGGATCTTTTCTTCGAGGGTTGTTTGGGAACTTTTGTAGCATTTTGTAAATAAAACCAAGAGTAGTTCAGTTAGGGTTTTTTAATGGTTGGGTACGAAGCCTTCATTTATTATTTAAAGCAAAGACCCCTTTAGTGTGGGTAGAGAGAGACCCATTACATAGCCCGAAGTCCTAAGGCCAAGTGGGTTGGGGCATCGATGAATGTGATTGATTCAATCCTAAGATGCCTCCACTTAACGTCTTTGAGATCTATCATTTGAAATGCATTAGACGACTAAGATGTGCATTTTTAGAATAGTAATATTGAGTTGGGATGGAGAGATATTCTTCATAATGGGTTTTATTATTGATGTTGAATCGTTTCATTCACACTGTGACTTTTGGAAGGTTTTGTGGAAAGGGTCATATGTTCTTCTTAATGAAATTCAAATCAAACAATTTTTAATTGGGCCTATAAGAATTGAATGTTGAAATGAGAAAACCATCCAAGAGTAGTGTCTTCACTCATAATTAGGTGTACCATTTTTTGCAACATCCTTGTCACATTTCTTGAATTCTATGAATGTGATTCAACATTCCATTCTTATGGTTCTAGTTCAGACACTCTAAATTCTCCATTCAAAGGATAAGTACTATTGTGGGGAGTGCATTATGCTTCTTGTTAATGGAGATAAAGAAGTAATCATTTTTTAGGCTACACATTATCAGGAAATATTTATATGGATGTCACATCCTTTTATATGGGTGTAGGCTGATTTTAAGAAGTTAAATTATTGTTTATATAAAGTGACTCTTGATGGTGTGTTTTGTGTCCGAGACTCAACGTAATAATTTGAGTGGAAGTTCATTACCCTAGTAAGTAGGGTTATATTTATTAAACTCCCCAAGACTTCCTGAAAATGATAATTGTTGAGGATGGAAGATTCTGGCATCCTGTGTTTTGGACCAGATTTAATGTTCCATGTGAATTTGAAGTTTTCATTTATTCGGAAAGTCAAATCGTAATATAAGATTCTGAAATTCAATACGAGTATTATATCACATTTAAGTGATGTTTTCTGGTTATTTTTAAGCCTTGGTAGGTTCCTCAAATGTTCATTTGAGTTTTGGAAGCATCAGTATCTGAAATCACTAGTTTTTTATGAATTGGAATGTGGTGTGTGGTATATGCATGGTTAGATTAATAGTGAGGCCCCTATTCTTAAGAGGAATAGTTTTCATAAATCATGAAACCATATATGGGGTAATAGTGTTCCTTTTCCATGTGTAAATTTGTGAACTGCAAGGGTTATACATGGTTTTCCCAAACCATGCACATATCCCACACCCTTTGTACCTCTTAACCAGTAGTTATGCATAGTTGGTGCACAGTTAAATAAGACCATGCAACCTAAACATGTGGGGTCTGGATCCTTGGTAGAGGAGACCACAATGTCGGTTCATGGTTTTTTAAATAATTTTTCCACACCATATGGCTCATTGTAGAATATGGTAATGACCATTTTTCTCATTCCTTGTCAAAATGAATCTCCTCGTTTTTCGTCCCAGTCATGTAGAGCCCCTCCCTCTTGTGTGGGATACCTCTTATCCCCCTTCAAAGGATTTGGTATCTGTTCCCTATACTACCTACTAATAAATCACTAATGGGTGCCTTAAAACCATATAATTTATCTTTGGACTCATCAAGATTCTCTTCTTCATTTACCTTGACATACATGACACAAAATTTGCGCGATATCATTTCCTTATTATTATGATTATTACTGATTCTTCTTATTTATTCCATTTTGAATTTGAATAAAATATATATATTAGATAATTGGATTTCATTAAAAATGAGTTATGTGTTCTATATGATTTTATATTAAATCCATTTTTGTTTATATGATGTAGACTTTGTGTCGCATGCCAGACATTCCAGGTGTCACTTCTAAATTATGACATGCCTTAAATTAAATGACTTTCCCATCATATGTTGTATTCTAAACCCCCTTGATATTGTTATTGGTTTTTAACTCAAACTAAACCAAACCGTTATGGTGGGTTCACATAAAAATGCATAATAATTATGCATTCTTTATGACTAAAAACAATTAGATGTGTAAAATTAAAATATTTGTGATTATATTTAATTTTGCCAGTTTTTTTACATTCAAAATAAACCTGATTTTTTTATTTAATTAATTCACTTGAATGAGATATTTAAATTTAATTAAATGAGTTTATTTGTGAAAATATAATTTTTTCATAAAAATCCACCTTTTTAGGTAATTTTTCGTATAAGTAAAAAAATATTAATTGAATGATGTTGTGTGTATGGATTTTTATTATGGAATGGGTGCCACAAATAACATTTTAGTCGTTAATATATGAATGTTACTAGTTATATAAGTGTAATTTTTTATGTAATAGTTAATAAAAAAACCCCTTATTAAGATGTTAAATGGATCCATTACAAAAGGTGTACTTATCCTTGAGTGTTGTTGGATTCCTCTTTATGGGTTTTCTAGGCTAAGAGATCAAAGGGCCAGTGGGATTACCTTCATTTGGATCATTGTAAAGGTACATTGGCTAGGATTTATGATCAGGTCGTCTAACACCCCCATGTTGAGGGTGATGGGTATGGCATCTCACGTCTCTTGGTTTTGTTGTTCATGTCATCTTGTGCACCCTCGATTAATATATTGAACATGATGGACACATCCATGAGAATGATGAATAACATGTCATATATATCCCCTTTTAGATGTTTGGACATAGACCCATTTATTATAAGAACCTTAATTATTATTATTAGTTCTCCCCTTAGGTTATTGAAATGGATTTCTATGTCCATTCATTTAGCAATCACAGGAAGGACATCTTGTATAGAGTATGAAATTCTTATGATTATATAGGGATGTTGAAGTTACACCACAAGCCCAGACAAGTATGATGTATATATATATATGCCTATAAACACTTACACCTATAGAGTGAATATATATAAATAAAAAATTATATATGAATACACACTTAGACACACACACACACATGCACACACACACACAAATATATATATATATATATATACATAGGGTGACATGTTATGATCTATTTTAGATTAGGATGAAGAATGAATAGTTGTCTATGTTTCCTTGTAGAACCTGAGCCCGACTTGTTTTCATTTATTATCATAACATTTCTTTACATTTTATATACACGCACATTAAATTATTTTATATTAACATACTAAATAATGAATTAGAAATTGTTAGAGGTGTCCAACTGAGTATATCTCAAACCCTTTTTCCTCTGCCATTGCATTGGAGTCCCCAAACAGACCATCTGGTTTCACGTTCAACTTCCTAGACTTTCCCTTCTCACTGTTAATCTTTAAGGATCGAATTGAGTACGGTAGAGGATGAATGAGAAAGTTATCATTATGTTATTAGTGATAGTGATGGCGTCCTTGATTTATTTATTTCCATTGTCTATCTATCTATGTATTGTCTATACCTTCTCATGTTTTAATTAGATCATGTTCATGCATGAGAATTTTTTCATTCAATATTGATTTCCATTTTTTATTATATTCAAATTCATTTATTTATTATTTTTTCTACTATATATCATACATATACAAACGGTATAGTTTCCACACTATATGTCCTTTACAACCTCTATTCTAGTTAGTATCCTATAGAATATGATGAGGTGATCTTGAGGCCTAGTGACAGACAATATCAGGGAACCATTTTAGTGGAACCCGAGTCAGCACATTATAAAGTCAAATGAATTATATATAGAATCTAACATTCGAAAAAAAATAAAAAAAGAATATCATATTTCGCCCACAAATCCTAATGAGAATATGCAAATGGACATCATGAGTAAAATAATACCAAATGGGAGAAGTAGAATTTCTAAAAGGGGTATCATGAACCAAAACATTCAATACTTCGTGATACACGATTTTGAATCCACAAGGAATCAATCAGAAGTAAACCAATAAAGTAGAACCAAGACATATGTTTGATAAAATCCACTAACTGAGACTCAATGTGAGAGGGTACTTAATGAATCCCTAGGTTCATTTGATGAATCTTTAATTTTATAAAACACCCAATGTGAGTGGTGGGGATCAATTAATAAAGAAATAAATATTTTATAATTGCATTTAAGACTCCCCATTGAGATGCACACATTTTCCACTATTGAAATGGGTAATATTTGATGAATATGGTATAAATTTATTATTTTTTTCAATTTATATTTACCACCACCACTACATCCCTCAAAGCCCAGCCACTATTGTGGTGTTTATATAGTATTCCAGCCAAATACGGGCTACACTATGGTGTGTTTCCCTTATCAAAGGTGTTTTAACCACACCATACTTATGTACATGGGTATTGTAACGACCGAAAGTTTCATTAATGGAAAATCCCTCTTGATCCAGTTAAATGTCTCTATATAAAAAATGTTTTTATAAGATGTCAACTTCTTTGGTTTTATGTTAAGAATTTTGACCGTTTTTAATATAGCCGTTGAACAGTGATCACATGATTAGTATAAATATAGGACCTTAACAAATCCAATTTACTCATACAAAAGAAGCGATGACCTCATCTAGAAGAATTTCCCCATACGAAGCCCATTTGTCGGAGCTCAGAAAAGAGGTGACATCCATGGGATTCTCCCTTGACCAAGCCCAAGCTGAGCTTCACCATGTCAAGCTCGAACGGGACTATCTATGGGAAATGTGGAAGTTGATAGAGATTACCACTCGGGCAATGTTATCTGAGCCACCCCAAGAGTCAGTCACCATCGCACACCTTACCCTTAGGTCTTATGCGGCTGTTTTAAGGGGTTATGTAACAAATAAGTATTACTATCTTCATGTACATTATTTTTTTATATAATAATAAATATAATTTCTAGTCATTTTTGATACATTGTAAATAGTTTTTAAAGTTCAAATGGTGTTTTTAGTTATTATTTAATTAAGAAATCTATTTTATTAAATAAAGGTATTTTTGAATTAAATAATATTTTAATAAAATAATAATATTATTATTAAATTAATTTTTTATTAAATATAAATGATCTTATAATTCTATGAATGAAATTAAAATTTCTATTAAGGTTTGAAATCCATTTTTTTCAAAACCAGTGAATTTTCGATAAATGTCAGTTTTTATTTTAAAAGTAAAAGTTAACATATTTAAAAAAATTATTTAGATAAAATAAATGTTATTTCTAGAATCAGGACGTTGACATTATCCAATGGTGAATTTTCCATAATTTTCTGAGATAGTCAAATTTTTGGGTAAAAATTAAATACCGTTTAAATATATAATGTGTTTTATGACACCATAATGACCCAATGGTGATGTAATAAAATAATATAATCCTTATGTTAGGCCAATATATGTTTTATCATTAAATAGAGTGATTTTGGGTTTGTTTGTCTTATTTTTCTAATCAATAATGGACCCCTCAAGACTTATTCAACACTTTGTCTTTTTAAATTAATTTCTGTGGGGGTGTGACTCACCTCCACATAAGCAACCCTAATATTTTAAGAATTTTGGACTTGGGCCTTATAA
This sequence comes from Viscum album, assembly GCA_963277665.1. Taxonomy (NCBI): domain Eukaryota; kingdom Viridiplantae; phylum Streptophyta; class Magnoliopsida; order Santalales; family Viscaceae; genus Viscum; species Viscum album. The sequence goes on from OY728125.1 coordinate 1,427,734,922, forward strand.
AATATTGTTTTCCTATTCCCTTTTCCAAAAACCATGGGAAAAAACCATGGTATGGTTTGTGGTTTGGATTAATTTAATGTAAGGGGACCCAAACCTAAATAATAATGAATTCCCTCACCTTTCCTATATAAACCCACCCAAGCTTCCACTTCCACCTCACTAAAATACCTTGGAGTTCATCCAACCTCTGTGCTAATCTCTCTATAATCCTTCCACGGTGCCCCAAGCTCCCAAGAAGCCTCTCACAAGCCTATCTCTATCCTTTGGAAGCACACGTCCAAGTAATGGTTTTTTCTTCCTTTCTCATTTTTGTCAATTTTCTTTAAGTTGTATTACCCTTTTAATTTCAATGTTGGGGTATGGTTTCGAACTTCCCCCATACTTCCCTCTTATTGTTTGAATTATGGGATACCCCATTCTCTCTCATTAAATTCCTCCCATGTACACCCGTTACTATGCCGAAATTCCGAAAGGAACTTCTCTCTCTTCTTTTACCTTCAATCAACAATTTTGTATCATGAATCTAAATTCCATTACAATTGTTGGGACATGTATCTATATTACCTTCTTACTATCCATTACATGAAAATATGATGAGTAACCTCTTTTTCTCTCGTCAACCATTTTTATGAATTCTTATGTCACGTCGTTATGCTACCGAAATCGCACTGATTTTCTAAGCCAATTCTATTGTGTAGTGGATACCATGCCCATTTCTCCATCAATGGTATCCACCATTATGGACCGTTAATTATTGATTACAAAGATTCATGTATTAATTCCACATTCCATTATCGTGGAATAAATATTTATGTTTTATGAATCCATGTTTTATGATCCATGTGACACACTTATGCATGAAATTAAATGTTTAAGAAGGGTGAACCCTTATAGCACTCCAATGCATTGGGTAAAGTATAGTATCATGATATTTCAGGTGCAATGAGTGTTGACTCATGCTAATTCAAGTGAAATAAGGGTTTAATCGTGCTTTATGTGCAATGAGTATCTACTCATGCTTTATGTGCAATGAGCCTTGGCTCATGCTAATTCCATGTTAAGTGTTGTTTCCACATTTCCATGTTATGATTATCATGCTTTATTGTGCCTTTATGTTCATATTTCTTTTATGCTCTATTCATATTCTTATTGTCTAACATGTATTGTGATCCTCATCTTATTCCATGTGTACTCCCTTACTAGGCTTTATAGCTCACCCTTTTCTTATGCATGTCCTCTGGTTATCCCATGAAATGCTAAGTACGAGGGAATGTAGTGGTCATGTAAAGGAAGTTCTCAATAAAGATGTTGTATTTCATGTTTTAAGTTTTTATGTAATGATCCTAAGCCCCAAATACACTAAACCTCTCGATCTTCTTTTTTGTATCAAGTGAAGTTTTATGTAATAAATCATGTTTATGTTGTAATAAAAAAGCAGGGTTGTCATAGTTGGTATCATATGATAGGTTTAGTTATTTTTGGGATTAAGAAACCCTAGTAAATCCTTAGATACAAGACTAAGTATAATAAAAACATCCCTATGTTTTGTTAAGTGCTGAGTAAGTGGTTTATCAAACAAAGACATCCCTGTCTGGATACGAGCAGGTAGAGGCGGCTCTAGCACAGATGTATCCGAGGGGTAAAACCTGAAAACACCAATTTGATCTAGACACGAATGGCAACTAGTGCACAACAATGGGCCTTACTGCACTTTTGGTTATGACTCTCTCAAGGGATATGTTTTGATAAATTCACAAGCTTAGTGTGAACCCTTATTATGGGAATGAAGAAAAATGCCCCTAAGTATATTTGTTATAAAGTAGATCATGAAAATCCTAGATTGAAGCCTATAGACTCATGAGTTAAGGAAATAAAAGTTTATTTTTGAGTCATCAACTTTTGTCTTTGGATTACCCTTTATGTGTTACCCCTAACATTCCTTTTATTCCAGCCAATGGCCGGTAATAGGAGGACTCGGGCTAACAACCGTTGTGAAGATCAGTGTGATGACTGTACTAATGAGATTCTAAATCCAATGGGAGCGGGAATTGTGAACTTTGTCACGCTTCTCTCTCAGCTAACTCAAGTTTTGAATAGAAACATGGGTCAAGTGGATAATTCAACCCCCCCTAAGAAAGAACAAGTGACTATCGATATCTTCATGAGATAAGGGCCTCCTACTTTTAGTGGATCATCTGATCCCACGATCGCTGAACAATGGATCAACTCCATTGAAATGATCTTCTCCATCCACCAATGTTTTGAACAAGAGAAGGTTCTCCTAGATGCTTATCATATGGAGGGTGAAGCTGATCAATGGTGGACGTTGATCAAAAATACGAAGCCTGAGGAGGAGATCGAGGCGTTGGAATGGAAGGATTTCTGGAAGATGTTTTTTGATAAATATTTTCCGCGCACCCTCTGGCTTAAGATGGAAAGGGACTTCCTTTCCCTCAAGAAAAAAGATGAAGAATCTGTTGTAGCGTATTAGGAAAACTTCCCAAGGCTTGCACGATACGCTTCCGGCTTTGTCGTTACTCTCGAATGCAAGGTTTGACCGCTTCTTTAGTGGGCTGAAGCCTAGGTTGCGGAAAGCATTAGTGATTTGTGACTTCGACAGCTATGAGGAAATTTTCTGATGTGCCATCAAGGTCGAAATGGAGATCGGGGAATCATCGGGGTATCATGGGGACAAGAAGCGTAAGGTGGACTTCAATGCTGGTGCTCCGATAGATAAATCCAACGGTGCTAAGAAGATCCAGCACCCCACTTGCCAAAAGTTCGGAAAGAGGCACCCTAGAAATTGCCTTAAGGGGACGAGAAAATGCTTCAGGTGTAGAAGAGAAGAGCACCTAGCTATTAACTATCAGCAAGAAGGACACGCGGCTGTGACAGAGGAGAGGAATGCTTGGTTCGAACCTCAATGCGTTGTTCAATGCTACAAATGCAAAGAACCGGGTCATTTTGCAAATCAGTGCCCTAATCCAACGGTTATCGGAGGCAACCAACAACCTCTAAGACAACAATGAAGAGCTTTTTCCATCACTTCTGCCGAAGTGAACCCCGAAAATGAAGTGGTCACAGGTACGCTAGTTATTCATTCAAGAATAGCGAACGTACTTTTTGATTCACGTTCTACGCATTCTTTTATATCTCGAAAGTTTAGTAGAACAATCCCAGCACCACAACAAATCGAGGAAGTAAAGATGTTGGTGAGTACGGAAAATGGGGCAATTATTGCATCCCAAGAGTATAAGTCATATCCTGTTATAATCTATGGATTGAGTTTCCCGGCGAACCTCATCATAATCCCTCTAGTTGAATTTGATGCAATTCTTGGCATGGATTGGCTTTCCTTATATAGAGACAACGTAAATTGTCGGGAGAGGGAAATCACACTCCATATGGAGAATAGAACCCCTATTCTTTACAAGTGTCAGGAGGAAGATGAATCTCCTTTAGCTCCATAATCTAAAGCATGGATATTACTGCCTTGTGAGCACACATATCTGGCTCAGATGATTGAGTCCAAGGAAGAAACCATCCTTGAAAAAATGCCTATTGTAAGGGAATTCGCTGAATTTTTTCCAGAGGAACTGCCTGGTCTTCCTCCAAGAAGAGATGTTGAGTTCTCAATTGAACTTATACCTGGGGTGCTACCAAAATCCAAGACTCCATATAGAATGGCTTTTTTGAGCTTGAAGATCTGAAGAAACAACTACAGGAGAATCTGGATAAAGGGTTTATACACCCAAGTGCTTCACCATGGGGTGCACCAGTCCTCTTCGTCAAGAAGAATGATGGGTCAATGCGGCTTTGCATCGATTATCGTGAACCTAACAAAATCACGATAAATAACAAGTATCCTCTCCCAAGAATCAATGACTTGTTTGATCAGCTATGTGGAGCACAATACTTCTCCAAGGTGGACTTGCGGTCAGGATATTATCAAGTAAGGGTGAAGAAGGAATATGTCCCCAAGACTTCTTTTCGTACAAGATACTGGAACTATGAATTCATAATAATGCCTTTCAGACTCACCAATGCTCCAGTAATATTCATGGACTAGATGAATATAGTCTTTAGAGATTACCTTGACAAATTTGTGGTAGACTTTATAGTTTATATTCTAATATACTCCAATACCAAGGAGGATCATGAGGAGCATTTAAAAACTGTACTAGAGACTTTGCGCAAGGAGAAGCTCTATGAAAAGTATAGCAAGTGTGAGTTCTGGTTGAAGGAGGTCTCATTCTTGGGCTATATCATCACAATCAATGGGATATCTGTGGACCCCTCCAAAATAGATGCAATTGAGGGATGGCCGAGGCCAACATCGGTAACAGATATCGGTAGCTTCTTGGGGTTAGTTGGATATTATCGACAATTTGTGAGAAATTTCTCACGATTGTAGAGCCCTCTTACCAAGCTAACTCGAAAGGGAGTAAAGTTTTCTTGGAGTGATGAATGTGAAGAAAGCTTCTAGGAGTTGAAAAGGAGGCTTATCACTGCACCCATGCTCACTTTACCCACAAGTGGGGAGCTTTTTTTGGTAATCAATGATGCTTCGAAAAAGGGATTAGGATGTGTGCTGATGCAGAATGATAAAGTGATATCATATGCCTCAAGGGAGTTGAAAATCCATGAGCGAAACTATCCAACGCATGATCTGGAGTTGGCGGTTGTGATCTTTGCCTTGAAAATCTGGCGGCATTATCTCTATGGAGAGAAATGTGAGATATATACTGACCACAAGAGTCTTAAATATATATTCACACAGAAATAGATTAATATGCGCTAGATAATATGGATAGATCTCATCAAGGATTATGAATGTTTAATACATTACCACCCTGGGAAAGCGAACAAGGTGGCAGATTCCCTAAGTAGAAAGGATCTAGCGATTCTATCAATGATGATAATTGAGAAGGATCCAATCTTCTTAGACTTGATGAAGATAGACGTGGGAATCATAAAGAAGGGAACATAATCAATCCTTTCACAAATGATTACTCAACCATATCTTTTGTAACAGTTAAAGGATGATCAAAAGGATGATGTGGGAATTCTGGAAAAAGTGGGAGCTATCGAAAAAGGGAAATCCTCGGAGTTTAATGTTAATGAAGAAGGAATTGTATGGTTTGGGAAAAGACTCTGTGGTCCATCAAGTCCTGAGCTGAAGAAGGAACTTTTGGAAGATTCACATAGCTCAAATTTCTTTATTCACCCAATGAGCACAAAGATGTATCTAGATCTCCGAGAAAACTTTTGATGGGATAATATGAAGTAGGAGATCGCTGAATATACATCAAAGTGCCTAGTGTGTCAGCAAGTGAAGGCAGAGAGGCAGAACTCTAAGGGGATTATGCAACCATTGCCCAGACCAAAATGGAAATGGGAGAACATCACCATGGACATTGTCACCAGACATCCAAGGAAATCCAAAGGTAACAATGCAATCTGGGTTATGGTGGATCGTCTTACAAAGATTGCACACTTCATTTCTATTCGGGAGGATTTCTCATTGGATCAACTGGAACAGATATATATCAGGGAAGTGGTAGGGTTGCATGGTGTACCGCTATCTATTGTGTATGACCAAGATCCAAGATTCACCTCTATGTTTTGGAAGAGTCTTCAACATGTTCTGAATACTAAACTACATTTCAGTACGGCCCATCATCCTTAAACTGATGGCCAATCCGAGCGGACTATCCAAACACTTCAGGATATGTTGAGAGCGTGCTCAATGGACTTTAAAGGAGAATGGGATCAACATCTTCCTTTGGTTGAGTTCTCTTATAATAACAGTTTCCACTCGAGCATCCAAATGGAACCATATGAAGCCCTGTATGGGAAATGGTGCAGAACACTGGCATGTTGGGATGAGGTCGGCGAACGTAAGCTGCTTGGACTAGAAATGGTCGAAGAAATGGTGGAGAAGGTGAAAACCATTCAGCAACATATCAAGGTAGCCTAGAGTCAACAGAAGAGTTATACAGATAATCGTCGATGAGACCTTGAATTTAAAGTTGGAGACATGGTTTTCTATGCATTTCTCTGTGGAAAATGGTCATGAGGTTTGGAAACAACGGGAAGTTAAGTCCAAGGTACATCAGCCCCTTTGAGATTCTTGATCGTGTTGGAGTTTTGGCCTGTCGACTAGCACTTCCACCTACCATGGCCAAGGTTCATGATGTCTTTCATGTATCCCACTTAAGGAATTATATACCGGACCCTTCACATGTACTCTCATCTGAGGTGGTACAATTGGAAGACGATCTTTCTTATGAGGAGAAACTAGTGAAGATCTTAGATCGTAGAGAAAAAGTTCTACGAAATAAGACAATGCCCCTCGTTAAGGTGTTGTGGAGAAATCACAAGTTTGAAGAAGTGACTTCGGAATCGAAGGATATGATGAAGCTTAGTTACCCACATTTGTTTTAGTGTGGGAAAAGGAAAATTTAGAGAGCGAAATTTCTTAAGGGGGAATATTGTAACGACCCAAAGTTTCATTAATGGAAAATCCCTCTTGATCCAGTTAAATGTCTCTTTTTGAAAAATGTTTTTATAAGATGTCAACTTCTTTGGTTTTATGTTAAGAATTTTTACCGTTGTTAATATAGTCTTTGAACAGTGATCACATGATTAGTATAAATATAGGACCTTAACAAATCCAATTTACTCAGACAAAAGAAGTGATGGCCTCATCCAGTAGAATTTCCCCATACGAAGCCCATTTTTCAGAGCTCAAAAAAGAGGTGGCATCATTGGGATTCACCCTTGACCAAGCCCAAGATGAGCTTCACCATGTCAAGCTCAAATGGGACCGTCTACGAGAAAAGAGGAGGTTGATAGAGATTACCACTTGAGCGATGTTATTCGAGCCACCCCAAGAGTCTGTCACCATCGCACACCTTACCCTTAGGTCTTATGCGATTGTTTTAAGGGGTTATGTAGAAAATAAGTAGTACTATGTTCATGTACATTATTTTTTTATATAACAAGGAATATAATTTCGAGACATTTTTGATACATTGTAAATAGTTTTTAAAGTAAAAATGTTGTTTTTAGTTATTATTTAATTAAGAAATCTATTTTTTTAAGTTAAGGGATATTTTAATAAAATAAAAATATTATTATTAATTTTTATTTTTATTAAATATAAATGATCTTATAATTCTATTAATGCAATTAAAATTTCTATTAAGGTTTGAAATCCATTTTTCTCAAAACCAGTGAATTTTCGATAAATGTCAGTTTTTATTTTAAAAGTAAAAGTTAACATATATGAAAAATTATTTAGATAAAATAAATGTTATTTCTGGAATCAGGATGTTGAAATTATCCAATGGTGAATTTTTCATAATTTTCTGAGACAGTCAAATTTTTGGGTAAAAATTAAATACCGTTTAAATATATAATGTGTTTTATGACATCATAATGACCCAATGGTGATGTAATAAAATAATATAATCCTTATGTTAGGCCAATATATGTTTTATCATTAAATAGAGTGATTTTGGGTTTGTTTGACTTATTCTTCAAATCAATAATGGACCCCTCAAGACTTATTCAACACTTTGTCTTTTTAAATTAATTTCCATGGGAGTGTGACTCACCTCCACATAATCAACCCTAATATTTTAAGAAGTTCGTACTTGGGACATATAAAATATTGTTTTCTTCTTCCCTTTCCAAAAAACCATGGGCAAAAACCATGAGATGGTTTGTGGTTTGGATTAATTTATTGTAAGGAGACCCAAACCTAAATAATACAGAATTCCCTCACCTTTCCTATATAAGCCCACCCAAGCTCCCACTTCCTCCTCACTAAAATCCCTTGGAGTTCGTCCAACATCTGCCCTACTCTCTCTATAATCCTCCCAAGGTGCCCCAAGCTCCCAAGAAGCCTCTCACAAGCCTCACTCTAGCCTTTGGAAGCACACTTCCAAGTAAGGGTTTTTTCTTCCTTTCTCATTTTTTTCAATTTTATTTAAGTTATATTTACCTTTTAATTTCAATGTTGGGGTATGGTTTCGCACCTCCCCCATACTACCCTCTTATTTTTCTAATGATGGGATACCCCTTTCTCTCTCATTAAATTCCTCCCACGTACACCCATTACTATGACGAAATTTTGAAAGGAACTTCCCTCTCTTCTTTTACATTCAAACAATAATTTTGTATCATGAATCTAAATTCCATTACAATTGTAGGGACATGTATTTATATGACCTCATTACTATCCATTACATTTAAATATGATGAGGAACCCCTTTATCTCTCATCAAATATTTTTTTATGATTTCTTATGTCACGCCGTTACGCTTTCGAAATCGCACCGATTTTCTAAGCCAATTCCATTGCGTAGTGGATACCATGCCCATTTCTCCATCAAGGGTATCCACCTTTATGAAGCATTAAATATTTATTACAAAGTTTCATGTATTAATTCCACATTACCTTATCGTGGAATAGATGTTTATGTTTTATGAATCCATGTTTTATGATCCATGTGGTACACTTATTCATGAAATGAAATGTTTAAGAATGGTGCGCCCTTATAGCGCTCCAATGCATTGGGTAAAATATAGTATCATGATACATCAAGTGCAATAAGTGTTGACTAATGCTAATTCAAGTGCAACGAGGGTTTAATCGTGCTTCATGTGCAATGAGGATTTACTCATTCTTTATGTTCAATGAGCCTTGGCTCATGCTAATTCCATGTTAAGTGTTATTGCCACATTTCCATGTTATGATTGTCATGCTTTATCATGCCTTTATGTTCATGTTTCTTTTATGCTATATTGATATTCCTATTGTCTAACATGTATTGTATGCCTCATGTTATTACATGTTTACTCCCTTACTGGGCTTTATAGCACACCCTTTTCTTATGAATGTCCTCAGGTTATCCCATGCAATGTTAAGTACGAAGGAATGTAGTGGTCATGTAAAGGAAGTTTTCAATAATGATTTTGTATTTCATGTTTTAAGTTCTTATGTAATGATCCTAATCCCCAAATAAACTAAACCTCTTGATCTTCTTTGTCGTATAAAGTTATGTTTTATGTAATAAATCATGTTTAAGTTATAATAAAAAAGCAGGGTTGTCATAGGTATGAAGACATTACCTTCACGTTTTTCGACATGCATTCATCTAACGAACTATTATTAGTTACCCTAGCCATTTATACAAATAATTATATGATTTTAAGCATAATTATACATTAAATTACAATCCAAGGATTGTAAAGTCTAGTGTCTTGGAAGAAAGGGTATATAAAACGGAAATCATGGGAGTAAATAAAATATTTGTTTAGTTATAATACATTATGAGATCCTAAATTATTTTGAGCCATTTCATCTGTATATCATAACCTGGGGATAACCTAAATAAATGATGATCTGAAAATCCCAGTATAGGAATAAGAATTGGAATGAAACATAGCATATGGGTTAGAAGGAATAACCTAATGATGTAAATGCATGGAACCTAAATATACATAATAAAGAATAACATGCATAACCTGGAAACATATAATCATTGTATCATTGTAATGTAACAACATCATATAACATTACATAATCATGAGTGAAGGCTAACTACCATGTTTATAAAACATGGTGAACAATGTCCCATAAAGGAAGCAGGTTCACTCCTTGTCCCAACATGACATCTCATGAGACCAAACATTACCCAATTCATTGGAGCACTATCTCAAAAAATCCATCATAACGTGTTCATGAATATGTGTTCTGCATGAAGAAAAAATTATGGGGATACCCATGGAATGAAATAAGTATTCACAATCATGTTATAAGGAATAACATATGAACATATCATAAATGTGTCCATGAAAGAATGGTTTAAAAACATACATGGAAATTAATAAGGTAACATAGACATATATCATGATAATTTAGGTCAAACTGATGTAGATACTTGTAATAATATTTTTTAAGAGACTTTAGAAATAAAACATTTTAATGTGGTTTAAGGAAAATAGTAATGATTTTTTAAAACAGAAAATGCATAATTATTTGTATAAAACTAGAAATGATACATGATATATTTTCACAATATAAATATTGAATTTACTAAAATAATGGTGACTTAAAATATATTATATAGTTCACTTGAAAATATATTAGAATTTGGGAAGTTTCTTTAAATTAGGATTGATTATCATGGGGAGTATACTATTGAACCTTTTAAAACATGTATATATCAAAAAATAAGAATGTAAGGATCTTTATAAATTATTCTAGAGAATATGAAATGAATTTTGAATATGTAAATAAAATGAAAATATAACTTCACTTGTGTAAAAGTAGGGAAAGAGTAACCCAAAGTAATGATGGAGGTTCGGGTAGAATCCCTTACCTTAAGTCTGATGGTGTTCCTCCCCAAATCTAAATGTCCTGGATAATCAAATTAAATTAATTAATTAATAATTCCATAACATTATATACATTTAATTAATTTATAATAATTTTATTAAGTTATTTATTGTTCATTTTAATGAGTTATTTTGTTCACGTTCAACATTTGGGAGTTCTCATTTTCATAGTTTTCATGATTTGTTCACTTATATAAGAGTATATAAGTTTATGCAAAATGGAAATAGAATAAAAAATTGAATTACTATTTTATTAACGAACATCTAAAATGTTAAATGTAATGTCCCAGGTAAATAAAGAATATGTCATTTTCATATCTATTAATATTTGTGAATAAAATATTAATATTACGTTAAATGGGATGCTATGTTCTATGGTGTACCCAATATTCAACAACGAGTTTCTTTTAAATCATACGTTGCACACTGAAAATATAATAATATTATTTTAAATAGTAGTTAATGCCTTGCCGTTGTAATGGTGGGAATTAACATAAATAACTACAAAATTATTATATAAGTTTGTTAAATATTTTTTTATACTAATCCAATAAATTTTAGAGGCTTAAAATGCGAATGAATCCAATTTTATAAATAAATATTCTAATATTTTTTAAAAGATAAATTAACTGAATTTTGATAGAGAACCCTTTTTAAATCTACCTTTTGTAACTTTTATATGTTATATTTGTCAAAATAAAATACTTCTTTAGAATCAAGGCATTAAAATTTACTTTCTGGAAATTTTTGGATTTTTTCTGATAAAGTTCATTTTTAATGAATAGTGAAAATTGCTGTATTTTATTTCAAAACCTCCTTGTAATATAATTTATTTATATGGTTAGATTATCTTTTTGATTGGTTTTAAAGTGTAATTAGAATATATTATTACCATTTAATCTAATGTTGGTCATTGGTATTCATTTCACTTTGAAATTGGACGTAAACATGTGTCAATCTTTTGATAGATAATGTTTCTTAAAAACAAGCTATTTATTTTCATAGTGAGAATTAACTATAAAATTAATTAATGAAACTTCTATTTTTATAATTTTGTAAAATAGACATCATTTGGGAATTCAGAATATCAAATACAGCTCCAGGTGAATTTTTGGTATTTTTTTTTTGAAAAACAGCAATTTTTGACGAATAGTGAAACCACTAAGTAGTAGTTAAAAACTGAATTTTTCATTTAAATGAAATATTAAAGCTTTTGTGAATTTAATTTCAAAAATCCCACAAATATGGATTCTATTATTAATTAAAATGTGGTTTGATGGGATGAAAATAATTTTTGGTGACTAGTAACTTTTGAGTTTTATTAACCGCGATTAAAGGTAATTAGAATAATTTAAGGTAAAAATAATCTTATAATAATATGAAATTACCTTAACAGATGTCCTAAAAATATTTTATTAGTCATTTCCGACCAAAAAAATTCATGGTTCAATTTGGGGACCCCATGGAGCCAGTTGGGTATGATAATGACATTAATAACTTTTTATTAAAAGTAAAAATAAAAATGTCACAAAATTGTATTGTTTTGCGGAAACAATTTTTAAATGGGGTTATATAAGTTATATTTTTTGCTATAAATATTAATTAGAAATATAAAAATATTTTCTACATTATTGTAATTTTTTTTAATTTTTGGACAACAAATAAATAAAATTATTTATGACACAATGATGATGCAGTGTTTACATCATTAATGAATGATTTAGATAAATAAGAAGATAATGTTTAAAATAATATCCAAAACAAGTCCAATTCTTATTGGATGATTTTATTTTGAACATGGGACACCATATATTCGACTTTAATAATATTTGGACATTTATAAACCGAAATGCATTTTATAATAAAATATTAGTTTCATGCTTTCCAAAACAGCCCCTCCTCTCACTTATAAAAAGACCCCACTTCCTAACCCTTTATCACACTTCTAAAGCCCTTTGGATAATCCAAAATCTACTCAAATAAGCTCCCAATATCCCTATATTCAGCCTTGAGTCCTTATGTTAGGTGAAAAGCACTTCAAGAAACCCTTTTGGTTCAAACTAAGGAGAGTTTCCCGATTTAAAGGTAATGTCTTCTCTTATGTTCTTTTGTTTTATTATGCTTCTCCAAATGCCTAAACTCTTTTTATTCCTTTAATTTGTAACAAAAACAGTATCTTCAGAATAATAGGATGTTTTTATGAGAAGTATTCGAGATACACTTACACACACCTCCATCTAATGGGTGAGAAGATACTGTTTCTGTGGACGACAAACTACTACCTCATGAAACGATGATTGTTCAATTATCTCCTACCGCCTCTCATGATGGCCATTAATATGTAACTGTATTTATATATGATATATATTGTGTTTATGTTATCTTTATTTTTCTTTATTTATCATTTATAGAATACCTTTATGGTTTCTATAATGGGTAAACATGATAATTTCATTTTAGGAAATGCAAACTACCGCACCCTCAAAGTGATATGACTCGTTCATGCCATAAGTGGATCGTATAAAGGATATAATTTATGAAAATATGTAACATATATAAAATACATATTATAATGAAATTATAATATACCTATTAATCACGATATTTTCATTTCATTAAAATATGAAATAGAAATGAAAGTAGTGTTCATGCGTACGTACAGCTTACCGTCTCCATGAATGGTGCATTTCATTTCTTATCTCCAAATGTTATGTACTATTATAAATACATATATATACTGGATATATATTATATATATTACTTATAAATGATTAATATCATTCTGTAGATAATGTAATCTTGAACACATGGACAATTTATAATTATAACAAGTTCATTTTTGACTCAAGTTCCAAACATCGACAAAATGTCCATTATAAACTCAAATAATTAAATAATTTTTATTGAATGGTAATAAGTGATATAAAAGTAATAATAAACCTGAAAAATATTATTAATCAAGTATAAATTATTTTATGTTTCTTATTCAGGAAGAACAAGGAATATACGAGTGACTCAAGTCGGACACATGGTAAGGGATTTCTTATCTCACTTTCAATTACATGAGATTTCCATTGTTCTCAACATATTTATTTCATGTTGTGTATTGTGTACATACATTTGATATATATATTTATATTCATGGTATTATGTGATTCATTTGGTTCTTATTATCCTTTGGTCATACGACTCGGTTTATTACAACGAGGTAAGGCGTTTTTATCTCACTTTTTATTCCCGTGAGATTCACGATATATTGGTCACTATATTCCTTCGAGTTGTGTACGTACTGCCCATTATTATAATATTTTTGTAATATAATTTTATGTATGGGTATTTACATGAACATTTTATGGTCCCTCTTTCATGGGGGGTATGTTTCATAAGTTACCAAATCAATAAGGGAACCTTTCACCCTCCAATTTTTAAAAGGCTTCTTTTTGTTATGCCTTTTAATTCACATATTCTTTTATTGGGATATGTTCTTCTATATCCTTATTACTGTAAATGTTATGTCCAATTTATGAGATACCATTTTTTCACTCATAAACTTTTTTTATGAAATTTAATGTAACGATGTTAAGCTATCAAATTTTTGCAACGGAACTACTTAACCCAATTTCAATTCTTTAGGTTAAACCTCTACTTCATGATTATGTCGTGCTATGAATATGTGTGAATGAACTATGATTTTTTTACACAAAATATCCAATTATATTGGGTGTATTCATATTTTTCACACATAATTATTTCATTGATTTATCGTTAATCTAAGGATATTTTCTTTTTAAGGGACTTCGTCTCAATATCCTTTCATTGAGGCATATTTTGTTTTAATACAATACTTTTTTTAAACGCTGTATAAATACTTTTGACTTTTCATTTAATTCAAAGGGAATATTTTTCTATGAAGCATTTTATTATATGACAAAAAGGAATGTTTATTTTAATGTATGCTGTGACAACGACTTTTTTCCCGCCATGAGTATTACTTGATCTTTGGCTTCCTTAACAAGCCTTAAAGTTTTTAAAAAAAACCATATAATCTATTATGTAATTTGGTGTTGAAAATGGTTTTTATAATGGATTAGTTATGTAAATATATTTAAGAGATATATTGTGATTGAAATGTGGAAATGTTTTCTTTCCTTTATATTTGTTTTATCTCTTATGATTTTATAATAGTACATGGACATTTGATGGGTGGTTACGTGATAAACCAAATAACGGGTGGTGCCGTAATAAACCAGGATGGGTGGTTACATTATAACCTCCAATGCATTGGGTATGGAAGTCAGCCGTATGGCTATTCCATTTAGTGATGAGTGTGGAAGTCGACTGTATGGTTATTTGATTTAAGTATGTTTATGTCCCAAGTAACATTTATATGTTATGTGTTCTTTATATTAGTTTTATTGTAATATTTTGTTTACAAAATGGTAATTAATGATCTATTTTTCAGTGAATAGTATTTACTAATGCATAAAAGTGAAAAGTATTACTAATGATTAAATATTCATGGTTTACTTGTTGTTTTGAAAAACTAACAGTTTTCCTTCTTTTACAACCACAAAACTGGCCAATGCCAGTGCCACCCCTTTATCAGCGCTCATGAAAAAGTGCTGATAAACGAGGGGCCTTTCTCAGCGCTCAAAAATGTGCTGATAAAAGTACCCCTTTATCAGCTCTTTTTTCAGCCCTGATAAATGTCCCCCCTTTATCAGTGCTTTTTAGCACTGATAAAGGGACTCCCTTTATCAGCACTTGTTTAATAGAGCTGATAAAAGGGGGGCTTTTATCATCGCTTTTTTTAAAAGCGCTGATAAAGGGTCGACTTAAAAAAATTAAAAAATATATTAATATATAAAAATAGTTATATAGATATAAATATAATATATAATTTTTAAATATATTTTAGATAAGTATAAATGTACATGTGCACTTAATATACTTAATATATAAGATATTTAGTGAAAATGGATTCTTAAAAAAACTAAAAAAATATTTTTAATAAATAATTTGCTAATTATTATGGAGTAATAGTCATTTAATAAATTTTTTATGACTAAAAAAATTTAAAAAAAATAAAAAAAGATCCAAAATATGTTGAATAAGAAACTCAAACTTCAAACGGCCATAACTTTTTATCCGGGTGTCCGTTTGAGCTCTACCACATATCAAATTGAAGTCCACGACAAGCTCTACATCAAAATGACTTGGAGAACCCCGGTCTTGCATTTTTTGAGGCCAAAAGATAACCAAAAGTCCTCCAAAACTGAGTTTTTTGTCGGGGTACCCAGATCTTTTAACATTTTGTGGGTTTTAAGCCTCATTTGAGGGGGTATTATTGGCTTTTTGGGTGGGGACTGAATTTATTCCAAGGTATTACATTCATATTGATATTATGTCTTTGAAATTTTAATTTTTTTTATAATGCACTGCTATTTATAATCAAATATATAACTATATGTACATAGTTTTTATATATTCACACCTAAAAATTAAATTTTTTAAATAATAATTAAACATATTTACATATAAAATTTATTAGCTTTATCTAAATAATAACTAATATCCATTTTATTTAAAATACAAATATATGAATATTTATATAACTACTATATATTAATATAACTGTATATTTGTATTTATATAACTATATATATATATTAATATAACTATATATATATATATTACTATAACTATATATATATATATTAATATAACTATATATATTAATATAACTATAAATATATATATATTAATATAACTATATATATATATATATATTAATATAACTATATATATTAATATAGATTACTATACGAATAAATATAACTAAATATATATATATAAATAAATAGATATATCATTAATAAGAGAACAAATCATTATAGGGTTGTGGTAAAGGCTTTAGGTGTGCAGGGGGTAGGTCTTGAGATCAAATCTGGGAGGAGGCATGGGCGCGTGCGCAAGGGTGATTTAAAGGGCTTGCGCTGATAAAGGGTGTAGGTGGTGCGGGCGGGCATTGGAGGTGTGGGAAAGAGCTGATAAAGGGGGGCTTAAGCATTGTAAAAAGACCCCCCTCGAGATTGGAAGTATTTTTTTTATTTTTTTTTATTTTTTTTATATTTATCAGAGCTAAAAAAAGAGCTGATAAAAGGGGTCTTTTATCAGCGCTAAAAAGAAAGCGCTGATAAAATACCCTTTTATTAGTGCTTCATTTTAGTTCTGATAAAAGACCCCTTTTATTAGCACTTTTTTTAGCACTAATAAAAGGGGTCTTTATCAACGCTTTTTGGAGCATTGATAAAGGGGAACCCCCCCCCCCCCTTTATTTTCACCGGCATTAATAGCTCTTTTTCTAGTGCTATTAATGGCCATTTTTAGTGCTGATAAAAGCCATATTTGTAGTATTGTTTGTGTATTTATTACTGAGCTTTTTATGCTCATCCCAAATTTTGAAATTTTTTTCACAGGGCATAGAGAATAATAGGGGAAAGGATGGGATCAAGGAAAAGTCATGCTCTCTGAAACATTGAACTATACATGGCTATTTTTTTCAAGAGTTTTTATTTTGTGAAAAAATATGGAAACTGAGTAGGAGTGTCTTCTTTGTAATCTTTTGAGATGTAATAGTTTATGGCCTAATTCTCCAAAACTCTAAACCTGAAAAGATCCTCAATGTGAATTATTCATTTAATTTATGATTATGTAATGTTTAAAGTCTAAGTCCTTATAGTTGGTATCAAAGGTCGGTTTAGATAACTTTAGAGGTTGGGTTATTCATTAAGAACAAGTGACATTACCATAATTGTTGGGATTTTAGAAAGATTCATAGTTGTTTTTATAAAGTGAATGAGTTTAAGATAACATGAATAAGTATATCATTGTTTTTACCCTCCTCATAAGATTTTATATGATGATTTTACTAATATACTCACACTGACCTTTTTGGTTTTAGTAAATGGTAGGATCTAGCAGGAACCAAAGTAACAATGCATGTGAAGAAAGCTGTGACAGTTTTCTGAATGAGCAACTGAATGATATGGGAGCTGCAATGAGAACTCTTGTGGTTATTATCAACCAACTATCTGAAGCCATGATTGACCATCTGAACCTTAGTGATTTAATAAGGCATCATATATGTGAGAAACAAATCCCTACGGATGTTCAGGTAATAATCATAAAGGTATGTGTGTTCAAAAACATATGTGCCAATGACGTGGAAATAAACACCTAGGAAAATGTTTCAAAGGGACAGAAAGAGGCTATAGATGTGGAAATGAAGGTGATAAAGTAAGAACCTACCATGGAAAAAGAGAAGCATCTAGTTGACTCTAGGAAAGGGAAAGAAGTTCTTTCTGAGGGATCAATTGAATGTTTTAAATGTGGTATGCATGGTCATTTTGCAAACACATATCCTACGAATATGTTTCAGGAATGGGATCACCAATATCCTACAAATATTTTTTTACCAATACCTAATTCCATTCCGATTGAGGATGAAGAAACTGATATTGACCAATGAAAGGTATGGATTATTTCTTAACATATGTTTTCATATTATTGAATCTTAGGATATGATTCATGATTTTTTTTGTAAGAAGGAAGTATTTCAGAATAAGTTGGAATGAAATGTTTAATGGATTAGGAAAAATGTTGAATTAGTAAGAAGTAAACATATAAGGGATTCAGGAGTTATGGTAGATTTTAGGATTGTGAAATTCTTGAAAGTATTAAGGCTCTTTTGATGACGGAATTACATTAGAAGACTTTTTATAGTATGTGTAACCCTGTAGTTTCATATATTAAAATCGTATTCAAGGAATAATTATCTTTTTTTGGTGGATATAGTTATAAATTTCCATTTGGGATTATATGATCCTTGAATTTGAGGAAACTATAGGTTAATACATTTTGGGATGCAAAATGAAAGTTATTAGATAAACTTCGTGGTTAATTTATGTTACGATTATTTTTGATGAATTTATCTCTTATTAAGGAATGTTATAAAATTATATAGTTTTTTAAAAGGGACAACACACAGACCATGTGACAACCCATCACGTAGGACGAAGCTGTGGAAATCAAACCCACAACCAAAGTGCGACTAGTATTAATTACCTACAACTGGACTACGTGAAGTCCCTGATTAGTTTGACTACTTATTTTTATTTGGATGATTTTATGAATCAAGGATAAGTTGATTTTGGGTTACCTATGGAAGTGATTAACCTATCAGCGGGGGATATGTGTTATAGGTTAACTACTTTTCAGTATGAGACTTTTAGAGTAGTTGATGTTATTTGGAGATAAATGTTAAGATGTATCGTGGGAGACTATGTGATAAAATAATTCTGAGATTTCAGATTCGATCATAGTTTGAATTACTCTGAAGAATTTTATGGACAGCTGTTTATTGAATGGTCTTTGAAGAACTTTGGGTTTTTTTGGAAAAATTTTTGAGATTAAGAATAGTTTTTCTTTCTGTAAAAGAGTATCCTTTTTGTGGATAATATGATCTTGTACTAACCATTTTGGTTTTTCTTATGCTCTAAAGACATGGGAAATATAAAGTTCATATTTTTTGGATTATGTGATTCCCTAGAAGTTGATTATAATTCTTTTAATGTGAACTAGTTGTCCTAAATACTCATCATTTGGATAAAAATTGAGTTTGTGTTAGAAATATAGTAAAAGATGAAAGTCTACATGACAACTAAGTATGTTTCCTTATGTTTTAGTAAATCCCATAAATAAATTCCTCAATGAATGGTATCTTAAAACAAAAACATTGTCTGTTAATTTTTCCTACTTGTGAATCATATACTGTTTAACCCATCACAAGTTTGTGGATTTCAAATTGTTTACTTTCTCTTGATCATGTTTTCTATCACTCTCCATCAGAACGTGACACTTATTTTCTCCTCCATATCCATGTTTTCATGGAATCCTAGAATGGGTTATCTCAAGTGACCATTGTACATCTCTTTCATTATTTTAATGTGATAGTTTTATTGACTCCTTTTCCGATTTGGGGCTTTCAATGAAGCTTCCGAGCCCAATTTTAAAATTGTGAGAACGCAATTCCCAAAAGGGGGGAAGCATGTAACATCCCAAGTAAATAAAGAATATTATATTTTCATATTTATTAATATTTTTGAATAAAATAGTTATATTACTTTAAATGGGATGCTATGTTAGAGGGCGTACCCAATACGCAACAATGAGTTTCTTTGAAATCTTACGTTGTAGACTAATAATATAATAATATTATTTTAAATGATAGTGAATGTCTAGCCATTGTCATTGCGGAAATTAACATAACTAACTACATACTGATTATATATGTTTCTTAAATATTTTTTTACATTTATCCAATAAATGATAGAGGCTTAAAATGTGAATGGATCCAATTTTAACCATAAATATTTTATTATTCTTTAAAAGGTCAATTAATAGCCTTTTGTTGGTGAACCCTTTTTTAATCTAATTTTTGTCACTTTTATATGTTATATTGGAAAAATAAAATACTTCTTTAGAATTAAGACATCAAAATTTATTTTTTGAAATTTTTTGTATTTTTTCCGATAAATTTCATTTTTTTTAATGAATAGTGAAAATGCTATATTTTAATTCAAAATGTCCTTTTAATCTAATTTATTTATATGGTTATATTGTCTTTTTAATTGGTTTTAAAGTTTAATTAGAATATATTTTGACCATTTAATCCAATGTTGGTCCTTGAAATTAATTTCACTTTGAAATTGGACATAAACATGTGTCAATCTTTTGATAGGCATTGTTTCATAAAAACATGCTATTTATTTTCACAGCGGGAATTAACTATAAAATTAATTAATGCAACTGCTATGTTTTTAATTTGGTAAAATAGAAATAATTTTTGAACTCGGAATCTCAAATATATATTAGGGTGAATTTTTGGTATTTTTTTGAAAAACATCAATTTTTTATGAATAGTGAAACCACTAAGTAGTAGTTAAAAACTGAATTTTTCATTTAAATGAAATATTACCGCTTCTTTGAATTGAGTTTCAAAAATCTAACAAACATGGTTTTCATTAGTATTTAAAATGTGGTTCAATAAGATGAAAATAATTATAGGTGAATAGTAACTTTTGACTTTTATTAACCGCGATTATATGTAATTAGGGTAATTTGAGGTAAAAATAATGTTATAATAATATGAAATTACATTTAAAAAGGTCTTAACCTTATTGGATGATTCATGTCCGGCCATGAAAATCCAATGGGTCAATTTGGGGGCCCCGTGGAGCCACATGACTATGATAATGACATTAATAACTATTTATTTAAAGTAAAAAATAAAAATGTCACAAACATGTATTGTTTTACTAAAAAAATTTTTACATGGGTTTATATAAGTTATATTTTTTAATATAAATATTCATTAGAAAGATCAAAATATATTTCTACATCATGGTAATTTTTTTATATTTTTTAGACATCAAATAAATAAAATTATTTATGACACAATGATGACGCAGTGTTTACATCCTTAATGACTAATTTAAATAAATAAGAATATAATGTTTAAATTAATATCCAAAACTTGTCCAATTATTATTGGATGTTTTTATTTCAATCATGGGACACCTTATCTTTGACAATAATGATTTTTGGACCTTTAGAAACTGAAATTCATTTTATAATAAAATATTAGTTTCATACATTCTAAAAAAGCCCCCCCCCCCTCTCCCTTATAAAAAGACCCCACTTCCTAACCCTTTCCCACACTTCAAAATCCCTTTTTTTTACCCAACCTCTACTCAAATAATCTCTCTAGATCCCTCTCTTCATTCTAGAATCCTTACCTTAGTCATAAAGTGTCACACTCAATTTTTCATGCCTTTGTTTTGATCCGGTTCATTGGAAATCCCGATCCTTTTCATGGGTATTTGCTGAGATTAATCTTTGGTTTTTGAGTTTCATATATGTCTAATCACTATAACTTGTCTTCCCCATTTCTTGTTTAGGAGTTCTTGAAGAAAGGGTGGTTACTTCATGATTTGGGCCAACCGTGAGCACATTTCCAGTTAACAAAAACGAATTTGTTTCTTTTATAAATCCTTTGTTATTAAACTTTTTCAACTATTAAAATTTATACACTTCCTCCACATATATATTAGAACAACCGTATAATTTTGGACCCCTTAATAATTCATTATAATGTTGAATTTAGGTTACTTATTTAGGTATTAGGCCATCCCATCGGCCCATTTCCTGTTTAAAAAATAATAATTTTTTTCTTTTATATCTTTTTCATTGTTTAATATTTTTCAGCGATCCCACCTCCCCCTAGAATCCAATAACCCTATCCTCACCCCCATAATATATTTACCCTCTTTGGAGCTCATATGGGTCTCGGATTAGGGTGAAAGATATCAGGATACCTCAAATCTCCTAGAATTGATAAGGTAAATAGTTTTATACATAACTCATTCAATTCATTCTCTTTTAAAAAAAATATTCTTTCCATGGTTCTTAAAGACCCAAGTATACTCTCCAAGAATTTTCATACCATTACCGTTTCTATAGAGGTGCAGATCTAATGGAATACTAATAATTTTCTAGAGGAAATGGTGAGATTTCATCTCGTTTATCCTCCCTCTTCTTCCACCTTTCATTATTTCTTGGTTTTATAATCTCCCCTAGTCATGATCGACCTAGTGTTCTGTTTTACCATGGGTTTTAATGGATTTTATATTCATTTAGGTCGGGTCTTCGTAGTTTAGTGTTTATAAACCCTCGACAGTTGATTTCATGTGCGCGTTTCCATTACGCCAAGGATTTGTGGTAGGATATCCCTTGACCAAACTTTTATCCTTTATGTTTCATCATTTTAATTCAGTTATAACCTTATTTATATGATATTTTCTACTGTGAAACATTGGCTCAAAATGTTTTGTGTGCAGATTAGGTTTTATGACTTCTTTTTTAAAAAATATAGTTGTTTTGGGATAAATGTGCACTCCTCTTGTTTGATAAATTATTCCATGAGCTTTTGAACATGGTTTATAGTATTTTGAATATGTCTCAGTATCTTGAATAACTTTATGTCATTAAAATGGAGTTTTATACCTTTTTTAAGAGATTAACATAAATTGTTTTTTTAAAGAGTGCATGTCATGTGTTCGGTAAATTGCCCGGTTGGATTTTATGTGTCTAATGCAATTTAAAATAATTTGTTTGGATTTATAAATATATTGGAAGCATGTAAGAAACTTATTTGCGATCCTTTTATGGATTTCATAATTTCATTTGTTTTTACAAAAAAATACTTGTTTTTTTTACAACATGTTTTGGACCAAGTTGCCGAAAAATGGACAGTTTCACTTTCTTATAAAAATGGTTGTGTTTTGAATATGTCACCTGAGTGTTTTAAGGGATTTATGAATGTGGTTTTATTCTATAAATGGTGTGTACATACCTCCATAATAAAATTTAAATGCATATCTTTGTCAAATGTTAGTTTTGAGAAAATGTTTAAAGGCCCGTTTGGACTTTCCTAAAAATGAAGAATTAGTGTTTTACTTGTATATACCATGTTGTGCAATTGGGATTGTTTTATGCTACATGAAATGATTTTAATAAATGTTTCTATGGCTGCCAAATATGGTTTGTTATGGATTTGATGTGTTTTTATAATTGAAATACTGTTTCTGAATAAGTTTTATGTGTAAATCCTCAATACACTCCTTGAAATTATTTTACGAAAATATTTACTGGTTCGTTGATTAATGAAAGACATGTAAAGAAAGTATGTGGATGGTTTTCGTGTTTATGGTTTGGGAATAGAATTTTTATATGAAATTTGTTTTTGATAATATGTGTAACTTGATTGAGAACTAAAGGGAATCATGGGTATCTAGGTGGGATGACTTGTACTAGTATGATAGTGATCCTGTGGGGTTTTACTCATGTCTCACGTAGAAAGTTTGATGTTGACAACACTAACTAAAATATGATGATGATGTTGTTGGGATACCACTAGGTTTTGGGTCTGATCCCTACTAGTGGCTCGTGTGCATGAGAATGGATATTTGTTATGGTTACTTTCACCGAGATATGAGGTACCTAGTGCTCACAACTAACTAGTGCCTAGGGGTGTTCCCGTGAGTTGTGCTCATTGGTTATTTTTTATTCACCGTCGACATACGGTGTGTTTGGTTGGTAAATTCTGTACTATGTGTTTTTTATTTAAAAGTGTGGAATCATTAAAGTAGCCCTCATTAAAAAAATCATTTTAAAGTTTCAGCTCTTTGAAAAATTATTACATGCATTATTGTATAGAAAATATGCATGTTTTTGTATGATAATTATTATAGCATAGAACCTCATTTAAAAAAAACTTTTATATAATGTATTTAAAACATGAAATTTATGTTTCTTTTATTTTAATGGATTTCATTGGGAATAGAATATCGGGCTAAGCTACTATGTTTTAATACTCACACTTATAGTCTTCTTCTGTTTTTATCCCTTGTACAGGTTTCAACTTGAGTTTGATCGCCTTGGGCGACGTGTGATCATTTTTTAAGTTAGTGAATAGTGTTGTCACATGTAGTTAGATGGTTATCGGGTTTGGTCAGTTGAATTGTTGGTGTGGTTTTACTTTTAGTTTCTTGTACAAATATTGTTTAGCTCAATTTTTATATAAATGCATTTTGGGCTATCTAATTATTTCCGCTATTTGTTTTATTGTTTATATATGAGTGAAATCATTCCATTGTGTACTCTATTTATGCCCTTGGTGCTTGTATCCATCCCAGGAGGATCACGAATGCCTCTCGGGACTTGTCGCGGGCTGGCCTGGGTGACCTGTTCAGGGTCGACTCGGGCTGGTTCGTGAAAAAATAGAATCAGAGGAGGTCAGCTCTTAGTAGACCATTCTTTTTAGAGTTCCCGTGTTATTTGGGGATGTCAAGGTAGATGGAGTAGGATTATAGAGACCTTAGGGGTAAGTGCAGGAAGAGCGTCATGAAATCATGCTCATTCTGATCCTCGGGTTTCCACGGGAAGTCTGGTTTTATTAGTGTCCTTTGTTCTTACTGGTTGTTTGGTGATGGGATATGTCAAGGGGAGTCTGACTAATGGAATCTGTGAGCTCATAGGGCCTAGTAAGCCATGTGGAACCGGGGCATGGTGCTCATAAATATCTATGTTTTTGTGCTGTTTTTGAAATATGGCCACCAACCATATGGTCAAGTCAACCACTGACAGTAGTTCCCTTTTGTGGGTTTCTTGGACCTTTCAGGAATTCGGATTTTTTTTTTGAAAATCCTTGTGTGAGAAATATGGAAATGGGTTTTAAAGGAAGGATTAGATTTGGATAATTAGAAAAGTGGTTTTCAAAAATTAAATATAATAATGGTTTTGGTATGGTTGTGTTTTTTTAAACAAATTTTGGGGAGGAAGTGGAAATGATTTAACAGGATTTGATTTTCCCCGATCTAAACTTGTGTTTTGTTGAAATATAATGTTTTGGAAGTGTGAGTCATTTTAAATTAATTCTGAAACATTGTTTTAAATGGTGTCTTTTGGGATTTTTAAAAGTTTTTTAATCGGATGAATAGGTTTTGGAAATTCAGTTTTCTACGGCTGGTGTTTTTTAGGAAAGGGGTTTTGGATTTTTTGGTTGTCAGATTATGAAAAGAGACCTTGATGATTTTTTGAAAAAAAATGTCAAGGGTTATTTGGAATAGAATGGTTGTTTTTGTATGTTCTATTAAATTAAATGGATCTTTTTACCAAATCGTTCTTGATGAAGTGTGGTTTGTTTTTTGGAATATGAAAAGCATTTTTGACTTGGTGGTTGGTGTTTCTTTTGACGGTACATGATTTTTGGAATGATGTTGTTTTGTTTTAGCCTTTGGTGTTTACATGGGTTCTCACATGCATGGTTTTATTGATATCTAGAAGGATGGAATGTATGGCATGGTTTTTTAGTGCCTGGGGTGGCACATAAATTTTCATGTGAGTGATACTTGATGAAACCCCATTGGCGAATGTGAAAATACATCAAGTTAGTTTTTTTCAAAACTATTTCTAGCTGAAAAATTATGGAGTTTGTTTTGTACCAACGATTATGTGGATGGTTATCCTATGTATTAGTAGTTTTTTCTATTCATTATTCTCCTTTATGATCTAGAATTCATACTTTTGTTTCATCTTGAAATGGGATCTTGTTGGTGGCTTGGGTTTGGAGTAATGTTCAGTGGGTTTCTAAAGATGTGTTGGATGTTTTGATGTGGCCACAGATAGTTATATGTTTGCATGATTTCTAATTGATAAGCCTAAGGATTCTTTCTCATGTTTCACAAGCTAGATACACCTTTTAAAATAATTCTTCATCCCTTCAGATTAAATATAAACCTCTTTGGGATTGATTTAATGTTCTTCCAGTTCGTGGTAACTCTTGTGGACATAGCAGTTGTATTCATTGATGTTAATGCTTTCTATTGTATTCATTGTCTAATATACACCTTCTTATAAGTGAGATACAATATTAATATTTATCTCTGATTTCATGTTTAGAATAAAGTGTTTTGTTGAGCAGGTGAGTTTTTTTGAGTGGTGTGATACTTAGCACCTGACTGTGGGGCAGTAGATGCTTCATGACTTAGGGATCCATCCATGGGCCTCAGAGTGAATCTTTTCACAAAGTCATGAAATATACAGAGGTGTGGGGTGCTTGACCAGGATCCTGCCTCCACCATTGTTGTAAGGTAGTTATTTGTCTATATTGTGGTTCCTCATTACTGTGAATTTCTGTTTTTCACAACAAGTGTGGTGGACTTACCCCTCACACAGTGTCTATGTTTATGCCTTCCTGGATGTGGGTTTCCGATCAGGGTCCCTTTGTGGACCGCCTCTATAAATCGGGTGTGGTCTTGGTGTTACCTATTTGTAGGTGGAGAGTTTTGGATAGTTCCTTTGTTTCTTTTTTGGTTTCAGTGGCCAAATTATTTGGTCCCCTATCATCCCATCCCTGAGTGGTGGGGGTCCAGATCCGGGGTGAAAGTGTTGGCCAAGGTATTATCCCCTCCGTTCGGGAGTGGGTGGTTTATATGTTCATGTTGTAACCCTCAAAACATAGGTTGGTGGGTTTTTTTGGGAGTGTTTTTTTGGGACTTGTGAATGTGAGGTAATGTTGAGTTCTTGTTTTTTTGTTGCTAGTTGGGTTCTAATGGTGGGGAGACCCACCACAGGTCTCGTTGATTTATCCTCCTATGAACTTCTCTATTTATAGTTGTTTATTAATATTGGGGAGTCCATTATGTACTCCCCTAGATTCCTTGGTTTTATTTAGTTCAATTTATTTGGGGGTGATTGTTTGTTTCATTGGGAGAAGTCCCAACAATCGGTTTCTTGGCTTGGTTGTGGAAGTGGTGGCTTTACCTTTCCATTGATTTTCACAAAGTGGTTGTGAGTTGGTGTTTTGTTTGGGAAAGAGGATTAAGTTATGTTGATGCAAAATGATATTTCATGAGATTGATAGGTTGTATAATGTTGATAAGGAACCATTAGGTGATTATCTTTCAGCTGGAATGTGTTATGGCTTTCTGAGGGCGGAAAGCATTCATGGGGGGGAGAATTGTCACACACAGTTTTTCATGTCTTTGTTTTGATCCGGTTCATTGGAAATCCTGATCTGTTTCATGGGTATTTGTTGAGTTGAATCATTGGTTTTTAAGTTTCATATATGTATAATCAAGCTAATTTGGGTTCCCCATTGCTTGTTTAGGTGTTTTTGAAGAAACGGAGGCTACTTCATGATTTGGGGCAACCGTGAGCACATTTCTAGTTAAAAAAATGAATTTGTTTATTTTATAAATCCTTTGTTTTTAAAACTTTTTTCCCCATTAAAATTTATACCCTTCCTCAACTGATATATTAAAACCACAATATACTTTTTAACCCATTAATAATTCATGATAATGGTGAATTTAGGTTACTTATTTAGGTATTGGGCCAGCCCATCGGCCTATTTCCAGTTTTAAAACATAAAAAATCGTTTCTTTTATATAATTTTTATTATTTATTATTTTCGGTGATCCACCTCCCCCAATAATAAAATAACTCTATACTCACCCCCATAATCTATTTACGCTCTTTGTATCTCATATAGGTCTCGTATTAGGGTGAAAGTTCTCAAGATACCTCAAATCTCCCAAAATTGATAAGGTAAATCATTTTAAACATAACACATTAAATTAGTGCTATTTTTTAAAAAAAAAACTTCTTTCAATGGTTCTTCCAGACCATAGTAGACTCTCCAAGAAGTTTAATCCCATTCCATTTTCTATAGTGGTTCATATCTAATGTAATATGAAGAGTTTTCCAGTGGAAAATGTGAGATTTCATCTCCTTTATCCTCCCTCTTCTTCCTCCTTACATTATTTATTGGTTTTATAATCTCCCCTAGTCATGATCGACCTAGGGTTATATTATCCAATGGTTTTTTTATGGATTTTATATTCATTTAGATCAGGTATTCATATTTTTAGGGTTTATAAACCCGCAACATGTGATTTCGTGTGTGCGTTTGCATTATGCCAAGGATTTGAGGTAGGATATCCCTTTCACAAACCTTTATCATTTACGTTTCATCATTTTAATTCTGTTATAAACTTATTTATATGATATTTTCTTCTTTGAAACTTTGGTTCTAAATTTTTTGTGTGCAAATTATGTTTTAAGACTTATTTTGATAAAAATATAGTTGTTTTGGGATAAATGTGCACTCCTCTTGTTTGATAAATTATTCCATCAGCTTTTTCACTTGGTTTATAGTATTTTTAATATTTCTCAGTATATTTAATAACTTAATGTCATGAAAATGTTGTTTTATCCCTTTTTAAGTGCAAAACATAAGTTGTTTTTTTAAAGAGTGCATGCCATGGGTTTGGTAAATTGTTGGTTAGATTTTATGTGTCTAGTGAAATTTAAAATAATTTGTTTGGATTTATAAATATATTGGCATCGTGTAAGAAACATATTTTTGGATCCTTTTATGGATTTCTAATTTGGATTTGGTTTTACAAACAAATGGTTTTTTTTGTTTACAACATGTTTTTGCCCGAGTTGCCGAAAAATGGCCCATTTCACATTCTTATAAAAATGGTTTTGTTTTGAATATGTCACTTGAGTGTTTTAAGGGATTTATGAATGTGGTTTTATTCTGTAAATTTTGTGTACAAACCTCCTTAATAAAATTTAAATGCTTAACTTTGTCAAATGTTAGTTTTGAAAAAATGTTTAAAGGCCCATTTAGCCTTTCCTAAAAATGATGAATGAGTGTTTTACTTGTATATACCATGTTGTGCAATTGGGATTGTTTTATGGTCTACAAAATTATTTTATTAAATGCCTTTAGGGCTGAAAAATATGTCTTGTTATGGTTTTGATCTGTTTATATAATTTAAAGAGTGTTTTTAATGAGTTTTATGTGCAGAGCCTTAATACACTTCTTGAAATTGTTTTACGAAAATATTTAGCAGTTTGTTGATTCTTGAAATAAATATGAAGAATATTTGAGTTCTATTTGTGTTTTTATGGTTTGGTAATGGAAATTTTATGTGAAATTTTTATTCGGTAATATGTGTAAATTTATTGAGCACTAAATTGAATCTCGGGTATCTAGGTGGGCAGACGTTTACTAGTATGCTAGTGATCCTGTGGAGTTTGGCCCCTCTTTCACGTAGCAAGTTTGACGATGACAACACTAACTAAACTATGATGATGATGACATTGGGGGACCACTAGGTTATGGTTATGATCCCTAATAGTGGCTTTTGTGCACAAGAATGGATATTTATTATGGTTACTTTCACCGAGATAGAATGTACTTGGGGCTTACAACTAACTAGTGCCTAGGGGTGTTCCCGTGAGTTCTGCTCATTGGTTATTTTGTACTCACCATCTGCATACGGTGTGTTTGGTTGGTAAATTCAGAAATATGTGTTATATACTTAAATTTTTTCAATCTTTAAATCATCCTTCATTAAAAAAAATTTCATTTTGAAGTTTTACCTCTTTGAAAAAAATTTACTTGCATTTTTGTACATAAAACATGCATGTTTTTGTCTGAAAATTATTATAGCATGGAACCTCATTTGAAAAACATACTTTTATATATTGTATTTAAAACATGAAATTTATTTTTCTTTTATTTTAAAGGAGTTAATTTTGATTAGAATATCGAGCTAACCTACTGAGTTTTAATACTCACGCCTATAGTCTTCTTCTGTTTTTAGCCCTTGTGCAGGTTTCAGATTGAGTTCGATCGCCTTGGGTGACGTGTGATCATTTTTTTTGAGAGTGACCAATGGTGTCACATGGAGTTAGTTGGTTATCGGGTTTGGTCAGTGGAGTTGTTGGTTTAGTTCTACTTCTATTTTCTTGTACAAAAAATGATTAGTTAAATTTTTATATAAATGCTTTTTGGGCTGTTCATTTATTTACACTGTTTGTTTAATTGTTTATATATGGGAGAAATTGTTACCTTGTGTACTATATTGATGCCCTTGGTGCTTGTATCCATCCCGAGAGTATCAGGAACACCTCTTGGGACTTATCGCGGGCATGACTAGGTGACCGGTTCAGAGTCGATTCGGGCTGGTTCGTGATAGAAAGCACTTCAATAAACCCTTTTGGTTCAAACCAAGGGGAGTTACCCTATTTAAAGGTATTGTCTTCTCTTATGTTCTTTGGTTTTATTCTAATTTTACAAGCCCCTATACTATTTTTATTCCATTATTTTGTAACAACGCTTGTATCTTCAATATACTAGGATGTTGTTATGAGAAGGATTCGAGATACCCTTACACACACCTCCATCTAATTGATGAAAAACATACTGTATATGTGGATGGCGAGCTACTTCCTTACGAAATGAGGATTGCTCAACTATCTACAACTGCCTATCATGGTGGCCATTAAGAAGTCATTGTATTTATATATGATATATATTGTGTTTATGTTTTATTTATTCTTCTGTATTTTTCATTTATGGCATACCTTTATGGTTTCCATAATGGGTAAACGCAATAATTACATTTTAGGAAGTGCGGACTAACACCCCCTCAAAGTGATATGACTCGTTCATGACATACGTGGAATGTATAAAAGATATAATTTATGAACTTATGTAACATCTATGATATACATATTATATTGAAATTATAATATTCCTATGAATCACTATGTTTTCATTTCATTAAAATATGAAATAGTAATGAAAGTAACGTTAATGCGTACGTACGACTTACCATCTCTATGAACGGTGCAATTAATTTCATATCTCCAAATGTTATGTACAACTATAATTACATATATATACTAGATTTATATGATATATACGACATATAAATAATGAATATCATTCTGAAGATAGTGGACTCTTGACCACATGGACAATTTATAATTATAACAGGTTCATTTTTTACTCAAGTTCCGAACATCGACAAAATGTCCATTATGAACTCAAATAATTAAATAATTGTTATATAATGGTAATAAATGATGTGAAAGGAATAATAAAATAGATAAATATTATTAATAAAGTAGAAATTAATTTATGTTTCTCATTCATGAAGAACAAGGAACATACAAGCGTGTCAAGTCGGACACATGGTAAGGGATTTCTTATCTTACTGTTAATTAAGTGATATTTCCATTGTTCACCACTTATTTATTGCGTGTGGTGTATTTTGTCCTGCCATTAGATATATATTATCATGATTCTATTTATATTCATTGTATTTTGTGTTTCATTTGGGGATTATTATCCTTTGGTCATATGACTTGATTTATTATAACGAGGTAAGGGGTTTTTATCTCACTTTTTATTCCCGTAAGATTCATGATATATTGGTCACTCTCTCCTATAGTGTTGTATGTACTGCCCATTATTCTACTCTTTGTGTAATATAATTTCATGTATGGGTATTTACATCAACATTTTATGGGTCCTCTTTCATGGGGGGGTATGTTTCGTAAGTTACCAAATCGGTAAGGGAAACATTCACCCTCCTCTTTTTAAAAGGATTCTTTTTGTTATGTCTTATAATTCACATCTTCTTAGGTTATGATATGTTATTATATATCCTTATTGCTGTAAATTTTATGTCCAATTTACGAGATACCATTTTTTCACTCATTAACTTTTTTTTCTGAATTTTAAAGTGACGTTGTTAGGCTATCGATTTTTTGCAAGGGAACTTCTTAACCCAATTTCAATTCTTTAGGTTAAACCTCTACTTCTTGATTATGTCATGATATGAATATGTGTGAATGACCTATGATTGATTTACACTTAATATCTGATGATATTGGGTTTATTCATATTTTTCACACATAATTATGTCATTGATTTATCATTAATCTAAGGATATCATCTTTGTAAGGGACTTCATCTCAATCTCCTTTCATTGAGTCATATTTTTTTTAAATTCTAGATTTTTTTATACGCTGTATAAACACCTTTGACTTTTCAATTCATTCAAAGGGAATCTTTTTCTTTGAATAATATTACTATTTGACAAGAATGAATGATTCTTTTAACGTACGCGGTGACAATGACTTTTCTGCCACCGTGAGTATTACTTGATATTTGGCTACCTTAACAAGCCGTAAAGGTTTTAAAAGGAAAAATAAATACCATATACTCTATGTTGTATTTTGGTATTGAAAATGGTTTTGATAATTAATTTGTTAAGTCAATATATTTAAGTGATATATTATGATTGAAATGTGGAAATGTTTTCATTCCTTTATATTTGTTTTATCTCTTATGATTTTATAATGGTACTTGGACATTTGATGGGTGGTTACATGATAAACCAAATGACAGGTGGGGCCGTGACAAACCAGGATGGGTGGTTACGTTATAGACTCTAATGAATTGGTTATGGAAGTTGGTCATATGTCTATTCCATTTAGTGATGAGTGTGGAAGTCGACCATATGGTTATTCCATTTAAGTATGTTTATTTCCCAAGTAACCTTTATATGTTTTGTGTTCTTTATATGGGTTTTATGGTTATCTTTTTGTTACAAAAGGGTATTTTATGATCTTTTATTTAGTGAATATTTTTTACTACTTCATAAAGGTGAAAATTATTACTTATGTTTAAGTATTCATGGTTTACTTGTTTTTTTGAAAAACTAATAGTTTTCCTTGTTTGTGTATCCCTTACTGAGATTTTTTATACTCATAATATGATTTGAAATGTTTTTCACAGGACTTAAAGAAGAATAGAGTCAAGGATGCGATCAAGGAAAAGTCATGTTGTCTAAAACTTGGAACTAGACATGGCTATTTTTTCAGGAGTTTTTATTTTATGAAACAATATGGAAACTGTGTAGGAGTGTCTACTTTGTAATCTTTTGGGATGTAATAGTTTATGGAATAATTCTCTAAAACTCTAAACCTTAAAATATCCTCAATGTGAATTATTCATTTAATTCAATATTATGTAATGTTTTAAGGCCGGGTCCTTATATTAAATGTTTATATAAATATTTTTTTCATTTTGGGTGAGGAGGACTCATAAGAAAAAAGGTAATGATAATCAGTTAGGATAATTGGGCTGTTTTATGATCACAATGAACTGGTTTTGTTTCATCCTTTTGTATTGTGTATATAAAATGGTTCTAGAACATTAAATAATATGTAATAAATATAATAAAATCTGTTTCATCCGTAAAAATTGTTTCATGATCCGCCTAGAAGGTGTAATCGAAGGATGAAAGCACGCCATCCTTAAAGGTGGTAAATCGACACCTCAAAGACGATGTTTTCATTCTAAAAAAACAGAGAGGAGAAGATATATAAAGAATGTTATTGAATAAATATGATAAAATTCTAGTATATGTATGTTCATGGAATTTTATGCCGCTTTGAAATTGGGAAGTGAGGAGAATATATTAAATTAAAGATCATGAAAATAAAATAAAATAAACAGAAATAGTAATTTACCTCTAGAATTTATCCACCTTGAGAGCCACCTTAGGGAAAAGATTTTTTAATTTTGATGAGACCAAGATCTCAAATACATGGGGGGTATTGGTAGTATATCTGATCAGAATTTGGAAAAGTCATAAGGCATGAGAGGTGTGAGGAGAAGAGATGGTGAGGGGTGTAATTTACAGCGGAGGAGGGGGTGTTTTCTCATTATTTTAATCAATAGTTTATTATTTTGGCTCCAGACTCTGAATAGTTTTGTAATTATCATAAAATATTAAAAATTAATGAATTATTTGTAGTGATTTTTTGCTTAAATCATCCATACATCACCTATTACTCCATAAATCATGTATTTAGCATGTATCATAAAATATCATATTTTACAATTCACTAAATATTCATGTATTTCAAAAAAATACAAAAAATTAACCATAATAATTTTACAGTTCTGTATAAATAAAAAATGTACCTGATTTTATGAAAATAATTTTATAAATATGGTAAATTTAATTTTAAATTTAAATCATTATTCACCTCGAAAATACCAATATTAAAATTGCGACTATCTTTATAACACATTGAAAAATTAATTAAGGCCCATAAAATTATATTATAATCATTAGACATGAAAATATTAATTTATGAATACATTTTATGAAAAGAAATATAGGTGTGGGCATTTATTTTTCACTGATTCCCCTGGTTCCCATGTTACCTCATTGTACTTATTATTCTACCATTGTACTTCGATAGGGTGAGTTTTCTTGTTATGTGGAACATTGTCTCTATGAACCAAGATCTTCAATGGTTTCTTCTCATATGGTTGATCATTTTCTAATATGCACCAACACAAAAGTCAGTGCATTTTAGGGATATTTTATGTACTTCATTAAGAGGGGTATGTGGAATACATCATGTACTTGAGACACAGTTGGTGGATGTGCTAGTCGATTGGAGACAACTCCAAAATGATCATGAAATATAAAGGGGATGATGTACCTATGAATTATGTTTCCTTTCTTCCCAAATCACATGATTCTCTACCAGGGAGATATAAAAAGGAATAATATGTCTCCAACCTTAAACTCATGGTTTGGATGGAGATTGTATGCAAGGATATTTTGTCAACATTGGGTTGCCATGATGTGCTATAGAATGGTTTTCACCTTATCCACCGTTTCATCAACCATTTTAGGCCCTAACACCTTCTGTTCACTAACATCATCCCCACATGCTATTGTTCTACATATTTTCCCATAATGATCTTCTTATAGAGCCTTTTGGATACTTGAGTGGAAATATTGTTGTATGAGAACTCAACCACAGGTTGATGTTGGTCCAATCATCCTTTGAAGTACCTAGAACACTCTATTTGCATGGCTTCATGTTTCTAAATAGGTCAGTCATCTTGGAAATCGATTTTAGATTGATAGGACACAATGAAGCTCAGCTCAGTGCTTTGAGAACGTTGGGGCCTTTTCTAGAACATCAAGGAGAATCTTTGATCTCAATCAGATAAAATTGATTGTGGTACTCTATAGAGCCTTACCACTTCTACGATGTATATATGTGAAAGTTAATCCAATGATAAATCCTCTGGAATTGTGATAAAGTGAGCTATCTTTATAAGATGATTCACAACCACCTGTAAATCATTGATACCTCTGGACATATTTGGAATTATAGTGAAAACTTCCATTGTAATTTTCTCCCACTTCCATGTTGTTGTGGGTAGGGGTTGCATCATCTTCGTAGACTTTTGCCTTTAACCGATAACTTGATGACATACCATGCACTTTAGCATATACTCAGCAATCTTCTTTTTCATATTATCCCACAAAAATTCCCATAGAGATCTCAATACATCATTGTGCTCCCTAGGTGAATAAAGGAGGTTGAGTTATATGAATAATTCAAAAGATCTGTCTTTATCTCCACATTGGATGGTATACATATTTGTGATCCCAATCTCATGACTCCTTCCTCATCAATTTTGAACAATGATGATTTTCCTTTTCTCATGGATTCTATCTTCTTCTGAATTTCCCCATCATTTATTTTAGTATCCTTTATTTTCCTCATGAGGGATAGTTGAGAAATCATTTGAGAATGGATTTATGATGTTCTTTATTTAATTATTCCCATGTCCATCCTTTTCAAGTCTATGAAGATTGTATCCTTCTCAAATATCATTATTGATAATGACACATATCCTTTCATCTTAGAGCATCATCTACCTTGTTTCCTTTAAAAGGATAATATTGTGCTGAGATTTTATAATATATGATGAGATCCAACTGTATTAAATAGTGTATATTAAGCTCATTATATTTGAATATATATTTTAGAATCTTATGATAATTATATATCTCACATTTCTCCCTTTACAGATAAT
This sequence comes from Viscum album, assembly GCA_963277665.1. NCBI lineage: Eukaryota > Viridiplantae > Streptophyta > Magnoliopsida > Santalales > Viscaceae > Viscum > Viscum album. The sequence goes on from OY728125.1 coordinate 1,427,770,742, forward strand.
GTCACCGCATGTTCAATGCAAAGATCATAGCTGCGAACTCCAAATAATTCATTGGATATTTTTTCTCATGGAAATTCATCTGCCTTGAGGAATAAGCTTTACATTTATCATTTTGTTTCAGAATACATCCTAACACCTTCTTTTAAGAATCTTTTTAAACAACTAAAAGTTCCCCACTTATTGGTAGTGTCAGCACTGGGGGAGTGATAAGCTTTTTTTCCACTCGTTTAAGTAGTCTTCACATTCAATTGTTGAGAAAAAAATTTCTCTTTTCTGAGTCAACTTTTTTATTGGTTTTTAAAATCATTATAATTTCATCACAAATCACCGATAATAACCAGCTAAACCAAGGAATCTGTAGATCTTTGTTATAGATGTTGTCATAATCCACTCTTCGATTGCCTTTATATTAGATGGGTTCATCGATATCCCATTACTGGTGAAAGCATGCCACAATAATGATACATCCTCCATCTAGAACACATTTTTACTAATCTTTCCATATTATTAATCCCTTCCCCGAGTCTTCAAAATAGTATTCAAACTATCATATTCTTCTTCCTTTCTCTAGGAGTATATTAAAATATCCTCAATAAAGACTACCAAAAATTGGTCTTGGAAATATCTATAAACTCTATTCAATATGTCCATGAATATTTATGGACAATTAGTGATTATGAAGGATATCACACTGATTTCATAGTATCTATACCTCGTTCAAAAGGCAGTCTTGGGAATATAGTCATTCCTTAAAATTAGTTGGTGATATCCAGACCGAAGGACGATTTTAAAGAAATAACTGGCCTGACAAAGCTGATCAGACATGTCATCAATCTGGGGTTTGAGATACTTGTTTTTTATCATGATTTTATTTAGATCTTGATAATAAATAAATATTTGAATTGATCTATCATTATTCTTAATGAATAAGACAAGAAAACCCCATGGGAAAGAACTTAGGCATATAAAACACTCTTCCAGATTCTCCTACAACTATTTCATTATCTATTACTGCTCCATAGGGGCAATTCAATCTATTTTCTATGATATAGGTAGATGTCCTCAAATAATATTATTTGAGAACCCAGCCTCTCGATCAAGAGGAATATCAGTAAACTCTTTGGGGAATACATCAGTGTAATATATAACTACGGGAATTTATTTGAGCGTGATTTTTTACTATGTCTCAATTTTTTGTGGACGATATTCATACTCTTAAGGCAACCATATCCACACTTGATACGATGATTTTTATGGATTTTCATCCTCTCAATTACACTTGTACATAATTTAAGGATTCTTTAGGATGTGAAGAGGGATCTCTCTTTTATAATAGTCAATGTCAGTTTTGTGTAAAGACAGTCAATCCATGCCCAATATAGCATCAAACTCTACCAAAGAGAGTATGAAAAGAGTTTTTGTAGCGTTCAGTCTACACACATTTATTGGAAATGATTTATAAACATTATATTCAGTAATTTCCCCATTCAATATTCTCATAGATAACTCAACCACCAAATTTTGAGGCATTATTTGAGTTGATCTACCAAACTTCCAGGATATGAAAGAACCTGTAGAATCAGAATAAAAGTGCACATTTTCTATTCATGAATGAATAACCAGTGTACCTATCACCACATCATTATCCAGATCCACCTCAGTAGTAGTGATAGCATATTCCTTTCCTTTTTTCCACAGATTTTGTTATTGATTCCCTCTAACAACCCCGTTCTTGGGGCATTGGTTTACAAAATACTCATGTTCCATGTATTAGAAACACTACACTATTGGAAGAGTGATGATGTGAACCTTCCTTTCTTCTTTTATGTCAGTGGAATTCTTCATATCCATTAATCAGTTATTGGCCAAATTCATTTCTGTTCCACATGTGAAGCATCTCCTAGTTCTTTTTAGGTAGTTTCCAGGATGCTTCTTCACACACTTTTGACATGTCTGATATTTGAAATTATATCCATTAGGGGATTTATCACCCATATTAAGCTCCATTTTCCACTCTATTTTTCCAGCCCATGGGTCCACTGAGAATCTATAGTCTCAATTTCAACCATAAATGCACAATAGAAAATATTCTCATAGTTTTCAAAGCCTTGAATCCCCAATGCTTTCTATGAACTCATCATTAGTCCACTAAATAAGTAATCCACCTTTCTTTTATTTTTCATGAAAAAACAATAGGCTTATCTTGGATTCCTTTTTTTGGTTTTCTTCACTCATCTAGATAGACTCATCATCCCATCAATTTAGTCTTAGTAATTCCTTTTCCATCTTGAGATGGACGGTTTGGGTAAAATACATATAGAAAAATATTTTTCTTGAAATCTTCCCATTATAGGGAATCAATTTCTCGCTTGGAAATTAGGTTCTTGATTAGTGTACACCACTTATATGCTTCCCCATAAAAATGATAAATTTCCAGCACAACTGTCTCTTCTTAAAAGTACTGGAGGACCAAGAATATCATTTCAATTGAGTTAATCCACAATTCAACAATGAGGGGATCAGAAGATCCACTAAACATGAGAGGCCTTCTATTCATGAAGGATCCAATAGAAACGTTCTCTTTCTTTGAAGAAGGAGTTTGATCCACACGATTCAAGTTATTATTTATAACATGAACGAGCTGAGCATGTAGAGTCATAATGTTTTGAGAACCAATTCCCATCATATATGGTATATCTATAAGTAAATTTTCACAACACCTATCACATGTATTGTTTGAAGGTGTTCTTCTATTTCCTATGACTGACTATGGGAAAAAATTACAATTATGTGGCTCGAATACTTATTTCGTAATTATAAAACTGTAACCATAAACCAAAAAATTATAAAATTGTAAGGAAAATTATATCATAACATTTTATTCCCTAGGTTTCAATATAGTATATCCTTGAAGTATTTTCAAATATATGTTTTCTTATCTTAATTTATTTTTCCCTTAAAAATGGTTTATAATGATCTTATGATGTTACCAAAGTATATCCCTTAGAAGTGTCAAACTAGGTGTGTAGTAAGGCCCATTTTTTGTGTACCATGTTACCCTATGACAGGCTCAACACACCTTGTGAGAGTTATTACTCCTTGGTACATATATTAAAAAACCATGTCCACTTATAGTATCAAACCATGGATGTATTTTCTCTATAATCCAATTAAAATATTCTTAAAAAAAATTAGGTATGTTTTCTTAGACATAGTCTTATCCCTATGGCTCTTAATAAAGTGATCGATTCAAAATCTCAAAAAAAAAATAGATCATACTCTCATACAAACAATAGTGAACCAAGCCTTTTACACATATAATTACATGATTTTAAATATAATTATACTTCAAACTACACACCAAGGATAGTAAATTCTAGTGTCTTTGAATACTATGAATATAAAACTGAAAGCATGGGACTGAATATAAAATTTATTTGTTTATCATCCACTATGATCTTTTAACTTCCTTTGATCCCTTACATCATTAAAGGAAAACTTGGGGATTTTATAAACAAAAGTGTTCATCTAAGAATCCTAGTATTTGAATTTTCAAAGGAATAAAACATAGAATTTGGGTTAGAAGGCATAAATTGATGATGTAAGGGAATGAAACATGAATAAAAATAATGAATAATGACATATATAAAAAGGTAACATATAATCATATCATCATAGGAATATGGAACAATCATATAACATGACATAAACATGAGTGAAGGCTAACTTCTAAGACTATATATTATGGTGGATAATGTCCTATAAAGAAATAAGGTTCACTCCAGGTCCCATCATGACCTCTCTCGAGGCTAAACATTAACCAATTAATTGGAGTGTTATCTCGTCACTCCAATAATTACATGTTCATTAATATGTGTTCCACATTAACAATAAATATAAGGGTTACATATGGAATGAAATGGGTATCATAATCAAGTCATAAGGCATTAAAAATGATCATATCATAAATGTTCCCTTGAATGAATGGATTAAACAAATACATGGAGATTCAATTCGGAAAATATAAATTTATCATGGTAACTGAGGTCAAACTAAATTTGATACATGTAAAAATTTTTTCTAATAGACATTTTAAATAAAACATTTTAATGCAGTTTATGGAAAATATTAAATATTCTTTAAAACGGTAAAGGCATAATTATTTGTATAAAACAAGATATTTTCCATGATAATTTTTCATTATAAAATTTTGATTTTATAAAAATAATGGTGTATTAAAATAAAATATATATTTCACTTCAAAATGGGTAATACTTCGGGTAGTTCCCTTAAATCGGGAAAGCTTATCGAGGAGTATTTAGTAGGGATCCTTTTAAAAACATGTATATCACCAAAAATAAGACTTAATGGATATTGATACATGATATTGTAATATATAAACATAATTTATAATGTTTATATAAAAATAAAATAGAATTTTCTTTTTGTAAAAAAAAGAAACAGTAACCCGATGGAATAGTGGAGGTCCGGGTAGAATCTCTTTCCTTAAGTCTAGAGGTGTTGTTTACTTGATCTTACTATCATGGATAATTAAAAATAAATTCTTTAATTAATAATTCAAGAACCTTTAATACATGTAATTTATTTTTTATAATTTTATTATGTTCATTTGTGGCGTTTTTAATAAGTTATTATGTTTGATTTCATCATTCAGGAGTGCTTCTTTTCTTAGTATTAATGATCAGTTACCTTGTATAAGAGTATGAAATTTTATTTAAAATGGAAATTGAATCCAGAATTGAAAATATATGTTATTAATTAAAATACATAATGTTAAATTATCATATATGTCATTTCGTTATTTTGTGTGAGTTTGAATCATTAGAAAAAAAAATAATTATAATGCTTTAGGTAAATTAGGTAGTTTTTCTATCACAAAAAACTCATTCTGTTAAATCATTTAGTATTATATCTTTGAAATGCATCAATAACATTAAATAGGATGTAATACATATAATATAATCTGGTTCAACCACAAAAAATGTTTCATTAGAATCCTCAAATGTGGAATTTAAATATCAAATCATGTCATCCACGAAAGTTGTAAATCACCATCTCACAGACGATGTTTTAATTCTTACAAAAAGAGACTGGATATGTTCTTTGAAGAATAATTATTGAATTAAAATTATAAAATTCCATTATATATAATATAATAGAGTTTTCATGCCACTGGGACAGTGGTATCTGTGGATAATATAAGAAAACAAATATCTTGAAATGGAAATAAATGAAACGGATAGAGGAATTTACCTCATGAATTTATCCTCATTGAGAGCCTCCTTGGGGAAAAGGTTTCGGCCTTTTTATGAGACCAAGAGCTCATGGATGTGTAGGAGGGGCTTCAGATGAAATTTTAACTAAATTTGTACAAGGCACAAGGCTTGAGAGGAGTGAGGAGAATAAATGGTGTGGGTAATATTTATAGTCGAGGTGGGGAGTGTTTTTTCATTATTTTATTCATTAGTATATTATTTTGGCTCATGAATATGAGTCATTTGAGAATAATCATCAAATATAATAAAATAATGAAGGATATTTTTGGATGTTGGGCTTATATAAGCCAAAAATCATCTATGACTCCGTAAATAATGTATTTAGCATTTATCGTAAATTATCATATTTTACTATTCACCATAAATTAATGTATTTCAGAAAAATACAAAACATTTAGACTAAAAAAATTTCAACATGTATAATTCCAAAATAAATTATATTTTATGGAAAAATTTTATAAATATTATAAATTTAATTTTTACTTAAAATCATCATTTACTTAGAAAAATACCAATTTTATAATTATAACAAGTTTTTAACACATTGGAAAATTAATTAAGATCTCGTACAATAATATTATATTCATAAGTCAAAACAATATTAATTTATGAATACATTTTATTAAAATAAATTTTCTTCTAAATTATTAATGTAATCATTAAATTGTAATTCAATGTTTGTTAATTACAAAAATATCAACACTTAATTAATCATTTGTAAATTATTATTTTTCTTATACTACGATATAATTATATCATATTGTCACTTATAAGATGGATAAATTTTAGATAAACTTTAATTTGCGAGGTTACTATTCAATTTTATATTTTACAATTCATAATGGTCATTTCACTATTCCAAACATCATGTTACTATTCCTTCGGCATATATTCCTCAACTTCTAGAAATGACTTTTATTTAATTAATCATTCATTTATAAAGTTTTTATTAAATTATTAATGTGATGTTTTGTTATTATAATATATGAGAGAATTATGATAAGGTAATTTCATTGATAATGATTTTGGGTTGCCACGCTAGTCATATTTCAATTTTCTTACTCGGGCATTTTGGCACTGGCCATTTTGAAAGAGACACAAAGGCCAAAGTATCCTAAATTGGCTTGAAAATATTTTTTTCTGACCACGTTGATCTATAAACCAAATGATTATCCCAAAAGAAAATTTCCAAGCCATTGACCCCAATGTGGCAATCACAAAATCCACCTCCAAGGCATGTTGAACTGAAAACTGTGTAATATGACCATGAAAAACTCAAAAACACCTCTAAAGTCCCTCTTGGAACCAATGAGACTTGAGGAAACACAATGGAAAAGCTAGGATGGTTTGAAACATTACACGTACCATTTTATTATTTACAACATCAAGTTACTCTATATCACAAAAGTCATAAAGACCTAGTCATTCAACATCCTCCTTCCAAAAATCAAACATTTTTTTACCAACAAACTATAAACTCACATCTAGAGGCTATCAAATATCAGTCAAATAAATACTATTCATTATAAAAAACCACCATTCCTACTAATTTACCTTACAATTTCAATACCTAACTCATCTACTCATACCGAAGAGACATCAAAAAAAATTAAAATACCTCTAGGATTGTTTTATCCACACATTAATCAAGGAGCTCATTCAAAACTACTAAAAACAAGACCCGTCCACTCAATGGTTTCATGGTGAGATACCTGCTATAGGAATTCCTTATTTACAATCATTGATATCAATACAACCTAAAATCCAATCCCATCAAAACATTATAATCTCAAAGACCTTCTAGTTTCACCTGAATAAATCCTCAACTCAAGCCCCACTTACGACTCAAAAAACACAATGCTTTGACACATATCCTCTTTCTAAATACATCAACAAAATTTCACATTAAATATTCTCATAGTAGCTCTAACTCAATGTCCTTGACCTTTCTCATCATCATGTGACAAACTAATTATATTCCATTATGGCCTGTACATTGACCCACTAGAATCTCTTAACCACATTCGTCCCTAACTAATTGTATATTAGGAACTCTCTAATCAATTCCCAATCATATAAATCTTCCAAAATATTCACATGTTCCAAATATTATAAACGTTTATTTCATTTTTCACAATAGGATAAAACTCATTTCTCAAAGGAGATGATTGTTTTTACAACATTGAACTTTCATGAGCCCATGTTTAGTTCATCACATGTTACAAAAACTCTTACACATGCATCGATCATACCCCATTGCATTAAACATTCATCATAACCTACACATGATCATATCTGAAATTATCCCTTAATCTAACCACCATATGTCTCTACCCCAAGTGTCTACAACCCATTACACTTATCTCTCAACCATGTAATCTAATACCTTTCCTTTAACATCTCATTACCGATTGTCTAAATATACCATTAGAAACCCACAACCTCACTCTATTAGGTTAGGAAAAAATTAAGGATTCCAAGATCCCATTAGAACACACCATAACCTCATAAAATCCTCACCCATAATAGATATATAGGGACCAAACATGTACATCCTGAAAAATCTATCAATACACTATGAGTAATAAAAGAAACAACTGTGCATTTTAATCTATTAACATAACCTCACCCCAGGGATCACATAACATACCCTATTCAAAATTCTCATCTATATATTTTTTGAAATCCGCACATCATAATGTCTTAAGTGACATCCAATGTTAGTCACAAGACATTAGACACCAATATTACATCTAAATGGAAAATATTTGGTATCTACAAACTATATATTATTTAGGTCAACAAATTATAACCACTTAGCACATGCTAAATAAATATCTCGGTTAGAATATATCAATTATTCTCAAGATAAAATGTTTCCAATAAATCATTTCCAAAAACATTTCACCCTACTATCACTCTTATATACAGTCTAAGTAGACTATCTCAAGTCATACACCATAAAAACTATGATCCCAATCCTAAAAACATAGATATCAATACTCAATTCATGCCAAATCATCTATCCAAAATCATCTCACTTGTTCTTTCCTGAAAAAATTACTTGATAAACATACATTTTTCATGACTTACAATATGATTACCAGTAGTTATGTCATCACCCCCAAACTAGAATCATAGACCCAAACTCTACCCATTCCTAAAATGACCATCTATGAATAAACGTGACTAGGAGGTTTAGTTATCTAACTTATACATCCCTCCAAAACACAAACACCTCGATCAACATCATTCTTAGGAATCTATATTATTAATTAACAGATCATCTTTATTCCCATCATATGTGTTTTTTGGAACTTACATACAAAAATTTCCGCATAAATCTACTATTTTTCAACTCATTTCAATGGAATTTAGATATCGGTAACCTCTCTCTTATTTATCCTCACTGACAGATAAGAACACATCTTGTGGTGGATGCCTATTGGGATTGGTCTCACACCCCATTTGGGTAATATTTTTGTACCCAAACAGATTATATGGTTGCAGGTGAAGATAAGGGAAAGCACCCTTCTTCCTCAAGTACATGATTGGATGTCTAGAGAAGGAAACATGGGACTATGCTTAGGCTTGGGATGCTGTTGGAGTTTCATCTTTTTCTTGTACTTTGGTTCAGTGGTTTTTTTCCATCATATTTTCATGTTTGCCTACTTTCCTAGACACATGTGACATGCATCATTTATATATTTGCACCATTTGTTATTTACTTTTATTCTTTCATTGTTTAAATTTTTTATGATATTTTCCTTATTCAACTATTTATTATTAGTTGTTTAAATATACATGATCTTCCAATAGTGGAATAGTTTCCCCACAATCACACCCAAGTCCATCACTCGTAGTCGGATGCCTCTGACATTAAGGGAAATGTGCTTTAGGCCCTGTGACCAACTGGGTACAGGGCACCTTTGGGCAGCACCCAGAACTGGGACGCTACAAAGTGGAATCAAAGAAACATGTTCTTTTCTACTTTATCGTACTGTTTGGAGCCTATATACTGGGATTATAAGGAATAGGTATTTGGTAATAATTTTTCTTAGGAGTATCTAACTCGTGTATAGGGAAAAGCCAATTTACCTTGATTATTGCAATTTTTTGGTTTTTCAATAGTTATAATTGATTTGATTTCATCGTTGTCTGATTCAAAGGATTTGTGCTATTATGATCTATATCATTGTGGTTCTATTTTAGTTAAAACCAGATAAGATTAGGTTATTCCATCTCATGCGTCATATATGCACTTTATAGGGATTACATGTCATGCATTTTTGTCATGCCATTTAGGGGGCATTACTCATCGCATTATGTTGTGACAGAAGTTATTCTAGATATACATTCTATTGTGATAGATTCAATAATATAATACCTTCTATTTTGATAGGATATTGGAAAATTTAACATTTCATTTGAATAGGAATGAACATTTGGTCCCTAAGGTGTTATAGGCCCACTTGGATTGGAATTTGGTGGATCATATTGAACATTCACTAATTTTTTCTATGATATACATGAATATGATTTTATTCTTTGATTAGTGGGGAGTATCATCCCCATAGATTATAATTTTGAACTATAATGCTTGTTTCAAGGATTTTATGGGGTTATGGATTAGTTTCTAAGGCTTAATATCTGGAAAACCCCAGAATACATGGTGTGTGATGATGAATACACACCATGTATCCTTATGTTCATGAAGAAAATGTTTTTCTTAAGTAGTCACCCTATAATTTATCTACACACAGTGTAGATAATGATCACGTGACAAACTATGTAAGCAGAAGCATGAGAATGGAGAACCTTTTGTAGGACACATCGTGTTTGTAATAGACACACCATGTATCTGTTTACTATGTGACGAACCGTGTGGGCAGAGACCGGGTTTGGAAATTATATCTTGAAAACACTGTGTACTAGGCATACATCTCGTGGTTTAGTGATCTGTGTACCTAGTAATTTGACCATCGACATGGTTTTGTGAATCCTTCTTGTACTCACCATGTCTGGCATATAAATGATGTTTACTTTTGTTCTATGTGAACCATGTAGTTCTAGCCATGTAGAAGTACTGGGGTAGGAGGGAACATTCAAGTACACATCATTCCTCATGGAGAATACACTGTGTGTATGGGGTGTTACATGACCAGGGTTGGCAGAATTACACGCCCATGTTTGGCTTAAGGGAACATGTCGTGTATATTGAATACATGCCGTGTAGCCTTGTTTTAAAAAACCATGAATGATTTTCCTTCTTTATTTCGTTTTTAAATTCATAGTTGTTGTTTCTTTAATCATGTACTGAGGTGTTCACATGACATTACAGAGTCATGTGACTTAGACATCCCCTGGTTTTACTCCAAGTTTGGGGCAATGATCAGACACCTGAAATGGTTAACCAACGACTACTAGTATATCCTCCCTTTGTTCCATTCATGGAACCATACTTCATTATACATATATGTGCCGATGCAAAGTTCTAATAAGGATTTTTTAGGATGATGCAGACATTTTAGGGAGAACCTCATCCTTCCCCATCTATGGTAGAGTTGACATAGGATTTTTAGTAGTAGAATACTCTTACATTATCTAGGTATGGAGGACCCCATGTTGTAGTGCCAAGGTTAGAATCCTTGTTGTCTATCTTAGAGCATCTCAAGACTCTTATAACGAAGTGGTTGATGCTCACCACATACTTGAAATGTGATTCCTCCAAATTAATATGGGATGTGATACCAGAGGTGGGAAGACTACATGTTATGGCATGGGATTAGTTCTAGTGGACATTATATGAATACTTCTACCTAGAGACCTTGAGGGATGACAGAGCCTGAGAGTTCATGATTTTGGATAAATGTACTCTCTTAGTCATGTATTATTCTTCACGCTTCAAAACTTTTGCAGTGATTCACACCCATTCATGGGGTGATGATTTTTTTCTACTGAGAAAGCATGAGGATGGTCTTAGAAATGACATTTGATCCTAGGTGAACTTCTTGAGTTTGAAACCCACATCTTCTATAGTAAAATTGTATTGATCACTGAGTGCATCCTATGGGATTCTAGAGCTAGGTGATAGAGTGGTTCAGTATACAGATTTGGTACCTTTTCGACTGATAGATGGAAGCAACGTAGGGAGTCTACGCATGGAGATCCGAGTAGGAGGGATTTTCATACAAGTATCCAGATTGTGTGCTACGAGTGCGGGGAGGGTAGGAATAAAAACCCATAGTTTTGGAGGGACCTAGTTGAGTGTGGATATTGTAGCAATATGGGAAATATTTAGTATTTATGCAATTCCCTCCTTCTAGCAGCTAGTAAGGGTGGATCTGTTTCGACTCCTCGTACTATTGTAGGACCACCAGTTCCACATCAAACGGGGGGATGGAGTTCTTTAGGTCATTCAGAACGAGGTGGTGGTTATGGCTAGAATGGACAGATACAAGTTTTTTGATAGTCGCATGGTGGATCAGCTCAGGGTTCCTAGACAGATTCAGAGTGACGCGGCACAAGTCATGCTTTTGTGCTGGAGTAGATCCAACAGGAGCAAGACCCCGAACCCGCTACGGTAAGAGGTATGATTTTTGGTTCCTCAGTTTTAGCTTCTGCACTTTCTGATACCTGGGATTCCAATATATTTATACATGTGCCCTTTTTGGAGATCCGTGGGATCAATATCATTCTTTCTACTAATATCATGATTTTTGACACTCCATTGGGGATTAGAACAGCTAGTGTACGTCAGTGAATGGAGTTACTTCTTGAGGTTGGTGGGTGTCACTTCTTATGGGACCTTTATTTCATAGATATGACAGGCTATGAAGTCATTCTTAGAATGGAATAGTTAGTTCCCTTATAGAATGTTATCTATTTCTATCATTTTTGGGTGAGTTTCACGTCACCGGAGGGGGATTGTTTATACCTAATGGGGAATGGGATGTATATGAGAGTATAACTAGACCCGAGCATCATGGGTGGAGAAGTGTTACATCCTAGATTTCTAGTCTGTATCTAGATGACCAGTAGACTTCAAAGATGGAATTTCCCCTAGTGTCAGATAATTTTAGGGATGTCTTTCCAGAAGGCTTTTTAGGTTTTCCTCTATAGCGATATTCAGACTATTCTATTTAACTTATTTAAGGGTAATCATTGATGCCCATTCTTCCTTATAGGATGGCCACACCAGAGATAGACGAGCTCAATAAGTGGTTAACGGAGTTACCGGGAAAGAGTTTCATCCGACCAAATACTTCTATTTGGGGTTCACCTATCTTTTTTTCGAAGAAGGAGGACAACCCCCTCAGACTTTGCGTGGGTTATCGGAGGCTAAACCAGTTAACAATTAAGAACTGATATTCCCCTACTAAGGATTGATGATCTCTTTGATGATATTCAAGGATACCGAGTGTTCTCAAAGATTTACTCGAGATCCAGTGATCATTAGTTGCGCGTTAGACCATCCTATATACCTCTTATAGGCTTTTAGAGCAGGTTTGGTCTATACGTGTATATAGTTATGTCGTACGATCTCACGAACGCTCTGGTATTTGTTTCATGGAATTGATGAACTGAGGGTTCCATCAATACTTGGACTTCATTATGACAATTTTAATGGGAAATATCTTGGTGTACTGTCACACTCGACATGACCATTATATCCATCTTGAGATCATTTTGAGTACACTAAGAGACCATCAGTTATATGCTAAGCTCTTAAAATGCCACTTTTTGATGGACCGAAGTTACTTCTTGGGTCATGTTATCTCAGAAATAGGAGTATCAATGTGCCTAGAGAAAGTGAGAGGTGTAGTCTCTTGGGAGCATATGAATAAATTCTTTGAGGTATGGAGATTTCTGTGGATCGATGGTTGTTACAAACATTTTCTTTTGGAATTTTTACACTTAGTAGCACCACTGATGGGCCTGAATATGTAGGGTGTGAAGTACTTGTGGTGGGATTGTTATGGTTATTCCTTTGAAGAGCTGATGTGAAGGTTGACTTCAACACCAATATTAGTCTTTTCAATGTCAAGTAAGAGTTACACCATTTACTGTTATGCATCAGGTATCAGGCTGGGACCAGTGCTTATGCATGGGGGAAGGATTCATTGCGTACAGGTCCTGGCAATATAGGCCACATGAGTGAAATTACCGGATGCACAATCTTGAGTTTGTTGCAGTTGTTCATGTCTTGCGATGTTGGATACATTACCTTCTGGGAGAGAATTTTTTGTTATACACTTCTAAAAAAGTAATAATTTATCTTATCCAATCATGACCTGAAATTGAGAGAGTGAAACTGGTTTGATTACCTTATATCCTTTGACATTGAGCATTCCTATAAACCTAGGAAAGCCTATGTAGTAGCTGATGCATTGATCAGGATGACTTAGATACAGGCTATTCAGGAATCAATATGTGAGTGGAAGCTCCTGGATCTATTCTCTAAAATGCATTTGGGGGTTCATGATGGACTGGGTCATATGATTCTTTCCTCTATACTTATTACCTTTACACTACTTGATTGAGTTTTAAAGAGGCAAATATAAGATTCTGAGGTCCGAGTCTTACGAGAGAGTGTGTTAGAAGAGGAACCTACTCCTTGGTGGATCGTGGATGTGGATGAGGTCTTAAATTTCCACAGACGCATATGGGTTTCAGCATACATACATGAGGATCTGATTCAATATTTTCACTCTTCATCATGGGAAGTTCATCTCAGTGTCACGAAGATGTATCGAGATTTACACCATAAGTATTGGTGGCCAGGTATGAAGAAGGACATAACTAGTTTTGTTCTGAGATGTCACACCTTCTAGTAGGTGAAGGTGGATTACCAACGACTAGCCAGGCTTCTACAGTAGTCAGCCATTCCCATGTAGAAGTGGATTGATTTTTGTGATGGATTTCATGACAGGTTTAATGAGGTCCCCTCTAGGGAATGACATAGTTTAGGTTATCATTGATGGACTCACAATGGTTGCACACATTTTTCCAATCTATGAGACCTTTAGTGTTGATGATCTTGGAAGGTTGTACATCTGAGAGATTTTACATTTCCATGGGATTCCATATTATATCATTTCAAATAAGTACTCACACATTATATCACATATTTGGAAAGGGATACAGAAGGATTTGGGTATCCATGTACTTTTGAGTACAACAAACAATCCCTAGAAAGATGTCCAGTCTGAGTGCACGATTCAGGTGCTGGAAGACATGATTCAACCATGCATCCTAGATTTTAGAGGATCTTGGGATAAGCACCTAACTCTAGCATATGTTTTCTACAATAACATATTTTAGGAAACTATTTAGATGGAACATTATGAGTCTTTATGTGGTAGCCCATTCTGATCACCCCAATGTTGGATGGATGTTGGAGAAGAAGCAATACCGGGTATATGTCTTTTCTAGGAGACCACAGAACAGGTGGAGTTGATTCGGAAGAGGATTGCTACTAAATAGTCATGACAAAACTCTTATGCTAATCGACAGAGATGACCTCTAGAGTTTGATGTTGGAGATCATTTTTTCTTACTTGTCACACCGAGGATGGGACACATGAGGTTTAGCAGACAGGGGAATCCTTCACCAAGATATGTCGAGCCATTTGAGGTTTTGGAAAGAGTCGGCCCAGTTTCCTATCAGTTGCAGTTACCTTAGATATATAGGGATATGTATCACGTCTTCTGTGTTTCTGAGAAATGACGTTACTTCTCAAACATATCTCGTGTTTTTCATCCTAAGGAGGTTGAGTTGGTGGTGGAAACATTGTTCGAGGATCATCCTATCCAGATTGTTGATCACACCGCAAAGTTTCTCTGTGGCCTGTCTATTTCTTTGGTATGGGTGTTGTGGCAAAACGGGTGAGTACAAGATGAGACATGGGAGAGGGAGGCTAATGTGTGATCGCAGTGGACAGAGTTGTTCAAGGATTATTCTTATCCACCTTGTTAGGGAAATTTGGGGACAAATTTCATTAAGGGGGAATGTTTTTAAGAACCTGGGTCTTCTTTTCAAGTATGGATCTTGATTTTGGGGTTTTTTGAGGAAAAAGGGATATTTTTAGAAACTTTATAAGAAAACATTGTGTACTTAAGAGTACACACTGTGTACCCTATCAGCACGTAAAAATGTGTCTTGGGCGTGTAACGGCCAAGACATGGCCATGTGGGGTGACATTATAGACCGCTAATGTTGGGGGCCGATTGAGGAAAATACACAGTGTGTTCATTAACAGTACATTCCATGTACTTTTCATTTTATTGGTTTAATTAGACATGGGTTGCATCTAATCCCTAAATTCATCTTATTCTGAACATGTTTCATCTAGAAGTCACTGAGGGCTATGAATCTTCTCTAAGCCACTGTTTCTCCGTCAAAGGACTGATTCAAACTTTAGTGGGTGCATTGGAATCCCACTGATGAGTCCTTCCTTCTTTTTGAATCTCACTTACGGAATTATCCTCTCTCTAGAGTTTTTCGAGGTTGAACCTTTTTTATGTTTTTAAGATCTACGATGTTCTAGACTTATTCTAGGGCCAACGTTCGAGAGTGTTCTTCATACCACATCGAGGTAGGTGGTTTGTTGCCTTTCATTGTTTGTCTTTGAGTTTATACGCCAAAGTGATGATTACCCATGATTCGGTTATTTCAGGTTAAGGAAATTATACACTACTTTATCTACCCTAGATTTATTGTTGGATTAAGGGTTTTTTGTTGTGATATTATGTGAAATTTCATGTCTAAGAAACACACCATGGGTTCATTTCCTTGTTTTAATGTTTAGTGCAGTTTGGTCTAGGTTTCCTTTGATACACACCAGGTTTCCTTGCCTTTCTTTATATGTTGGAAATGATTAATTTTTGTTCTTCTTGTTAAATGCTTGTGATATGCATTGGAATTGTTTATCCATGTAGTAGTTGAGATTACTATGGGTTTCTTGATATCATATATGCATGATTGAATTGTGAGAGGATCTAAGAACCGGGTGTAGTTATACCACAGAGGGAATTGACATTGAGTGCTTCATCATAGTGTTTGTTATATTTCACGCTACGAGACCACATGGGGGACTGGCGGTGAGTGCTCCCTCATGGTTTCTATAGTTTACATTATGATACTGCATGGGGAATTGATGTTGAGTGCCTCCCTAGAGAGTTTTTAGTTGTTATGAAAAAAAAATATAGGGGGAATTGATGGTGAGTTCTTCCTCATTATATATTTTTCTTTTTATTGCATTGCTTTTCTTAAGGGATTAGCCTGTGTGTGCCACACATAGGTTTAACATAAATATTGAATGTCTGTGATGTGTCTTCCATGAAAAAGAACATGCTTGGATTATAACCTATTACGTAGTCTTCTGAGATACCTGTTTCGATACATACTTGATTAAATGATTAACATTAAATGTTAATGAGGTAAATGGATACTATTGGATTGTTTAATTTTGTGTACTCCTCGTTCTTTGCTGCATTCCCATTATTACATGCTATATATACTCACAGACTTATAGGCACAGATCTTATGGTAGTTTCTTACTAGGATTCATCTCACACCTTGTTGGGTCATGTTTTTTTGACCCAAATAGATTATATGGTTGGAGGTGTAGATAAAGATAAGTTCCCTTCTTCCTTAGGTTCATGATTGGTTGTCTGGAGATGGAGAGCATAGGACCAAGCTTGGGCTTGCAATGTTGATGGAGTTTCCTGTTTTCCTTGTACTTTGGTTCAGTTGTATTTCCAACATATTTTATTGTTTGGTTGCCTTCCTAGACACTTGTTCATGAATCATTTACACATGTTCTCTAGTAGTTGTTTAATTTCAGTCTTCTGTTGTTTACTTGTAGTGTGGTATTTTTATTTGACTACTGTTTATTATTTCTTATTCTGTTATGAAAGCTCTCCCAATGGGGGAATATATTTCACACTATCGTGCCCAAGAAACTCTCTACTAGATGGCATCCTCTAGCGTTCAGTGAAATTCACTTGCAGTCATGTGACCAACCGGGTATGGGGCACCTTTGGGTGCCACCAGGAACCATGATGTTACAATAGTACTAACAATATTAATTTTTACTACTATATATAATATGTAATTTCAAACCATTGATTAGTAAACATTTTTGTGTATATAGACTATATATGAAAACACTTTATACATTAAAAATTACATTTTTTTCTGATGTTGCTACGTAATAATTTAAAAACAATTTCCGAAAATACTATTTCTAAATCATTTAATTTATCCAAAACATTTCACAGTTGACACATAACTAAATGAAATGTCAAAACTGAGTTGTGGAGGATAATTCATTATGAACTGTAATTGAAAATTTATTTAATTGATACCACATAATTATTTCATCAATTTGTCTTATAAAATTCCATTATATATTAAGATAATTAGTTATTTTAGATTCTACCATGCACTTATATCATAAAACATAATGTATATGGTTATAAATACTTTAACTAACAGACTCTTGTCATAGTGAGAGTTAACAACTGCATGTAGTCATTGAAATGACCTGTGAATCCTATATTTCTTATACGATTCATGATCACACACCATCCTATAATTTCAGATAAATCAAGATGCCATATATCATATATCAAAAATCTTACAAGTCACTCAAGGTGAAAATACATCAAATGTAAAATATAAAATAAATAAAATCAATCTAATCCTAGGAAACATAGACTTCCCACATATATGGGATAGCCATTCTAGGGCATGAGTTCTATAACTTGTTCTGAATGCTCCCTATCGTACATATAACTAACCCAAAATGTTTGTCCAAATAAAATGGGATCTAATACCACTTTATAACATCTTGGATCTGTAGTAACTAGATAGTATCGAACTGAGGTTTTCTACAATACCTTATGCATACATAACAATAATCTAGAGTCATACATCTAGAAATGAATGATGGTACCTTGGGTAGTCTATACCCTAAATATTATATCAAAATGTTAATAGAAATAACAAAAAATTGATATAACTACATAGATAAATCAGTAAATTAGAAAACCAATGAAGTTCAAATAAATAAACATGACTTAAATAATATCAAATATTGTATACATGTGAACCAAAAATAATAATATAAAAAACATTAAATATGAAAAATAATAAAATGTAAACGACCATAACACGCCAAATAAAAGGTCTTGGAATCACATGATCTATATTTAAATGACAAATCGTTCATTTACCATAGGGATATTTATATTATATAACCCAACAATCTTGAAGTCTCCTCAAGTACCAATGGAGAACTGATCAAGGTGTTATTATAACATAGTAGGACACCACTAGATGTGTATAAATATTTATAGTCTAATTAAGTATATAAATAACATATATATATGTATGAGTATAACAATAGTGGAATGAAAATTAATAACATTATTTATCATCTAGTTCCTTGATAACCCCTAAGACTAACTATAACTAAATTAGATACTGTCAAATGTCTCTAATCAATATGAACCCAAAAAATATACACATATCATATTATAATCACACCCCATAGAATACACCCATACCAGAAAAACTATTACAAATTTGGAAATATACCCATCATGGAACAATACTCACACATAGGGAAATATACCAATCTAGGAATAATTATCAAACCTAGGGAAATATACCCATCCCAAACCAATATTCACACCTGAAGAAATATACCTATACCAGAACAATAATATAACCACCAAAGATAAACCATCATGGAAATCATTCATAAATGTTTCCCATAATTTGTTATAACTATATATCTGTTACAATTTATAAATTCTACATTAAAATAAAATATTACCAATTACAGTTCAACAACTTACTTTTGGTCGTTTTAGTTCATTTTCATATTCGTATAACATTATAAATTAAAATTGAATTGGGTTAATTTAAATTAAATTTATTAAAATGTATTATTTATTTGAAGTTCAAATGAATGGTTTCTAATGTAACTGTGTAATACATGCACGAAAAAAACTACAACACTTTTGTGAAGAATACACACAATCTACCTTGAATTCAATTAAATAGAAGGATCGAATCAAAATTTCATGGATCCAAGAATTCCTTTCTGTTACTTTAATATATCTCAATGAAGATTATTCAAACCATTAAAAACATAATATCTTTGTTTATGATTATTTGATCTAGTATTACAGTCAAGTGAAAATGATATAAATTAGTGGAAATGAACGAAATAGGATTTTTACCTTTTATTCCAAAACATCCACAGTCATTTACTTGGTCATATCGTCCTATGAAACATTAGGAATCACCATATTACCAAACTAATATGGACAACATTATGATCATAGGACAATGTATGGAAAATATGGGTTTTCGGAGGAACCATAGGTTAAAAATTAAATTTTATGATGTTATTAAATCTCATCACATGGTGTGGCCTTAGAGATTAAGTAACTATTCACCAACCATGAAAACACAATAATCTATGACACAACATTTTTTATGGTTAGACCACATTGTTTAACAACCCGTCCTCCAACTATGAGATATGTCTCAATAAATGGATAGTAGGTTTTTCGTGGTTAACATGATCTTTCTTCACTATTTGAAAAACCATGGACCATCCTTTAACTCTATGCATGGTTATTCATATGGTCTACAGTAATCATGGACTAACCATTAACCACATACTGTAACTCCAAAATTCCTTATTTTTTAGACAACAACTCTTAAAATTCATTCAGAGCCTTCTAAACATTCCTAAATAAACCCATCACATTTAAAAATGGAATAAAAAATAATAGTGATAAATTTTAATAAGAACACTTCTAAAAAACTAAGTGTTTACAATGACCAAAATATATTTTGGAACTAATTGATTTATATCCCCCAATATTCTAAAATTGATCCAAAATGATTCTTTTCAAAGACATCATGTAGATGACAGAGGTAAATTCATGTACTACAAGGCATTTGATTGTATCATTATTAGATATAAGTATATATTATTGATGAATAAAAAATATTATTTTTCAGAAGATATTTGAGGATTATAAAATTGATGTAAATAATGACTTGGTACGGTGATAATGGATTATTCATTCAAACCATGATACAAAATATCTTAACAAATTATTTTTTTATCATAAAAAATATATTGAGAATTTTTTATAAACCCGTACCATCTTATACATATTAGAGTAATCAGGTTAGTAAAAAAGAAATTTCACTTTTTTAATGTGAAGATCAATGTTGAGTCATGTGATTCTTTCACAATATTTTAACACATGCTTAAAAAATAGTGTAATGGATACTTATCCATGTCCCAGCTAAATATAATAATTTTAATCACATTTTTTTTAAATTATAATATAAAATTAATCAATCCAAAAACATGTGTGTAAATATGATTTTTATTAAGGATGACCATAGGGAACAAAATTGCTTCAAGAAGAAAGTAGTGCATCCATGTAAATTATCATAATGTTAAAAAGGGTATTACATTAACATAAAAGATATAAAAGTATTTGTAAATTGAAATATTATATCTTAATGGGAGATTTAATATTTATAATTGAGATAATACATGTGAAAATGATTTTTTTATAGTCAAGGAACAATAAGAAAAAAAATGTTGGAATTAAAATAATTTCAATAACATCTCTTCTAAAATGATTTTCTAGTAACAAAAATTCAAACATGGTTGATAATGTATAAACCTATGTAGAAGGATTATATCCCAAAAGAGTATGATAAATAAAGAGGTTATGTTTGATGAATCATTTTTACTAATTAAGTTGTTAAAATCCATTTCAATTATAATTTACTCTATAATTCCCCCACCCCTGCTACCCAGAGTCGGTGCATTATTACATAACATTTCCATGATTCAAGGAATCATTTCCCGAAAGACCGTTTAGTGTAGTAGCCTTGGAATTACTAAAAACATTTATAAGTTTTACATTAAATCATGTAATAAAAACATCAACAATATTGTGTCCCCTTTTAACCACACTTAAATCCTTAGCCTATCCTAGAAGGTCAACCATAAAATACATCTTCACATCTTCGGAAAAATAAAACATAGAAAGGGGTGAGCTCAGATGCTTAGTAAGGATAACAATATAGCACAAACATTAATAAATAAGAATAAAAATTTAAGGCAATGTATATGACTAAAACAAAAGCCTTTTATACTTAAACATCAGAATAATATGGAAAAGTTAAAATAAAATAATTTGATTTACATAATCACATGGATATTCTACTATTTTAATAATTACATGAAATATCAATAGCCACTATCATAATGATGGAATGCACAATACCAAACTTCATAACCACATAGTCAAGGCCTTATGCCAAGACTAAAAATAAGATTTTTTCAAGGCCTTGTACCAAGACTCTAGTTTTTCTCAAGAGACATACCGATGAATCGACGATCTATAGTGGGCTCCACCCATCACTTTCTATGTCCAATGAATTCCTCATATGAAAAGTTTTAAACATGAAATAAACATTTTTATTAAAACTTCAATATGAAATTTCAATACTTTATTCATAAACCGTTAATGGTATAAAAATAACACATACATGGTAAAATATATCACAAAACCTTCAATACAATTTGGAAGATTTGTATCATAAATAAATCAACTTCAAATAGTTTTAAAATCCATCAAAGAATGTTGACATAGATGAAATAAAAACATTTGGAGAGAAATATCTCTTTCTATTTTAAAATCATTTAGAATTCATGTAATTATAAAAGAGAATATTTATTTTGAAAATATTCTTATATGCTTGTAAGGGAAGCTTTGACGATGTTATAACAGAAGAAAATATCTTCACCCACCGTATAAGTTGAAAAATGCATTCCTACCTTAATTTTGTCAAAAAGGTCATAAAGTACCTTGTTTGGAAAATGACAGAAAGATTACCTTCAAAACATATAAAGTAAAATAATGGTATAAATGAATTTAAACCATTTTCTAGTAAATATTAAAAATGTTTTGAAATATATTTTTAAGAAAAAACGGATGTGGATGATAAAGAGGTCCCAGTAGATACTTTCGAAAAACCAACCTCTGATAATAAAGAGATTGTAAAATTAACCCATACTTTATACTTTTCCTTGTTTTTAGGTACGTTAAACTCTTGTATAATAGTTAAATCATTGTTATTAAATTATGTAATAACTATATAAAAAAATACGATGTCATATATGATCCAAAAATAATGCTTTGTAAATAATATTTTAGTAGTATCATCCTCTCGGGTGTTAACTGATCTATTTTAGTTTATATTCTCAGTTACGTAAGCCTTGTTTGTTATGTATAGGGTCTATTTTATTCATATATATAATGATATTAAGTTCTTATAAATTATTTTTAATCAAAAAATGGAAATTATTCTTGAATTATTATGATGGAGAATGAATCTCATCGCGTTCATGGAGACCGTAATCCGTATGTACGCACGAGCGACAATATGATTATATTGATGTTGAAATAATGTGTAATTGGATGGTATATCATATACCCAGAGTCATTAACATGTTATATTTTTTATTTAAATCAGTGATACTCATTATTATACCCATCCAAATAATGAAGTGTTTGAATAACAAACTACACCACGACGTGGAGACGGTAATCTGTACGTATGCACGTATGGTGACTTTGTCATTCATATGATGGATAGAATGATGAATATACTTGTTCCATTTTTATAATAACATCACTTTATATATAATATATGGGAGATATAATTTTATAATGGAAAAAACAATGAAATATGAAGTGGAAGAAAAAAAGAACCTGGAAATGGTGATGATTTATATACCTCTTCTTCGGGTTCATCCTTGGGATTTGATCAAAAGGGCTCCATAGATAGAATTTATGTCCAACTTAAACCCTCTAGGATTAAGGGAGGATATTTGGGAGGATATTGTGGTATGGTTTGGACGATACAAATGGATTTGGTGGTGTTAAAGTAAGAGAAGGAGAAGAACCCTTTTATAAGAGTGGTGAGGGTCACTTTTGGAAAAGCTTGAAATATTATTTTACATGAAAATCATTTCCGGTTTATAATGGCTTAAAATGAATTATTTAGATACTAAGGTGGGTATGGGTCTAAAAAATCTCAACAAATTGGTTTTGTATAGGTTTAGGTCACCCTATTAACTTTATCTTTTTTATTTAACTCTTAGTTAAATAGTTCGATATTTACTATTTTTCTTTGTATTTTTATATTATATGGTTAATAAACATACTATAAAAAGCCAAAGAACCCCATGTTCTTAATTATTAATATATATAACCTTTTTTAAGTCTTTTTTCGATATTTTAGATTTTTAGGAATATTATATCAATTTATAATATAGAATTGTTTTAAAAACTCTTTTATGTCAATTTTGACACTATTTAGTATTTCATTTTTGTGAAATTAATAACCACGTGATTAAATTAAAAAAAATTATTTAATAAACTCTAACATGTCATAATAACTTATAAAACTAGTGTAATTAATCAAAAGTCTCAAATTACATTTATTTGGATATTTATAATATAAATTATTTTAATCTTTTATTAATAAGGTAATTACTGCATCATCGTTGTGCCATAAATAAATTAAATTACTTAATGTCTAAAAATTATAAATAAATTACCATTATGTAGGAAATATTTTTATCATTCTAAAGAATATTTATATTCGAATTTATCTTATGTATAACAATATATTAAAAATGGTTTAGTTATTAAACTTTGAATTTAACTCTTTTAACTCTTCTTTAAATAAAATAATAATAAATGTCCTAATATAATCCATGTGGACCAAAGTGGGTCATATTTTATTCTTAAGGTTGTTTTTGGTTTAATTACCCTTATCTAATAAAATTAGGACACGTGGTAGTGTAATTAAAATAACATTTTTCCCTTAATTGCCCTATTTACTTTTCATCGTGGTAAATAAAAGTAAAATAGTTACTATTCACCAAAAAATATTTTCATCTTATTGAACAAAATTTTACTTACTAATTTAAACTATCACTCTTAGATTTTTGAAATTCAACTCCCAGAAGCGGTAAAATTATGTTTTATGCAAATTTTCAAATGCTCCTAGGAGATGAGTAAAAGACGGTAAAAAGTTAAATACAATTTTTAGTTATCTAAACTTATTATAAAATGACTAAAATGAATTAAATTGAAAATAAATATGTATTATGTATCTATTTTTACCAGAAATAATTTTAAATAAAATAAATAATTATTTACACAAAAATTTATTTTTAACCAATAATGTAGTGTTTTACAGTATTCATCAAAAATTGAATGTTTTCATAAAAATACGAAACATTCACCCTAAGATAATTTTGATATTCAAAATTAAAAAGTGAAGTTTATTTTACCAAATTAAAAAACATATAAGTTGTATATATTAATTTAAAATTAATTATCGTTGTTAAAACCAAAAAATGGGTTTTAAAAAAAGTAAAAACTATCAAAATATTGACTGGTGTTTATGTCAAATTTAAATGTTAAATTACTTATAATGACTTAAATTGTATTAAATGACAGAAATATAATCTAATTATACTTAAAAACCAATCAAATTCAAAATTTAACACTATAAATCATTTCTATTTAAAAAGTTGATTTCAATTAAAACATTGTATTTTTCACTATTCATCAACATATGAAAGTTATCAGAAAAGTACTAAAATTTATCCAAAAAATAATTTTATGTATTTAATATAAATAAGAATTTAATTTCATTAAATTGAATATATAGAAGTGTAGAATATTGGTTTAAAGAAGGTTTCACCATTAAAAGGTGATAAAATTGTAATTTTTAAAAAATACTTCTTTTATCTGAAAAAAGGAATTTGTTCTTATATTATGTCTAAGAAACAAATAGTATGGATTTTAACATTACATAGAGTATATAAGATTCAATATTCAGTTAATACTTTTCATAACTGATTTTTGAACGACTAGTTTGGTAATTTGTGATGCGCTCCAACTCGGTGTTGCGTGTAGCATAAGTTATCGAATTACTTTGAAGAGATAAAGTACTATGAAATCTTGGGGTGTTACATCCCTCGACGATTACCATGATTATTTTATTTTGTGTTTAGATATTAAAATAGCATTCAAAAATTAGAAATTAAAAATATATCAGTAAGATATATCTAGAAGGTTCTGTGATAGAAAAACAATCAATATTATTTGTATGTTGTAAAGATATAATTGTGGATAAAAATATACATAAAAGTCATAGATTATCATCAAAAGAAAAACATATTATTTGTTTTTCTGATTTCAGTAGTAATATAAATGTCTTTCTAGTGATTTTTATTGAGAATAATTTGAAAAAATATATATTGTTGGAGTTAGTTAATACTAAATGGAAAATAATTTTTTTTATCGAGGTATTCTACCTCTTATGTTCCAATAAATAGGATCTACTATGATTGATCAATATGGTTTATTAGACCCATTAAAAGTGAAAATTGTAACAAAATATTGAAAAATATAGGTTGTAAAAAATATAAGAGTGAATTTATTCAATATGTCACTTGGTATATATGACTTTAAGTTGATGTGTTTATAAAAATGATGAAGATTACAGTTATAGATAGAAAAGATATTTACTCATCTAAGGGATCAATCACAAATTATATTTTATATATTTTATTTAAAATTTAATATGTATAATTTGTGATCAAAAATATCATAATAAAATTGGATAGAAGATTTGGGAAGTGGTTGAAACTCTTTAAAAGTATATGAAATGTTTTAGGTATATTTTTTAGGATACAAATCAATGAATGAAAAAATTTATCATGATAAAAATATAACCATTAAAAAAATAACATGATCTAGTATCATAAATAAGATAATTAAATGTAAAATAGAAGCTCATAATTTTCAATGGTAGAAAATTTTAAAGAATTTGATTGTGTTTTATCTTCTAATTAAATAAAATAAGAGGTATAAATATGAAAACTTTTCCCAAAGCTCTTGTGTGATTTTTATTCAAGGGGGTGTTGTCATTGTTACTATATTATACATAGAATAAAATATGGAAGACACGATAAAAAAATACAAATCCTCACATAATTATGTTTTTCATGGGAGAGAAAATAATTTATGAAATGTATACAAGCTGGATCTGTTGATTGAGGAATTGTTCTAGAAGATGATCCCCAAAACCGACTCGTGTTTTTACTTTTTTATTTACATATCTCA
The DNA here is from genome assembly GCA_963277665.1 of Viscum album. Classification (NCBI taxonomy): domain Eukaryota; kingdom Viridiplantae; phylum Streptophyta; class Magnoliopsida; order Santalales; family Viscaceae; genus Viscum; species Viscum album. Next base: position 1,427,797,305 of record OY728125.1, read on the forward strand.
TTTACATTATAATATATTTATGACTTATAATTAAATTGATGGTAATATTACATCTACTATTTTATATATTCTAATGTCCCTAGATTGAATGTTATAAAAAATGGTTACAGTAGTACTCATTTATAATCAGAAATATTCAATAATATGATACTAATAGTAAATACATTTCCCAAATACATAACAAATTACTATAATGGGATAAGTATATTTTTTACTATTTAATTTTAGGGGATGATATTTATTATGACATATTTTCTGAAGTTCATAGTTAGATATCTCAATTATAGGACACCAATTGGAGAAATAAAATAATAAGAACACTGAATGTTTTTGTTAATATTATATATTACATATTATGAGAATTTGTATTTTTCTATCAACATGATATATTTATTAATTTATATGACTAACCATGTTCATCGATGAATGAATAAAATGTTGATAGTTTATATCTTTGGGGAGGTAGCTTTAATCATGTGTGTCAATAGTATTATAACCTTGATTGGATAATCAAGATTAGCTTTGTCAATTTTTAGGACTACATGAATAATTTTATATATAAACCATTCACTTGGAATTTAGTGACTTAAATTAAACTATGTCTATTTTAGATAAATTAAAATCTAATATTGTTAAATAATTTTTGCGGAAATATCCCTCAAGGTATCATTGAATCATTTTTAATGTGATTGTGTTTGTTGACAAAGTGGACATCTATGTTGTGATTGTTGACAAAGCAAAACAATGGCATAAAAAAATTGACAAAGGGGATTTCACGGTGGAATGTCGAGTTCATGAGCTGTGGTCAACGATCCATGTTTGATTCAAGAACGTTGACAAAGGAATGGATGATCAGGAGGTGGTACAAAAAAGAACAAATACAAGGTGGCACCGTTTTCCAGTGTTTGCTAAATTTTTGGGCATGAAAATTTACAAATGAAGAAAAGTGGTTTTTGGCAAAGGTACTTGCGCACCATGTTCTTGAAGGTGAGGATACTTTTGCGCCATATGTTTTTCAAGATCAGATCCTCAAAATATGATAAAGGGATGAGGGTCACACAAGTATTGGGTTGGTCGCGCAGGTGACTTGCCCGCCAAGAAAGGACTTACGCGCTGGTGCCTAGGAGGATAGTAAACTTGCGTGCCTATTTCTTTTAAAGATCATAAGATCTGAATATTTCAAAGGAAAGAGGGTCGCATGGGTATTTGGTCTGGTCATGAAAGTGACTTGCAGGGGAAGAGACCTGCAGGTCGAAACTTGCGCGCCGAGGGTAGACTTGCATGCGGCTGAGTAGGTTGTTCAAACACCTATAAATACTGGAAAACCCCTCCTCATTTTTAACAGAGTTCAACACATACAAAATTCATAGCTCTCGTCGCGCAGGTGTGGTGGTCGCGCAAGTGGTGGTTTGTTGCGCAAGTCGGACTTGCGCGCCATATTTGAAGAAGGGCGATTATTGTTTCTTGCGCGCCAATACTGATTCGGGCGTAAAGGGAAGTGTGTCGTGCATGATTGGAGTTGAAGAATATTATGTCGCCCAATTGTCATAGGTGGAATTGTGCACCAATTGTGACTTGTGCACCGAGACTTGCGCACCGGGTTAGACCTGCACGCCAAGTAAGACTGGTTTTCTGGTAGTGTTTTTGAGGTGCGTGGAAGCTGGAAGTTTGGCCGATACCATCAGTGCAAATAGATATTCATCTATGGATGAAAGTTGGACTTTAACAGAGCATCCACATATAACAGAGGATGTATTCATTAGAAATAATGAAGAGACCTACATGTCTATAAACTATGAGTGGATCCTTTCCAGAGCAGTGAGAAAAGTAAGAGGAAGAAGGTGATCCTCTCCACCGTCAGTGAGCCAAAGAGAGAGAGAAACAGGGAGTGACCATTGTGAAAGCAGTGAGCTGACCCTAAATCTTGTAAGGGCAGTGAGCCCGGGAAATAGTGACTGTGCCCGAACCTTGTAATCCACAAATAGTGATGTTTAGTGTAATTTGGTACTATCGACAACTTGTCAGCGTATGCTCCTTGGACATAGCACATAGCGTTGAACCAAGTAAAAATTGGTGTGTCATGTGCTTTCTTTACTTTCTTTTTATATTGTAAAATAGGAAAGAGAGAGAAGATTGTTTTTCTTAATATTAAAACAGGATCCGAACAGGTTTAATTTTAAATTAGTCATACCCTGATTCACACCCCTCTCAATGTATTCGGCCTTGTGGACCTAAAAATAATGATATATAATATAATAAAGGAGGTTTAAAAAATAATGAATTATCATTATATTTTTAAGGGATATGATTTGTTTTTAGATACCTCTCTTGGTGTATGAATTCAATTAACATTTATTGAGATAAAATTATTGATGGTAACACATAAAGTGTATTCAAGACTTCCCACCAGTTTAAATTAATAAATTTTTAGAATAAATATTTTGGGTCAATGGTGGTGGATCTTCAACACCAATATAGTTTATTATGCTCTGCCCTGTACATATATTTTCAAGTGGTTTTCATTACAGGTGTCTCATGGTGTTAACTAGTGTTTTCATGTGGCGTGATTTATTGATATGGTGATGATTTTTTTATAAGTGATGATGGAATGATATTATTTTTTGGGTTCATAGATGATATCAGAGGTAGTCTCCCATAAGGATTCAAGAATGGGTTCAAGGATGGTGGGTTTGAGTGCTGGGTTGGGACCCCAACCTTACCCATCTTTCTTGGTTTCCATGTCCAGGATACAAAGTGTACACACTTAACACCATTTGAAAACTTCTATTTTTAAAAAGTCAAAAAATATGATTTGAAGAAATTGACATCCCTATATGAAAAAACACAAACAAATAAGTAAATTCAATTACATCCTTAGAACTATTTAAATAATATTAATTAAATCTATTTCTCACAATTTTATTTAGATATTTCAGCTCAAATAGAATAATAAGAAAAACAAATATCAACATTATGTATCCACAGATCATTAAACATATTCTAGAAAAATATAACTGAATAAGTGGTATTCATTTCATTACATGAAAATTGTATGTCTTAAAAGGTAATGAGGATATGGACATGACATTTACTAATGAAAAATATTTATTAAGTTAAATTTTGTGTTATTTAAATGTTTATTGTTTATTTATTGTTTATAATAAAATTTATAAAATGTAATCATATATTTTGGAATATAACACATTGTACAAAATAATCTGGTCTAATTAGAAGTGTGGTATGTCTTCGTTTATGCCTCCCCATATGGAAAGGGTTGTCAACTAGTGGCAAGGGTCAATAAGGTTCTTGGTGAGATATTACCCTTGGTAATCATATATATAAACTAGAATTCAATAAAATATTCAAATATAATTAAACATCATAGTGGAAGAAGAAATTAGCCGATTCTACAATAGATGTTATGTTTAGTTCTATGCAATTAAACAAAAAAATCCACCAATGAGGAATGTTCAGAAGTATACGTAGTATAATTTGAAATAAATAAACAAATATGTTTTTAATACATTATGGATTCCATATATGTATCTATTTCACCTAGTAAATCTAATATACTTAGAAACCTACCATTATGCCTTTTCCCTTCCCTAGAACCTTGATCGAGAAGTCTATAGTCACAACAAGAATCTCATGGAAGGTGTGAATATAAACCGAGTAGGTAACCACTAATGTGTCCTTCAAAACATTTCACATTTAAGTAGATGTGTATGTCATTATTGAAAGGTAAATTCGTATAAAATATGGAAACCAATCATATACAGAGGAATCATGTGCTAAATATACTACCATGAAGCCCAATTAAACCTGCTTTAGTGCCATGCCAAAATTTTGTCATAAGTAATCACTATATGACATAGACCATGACCTATGAATATGTCTCACCTTTAAAGATATTTCAAAAAATTGATCCATAAATAATTTTTATCCCCTTATTGTACACACAATTTTTAACTCCCAAAAATTTTAAAAGAATACTATAATTTATAGCTTTTTTAACACGCAATGCTGGGAATTAAACAAATTGATATATAATATAAAAAATTTCTTCTTAAGTAAAGACCCTGAAATTTCAACGAATTTTTTTTCATAAATACTTTTGAATTTTACGAGTCTATGGATTCTAACGACACTTGATTCTGAGGCCCGGTGTGCCCGAAATCAGTTTTTGAAATTTTGCTCAGGTACGTTCAGTGAACGAACGAGCGAGTTTTTTTATCTTTTGAACCAGTGCTCGTAATTGAAATCTGAGGGCACCGATGAAATCGCAGCATCAGTAATTGCTTAAGGGGACATTTACCACAGTTGTGTTTTAAGTGGGATTGAAGTTATATTTTGGGGTTTAATTGTGAGGTGAATAAAATTTTTTGTACAATTTTATTGTAGGGATGTTAAATTCCTCCCATGGGTAGTTAAGGGTGGGACCCATAGCCACCTAACTACCCAAAGGTGGATTTTTGGTTGGTAGGCCCCACAAGAGCCTCAACCATTCAATTTCCCTCTAACTCTTTAAAAACCCTTCTTTAATTTTGGAAAACCTACCCTATTAATTATTTTCCAATGCGTTTAATTAATGGGGATCTACCTCTCCCTTCCTTTAATCAATTGTGAACACGTTATTAAATGTGGTGATTTAAATTTTCGGAGTTTCTTTGCATGTGTAATTAGATAATATGGGGATACTATTATTTAATTTAGTGGAAGATATTTCCTTGTGCAAAGGAAGACCGAGAGATCTCTTGAGATTTTGGAAGAACACCAGCTTCTGATGAAGAATGATGCCTCTTTCGACAATGAAATGTCGGTTCCTCAAAGAACAACGATGCGCCACCCCTTTCTAATCTCCGTGACAGATAGGAGATGCTGATTCCTCCTCGGCGCACTCTGACGACGCCTACGATGCCTTTCCCTGCGACGCTGTCTACCGTGATGCCGACGTTCATCCTAAAGTGTTGAGGTAGGGGAAAAATTTGTATATTTTTCTTTTATGAGAATTATAACCTCGTACTTGGCATTTACAATTTTTGGGCGATGAATTGAACCTCTAACGATGTGGGTGTGGGTTAAAGAACAAGCCTGGGCCCACCACTATTTTTGTTCTTGATGCACGGGGTGATTGACGACGATGAAATGGGACCGCAATGGAAAATCCGGGCGTTTGCAGTAGAGCTCGGGTCCCGATATGACTGCAGGCGAAATCGGGAGAAAAACGGACCATCGGGACGACTCCGGTGGCCCGTGGAGAACCGCGTCGGCCGACACCAGCTGACGTCCTGGAGGCGGCGGAGCCCCGGCGTGCCGCCGGCAGAAGTCCGCCATGGTATCAGCCCAACGGTGACTGCGGAGGATCCCGAGGCCGCACGGGATTCGGGGTGACTGGCGTCGCGTCCACGGAAAATGGTGTTCGCGCCCCCCGCTCGGCTCACTGGCCGAGCCAGCACACCCCCCCCCCCCCCGGCCGGGCCGGGGCGGGTCCGGCGGACTGGGCCGCGCCCATCCTGGCTAGACCCGGACCCTGGTGGGGTCGACCCAGTTCGGGCAGACCCAAGGGGGTTGGCCATGGTCAGACAGGGCCCAGACCCCCACTTCGGACTGTTTTTCATTCTTTTTCCCATAACTTGAGCTACGGACCTCCGATCGATACACCGTCAGTTTCATAGAAATCCTTGAATCGATACATTAATTTTGGAATATTACATTCAACTTTTCGGCAATGTTTGGGTATGGATTAGTTGGTTCGAACCCAAAACCAATCGGGCCCTTGGAGTAGAAACCCTTATAACTTAACGACCAGATGTCCAATTGATGTGTCGTTAATTGAGTTGAATTACGTTCATTGAGAAAATTCTTTTTGAATACTCTAATTGTGTTTTGGACACATATGGAGTAAAGTCGGGTTGGTTTTATCTTAAAAACAAAACGGGCCCCTGGAACGGAAAATCCAATAACTCTCAGACCGGGCATCCGATTGACACACTGTCTATCGTGTTGGGTTTATTTTGACAAGATGGAACTTTAGGATAAATCAAATCTAGACATCATGATAGTTGATGTATCGACCCCTTTGCCCGAGGAGCGGACCCTCCCGGAATCGAGCATGTTGGTTGCGGGAACCCTAGAGCTGGTTGCGACTACATCGACTATTGTATAGGAATCCTCGGTGGGTTCGACAGAGATGACTACCATACTGGGATCCTCTGTGGGTTTTATGGTGATGGATATTGTTCTTTTATCTTGTTTGGGTCTGGCAGTATTGACCTCTGTACTTATATCATGCGTGGGTCCGGTAGAGTAGCTGGTCTTGTATCTTGTGTGGTTCTGACAGCTTAGCTGGACTTGTATCCTGTGTGGGTCTGACAGCTTAGATGATTCAGTGACTCCCTCGGATCATCTCTATTGCTATATTAAAAATGTATACCTGTGTGAGTTGAGTCTTGACTTTCAATCATTATCATCGATGTGAATGACTTTCTTTCCAGTGTGGATTGGGTTGTGTTTTTTTGTGTGGACTGGGTTGTGCTTGGGCTCGAGAGTTGGAGCCATTTTGTAATTGATGACTTAGGTATATGTATGGGAATATACCTATGTAAAGTCGGTTGACACTTCATGATTGTATTTTTCCTTCGTGGTTTATCCTTCGTGGATTCTGAGAGACCTTCATGGGTCTCAGTGTCCCTACTGAGTAACATATACTCACCCCTTCACGGGCTATGCCCACACTACATTGTGTGGGATGAAGACAACGGACAACACTGATAGAGGTGGAGGCATGTGGAGTTGGACGGTACCCAGAGGTGGAACACTTGGAGGTATGTACACGGAGCGGAAGGCCGGACCCGAGGAGCTTAGGAGACTATCTGTACCTACCCTTCAGGTGGGATTGCTGGAGGATAACTCGATGTTGCTGTTTTTCTTTACTTCTGTTGTACTTTCTTTTCAGTTGTATTGTACTTTCAATTGGGTTTGTATACTGGCCCATTTACTTGTCAACACTTACTTTTGTACTTAGTTTTACTTAGTGATTAATTCTCTTGCATACTCTGTTGTGTTTTTTTTACTTTATAAAGGAAATGCCTTCCCTTTCTTTTGGGTTTTACGCCTTTGGTGCTATTATCCAGCCCCTGGCCTATGGAAGGCGGGCTTGGGGTAGTCATGGCACGGGCCCCGAGGATGGATCATGGCAAATTGGTATCAGAGGAGTCAGTTCTATCGTAGAACTCAGGACTCTTATCTTTCCTTTCTATGAAGAAATAGTGTTAAGAGTATTGAGTGTAGTTTTTAGTTCAGGGAGTCTAGTATTGGGGTGGCGGCTGACGTATCCATACACCAAGACTCTGACCTATGATTTCCAACTCAGTGCACGAAAACATTGATTGCGTTTGTGTTTCCTTTCAAAAAAAATTTTGTGATTACTTTGTGTCAGCTCACCAGGTATACTGTTTGACCGTGGCACACCTGTTTCTTTTCAAGATGGCCCCATGAAGGCTGCCAGCCAGGGTTCCTATTTACATTTGTGATGGAAGCCCACCAAGTGACGAGGCCTCGGTGCAGGGCCCCATTACAGCGGAGGCACCAGTGACACCACTACCCGCTGAGCCACTGATGCTACCAGCCCCAGCGGTGGAGAGTGCACGCCGCCTGAGAGCGTTGCACGCATTTTACAGACAGAGGCCACCCAAGTTCCGTAGAGAGATGGATCCTCATCCTGTTGAGGATTGGTTGGAGGCTATCGTCAGAGTCTTCATATTGGTAGGGACACCAGTAGACCTTATGGTGATCCTTGTTCCGAGTATCTTGCATGCAGAAGCAGGTAGATGGTGGAGGCTGATGCTCCTAGTGCATGATGAGGAATCACTACTTTGAAAGGACTTCGAGAGACTCTTCCCCTCGGAGTTTGTTGCATCCACCCTCTGTACGGTGCACATCCAAAAGTTACTACAGCTGCGACAGGGAAGCATGACAATAGCCCAGTACTCGGCGAGATTTACCGACCTCTTGCGCTACTCCACGGACATGTTACGAGACCCATTCTTCTGAGCCCGGTCCTTTGAGCAGGGACTGAGGCATGAGATCATAGCTTCGACGATTCCCCTCAGCATCCTGACGTAGGCAAGGGTGCTAGAGAGAGCCCTTTTAGTGGAAAGATTTCTCTCCGAGCAGCCACCAGTAGTGAAACCCACCATAGGACGTCCCAGAGTGGTTTCTTCTGCAGTCGGTAGTCGAAAAATGTCGCAGGGGTCCAAGAGGACCAGGTCGTCAGGTGGATGACCTCAGGATACAGGTTCAGCTATGCGGGGCATAGGGCGCAGAGCCAACCTTTCGAGGAGAAGACATTGCTATGCATGTGGTGGGCAGGGAAACATGGCTCGTGACTGCCAGACCCTCCATGCAGACGAGCTGCAGACAGTGAAGGGACCTCCCAGGTAGAGGTAGAGGCTCGACCATGCTGGTCTGCATGGAGTAGGAAGATGAGGTAGAGGAGTTGGCCGAGCAGTGGGTGGTTCATGACGTTTCAAGGCTCTACCACCACCACCCCGATGAGGTCCACCCCGACCATAGGGAGCTGGAGGGTAGAGGTGGGCTCAGCTCTAGGTAGTGGAGGCTTATGACCACGGTGCACCTGAGATGATTCGAAGTACTATCTGTGTCTACTCCACCCCTTCCACAGTTCTTATAGACACAGGTGTGAGTCATTATTTTATTGTCGCTTCCTTTGTTCGGATCTCGGAGATTCCGAGGGAGTCGATGGCTTGATCCTTATGGCTAGAGACTCCTACAGAAGCAGACTCGATGATCACGCACTTGTGACGGTAGTTTCAGCTTACTCTAGGAGGCGAGGGTTTCAGCTGGGATCTTCTTGTAGCGGTGTCGAGGCCTTACGACGTCATCTTGGGTATGGACTGGTTATCTATAGTCCATGCTCATATCGACTGTATTAGGCGCAAAGTGCGGTGTCTCCGCACTGATGGGACCAGGTTCACCTTCACCGGCGATATGGGAGCCTTCAGAGCACAGGATGGACTTATGCAGAGGAGAGGGAAGCTGATCACACATCAGTTGCCCAGTCTCATCCTCAGAGTAGTTGATGTGTAGAGTCCGAGTTTTCTTGTTATGGTGAATCAGTATTCGGACGTTTTCGTTGATGACGTTCCAGGATTACCTCCTCGTAGGGAGGTAGATTTCTACGTAGACCTGTACCCCAGGACATCGCCGATATCCACTACAGCATATCGGATGGCTCCCACCAAGCTTCATGAGCTGCGGGTACAGCTGGAGGACTTACAGGGGAAAGTTTTTATCTGACCCAGTGTTTCACCCTGGCCTTCTCCGATTTTATTCACGAAGAAGGTAGATGGTAGCTTGCGACTGTGTGTCGACTACCGTCACCTGAACCAGGTGACCGTGAGGAACAAGTACCTCCTTCTGAGGATTGATGATCTCTTCGCTCAGCTCAAGGGACCACGATGGTTCTCGAAGATAGACCTCAGGTCAGGCTATCATCATCTCAGAGTTCGGGATGAGGATGTGCATTAGATGGACTTTAGGTGTTGGTATGGCCACTACGAGTTCTTGGATAAGCCCTTTGGCATGAACAATGCTCCAGCATTTTTCTTTACTGTCATTAAAAGGATCATCAAGCCTTACCTCGATCGGTTTGTCGTAGTCTTCGTTGACGACATATTGATTTACTCGACTACCGAGGAGGAGTATTCCTACCACTTGCGGGTTGTACTGGACACACTCTGAGAGCACCAGCTTTATGGTAAGCTCTCAAAGTGACAGTTCTGGATTTGAGAGGATCACTTCTTGGGGAACGTCATCTCAGAGGCGGGAGTTTCAGTGTATCCCGTGAAGATCTAGGAAGTAATTTATTGGGATCCACCCAGGAGTGTGACGGAGGTGTGGATATTCATAGTTCTGGCTGGGTACAACCGGAGATTAGTGTTAGACTTCTCCAGAGTTGCAGCACCTCTTACATCTTTTCCAAAGATGGGTAAACCCTTCCTGTGGTCGAACAGATGTTAGTAGAGCTTCCAGAAACTGAGGTGGAGGTTGACCAGTGCACCCATCTTGAGGATACCGAAGGAAGACGTAGGGTACGTAGTTTACTACGACGCATCAAGGATTGGACTCAGGTGTGTCCTGATGCAGAAGCGAGTAGTGATCGATTACAGTTCATGGAAGTTGAGGTAGCACGAGCAGAACTACGCTACCCATGACCTGGATTTAGCAGTAGTGGTCTTCGCCTTGAAGATGTGGCATCACTATCTGATGGGAGAGGTCTTCATAGAATACTCTGACCACCAGAGTCTCAGGTACATTTTCTTGCAGAAGGACCTGAACCTGAGATAGTGGCGATGGCTCGAGTTCCTCCAGGAATATGACTTTGAGATTGTCTATACTAATGGGAAGGGGAATGATGTGGCCGATGCTCTCAGTAGTAGATCGGGCATTTGGGTACTTGGTGAGGTGACAGAGTAGTTCGCTGCTTTGCAGATATCCTTTGTGGATAGAGATACGCATCCTATCTATAGTCCCTCGTAGTCACTCCTCCACTACTTCAGTGGGTTAGAGAGGCACAACTTGGGGATGTTGACTTTGAGGAATGATGTGATCAGATATCCTTAGGGCAGGCACATGATTTATTTTCTAAAGGCGGGGAGCACGTTATCCTCTTCAGGGGTCATACGATGGTGCCAGTTGCACTACAAGAGGAGGTGCTGGGAGAGTTCCACACATCCCCTCTAGCGGTACATCCAGGAGTAGTGAAGTTGTATCAGGACCTCAGATGACAACATTGGTGACCAGATATGAAGAAGGCTTTAGAAGAGTTCATTTCTCGATGCGTCACTTTTCAGCAAGTGAAGGTAGAGCACTAGGTACCTGTAGGCTTGGTAAAACCCTTCGAGGTCCCAGAGTGGATGTTGGATGGGATATCCATGGATTTTGTGATGGTGCTTCCACGTACATCAGAGGGCACAACTCTATATGGGTGATTGCTGACCGACTCACCAAGTCGGCCCACTTCCTACCAATCAGGGAGCAGGGCTCAGTAGATATCTTGGGACGCCTCAACGTCCAAGAGATAGTACAGCTTCATGGTGTTCCATCATCTATCATCTTCGATCGAGATGCTCTCTTTACTTCCCACCTTTGGAAGGGGTTACAGGAGGATTTTGAGTCACATCTATGCCAGAGCACTACCTTTCACCCTCAGACGAATGGCCAGACGGAGATGACCATTCAGACAATCGAGTACATGCATCGTGCATGTGTCCTTGACTATGGTCGCACTTGGGAGGATCACCTACCCTTGGTGGAGTTTGTGTACAACAACAGCTACCACTCCACCATCGGGATGGGACCTTACGAGGCACTATAGAGCCGACCATGCAGATCACCTATGTGGTGGACTAACCGGGGGGAGTCATCACTCGTAGGACCAGAGATGGTTCAGGCTACAATAGAGAAGGAGCAGATCATCCAGGAGCGAATGAGGAATGTACATAGCAGAAAGAAATCCTATGCTGATAGAGGACGGATGCCACTTGAGTTCGAGGATGGAGACCATGTTTTCTTACGGGTCTCACCTCAGCGTGGGTTGCAGAGATTTGGCTGGGGCGGCAAGTTATCTCCGCGCTTCATCGGGCATTTTCAGGTCCTCAACAGAGTAGGTGAGGTGGCTTACCGCCTAGCCCTTCCACCTCAGCTGCACCGGGTGCACGACGTCTTCCATGTATCTCAGCTGAAGAGATATGTGCACGACCCGACGCATATCATCGACCATGAGGAGCTGGACATCGATAACGGGGCGACATTTGCGGAGGTCCTGGTGGAGATCTAGGATCGACCGGAGCGGTTTTTACGTGAGCGGTCGATTCCTCTTGTGCGCATTTTTTGGAAGCACAGGAACCTCCAGGAGAGCACATGGGAGCGGGAGGCTGAGATGCATGCTTAGTACCCTCATTTGATTCCCTAGTTTATGTTGTAGCTTTATAGGGACATAAATCCCTGAGGTGGGAGTAATGTAACTACACTGAAATTTCAGGGAAATTTTTTTTCTTAAATACTATTAAATTTTACTAGTATGTGGCTTCTGACAGCACTTGATTCCGAGGCCCGGTGTGCCCGGAATAAATTTCCGAAGTTTAGCTCAGGTACGTTCAGTAAATGAACGAGCGGGTTTTTTTATCTTTTGAACCAGTGCTTGGAATTGAAATATAAGGGCACCGATGAAGTCACAGCACCGGTAATTTCTTAAGTGTAGATTTACCACAGTTGCGTTTTAATTGGGATTGAAGTTATATTTTGGGATTTAATTAAGAGGTTAATAAAATTGTTAGTACAATTTTATTGTAGGGAGGTTAAATTCCTCCCATGGGTAGTTAAGGGTGGGACCCACAACCACATATCTTCCAAAAGGTGGATGTTATGGAGGTGTGGCCCACACGATCCCCAACCATTCAATATCCCTCTAACTCTTTAAAATCCCCTCTTTAAATTTGGCAAACCCTCCCTATTAATTATTTTCCAATGCATTTAATTAGTGTGGATCTACCTCTCACTTCATTTAATCAAATGTCAACATGTTATTAAATGAGGTGATTTAAATTTTGGGAGTTTGTTTTCATGTGTAATTAAATAATAGGAGGAGCCTATTATTTAATTTGGTGGAAGATATTTGGTTGTACGAAGGAAGATCGGGATAGCTCTTGAGATTTTGGAAGAACACTGGCTTCCGAAGAAGAATGACGCCTCTTTCGAGGAAGAAACACCAGTTCCTCAGAGAACGGTGACTCGCGACCCCTTTCTATTCTCCGTGACAGAGAGGAGACACTGCTTCCTCCTCAGCGCACTCCGACGATGCCTACGATCCCTTTCCCCGCGACCCTGTCAACCACGACTCCAACATTCGACATCAATTGTTGAGGTAGGGGAAAAAATTGTATATTTTTCTTTTATGAGAATTATACCCTCGTACATGGCATTTGAAATTGTTGGGTGACGAATTTAACCTCTAACGTGGTGGGTTCAGTTTAACGAAAAAGCCCGGACCCACTGCTATTTTTGTTCTTGATGCGCGGGGTGATTGATGACGATGAAACGGGACCAAAACGGCAAATCGGAGCCTTCGTAGTGGAGCTTGGGTTCCGAGACGACCGTAGGTGCATATGGGAGCAAAAATGACCACCATAATGACTCTGACGGCCCGCGGAGTACTGTAGCAGCGTAGGTCACCGGCACTGCAGCACCCCGACGCGCCACCGGCAGAAGCCTGCAGCGGCATCCGCTACGGTGGTGAGGCCAGAAGATCCCACGACTGCGCAAGATCCGGGGTGACCAGCGACACCACTGTGGCACCGCGTCCGCAGAAAACAGGGGCCTCCCCCCCGCGCGGCTCGTTGGCCGAGCCAGCACACCCCCCCCCCCCCCCCCCCCCGTCAGGCCGGGGCAGGTCACGCTGACTGGGCCGCATCAGTCGGGCGGCGCTGTATCCCGCCGGGCCGGACCCGTACCAGGGTTGGGTCGACCCGGGGGGTTGGGCCGGGACGAACTGGGCCTAGACCCCCACTTCGGACCGTTTTTCGGTCATTTCCCCATAACATGAGCTACGTACCTCCGATAAACGCGCCATCACTTTCATAGGAATCCTTGGATCGAGACGGTCATTTAGGTTTATTACACTCGAGGTTTTCGCATAGTTTGGGTACGACCGGGTTGGTTCATACCCGAAACCAACCGGGCCCTTAGAGCAGAAACACTTATAACATAAGGGTCGGATGTCCGATTGACATGTCGTCAACTGTGTTGAATTTTTTTTTTTGAGACAGTTCTTCTGGAATACTCCAATTGAGGTTTGGACATAGCTGGAGTACGGTCGGGTTGGTTTTATCTTAAAAACCAACCAGGCCCCTAGGACAGAAAAGCCAATAACTTTCAGACCGGGCGTCCGATTGACGCATCGTCTGTCGAGTTGGGTTTTTTTATGAGATGGAACTTCAGGATACATCAAATCGGGTCTTCGTGACAGTTTATGTATCGACCCCTTGGCTCGAGGAGCGGACCCTCCCGGAATTGAGCGTGCTCTATGAGGGAACCCTAGAGCTGGCTGCGACTGCATCAAGAACTGTATTGGAATCCCCCATGAGTTTGAAAATGATGACTACCATATTGGGATCCTCTGTGGGTTCAACGACGGTGACTAATGTTCTTGTATCCTATGTGGATCCGGTAGTATTGACCTCTGTACTTGTATCCTGTGGGGGTCCGGAAAAGTAGCTAGTCTTGTATCCTGTGTGGGTCCAATAGCTTAGCTGGACTTCTATCTTGTGTGGGTCCGACAGCTTAGACGAATCAGTGACTACCTATGATCATCTCTATAACTATATGAAAGATGTATACCAATGTGAGATGAGTCTTGACTTTCAATCATTATCATCGATGTGATTGACTTACTTTCCTGTGTGGACTGGGTTGTGTTTTCCTATTTGGACTGGGTTGTGCTTGGGCTGGAGAGTTGGATCCATTTTGTAATTGATGACATAGGTATATGTATGGGCATATACCTAAGTAAATTAGGTTGATACTTCGTGATTGCATTTTTCTTTCGTGGTTTATCCTTTGTGGATTCTGAGAGACCTTCAGGGGTCTCGGGGTCCCCATTGAGTATCTTATACTCACACCTGCATGGGCTATGCCTGCACTACGTTGAGTTGGATGCAGACAACGAACAACACTAATCGAGGTGGAGGCTTGTGGAGCTGTACGGTACCTGGAGGTGGACCACATGGTGAGATGTACATGGAGTGGATGGTCGGACCCGATGAGCTGATGAGACTATCTGTACGCACCCTTCAGGTGGGATTTCTAGAGGATGACTCGATGTTGCTGTTTTACTTTACGGTTGCAATACTTTCTATTCAGTTATACTGTACTTTTAGCTGGGTTTGTATACGGGACCATTTACTTTTCAGCACTTACTTTTTTACTTAGTGCTTACTTCTCTTGTGTACTCTGTTGTGTTTGTTTACTTTATTAAGGCAATGCCTTCCATTACTTTTGGGATTTACACCTTTGGTGCTAGTCGTCAACCCCTAGCCTATGGAAGGCGGGCTTGGGATAGTCACGACATGGGCCCCGAGGATGGTTCGTGACAATTTAAATGTGATTTTTATAACTGTATAATTGAATTTTTAGGTATTAATAGGATTAACCATATCACTGAATATATATATATATATATATATATATATATAAATGTCCATTTCAATATAAATTCATTTATATATACATAGTAAATAATCACTCAATTTTTTGTAAGTAAATTTTATTCTCCAAAAATATATTTTCTTTACAAATATATTTTACTAATTTTATTGATTATGTATAATAATTAATTTATGTAAAATGTATAAATTTTATTTGATAAAGAGGACATCATTTTTGAAATAATAATATTAAAATTAGCATAATTTTAATTATTAGGATTTTTCTAAAATATTTGATTTCTCAATGAATAATGATAATTAATTTTTTTGTTAATTTTTTTTAATAAATTTAAAATGTCAACTTATATTTTATATTAGATTTAAAATTCAATCAGTTCCTTTTTATTAAACATAATGCAAGTCAGTGGAAGAAATTTTATGCTTGAATTTTTTATAAAAAATAGTTTTAAACATAAGAAGTGTTTTTTCATAGAAACTATATTTCATTATATTTCTTGTTTTAATATTAAATTAATTTCATTAACTTATATAAACATCATATTGAAAAATTAATTCCATGTCTGTAATCAGGTTCACCAAATTTTCTAAATAGGTTCCCATTATTATTGTTCATTTTGAATTGTAACTATAACAAATAATTGTTATCATGATATGTTCAATTAATCATACATTCCTAGTTTTATTTTTAGAAAAATCATGGAAAAATTATGATACCATGCACTAGGACTGTGTGCCATTACGAGGCCCGGAGTGTCAGGAATGACCAGTTGAAAAATGATATGTTTTTAAATAATGGGAATGTGCAGTTTTCCTAAAAGGTGAAATAACTCTCAAACAGGTGCTCAGATAAAAAATGAGGTAACCACTACATTCAGGATGAATGTTTTACCCTATGAGTGACTTAACTTTAGTCGGTGTGGTTTTCCGATGGGCAATATTGAAAATGGAATAACTATAAATAAAAAAAATTAAATAAAATTTTTTATATTTTCAAAGTGTATAACTTGGAAACAGTATCTGGGATTGGAAATCAGATAGTACCATTGAGCTCATGAGGGGGTACTTTTCTTAGGCGGGGCCTAACCTTCACCAGTGCGTGTCGAGAGAAAAATTTAATTTTTGGGAATTTTTTAAAAAAATAAAATAAACATAAGAAATATTATTTTAATCAATGAGAATGTTTCGCTGCAATGCAACGTCGAGTGAGCAGTTTCATTTCATAAATGAAATAGTGTAATAACTTTTCAACTCAAGTGTAATAGAAATATTGTTTCATAAATGAAATAGTGTACTGATTTGGAAACTCAGTGTAACAGAAATTATGACACATTTTTTTCAATTAATGGATTATCAATATTATGGGATCAGGGGATGACCTAGGACCTCATGGTGACCCATTGGGTGGTTCGGATACGTGGCACCCTCTATGTCTCGGGTTGAGAAGACCAGCTCGTCCCAATGAGCCAGGTTGGAAAAGAGGCCCGACCCGAGGCAGGGTTGGGCCATCCTAGGGGGATGGGAAATGAAATGGGCTAGGATGGACATGCACATGTTCGTTCAGACCCTACGGGTTGGGTCGATGGACCCCAGACCCGACCAACCCCCTTTCATTAAAACATCTATAACATTCAAACTGTAAGTCTTATTGATGAGCCGTTTGTGGTGTTGGGACACTTGCAATGAGGTTGTACTTTGGAACATATATATGTTGTTTTAATTATAAGATAAGGGGATGATGGAATTATATTTTTTTATATGAGGGATTTACGCAAGATCAAGATCATATTATAGTGGTTGACATTAGAGGTTGATACCACACCCTTGGTCTTCTCTATGAAGGTTAGATGTAGGATCTGGTTCCTATCATAGAAAATGGATTGTGTTATAATGTGAATTGACTTAGAAGGTCTAAGTTCCCCACCATGTCTAAGAGACTCTATGTTTTCAAGTACCCTAGTGGGTATAAGTAGAGCATTGACCGTACCGAGTGGCTGAGATAGTCTTCAATTCTCTTCATAGTAGCTTAGATAGGGATTTTAACATGGGTGTGACCAATATTTACACATTTAACCATCCCTTATCTAGGATGAAAATTCTAGTAGGGAAAGGATTCCCCACAATGAACCCTGGGTGCATGACCCCCTATCTGTCAATAGAGATCTTTTCTAACGTCATGATTTGACCTGATCAGTTTACTTCAGATAGTTATACGAGTTTTATCTTTAGGCGGGGCCAAACGTAGTGGGAACTCTTTTGAAGGGTCTTTGATGAATTCATAGATCAATGAGAGAGCTCCCCCACAATGAATGTGCCTTGAGTAGAATCATATGACTAAGGATTAGTTGTGATATCGAAACTCCTTGTCTCAATGAGACCGGGAATCTTAGTGAAAATTCATAATGTATTGAGACCAGATGTTCTCATAAACACTTTTTTAACACTTGTTCAACATGTGGTCATTCAGATACCTCAAGGATTGGGATCTCCTTGAATCGAGCATGCTACAAGAAGAACCATACTGCGGACAGCGAATGCGATACTGCGTTTTTTTATCCTTTATGAGTATACCTGAATGTTCTTCTTATATAATGACATATACATATGTTGATCTGACTGAATATTCTTAGTGGTATTTTCTTTATGCTATTTTACTTTTTGTTTTGGTGTCCCCCACTTAGTATTGTTTTACTCACCCCTGCACGGGATTTCTTGTATGTCTCGTGTCTTGTGTAGATGACTGACGCTTTGGTGGAGTCCAAGGTGGAGCAAGACCAAGACCAAGATCGTACGGTCCATTGTGAGACCGTATGAGCCGAGGTTTTTCTGGTAGCATCCTATAACAACTTCAGCACCTCTTTTTAAAGGTCTTACTTTGTGTTTTTTTATTTTAGTGGGATTTTATTTTTTTCTGGTTATACTATAATGCTTTTTCTTTCTATCGTATTCTATTGTTGGGTTCTAGTGGTATGCATGTATTTTCTTTACAATGTGATTTCTCTCTCCATCAACTATGGATTTTTGTTGGGTGTGTGCGTATAGGTTTTTAGACAAATTCCACTCATTTGTGAGTTATGCCTACTCAATGATAGTCTCCATTCCATGGACTATCAGAGGAGGGCATAGGGTAGTCATGACATGGACCCCAAGGGATGGGTCGTGACAGAGTGGTATCATAGGGGGTTCAATTCCACATTGGGGTAGAGAGTCTATATTTTTGGTTTGGGGCAACCGTTTTAAGTGTTTTGAGTTCATTTTTCAGGCCAGGGTCTCTAGTGTTGGCGTGGCTACCAATGTATCCATACACTAGGAAATTTTCTACTTTCTTTCTAACTCAATAAATGAAAACACTAGTTGATGGAAAAATTAAAGGTACATGCATCTTATAGGAATGGGTTGTTTTTTCTTAGTCCTTCTTGAGTCATCTCGCCAAGTATACTCTTTTATCCATGATACATCTTGTTTTCCTCAGGATATGTTCATGAATCCCACCAGCGAGGTTTCCACAATAGGATCGGGAGTTTGGATTGATTCTTTAAGAGGCCTCCCTAATGGTATCCAGTCACAGAGTAGTTCTCCTTTAGGATGGTTAGCATGTGATGGTTTTTCCTTATGATCATTTGGTATACCCAACTATAGTGGTTCATATGGATGCATCTTCCCAGACTAAGTCATGGATGGATCTTTTGGAATCGGATGATGAAGTGCAGGGTTCGAACGTGTATCATAGGATTCTGAGAAGAAATCTCCGGGAATGGAGGTTCAATAATTCCTACAGATAGTAGGTGTGCAATGTAATCTATAGAACCGAGGTTTTTTCATAAGTCTTAGGGACAAGCTAGTTACTAGAAAAAAATTATTTTTTTATTATTTTAGGAAAACAGATCATCTTGTGTGAGCTTTTTCCACCATTCATGATATAGTCAATGAGGTTGTTTATGGACCACAATGGAAGAGGAATCGGCAGGAGAAGATAGATCTTTTTCGTAGCATACATAAAGGGATAGCTAAGGAAATAGTAGTAGGTGGCCAACATTTTGCATGTTACCACCACCACCTCTAGGTGGTCCATACAAGACTCAGTGAGCTAGAGGATAGGAGAGGAGACAATTTTAGGCTATCGAAACTTATGACGCAAAGACTCCATGAATGATTCAAGGCACGATCTATGTCATTATACATTAGTTGTGGCATTGATAGAGACTTGTAATAGTGATTTCCTTTCTTATCACTTTTATTGTTTGATACCTAGAGGATCCAGTCAAAACCATTGACTTGATTCACATGTTTAGATAATCCTACTGGAGGAGACCCAATGACAATGCACTGGTGCTGACAGTGTGACCCAACTCTTAGAGGAAAGAGTTTTGGTTGGGATCTCTTGGTAGCGGTATTGAGGCCTGATGATGTCATTCTCATTATTGACTAATCCACAATTCATGATCAGATTGATATTTTAGGAAAAATATTGTGGTTTTTTCATGGTGATGGAAGTAGATTTCCCATTTTCAGTAAAAGGGAAACCCTTGCAACACTTAATGGACTCTGGAAAAGGTGGGTGCAGCATATTACTATTCAGTTGGCTAGCCCGATCCTCAGTGTAGTGGATTAAATGTGTCCTAAAGTTTCTTGTAACGGTGGTACAGTATAAGTATGTCTTCCATGAAGTTGTTCCAAGTTTACCTTTTCATAAAGAGTTAGAATTCTACATTGGTCTGCACCCCAGGCTGGTACCGATTTTGACACCATTATATCAAATGGAGCCTAAAGATCTCTAGGAGCTAGGGGTATATATAGTGGACATGCATTGGAAGGACTTATTAAGACCCATTGTTTCTCCCTGGGCATCCTTGGGTGATCTTCGTTAATAACATCTTAGTTTACTCAGCATCCAAGGGGGAGCACGCGAGACACTAAAGAATGGTCCTGGACACACTCCAAGAGCACCAACACTAAGAGAATATCATGAAGTGTTAGTGATGGATTCAAAATGACATTTTTTAGGACAGTTCATCTCAGAGGCTGAAGTTGCATTGAACTCAGTGAAGAGCAACCTAGAAATAGATGCTCCCAACAAGAATTCAGTTATCAATTATAGATGGAGGAAACATAGTTTTTGGCCTCATTGTAGTTATCTGTTATGGATGTATATAGAGTAAATTATCTCTATATTTTTGTTTCTAACCATACACTCTTAAATGAGTCGGGAGGCACAACTCTGGGATACCGACTGCAAGTCATTACATGCTTATTTTTCCACATAGAATACCCCTTCTAGGCAATCGAAAGTTTTGGAGCACGACCTTCAGTTTAGAAAAGACACAGTTGTAGCAGTCACACCTAGTGTGGGGAGGGATATTGATGGACTTCATGATAGGTTGAAGTGGGGCAAACATATTGAGTAAAAAGTTTAGTGTTTGTTTGAATCAGTTTCTGTGTGGTTTATTATCTTTATGAGGGTACCAGGAAGCCAGGGGGAAGGGATATCGATGGACATCATTATGGGTTTACCATTTACATCCAGGAAACATGACAGTGTTCGGGTGATTTTTGACTGACTCGCCATGTCAGACCAATTCCTAAATACCCAAGAATAGATTTTATTAGTGGGCTTGGGATGCCTCTATATTTTGAAAATAGTTTGACTCCATAGAGTTTCATCGATGATTGTTTCATAACATGATGCTCTCTTTACATCCCAACTATAGGGGCGACTACAAGAGGAATTTTCATAGAATGTGTAGGTCATCTAGGAGTTGATGAAGTATGCATAGATCCATCTAATTTGATGTGTTGGAATATGGTGGAGACCACTGGAGTTCGATGATGGGAAAAGTGTATTCCTTTGGGTCTCACCTCAATGACAGTTATGGAGATTGTTTCCAAGGTGGAAATCTATATCCAAGGTTAATAGCCCTTCTTTCAGGTACTATGTAGAGTTGTCAAGGTATAGTACTATTTGACTCTACCCCGTAGTGGGAACAGGTACACAACGCCTTGCATGTATCGCAGCTGAGGAGATTCATTAACAATTCTTTCCCGTCGTAATTTGGGGCAAGATGGACACCGACGTTGGAATGTCTTGTGTTGTGTTCCAAATAAAGACCGAGGATCCTTTGTGAATGATATTTTCTATTAGTGTGTGCCCGAAGTCATCATGAGGATCTTAAGAAGAGCACATGGGAGTAGGAGGCTCATATTCGTGCTCGGTAAGCTCCCCTTTTGTTTGTTTAGCCCTTGTTTTGGATTTTGAGGACGTAAATCTTTAAGTGGGGGAATTTAATTACTCTTATTTTCCCAATTTTATTTTTAAAATATTATTTTGAAACATATGATACCAGGCACTGAGACAGAGTGTGATTCTAAGGCCCATAGTTCCCTGAATGATCCGTAAAACAATGTTATGTTTTTAAATAGCATGCGTGAGAGGTTTTCCTAAAAAGGTGAAATAACTCGTAAATGGGTTCCTAGATCCAAAATATGGGGACAATGTAGTGTTTAGGATGGCGTTTTTAACCTAGGAGTGACTTTACATTAGTTGACGCAGGTCTCCAGTGAGAAAACCTGAAAATGGAATAACTGTAAAAAATAATTAAATAAAAATTATTGTATTTTCAAATCCTATAACTCATAAATGGTAATACCTATTGTAAATTTTAGAGTAGCACTGAGCTCATGAGTGTTTTATTTATTAATTTTGGGTTTAACCAGAACTAGCACATGTCGAGGTTAAATGTTAATTTTTTGGTGTTTAAAAAAAATTAAGCATAAGAATGTATATTTTATTCAACAATAATGCTTCTCTACAATGCAATGTCTAGTTAGGTATTTAATTTCATAAATAAAAAAGAATAAAATCTTTGGAACTCAACAATAATATAAATGTTGTTTCATAAATGAAACTACGTAACAATGTGGAAACTCCGCGTAACAGAAATGATAAAATGTGTTTCCCCCATTAATTGGTTATCAAAGTTATGGGATTAAGGGATGACCCAGGAGATTGCTCTAAGGCTCTAGAATAATTATTACGGTCAGCAATGAATGATGAGGAATGATGAATTGCCAATGTCGATGGACTGCAGATCGAGGGTCGATTAGACGATGAATCATGCAGCTTCTTAACAAATTTCCAATAATGATCTCACCCTAATGCCAACCGATTATGTTTTCCAGGTTGGGTGGTTGGTTTTGATTATGTTTTCCCCATTCATTAATTCTAAAAGATAAACATATATCAACCAAAAAATAGGTTGAACTATAGTTTGATCATTATTTTGGGAGGAATCAACTTGTGAGTTTTAATTTGGGGTTTGATTGATCCTTTGATTGCTTACTGGTTTTTCTGTCATAATCTTGATCCTTATAACAGATTAAAATGAGGCTAGAAAAAACAAACAGTCGAGGTTTGATCCTCGAGTTGCTTATTGTTTTTTTGTCCCCCACATTCTTTGAATTCTTTATGGGTTTATGAACAATCGATCATTGCACAACCATTTTTTGGGTGAAGGGATACTATATAATGGATCTAGAATAGATGTGGCACAATGGAGGTGTAGTGACAAAGATGGTGAATAGATCGAGGTGGCATGGGAGATACTTCCATTAAATCTTTTTTCAACATAAGGGGTCGTAACCGGGATTTGAACCCCTGGCGATGAAGATCAATTTCTAAGGATTCTGGAACCTCTACTGGATCAATGAACGGACCACTGGAGCACATCTGGTGGCCAACAGAAGAAGCCACTAGCGTGTCGGCGCCAACTACGTGTCGATGCATCGGAGGAGCCAGTGACAGCTATCATGGGTGGCAAACAGGGGCCACCGGCAGGTGGATGGCAGAGGTCTTCAGTGGATGTGGTTGGGAGCTACGTCATGTTTCTTGAGAGTTGTGGTGCAGCAGGACCATAGGGGCAGGGCCCCGTGACTACTTGTGGTGTCATTCAGAGACGTGGCACCTACCACATCCTTGGTGGAGTAGACCGACCCGCTCTAACAGGACAAATTGGGCAGTTGGATTTGGTGTAGTGGTATGAACCTAGCCAAATCGGGCTAGGATGACCTGACACATCAGTTTGGGATTATCCCAATGGGTTTGCTCAGAAGACGGAGGGCCAAGTCTGGTTGGGTTGGTCCGACCGGGTCGGACCATCCATGGACCATGCCAACCCATTTCATTAAATAACTCATAACTTTCAGACTATAAGTATGATTGATGAGTCGTTTGTGGTGTTGGAACCCTTACGATGAGCTGATCCTTTTGAAATGACTTTGTTGCATACTAATTGGATTAGGAGGGGACGGTATCATTATATTTGTCCTTCCTTTGAGGGATCAATGCAAGATCTTGATCCCATCATTGAGGGTGATAGTAGAAGTTGAGGCCATGCCATTAGGCTTCCTTATGAAGGTTCGATTCAGTATTCGATTCCTGTCACATTGAATAGCCTCTGTTCCAATGTGATTTGGCTTAGTGGGTCTATGTTCCCTAGCCGCTCTAAGAGACACAATGGGTATATATTCCATAATGGGTCTAAATAGAGCATTGAACTCACAGAGAGGCAAGGTTGATCCTCACTTCTCTTCATGGTAACATAGATAGTGTTTTTAGCATGGGTATGACCAATATTTATACGGTCGCCCATCCCCAATCTAGGATGAAAATTCTAGAAGGGCTAGGATATCCCCCAGTGATCCCTGGGTATAGGACCCCTATCTATTTATCGAGAACTTTCCTTCCCTTGTTACTTGACCTACTCAGTGTAAATCAATTTGCTCTCAGTGTGTTCTCTATGGGAGTAGCCGAAAGAAGTGGGACATCATTGAGAGGGTCTCTGATGACTTCATAGCTCAAGGAGTGATATCCCCCGAAATATGCTTGCCAAGAGCAGAATCCTATCGAAAAAGATTGGTTGTGATATCTAAAATCCTTATCTTAGTGTCACCATATGTCTTAGGTAAACTTCATGATGTATCAAGAAGAGATGTTCACTCAATTAATTTTGGTATAATTTTTTAACATTCTTTATTTCGGATAGATTGAAGAGTGGGCTCACCCAGAATCAAGGGTGATATGAGTGGAACCATATGCCTGGAAGCTGATGAGATATTGAATCTTCGAATCTATTACAAGTATACCTATATGTTCTTGTTATATTTTGATGTATACCTATGTTGAGATGACTATATCTTCTTAGTGGTGTTTTCTTTGTGGTATTTTACATTGTATTTTAGGGTCCCTTCTGAGTATTTTTTTACTCATATCTAAATGGGATTTTCCATTAGGTGTCTTGTCTTATGCAAATGAAATACACTTTTGTGGAGTCCAAGGTGGAGCTGGACCCGGACCAGGGCCAGATGGTGCCTTTTGAGATCAAATGAACTGAGGTGTTTTCAAGAGCTTCCTACAACAGTTTCAGTACTCGTGTTTATAGTTTTTACATTGTCATTGTTATTCTTTTAGGGGGTTGTATTCTGGCCTAGTTTTACTTTACTTCTTTACTTTTTATCATACTCTGTTATAGATTTGTAGTGGTATGCATGCGTTTTATTTAGGTATTGTTTTCACTCTAGCTATGGTGTCTTCGAGTTGGGTTCTTATCTACAGGTTCTTAGAAAAATGCCTCCCATTTTTTGGATATGCCTAATCTGCACTTGTCGCCAGCCCCTGGCCTACCGGAGGGAGGCTTGGGGTAGTCACAGCATGGGCCCTGGGGGACAGGTCGTGACAATAAAGATAAATTTAGTAATTGGGGTGAAATTTATATGATTAGGATTATGAAATATCCATAACCCTTTATATTATAGTTTTTCTGATTTCATTTTGGATATTTCCATCTATGTTTCAATAATGTGGAAACTTCATGCCATTCTTTTTTTATGTTCACCCTATTATGATTTTATGTAATGAATTGTCAATAATATCATTTCAGTAGTTGTAACTATAAATTTTTCAAATATGGGTAAACAAATGTGTTGTATCATTATAAAAATAAATTTTATATATAAATTATTTTTTATCATGGATAATTATTCAAAAAATTTGGTTAAGAAGTAATTACTTCAAATTTTTACACAACACCAACATAATAGTTATTCAATTAACATAAATTTTAAATAAATTATTTTATAAATATTAAAATTAATATATAATAGCAGAATTATTTTGTTAAACTAATTTTGTAGATACATATTGCATGTTAGGGATGTGATAAATTATTATAGTTGAATTAATTTTCTGTCATGTTGTTTTTAAAGTCATATTAAATGAATAATTCCACTATTGACATTAATGATATTTTATAATAAATAATATTTTTTTAAATTATTTAAATTTAATAACAAATAACTTCATTTAAATATTTTTGATATTGTTCAAAATATCATCCATGATCAATTTATGGTTTAATTATTCTCTTATAGTAAATATTTTTACCCCAATAGTTTAAAAAATATTATTATCATCCTATTTTTCAAACAGGTTAACAGGGGTCAAAACAGAATGATAAGGCGTAAAATTTTATTCTAAACATTTACATGTTTTATTGGATGAAAATAATCAACCCATACTCATCATATATTCAAATTATATTATTTAGGATCCTTTTTGGAATAGAAATTAATTTGTTTTAATTTAATATATTATGTAATTTCAAGTGTGCCCCTCCCCTCCCTTATAATAGGGCACCTCTTCTCAACTTTTCATCACCCTGAAAGAACAATTTTTCATTTCCAATAACTTAAAACATCCCTTATAAGAATACCTCCCCATATTTTAGTGCTACTATTTTGTGAACAATACTATCCTTAAAGAGTTTAATGTTTAATGAAATGGAGTTTGTGGGAAGAATAATTATATTTTGTAAATGAATGTTTTAGTTTATCTAATCATCTAAATCCTAAAAATATTCATCAAACATAATAAAATACTATCACAATTAAATTACTTATACTTATTTTTTTAATATTAATTTAATCAATTACATCTATCCCCTCTTCAATCACATTGGAAACGAAATTGTCGTTCGTGTGTATAGAGGACTACCGACACATGAACTGATGCAATTTTTTTCATCACCACCTCTCATGGATGGTAATAATGATATATTCAATAAGAATATATTTTTTATAATATTATTATGATTATATAAAAGTTATTTATTTTTTAATATTTTTTCATTCCATCAATCCAAAATGGGAACAACATTCATGCATATGTACGACTTACATCACCACAAATAGTGTAATTCAGTTATTTATCTCTTCCTTTTATGGATGACTATACACATATATATATATATATAATTTAAATTATATTAAAATTATGATCAACATTATTTATATTATGGAACAATCATCAATGTATAGTGTCTGAGACCATTTAACCAAAACATGTAAGAAAAACAAATGAGTTATCACCCAAAATAGTTATTTTAATAAAGAATTATTAACAAATGGGTATTAAGATGTTATGATAAAACCATATGTGGTATTATATAAAATTATATGTTTTTTTATTACATATATAAAATTTATATATTCATTATAATGGATTTTCTAATTCGTATGATTAAATACGAGACTTAATGTAAGGGGTCTATCTAAACCACCCTTTCTCTACAGTTTATGATTACTCTCTCCAAAACTAGAATTATCTATCACTTTGATGCTTTATGATGAATATAAATTATTTATATATCTATCTTACATATATATATGTAGATCATTACCCTTCCTTTTATGATGTAATGCATGCCATATGTTCATTCCTAAAATTACCATCTTTAAAATTAAACCCAATAAAGGGGAACTTATCTATCCATTAATAATTTTATGAAATTCTCATTTAAAGATTTTATTCCCAAATAAACACATTATTTTGAGACATCCGATTATATAATTAGATATTAAAATAAAAAATATTTAATTCATTCATATATTTTAAATTTTATAAAATTTCCTTTGATTATGATATGAGGAACGATAATGAAACACATTTAATTTGATGGGTCATTCTTATGATTATAAATTCTATATATTTAATTTTATAGCTCACATAATCATGAACATGTTATGATGGGTGTTCCTAGACAATTATTTAATTCATTGAGTAATGTTTTTCTCTTGAGAATTTATATTTTGTATTAGAGAGTAAACTGAATCAATGTTGGGACACTATCCACCTTGTGGTGTTGTCTTGGTCATTAGTATTTACTACAAATTATGTTATGTTTTATTTTGAAACCTATTTACTATGTTTCTGTTATCTTATGATACTATGTTCTTCATGATATTACAACATGTGATTGTTCATTATCTTTTCCATAATTATATCATGTTGTTCCTTTTGATTTATTTTTTATGGTTATCCTTTGGTTTTATTCCATTACTAGTATTTATATATAAACCCTTTCTTTTATGTATTACCTATATTTTATTATGTATTTTTAAGAGATCAAAGGGATTTAGTAGCTCATTATAGTGATTAAAATAAATAATTTTTATTTTTGTTTCATGTTCTTATAGTCTAATGTTCCTATTCTTCTAATGAAACTAGACCTTCGAATCCTAGTTTTATATTTAATGGTAAATTATGTTAAAAATCATATAATTATATATATATATATATAAATACTTGGGTCACTATATTTATTATAAAAGGAATGTCTAGTAGTGTTTGTGATTATGACAAGAATACTTAAGTGAAAACCCAAGTGATAAACCTACTTATTGTATTACATCATAATGTTTTGGTAAAATAGTGACAACATATTTTTCCTAGAAATCCATCCTTATTTGGATACTAAATGTGTATTTGGTTTTGTAATATATGATTCTATGGCTAATAACACCAAAAATAGTTGATCGAGTATATCTTATCCATCATTATCTCGCATGGTGAATGTTCCCTATCATCCCACCTATTTTGAAACTCCAAGGGTATATGATTGGGTTAATTCACATTTTCTTGATGAACCATCATAAAGAATTTAAATAGATGATACTTGTGATTGACTAAGTATAAACATAAGGAGTTTTAGATTGAAATTTATGTGTTCTAAATTAGATATAAAATAAAATATTTTTTTTAATTAGGATTATTTTTTTATAATTAGATGTTTTTTATTTTTATTTAAGAGGTGGAACCATGACAGGTGATATAAATGCTGAATGTGATGGAAAATGCGGTGATAATAGGATAAAAATGGTTTGATGACTATAGAGAAATATATTTTGGTTATTCCTAATTAGTTAATAATATATTTGATTAAAAACATGAACCCTAACAAACAATTAAAACCAACAAATAGGAGAAAAATGGATTACTATAAGAGCTTGGGTAATTCATACCATATATGAAATAATGATCAATTTCCGTCATGTCATAAATGTTCAAAGATATTCCAATGAGAATGTATCAAAATAATGATATGGTTTTTTATTTTTGGAAAATAATGGAAAAGAGAAGCTAATTTATGAGTAAAATAAAAAGTAAAACTAAGAGAAATAAATGTTATCCTAGAGATCAATTTATAGTTATTCATCTTTAATATGGGGATATTGGGAAAGTTTTTATTCATTTTCCACTTTAAACCACTAACTCTTAGAATATGGAAGTAAATATGTCAAACCAATCATTGAAATGAAAATATTAAAGTATCTATATATTTGGATTCAATAATTGTTGTTTATGATGTGTTTTATCAATGATATTTTTGTTATAAAAAACATGAAACAACTAAGTATTGTTCAACATTAGTGTTCAAGTAATGAAAAACATATTTTAAATGGTACCAATTATTAAGAAAATTGATTTAGTATTAATGGGATATTTTCATATGAAATGTTATTAAATGAAAGTAATATCTTAATATACCACTACTATTGAGGAATTAATGTTAAAATTGGGTAATGATATTATTGGAATTAGAGAATTTAATGCGATAGCCTTGCTTAACTTGAAATTGGTTAATGAATTGATAACCAAGTTTTTTAGATCGTCTTTTGAGAAGATTATTTCATTTTTTGGATTTATTGAAAACATTTAATAGTATATGATTAAGAAGGGTTGAGTTAATTTTTGAAGTATATATTTATTCATGTGAAGTTAAGTTATGAATTTTATACACCATCTGGGTATTATATGTTTAATGGTGATCATATTTTCCAAGGCTTAGATACCATTTTTGAGGTTTAATGTGATGGTATTTTGTAGTTATTTGAACATTTTACCATTTTTTTGGAAGAAAAATCTATTGAGTTTTAAATAACCCTTAATTTTAGAATAGTATTCGATTATAATTAAATAAAATCGTGAGATATGGATAGTATTTATGGCTGAAATGTGATTCATTATCAATAAAATAATTTTAGACATATTTATAGTCAATTTAAGGATTACCCTTAAGTTAGTTTCAACATTTTATTCATGATATATTGTGGATGTTCTATAAATAATTAGATTATATAGTGATTAATCATTATTATTATTGATATTTTTGGAGATGCTTGTTTGGGTTGAGAAATATATATCCTTTATGATTAACATGTGATTTAATATGAAATAAAATTTGAGAAGAAAAACGTATTTTTTTAATGTAATATAATATGTATGAGATCACCATTCATGATAAAATTATCTATAAATTTGAGATTACTAATCTTATTTGGTATGTAGAAATTATTTGTGAAATTATTTAGGAATAACATTTTTTATTATTAGGTAAATATTGGATTTAAACATATTATTTCATCATAAAATGATTTATTAATTTTGGATATTGTCTTACCATTTGAAAAAATTTCATTTTTAGTTCGCATTTAATGATAGTGGGAATAAATTAAAATCTATTTTTGGATTATGAGGTTGATTTTACTACTTTGGGTATAAAACAGTTCATCTTGAATACTCATCATTTGTACAAAAGGATGAGATAGTGGGGGAAATTCAATAAAAGATGAAATTATGCTTTTCAATTAAGTATTTTTCCTTATGTTATTTTTATATATGGTAAAGGAATTGAATAAATTTAGGAAAAGTAACTTGAAAGAAATATGTTATCATATTACATTATTCTCTGAAAAATTGATTGTCTTTTTTAGACCACTTTTATTTATAGATTTAATGTTCGTCAACTTTCTCATGTTAATTAACTTTATTATGATCAATGATATATTTCACTTTCCAATAGAAGTTGCAAATTACCCATTTCTATCATGTCCATATTTTCATTTCCCAATAATATTATTCTATTAGGAAAGTTTTTATTTGAAATTCTAGATGACCTTCATATTTTCTTTTCCCCCTTTTTAATAGGATGATTTTTTAACCCTTCTTATAATATGGAATTTCAAAAAAGTTATTTTGAAATTTTTAACGTTTTTTTACTAATCATGATTTTTAATTAATGAATTGAATTTATTAAAATTTTGGATACTGAAATACCATGAGTTTTTAGAAGAATACTTTGCTTAATATCTTTCTTGACACACAACACAAGACTTAAATCAAATTGATATAAACAATAAAAATATTATAATTTAAATATTAACATTATAACAGTGTAATTGAATTAGTGGGTACGAATAGTTTTAATATCATTGTTAAATAAATATAAACTCTATAATAAATTACAGTTAATTGAAAAATTCTTAGATAATAATTTCACAATTTTTACTAGTCAATTTACTCATAAAAAATATGTTTTCTTCGAAAAATGTGTTTTATTTTTTTTTAGAAAATATTATAATTATTTTTTGTAAATTATGAAAATATTTTAATAAAAGGACTAAAATTTTAATTTCATAAAAGTTAAATTTTAAGGGTGAATATCTGGGATTAATCTGAAATGTTTAATTTTTCAACGATTAGTGAGAAATATTGATTTCATAAATAGTATTTTTTAATTAAAATATTAAAATATTGAAATTTCATTTTGGATAAATTTTAAATTTTAATTATTTAATTTTGATTAATAATAATCCAAATATAGACTTTTCAATTAATTTTTTTTCATGAATTTATTGTAAAAACATTTTTTTTCTTCAAAACATTTTCTTTTGAGAAACGGTTTTCCGTTGTGTTTTTTCATTTTATAAAAAATTATTTTAATCCATTTCTTGAAACAAAATCTTGAATGATTGGGTCCATATTTTTAATTATTATATTAATATGTGAAATATAGATCCCTTTTATTTTTTTCATGGTGATTAGTCACTATAGTAAAAAAATTTCACCGTCGGTTGGGATAATCAAGCAATTATGGTAAACAATAAAATGATAATTACTAAACAATTAACCAAACACATGATTGTATCCCATTGGATGAGTTTAGTTAGGACATTTACATCCATGTTTCAAAAATATGTAATATTGGTTCCATGTTTGTTTAATTTTGACCTTTATATTTTTTTTTAATAAAGTAAAGTCATAATATCATTCTCTTTCTTTTATATTCCATAAAATTTTGAAATAATGATAAATATAGGCTATGTTTGATTATAAATGGTCATTTGAGAGAAAAATAATCTTGTTTATCATGATAATTTATATCAAAAAACAGTAATGTAATAATTCCATTAAATTCTTATGTTGTACCAACATAGTACATATTCAGTTATTATAAAAATTATTTAAATGGTTCCATAAATAATAAAAATAATAAAATTTTAATGAACTCTTATTTTCTTAGAATTTTATGGATAAGTATGAAATGATAATTTTGCAATTATTAATTATATTTGAATTCTAATACTTTCATGTTGTTTTCATATTCAAATTAATTTAATTGTTCAAAAATTGACATTAATGATATTTTATAATAAATAGTTTTTTATTCAAAAATTTGAATTTTATTCAAATATTGTCATTATCCATCTATTTGGGATATGGTATATAATATAAAACATTTTATAGTATGATCTATATTTCCTTTTATAGAAACTATCTTAACTTATAAAGAGTAAATACCTTTGTAATTGATAGAGTAGATAAAAAAGTTTAATAAGGAGTTAATAAAAAATTATAAGGGTAAAAAAAGAGTATAAACCTCTCCAAAATTACTATAATGAGAATATTTCGTACAATAATTATTATATTTTAAAATTATATCAGTTTTTATACTTTTTCCATGAAAATTAATTTTTGTTAATTTATTATCTAACGTAATTCTATGTGTGCCCCTCCACTCACTTATAAAAGGACATATCCTCCCCTATTTTCATCAAAATTAATGAACCATTAGGACCCTCAAATTCTTAATTAAATCCAATTTCAGCCCCACACCCCTAGTCTATAGGTATTTGTTTTATCATAATACCATCCTTATAGACGATAAGGTGTAAATAAAAGGAGGTTGTCTGAATAAGAGGTAAATCGTTTAACTGAATGTTTTAGTTTTATTTCTTATTCTACCTCTGAAGAATACAATTCAAAAATTATGAAATAAAATTAATCTTATATTAAATATATGTATATTTTATTTCATTAATTTAATTACTTACATCCATATCCTCTTCAACGAAATGGGAAACAAAATCATTATTTCTGTGTATGGATGATTATAGTTGTGTGAACCGATGTAATTATTTTTCCATAACTGCCACCCATGGATGGTTTTAATGATGGACTAAATAAATATATTTTCTAATTATTATCTTTTTATTATTTTGGTATGGGTAATTGTTATTTAAATTTTTTTTGTTCCATCAATCAAAAATGAAATCATTATTCATGTGTACGTCTGGATTTTCATTTCCAGGAATGGGGTAATTTATTCTTTATCTATACATTGTATTAATGATTATATATATATATAACTAATATAAATGGTATTAATATCATTATTAACAATATAGAGACTATTGAACCAATATCATTGTTTAAATTCCAAGACTTCCAAATTGAAATATGCAAGAAATACAAAGCACTTGTCACCTAAATTGTTATTTTCATAAAGAATCAATAATAAACAAGTTGTAGGATGTTATAAAAAAATTACATATGGTATTATATATAATATTATATTAATATAATAAATGAATAATTAATATATAGTTATTATAATTCATTTTCTAGCATGTACAATGAAATATGAGACTTAAGGAAATAGGTCTCTCTATACAACACCTTTTACCTGGCTTATGACAACTCTCTCTCTTACTAACATTCTATACCACATTGATGTCAGTGTTTGTTATAAATTTCTGATATATTTATCTTAAAAATATAACTATATCATTATCCCTTCCTTTTGTGATTTAATACATGCCATATGTTAATTTTAAAAAAATTCCTTCTTTAAAATAATACCATATTAAGGGGAAATTTTCAGTCACTTAATACTTTTATGAAACACTCATATTATTTTTTATTCCTAAATGAGCAACTAATTTTGATACATATAATTGTGTAAAAATATACTAAAAACCTTAATTTAAAATTTCTTCTCCACTTTAAAATATTTACGAAATTTAATTTAATTATAATTGGACACAATATTATGAAAATAATTCCATTTCATTGATGTTTTTTATTATTCCTTATGATTAATTTACTTCTTCAGAAAACATAATCTTGAAAATGTTATGATGGGTGTACAGTGATACTACTCCAATGAATTGGGTAATTTTTTTTATAATGAGTCATTTTTATGGGATTAGGAAGTAAAAAAAATATTAAATGGGACTTTATCCTCCATGTGATGTTTTATTGGAAGTTGTCATTTACATATGTTTATTTCATGTTTTATGTGCTTCAACTTTCTTATGTTTAACTGATATTATGATACCATGTTCTTTATTATATTATCACATGTTATTATTCATGATCCCTCCCTTTACGGTATCATTTAATGCCTTTTAATATATATGTTATGATTCTCCGTCATGTTTATTCCTATAATAGGATTTATAGCTCTCCCATTTATTTTATGTGTCCCCCAGGTTATCATATGATTTTTAGGAGGGAAAGAGGATTTAGGGGCTCATTAGGTATATTAAACAAATATTTTTAGTTTTTGTTCATATTATACCATTATATACGAATTCATCCCATGAAAGTATGCATTTTGATCCTTGTTTAGTAATTAATGGGTAATTATGATGAAAATCATGTATTAATATGTGTGAAAAAAGGCATGGATTTTTATACACATGGAAAATCTATATTATCATAACATTATTCAAGGATGTTCCCCATATACAAATCATAAAATCATATGGTCCCTCTTCTAATATAGTATGGAATTTTACCTCTTTGGATAATCACATGCCAATCTCTGATGTTGTCCATTATGTTCCCAGTGACACAATCTATGTGATTATTAATCCATGTTCCCCCACTAAGGGGGCGACTAAGTCTGTCAAGGGAATATATTGACCAAATAATTAAAGCAGAGGTTTCAATGTATTTTTACATATTTATATGTAAGTAGAAACTTATAAAATATATGTATATCATCATACATACACCGTATTATATAAACTGATAAATATTAGATGTGATGTTGAAAGGAACACAAAATCTATACCAATAAGGGGTCTTATAGGCCACCCATACATTCTAGAAATACATTATCATGTAAGGGTCTCTTTAAAATACACATATAAAAAATATACTCATTGTAAATAACTCCATATAATGGATTAAGATGGTAAGTACTTCTTACCATTATCATATTGATGCAAATTTTCATGATCTATTGAGGGAAGATTCACAAAACAGGTCTATAAACCAATATTCCCTAGTATAATACCAAATCCATCATAATATAGTATCTATTGTCTTTATTAGGATACATATAATTCTAATAGATGAAATCCACATCAAAATACCGAAATATATTAATCAGGAAAGAAAAATATATGATTGATTAAGGAGAGGTCTCCAATTATCCCAATCCAATATTGATCTATCAATAAAGTATAAATCCTCTATTATATCCTGGTATATTTTCCTAGATCTCACTAACATTACTCATATATAAGATAAATTATAGATAAATAATGAAAATAAGAATTAATATATGGAGATCTTACCTCGATGGAAGCTTATAGATTCATCCAGATGTCAAGGACCCAAGATAAGATGAAGGGGGATAATAGAAAACAATTATATACCCCTTTAATAGGTTTTAGTAATATTGGTGACAATTTAGGTTGAGGGTAATTATAATATATATATTATAGTGAAATTACCAAAATTACATTAATGGATTATTCATCAACGCACCGTCGGCTACCAGATGGATGGGCCCCAGTCAGTCGATGTTCCTGGTAATAATTATAGAATTTTTTACTAACCCTATGTTCTCAAGTGGGATCTATAAAACTATAGGTCCCAATTCCAGAACCACTAGTTGGGGGATGTACTTAACTAGCTAGTAGGGGGAAGGTTTTATCCACCATCCAGCCCAAACATGCCTCCATCCTCTAAATCATTTACTCTAAATCTCCTTACCCATAAGACACATCTTCAAGGGAATAAAGATGAAACTATATACATCATAACTAGAAAAAATATATTTATAATTTTAAATATATAGAAATTAAAATTCACCCACTCTGATGACATGTCACCACCATGAAGTTCCTCTAGAAATCATGATCGAACTGCTCAGGAAACTTCACCTGAACATCATACTCAGGCTCCTAACTCTCCCCTTAAATCTAAAAATGTGTCCATTAGACTTTAAAAATTGGAATCATATTCCCCAAAAAATCATTCATTCTCTCTTCTATAATCTATAGAGAGCTCTAGAAAAATTATTCACTAGGCTATAGCTCAGTTTCTATATAGTTGATCACATACCCATGATGGGGTATATACACCGATAGTTGAGTCATGTAGAACACATCATTCATACCTCTCTATTGTGTATTAATAACCCAATGGTAACACATAATCTTGATAATCACATTAATCATGAATGGTCTAATAAATATTGTTTCCAGATTCCATTTATTCGGTAATTTTTGATGCCCTAATGTATAAGTCATGTGCAGGAAAACTCAATCTCCACCAGTGAACACTAATGGACCCCTACCCTTTTTGGTATACGACTGTTGTAGGATCTAAATGTTGATCAACCACTTATTGATAAAATACACTCTCTATAAGGTATCTTACACCCTATTAATCCCCAAAACTACTGTCTAACCCACCACATTCCAACATTATGGTGAGTGATATGACCAACCATAAAGAGACTCCAAAGTTAACATCTAACGTGAATCATGGAAGCTATTATTTTACATGTATTCAAAAAAATGGATAGTTGATCATAATAATATCCATTTATGTATATAATACATTATTTTAGTATATCATTCAATATTCATTTCACCCACTTTGACTCTATCAATCTATATATTATACATCACACTCAGTTTCAGGTGGATACCTGAATCCATTTGTAAGCCCTTCTAAAGCCATGATGTGAAGTGTTAATATATATATGTATATATATATATATCTATGTGTGTGTGATATTAATATAAAATTAAATACACTATGGAATAAAATAACCTATAAATGAATATTTCTTATGTCATCCATGGAAAGGGACTCTTGAAAAGGAAAGAAATGGTACACTTTCATCAGTTGATTAGCTATCACCTAATCAATATCACGACTCGTTAGGGTCCTTGGATAACCCATCAGGAAGTAATATTTTACATAATACCACTTCCATATTGGAAAAAAATTGGTAGAAAAGAGCCCCTTGTATGTTAATTCGTGGCATTTATCCTTTTCAAGGTAACTCGTCATGAAACAAAATCGTTGATGTCTCTATTCATAACTATCCACCAAAACTAATGGTGGATGTCATGATACATATTTTAAAACCATGTATGAACGAAAAAATTTAAATAATGAGACTTTCTTATCACCTCCTTCAACATGGAATTTGGAACAACAACACTCACATGAACTTAAATCACATCTCCATCACCTAAGGACTATCCTAGAACTAGGTCACTCCATTCAAATCATTACCACCTCACTACACACTCGGGCTCTAGCTATTGGATATCCTTCACTCAACACACTAATAACGAAATTATAAATAAATTATAACATGCCGTTATACCATGATCCTTAGCTAAATCTACTTTCCACTCATACATAAAACTCATTATATTTCATTCCTCCTACAGATTTCTATCCCCATGCTCCAGTATCTCTAGAATTTTCTTATTGAGAGAATATTAAATACCATTTCCATTCCCTAGATCATATTCTATCTCAACATGAAATGACTAAAAAAATTCACCTAACGCCTCTAGATTATATTCATATCCTACTAATGGATTATGTATCATGAGATCTTCTGGTACTTGCAATTTAAAATACCACTCGCTGAAGAGATAATGTCACCAACACATCAAAGCATGGACCACAACTACAATCTACATGTAATGTGTTGGTATGTTCCACTCAGCTGGTAATATCTAAGGTGACGCATAAATGAATACCTCATGCATATACATTAATAAAACTCTCAAACCAAAACTTGAGGAATCACAATACACTGCATATCCAATCTAGTGATTTGGAAGAATCATAAATAAAGTTTTTTTAATCCCTTATTAAACTCTATGAATTTCTCCTCACAAAAATTAGACAACTCAAACTTCATTAACATTTTTTCATCCCTATCATAAAGAATACCAATTTTTTTAATTCCTAAAATAAATTTCTATAGTAACCCACAAGCCTATGATAATTCCCTATCTCAAACATATTCAAGGGGAATGCACAAGAAATCATAGTTTTACCGTCTCTATGTCCACAAGAATTCATACCTCAAAACTTACATGCTTCAGGAACCACACCTATAGAATCTAAAAGTGAAAAATTAATAGTTTTTCATGATGATAACATTCTCACAGTGTACTGAATAATATCTCAATGTTTCTAGAAAGCATATCTAAATACATCTAAGATACAAGGATGTCATCAATGAATACAATAGTTAATGATTCTTGTTATTGAAGTAAAATCAATCTCAACAGATCTATAAACACATTTAAAACATTTTTTCATCCCAAAATTAAATAAAATGTACTTATATAGTACATATAAACTATTAATCATTGTATTGGGAATATACAACTCTCTAACTCGTAGAATATGACAGTCTGAATGACGATTAATATTCAAAAACCATTGGGATCCCCATAACTTGTCCAATAGATCATAAATCCTAGGTGAAGTGTACATGTTCATCACCATAAACTAAATCATTTATTATATTCCTCATAGAGTCATATAATTCTATTAAACATCTTGTAAAACAACATTGGATCACCCCAAAGGAGATGCGATTATTCTAATGAATCCCTTCGCTTCCAAATCCTCTAGTTACACCGTCATCTATCACAACTCAACTAATTCTATACAAATAAGGTGGAATTGATGTTGGTTTAAAATAAGAACAAGATCAAACTCAAATTTCACTCCTCTAACTGGAGGAATACTAGATAAGTTATATGATAAAATATTCTAATAATGATCTACAAACATAAGGAATAAATAAGGGGATACAGTTGATTATTTTTTGAGAGCCAAGACTGCAACTTGCATAGCGATAACTCCAATATGGATATAGTATTTCCCCATACTATATTTCCTTATATATAACACTTCGGTCAACACAAACTTCCCACCTCTTGGTGAGGATAAGGATTAGAATCTATAAATTAGCCTATATAATCTCTATAACTAGTCAACTAATCCATTACAAATATTTTAGAAAAAATAAACTTTAATAATTTTTTGAAGTCCAATAAATATATTTATATATACATTAAAAAAATTTATAAAGTTCGAAAATATCTAGATAATATTTATATTTCTTTTTAGGGTAATTTGATGTTAGAGAAACAAAAAATATAACATAATAAGAAAATTTATTCCATCAATGAATTCAGTTGATATACAAGAATGGGAAGATAATGTATCAAGAAAAGAAATAGATTTAATAGAGGTAATCATGAAAATAACTATAATTATACAATATCCCTTCAGTTGTGGTAGAACCTTATAAATTTCATACATCTTACCTCCCATCAGAGAATAGACATGACTCTACTGTATGACTCCCCAAATTCATAGGGGTCTTCAGTTCCATGGTATAATACGAGGAAGCAATGATTTCACCCTAACCTGACCACATCAAATATTAGCATGACACCGTAGAAATAAAGATTTCTAGATCACCCACCATGCCACATGGGTAATATTACCTAGGTGGTTAAACACAAAATGTTCTAAAATTTACTCTATGTATATAGTTATAGTATCTAGTATAACCTCATTCCATTGAGGGAGTATAAGAAACTCTACTCTAATTTTCTACTACCCTATTGTACCTCCTCACCATTTATCTTATGACTATAAGAAGAATAAATTTCAATAGTTTGGGGATTTTTTGACCTCAAATCACTATAACATGGAATAAAACATGAAAATTTATCTTTTTATATCTTATTCTCATAAGTCATAGGATTTTCATATACCTATAACACTATCCCCCTCTATCCCCCTCTCAAAATTCATGGAATTGTCAATAAACTCTGTATATATCATGAAGTAAAAGCCCATAACATGATCTTTATTCTCTTGACTATGTCAAATCTTCCACTTCCAGGCCTTCTATTCCCCATTTACAACCAAAGTATTGTAAAATCAAAAAAAATATGTAATATGAGTAGAGTAAGTAAAAAATTTAAATTGTATCATACTATATCTCTTTAAACTCTTGGGGTTGGTCCAACTTTAGTGTTTTGAGATAGAACTCCACAAAGAATATATATATGAATTCCTCCCATGTAATACCCTCATGAATTCCTTCCAATCCAATAACCCGCCACAATCTTGTGGTGGTTCCCTAAAGAATACGGGTAGTGAGCTTCATCCCCTTATCTGTATGAGCCTTTATCAGATCAAAGAAGACCATGATAATGTAAGTCAAGCCACCACTTTCCTGAGGACTACTAATCTATTAAAGTAATGGAAAATTATAGATCTAGAAATATCAATTATAGTAAATGATTTCCAACTTCACTCCTTAACCCTAAGTATACATGGTCTATATGAGTCATGGACATAGTGGTTTTATCACCAGAACCACAGAAGGAGGAGCGGGAACACACCCAGGAGCATCTTTTTGCATAGCCTTTAGTGAAATTGGCCTATCCTACCAAGTGGGAGCATTCTGGGATGCTTATTTATGAAATTGACTACCTAATAACATATTTTAATATAATAATATTTTTCATAACTTTCTAAACCTCAATCACTAAGCTTTAAGAAAACTACAAAATGATTTTATAATTTTATTATTTAGATTTTACAATTATATCCTTATTGTATAATTTTCTGGAAGAAGGGGTGTAACCAAGTTTTGAAAAATATGCATATTGTCTTTAATTAATGAAATATTATTTATTAATACATAATAAATAAGATCATAATTTTTAGTGATGTCATTTTATGATTCAAAAATATGTTTTCTTCAAAAATGGTTTC
This sequence comes from Viscum album, assembly GCA_963277665.1. Taxonomy (NCBI): domain Eukaryota; kingdom Viridiplantae; phylum Streptophyta; class Magnoliopsida; order Santalales; family Viscaceae; genus Viscum; species Viscum album. The sequence goes on from OY728125.1 coordinate 1,427,838,081, forward strand.
TGTTTATTTTTTTATATGAACATTAAAAATTATTTATATCATATTTATAAATGGTATTTTATTAAATTAGTATCAATTTTTTAAAGTATTATTTAAATATTATCTTTTGGTGTATTTTTTATTTTTTAAAAAAGATTTTTTTTCATCGTATTATGAGTAATGAAAATTGATATAAAACTATCATTTATTTTCATTATATAAATAATTACAAGGAACCATTTTTTTTATTTTATATTAAATTAATATTATTATCCTTTAATTATATATAATTTGATTAATTACAATGGAATACACATTATTATTTTTTATATCCCCATTTATTGTATTTATAACACATTTTTCAAAAATATGTTTTTTGTTGGGTTTCTATTAAAATTAGTGTCTTCCAATTATATAATTTTGTTCTTGAAAAACATATTTAACATTTTTAATAATTATATTATAATTTTTCAAATATAGAATCTCAAATCCATTTTTCATTTATTATTACCATCATATTATCTTAGGTTAAGAATAAATACAAAATGCCTATCTCGTGGTTTTACTATACATAATATTTCATCAAAGAAATAAAATAAGTTATATTAAATTATAAATAGTAATTGTAAATAATAATGAATCTTTTTTATCAAGCTAATTTATATTAAATTTAAAGGGATGGAATATTTTCCATAAATTCTTATGCAATTCTAACACATTGTTTATTCACGTAAGAGGAAAATAAAAATATAACTTTAAAAATATTAAAAAGTAAAAAAAATGGATGAATTATTATATTGCATCAATATTTTAGACACATATAACATATAAGTTATATGTTAAACGTTTATATTATAATTACACTTTTATCTTGTTGCCTTTAAATCCAAATTATGTGAATATTCATGAAAATTACATCAATGGTATCTTATGTTAAATAATATTTTAATAAATTATTTTTACTTCATAAAAAATTATATTTAAAATATAATTTTTTATGGTCTATAAAATACTAATTTTTGACTTTTGGGACACTTTTTATATTATAGTAATTTTATTGACCCCTAAAGAGTAAAAATAGGTGATATCATGGTAATCCTCCAAAGTGTTAATGGGAGTTAAAACTAAAAGATTAGGGATAAAAAATAACCTAAACATGTATGAACACTTTTTGAAGAAATTATTTAAACTCATCCTCATAATATATTATAAATATAAAAATTTTCACTTGATTATGAATAATTATTTTTAATAGTTTGACACATTTAGTAATTCCATGGCTTCCCCTCCCCACACTTATTAAAAAAAACCTCCTCTTCTCCCTTATTAACCATGATTGGGCTTTTTAGCTCAAATAATCCGGACTCTAGTATCATAATATATTCCATATAAAAACATTTGTGTTCTTCTTGTCTTTCAAAAAAATATACATTCCTAGATTATGCTATATGTCATGGGAGTTTTCTCAACAATGAGGTATAATGCTTTACTGAGTATATTAAATTTTATTTCTTCTTCTACCTTCACTAAATCTATGGTATCAATTATGAAATAATTAATTATGTTACTTAAAATTAGTTATTTGTTATTATGTTGATTTAATATCCATTATCTACCTATTGTCTTTTTTTAGGTAAAATAAAATACAACTTGTAAGTATATTTAGATTTCCACCTCCATGGAGTGTTGCATCTCATTCTTTATCAGTGCTTCAATTTTTATTGTCATAATGATTTCTTTGTTCAATATAGAAAACATTATTTAAATTCATATATTTATTTAAAGATTAAAATTTACATAAATTTATTTTATTATTTACATAAAAAATTGGAAGCATCACTTTTTCATACGTATGAACAACCATCTCTAGAAAGAGATGTAATTAATTTTTCATCACCTCTTTACATGAATAGATTTAAAAGTGAATGTAATTATAAAATATTAAAAAACTTACATTGTTAAAATTATTTATTTTATGGAACCATGATCAATTAACATGGATAAGGACTTGTGAACTGACACATGATTGAAAAACAAAGTAGTTATCCCCTATAACAATGATTTTAATAATGCATTATTAAAAAAAATAGATGACAATAAGTTATAAGTAAATCATATATAGTATGAAATATATTAGTCTATTTATATTCCACAATTATGATAAATATATTTATATTATAAAAGTGTTTTAAACACAAATGAAGAATGATAAGAACCAAGGTAAGGGATTCTCATCCCACTTTTATATTTTTGATACATATTACATAATCACAACATGTCTTCTAGGGGTTATTTATATAACTAACATATATGTATTTTATGAGGGTTCTATTAAAAAATATTTTTATTACAAATCCATCAAAAGTTTTCTATTTTATGTTATTTCTATTAATATATCTCCAAATATATAATGTTTCATGTCACAATCTCAAATCTTTTTTTTGATTTATTATGTTAAATTTATGTTAATGGATATTATATGGTTATTATCCTTTAGAATACATATATTTTCTTCTCATTTAGTGACTTATATAAAATTAAATTAATAGTACCACTTTCACCTCTATGAAACATAAAATGATGAGGAAAATATATTCAATGAAATGTAGACTTTATTTTATCTCTGGTCGATGTGTATTTTCTTCCATGTCCTTTATCCTTTATAAAATTTTATGAAATTATTTACCTATACATATATAGTCTTTAAAAACTAATTTTTATTACATTTTACATTATTAGTATATTATTAAAATAAATTATTTTAAATAAATTTTTTTGAACAAGTTGATGTTGGATTTTTTACGAAAGTGTTAAAAGAATTTTCTCTTATAACTTATATATTATGGATAGATTCTCCTTCCATCATGATACTTCTTTTTTGTGAAGATTCCTTAGAAATTTCCATGGTTATTTTTAGTGAAAAGTATTTTATTCATTTTTTATAATTATCAATTTTTTTTTAAAAATAATAGGATATTATTCTCATTCTTTCAAATGAAGGATAAAATTCTATTTTAAAGGCTTGTTTAATCTATATAAACATTATTTAATAATTGTTTTAATTCTATAGGTATACTATAAAATGACACTGTCTAATTTGCCTAAATGGATGGATTATGATAATAATGATTTAAGGACAATTATATCAAAATCTGGTTCATTCCCGTTGATAAATTATGTTATGATAAAACCATTATGAAACCTATTTATTTTCCATGGGTCATTATATAATGAAATGATGAAATTTTTATAAACCCCATTTCATTTCAATGTAATATAAAATGATGATATGATTAATATTTTTTTGATATTATGGAATATTAATGGATTCAGGTTATGTGATGGGTCGTTCTATTATAGCCCTCCAATGAAGTGGGTAAGGATGGATACTCATGAGATAACTATGTTATATATGAACGCATTTTCATTTTCCAAACTATATGTTGGTGATAATAAATTTATCTATGGGCCTAGTTTTGTGCCTATAAGTTATTGCAAGAACAATATTTCATGTCCTTAACATAATGAGTGAACCTATTACTATTTATACTTTTTCAGATTGTAAAAATCTTATACATATTTAAAATTCACATATTTATGATATTCTATCATGGATCAAGATTGATTATTGATAATTCCCTAGAGTTTTAACTTGTTTATTTTATTATGAAAAATCATAATATAGTGACTCATGATTACTATAATTTAATTGTTTGGGAATTTTTTTTTATTTAAAATTACATTTTATCATACCCTTATACTCATGATATGATTACATTTTATAATTGATTTATTTCACCATTTTTACCCTTACAGGGTATTCGATATCACCCTTTAATATAATTTCCTTCCCTGTGTATTGATAGAATTTTCTATGAATGATATGTCTAAAATGGTAATAATATGATGAAATTTGTGGGAGATGTTTCATAACATTAATCTGATAGATTTTTTCTATGTCAAGTATCTAAACACACTAATCCTTTACAGTTATACCTTATGTATAATTGAATTATGTATTTAATATTCAAAAAAAATGATGTAATATCTATGAATGTTATTTTTTGGTCTTTTGAGATGGTATTATTGTAGATTGTAGTTATTTTTGAAGATTATTATTGGAAAAAATTATAGAATAACCTAGGGATATTTTTAGGTATTTCAAAACATACTGATGATTGGTAAGGTAGATATTGTGTGTTTTGAAACAAAATATCTTGCAATATAGATACTAGACTGTGGATAAAGATACAGTACAAACACACATAAGGGAAATAACTCTCAAAATGGTGAATTGAGTATAAAATCGATTATCACTCGTGCACAATGGGTGGGACTATGGTTGCACACCACGGTAGATACTCGTGGTGGATATTCATAGGCGAATACACATTCTTGTTCTGAACCATTATAAATTACTGGAATTGATGATGACCATGGGTGATCTAGTTGAAACCTATGTTTTCATATATTATAAATAAAGATTTATTATTAAGATGTCATATGATTGTCTTTTCATGATTACAAGATTACTCATAATGATTTTTTTCTCACAAATAGAATATTGGTTCTACTCGATGGATGGAAACCTAATGAATGAAGATAACACTAAATGTGATGGACTAAACAATAAGTTTCTAGACCAGAAAAAAATTAAACTCATGTGGAATTTGAAATGTTGTGATTATTCATAACTGATTCTCTTGTTATATTATAGACGACCTAAACTAGGGTGAGTTACCTAAAGCCAAAAATATGATAAAAATGATGTTTTAGGGGAGTTATGATGATAAATACCATGGATGGAATAAGTTTCACAATTTTATATTTTATGAATTTTTGATGAACCTGCTAGGAAATATAAAATGAGAAGATGTTTTATCTGTTGAGAATAAGGGTATAGGTACACAAATTTTTTAGGAAAAATGAAGAGTTCGATAAAATAAAATGATGTTCATGTCAATTAACCACAAATAGTTCAATGAATTATATGTGGGGAACATAAGAACTATCCAATTAAATTATTTAATCTAAATGATAACTACTAGACTAAGAAAGGAACTATGCTCGACCTTCCATCGAATATAATCATGATAAATAAGTAAAACATATCTTTAACTTTGGATTTTAGGATATCATGTTATTGTTAGTATTACTGTTCCATAACAACATATTATGGTTCGTACTTCAATGCATTTTTATTTGATTTTAAGAATTTTTTTTATCTCTCCATATTCATTCCATATAAATTTATAGAATATGAAAATTACATTCTTTATTCTAACTCAACCTATTATCATTTATCGGTAGAATGAACCTTAAAATTTAATTGAAATATTATTTCCTAAGATTATTTAACAAATTAAAGGTGAATTTAATTTTTGATTCATATATGATTTTATTTTGAAGTTATTCATGGAAGTTATTTTTATATTTTGGAAAATATATGATCAATCCTGATAAATTTTTGGTACGAGACTTTATGAGTAGTTGATATTATTTTAGGAAACTTTCTCATGGATAATTTAATAATATAAAGTCAAATCATTATATTTATTTTGTTTAAATTTTTTAGAATAGTTATATTATTTTTATGGTTTTTATTTATTGAATTTTTTATGTTTCTTAAGTTATTATATAGATTTTGGATATTTTTGTATTAATATTTATTCATATTTGAAAAAACATGTTAACCATTGTGGTTTTACAAAATATATTGACACATGACGAATCAATTGTAATCCATTTTTCAATAATATGATCTATTAAAAGTTAATTTTTCTGCTTTATGAATTATAAACCAATTAAAAATGAATATTATTTTATTAGAGTAAGAGATGACATAGGAGTGGGAATTCATTAAGGCACAACTTATGAGTGGAATTGTCTTTACGAAATTGAAAAAATCAATAATGTAAATTCTCTCATTTATTCTATATTGAATTTAATATGACCCCTAAACTCAATTAATATGATATGTAAAGAATATTGTTGTCCATTTTCTTTAATATTTTATGTATCAGTGTCATTCTTTATCCCTCGTAGATTTATATTTTCTGGTAATTAACATTCTCATTACCATGTTCTCTATGACTCTATTATAATTTGGATGTTATTTATCTCCTCTTTATCCATATATTCAGTTATATATAAAATTCTCTTTAACTGCTTAACCCGATTATATATTATTTTGGGTAACCTTTATGTTACCCACATTCCCTTTTTAGAGAAAGGTTTATTATCTCTTTGAACATTGTGGGTTTTCAACAAATGTATTTGTAAATATTATACCATTGATTATAAAGTTAAAAATTATGTGGTTTAAATTTATTTAATTTGGGAGAAGTTAACTCCACAAAAAATTATATTAAAATAATACTACATATGATTTTTTACTTAACACACAAAACCAAGCTTTATGTAAAATGTGATATACTAAAAATATTATTATTTAAATTGGACCATTATAACCAAGAAATTAAATTAGTTCTATCAGTATGAATAAAAACATTATTACAAATCTATATGAAGGTTTTATTAATTATAAATTTATTTATTAGTTCATTGTAAATAAGTAGTTATTTATTTGTAATGTTATGTGATGCTCTAAAAATATTTTTCTTCAAAAATGGCTTTTACTGCTTATTGTGCTAAGAAACTTAAATTGAATTATTTCAATTTTAGAAATTCTATTTAATTTAAATATTATTATTTTTTAAATTAGTATATAAATATTATATAATCATATATTTTTTGAAATTTTGTATAATGATTTAATTTTCTGTGATTTGTGAAAAAAACAATTTTAAAAAAAATGATTATTTCATTTTATTATGTCAACTAATATAAAATTACAATTATTCTTGGATTTTTACATTAATGTTTAATTATACACATATAATTATATAATATATAATTATTTTCATGTAAATCATCATTATACATGATTTTCATATAAGTTCATTTTTAGGCTTCAAACAAATTTTACCGAAAACTATTTTTTGTTGTTTTTAAGAATTTATATTAAGAATTATTCATATAAATTGTATAAATTTAATATATACAAATGGAATTCGTCTTAGGAATCAGGATGCTCAAATTTTCTAAGTAGTTCTATTTTATTTATTTTTCATTATAAATACTAATAATGGTAAATATGTGTCACCTCGGTAGGGGTAAAACATGTAAAACTAGGATAAAATTTTGGGATAAGGATTTAAAATTTATATAACACTTCAATTTATCCTTAGGGATGACTGATGATTAAATATTATCATAGTATATTATAAAATATTAAAACTTGTTTATATTGACACATATTTGTTTCGTAAATATTGTATCTTATTAAATAAATATTCATTACATAACATTAGAGTACATGGAAGATGTGTAAAGGTTTAGTGTCTTTGGAAACAATGATACATGGAAAACTTTTTAATATATTATATAAATAGTCTACCACTTATTTCTTCACATATATCTCCATTCTTATTCATATAATATCAAAAAAAAGTCTTTCTATCTTTATGGGAAAATGAAACATAATAAAAAATGAGATAAAATGTATTTTATGGTTAAATGAAAGAAAAATAAATGGCCACTAATTATTAATTAAAGATAAGGGTATAATAACATGATATTAACCACTAAAAATAATACACAATAATGATTAAAATTTAATCATTGGTTATGGAATAAAGCATGGCAGTTTTTAAGACATGAATCACAAAGTAATCAAAGGACAAAAGCTATGAGAGTACAAAATTGGAATAAGATCATGTCATAAAACAATGAAATAAAGTGTGTAATAACAATAATCATAGAAATAATATTTCAATTCTAACAGTAAATACATAAGTCACATTTAATTCATCAAATAGCCACCCATGTAACTTTATTGGGGATTGGATAACCTATTATGTACCCACTTTTGGGTTTGGGGTAACCTCCCATGTACCCTCTTTCAGGCATGTGATAACCACCTTGGTTCCCTCTTCCAGGATTGGTATAACATATCTGGTACCCCTATTGGGTTTGGGATAACCTCGAATGTACCCTTTAATATCATAAAACATTAATCATTACCCAATTCATTAATATTAAACCATATAGATAAATAATAAGGTTCATATCATTGGATTATATCTCTAGTAAATCATTTGTATCATCAATGGATGTTATCATAGATGAAAGATGATTTCCAATTATCATTGTAATTTTTTAAGAAAATACCCTCTTCATTTTTTAATATCATAATTAAATATTGAAATTTCTAATATCTTATGAAAAAAAATTTCTTTGAAATTAAAAATTTATAAGATTAAAAGGTATCTTAAATACTTTGAGTTGTTATAATGGTGGGTGATTCTGGTAAATCTGAGTATTTTAAAACATTGATTCCAATAATATTTTCTATAAAGGGTCTAAAATACCTCATTCTGAAATCAAAAAGAAGATTCATTTGATAAAATTATATAGAAAGTCAAAATCTTATAACAATGAATTTAAATAAACATATAAAATATTAAATACATTTTAAAAAACAAACTTGTATGTATATAAAAAATATTCCTAACAATAGAGGAATAATGCCAGTTTTTCTAAAAAACATTTTCTTGAAAATTTGGAGAACTAAAGAGAGTAAAAAGTATTTTTTACTTAATAGTTTTATGAATAACTATATAATAATAATATTAAATGGGTTTATACGAAAAAGATTATATAACTTCCCTCAATAAATATTTTTACAAAACAATCTTAGTTAAATATTTTTTAGAAATAAATCACTTTTCTCAATTATTATCATTCTTTGAAGGACTTTAAACCTCGCCATTATTTAGAGTACTCTTTTAGATAACATTTTAAGCCATGAATGGATGGTGTTTAGAAAGTAGTAGAAGATCTTGGACATGGGGAAGGAATCTACGAATATATTATAATATGTCTTGGCTAAGAAAGAATGCTCATGATGTGTGTAGAATAAGGAGGTGGTATCCTTTTATAGGTTATGTAAATGAGATACATGGTACAACATAAAATATTAAATAATATATATATCATAATCAGGTCATGTAACCCAAATAAAACACATATTAGAAGAAAATATGTGATAGTGTCCATATAATTTCACCCAATCACATTTAGATAAGTATTTGAAACATATTATTCCTTATATTTTAGTATAATCACATTAAACACATATCAAAATTAACTATGATAACTTCAATTTTCACCATTATTATATATTAATATGACCAAATAATAAATGGTTAGTTCTATTAAAAAATTCAAATTAAGATTTAAAATTTGGAATACATTTTATGATATTCCATTATGTAACATCCCCAACCTAGGAGCCACTAAATTGGTTCCCTAAACCAAGTTGTCACAAGACCTCAAGTGTACCTCCCCATATGCCCGAGGTTTCCGACTTGTGGCAAGGGTATAATGAGTCACATGAGGATACTATACCATATTTAACATAGTAATCCATATAAAATCCCAATATAAATAGTGGAATAATATGAAACAACTAATAAACATACAAATCAAACATCTCCCAACTAGGTACAAATCATAATTCAAAGTTAATAATGTCACGACATATTAGTAGTTCAAATTGAATAAAACCCAAAAATAAAAAACACCAAATCCTGAAATAGGTCATGACTCTAAGTCCTGATCCTTACCCATGTACATCATGTTCCCAACTCAACATCCTAGAGTAGGGCCTTTTCTCTTGTCCTAACCCGCAACCAAGAAATATGCTCAGGTACCCAACAACAGCCTGAGTAGGGTGTGAGTACAAAACATAGTAGGCCACCACCAGTGGGGTCTACAAAATATCTTGTCTAATAAATAGTTCATGCAGGTAAAAAATAAATGGTATTTAAACAGGGTAAATTTTGGGTTCCATAAGTTAGCAGAGTTCTTTTTAGTTCATAATTATCATTTTTCCCAATTTCATTTTCTACACCATCATCATTAATTATTCCATTCTTAGCACATGCTCCATGGGTTTGGAACACCTATCATATACACAAGGGTCTAAGGAAATCAATACCAATGCATAGAAAGAATAATTCAAGTCCCAATCTCACTAGCGATACACATATCGCATCAACACACTATCCTCACCTTGAAGCCTTAGTCTAGGTGGAATGAAACCGTTAATGGAATAGAGACTCCATCCACTTCTCTAAATCATGCATTTTTATGGTGGATCTTAGAGCTTCAATCTAACTCGAGCTATGGGTGTAGTGCCTCATTTCAATACCCCATTATTCCAAGAACTGTGCACATGCTTATTTATCCAATCACCACAACCATACCACCACACAACCTAACATAACAAATTCTATTGGAAATCACAATACATAACAACCAACATGAGAATTTATAATATGCCATAATCCATTAACATCTTTAAAAATTAAAATTCATAGCCATTTATCCGAATTCTGATTCTCATGACTTAACCCATTAAGTGGATTCAAAAACCCCTATGCATTAGCAAATTTTCATCAATTACCATATATTAACCCATATAGCCCATTTTTCATTCAATAAGAATTTACCCACCTATGCATTTCATGTACCATTCTTGTCTCACAAGGCACAAACACTTTATTACATTCAATCCTTTAATCATACCCCATAATTCCCATGAATTAACCCATTCAACATATATATAAATTTATCCATTCAATAATCCGATTACAAGTTCACCATTTAATATGCAATAATCCTCTTAGGCATTTCTATACAAAATTCCTTAAACAATCAACATAATCTCGTTCGACCCAACATTCCCATTTTCATGTCATGCCAAACAATACCTTATTCCCATAAAACCCCATGCATAACTATCATCATTCCATTTACAACTTAATGAGCTATAAAGCTTGTTCTTCATGGGTTCTACAATATTACTCAGCAACCCTTCACTTAACCCTACAACTCTATAAGTCTAAAAATGTTAGCACACCCTCTAGGTGGCCCTAAAATGGTCAATTTCTCACCTACAAATCCAATGGGGATCGTGAGGGTTTCAATTGGTTACATAAGAAACCCTTTCTACAAAACCCTCCAATGGAATCAAGAACATAAAAAAGGGAAACAAGAACACAAAATTCGAGGCACGAATCAAAAATATAACTATGGGATAATACTTGTAGAAGACCTACCATGAATATGATTATTAATGAACTCTTAATCATAGCCTTGGATTCACATTCAAACACCCATTGAATCCTAAACCCAGGTTCCATAGAAAAAAGAGTGTCTTAGGGCTTCAAAAGGTGATTGTAGGAACTAAAAACCATAATCCATAAAAACAGAAGAGAGGTGGAAATTAGACTTACCTGGGGCTTTAATAAGGAACCAACGATGATCAAAATGGTCAAGAATCAAGGGAGAATGGCCCTTGGGAAGATCAGGTCATCCAAGCTCATATCTAGGGTTACAGGAGGTGGAATTAAAGAGAAAACCGGGTAGGGGTTCAATTTACCATAATGGAATTTTTATAAATTATCAATTTTACTAGGATGTAAGGTTTACCCACATGGTTTTCCAAATAGTGTCCAAATCGTGCAGATTATACTATTCGAAACTTCCTCCTTCTCATGGTTTCCTATGATTCAGGAACATTTTACCCTAACCATGAACAAACCATGAAACTTGACCATTTAATCATTTTTCCTCATTTTCCATGCCCTGAACCCCTCGGATCACCCTTGAGACTTCTCAAGAACTTTTGGAAAATTATTTGACCACAAGAATGGACTCAACTAAAACATAGATATGGAAATACCCTAAGATTAAATATCTGGGATCTTACAACCACCCACCTTATAATGCATCATCCTCAAGCCTCTCTCCATGAGCATCACTAAGCTTCTTCAACAAGAGATCATGCCACTAGTCCTGCCTATCTATTTCTATTCTCTCAAAGTGTCTTATGGAACATTACCAAGTTACCAAAAAAGTAAACCAACACAAAGCCTTTACCAACATGGCATCCTCACCACTACCTGCAACATGAACCATATGCTCCTCAAGGATGCATCATCATTTACCATACCCATCCACTAAAACCTTTTTGATAAAACATACAAAAAGTGCCCCATTCAATATAGGCAGAGCTTTCCAAACTACATCATATTATCATAGATGAGTGAACTAGCACCCCATCAATCTGATCCTCTTCAAAAATCTTGACCCAAATCACTTGGTACCATTTTTTCCTATTTTTCCAACCTCTCATGGTGACCAAACTCAATATCAATAAAAGGATAAAACATGTTCCTTTCAACCACATTTCCTAACTTACATTGATCTACCACTATCGAGGAAATATCACTCAAACCTCAAATCAACATTCACATCACCTGACGTGTTCCAACTCACCATGCCCGAACTTCTAGAGGAAATTACCCCACATTTTCATCCAGATGCACCATCAAAACAATTCAGGAGGAAATTACTAAACAATATATTCAAGGACTAAGATCAATATGTCCTCACTCAGGCACAAATTCATTTCAAAAGGTCACTTTCCACCACACCATGAAATCAGAGGTGGGTCACTCTCCCCACACCCATTTAATTCTACCATCACAGGTAGGACCTCCCCATAATTTTTTATCCCAGAACACCCACCTTCCACTGATGGTATGATACCCCTTTCTCACCTTTCTTGGGTGCTTATTAGCTTGATGTCTATCATTATCATCCCCCACACCCATGGAGGTTGTTCCCCGAATTCCTATATAATTACCTCATCATGACAATACATCCCTTCAGACTGTCATTGGGAATCACCCTCGGCATGTCCCCACATCACATGGCCAAGGTTACCTCAAATTCAAGTAGTTCCAAAACCACCCATAGAAAAATTTCTTGAGCCTAGCCCTGATATTTTTTGGAGTTATATAACCCATACTCTCTTTCCACAACCTACTCTCGTATCCAACCACATCATTCTACTACTTCTAGATAGACCTCAAAAGAATAACATGGAACCAACCTGATCTTGAATCTATCACTTGGCTCATTATTCACCTCACCCTAGGCCCACATGGCCTCTCTATGGAACCTAACATACACCTCATAGGTTACTCAATGGAATCCCAATTCCACTACATCAAGTCAATGTTATCCTCTCCACATCCACGGAAAACTTATCACTCTGTGCCCTCAGAGTGTAGTAACCAATGCTCTCCACGAGGGATTCCAACCGCCATTTCTTACAATCAATCAAAAGATGAACCCCAAAACAAAGTTAAGGATATCAATTTTTTCCAAAAAAAAAAAAGAAAATTAACATCACCTATTGCCTGTATCCGGCTTCTCTAAATGACACCCATGTCATTGGTAAACATATGTTCAATCTGAAAGGCCTCACCTGAAGCCATCGAGGGTGTACATCCTATCATCAATCTCTAGATATACTATTTCCATGATCATAAACTCAATGATGTCCCTGACCCAACCAAACACCATCAAGTATCTTGGTATAAATCCATAGCTTCTCAACATACATGGGATAATATCATGATATTGGGTCGGATCATCACTAGTTCTTGTATGATAAGAAGTTATCGAATAACACCACCACCAAATTATCCATTTATGATATAGAACTATGCGACACCATGACCTTCTAAGGATCATAGGCCCCCCGGCCGAATGAATCTCATCAACACCCAACAACCACTACTAATGCATGATTGCTAACCAAGCCTCACCACCAATCCACGACTGAATTACCCAATAGCTCTAAGCAAATGATTTATGTGGCACCACTTCCACCACACTGCTCAATTTATTACAAGGTTTCCCAGATAGCTAACAACTGAATCACAATGGTCTACACACCAATCAGACCAATGGTCTCTCACTAATAAAAATTTACTTAGGTGTATCACATCTTCTACTTACTTACCTAACCATGTATCTTTGTTAGTCAGCCTTATTATCTCTATGGTGGCCTTGGTATCTTACCCAAAAACTGAACCACTCATACAAAAAGGTTCATCCACGTGAAAACCCTTACATCGGGTGTCACCCTCAAGAAAAAGGATATAACCACACTTCAGTCACCCCTGTCTCTTCCGCTTAAAAAAGACTTCAATTCCTCAATTAATCATCATTCAAATAGGCGAGGCAGACATTCATACGATATAACCTAGTGAGAAAAACCTTTCCTCCTATCACAAACACCAGGGTTCCCTTCTAAAATAACTAGGTAAAACTATACCAATTACTAGAACACGGTGTTTCTTAGTATACAACAAAACGACCTCTAAAGCAACTCCCATGATTAATTTTCCAAGGTACCTACCCCATTGGTGTAACCTCCCATGAGTTCACCCTTGATTTTGTGAAACTATCACTATGAAACCACAACTCGAGTGGAACCACATGCCATCAAACTTCCCACATATCACCCTAGGACAAACCCACACCATGAAACACTCTATGTTCCACTATCAATGTCTAAAACATATACATGTACGAAATAAACCCAAAAATAGTAAGTACCATATCTTAACTCTGGGATAGGTCACTGTTAAGATTTAATGGTACCAACTCCCTAAAATGGAGTCACTACTAGGAAAATTCATTGGTCCTCTCTCCAGACCATACATATCATGACATTAATAAATCAATTCTCATGAATGGAACTATCACCCCTGTTTCAATGCACACTATTCCTAGCACACCAAACAACCATTTAATGTCGGTTCCAACACAAAGGTATACACATTAATCGGCACTACAAGCCAAACATCCTCTCCGAGATTCAAAACAAAACTCATAAAGTCTCTACTCACAAGGGCATCAAGACCTAGAAACCATCTTTATGGTTGAGAATGAACTCCTTATGGTCACTAACCATGAGTGTTTCCCCATTCAAATTATCGAACAATGCCTTACAACCCATCGGCCAAAACCCTAAGAAAGAGTTCCCTAAAAACATCACTTATGAAATATCTAACCCAAAATTCCTCACAATCCAAATACAGTGTCTCAATCTAGGGAACTATCACTTCCCCAAACCATAAATACTATAGTAAAACTGGCAACACAAAGGATACCCACCTCTGAACTTAATCATTTTCACTTTCAACTTATCATTCAAATGATGCTTTGAAGAAGGACCGATGGGATTTAACCACATATGGAAATGATCTCACTCAATCAACCTTAAACAAAATAATTTTCCCAATCTATCCCAAAGGTCATCACTACACTTAGAACAATGTCCTCTACCATACAAACCTTTGGTCATGGTAATAATGGGGTAACCAATTTTACTTAATCACAAGTCTTTTTCCAACACCTCTTCAAACCACTTCCTCTTTTACAACATGATTGTTTCCTCTTAGGCACATTTCCCATATCACAACTTGTTATAATAATTATTTTTAACTCATTAACACATTACATTATGAAAAATTCAAGAACTATTTTACCTTCATCACAAAATCATTGCTTTTAGACCCTAAATCGACTATTACAATTTTCACAACCCAAAATGTTAAACCAATCATAAAATTTATTTATATTTGATATTCTCTAAATTTTGATTTTTATTCCATTCATTAACCAACTTTAATTACCATTATTAGGCCTCAATTACTTAAAATTATAAATAAAATAAAATGATTTCTACTCTCTATGTCTCACACACCTAACTCGTGTGTTCCTATCATGATGTATGTCACCTGCATCCTTAAGAGCCTACAATGATGCACGAATGGAAAACATCATTCCATTTCATCCATGAAAATAATATAATAAATTAGTCAAATCACACAACATGTGTGTAACTAAATGGTGAAATATCATATAAATATAACAACACACATTAAAACAACAATTTCAACCCTGGTGACTTGAGTTTTCCCTCATTAATGGGTTATCTACTCACAAGAACGAGCTCATTACCAAGGACCAAAACGTACTAATATATTTTTTACCATCACTAAATAGTAATAAAGAGAAAATAAATTCACTAATACCACTTTGTAAAATCCCAGACTCGGGGTCCATTAAAATCGTGCCCCAAGATGTGTTGTCACCTGACCTCAAGAGCACCTCCCTGTATGCCAGAGGTTGTCGACTAGAATTTATGGTATATTGAGGCATGAGGGGAGACTATACACTCTTTTCTATATTAATCCATAGAAGGAAACAATATAAATAGTTTATTAATGTAAAAAAACTAATAAACATCCAAGTCAAACGTCTCCGAACTAGGTACAAACTATAATTCAACATTAACAATGCTACAACATACTAGTTTTGCAAATTGAATAAAACCCAAAAATAATAAAAACGAACAGATCCTCAAATGGGTATCAACTTTTAGTCCGAATACTTCTCCATGTATATCCTAAGGCCAACTCCATATCCTAGAGAATGTCCTTTTCCCATCTATTGACCTACAACCAAGAAATCTTCTCCAGTACACAACGGTGGCCAAGTAGGGTTTTAGTTCAAAACTCAGTATGCCACCGCCAATGGTGTCTAAAAAATATCTAGTCCAATAAATAGTGCACAAATGTACAAAGTAAATAGTATGTAAAAAAGGGAAAGTTCAATTTCCATTAGTTAATAATGTTACTTTAGTTCATGCTTATCCTTTTCCCCAATTCCATTGATTACACCATCTTCATTACTTATTCCATTCATAGCATATGCTCAATGGGTTAGGAACACATATCATATAAATATGTGTCTAAAGAAATCAATCTCAGTTCATAATGAAAATAAATCATGTTCCAATCTCCCTAGGGATACATATATCACATAAACACATTACCCTCAACTTGAATCCTCGACATTGATGGAATGAAACCACTAGGGTAATAGAGCCTCCACCCCCTTCCTTAACCAATGCATTTTTTGGGTGGAGCTTGGAGCCTCAGTCTAACTCGACCTATGGGCATAGAGCCTCATGTTAAAACACAACTCTACCAAGACATTTGTACATGATTATTTGTCCAATATCCACAACCATATCATTACACAACCAAACATAACCAATTCAATTGGAAATCACAATACATAACAACCAACATGGGAACTTTTAATATGCCATAACCAATTAACACATTTACCAATTACAATTCACATCCATTACTACAAATTTACATTCTCGATTCTTAACCCATTAAATGGATTAAACAACCTCTATTATTTATCCAACATTCTTCAATTACCATATATTAACCCATTTTGGCCATTTTTCATTTCACAAGCATTTACCCACTTAAGAATTTCAAGTACTTTTCTCGTCTCATAAGGCACAACCACTTTATTACATTCAACCATTTAGGAATACCCCTTAATTATCATGTATTTATCCATTCAATATATCTATCCATTTATCCATTCCACTATCCAATTACATGTTCACCGTTTAATATGAACTAATCATCATTGGCATTTCTATGAAAAATTTATTAAACAATCGATAAAATCTCATTCATCCCAACATGTCCATTTTCATGTCATTACCAAAAACCCATTATTCTTTTAACACCCTACGCATAACTACAATTATTCTATTTACAACATAATAAATTGTAAAACATGTTCTTCATGGGTTCCACATTATTACTCTGCAACCCTTTCACTTAACACTACAACTCTCTAGGTCTGGAAACGATGGCAGACCCCATGGGTGGACTTAAAATGGTCATGTAATCCTCTACCCATCCCAAGGGGGTCATAGGGGTTTCAATTGGACATGTAGAAACCCCCTTTACCAAAACCTCCAATGGGATCAAGAAAAGAAAAAGGGGGAAATAAGAACACAATCTTCTATTCAGAAATCTAAAATAAAATTATTAGATAATACTTATAGACCTACTACCTCAAATCTGATGAAGAATTCACTCTTAATACTAGACATGAATCTGGATTCAAAAAAACATTTAAGACATAACCAAGGTGACATCGAAAAAATAGATTTTTAGGGATTCTTAAGAATATAGAAGAAACTACTAACCATAATCAGGAAAAGAGATGCGAGATGTGTATTAGACTTACACAGGGCTTCGATCAGCAACCAAAGATGCTCCAAATGGTCAATAATAGAAGGAGAATGTCCCTTGGTAATATTGGGTCATCCAAGCTCATCAAAAGGGTTATAGAAATAGTACTGGAGGAGAAACCTGAGTTGGGGTTTAAATTCTCGTAATGGAGTTTTTCTAAAATTCTTAAATTTACCGGGTTTTATGGTTTACCCACACAATATTCCAAACCATGGGAAAACCATGAGGAAGCTACTATAAAAAATAACCATATTCTCATGGTTACTTGGGATTCCCACATGATTAACCCAAACCATGTGTAAACCATAAAATATTCCCCAAAACACCTTTTTACTACTTTTTCATGCCTTGTGCCACGAGAATTTCCCATAGCCTTCCCATGAACATGGGGTAACTTATTTGAACACAAGAATAGACTCCAATAAAATATAAACATGTAAAGAATAATCTGAAATATTCATGATCTTACATGTTCCAATAGGTTTGATAAATTATATTTATTATTAGAACACAAAACAAATTCATATTTTTTAGGAAAATTGCCACTAAAAATCATTTCACCTTCAAATTAAGTAATAATAGGGTTTCTAGAAATATTTTCTAGTGAAATAAATAAATAATTGAGTTTTTTAGACATTGATGTAAATCTAAAACAAAATGGAGTCCTCCAACCATTCCATTTATTATAAAGACCCAATAATATTTTTTAATTGAATAAATTATAACTATTATTCCAAAAAAAAGATCATGAGTTCTCAATACGAAAATAATTTTTTTAAAATAATATATTTATCTCTTTAATAATATGTTGGGTCTATCACGACTAATCCAATATAAACAATATAAAGTGTTATGTTTATATTAAATCTTTATCCCATTGTTTCAATGATATTCTTCTTGATTTACCCTTACCAAGGTGAAAAATATTTACCATGCTTATTTTTCGTAATAACTAGAACTAAAGTTGACCATATTACATTATATAACCATTTTTTAATCATAATATTAATACCATTTTAAAATATTAAATTTTTATAAGTAGAATAGATTCATAATTAAATAAATTTATAAAATTCGAGAAAGAACTATTTTTGAAAAATGTGTTTTTAAGCCCAAAAAACAAATACCTAAATGAAGTAAATATATAATTGAAATGTAATTAATATGATTATTTCTAACTAAAGGATACTAATTTTAATTAATGAAATATTAGAAGAAAAATTTCACGTTTCTATGAAAATAAGTGATAGTTTTGGAATAGTAAATACTTTTCACTATTCACTAAAATGTTAATCATTTACCAAAAATCCCAAAAAATAACCCAACACTAATTTTTAAATAACAAATTAAAAAATTATTTTCTTTTTAATATAATATATTTTCTGAAACTATTGTAAAATATTAATATTAATCTCTCAAAAATTTTAATAAAACCCATTTTTATGTAATAGTATTTATGAAGCATAATATGACTACATTGGAAATTGATTACATATTTTTTATGAAGTAACAAATGAATTTGAATTAAATATAAACTTTATTATTATTATTTTTATAATGTGATAAATCCTAACCATAATTTAAATGTAATCATATATATTATAACATCCATGTTTATATAATAATATTTATATCTTGGTTCATTTAAACTCGATAGTGCATATAAAGTAAGCGATCAATGAAATTAAATTTATTTAAAGAGAATAATATCATAAAATATATATGTGTTATATTATAACCATTAAAATAATTTATCCTTCTTAATTCTATCATGCTAATATAAACAACTGTGGATAATTATGCAGCAACATATCCTCAAGTTCCCATGAGCTTCCACAAATTTTTAATTCCTCCAGGGAACATTAACCAGTTGAGTAGTCTTATTTCAAAAAACCTTATCTCAATGATAAAAGATTTATATAAGTTATTATTTGTAGTAAATAACATGATCTATTTGTATAAAAAAAATTAGTACATGTGAATGATTAGGTATGTACTAACTTGGGAGAGATACATGGAACTCATCGTGAACTTGAGAAAGGTTCAATGGAATCCCAAAGAAATAAGAAACTTCCCCTAATAAATCAAGAATAAAAAAGGGGAAAATATACTAAATAAACATTATTCTCTTATTTATAAATCTCATAACCTTATTCTATAGTGAAATAAATAGGAATACCTTCTCCATAACATTGAATTATTGATCCCATATATAAGTGTAAGCATAACATTTGGGTTAAGTCTAATGTTTCATGATGTTCTAATGAATGAATATAACCTCATTTTTTGATTTCATTTTCTATCTTAGGTCCAAATGGGTTTATTTATCTAACTTTATCCTAAAATTTTGGAGTATTGAACTACCTACAATATAGGTCTTTATAATGATCCATATATATTATTTATTTAAATATATAATTATAATAAAACACTTCCATTGGAAAGAGTTCCTATCAATAAACATTGAAATATATAAAACATGATATCAATGAATCATTTTTGGTTTAATGGTCCTCTTATACTGACCATATGATTAAGAATGATATACATTATTGAAACTCAACTAATTATCCAGAGGTTACTGAATAAATCTCCATAACATTGAGGTAGACCTCAGAACTCGATCAAATACAAGATAATGTTTACCCCTTGAGACTTTATATTATCCTAAATTCTGATAATATAAGGTTAATCCAGAGATTAATATTTTCAAATGAAAATTTATTGTCATCACATTGTAATTTGTTTTACTACGACCCAAATATCATTACCACCTTTATAAGTTTTTGGGAGTCCCATAATGAAATCCATGCTATTGTTTTCCCATTTCCATTCTAGTATTGGTAATGGTTATAAAATCACATTAAAGTTCTTCCTCTTAGTATTAACATTATAACATACCATAAATTGAGATATATACTTTAAAATATCTCTCATATTATCCAACTAGAAATTCTCTTTCTCATTGTTATACATTTTTTACTTCTAGTATGAATTAATAATGATCTATAATGACCTTCATTAAAAAAACCCTTCTTCAAATATGGTATTTATGAGAAACATAATTGGTTCCTAAACCTTATTATTATATCTCAATAACGGTTTAACTTGGGAATAATTCTCACCTTCTTCATCAATTCCTCATCTTCCTTTAATGTCTCTTTAATCCTCTCATGTATAGATGGTTGAACATTTATATGAGAAATATATGATATGTATCATTTCTTCATGATTTCATGATCCAAATTTTATAAATCAATAAATATCTAATATTTTCTAAT
Organism: Viscum album; assembly: GCA_963277665.1. Taxonomy (NCBI): domain Eukaryota; kingdom Viridiplantae; phylum Streptophyta; class Magnoliopsida; order Santalales; family Viscaceae; genus Viscum; species Viscum album. Next base: position 1,427,859,409 of record OY728125.1, read on the forward strand.
CCTCATCATGATAAAAAATATAATTTAAAATCCAAACCAAATTATTAGTGACCATATTTACTTCTTATGAGTTTAAATTTATTGACCATCCATAATCATTGATCAACTCTAACCATCATCTCTGGAGCATTTCTAACTCTTTTAATGTGAATCCATACTTCAAAATTTAAGATCAGTGACTATATCACATATTTATATATAAATATAACCCCACTATATTTTTAGTGAATCATTTACTACTACCAACTCTAAATCATTGATTTAGTAATTTTTTCCTAAAATGTAAATTATCCTGAGGTATATGTTATCACAATATAATTCTACATATGGAAACATCCCAATATTTTATCTGATGCATCAGAATAGAACACAACCCTTTCTCCAATATAGGATAATGAGATCATACATGTGCAGACCAACCTTATCTACCAATCCTTGAAACCCTCTTTATATTCATCTATCAATGGGAATACAACTTCATTCCATGTCATCTTGGGGAATGGATTTGACACTAGTGAGAAATATCATTGAAAGTGTTGAAAGTATACATAATAATTTAAAAAACAATCTATCTTAGTTACCCTATCTTTTTATACCATTTCTAATAACTTTCATCAATTTATGATCCGCCGATATAACCCCACATGGTATTATATGACCAAATAATGAAACTTTCTGAATCCAAAATTTACACTTAGTGATTTTCTAATAAATTATCTCCTTTATCAGAGCCTTTAGGACAATTATCAATTGATATTACTGATCTCCCTTACTCTTATATTACAATAATATCATTTATAAAGACTAGAAAAAACTAATCAAGATAATCTATAAATACTCCATTCATTAAATATATAATGACATTTGGGATATTAGTAAGACCAAAAGACATCACTATTAATTAATAATGTACATATGTTGTATTTAAGGGTCTATTTGGTATATCCTTATTTTTAAACAAACAATTAATGACATCAAATATGATGGAACATTTTGGAAAAGTATTATAATCCTTGAAATTGGCCAAAAAAAATGCTTTTGGGTAGAGGGACCATTTATTGATAGTGACCTTGTTCAGTTCGATATAATCAATGAAAATATTAATTCAACCATCTATCTTCTTACTAAACAGTATAGGCACACCCTAAGGATATCAAATTGGGAATATAAATAAATTCAATAGATTATCCAATGGTTTCTTCTTCAATTAAAAACACCCAATCGGTTCATGTATATATGGAATCTATGAAATAAGAGTATCGCTGGTTATGGGTTCTATTAAAATATCAACATAACAATTAGGAGGAATGCCAAAAAATCATCTAGAAAGGAATAAAAAATAATTTCTAACATAGGTATCATAAATTTTATATTTCTCCACAAATATTTGAGATTGATTCTCTTCTTGGGTAGTAATTAAGACCAATAAAATTAAAGTAGTTTCTATTTGAAGTTTTTATTACTCCCCACGCTTATAAGAGATCATCATTTCATTTGAAATATTAATTTTTACCTTTATTACTTGGAAATTTATCATTCCCTTTATAAAAAAACTCAATCTATAACAAAAATCACATCAAATTCAATGAGGGAGAATCAAATTATTTTTAATAATTACATTTCCACAAAATTCGACCACAGAGGAATTATTTACATTATATTTTATCATTATACCATTTTGATTATTCACCACAAAATAAAAATCTAATCATTGAGTTGTTAATATGATACTCTAATAATATTTATTATATATAATATAATTTGTAGATCTAGAATCAAATAATAAATTATTTTTTCTATAGTGGATGATATGTGTACGTTTTATGACATAATTCTTGTATCCCAATTTGGAAGTCATAATGACCTGATATTTCTCTTTATGATCCGATTTAATAGGTCTTTAACAGTGACAATAATCATAAAAGTTTGGATTCATTCACAATTTATCAAAATTTCCATACTCCTAGAATTAGAAACAATTGAGTATGGGGGGTTCTTTATCTCCATTCATATTGGTTTCTAAATTCTTTACATCACTAGGGAATTTGATTTCTTGATTACCTTTTTTCCACACCAAAATCCTTTATTATCCCTAGTAATTCAATTTCCTCTATGTGCCCTTCCACATTTATTGCATACTGGTAGACTCATATTCTTCTCCCTATAGTTTTCATTATTACAATTTCTTTTGAATTACATATTTCTTTTGTTATCAAATCCATGTGATTGATGGGTAACTCTTGTAACGACCCGAATCTAGAGCCCCTCCACTGGTGCCCCGTACCCGGTTTTCCACATGACCTCAAGCGCATTTTCCCAAATGCCAGAGGCTACCGACTAGTAGTGAGGGCCTTGGTAAGTTATTGGGGTACCTATGCCCTCATTCGGTAAGGTATACAATGTTAGGAAAACAACAAAAAATAGCAGAAGCATTAAACAATACGCAATAACTAAAACCAAACAGTGGAAGCAATGAATATATAGTAATGATGATAAAGATTCAGTAGGTACGAGTTTCTAAGGGAGAAGCAAACATAACAATGTGCTGAAATACAAGTAAAACAAGTACTAAAATAACAGCACCTCTTGCAGCATCTCAAGCCTAAGCATGGTCCCTTTCTCCCCAGCTCCAAGCAGTCAAGTACCGGCAGTCGAAGGGTGATTTCCCTTATCTGTACCTGCAACAAAGAAGTCTACTTGGACCCAAAATCATGGCCCAAACAGGGTGTGAGAAACAATCCCAATAGGCAATCACCGGAATATTTGTGCCTAACAGTCAATGAATACAATGAAAGTAAAATTGCAAGAAGCAGTAAACAGAAAATCACACAGCAACTACAAACCATAGTTCTAGAATATAAAGTAGACAAGTAAACAACCAACAACAAGTAGAAAACAGGTAACCCTCTGGGTAGCTCTAGCAGTCTAACCCCTATGGTTCAACCTACAAGTACTAGCAACCCTCTAGGAGGCACACACAGTTTCACCCCTCTGGTTCAGCTAAGAGTAGAATTTCTAAGGAAGAACTCACCGTCAATTCCCCCATATAGTCTCATATCGTACTAAAGGCTCTCGGGGAAAGCACTCATTGTCAATTCCCCCTATGGGACGCATCGAGGAATTACAGACTCTATGAGGAAGAACTCAACATCAATTCCCCTCGTGGCCTCGCATCAGAAAATAAAGACAGTCTGGAGAATCTCTTACGTCCATTCTCTCTTTCGTCCATACACTAGGTTCTCTCAGCCCCGTGTAATATAAACATGCATAACACTCTTGTATCGCCCAAGTAAATCTCAAGAACTACTTGGCTATCATTCTAAGGCTCAGCAGCAAAACAATACAGCTTTTCCACTATCCTACAACTAGGCATAACAACTGGAAAAAAACCTAACAGGAAAAACATGTACGGAAACCATCCAGAGTACAGAACAAATACTATATTCACAAAGGTAAACCTCTACTGTAGCAATCAAGAAAGAAGGAAATCAATCAAGGGAAAAATAGGAAAACGCACAGTTCCCGTTCAAGGGAATTTGCGAAATTTCACAAAATATTCAAAGGCTTTCTACAGAAATGCACAAACCACCTACCTCGATCTTAAGAGATCTATATAATCGAACTACGATGACTGATTCTCCTTAGAATGTCATAGATCTGAGAAAAAACTGGAAACACATAAACCACAATAACATGGGAAAGAGGAGGAATTGGAAAACAAGGCTCAAGCAGAAGAGAGAATTCACCGTTGCGCTTCCAACGCAATTAGTCGTGCTCGAATCAGAGAATGGACGGAGAGGTGGGGCTCGGGGAAGATCTGGTCGTACGGGCCTCGCTCGGATGAAAAACTTAGAGAAGTGGTGTGTTCTGTACGTTAAGCGCGACCCCAGTACATTTAGTGAAAAAATAAAAGTACACGACGTGTACTTTTAGAGTACATGGCGTGTACTAGGTTTTTCCGTAATTTGCCAAAATTGGCCTCCACGTCACCCTTACACACCGTGTGTGTGGCCTGGACATGACCAACACACGGCTTCTATCCGGAGAAGAGTACACGGCGTGTACTCAGAAAGTACACCGCGTGTACTTCAAAAATTTCCAGAAACATTATTTTTCTCAAAAACTCCAGAAAAAGGAAAGGCGCACCTAAAACAAATATTCGGGTTCTTACAAACTTCCCCCCTTAAAGAAATTTTTCCCCGAATTTCCCTAGCGAGGCATAGAAGAAGAAATCCAGGGTAGCTCCGGCCACTGTGGCCACACATCGGCCTCCCTCTCCCAGGTCTCGTCCTATACTCACCCATGATGCCATAGAACCCATACAAGAGGAACAGACTACCCACGGAGAACCTTCATATTGCGATCGACAATCCGGATGGGAAGCTCCTCAAATGATGCATCTACTTCGATCTCAACCTCCTTGGGATGAAAAACATGAGATGTATCTAAAAAGTAACGTCAGAGCTGAGAGACGTGGAAGAAGTCGTGCATGGCCCGGTACCACTAGGGTAACTACAACCGATAGGCGAACGGCCCAACTCTCTCCAAAACCACAAATGGTCTGACGCACCGCGGTGAAAGCTTACCCTATCTCTGAATCCTTTTGTGTCCCAACCTCGGTGCGACACGTAGGAATACCTGATTCCTGACCTTGAACTTCAGAGGTCGTCTCTGCTGATCAGTATAAGACTTCTATCGAGACTGTGTTGTAGCCATCCTCTTCCAAATCAGCTCAATCTTCTATGAAGTCTGCTGAACAAGACGAGGTCCTAGCAAAGCTTCCTCTCCTACCTCCAGCCAGCATAAAGTTGATCAGCATGGCCTACCATACAAAGACTTGTAAAGTTTCATCTGAATAGTCACCTGAAAACAGTTATTGTAGGAAAAATCCACCTGAGGGATATGCTTCTCCCAATAACTGCAGATGTCTAGAATGCAAGCTCTCAGCATATCATCTAGCACCTGGATCGTACGATGATATTGGCCATATGTCTAGGGATGGTATGAAGTACTCAAAAGTACATGTATACCCAACACCTTCTGAAGTCCCTACCAGAACCGAGAGGTAAAACACGCATCCCTGTCTAAAACAACAGAGTGTGGAACTCCTTCCAGACGTACGATCTCTCTGATGTAAAGTCATCCCAGATCATCGACACTGAAGATCTCCTAGATCAGTATGAAGTGAGAAACCTTCATAAGTCTGTCAACGACAACCCAAACAACATCATTCCCCCAAGGAGACCTCGGAAACCCGGTCAAGAAGTCCATCGCAACATCATTCCACTTCCACTCCGGAATGGGTAATTTCTGCAAAAGCCCCGTTGGTCGCTGATGCTCTGCTTTCACCAACTATCTGGTAGAACATCTCATGAAAAACACTGAAACATATTTCTTCATACCGGGCCACCAGTACTGGCGATGAAGATCTCGATACATCTTGGTGATGCCCAGATGAACTTCCCAGACTGTAAATGAAAATCTTGCATCAGCTCCTCGCGTATGTCTGATGGCACCCATACACATCCCTAGAAACACAAGCTCTCATCCTCGCCCATTGTCCATTCAAGAAGAGGTTCCTCTCCTAACACACTCTCCCGCAGGACTAAGACTTCTGAGTCTAATCCGTACTCGATCAAGTAGTGTAGAGGTAACAGCTATAGAAGATAGGACGGTCTGTCCCTGTCTGTCATACTCCTCCAGATGAATCTTCGAGAACGGAGCCATAACCTGCCACTCACTACTGGCCTCCTGAAATGCATGAATCTGAGTTCGCTTACTCATCGGATCTGCCACTGGGTTGCCCTTTCCCGACATTTAGGGAAGCTCGAAATCAAAAGACTGACGATACTCGACCCACCTGCAGTGTCGCAGATTCGGATCATGCTGAGTGAAGATATACTTGAGAGTCTTGTGGTCGGTGAAGACCACAAAGTGCACTCCTAGAAATAGTGTCTCCAACAACTTAAGGCATGAACAACAGCTTCCAAATCCAGATCGTGTGTAGGGTAGTTCCTCTCATGTGGCCTCAACAGCTGAGACCCGTACGCAACGACCCCATCTCCCGGCATAAGCACAGAACCTAGTCTGATATCTGAAGCATCAAAATAGACTGTGTAGCTCTTGCCTAGATCTGGAAAGACTAGTATCGGTGCTGATGTCAACCTTCCCTTCCGCTCCTGAAAGGTTGACTCACATGAATTTGACCATAAGAACATTTCCCACTTCTTGGCCAGACCATTCAAAGGTGATTCTAGGTGAAACAATTCTTGAATGAAGCGTATGTAGTATCCATCCAACCCTAGGAAACTCTGCACCTCAAAAACATTCATCGGTTGTACCCAGGAAACTACAGCTCTCACTTTCTCTGGGTCCACAGATACTCCTTCCTCTGAGATGACATGACCCAAGAAGTGAATCTGATCCATCCAAAAGTGGCACTTCGAGAGTTTAGCATACAGCCGATGCTCCCTCAGTGTACTCAGAACGATCTCAAGATGTGTGGCATGGTCGTGTCGTGTGTGAGAGTACACTAAGATATCGTCCACAAAGACCGTGAAAAAGTAATCTAAGTAAGTATGGAACACTCGGTTCATCAGTTCCATGAAAACTGCAGGCACGTTCGTGAGACCGAACAACATTACTGTATACTCGTATAGACCATACCTGCTCCTGAAGTCGGTTAGAGGTATATCTGATGGTATAACGTGCAACTAATTATAACCTGACCTCCAGTCTATCTTCAAGAACACTCGGGCTCCTTGATGCAGATCAAAGAGGTCATCGATCCTCGACAAGGGATATTGGTTCTTAACCATAAACTGGTTCAGATTCCGATAATCCACACAAATCCGAAGGGTTCCATCTACCTTCTTCGCAAATAGGACAAGGGAACCCCAATGAAAAGTACTGGGTTGGATGAAACCCTTTGCCTGCAACTCCTCCAACTACTTCTTGAGGTCTTGCAACTAAGGTGTAGCCATCCTCTAAGGAAAAATGGACATCGTCGCTGCTCCTGGAATGAGATCAATAGAAAAGTCTACCTCACGCTCTGGAGACAAACCTAAAAAGTCCTCTGGAATGACGTCCCTGAAACGATCCACCACTAGAGGAAATTCCAACTGCGAAGTCCCCTGATCATCCTGATAAAGACTATCAATCTGGGTTGTCACCCTTCCCAGCCCATGATGCTCGAGTCCTGCTTGACTCGCCTGAACATCACATTCCCCTCTATGAAGAAAAGATTCACCCTCTGGTGAAACGAAACTCACTTTGCGGAAATAACAATCGATGAATTTCTAGAAGAGAACCAACCAGTCCATCCGGAGAATGAAATCATATCCCATCATCTCTAGGATATAGAGATCCCATGAGAAATGATACCCTGCAACCTCGAGAGGGCACTCTCTACACTGGCGTACACTAGATGTCCTTGTCCCCAAAGGTGTTTCTAGTGTCAACGAGTCGGCAGAAGAAAAGACACAAATCCCAATTCTCTCCATAGTAGCAACAAAGATAAAACTATGCGTAGCACTAGTATCGAAAAGACCTGAAGAAAAAACGGAGGCTACTAAAATCGTACCTCGAACTGTAGAAGGGTCAGGACCCTGCTCCTAATAGGTCTGCTCCACGACGAAAGATTGTCCTGCAATGTGGCCCTTAGCCCCTGGTTGACCACTCTGAGTTGATCCACACTGCCGGTGCTGAGGAACTGGTGGCTGACCACCACGGCCTCGACCTCCACCATGGCCCGAACGGCCGGAAGAACTCCAGTTCCATGGCTGTTGAGAAAATGGTGGTGCTTCTCCTGAACGAGGAGTCATGGAAGAATCCCGGTCACCCACTACTGGTGAGAAAAACTATTAGAAATGCTGAAGGTGACCCATCGTTCCACAAGATCGGAACTCCACGAGGTCTCTCTGGCACTGTGGCCTCATGTGCCCTGATCGGCCACACTGGTAGCGTACCACCTGACTGCCTGACGATGCATCTCTCTTCCTTGGATCACCGCGCGTAGACTCGCTACGGCGCTTCTTGCTGTCATCTGGAGGAAAACTAGCTCTGGAAGAAGAACTTCCCTGGCTCGACGCTATGGAGTCTCTCAGATTGCGCTCCATAATCAGTGCCTGATTGACGATGGAAGTGATGGAAGTCAACTGGAAGATATTCACCATCGAGCGGATCTCCCGCCTAAGACCATCCTCGAACTTCCTTTCCAAGAACACCCCACTCCCATCCCGGAGGGGTGTGAAACACTGAAGCTCGGTGAAACGAGAGGAATAATCCATGACAGAAAGAGTACCCTTCTCTATGCTCATGAACTCCCGAGCTCAGTCGGCCCTCAGGGTCCCCAGGTAGAAGTAGTCGTAAAGGACGCCCTAAAACTCCTACCAAGCCATGACCTGCTGGTGAACCACCTGTGAGATCATGTCCCAACACCTCTTGGTGGAGTCTCGGAGCATGTAGGTAGCGAGCTTGACCCACCTCTCTGGAGGCGTCTCCATATGCACGAAGATAGTCAGTATGGCTTTTATCCATGACTTTGTAGCCTGAGGTCCTCCTTTCCACAAGAAAGTAGGAGGATGCTGCTGTTGGAAAACCCGCATCAATTCTTCCATAGTTTTGGTAGGAGGCGGAGCTCCCTAGAAGGTCTAAATCATCCTCATAAAACCATCCCTAAATTGTACATCAGTGCCTACAACTAGTATGGCAGCTGGTGCCAAGGCTGGCCCAACCGGAGGATCGGCAGGAAGTCCCTGATCACCCATATCTGGAGACTGATCACTTCTTGACAACTGAGGTACAACTGAAGGACGTCTCGGAGGCATAGCTCTGAATGGTCAAAGACACACCTTAGATTAGAAAAACAAGGATTGAAAAAACAAGATTAAAAAATGGGAACAGGGGAAGGAAAACACACAAGTTTACAAAACGCAATTACACGGCTTGTATAAAAAATAAACGGCATGTCTTCCCAAGCCATTGACATGGGCATGTACCCCTGCCCTACGGGTCGTGTAACACCTCAAACTACATGGCGTGTTGACCCCCACACACGGAGTGTACTTGAAAACTATTCCCCTTCCCGAGTCTCCTTACACGGCTAACCCACGTGGACCAACATAACCCGAGTCTACACGGTGTGTTCTAAGAACACACGACTTGTACTAGATAAGGCTTCGGTGGTCCGTGTTGTTAAACACACCTCCTTATACATGGATGAACCTTACATGGCGTGTTCCGAACAAACACGACTTGTATAGGTGAAGGTGACACCGTCCTGTGTTGTTCATGATATGGCTGGGTACCTAAACAAGACTACACGACGTGTGCCGAAAACACACGGCATGTCTAAGAGAAGGTAACGCTGACCCGTGTTGTTCGTGACACGACTGGGTACCTGGGAAGGACTACACGGCGTGTTCCTTTATAACACGGTGTGTTCTACTCAAGCTTCCCCGACCCATGTTGTTAGTGACACAGCCGGGTACACGGCTCCGAACTACACGGCGTGTACCTACAATACATGGTGTGTTCCTAAACTTACTTCCACAACAGTGTGTCCAGCTCACACGGTCAGTGACATAGCCTAAAAACAACACGGTGTGTATCTGAAAAGTACACGCCGTTTATTCTGGGATTTTTTTGGCAGTAGCTCAGTAACTGAACAGAAGCCCAGAAAACACAGATAACAAGTCAAGGAAGTGGAAAATTCTGATTCGTGGTGATCATTTAAACAATTTAGGAAAAAAACAATCCTCCAATAAGGCAACAGAGATTCTATCAAGCATCTACCACAACAACATGCATAATCTACCCAAAATCTATCACAACAGCATGAAATTGCTAATGCACCCTAGATGGCATGGCAAGAATGCATGGCATGTGATTCTATAGGTGAATCTATGATTCATGAGATGGAATACACTCATCTCATCAAGTTGTGACAGAAATAGAACCACAATCGTCATGAAAATGACAACACAAAGCATGTGAATCACCCTAGGTGAAATCATATCAGTCGTAAAATCTCAAAAATAGAAAACTGTAATTAATGAGGTAGTATGGCTTTTCCCTGTACTCGGGTTAGCTACTCCCGAGCACAGCTTAATACCAAGTACCAAATTTGTCTTATCCCTGGCTAAAGTCTCCAAACAGTAAAGCAAGAGAAAAGAATTCCTCTAATACCACTTTGTAATGACCCGAATCCAGAGCCCCTCCACTAGTGCCCCGTACCCAGTTCGCCACTTGACCTCCAGCGCATTTCCCCAAATTCCAGAGGCTACCGACTAACAGCAAGGGCCTTGGTATGTTATTGGGGAAACTATGCCCTCATTCGGTAAGGTATAGAAGGAAAGTAAAACAACATTAGATATGGTAACCATTAAACAATACACAACAACTGAAACCAAACAGTGGAAGTAATGAATATATAGTAATGATGATAAAGATGTAGTAGGTGTGAGTTTCTAAGGAAGCAGCAAACATAAAAACGTGATGAAATTCAAGTAAAACAAGTACTAAAATAACAGCAACTCCTACAGCATCACAAGCCTAAGCTTGGTCCATTGCTCCCCAGCTCCAAGCAGTCAAGTACCGGAAGTCGAAGGGCGCTTTCCCTTATCTATACCTACAACAACGAAGTCTGCTTGGGCCCAAAAACATGGCCCAAATAGGGTGTGAGAAAGAGTCTCAGTAGGCAATCACCCAAAGATTTGTTCCTAATAGTCAATGAATACAAGGCATGTAAAAGTGCAGGAAGCAGTAAACAGAAAAGCACACAGCTGCTACAAACCACAGTTCTAGCATATAAAGTACACAAGTAAACAACCAGAAACCAGTAGAAAATAGATAACCTTCTGGGTAGCTCTCATAGCTTAACCCCTGTGGTTCAACCTACAAGTACTAGCAACCCTCTAGGAGGCACACACAGTCTCACCCCTCTTGTTCAGCTAAGATTAGACTTTTTGAGGAAGCACTCATCGTCAATTCCCCCTATAGTCTCGTATCGTACTAAAGACTCTCTGGGAAAGCACCCAATGTCAATTCCCCATGTGGCCCATGTTGAGGAATTACAGACTCTTTGAGGAATCACTCAACATCAATTCCCCATGTGGTCTTGTATCGTAAAATGAAGACACTCTAGAGAAGCCCTTACGTCCATTCTCCCTTTGGTATATACACTAGATTCTCTCAGCCCTGTGTAATATAAACATGCATAACACGTGTGTATCACCCAAGTAAACCTCAAGAACTACTTGACTATCATTCTATGGATCAACAGCAAAACAAAAAAATAGTTCCACTGTCCTACAACTAGGCATAGCAACTGGAAAAACACCTAATAGGAAAAACAAGTATGACAACCATCCAAAGTAAAGAAAAACTACTATATTCACAAAGGTAAACCTCTACTATAGAAATCAAGAAATCAGGCAATCAGTCAAGGGAAAAATATGAAAATTCACAATTCTCGTTCAAGGGAATTGGAGAAATTTCACAAAATCTTCAATGAATTTCTACAGAAAGGTACAAACCACCTACCCCGATCCTAGGAAATCGGTATACTCGAACCACGATGACTGATTCGCCTTAGAATGTCGTAGATCTGAGAAAACACCTGAAACACTAAACCACGATAACATGGGAAAGAGGAGTAATTGGAAAACAAGGTTCATGAAGAAGGAATAACTCACCGCTGCGCTTCCAACACAATTGATCGTGCTTGAATCAGAGAACGTATGGAGAGTCGGGGGCTCAGGGAAGATCTGACTGTATGGGTCACTCTCAAATGACAAACCTGGAGAAGGGGTGTGTTCTGTCCATCTGGCGCGACCCCAGTACGTTTAGTGAAAAAATCAAAGTACACGGCGTGTACGTTTAGAGTACATGGCTTGTACTAGTTTTTTCTGTACTCCTCCAAAATCGGCCTCCACGTCACCCTTACACACCATGTGTGTGGCCCGGACATGGCCAGCACACAGCTTTGAGCCGGAGAAGATTACACGGTGTATACTCAGAAAGTACACGGCGTCTACATCAAAAATTTCCAGAAACATTATTTTTCTCAAAAACTCCAGAAAAAAGAAAGGTGTGCCTGAAATGAAGATTGGGGTTCTTATAACTCTAATATATATTTATACCATGGTTTCACATCAAACAATTTATTCATAGATGCCAATTTTTCTTATTGAAATTTATCATTGGAGACATGTTTTATGTCATTATAGAATTTATCAATCATAATTTATGCTTCACTGATGGTACTAGATTCATACCTCACAGGTCTTTTAAAATATTCGTCTTAGGTATTAAAGAAATCACCGTTATACTTTTTTTAATGTCCCGGTTTTGTGTGCTACCAAATATTCCTCATACCCAATTGGTCACATGGCCTCAAATGGATTTTCATGAATGCCAGATGCTACCAACTCGTAGTGAGGACCTTTGGTGTGATAGTTGGGAAACTATTCTCTCATTGGCATAACATGCTCAGTAGAATAAAAAATAATAAATAGTAGCGGAAGAATAATACCATACAACAATTAAACAGTGGAATATTGAATGTAAATAAAAACTAGAGCATATATATAAATTATTCATGTCACATATGTCTAGAAATGTATCCAAACAAAAAAAATGATGGAAAGACAATTGAATAAACATATAAAGAAAATAGGAAAAATCCAATAGCATTGGAATCCTAAGCTTAGTCCTATTTTCTCCAACTCCTACCATCCAATCATATACCTGAGAAATAATGGTGTTTTCCCTTATCTACACCTAAAACCATATAACATGTTTGGTTCCAAAACAAGACCCAAATAGGGTGTGAGATGAATACCAGTAGTCAACAACCAAAAGATCTTTACCTAACTAGTAGTGAGAATATATAGTAGTTAATAATGGAAATGTAGAAAAGAATTAGATGTATACAAAATTTAACAGTCTTAAGGTTTTCATTTACATTCATTAGAATTTGATGTTCAGTATTTAATCAAGTAAGTATCACAATAGGTATCTCAGAATACCACAAAACAAGACCAAATCCATGCTTGTGATTTAAAAGGAAAAATGAATCACAAACCTTCAATGTTTATATTAACCCTTCGGGTAGCTCACACTGTCTAACCCCACCATCCATGTAATGCAATATAAGATAAAATACACTATGAGGATGAACTCACCATCAATTCCCCTTATGGTCTTTCCACAACAACTACAAACTGTCTAGGGAAGCACTCTACATCAATTCCCCCTATGATCTCATAATGTACACTATAGAAACTCTGAGGGAGCACTCCTCTTCAATCCCCCCGATGGTCTCATTCCGTGAAATATAACATACACTCTGAGGAAGCACTCAATGTCAATTCCCCTTATGGTCCAACTACACCAATTTCTCACAACCATGTGTAATTCAATTGTGCATATATTTTGTCAAGAAGGCCAAAGTAATATAAACTACTACATGGTTAACCAATTCAAATGCACCTCAAAATAATTTAACAAAAATAAAAAAGGAAATTAGTTCCATCCTATCAAGAAAGTCATTGAAAAAGGACTACTTCACAAGAAACGTGAGAAAATGTACCTAAACATTCAAACAAGGAAACTCACCCATGGGGTGTTCCATAAACATGAAATTTCACGTAATACCACAAAAAAAATCATTAATTCAATAATTAATATAAGGCAGATAAAAGAAGGGTTGATTTCTTTAACCTAAAATACCTGAAACTTGGGTAATCAACACTTTGGAATATAATCTCAAATAAAAAAATTAATGGAAACAATCCACTTACTTTGATGTTGTACGAATAACACTCTCGAATGTCAGCCCTCGAATTATCCTAAAATGACATACATCTACAAAAAAGTCAAAAATGTTCCACCATTAATAACTTGAGAGATAGAAGAAATCAATAAGAAGGGCTCAATAAACAGAAAGAACTCATTGAGGAGATTCCAACAAAACCAACAGTGTTTGATTTGGAGACTAGATGATGGATCAGTGGCTCAGAGAATAATCAGTGATTCCTAACACTCCTTCGCAGGGCACTCCTATAAGAATAAATTTCAAGGGATTAGACATGACCCCATTCCAATTAGTCAAATAAAATAAATAGTACACAATGTGTACTATTAATGAACATGTTGTTAATTTTCCTCAACCAGCCCCTGGAATTAGTGGTCTACCATGTCACCCCACATGACCATGTCTTATTTGTTACATAACCAAGACATGATTATACGCGATAACTGGGTACATGGTGTGTACTCAAATGTACATGGTGTGTACTTATAAAATTTCAAAAACCTCCCCTTTTTCTCAGAAACACCCAAAATCAAGATCCATACCTGAAATGAAGATCCAGGTTCTTAAAAACTTCCACACATAATGAAATTTTTCCCTGAATTTCCCTAAAATGGTGGTGAAGAAGAATCATCAAACAGTTGTTGCCACTGTGAGCAAAAATCGGTCCCCTTGTCCCATGTCTCATCCAACACTCGGTCATGCTTCCACAACACCCATACTATAGGAATAAACTGGCCATGGTGAACCTTCACGTTATGATCATCAATCCACATACGATGCTCTTGGAATAATGTGTCAACCTCCAACTCAACCTCCACATGTTGAAAAACCTGAGATGGGTTTTAGAAGTAACGTCATAGCTGAGAAACATGGAATACATCATACATAGCCTGATACCTCTAATGTAACTGCAACTAATAGGCATCTGGGCTGACTCTCTCTAAAACCTCAAGAAACCCAAAATACCTTAGTGAAAGCTCTTCCTTCCTCCAAATCCTTCTGTGTCCCAACCTTGGAGTGACACATTGAAAAACCAGATCTTCATCCTCAAACTCCAAAGTTCATCTTTGTCGATCATCATAAGATATCTAATGTGATTGTGTAGTATCCATCATCTTCCGAATCAACTACACCTATTTTATGGTCTCTTGAACAAGATGAAGTCCTAGTATAGTTACCACTCTTACCTTCAGGTGACATATGGGTGATGGGAATCGCCTACCATACAAAGCCTCATGAGGATCGATCTAAATAGTTTCCTGAAAAATTTTATTATAGGGAAACTCCAACTGAGGTATGTGCTTCACCCAATAACCTCCAAAATCAATGATTCATTCTTGAATCATGTCCTCCCGCACCTTTATCATGTGCTCTGAATGGCCATATGTTTGGGGATGGTATGGTGTCCTCAGAAGTACTTATGTACCCAACCCCTTCTATAGCCCTTTCAAAAAATTTGAAGTAAAGTGGGCATCCCTATTTAAAACTATAGAGTGTGTAACCCCATGCAAACATACAATCTCTCTAATTTACAGACATCCATGCTCATCAACATTGATGACCTTTTTTATAGGTAAAAAGTGTGAATCCTTCATGAGTCTTTCTATGACAACCCAAACCGAATCATTCCCTTCAGGTGACCTTGGTAAACCTATCATGAAATCAATCGCAACATAATTACACTTCCACATGGGAATGGGTTACTATTGTAGAAGCTCGGTAGGTTGTTGATGCTCTTACTTCACTTTCTGACAGGTGGGACATCTCATAACAAAACCAGCTACGTCCCTCTTCATACCTAGCCACCATTACTGACAATGTAAATCTTGATACATTGTGGTAACACCAAGATGAACTTCTGAAATTGAGGAATTAAAATCCCAAATAAGCTTCACATGTATGTCAGATGACACCCATACATGTCCATGAAAGTACATGACCTCATCCTCACCTATGGTCCATCCAAGAGTAGGTTCCTCTTGTAACACACTCTCTAGTAGGAACTAGGCCTTCATAATCTGATAGCTACCTCATTCTCACATAATACAGAAGGGTAGAGTTAACATCTAAAGAAGAAAGAAACATCTACCCATATCAATCATGAACCTCCAAAAGAATCTCCAAGAACAGAGACATAAGCTGCCACTCACTGCTGGCCTCTTGAACTTCTTATGTCTGTGTCCTCCTACTCAGCATATCAACCACTACGTTCCCTTTACCATGTGTGTTGGAAAGCTCAAAGTTAAAGGACTGAAGGTACTTAACCCACCTTCTCTATCTCAAATGTAGGTAATGCTAGGTAAGTACATACTTTAGACTTTTGTTGTCAGTGTACACCACAAGTTTCACTCCCAGAAGATAATTTCTCCAATAGCGTAAGGCGTGAACAAATTCATCCATCTCAAGACCATGAGTCGGGTAATTGCCCTCATGTGGCCTCAACTACTAAGACATATACGCAATGAATCCTTCCCCCTAAATGTGCAATGATCCCAGCCTGATACCTAAGGCATTAGAGTAAATAGTTTAACTCTTTCTTGGATATAAAAAAATAGTATTGATGCTGAAGTCAACCGTCCTTTCATCTCATGAATGGATGAATCACAAGAATCTAAACACAAGTACTTCGCACCCTTCTTAGTCAGGTCCCTCAATGTCTCTTTAAAGCGTGAAAAATCCTATATAAAATGTATATAGAAACCAGTCAGCACAAGAAAACTCTATACCTCAAAGATTTTCTTTAGCTACACCCAAGAGAACACTGCTCTCAATTTCTATAGGTGTACTGATACTCTTATCTAGGTGATAACATGACCCAAGAAGTGAATCGCATCCATTAAAAAGAGAAATTTTCAGAGATTAGCATATAACTGATGCTCTCACAGTGTACTCAAAATGATATAAAGTTGGATAGCATGGTCGTGTTGAGTGTGAGAGAAAACCATGATATCTTCCACTAAAACCACCACAAAGGAGTCCAAGTAAGGATGGAACACTCGGGTTATCAGTTCCATAAAAACTACATGTGAATTCGTGAGACCGAATGGCATAACCACATACTCATATTGATCGTACCTACTCTGAAAGGTAGTAAGAGGTAAATCTGATAGTCTAATGCACAAATGATGATAACTAGGTCTCAATTCCATATTTGAGAGAAATCAGGATCTATAAAACTAATCAAATAGATCATCAATCATCGATAAGGGATGTCAATTCTTAACAGTCAACTAGTTCAGCTTCTGGTAAGCCACACAATTTCTAAGGGTACCATCCACATTCTTCTTAAATAGGACAGGCGAACCCTAAGGAGAATTACTAGGTCAGATGAAACCCTTTTCCAATAACTCCTCCAACTACATATTTAGCTCTTGTAACTCTAGTGTAGCCAACCAACAATGAGTAATATAGATTTGTGTTTCCCCTAGAATAAGTTAAATAGAAAATTCTACCTCTCTCTCTAGAGGAAAACCAAAAAATTCATCTGGAAATACATCCCTAAAATTATTGACCACTGGAACAAAGTCTATCAGTGATGTCCCCTGCTCATGTAGATACAGACTAGCAATCTGGGCTGTAACACATTTGAAAATGTAATCCCCGGGTGTCTCTTTACTCGATTGGACAACCCAGTCACCCTTTTGTAGAAACGATTTTCCCAATCATGATGTGAAACTCACCCTATGGAGATAGCAATCAACAACGGCCAATAAGATAAATAACCGTACCATTCCTAAATTTATGTCATACTGGAAGTGTGGCCGATTTTCACCAATCTTTTGTTCGAGGTTCCAGTGTTTTTCAAATCTGTATAGCAGCACACGGGTCGAATCCCCGATGATGAAACTTTTTTATAGTCGGTTTATTTAGTTAATTGTATTCTGATTGGGGAGTTAGTTTGTAGAGCTTATTAAATAATTTATGGATGATGTTTGATTTTACAAATTGATAAATATTGGGGTGGGTTCATTATTGGAGATTTAAGATTATAATATCCTTGTGATTTCCTTTATTTTGCATTAAACTAATACCCACTTCCCAAGATGATTTTGATCGGAATTCCAAAGTTTTAAAGCTTTATTCCAAGCCGTAACATAACTTATGGTTCTAATAATTACCATTACTTATTTATGGTAATGTATTTGTGGTTCCAATAATCCATGGAACCCACATTTTAAACAAAACATGTCATTAATCCATGACATATAAAGTTCAACATACACAATATTTACTCAAAGAATACTCATCGAGCAAAGGCTCTCAATCACATAATATACCCAAACTATAACTCGCCCAAATGGTAGATTTACTCAGCCATTTAAATGATTAGTAATCTAGTTATAATTATTATGATGATAAATTAAGAAGATAAGAAAAACAATGGGATAAGAAAAGAGTGGTGCGCCGAACACACACACAAACGATGAAGGGAATTAAATACAGACTTTAGATTGAATGAGAAATCAAAAGAAGGGAATGGGATTCAACTATATTTAATGTATTTTATGAACATTAATATTAAACTATATATGGTGGATGATAATAAGTGATATTGAAGAAGAAACTTGTATTTAAATAGAATTAAAAAAAAGAGACTTACAAGATTACAAAAATGAAGAACACAAAAGTAATTGAAAACAAAGAGAGGAGGAAAGGTCTCTAAACTGAAAACTTGAGTATAGAAGTTCCTAACAAGACCTTGAAAAAGATTTTTTCATGCCAATATGTGCTCCTCTTTTCTGAAATGCCAACTCCATTGAAGGAGAGGAGGGGGTTGTATTTATAGCCCAAGGATGTGGGCTGTTGGCATTCCCAATCTATCCCTCCACTTGGATCGATGATTTGGACATCTAGACAGCCGCATATCGAGATATCTTTTTCTTAAAAATTGTAGATAATAATGTTTACCAACTTTTCTCAAAATTTGGAGTCTTTAAAACCTATGAATCCAATGTTATGTTCTATTTATGAAACAATGTTAATTTGTCCATTTCAATCACTGATTTTTCGATGTTCAAAATTTGAATGGATTTTACAAAAAGAAGATGCCTTCAAATTTGAATTCATTCTTCTACAAAGTCTTTCGCCTATATCTCCTATTTCACACTGAAAACTATCAGATTTATTTGACAATTAGACCAGTAGACATGTCATTCATACTATACTGATTTTAATTCTCTTCTATAATGGTGGGCTGGACTTCAATGCATTAGTTGGGCCCCTTGTTATTGGATTTGGGCCCTAAAAGTTTTATCTATTACTCTTTACATTATTATATGATTGTTTGAAGAGAATTTAATAATTTTCCATTCTTGATTGAGCCCTATAATTCAATCTTCCTGGATGGTCAAGTTTCCTCATAGATTCTGTGGGCCATATAGTGTGGTCCATATGAGCATTCAAATGGTAGAATTGGCCCATTAACCCCTTATAATGAAATTTTGGACATTTAATTTGGAATCCTACAAAATATTAAACACATAATTTGGATATGTAGGGTGATAGTTATAAATAAAATAGTAAATAGACTCAATTGGACTACTTCTAAAAATGCTCAAAAATTATACTTAGTTTTAAAACATTAATATTTCACCCAAATTATGCACATTTCATATAAAATAATTAATGGTAGTCTATAATAAGTCCTGAAAATATTAATAACATAAACTCCCCCACACTTAGTCTTGTGCATTTCCTCATGTGCAACAAATATAAAAACATGAAAAAATCATTTTCACTCACCAACAAATATTAAAAAAAAATCTCCAATCTGGGGAGGTTTAGACTATTTCACTCATCCATATTGAATTACACCACAAATTTTTATAGAAGAAATTTTCCAATAACATCTCTCTTTATGCTAAAATTTAGAAATGTAAAATTTGGACACTCAAAACTCACAACTCTCAAAATGATAAAATTCATCTGTGGAGGTTCACTTATTCACGAACCAAAAGAGAAAATCATAGAGTTTGAAAGAGATCTGAGATTCCATTACCTATCCTAAAGTGATAAAACATAAAGAGGTATTTTAAGAGTTTATTTGTGGCTATGGGATGGTAGGAAGATGATATCCAAAAGATAGGAAAAAGGGGGTAAAACACCAACATAGAAAAAGAAATGCCCATTTTTTTAAATGAAACTTGGAAGGAAATGAAAACACATATTTACAAGGTAAAGACTGTGTAAAGAAAGATAGAATAGAGGAAGAAAAATGGAAGTGGATGAGACGATGAAATATTTAAAAACCACAAAAATTCTCCCAATGACATAAGAATATAATTCAAGTGTTCTTTTTTTTATTTTTTTCTCTTTTTTGGAATGTTAAACTTGTAAAAGATCTCACACTCATATCCCAACCCATGATTGATCTCCTCATGACACTAATTTTAATAGTTATAACAAGATAAAAGGTTTAAGAAGTGTGATCTTTGACATACCAAAGACACAACCAAATTTCTATTTTTTGGTTTTTTTGGTTTTTTTTATTTTTATTTTTTAAAAAATTCTTGAACACTTGTCAAAAAAAATTGAACAATATGTCATAAGAATATATACATTCCCAAACCCCACTGAAGAAAAACATCTCCCCCACACTAAAATGGATGCTTTACCTCAATCATATGATAACATGGTGAAATCAACAAAGGGTAACCAAAATGAAACCCATTCACCCCACACTTAAATTTCCAACAAATATGCAATAAAAAATACATGTTGATATTGGGTGGGATAAGGTATTGGGAATGGAATGTGGATAAAAAATAAAAGGTTTTCAGAGGCTCGAAGGGGCATTCAAAAGGAGGATTATTGTATGGGAAATGGGAGACTATTTGTCCATTGTGATTATCATGTGGTTCAAAAAATGCCTCTATCATATTAATGCACATTAAAGTAGAATATTCTGCTCGATGGTCCACAATCTCAAGATTCACAAAATGGGGGTGAAAAAAACACTCATTTTTAAAATATGGCCATTGGTGGGCTTGGAATGATAGATAATTTTGTTCCTCATGGTTGGGGAAAATAATTTTCTAAATCAAAAGCTGAGCATTAAAAATTTGTTGGTTTTGACACATTATTCATTAACCAAATTTATAAAGAAACCCCAATCTTTTTTAGATGAAACCATGTCTTTTGAATCCCAAAAATTGTTGGACAAAATTTGAAAATTGTAAGGTGAGTATGTATGACTCTTATAATGACCCATACTTTACATAAATTCTTAATACTTCAAAATTGAAGCATACTTAATACAACATATAACAAAACTATGAAAGGACCATATAGGTATAGAGTCTTTAGAAACTGGGAAACATAAACAACTGGTTCATAAAGCATCTACATTGTCTCCCATTTATTTCATCATATCTAGAGTCACTTTGGGAATATCCTACTTAATAACCTTCTTCCTGACCTGGGGAAAGAAAACATACAAAAGGGTGATCTCAAATTCTCATTAAGGGTAAACAAAAGTAATATCAATCACATCATATTCATAAGAACATAACATTTTGGAAATCTTAACTTGCAAAAGAGATCATAATTTCATAACATGGGATAAATCATAGTAGTGAAATGTAATCCCAATAATCATAACTTAAAACATGAAACTTTGGGGAATACAGACATAATCATAGAAAATCATTTCTTATTAGTCAAGACTCATTTCCAAGACTATCTTAGCAGACAAAGTCCATTTCTGAACTGAGTTCACTCCTCGTTTCAGTCCTGTTTCACTGAAGCAGTTTAACCTGCCATTCTATCCATGCCTATATCATGATATATAAATCTTTACCCAATGAATTGGAGGGAGATATAGGTCCCACCCATCTCATAATGATACCATTCTTATGTGTGCCACAAAATCATAAACCATACATCATAGCATAAACCATGTAATAAAAATGGGAATCTTAAACATCATGCCATCATAACATAATAAATAAAAGGATATTGTAAAAATAATTCCAACATAACATAATCAAATCAATGTAAAAATAGGGATATAAACAGAACCCTATATTATCTTATATGGAAAATAATTTTGATAAAACACTTGAACTCCATTCTTGAGGAAAATGTCCTTTCTACTTCAAAAACATTTTTCCTTTCTTAACATTTCATACAATTTTAAACTAAAAGAAGTTGATTAAAAATAAACTTGAAAACATGTAAAGGAAGCTTCCTGGAAATAATATTTTAAAAATCCATTCATGCCGTATAAGTTAAAAAAACATTCTTCCCGTACTTTGGCCAGAAAAGTCAAAAAGTACCTCGTACTAAAAACGAAAAAATATTCCTTTCATATCTTTTACTAAAAACTCACTGAAGGGTAAAATTTGCATTAAACAATTTTAGGAGGATATAAATAATATTACATATTGAAGAAACGTGGATGTGGATGATAAATATGCCCCAGTAATTACCTAAGTATAAACCATCTCGGATAAAAATTGAGATTGTGAGATTTTCCCTTACCTTAGGTCTGATTTGTTTCGTAAGTGTCCTCACCTCTTATATAATGATTTAAATAATGTCATTGACTTATTACATAATCATACGCATTTTTATGATATCATATATGGTCATATTCATAGATTCTTATTAGTAATATTTCATTGTTACTTGTTATTCGGGTGTTTATTTCTTTTTGTTCTTATGTGTGTTTTGTCGAATAAATTCATATTAATTTTTAGGTTATAGATACCACATTTCCAGAATGGTATTAATGTAATAAATATCATATTTATTCACTAAATTCATTTATGTAATCATTATGCAATGAAAATTATGTAGAACGAGTCACATCACATCATGGAGACGGTATTCCGTACGTACGCACGAGCGATGATATCGTTCCCATGATCGTGGAATTGTATTGGAGTGTATGTATACTATTTCAGAATCGATATCACTTTACAATAATCATATATAGTTATTATTTGCACCATTATACCCATCAAAGTATGGTGGTGGTGGAAAATAGATTACACCACGGCGTGGAGATGGTATTCCATACGTACGCACTCGCGATGATTTCGTTTTCCGTACGATGGATAGATGGTGAAAGAGGGTTTTTTCATAATTATAATAACATATCAGTATATTAGTGATACTTATGTTATTACTTCATAATTAAACAACTAAAGAAAAGAAGTGGAATAATAAATAAAGTTGGAAGAATCGGTAACAGACATTACCTTTTCTTTGAAGCGCCTCTTTGAGACCTCCTATTAGGGAACTAAAATTGGTCTTTGAAGAAGACCAGGACCTCTAGGTTGTTTCTAGGGAAATGGGAACGAAAATTTGGCAGGGTTTGGCAGATCTTGAAGGCTCAATGTGGTGTGAGGAAGAGAGGGAGGAGGTGCCCTTTTATAAGGGAGGAGAGGGGCACCTTTGGAAAAACTAAAAATATTATTTTATTATAAAGTCATATTCAGTTTTTAATAGCTCCAATTGGATTTATTTCGAGACTAAGGTGGATATTGGTCGGAATAATCTCATAAAATAGAATTTATACAAGTTTAGGTTTCTATTTTAACCTTATCATTTAGATTTAACATTAACTTAAATAATTTTACTTTTACCGTGTCTTCTTGTTTTCTTAAAATAAAGGTTAGTAAACTTACTATAAAAAGACAAACGTACCCCAAGATGTTTATTATTAATATATATAACCTTATATAACTCATTTGGCCGAACCCTAGATTTTTAGGAATAAAATAACAATTAATAATATAATATTTGTTTTAAAAACTATTTTATGTCAGTTTTGACACTATTTGGTAATTGATTTTTTTGAAAAATCATAACAGAATGATTAGTTCGAAAAAAGTTAATTAAATCAATAAAAACATGTCATATTAACATAGAAAATTATTTTAATTCATAAAAAGTCACAAATTACATTTATTTGGGTATTTATAACATCAATTATGTCAATATTTCATTAATAATATAATTACTGCATCATCATTGTGTCACAAATAAATTAAATTATTTAAAGTCTAAAAATTAAAAATAAAATACCATTATGTAGGATATTTTTTTATTATTCTAATGAATATTTATAGTCTAATTTATCTTATGTATATCCCTATATTAAAAATTATTTAGTTATTAAACTTTGATTTTAACTATTTTGACCCTTCTTTAAATAAATTAATAATAAATGTCCTAATCTAATCCAAGTGGACCATAAGAGTAATATTTTATCCCTAATTTTGTTTTTGGTCGAATCACACTTATCCAATAGAATTATGACATGTGTTAGGGTAATAATAATATCATTTGTACCTTTAATTACCCTATTTACATTTAACCGTGGTAAAAAAAAGTAAAAAGTTTCTATTCACCAAAAATTATTTTCATCTCATTGAACCAAATTTTACTTACTGACATCAACCATGTCTCTCGGATTTTTGAAATTCCACTCACAGAAGTGGTAAAATTATATTTTATGTGAATTTGGAAATTCTCCTATGAGGTGGGTAAAAGACAGTGAAAAGTTCAATAAAATTTTTATATTTCTAAAATTATTATAAAATGACTGCAATGAATTGAATTGAACTTATATAGGTATTATGTATCAATTTTTACCTAAAATAAATTTAAATAAAATAAATAATTATATATATAAAAAGTTGGTTTGTAAATAGTAACCTAGTGTTTTCACTATTCATCAAAAATTGAAAGTTTTTAGAAAAATACCAAAATTTCACACTAAGCTAATTTCGATATTCCGAATCCAAAAATGAAGTCCATTTTGAAAGATAAAATTTAAAAAATTTAAAAAAGTGTTTATTAATATTCATAATGAATAGTTTTAATAATATTTTAATAGCATATCGTTGTATAGTGAAACTCAGTATTGCGTACAACGTAAACTATCGAGGAAGGTCGCGGTTGCGTGTAAAGAAAGCCAAGCTAGTGTTGTGTGTGGTGAAAGATTTCTTTGATGATTTATATAACATAAAAAGAAAATATTTCTCATAAAAGTATCGGGTGTTAAATTCTACCCCCCTTAAAATGAATTTCACCCTCGAAATTCTCCACTTTGTTACAAATAGATGAGCATACCTCTCCCTCATCATATCATCAAGCTCCAATGTAGCTTATTCTAATTGGTGGTTCTCCATAAAACATTCACCAAGCAAGTGTTCTTGTTTCGTAGGAATTTTTCGCTATGATCTAGAATCTCTATCGGTTGTTCTTCATAAGAAAGATTTTTCTCCAGCGGTACAACTTCTGAGCTGAGTACATGTGAAAGATCAGGTATGTACTTTATCATGAGAGATACATGGAACACATCATGAACTTGAGAGAGATTCGGTGGAATCGCGAATCGGTAAGCTACCTTCCCAACACGATCCAGTATAACGAAAGGACCGATATATCTAGGGCTCAGCTTTCCCTTATTTCCAAATCTCATTACTCTTTTCCAAGGAGATATTCGTAAGAACACTTTTTCACCCACTTCAAACTCTAGGTATTTTCTTCGGTTGTCGACATAACTTTTTTGTCGACTCTGATCTTCTCTTAGGTGTTGTTGAATAGATCAGATCTTTTCTGCCATCTCATCAACAAGATCATGTCCTAATATCTTTCTTTCCTCAACTTCATCCCAACAAGTTTGAGTTCAGCATTTCTTTCCATAGAGGGCTTCATAAGGAGCCATCTAAATACTGTAGTGAAAGCTATTATTATAAGAAAATTCCACCAAAGGTAGGCGTTGATCCCAACCACCTTTGAAATCCATAGATAAACCTCTCAACATATCTTCTAGAGTTTTAATCATCCTCTCAGACTGACCACCTATATAAGGATGATAAGCAGGGTTGAAACTCAACTCTGTATCCAGAGTATGCTGAAGACTTCGCCAGAACTTTGACGAAATCCTCGGATCCCGATCAGATATAATAGAATGTGGTACTCCATGCAATCTTACCACTTCACATATATCCTGGAAAGATGATCCAAAGGGAAATCCTCTCTAGTAGCTATGAAGTGTGTCGACTTTGTAAAACGATCAACTATGACCCATATAGCATTATTTCCTTTGGATGATTTAGGAAGTCCAGTGAAAAAGTACATAGTGATGTTTTCCCATTTCCATTTGGGTATGGGTAATGGTTGTAACATCCCCTTAGACTTATGTCTCTCAGCTTTAACTTGCTAACAAACCAAGCATCGAGAGACATATTTAGCAACATCTCTTTTCATGCCATCCCACCAGAAGTACCCTTTCAGGTCCCTATACATCTTTGTGCTTCCCGGATGAATAGAGAATGAAGAACTATGAGCCTCATCCAGCAGCTCCTTTAATTCTAAGATGGGAGGAACACAAACCTGATTCCTAAACCT
This sequence comes from Viscum album, assembly GCA_963277665.1. Lineage (NCBI taxonomy): Eukaryota > Viridiplantae > Streptophyta > Magnoliopsida > Santalales > Viscaceae > Viscum > Viscum album. Next base: position 1,427,885,594 of record OY728125.1, read on the forward strand.
TATTATTCCATCACAATCAAGGTTGAATTAATGAACATTTCTCACCTTATTTGGTAACTCAACATCTTCTTTATGTGCCTCTTTAATCTTCACATGTATAGATGGTTGAACATTCATTTTAGAAAGATATGATTTCCCCCTTCTATTATTATTCCCAGATCCATCCTTTGTAAATCCATAAATATTGTATCTTTTGTGATCCTCATCATGGATAAGCTATCATGGTCTTGTCGACTTAATGCATCTACCACCTTGTTTGCTTTCCCAGGGTGGTAATGAATTGAGCAGTAATAACCCTTAATCAGCTCCAACCGTCTTCTTTGGTGCATATTCATCTCCTTTTGTGTGAAAATATACTTTAAACATTTATGATCAGTATAAATGTCACACCTTTCTCCATAAAGATAATGCCTCCAAATATTTAATGCAAAGATTACCGCAGCTAACTCCAAATCATGAGTTGGGAAATTTTGCTCATGGATTTTCAACTATCATGAGGCATAAGCTATCACCATATCGTTTTGCAAAAGAACACACCCCAGCCCCTTCTTGGATGCATCACTGTAGATCACAAACCTTTCTCCGCTACAAGGCAGTGTGAGCACAGGTGCACTGGATAACCTTCTTTTCAACTCCTTGAAATTATCTTCACATTCCTCCATCCAAACAAACTTAACTCTTTTTTGAGTCAACTTGGTGAGTGGATTCAATAATCATGGAATATCTTTCACAAAACGTCGATAATATCCCGCCGAACCAAGAAAACTTCGGATCTCAGTTACTTATGTTGGTCTCTACTATCTTTCGATAAACTCTGTTTTTGCTGGATCCACAGATATCCCCTCTTTTGAGATTATGTGACCCAAAAATGAAACTTTTTGAAGCCAAAATTCACACTGGGTAAATTTGGCATAAAGCTTCTCCTTTATTAAGGTCTTCAATACAATTCTCAAGTGATCTTCATGTTCTTCCTTGATCTTTGAATAGACAAGAATAAATTCTATAAAGACTAATAAAAACTAATCAAGATAGTCTCTAAAGACTCTATTCATCAGATCCATGAAGATAGAAGGGGCATTAGTAAGACCAAATGGCATCACTATAAATTGACAGTGTCCATACCTTGTACGGAAAGTTGTCTTCGGTATATCCTCCCTTTTGACCCTTAATTGATGATACCTTGAATGAATATCAAACTTGGAAAGGTATTGAGCTCCGCGTAGTTGGTCAAATAATTCATCAATGCGCAGGAGAGGATATTTGTTCTTGATAGTGATCTTGTTAAGCTCTCAATAATCAATGAAGAGTCTCATTGATCCATCATTATTCATAAAAAATAGAATAGGTCCTCCCCAAGGTGACACACTTGGGCGTATGAAACCCTTATCGATATTCTCTTGGAGTTTCTTCTTCAATTCCTGCAACTCAATTGGGGCCATTCTATAAGGTTTCTTTGAAATAGGTAAAGCACCCGGTATGAGTTCTATTGAAAACTCAACATCACAATTTGGTGGAAGACCCGTCAATTCCTCCGGAAAGACATCGTCAAACTCACGTACAATGTGCATATTCTTAACTGTGATTTTCTCACCAACCATTTGAGATAAATAAACTTCATTTAGTGGAATCAAGACCCATAATATGGATGAAATTTCCACTGGAAGGTTATGTTCATCCTTGCATCGATAGACGATCATAGATTGACCTGGAATATGAAATGTGACTTCCCTTATTTGGAAATTGATATGATCTCCATATAGATAAATCCAATCCATGCTAAGAATCACATAAAATTCTTCTATAGGAAGGATCACAAGATTTGTAGGAAGCACTTTCCACAAACTTCAATCGGAGAAAAATTATAAACTTTTGATGCGACTGTTGTGCCATTAGGGGTTGTCGCAGCTAACTCAACATCTAATTGTTGAGGTAATACAGTGATAACCTTAGAAAATTCTTCAGAAATAAAAGAGTGGTTGGATCCAGAATCAAATAAAACATTTTCTACTTTAGAGTGGATGGTAAGTGTACCTTTCACCACTTCATTATCGTACCCCACATCACTGATAGAAATTGAATGTGACATTTCTTAATCATTAGCCTTAAGATTCTGTTGACGTCGATCATTATCAACAACCCTTGGATTAGGGCATTGATTGGAATAATGCCCCATTTTCTTGCACTTGTAACATTGAAGTGTAGGAGGTGCACTCTGTGTATCTTTTTCTTTGTTCACATCACTAGACATCTTCTTCCCATCATTACGGCATTAAAATGCCTGATGACCTTCCTTTCCACATTTGAAACATTTAATTGTCCCATTAAGAAAAATCCCTCCATGTTCATTTCCACACTTTTAGCATAAGGGAAAACTCATCTTCTTTTCAGTGTGCTCTTTAGATTTTCCATTGAATTCCATTTTCCTCTTCTTATAAAACCCATATGACTGATGGGTTACTATAATCTCCATCTCAACCTTAAGGGAACATCGAACGATTTCCTCGTAACTATTGAAGTTCCTTATGGCTAACAACCTTCAAAGACTTGGTTTTAATCCACTAATGAATCAATCGATCTTACTCTCAGGTTGGATAATAATACCAGAAGCGTACCTGGCAAGTCTTGTAAAATTTTCTTCATAGGTACCAACAGATTCATCATAATTTTGCTTTAGTTCAAGAAACCCCTTCTCCATCTTTTTTCAAAGAATACGAGGGAAGTACTTATTGAAAAATAAGTTCTTGAACTCGTCCCATTCCATGGATTCAATTTCATCTCTTTGCCTCGTATTATTAATAAGATTCCACCATTGATCAACATCTCCTTCTAAACGATAAACTGCGAAGATGACTTTATCATGTTTAGAACATTGAAGAACTGAAAATATCTTTTCGGTGGTACTGATCCATTGTTCATCCACTAATGGATCAGAAGACCCGCTGAATGAATGTGGACGCTTCCTCATGAAGGATTCAACATAATTTTGCTCCTTACTTTGCTTGTTTGGAAGTCCTACATGATTCATAGCTTGAGAAAGTTGTGTGACCATGGATACAAGATTTTTCATTCTAGCTCCCATAACGTTTGGTTGCTCAGGGGGACAATCATTGAATTTCATATCGCATTCCGTATTAACACAGTTCCTTCGGGTTCCATCCATTCACTAAAACCAAGAAGAATAGTGTGCGCAACACTAATTATAATAGGAAAAACACATAATCAAGAAAAAAATTTCACACTTAAGGTCTTATCATAGGTTTTTCATGGCCATTTCTAAATCACTAAGATTGTGTTCTATTCTTAGACATATCCTTAGGTTTCTTACTAAGGATTTCACATCCTAGATTCCAAAGGTTGACTATACCTTTCCTGTAATACCAACTATAATGACCCATACTTTACATACATTTTTAATACTTCAAAATTGAAGCATACTTATTAAAACATATAAAAAACCATGAAAGGACCATATAGGTATAGAGTCTTTAGAAACTGGGAGACATAAACAACTGGTTCATAAAGCATCTACATTGTCTCCCAATTATATCATCATATCTAGAGTCCCATTTGGAATATCCTACTTAATAACCTTCTTCCTGACCTGGGGAAAGAAAACATAAAAAAGGGGGGGCTCAAATGATCAGTAAGGGTAAACAAAAGAAATAACAATCACATCATATTCATAAGAAAATAACATTTTAGGAATCTTAACCTGCAAAAAAGATCATAATTTCATAACATGGGATAAATCATAGTAGTGAAATGTTATCCCAATAGTCATAACATAATACATGAAACATTGTGGCATACACACAAAATCATAGAAAATCATTTCTTATTATTCAAGACTCATTTCCAAGACAATCTTAACGGAAAAAGTCCATTTCTGAACCGAGTTCACTCCACTTTTCAGTCATGTTTCACTGAACCAGTTTAACATGCCATTCCAGCCATGTGTATTTTATGAGATATAAATCTTTACCTAATGCATTGGATGGAGATATAGGTCCCACCCATCTCATAATGATATCATTCTTATATGTGCCACAAAATCATAAACCATACATCGTAGCATAACCCATGAAATAAAAATGGGAATCTTAAACATCATGCAATCATAACACAATCCGTAAAAGGATATTGTAAAAATAATTCCATCATAACATAATCAAATCAATGTAAAAATAGGGATATAAACAGAACCCTATATTATCTTAGATGGAAAATAATTTTGATAAAACACTTGAACTCCATTCTTGAGGAAAATATCCTTTCTACTTCAAATTTTTTTTCCTTTCTTAACATGTCATACAATTTTAAACTAAAAGAAGTTGATTAAAAATAAACTTCAAAACATGTAAAGGAATATTTATGGAAAATTTTTTTAAAAATCCATTCATGCTGTATAAGTTAAAAACATTCTTCCCGTACTTTGGACGAAAAAGTCAAAAAGTACCTCGTATGAAAAACAAAAAAATATTCCTTTCATATCTTTTACTAAAAACTCACTGAAGGGTAAAATTGGCTTTAAAAAATTTTAGTAGGATATGAATAATATTATATATTGAGGAAACATGGATGTGGATGATAAATATGCCCCAATAATTACCTAAGTATAAACAATCTCGGATAATAATTGAGATCGCGAAATTTTCTCTTACCTTCGGTCCGATTTGCTTCGTAAGTGTCCAAACCTCCTGTATAATGATTTACATAATTTCATTGACTTATTCCATAATCATACTAGTTTTTATGATATCATATATGGTCATACTATTAGCTTCTTATTAGTAATATTTCATTGTTACTTGTTATTCGGGTGTTTATTGCTTTTTGTTCTTATGCGTGTTTTTTCGAATAAATATCTATTCTTTTTTAGGTTATAGATACCTCATTTCCAGAATATTATTAGTGTAATACATATCATATTTAATCACTCAATTCATTTATGTAATCATTATGCAATGAAAATCATGTAGAACGAGTCGCATCACATTGTGGAGACGGTATTCCGTACGTACGCACGATCGATGATATCGTTCCCATGATCGTGGAATTGTATTGGAGTGTATGTATACTATTTCAGAATCAATATAACAATACAATAATCATATATAGTTATTATTTACACCATTATACCCATCCAAGTAAGGTGCTGGTGGAAAATAGATTACACCACGGCGTGGAGACGGTATTCTGTATGTACGCACGCGCGGTGATTTTGTTTTCCGTAGGATGGATAGATTGTGAAATAGGGTTGTTTCATAATTATAATAACATATCCGTATATTAGTGATACTTATGTTATTACTTCATAATTAAACAACTAAATAAGAAGAAGTGGAAGAAGAAATAATGTTTAAATAATCGGTAACAGACATTACCTCTTCTTTGAAGCACCTCTTTGAGACCTCCTCTTAGGACGCTAAAATTGGTCTTTGAAGAAGAACAGGACCTCTAGGATGTTTCTAGGTAAATGGGGAATATAATTTGGCAGGTTTTGGCTGAGCTTGAAGGCTCAAAGTGGTGTGAGGAAGAGAGGGAGGAGGTGACCTTTTATAATGGAGGAGAGGGGCACCTTTGGAAAAACTAAAAATATTATTTTATTATAAAGTTATATTCGGTTTTTAATAGCTCCAAATTGATTTATTTCGAAGCTAAGGTGGGGATGGGTCAAAATCATCTCATCCAATAGAATTTAGAAAAGTTTAGGTATCTATTTTAATCTTATCATTTAGATTGAACTTTAAGTTAAATAATATTACTTTTACCATGTCTTCTTGTTTTATTACACTATATGGTTAATAAACTTACTATAACAAGCCAAAAAACCCCAAGTTGTTTATTATTAATATATATAACCCTATCTAAGTCATTTGGCTGAACATTAAATTTTTAGGAATAAAATAACAATTAATAATATAATATTTGATTTAAAAACTATTTTATGTCAATTTTGACACTATTTGGTAATTGATTTTTGTGAAAATCATAAAAGAACGATTAGTTTGAAAACAGTTAATTAAATCAATAATAACATGTCCTATTAACATATAAAATTATTTTAATTCATAAAAAGTCTCAAATTTCATTTATTTGGGTATTTATAACATCAATTATGTCAATATTTCATTAAAAATATAATTACTCAATCATCATTGTGTCATAAATAAATTAAATTATTTAAAGTGTAAAAATTAAAAATAAAATAACATTATGTAGGATATCTTTTAATATATCTAATTAATATTTATAGTCAAATATATCTTTTTTATAACCCTATATTAAAAATGATTTAGTTATTAAACTTTGATTTTAACTATTTTTACCCTTCTTTAAATAATTTAATAATAAATGTCCTAATCTAATCCAAGTGGACCTAAAGGGTAATATTTTATCCCAAATTTTGTTTTTGGTTTAATTAAACCTATCCAATAGAATTAGGACATGTGTTAATGTAATAATAATTTCATTTTCACCCTTAATTACCCTATTTACTTTTAACCATGGTAAAAAAAAGTAAAAAGTTACTATTCACCAAAAATTATGTTCATCTCATTGAACCACATTTTACTTACTGACATCAACCGTGCCTCTAAGATTTTTGAAACTCCACTCACAGAAGTGGTAAAATTATGTTTTATGTGAATTTGGAAATTCTCGTAGGAGGTGGGTAAAAGACGGTGAAAAGTTCAATAAAATTTTTATATATCTAAAATTAATATAAAATGACTCCAATGAATTTCATTGAACTTATATAGGTATTATTTATCAATTTTGACCTAAACTAAATTCAAATAAAATAAATAATTATTTAAATAAAAAGTCGGTTTTTAAATAGAAACCCAGTGTTTTCACTATTCATCAAAAATTGAAAGTTTTCAGAAAAATATAAAATTTTCACCCTAGGCTAATTTCGATATTAAGAATCCAAAAATGAAGTCTATTTTCAAAAATAAAATTTATAAAATTTCAAAAATTGGTTATTACTATTCATAACGGCTAGTTTTAATAATATTTTAATTGCATATCGTTGTTTAGTTAAACTCGGTATTGCGTACAATGCAAACTATCGAGGAAGGCCGCGGTTGGGTGTAAAGAAAGCCAAGCTAGTGTTGTGTGTAGTGAAATATTCCTTTGATGATTTATATAACATAAATACAAAATATTTCTCAAAAAAGTCTCGGGTGTTACAACTCTTGTTTGATAATTTTTATTAAATTTTTAGGTTTTTTTGTGTTCTTAATTTACACACCCACACAAAAGAGAAAGAGTAAATAAAAATGTGATGAGGAGAGTGGTAAAAAATTAGAACGAGGGAGGAAGATGAGAGAGAGAGAGAGATAAGAGAGATGAGTTAAATGGAAAGAGGTTCCCCCGGGTTTGGATTTGGTGTGTTGTCGTCTCCATCCGGTGGTGGGGCTACTGTGGATTCGATGGAAGTTGATGTCGTTCTAGGATTTTGGGACGTTAATTAAAAAAGAAAAATCATTGTTCATCTAATGAAAAATTAAAAGGAAAATAAAATTTCATAAAAGTAAAATAAAACATGTGTGGCCTTCCAAGAAGCGCTGCATTTATTTGTCTACAGCTAGACAGTTTCCGTGGACTACCCATAGTTCGATGGTGGCCACTGTATTTTCTCAAATCCAGAGTGCTTCTAGAAAAACATCACCTTTGGGATGCCTGATTTTTCATTGGATAATTTATCCCCTTTCTTGATGTTTTTAATGAAATTCAATGGAATTGGAAAGAGAATAAGACTAGCATCCCTTGGTTCATCGACATGAGGAATGCTTTTATCCACAATTTTATGGTTTTATATGCTTGAAAATTATAGAAGTTGTCTCAATTATGATGGTTCATTTATGTAAGGTGCAGATAACATGAAACCAGAGTATGATATCCCAATTTTTTTGACTCATTTACTTCATCACTTACCTATGTAGAGTAATGAGGACTAGTTGAGTCATAAGACTGAATAATATTTTCAATAAAATTTATTTCAAATTTTTTCCCCAAAGAATGGTCAATTTCAACCTCACCAGTGATCACTTTATTAATTAGGGAACAAATCACACAACCATCACTCTCATTGGTACAAGATAAACAAATTTGTTTCAGTTTAACCTCACATATAAGTGAATTTTTAGAATCATAGATAGTAAATGTTGAATGTTGGATGGACTTTTCTAAATCAACAAATGAACATTATAGTTTTTTTTCTCATTATCATCCAAGCTGTAGACTTAGAGGATAGAGTCAAGATGATATTCTATCATTTTTTCAAGATCCTTTAGATCAATGGAGTTTCAATTTGTAATGTAAAAATCAACTTCTCTATATATTACTTGGTTAATGAGGATGAAATATTCACAAACAACTATATCAGTAGAACAATAAGGACATGATGGATTGGGATTCAAAAAACTCTCAGAGAGTGTTTCATAAGAATGGATAGAGAATGCAGATTCATTCTATGATGGGTATCACATGGATTGAAAAATATTGAACATGACCTTTTGGTCACCAAATTCCATGGATAAGATGACAGGATGGACATATATTTTGTTTTATATTTTATAAGGAAAGGTCTTCCTAAAATCATTGAAGATTGGAAAGAAGTTGTCTAACTTTCCTTGTCAAGGACATAGATGTCAGCTGGGAAGATAATATCATTAACACGAACAAGGACATCCTTGATTATACCCTCACGACTAGCAGTGCTTCGATTGTCCAATTGAATGACAACACATGTTGGGTGTAAGGGACTTATAACAAGGTTGGAGAAGATGGATTTGGGCATGACATTAATTGAGGTTCCTAGGTCTATGAGTGCATCATCGAAGTTGGAACATCCAATTTGGCATGGAACCATAAAGGTTTCAGGATATTTTCACTTAATGGGTGTGGAATATTCAGTGGAAACATTTTTGAAGGTCCTATGTTTCCTCTTGTGGGTGCACAGTTTATTGAGAAACTTGGCATTCTTAGGAATTTGTTTTATGGAATCTTAGAGGGGAATTTTGACCTCAACACGTCTAACCATGTCGAGCATTTCAGGATCGGGTTCAAAGGACTTATTTGTCTTAGAAATGGATTGAGGAAAAGTAATTGGGTTCCTAAGTGGAATAGAATGAGGTGAGGGAATGGTTTCAGATTCCTTTTAAAGTTTATTTTTCTTTTTATTTTCTATGTCAACATTTAAAGAGGGGTTAGAGGACTTATCTGGAGGCATAGCAATTTCCTTTCCCGGTCTAAGTGTAATTGCACTTACATTACCCTTGGGGTTGGTTAATGGTTGAGTTGGGAGTTTGGAAGAATTGGATGGTTTCTGTTGACTAAGGTGGGATGCAAGTTGACCAATTTGGGTTTCAAATTTTTAAGGCTAGAAAGAGTGAAGGCAGCATGATCTTCCACTGCACATTCCCATGGTTGGTTGGAAGAAGAGTCTTGTAGTGAATTGGGAATTCCTTGATTTTGGTTCTTATGAAATCGATTGTATTTGTTTGTGAATTGGGAAGGATCACTAGGATAGTGGAATCCTAGAGGAGGAGGTGGAGGATTTCTCCTTTGAGGTTGAGGAACAAACAGATAAGGTTGTTGTAGGTTACCAACACCTTAACCATATTAGAACTTGTTTGGGTTTTGAGGAGGAAATTTCGGGGCAGGGTTTACATACCTTAAGCATTGGTTATAATAAGAAGAGAAGGGCTCAGAGTGAGGTTTGTTTGAGGTTCTAATGAACTGACCTGGTAATTGATGTTTGGTGTTCTACTGAGCATATGCTACATTGAGCTCCATTGGTCTAGATGAATCGCATTCATCCCCTTGAAGTTGTGGACATGTGTCAGTTGGATGAGATGGAGAGTTGCAGATTCCACAGTTTTTGAAAGGTCTTGGAAACATTGATTGTAGAGAAGATGAGGTTGGGGATATGGATGTGATAGCTAGTGGTCACACAAGACCCATATGTTCACTCATCCACTTAGTCATCTTGTTCAGATCTATGGATTTATTGTCTTGGACTTGTTTTACTTGAACATGTGCTCGATTATGGAATTTTTGTGTGTTTGCAACCATGTTGCTTATGAGATCTCTTACAGCTATGGGAGTTTTATCAACAAGAGCACCTCCACTTATAGAATCAATGAGGTTTCTCTCCATAGCCAATAACCCCTCATAGGAGTATTGGATCAAGAGTTGGTCAGGGATTTGGTGGTGTGGACATGTTGCAACTAGCTTTTTGAACCTCTCCCAGTAATCATGGAGCGATTCACTTGGGAATTGACGAATAACACTTATTTCCTTTCAGATTGAAGCAGTACAAGAAGAAAGAAATAATTTCTCTAAGAAGAGTCGTTTCGTGTCATTCCATGTGGTTATGGGACTAGGAGGGTGGTATTAGAGCCATGACTTGGCAGAGTCAGCTATGGAGAAAGGGAATGTTTGGATATTGATTTGTTCCTCAGAAACCCCTTGAGGCTTCATGGTAGAGCAGACCACTTGGAACTCTTTAAGGCGGGGATGTGGATCCTCATAGGATATCCCATGGAAATGAGGAAGAATGTGAATCAACCCCAATTTGAGTTCAAAGTTAGTCTCTATTTTTGTATATTGAATACCAAGAAGTTAGTAGTTCTTATCATGGGAAGCAATTTCATTAAGTGTGTGTTCCCTAGGATTAGCCATATCTAATTCAACTAGTTGGACAAGGACTGGTTCTTGAATGAGTTGATTATCTCTTATGTTCCCCTTATGTTGGCAAAGAGTTCACTAAATTTCATGGTCAAACAAATCTGAGGGATTGTTTGGGAGGATACGTGGAATTCAAGGATATTTTAGAAGAAAGAAAAAGGTTATTTTTTCTTTGTGCTGTTTTATCAATTGTTTTTTAAAATTTTTGTTTTTTATTGTTTTCATACAATAACCTAAAACTAATGACAACTTAATTGCACCATCCCCAGAAACATCTCCATTTTAAAGCCTGTACGATTGTCACCTATCGACCGGTCAGGGTTCTGATGCTTGGCTAATGTTTATAGCAGCACTATGGTCGAATCCTCGGTGATGAAACTTTTTTATAGTCAGTTGTTTTTATTTAATTGTATTCATATTGGGGGTTTGTTTACAGAGATTATGTAATATTTTATGGATTATATTTGGTTTAACAGACTGATAAATATTGGGGTGATTTCAATATTGGGGATTTAAGTGTATGATATCCTTGAGCTTCTCTTTATATTGCATTAAATTAATACCCACTTCACAAGATGATTTTGATAAGAATTACAAAGTGTTAAAGCTTTAACCCAAGACTTAACTAAAATTAGGGTTCTAATAATTACCGTTACATGTTTATGGTAGTGTATTTGTGGTTCCAATAATCTATAGAAGCCACATATTAAACAAAACATGTCATTAATCCATGACATATAAAGTTCAACATACACAATATTAACTCAAAGAATACTCATCGAGCAAAGGCTCTCAATCACTTAATATCCCCAAATTATAAATCTCCCTAATGGTATATTTAATCAGCCATTTAAATTATTAGTAATCTAGTTATAGTTATTTTTATGATAAATTAAGAATATAAGAAAAAGAAAGTGATAAAAAAAGAGTGGTGTGTCGAACACACACACAAACGATGAACGGAATTAAATACCGACTTTAGATTGAATGAGAAAGAAAAATAAGGGAAGGGGATTCAACAGTATTTAAACAATTTTAAGAACATTAATATTAAACTACATAAGGTGGATGATAATAAGAGATATTGAAGAAGAAACATGCATTAAAACATAACTACAAAGAAGGAGACTTACAAGATTACAAAAATGATGAACACAAAAGTAAATGAAAACAAAGAGAGGAGGAAAGGTATCTCAAGTGAAAACATGAGTATGGAAGGTCCTCCCAATCCCTTGGAATGGATTTGGTCGTGCCATTATGTGCTCTTCTCCTCTAAAATGACAACTCCATTGAAGGAGAGGAGGGAGATGTATTTATAGCCCAAGGAAGTGGATTGTTGGCATTCCCAATCTGTCCCTCAAATTAGCTTGATGATTTAGATATCCTGAAATCTGAATATTGAGATATATCTTTCTTCAAAGTTGTAGATAATAATTTTTTCCAACATCTCTCAAAAGTTGGAGTTCTTTTGACCTATGGAGCCAAAGTTATGTCTAGTTTACTAAACAAAGTTAAACTGTCCATTTCAATCCATGCTTTGTCGATGTACAAATTGTGAATGTATTTTTGAATTAGTAGATGCCTTCAAATTTGAATTATTTACTCAAAATTGTTGGCCACATATGTCTCCCCTTTCACACTACAAAATTTCATCGTGTTTTAATAAATATATCAGGAGACATGTCATGAATAATGTACAAATTTTAATTCCCATCCAGAATGGTGAACTGGACTTCAATGCATTAGTTGGGCCACTTGTTCTAAGAGTTGGGCCCTAAAATTTTTATACCTTACTATTTTCATTTTTATACAAATATATTTGGACAAATAATGAATTTTCCCTTCTGGATTGATTGAATTAATTCAATCTTCATGGATGGTCCAGTTTCCTCACAGATTCGGTGGGCCTTCTTGTGTGGACCATATGAGCCTTAAAATGGTTGAATTGGGCCATGATCGCTTATAATTAAATGTTGGATATTTAATTTTTTATACTATAAAATAATATCCACACAATTTGGACTAGTAGGGTGATAGTAATAAATAAAATAGGTAACTAACTCAATTGGACTACTTCTCAAAAAGATCAAAAATTATACATAGTATTAAAAGATTAATATTTCACACAAATTATACACATTTTATATAAAATAAGTAAAAGTAGTATATAATAAGTCATGAAAATATTAATAACATCACATACCCATCATATCAATGACATAATGGTCCCATAAGAAGTGACACCCACCAACCTCACAAGGGAAATCCTTGCATTAATGTAAAGTAGTCGTTCTAGTCACCAATGAAGTGTTCAGTGTCATGATATCAGAAGATGTAATGATATAGAGGCCAATGCTCTCCACAATAAGCACATATATAAAGCTATTAGAGGAACCTATATCGAAAAGAGTAGAAGTTAAAACTGAGGCAACCAAAATCGTACCTCTATCCATATAGGGTCTAGGATCCTGCTGATATTGGATATTCTCCAGTGAAAAAGCCTAACCTACGTTGTGGAACTGTGAAGTTATCTGAGATCACTTAGCCAATCCACCTCATAGCTATCACAATCCCTATGTCTAACCACTACAGCAATGACCCCTCCTCTTCCTAATCATGTTGAAGAACTACACCCCCCAGTCTAATGTGGAACTGGTTATCGTGCTCCGGTATGAGGAGTTGAAACAGATCCACCCTCACTACCTGCTGGTATGAGGGTGTTTTACAAATGCTGAAGATGTCACATATTGTTATAAGATTTCCACACAATTGGGTCTCTTGGGCACCGAGGTTTTTTATGTCTGCCTTTCCTGCACTGGTAGCACACCACCTGGCTACCTAAAGGGGAATCCCACCTACTCAAATCTCTACAAGTAGACTCCTTGTGGTGCTTCCGGCTATCAGTATAAATGTTACCAACTCAGGCTGCTGAACCTCCATAGAAAACAGCTCCAGAATCCCTTAGGTTTCACTCGGATGTCAATTCCTGGTTGATTGAAGATGATATGGAAGCCTATATAAGGATGTTCACCTGATATCAGATGTCTTTCCAGAGACCATCCCTATTCTTTCTCACCAGAAATAACTCATCACCACCCAGAATGGGTGTGAAGCACTATAGATTTTTGAAGCGAGAAGAATCATCCATGTTTGTGAGTGAAACTTTCTCCAAACTCATGAACTATTATCTCATCCATCCCTCATGGTCTACAAGTGGAATTAGGCATAAATGGTCTGCTAGAACTCATCTCATTCCATAACCCACTGGCATCCCGCTTGTTATATCAGATCCCACCATTTCTTAGTAGAATCCTAGAGCATGTGGGTAGAAATATTCAACCTCCTTTCTAGAGGTGTCTCGAGATGCTCAATGATAGACAACATGGATTCTAACCATGACTCTATAGCCTGAGGTCTTCCATCCCCTTAGAATTGGGAGGATGTTGCTGCTAAAAAACTAGCATCAACTCTACCATAAACAGGGCAGGATGCGGTGCTCCCTGGAATATATGCTTCATCCTCATAAATCCATATCGAAACTGTGAATCAACACCTTTATCGAGAATGATGGATGGTGACATGAAGGGCGGAATAGAATGGTTTGTTGGTATTCCTTGCTCTAACGTTTCTAGTGTCTAATCATCGCTTCAAACCTGGCATACAACCGGGGGACGTCTCAGTGGCATGACTCTGCAACGTCAGGCACACACCTCAGTTCAAGATTATCAAGGACTGAAACATAGAAGTGAAATAATGGAATAAGAGAATGAAAATATTAAGTTTTTTCAAAACATGGGTACACAGCATCTGTAAACCATACATGGAATATTCCCTTAGGCATTAAACATGGCATGTACTTTTTCCAAACCTGTCCATGTAACACCCATACACATGACATTTTCTCCTTGAGACACAATGTGTACTTGTATATTACATCCTTCCCATGTACTCTTACATGACTCGATCTATAGAGTCCTCTTATAACAAAACTACACAATGTCTATATTCCAGACATGACTTGTTCTAGAAGGTTTTCACCAACACCTGTCATCAGTCACATGGCCAGACACATAGTCTTTATAACAGGGTGGGTACGCTTTGAACATGGCATGTTCCACTTATGATTTCACAACCTTGTGTCTCTTCTCACATGGTCTGTCACACAGTAATAAACTACACAACAAGTATATAGGGTACATGGTTTCTAATTAGAAAAAGTTTTTTCTTCCAGAAGAAAAGAACACATAGCATGTATTCATCATCAAACACCATGTATTGTTGGTTTTCCATATAGTAAGCCTCAAAAACTACTCTGTGACACTATAAAAACACTAAAACAAGTATTAAAGTTCCAAACTCTAATATGTGGGGTCCCATACTCCCCACAATTCAATGCTTGGAATCATATTCATGTATATCACAAAGTATAACGGTATAATCAATCACAGGATCCACCAAATTGTAATCCATGAGGGCCCGCAATACCTCAAGGAACGACCTTTGGTGCCAATTAAAATGAAACTTCCAATTTTACAATACCCTATGAAAATATAAGGTATTCTATCATGACATCTATCAAAACAACATTCATATCTTGCACAAAATCTATCACAACAGAATGTAATAAGTAATTAATCCCAAATCGATTGACAAAATTCCAGACAGGTGATCTCTAGCAAGTTCTTACATGATTCATGAGATTCCATATCCCTGTCTCATTAGGTTGAAACAGAAATAGATCCTCAATGATATAAATCATAACTGCACAAATCATGTGAACCACCCAATGGTGAAATCAAATCAACTGTAACAATTACACAAATAGAAAAATTTCAATAATCGGGGTAAATCGGACTTTCCCTGTATACGGGTTAGCAATTCCCGAGAACAACTTATAACCAACTACCTATTTCTTCTTATCCATATCTATAGGCTTCAAACAGTAAGACAAAGTAGAAAAGAACATCCTCAAACACCACTTTGTAATGTCCCAGTTCCGGGTGCCACCCAATGGTGACATGTACCTAGTTGGTCACAAGGCCTCAAGCGCATTTACTGAAACATAAGAGGCTACCAACTAGTAGTGAGGTAATTGGGTGTGATAGTGGGATAAATATTACCTCATTGGTAGAGTATGCATAGTAAAATTGTAAATAAAAAATAGTAGTGGAAGAAAAATACCATACAACAAGTAAACAATGGAGGACTGAAAGTAAATAACAGCTGGAGCACATATATAAATGATGCATGTCACATATTTCTAGGAAAGAAGACAAACAAGAAAATATTCTAGAAATACAATTGAACCAACGTATAAAGAAAATAGGAAAACTATAGCAGCATCGCAAGCCTAATCTTGGTTTTATTCTCTCCAACTCTTACCAGCCAATCATGCACCTGAGGAAGAAGGGCTCTTTCGCTTATAATCTATTTAGGTCCAAAACATGACCCAAATAGGGTGTGAAACAATTCCTAGTAGTAAAACCCATAATATTTGTTCCTAAATATTAGTGAATATATATAGAAGGTAATAATGGAAATACAATAAATAACTAGGAGTACACAAATGTAAACAATCATATAGTTTCAATTTACATTCCTTAGCCTTTAATGTTTGTCATTTAATCAAGTAAGTATCACAATAGGTGTATCAGAATACTACCCAACATTATAGAATCCAATATTGTGCTTTGTCTTGGAAAACACATCACAAACATTGAATACTTATGTTACCCCTTTGGGTAGATCACACAATCTAACCCTTCAAGCTAAGTAATGAAATATAAGGGAAAAGACATTTTGAGTAATCACTAACAATCAATTCTTCCCATGGTCTTTCCACAACAACTACAAACTCTCTAGAGAAGCACTCAATGTCAATTCCAATTTTGGTCTCATAAAGTAAACTATAGACACTTTGGGGGAGCACACACCTTTAATCCCTCATATGGTTTCGTAGCGTTAAATATAATAGACACTATGTGCAAGCACTCAACCTCAATTCCCCATATAGTCTAACAACACCAGGTTCTCAGAGCCATATGAAATTCAATTGTGCATATATGATATCATGAAGGCCAAAGTAATTTCAAATACTAAATGGATAAAAAATTCAAATTCATCTCAATGGAATTTGACAAGCAGAAAAAAGGAAGTCAGTTATATCCTATCAAGCAAGGCAAGGAAATAATGTTTGCCTCATCGGAAACCTAGATCAAACAGTCCTAAACATTGAAACAAGGAAACAAACCCATGGGGTCTTCTATAAACATGAATTTTCACATAATACCACATCAACAACCCTTAATTAAACAATCAATCTAATGCAGATAAAATAGGGTTTTATTTTCTTAACATGAAATACTCGAAACAAGGGTAATCGGTACTTTGGCATATAAAATCAAATAAAAACAATTAAATAAAACAAACCATATACCACGACATTGTATGAAGAAAATTGTTTAACATTAGCCCATGAATCATCCATGAATGACGAAGATATAAAAAAATATGAAAAAACGATCAACCATGAATAACTCGATAGAGAGAAGAAATAAGGAGGAAGGGATCAATAAGAAGGAAAAAATTACAAAAGTGATTCCAACACAACCGACGGTGTTTTTGTGGTACCCCCATTTTCTGGTATGTAACCCTTACTCAATTACATTAATGGTTATAAAGGATAAAGTTGATGAATGGGAGTCTGGAGAACATTGAATGACGTTCTGAGGTAAAGGGGATGTCACACAGGTGGCGCATGGTTTGTCTAAACCGTGTGGACAAACCCTGTGTAGTTGGCCTTTTTTGGTAGTATATCCTGCATGGTTGGAGGACGGTTCAAGAGATTGAGTGAGGACATTCTGTGAGGGTCCTCCGAGGCAGTGGCTAATGGACAGATAGCACACGGTTTGTCTAAACTGTGTGGGCACTTAAATGAGATCCTTAAAAAGTGAATCTCACATGTTCTTTCCTCTAAATGGCTTGTTTTTTCACCTAATCAGTCTTAACACGGGATTTTGTTCATCCTTAGGCCAAATAAGGTTCTCCCATTATTCCAGAGGCGATCTGATGGCTTCCCTTGGAGAATCAAATCCAGATTCTTGAGGTATGTGATCATTCTTCATCATTCTTGATCGGTTTTTTAGATCTACTTAGATCTACTTTTCCTCTTCTCTCGTTTCCTTAGATCGACACCCGTTATTGGTAGATCTAAGTGTGTGGATTCCAAATATAATGAGTTTTGGTCTTGGTCTTTCTAGGATAAGATTTCTAAGGCGGTTTTTGATGAATCAACATGGTTTTATTGAAGATTCTTCGTTCTTTGTGGTTTTCGTCAAACCATCGAGGTAGGTGGATTCTTTATCAACTCCACTTAGTAGAATTTATTGGAATTCATTCAAATTGAATGTGTGGTGTTGAATTGATTGTGATTTGGTTATTGAACTCTTGTTGGAAACCTTCTTGAGTGATGGTTATGAAATCTAGAAAATTGGGGGTTTTGAATGAGTGATTTGTTTCTGGAATTTAAAATGTGGATTTTAAAATTGTGATTTTCTAGAATTTTGGCACATGATGGGGACTATATTTTTTCAATAAAAGGGGAAGGTTTTATTGAAATTAATGTTTCCCTGAAATTCTTTGTGCATTGGTTTTCAATAAAAATAGAGTATTATTGAAATGGTTCGAAATTAAGATGGGTTGGCATTGAAATGGTTTTGATGAAAATGGTTTTCAATGAAAAGATGTTTTTATTGAAAGGTTTGTTTTGGAATGGTCGTTGGAAATGTGTGGTGAGTTTTCATGTTGCATATACGGGGCTTGGTTGAAATGTGACATTGTGCTCGATGCCAAAGGTTTAATGGCACATGATAATAGAATATATAGGGCATAGTTGAGATATGACCTTGTTCTCGGTGCCAAAGGAGTAATGGAACATGGGAACAATTAACTTTTGATTACTTGGAAGATCGATGAGAAACCACTCATGAGTATGGAACTGTCATAATGTGCATGCATGGGTGGTTGCATGAGTTTGTGAAATGGTTGGGTATACCAAAAGGGATGTTGGGAAATTGTTTCAAAGGTTTCTTAGTTATTTTTCTGGAAAAATAAATTCTTGTGAATTTTTTGTTTAAATTTTACTTGTATGATTTTGGTTTTTATTAGTTTTAGAAACTTTTTTATATTTGGTTATAAACTATTTTTGAGAAATTGTTTTATGTAAACTATTTTATATAACTATTGCTAAGTTTTCAATCCATGTGGTTTGATTATGGAATTTATTGGCAGAAACCTACTGAGTTTTATACTCACCCCAACTTTGGAACATTGGTGCTTTTCCAGATGTTGTATTCTAGGATACATGTAATGGTAATGCACCTCATTACTAGTGGTTTGTGGTTATTATTTTGATATGTGGAGGTTCATGGAGCTTGGATATGGGTGTGGAGTCGTGGAGTGTGTCTTCGATTATTTTGGGTCCTTTGTTTAGTCTTCTGCATAGTATTCTGATATTGTGTTTCGTTGTATTGGTTTTGGTTTGTATTGTGGAACAACTAGGTTTTCTTATTGGAATACATGCTTGAATAAATTATCTTCATGCATCATATAGTGGATGTTAGAGGATGGTTTGATTGGTTTCATTGTTAAGGGAAAATCATTCGCCACTTTTCCTTGAAGCCCTCGACATTTATTGTCAGCCTTTGGCGCCTTGGGAACATCTCTTATGGCCAAGTAACCCTCACCACCTCCTCAAGCCTATGAAGTAGGGGTAGGGTGTTACAAGTGGTATCATTTTGGTCCTTCCATGGTGGTACAAATGGTAATCATAGTTCTTGCTCTTGGAGTTGGAATTTATTTTCGTCTATACATTGGGTTGGAATCTTAAAAAAGAGTACGCTTTTTTGAACTTGAAATGTATAGCATAAAAGGATGTATCTAACCTGTTTATGTTGAACATCAAGTTACTAGGATGTTGGGTACATAAGTGTTTTGGAGACACATCTAGAATGTTGGAAATCTCATTTTCATGGGTTTATCCAATGTGATTAGCATGAAATGCATTGTAGAGGAATGAATACCCACCAGTATTGCATATCTCATTGTGAGGAATGATTTATGATTTTTTGCAACGTGCAAATTTTCGAAAAATGCAGAAATTATTTTCAAGTGAAAGATTTTTTAAAACATGATATTTAGTCATTTTGAAAATGGGGCGATTTTCAAAAAGCATGTTGAATGTGTTCAAAATGTTTATACATAGAAAAAGAAGGTTTTGAAACACAATGTTGTGATAGTTGATGTCATACAATTTGAAATGATAAGCCATCAGTTGCTAAATAGTGAGATTGACAAAAACATTTGTCGGTTATGAAAATAGAACCCAGTAGGCATCGTCGAAACCAACCCGAAGAAGATGCGGAGAATGTGGTTGCACCTGAACCATGGGTAAACCAAGAGCAGGTTCAGAGTATTGTCTCAGCTTTTTCTACGGTGGATACGAGGAACTAGAGAAATAAACCAAGTCATGTGGATCATACCATCCAATTCATGAACCAGAATCCTCCGAACATTCGGGGTGATTTTGAACCCGAGAAGGCGGAGGTGTGGCCATGTAGGATGAATCGTATATTCAATTTCATCGGTACACCATCAGAGATCAAGGTCATGTTGGCGATGTATATGCTCAAGGATCTTTCATGTTAGTGGTGTTGTAAGAAACTTATTCTTAGTTATGAGGCACATGTTTCTTCTTTTATCTTTTCTTTTAGTTTTTTTGAGAAAATAAGGGAAATGGGGGGGAATCCCAAATTTTGGGACTACACGCTGTGTACTTTTCCACACACCGTGTACTTTGGCCGTGTGGCATGAGTACATAGGGTGTGTAGCCCTGTCAGTGCGAAAGGTGTAAAAACCGAGTACACGCCGTGTAGTTAGTATTTACACGTTGTGTAGTCAGTCAGCAGGCAAATAGTAAGGTGGTGGAGGCATCCGCCAGCTTAGCAGCAGTACATGCCATTTACTTAGGTTTCACACACCGTGTGCTCTTGTCGACGGATGAACAGTTCCACATTGGCGAGAAGCCGCCAGAGGAATAGTAAAAAATGAAAATTATACACCGTGTACTTGATAGGTACACGCCGTGTAGTTTTTTCTCTCTCTTAAAATGGGTAGTATCCAACCATGTTCACATGATTGGCTTAGAACCTGAGGAAGGAGTCGGGAGAGGAGGCCGAACCTTCGAGGATCTCCAGATCGAGCGTCGGGAATCCGTTTTCCCCTCTGAAGATCTCGTTGGAACTGCACAGGTAAGCCCTCCACTCTCTATAAGTTGTTCTTACCAATTATTACTCTAAGGTAATTTATTTGAGTTTGAACGGGGATTTATTTCACCTCAGATCTATGTCATATTTGGGCATTTCTGGAAGCGACGTTCACGTATACCGTTCAAGGGTGTTTAAGGTAGGTGGCTTGGGGTTTAATGTCCAACTGTTGTGCGTTTGTGTGTATTTTTGTGCTACAAACCCATGTTGGGGTGTCATGTGGCTGAGGCCTTGGGTATTTAAATATATATAATTGAATAGGTAATTAAATGTGATAATAAACTGATGTTTGGGATCGATACTTGGATCCAGGACCACCTCGGGGGTGCATTCATCTGTTTATCTGTTTGGCCAGGATAGCTGAGGGTATGCCATTGTAATAATGTTTATTAAATTTCCTTGAGATAAATTGTATGTGAATTTCATATTTACATGTTGTTCATGGCCCGGTTACTTGCGCCTGAGTGCAATGTTCTTTTCAGCCTGAGGGCATTGTTTGTTTAGCCTGAGGGAAAGGTACTGCTGATCCTGAGGGAAACTTCCTATTTCTCCTGAGGGAAACATTTTGTATGCCTGAGCATTGTGACTTATGTGCCTGAGGGAGACACTTCTTACACCTAAGGGAAATATCTTTCATGCCCGAGGGCAGTGCTAGAGGGAAAGATTCTGATTACCTGAGGGTAAGCCTGATGGCGTGGTTATATTTGCTTGTGGGCAAGGTTCTGATTAGCCCGACGACTTAGTTCTGGGGAACATTGAATGCTATAAAATTGAACTATTAAATGAATATTTAAATGGCAATGAAACTGGTAATGTTAGTTACTTTTGAGTACTGATTAGTTTATTGCATTTACTACTATGCAATGTTGTTGCATGTTTAAACATAGTTGAGCACGAGCCTTTGGTGGGTTCCTACTGGGATTTATTTCTCACATCCTGTTTGGGTCATGTCTTTGGCCCAAACTGGTTATGTTTCAGCAGGTGTGGATAAGGGCATGGGTTACTATACAGGTACTTGATCTACTGCTAAGGAGTAGGGGAGCATGGGACCGAGCTTAGGCTCACGATGATACCGGCTATTTTTTTTTGTTTTGATGTACTCTGTATCGTACTATATTGTTATGTAACATGTTTTGGATATTTTCATAGAACATGCGGCATGTTTCATCATTATATATAACTGTTGGTTAACTTTTACTACAGTTTTTTTTAAATGGGTATGGTTTATTGCTTCCACTATTGTTTTATGTTATTTGTTTTGTTCCACTGCGCTACACTTTGGCAAATTAGGGCATTGTTTCCCCACTATCATACCTGCGCCCTCGCTTCTAGTTGGCAGCCTCTAGAGTTTGGGGAAATGCGCTTGAGGTCATGTGACCAACCGGGTTCGGGGCACCCGTGGAGTGGTACCCAGGCCTGGGACTTTACAAAGTGGTATCAGAGGGGTTTCTTTTCTTTGAATTACTATTTGGAGCCTTAGTCAGGTATAGGATGGAATTGGGTGTTGGTAATAAGTTGTGCCAGGGAGTACGTAACTCATGTATAGGGAAAATCCAAACTACCTTGTATTTTTGAAATTTTTTAGATTTTGCAAATTTTACAATAGATTTTATTTCACCGTTGGGTGACGCACATTTGATTGGGCTGTTATATTTTATCCATGGGTTCTATTTAGTTGCAACCCGATGAGATGAGGGTATGCCATCTCATGCATCATTTAGGCACACTCTAGAAATCACATGTCATGCATAGTTCCATTCCATATAGGCGCATTAGAAATAACATGTTGTTGTGAAAGAAAAGCATGTTGTTTTGATAGTTGCTTGGATAAAATACCTTCTATGTGATAGGGTATTGTTGTATGAGCCAGTTAAAAGAATGGACACCAAAGTTTTGTTTTTGGGATGTATGGTCCCTCATTGACCATAATTTGGTGGATCATTGACTTTTTATCTTGTTATAACACATATAATATGTAAAACTTTGATTCGCGGGGAGTATGGGCCCTCACAGATCAGAATTTGACACTTAGGTGTCATTTTCAGTGGTTTTTCTGGGTTCTGGAGTTGTATTTGAGTCTTACTATCCAGAAAACCCAAGATAAACGTTGTATAGTTCCTCAGACACACGTTGTGTGTTCTTCAGTTCGAGAACTTTTTATGTACATGTCGTGTACCCTCAGTACACGCCCTGTAGTCTCTTCCCGTGTCATAGACCGTGTGAGCGGAGACACAGTGAAGGGAAATGCTTAGGGAGAACACAGAATGTACCTTATGTACACTCCATGTTGTGTTGACATGGATTCTGCCCATGTAACAAACAACACGGACAGAGGATAACCTTAAGACATACACGCCGTGTCCACTATGGAACACACCGTGTAGTCTGACCTGGGTGCCCGGCTATGCAACTAACAACACGGGTTGGTGTAATCTTTTCGTGTATACACCGTGTCCATCGAGAACACGCCGTGTAGTGTGAGCCGTGTATCCGGACATGTAACTAACAACACGGGCTAGTGAGCTTGTCTATTACACACCATGTACCCGTGGGACACGTCGTGTAGTCTTGACCGAGGACAGACCGTGTGGCTGGGAAGACAAAGTGGTGTACACGCCGTGTACGCGTGTTACACGCCATGTAGCTTTAGCCGAGTAGTCGGCCATGTCACAAATGACACGACCAGTTGGAAAATTATACCATAGAAGACGTGTAGATTATATACACGCCATGTAGTTTTGTTCAATGGGAGTCGTGTGGCTTAGCTGTGTAGAAGGACCTGGGCAGAGGAAGAGATGTCAGGTACACGCCGTGTAGTCAGTATACACGCCGTGCAGTCCTGTTTTGCAAATATTGATTGCCTTCTTCCTCATGTTTCCCTTTTATTCTCTTCATTTATAATCTTGATCTAAGGTGTGAGTTTGACCTTGTAGAGTCATGCCACCGAGACGACCACGTGTTGTTCACGAGGAGAGCGGCAAGGATTATACTCCAGAGATGGTAGGCCATGGGCTATCAGTGGATCCTCCAATAGAGCCAGATGCGGCGCCAACCGTTATACCGAACACTGGCGTGGATGCGCAGTTCCGTGATGTCTTTATGTGTTTCATGCAGACCATTCAGAGAACTCCAACGGCTGCCACATCTATGGCTAAGCTGACTCATATCTTCCAGCAGCAGCATCCTCCTACCTTTTTAGGGGATGGCAGACCACGGGCTGCGGAGTCTTGGCTAGTGTCGATGCAGAATATCTTTGAGAATCTTGAGACTCCTCCAGGGTGGAGGGTCAAGCTCGCGGCGTATATGTTGTGTGATTCTACCATGAGGTGGTGGGATATCACCACTCAGTCAAAGCATCACAGAGACATGGTGTGGGAAGATTTTTAGACAGCCTTTTATGACATCTTCTTTTCGGAGATGCTGAGGGAAGATAAAGCTCAATAGTTCATGAATCTTTAGTAGGGTGGGATAGCTCAGGGTATCCAGGCTATGTCGCAGGTCCATGGCACTGGGCAGGCATATGCAATGCAACAGACCCAACAAGAGCAGGATCTTGGACCTTCTATTATCAGATGTACTATTCTAGTAGCTTCTGTCTAATCTTCAGTACTTTTTGATACGGGTGTAACACATAGTTTTATATCTGTTCCAGTTGTGGGGAGCCTTGGGCTCTGTGTTTATTTTATTCTTCTGATGTTATGACGCAGAACACTCTTTTGGGAACTAGAATGATGTGTGTGAGTTAGTGCAAGGAGTCCCCCTTGAGGTTGGTGGGTGTCACTTTATATAGGACCTCGATATCTTAGAGAGGATGAGCTATGATGTCATTCTCATAATGGATTGGTTGGTTCCATTCCAAGAATTTGTAGATTGATATCATTTTAGTTTGAGTTTCACGTCACCAGAGGTTGGAGAGTTTCTATAAAAGGGAGAATGGGATGTTCAGGCGAGTCGAGCTGGAGCAGAACATCATGGGAGAGGTGGATTCACGGCCCAGATTGCAAGTTTATATCTGGACGATCAGGGGACTTGTCAGATGGATTTCCCTCCAGTGGTTGATCATTTTAGGGATTTCTTCCTAGAAGACTTTTCAGGTCTACCTCTAGAGCGAGAGGTGGATTTCTTTATTGATCTAGTACCAGGAGCAGCACCGGTATCCATTCCTCCTTATAAAATGGCTACACCTGAGTTACAGGAGTTCAATAGATAGTTAGAGGAGTTACATTCAAAGGGTTTTATCCGACCCAGTACTTCTCCTGGGGGTTCTCTGGTCCTTTTTGTTAAGAAGGTGGATAGTACCCTCAGACTCTGTGTGGATTATCAGAAGATGAACCGGTTGATGGTCAAGAATTGATATCCCTTATCGAGGATTGATGATCTTTTTTATAAACTGCATGGGGAACGAGTGTTATCGAAGGTTGAATTGATATCAAGATATCATTAGTTGCACGTTCGACCGTCTGATATACCTCTCACATCCTTCAAGAGCAGGTATGGTCTATACGAGTACTTGGTTATGCCGTTAAGACTTACGAATGCGCCAACAGTTTTCATGGTCCTGATTAATCGTGTGTTCCATCCTTATCTGGATTCTTTTGTGGTAGTATTCATGGACGATATCTTGGTTTACTCTCACACTCGAAATGACCATGCAAGCTATCTTGAGATCCCATTGAGTACACTGAGAGAGAATAAGATATATTCTAAGCTCTCAAAGATCCACTTTTGGATGGACCAGATTCACTTCCTGGGTCATATCATCTTAGAGGCAAGAGTTTTCGTGGACCCAGAGAAGGTGAGAGAAGTAGTTTCCCGGGATCTTCCTAAGGAACATGTTTGAGATATGGAGTTTCTTGGGGTTGGATGGTTACTACAGACACTTTATACAGGACTTCTCCTGCTTAGAAATGCCGTTGACGGGTTTGACTAAGAAGGGTGTGAAGTTCATTTGGTCAGAAGCTTGCGAGACATCCTTTCAGGAAAATAAGGGAGGGTTGACCTCCGCGCCAGTCCTAATACTTCTAGAGAAAGGGAAGATCTATAAATTTTACTGTGATGCATCAGGTATTGGGCAGGGAGCAGTGTTGATGCAGGGCGATCGAGTTGTTGTGTACGAGTCTCGATAGTTGAGGCCACATGAGAGGAATTACACGACACGTGATCTCGAGTTAGCTGTAGTTGTTCATGCGTTGCGATGTTGGATACATTATCTATTGGGAGAGCATTTTGTGGTTTTCACGGACCACAAAAGTCTCAAGTATATATTTACTCAGCATGACTTGAATCTGAGACAGTGAAGGTGGGTCGAATACCTTCAGTCCTCTAACTTTGTGCTTTCCTATACACCTGGTACAGGTAATGCAGTAGCTGATGCACTGAGCAGGAGGACTCAGATACAGGTAGTGCAGGAGGCCAGTGGTGAGTAGAATCTCTTGACTTTGTTTTCGGAGATGCATTTGGAGGTGCACAACAGTCAGGGTCAAACCTATCTTTCATCATTAGTTGTGGCTTCTAACCTCCTAGATAGAGTGAGGATGATACAACTACCTGATTCAGAAGGCT
Source organism: Viscum album (assembly GCA_963277665.1). Classification (NCBI taxonomy): domain Eukaryota; kingdom Viridiplantae; phylum Streptophyta; class Magnoliopsida; order Santalales; family Viscaceae; genus Viscum; species Viscum album. The sequence continues at coordinate 1,427,912,176 of OY728125.1, forward strand.
TAGTTATACGGTAGTCGGTGGCAAGTGAGGACTCTCCTCCTAGGTGGACGATAGGTGATGGTGAGGTACTGTGTTTCCATGGACGAGTATGGGTTCCAGGGGATGTACGTGAGGAGCTAATGCGGTAGTTTCATGCTTAAGCTTGGGCTATTCATCCTGGACTTACCAAGATGTACCATGACTTGAGACGTCAGTACTGGTGGTCGGGTATGAAGAGAGAAGCATATAGTTATGGTACAAGGTGTTCCACCTATCAGCAGGTGAAGGATGATCATCAGAGGCCAGTCGGACTGTTATAATAGTTACCTATCCCGGAGTGGAAATGAGATGATGTTACGATGGATTTTGTGACTGGGTTGTCGAGGTCACCTCGAGGCAATGGTGTCGTGTGGGTTGTTGTGGACTGAATCACAAAGTTAGCTCACTTTTTGTCGATCAAGGAGACCTTCTTGTGTTGATGAGATTGGGAAGTTTTATATATGTGATATCGTACGTCTTCATGGGGTCCCTCGTTCAATCATTTCAGATAGGGATTCTCGTTTTATGTCTTGTTTCCGGTAGAGTTTTCATAGGGAACTGGGTACACATGTGCTTCTGCGCACAACTTACCACCCTCAGACCAATGGTCAGTCAGAGTGTATGATATAGGTGTTAAAGGACATGCTGCGTGCATGCATCCAAGAATTTGGGGGCTCTTGAGAGAAGCATATACCCTTAGTTGAGTTTTCCTATAATAATTGTTTTTAGGAAACTATTGAGATGGAACCATATGAGGATTTATATGGTAGGGCATGCCAATCACCTTTGTGATGGTTAGAGGCAGGTGAGGCATCTTTATGGGGACCATGTCTCATGCAGGAGACTTATGAGCAGGTCTAGTTGATTCGGAAGTTGATGGATACCACACAGTCTCGTCAGAAATCTTATGTTGATCATCGCAGAAGACCTTTGGAGTTTGCGGTCAGAGATCTGGTTTTATTGTGTGTTTCGCAATGGTTGGGACCCAGGCGGATCAGGAGATAGGGTAAACTTTCACCGAGGTATGTGGGGCCATTTGTTATTTTCAAGAGAGTCGAGCTGGTTGCCTATCAGTTGTAGTTACCGCAGAGGTACCTGGACATGCACGATGTATTCCATTTATCTCAGTTGTGTTATTATCATTCAGACTCTTCTCACGTCTTTCAGCCCAAGGAAGTTGGGCTTTAGGTAGATGCATCCTTTGAGGATAATCTGATTCTTATCATGGATAGGAGCACAATGGTTCTCCAAGGTCGGTCAGTTCCTCTCGTACGGGTGTTATGGCAGGATGGCCGAGTGCAGGAAGAAACCTAGGAGTGGGAAACCGATATACGTGCTCAGTGGCTAGAGCTGTTCTGAGATTTATCTTCTCCAAACTCGGAAGGGAAATTCGAGGACGAATTACATTAAGGGGGGAAGTTTGTAAGAACCTGGTTCTTAGTTTTGAGGTACGGGTTTCTTCTTTTCTCTTTTCCTTAAGTTTTTTGGAGAAAATAAGGGAAATGGGGAAAATCCTAAATTTTTGGACTACACGCCATGTACTTTTCCACACGCCATGTACTTTCCCCGTGTGGGATGATTACATAGGGTGTGTAGCTCTGTAGGCGATGAAAGGTGTAGAAACCGACTACACGCCTTGTAGTTTGTATTTACACACAGTGCAGTCAGTCGATAGGAAAATAGTAAGGCGGTGGAGGCATCCACCAGATGAGCAGCACTACACACTATGTACTTAGGTTTAACATGTTGTGTACTCATGTCGATGGATGAACAGTGCCACCTTGGCAAGAAACGGCCAATGGGGCAGTTAAAAAATGAAAAGTACATGTTCTGTACTCGAGAACTACATGCCATGTAGTTTGTTTTTTTCTCTTAAAATGGGAAGCATAAAACCTTGTTCAAGGGATGGGCTTAGAACCATAGGAAGGAGTCGACAGAGGTGGTCGGACCTTCGCGGATCTCCAGATCGAGCGTCGGGAATCCATTTTCGCCTCTGACGATCTCGTTGGAACCACAAGGGTAATCCCTCCATTCTGTTTTAAGCCATTCTTACCAATTCTTCCTCTAAGGGATGTTATTTGAGTTTTAATGGGGATTTATTTCACATTAGATCGACGTCGTCTTTGGGGGTTTCTGGAAGCGACATTCATGTATACCGCTTGGGGGTGTTTATGGTAGGTGGCTTGGTGTTTAATTTCCAACTGTTGTGCATTTGTGTGTATTTTTGTGCTACGAACCCATGTTGAGGTGTCCTTTGGCTGAGGCATTGGCTGTTTAAATACCTAGAACTGTATAAGTAATTAAATGTGATAATAAACGGCTATTTGGGATCTCTTCTTGGATTAAGGACCACCCCGGGGTGCGTTTCTATGTTTAGCCGTTTTTTCAGGATACCCGTGGGTATGCCATTGTAATAATGTTTATTAAATTTCCTTGAGAGTAATTGTATGCGAATTGCTTATTTACATGTTAGGCATGGCCAGGTTACTTGTGCCTGGGGGCAGTGTTCCATTCAGCCTAAGGGCATTGTTTGTTTAGCCAGAGGGCAAGGTACTGCTAAACCTAAGGGCAACATCCTTTTTCGCCTGAGAGAAACTTTTCTTATGCCTGAGGGCTATGACTTCTGTGCCTGAGGGAGACACTTCTTATGCCTGAGGGAAATATATTTCATGCCTGAGGGAAATTCCTGATGGAAGGATTATGATTACCTGAGGGTAAGCCTAAGGGCGTGGTTATATTAGCTTGAGGGAAAGGTTCTGATTTTCCCTGAGGGCTTAGTTCTGAGGAACATTGTATGTTAGTAAATTAAACTGCTAAAAGAATATTTAAATGGCAATGAAACTGGTAAATTTAGTTACATTTGAGTACTGCTTAGTTTATTGCATTTACTACTGCGCACTATTGTTGCATGTTTACACATAGTTGAGCACGGGCCTTTGGTGGGTGCCTACTGGGATTTATTTCTCACACCCTATTTGGGTCATGTCTTCGGCCCAACAGATTAAGCTTCTGCAGGTGTGGATAATGGAAAGGGTCCATATATAGGTACTTGATTTACTGCTGAGGAGTAGGGAAGCATGGGACCAGGCATAGGCTCACGATGCTACCAGCTGTTTTGTTTTGTTTTGCTGTACTCTATATTTTACTATATTGTTATGTAACATGTTCTGGCTATTTTATTAGAACATGAGGCATGTTTCAACATTATATATAATTATTGGTTAACTTTTAATGTAGTTTTTTGTTTTAAATGTGTATGGTTTATTTCCTCCATTGTTGTTGTATGTTTGTTATTTTATTCCATTGTGCTACACTTTGACAAATGAGGGAATAGTTTCCCCACTATCAGACCTGGGCCCTCGCTGCTAGTCGGCAGCCTCTGGCGTTTGGGGAAATTATCTTGAGGTTACATGACCAACTGGGTTCGGGGAACCCATGGAGTGTTACCCAGGCATACGACGTTACAGGTGGGATTTGGCGGTGCAGGATAAATTTGATGAAGGCCTTAAATGGGAGGATTTTGAATAATTGTTCAACAAAAAATTCTATCCTCACGCATTCAAAATCCAGTAAACGGAAGACTTATTCATCCTAAAATAGGAGAGACTCTCTGTCATAGAGTATGTGGCTATGTTAATGAATTTAGTCAGTTTTGCACCAGAGGTTGCGGCAAGTACATCTTTGAAAGCACACATCTTCGAATCAGGGAAAAGACAGGAGATTCGATCAAAGATTTTGGTGCTCTGTATTTTGGATTATACAGAGATGTTGAATAGATAAATTGTTGTTAAACATGACATCTCAGGATTGGTAGGAGGAGGAATGATGATACCTATAGGAAATGGTGGGAATTCAATTGTAGGGAACAAGAGGAAAAGGGACACATATTTCGATGGTGCAAGTGGAAATCAGAACCTGATGGCTGGATCAGTAGACCTCCTCCACGCCCCTAGAGCAAAGCATGTTGTTTTCAATGTGGTTTTCTTGACCATGTAAAGATATATTGTATGGAATAACCTAGAGCCTGCCATAATTGTAATAATATGGGACATCTTCATCACTATTATCATAGTGCTCCATGGTCAGGGGCTCAAGATACTCCTTAGCTGTCGCAAGCATCATATGCTTCGACTGGATGAGGGAAGCAAAATCAGTATCATTAGTAGAGCAGATCTAGCCATGGTAATTCTAGAAATACCATGAATCCTTAACCAGGGAAACCTCTTCAAGGAAACAAGGAGAACGGTACAGTGAAGAAGCAATTGTATGGAGCTGAGCTAATGATTTTCGACGATCAGGCTGGATCATCTACAGTAAGGGGTACGATTCTTCTGAATTCTACCTTTGTGAAAGTATTGTTTGATACAGGTACCTCACATTCCTTCATTGCTTCCCATGATGTTTACATGCTATGTTTAAAAGTGTAAATTATTCCTTCTGTTTTGAAACTGCAAACTCTTCTTGGTGAATGAGAATATCAAGCCATTGTGTGTAGAGCATGTGTTATAACTATTGACGGAGCTGAGTTAAAATGGGACTTCTCGAGGTTGGATATGGATGTCTATGATGTAATCCTGGGTATGAATTGGCAGGAAATGGTCAAGTCTCACATCGACTATTATAGAAGAACAATTAGTTATATGACTGATGACGGTATCGAGCATATCCTTATATGAGAGAGGACTATAAAGAAATGATCGAAGATTATGTTGGAACCATTGGGGGGAACGATATCTTACCAATTGGCCTCATTGACTTTGGCATCAGTCGAAGAGATTGAGGGAAATAGTTTTCTAGCTTTTGTGGATCAATTTCCTGATGACTTTCCAAAGAACTTTTCTGGGTTACCACCTCTAAGGTAAGTGGAGTTTATGATTGATCTCCTTCTGGGGAGAATTCCAATTTCCCTTTAATCATATAGGATGGCACCAACAGAGTTACAGGAATTGAAAGTGAAGTTAGAGGAGTTGGAAAGCAAAGGGCTTATTCGGCCTAGCACGTCTCAGTGGGAAGAGATGGTGTTGTTTGTGAAGAAGGTAGATGGAACTCTTCGGTTGATTGTTGATTATCGTAAGCTTAACCAAGTGATGATAAGGAATAGATATCCACGTATACGCATTGATGATCTATTTGATCGATTAAGGGGAGCTCAATGGTTCTCCAATATTGAATTGAAATCAGGATATCACCAATTGAGAGTTAGGAAAGAGGATATTCCAAAGACAGCTTTCAGAATTAGGTATGGACACTATGAATATGTATCCATGCATTTCGGTCTAACAAATGCACCATCAATCTTCATGGCATTGATGAATCAAATATTTCAACAATATTTGGATTATTTTATTTTGGGGTTTGTGGATGACATTTTGGCCTATTCAATGACAAGGGATGATCATGAGGTACACCAGGAAATAGTGTTACAAATCTTGGGAGATCATCGTTTGTATGCCAAATTATCAAAGTGTGATTTTTGGATACTAGAAGTATGATTCCTTGGCCATGTTGTTTCGTAGAAAGGCATTTCTATTGATCCTGAAAAGATAGAAGCTATTATCTCTTAGCAACCACTGAAGAATGTGTTTGAGATATGATGTTTTCTAGGTCCAGTAGGTTACTACTGACTCTTTATGCGTGATTTATCACGACTTGCTTCACCAATTAATGATCTAACAAATAAGAATGCTCCATTCCAATGGACAAAAGCTTTTCAGAAGTCTTTCCAGTAACTAATAGTTCAGCTTACAACAACACCTATCTTGACCTTTCCGGAATCATGGCAAAGGTATGTGAAGTATTGTGATGCTTTAGGATTAGGGTTGGGTTGTGTTCTCATGAAAATAGATTATGTGGTTTCTTATGGTTAAATGAAGTTGAGGGTGCATTAGAAGAATTACCCAACGCATGATTTGGAGTTTGCAGTAGCTTTCCATGCTTTGAAAACATGGAGACATTATCCCTTTGGTGATAAATTTACTATGTTTACAGATCAAAAAAGCTAGAAACACATTTTCTCACAGTGATATTTGAACTTAAGGAAAAGGAAGTAGATGGAGTACCTACAAATGTTCTACGTTGACTTGATGTACAGACTGGTGAAAATAAATTCGGTGGCAGCTTCATTGAGTATAAATTCATATGCTCATTTGGCGAAAGAAGATTTAGATGAATGGCAGTTGATGTCGGTCTTAGCTGACATGCATGTCGAATTTGTAGACCGAGGTGATGTTGCAGTTTTCTTTTCAGATACCCTTTTCCCTGATCTAGTAAAAATTATCAAAGAAGCACAAACATCTGATGCAGAACATCTAGTTGTAAGTTCAAATCTTAATGGTGGGGAGACCATTGATGGTTGGAAACATGATGGGGGTTCAGTTTTTTTTTTCAAAGATCGGATGGTTGTACCTATGGTTTGTTAGGAACAACTCCTTCATACTTACCACCATTCAAGATGGGTTGTACATCCAGGTACACAGAAGATATATAAGGCATTGAGGCACAGTTTTTGTGGAGCGGTATGAAAGAGAAGGAGGCTGAGTTCGTCTCGAGGTGCTTAACTTTCCATCATGTTAAAGCAGAGCATCAGAGACCAGATGGTATGTTACAATCATTTCCCATCCCAGTGTGGAAATATGATCAAATAGCAATGTATTTTGTTACAGGTCTTCCAAGAAATGGTCTGAAAACACGATGCCATTTGGGTGATAGTGGATCGTCTAACCAAGTCGACCCATTTCATCCCTATTCGTGAAACTCATATGGTGGATGATCTTTAAAATATCTATATTCATGAAGTGGTAAATAGGAATGATGTTCCCATGTCTATAGTCTCCTATAGAGATATGAAGTTCACATATCATTTCTAGAAATCATTACAGCAAGCCCGTGGAACTTAGTTGACTATGACCACCGTGTATCATCCTCAAACGAATAGGCAATCTGAGCGGACGAAAAAAACATTGCAAGACATGTTTAAGGCTTGTGTAATGGATTTGGGTGGATCATGGGAGGATCATATTCCCTTAATGGAGTTCTCATACAATAACAACTATCAAGTCTCAATACGCATGGCTCCGATTGAAGCATTGTTTGGGAGTCCTTGTCCTTCTCCACTATGTTGGGTGGAAACAGGTGAAACTTTACTAGTGGGGCCAAGCCTTGTCCAAGAAATAATAGAGAAGATCCAATTGATTAGAAAAGGTATGGAGATAGCTTAGAGTAATCATAAATCTTATGCAGATCACCGTCAAAGACCATTGGCGTTCGTTGTGGGTGATATGGTCTTCTTGAGGATCTCTCCAAGGCTTGGACATAGTCATTTAAGGAAGCAAGGTAGGTTATATCCTAGATACATTATCCCTTTTGAGATACTAGAATGGGTTGGAGATATGGCATATCGGTTGGCATTACCACCATGGTTCAGTTTGGTGCATAATGTGTTCCTTGTATCTCAGTCGAAAAAGTATTAGCCTGATCCTGACAATGTGATCAGATGGGATCACATTGACCTAGAGTCGGATTCTTCGTTAATACATATCCCGGTATGGATTGTGGATAGACAAGAGAAAGTTTGGTAGGGAAAAAGCATCGTTCTAGTGTTGGTTGTATGGAAGGATCATCAGATTCAGGAAGAGACTTGGGAACGTGAGAAGGAGATGAAAGAACAGTGGTCGGAACTCCTTTCAGCCAGTAAGGGATGTCTACTTTATGAGGATGGAAAGACCAATGGTGGGGAAAGTCTAGTACCCTTGGTTTCTGGTATTTAACCCTTAATTAATGTTTTAAATGGTTATAACTGTTAAAGGTGATAAATGGTAGAGTCAGGAGAATTTTTAATGATGTTTTGAGGCAAAGGAGAAGTCCCACGAGCGGCGCACTGTTTGTCTAAACCGTGTGGCCAAACCGTGCGTAGTTAGTATTTTGAGGCAGTATCTCCCACGTGGTTGGATCACGGTTTGGGAGAGCATGCGAGGAGGTCGTGGGAGGGTCTGTCGAGATAGTGGCTAACACATGGTTAGCACACAGTTTTTCTAAACCATGTGAACTAACCATGCGGGCACTTAAATGAGATCCTTAAAAAGTGGATACCACACTAAAGGTATTTTTTTCTTCATAAGTGTCCATTACTCAATATTATGTTCCTATTTAAGAAAAAATAGGTTCTCCATTCATTCCATAGGCGATCTGAAGGCTTCCCTTAGTGAATCGAAGCCGGATTCTTGAGGTATGTGATCGTTCTTCATCGTTCTTCATCAATTTCATAGATCTACTTAGATCTACTTCTCATCTTCTCTCATTTCCATATATATATGCCTACTATGGGTATCTATAAGTGTTTGGATTCCAAATATGATGAGTTTTGGTCATGGCCATGCTAGGAGAAGAGATCTAAGACAGGTTTTTGAAGAATCAACCCGGTTTTCTTGAGCGTTCTTCGTTCATTGTGATTTTCAGCAATCCTTCGAGGTAGGAGGCTTCATTCTCAACTCCTCCTTATAGAAATGATTGTCATGCTTTCAAATTGAATGTGGGGTGTTAAATTGATTTTCATTTGGTTGTTGAACTCCTGTTGGAACCCTTATTTAGTGATGGTTGTGAAATCTGAAAAATTGGGGATTTTGAATGATTGCTTTGGTTCTTGATTTTAAAATGTGGATTTTAAAATGGGGATTTTCTAGAATTGTGGAACATGATAGGGACTGGATTCTTTCAATAAAATTGGAATGTTTTATTGAAATTAAATGTTTCCATGAAATTGGTTGTGCTTTGGTTTTCAACAAAAATGGGGTTTTATTGAAATGGTTTGACAATAAGATGGTTTGGCATTGAAATGGTTTTTATGGAAATGGTTTTCAATAAAAAAGTGTTTTCATTGAAAGGGTTGTTTTGGAATGGTCGTTGGGAATTTTGTGTGTGTGTTCATGTTTCATATATGGGGCTTGGTTGAAATATGACCTTGTTCTCAGCGCCAAAGTTTTAATGGCACATGGGAATTGCATATACGTGGATTGGTTGAAATATGACCTTGTGCTCGGTGCCAAGGGTTTAATGGCCCATGGGAATTTCATATATAAGGATTGGTTGAAATATGACCTTGTGCACGGTTCCAAATGAGTAACAGCACATGGTAAACAATTACCTTGTGATGACTTGGTAGATCGAAAAGAAACCGCCCATGAGTATGTTACTGTCATAATGTGCATGCATGGGTGGTTGCTTGGGTTTTTGAAATGGTTGGGTATGCCTAAGAGGGATGTTTTGAAATGGTTTTAAAGGTTTCATAGTTATTTTTCACGAAAAATAACTTTTTGGGAAATTCAGTTTAAATTAGACTTTTATGATTTTGGTTATGATTGGTTTTAGAAACTTGTTTATATTTGGTTATAAACTGTTTTTGGGAAATTGTTTTATATAAACTGTTTTATATATATGTTTCCAACTTTTCTATACCAGTGCTGTGAGTAGAGAAGTCATCGGGGTAAACCTATTGAGTTTTATACTCACCCCTGCTTTGGCACTTTGGTGCTTTTGCAGATGCTGTATTCTGGGATACTGGTAAAGGTAAAGCAACTCATTACTAGTGGTTTGTGGTGATGCTTGGTATAGGTGGTGGTTCATAGAGCTTGGAGCTGGGTGTAGAGTTGTGGAGTGTGTCTTCGATTATTTTGGGTCCTTTGTTTTTTCTTCCACATAGTACTCTAATATTGTGTTTGGTTGTATTGGTTTTGGTTTGTATTGTGAAACAACTTGGTTTCCTTTTTGGAATACATGATTGAATGTTTCATTGAAATGCATCATATAGTGGCTGTTAGAGGATGGTTTGGTTGAGTTATTTCTTAAGTGAAAATAATTCCCCACTATTCTTTGAAGCCCTCAGCATTTATTGCCTACCTTTGGCGCCTTGGGAACGTCACTTAAGGAAAAGTAACCCTCAGTGCCTCCTCAAGCCAATTAGGTAGTGGTGGGGTGTTACAGTTTGATTCATAGAACTGATGATGGATCAGTGGCTCGGAGAAGAATCGGTAATTCCATATGCTCCTTCGTATGGTAAGACTAGAAGAAGACATTTCTAGGGATTAGACGTGACCCTGATCTGATTATTCAAATAATAGAAAAATTACATGGTGTGTACTGTTATTGAACTTGTTGTGTATTTTCCTCAACCTTCTCCTAACGTTAGCGATCCACCACGTCAACCCAAAAGACCATGTCTTGGCCATTACACACCCAAGACACGGCTATATTTGGTAACTGGGTACACCATGTGTACTTCTATTTTCATGGCATGTACTTATAAAATTTCTTAAACATCCCTTTTTTTCTCAAAAACAACCAAAATCAAGATGCATACGTGAAATTAAGATCTGGGTTATTACACTATTTATCCCAAAAATATCCTTCTCCATTTGATTATGATGATATTAAGGAATGTACTTATTTAAAAATAACCTTCCAAACACATCCCACAAAATATAGTTAATTTCATCTCTTTGCCTCATGTTATTGATAAGAATCCACCATTGATATTTTTCGTCTTCCAAATGATAAATATCCAAAAAAAATCTTTCTCAGGTTCTAAACACTTGAGAATAGAAAATATCTATACGATGGTGTGAATATTTCACTCAGCAACTAGTGAATTAGAATACCCACTAAAATATGGTGGATGTTTCCTCATAAAGGACACTACATAATTGTGTTACCTAATTTTTTTGTTTGGATTCTTAGTATGATTCATGGATTAAGAAAATTATGTACAAATTACAAAGGGATTTTTCATACCTGCATCAATAACATTTATTTTATCATTAATATAATCATGACATTGTCCATATCATTCAATTTGAATATGTTTTCTTAGTGTTATAGTCATTTACTAAAAGAAGAACTTAGTGTGAGCAATCATAATCATAATGAGTCAACATGTAATGAGGAAACATTATTCTTAGGATATCTATTTTCTGAAACTTTATCTTCAATCTAAAACACCTTAGGAATATCTAATGTCTTTAATGGTATTCATCAATTCAAATACTTAAACCAAATTTATAAATAAAATGTGAATCAACCTTGTAATATCCCCCAAGTGATTAAAATAAGGTGTATAGTAAGGTAACATTCAATATGCAGCAAATTTATGGTCAATATATAACCAACCAACTATTATCTATCCTTTTAACCCTAAATACATCTATTCCAAAACCATGTCAAATTGTAGAATTATAGAAGTTATGTATTTCTAAAAAAACACTAATTAAATTATCATAAATTAGGATATTTTTCTACACAATATCTTATCCTAAGTGTTCTTGCTAATATATCTCATCTTAGAATGCAAAAATAAAAATTAAAATTCTATATTACTAACTATATCAAACCATAATTTGTTTACATTAATATTACATCCTATTATATGAATATTAATTACATCACATTATGATCCATGTCATAAGAATAATGGTTTACAATATTTTTAAATTTAGACACCTAAAATACTAGAACATAAAATCTCTACATCGTCCCCCACTCAGTTCTTCACATACAGTACCCTTCATTGACATATATTACATAATACCTTTCTTTATATCCTAGGGAAATGGAAACATAATAAATGGTGATCTTAGATGATCATTAAGGGTAAACAAGTGATATATCAATTACTACTGATGTGTGAAAGGAGAATAAGGGTGTTATAAAATGAGAATATCCTTTGAAATCCATACCCATAATTCATATATCTTAATTATAAGTCATTACAAAAACAAGATAGTTTATAAGATATGTATAACAAAGGAACCCAAAATCATAATCCATGAGAGAATAATACTTATACAAGATAATGACATAAAACAATGGCCTAAAGTGTGTAATAATTATATTAATATAAATATTATTTCAATGATACCAAATAATACATTCATTATCTGTTATTCTTGGGATAAGCACCCATGTACCTACCTCGGCCTTCATAAAAACTCACATGTACCCTCTTTAGTTCAACGGATAACTTCCCATGTACCATCTATATACATTGGGATAACTACTCGCATAACATCTTTCAGGCTCGGGGTAACCTCAATTGTATCCTTTAATCTTGTAAAACATTAATCTTCACCCAATTCATTTTAAAAATATATAATTTTGGGACATTCCTTCTCATAATAAAAATCCATTCATATTTATTCCATTATATTAAAAAACATAAATTATATCATTATATAATAACCTATGAAAATATACTTGTTTCATAAAAATATTTTCATCATAATCATAAATCATTTAGAGAAATGGAAAAATAAGATATCATTGGATCATATCCCATGTAATGTATAAGTAACATCAAAGTTTATCATCATATAATAAATATTCCTTGACAAGATCATTGAAATATTTCAAGAGAAAAATGTGATTTACATTTTTAAAGCAATTATTTTAAATCTAAAAAAATAAAGAAAAAATATGGAAAAAATATTCTTTGAAAAGAACTATGAAAATTTGAAATGAATGCTTCAAAGTAATGAGTAGTCTGGATGGAATGAAATTTCATTCAATAAGAGTATGTCAGAAAAAGATTCCTTTAACATTTTTTGTAAAAATACTAATGTACAAAATTTATAAAAAAAATATTCCATTGAAATATTTTTATAGAAATTCAAAATTTGGTAAAAATGAACTTAAAAAATCATAGGAGAACAGTAAAAACATTCTTGAAAATATTTTAATGAAAACATACACATGGAAGAAAATTATTCCTTACTAAAGAAGAAATAAATTATGTTTCCTTAAAAAAAATACTTATCATTTTAAATAACAAATAGGGGAACATGTTACTATTATAATAAAATATCATGAATAAACATAAAATAAAAAAATTAAAGGGGTTAATCTGGTAAATATCATATAATATTCCAAAATGGATATTTAAGCACAAACAATAATAATTAAAATGAGACTAAAAAATAAATCTAAAACCTCAGACCATAAATTAATTTTCATGAGTTCAAACCTTAAATGTATTTATAAACAACCTTTTTATTACAACAAAAATGTTGATAGGATGGTCTAATTACCCCAACCATAAAAGCCCAGATTTAGTAGCAGCTTTATTAAATTTACATATGACACATCGAACCATATCCTTAATAAAAAAAATTGATTATTAGTCTTGGTAAACTTGATACATACTTGAAATTCACATTAAAATTGAAAAAATAAAATATAAAAAAATTAATTGAGAAATACATTTTCTATCAAAGTGTATCCCTTCATATCAATCATAAAACACGTCCTAGTACTGTTTGTAAAATAAAACAAAAAAAAGGTGAGCTCAAATGCTCAGTAAGGGTAAACATATCATAGATGATATCATGAATAAATAAACATAATCAATATTTAAACGTAAATAAATAGAACATAAGACATTTAATCTACAAATTGAGCATAATATTGTAGAAATAAATGATGGTCAAATAAATCCATGTAAATAATTTCATGATCTTGAAACTCATACATGGATATTTGAACTAACAATATAATCACATGGAAATTAATATATAAAAACATAATGAGGGAATTAATAATTCTAGACATTTGAAACATACTTTCAAGACTATTAAAAAGATAGTATAAATCTATATGTAGAATGGTAGCTAATTTTTTCAATTAATTTGTCTAATGGGACAGGTCGAATCATCTTGGGGCTCTCTATACAAAAACCATTCCCTTCATTTCATATGTAGACATAATTTATTACATAAATTTTCAATTAATACAACACAGAAGATTGAGAGGTCTAGTTTCTTTGGGGCATAGGAATATTACATGATAACTTAAGACACAAAATACAACATCTTTATTGAAAACTTATTTAACATGACAAAAACATTCCTTCGTACTTAGCATTGCATTGGGTAACCTGCGGACATACATAAGAAATGAGTGAGCTATAAAGCCCAGTAAGGGAGTAAACAAGGCATAACATGAAAAATACAATACATGTTAGGAAATATACATATCAATGAAGCATAAGGTTAACATGAACTTAATGGCATGATATATCATGATCATCATAACATTAAAATGTGGAAACAACTTAAAATAGAATATCATAAACAAAAAGGAATCAGGTAAACCCCTATCCCACCATGATGGGAAAATGTACTATAACTGAATTAGGTAAACCACTGTCCCAACATGATGTGTCATGATACCAAAAATTGCCTAATGCATTGGGTCTCTATATAATTCTAAGCACACCCATCAATTTACCTTCATTCTCATGCTTAAGTGTGACTCATAGATCGTAATACATGGATTCATTATTATTAATAATTAATTACATGATCAAGAACTATAGAATAAATACATTTATTTTCTCAACCAAAATTTATATTTTCATAAAGCTGAATACCCTTGATAGAGGAATTGGTACGGTATTCACTAAATGATGATTTTGGCATGGAAAATCATGGTGCAATTTCAACAGCATAACGATATAACATAAATATTCATAAGAAGATTCGATGATATATAAAGGGGTATTTGATTATATATACATGAATTTGGAAATAATAGGGTCATATAAATATATGTTCCAACATGAATACTTTTTAAATAGAAGGAGTAACATAATAAAAAAATTTGAAGAAAGAGGATGAATGGAGTAACTCTTACGAAATTTTGGCATGGTAACAGGTGTAAATGGGAGATATAAATCAGATATAAATAAAACTCTCATTAAACAAACATAATAAGGGTAGTATAAGAGAGGTGAGAAAACATACCCCATCATTTATAATTTAAAAATAAATGGGTATAACAATATAAGGAAAGATGGACAAAAATGAGAAAGGAAGGAACCCTTAATTGAGTGTGTTACTTCAAAAGATTGAAAAGGGGATTGTTGATATATTGCGGTGCCCTAGGGGATTCTAGTGAGGGTAGAATGTATTAGGTATGTGGTGAAATTATTTGGAGTTCTAATAAGTTGGATCTTGGGTGGGTTTATATATGAAATGGGGTGGGAATTCTTTAATATTACACAAACATTGGTTTTGGAATCTATTTAATTAAATATTAAAAACCACAATCCTTCCCATGGATTTTACATTTTTTCCAAATAGAAGTGGAAGAATTTATTTTATACGTCCATGGGCCAAAGATATTAAAATATTATCCCTGCTCATTTGGAGGTGAGTCACACTCTTATAGAAATGAATATAAAATCATAAAACCTATTATACATTTTAGAGGATTCACTAAGGCATTCCAAAATAATTAAAATAAATCAAAATCAAAATTATATTAAATTTAAAACATTTATTTTATCTAAGATCCATTTATGGAATTTATTATATAAATATTGGGTCATTTGTTTATCATAAAACAAACTATATATTTATATATTATTTAATTTTTACCCAAAAATTTGATAGTCCCAAAAAATTATGAAAAATTCACCATGGGATAATTTCACCATCCTTATTTGAAAAATAAGATGCATTTTATATAAATATCTTTCTAAAGAATTGAATTTTTACTGTTAAAATGTGTACCGATATTTATTGTAAATTGATAGGTTTTGACAAAAAATGTTTTTAAAATTTAATAAAAATTACATTTGAATTCATAAAAATTATATACTCCTTTTTTATTAATAAAAGTAATTTGATAATAATATTTAATTAAAATAATATTTATTTCTAAAATACATTAATTCCTTAAAATATATTCTTTAAAAATACACTTTTTGTTTTATCGTATAAAAATATAACTCTTATAAAACATATTACCTAATTATTTAATGATAAAGAACTGATATAATCAACATTTATAATAATTGTTTTATAATAATATTAATAAAAATATAGTTTAATATAGTAATGGATATATTTACAAAAAGTACCATTTTTACCCTGAAAATCAATTTATCAAATTCGTCATTTTATAAGGGATACTATTACCATAAAGGAAATAATGGAATAATACTTCTATTTAAAGAAATGGATTACACAATAAGTAACTAATACCTTATTACGTAACTCCTTCATAAGACCGAAGGGTATGGTGTGTGATTATGGTAGACTCTTGGGGTGGCTTGGATAAAATCTTTAGGGTTTTAATCTCTACTCACATGATCTTCTCCCATATGTGATTCCATTAAAGCTAATGTGTTGAAGCTCCTCTTCAGCATGGTCAATAGTGAATCCTTGTGATGCTACTCCTTTCTGTTCTCTAAAAAATGAGCTTCATATGGCATGAGTCTCCAATATGAGGTCATCACTGCCTTTAACTCTGTTAAAAGGATTTATTAAAACTTTATGTTTATATTATTTTCTTTATTATTGGTCATTGTATATATTAACAATGGTAGTGGGTCATAATATCCATTTAAACCCAATAATAATAAAAAATAGTCCATGGGTTTTCTATATCCGTAGTAAATTAAATAAATGGGAATTTTACTCATAAATGTTCAGGTTGGTAGAGCCTTCCCCACTTAAGAAATTTCACCTTCAATTTTTTATTTTCTCAAACTATAACAGATTAGGGTAACTCTGTTGAATCACTTCCTCTAGATCCCATGTTGGGTTTTCAAACTTCTGGGTTCTCCACAATACTTTGATGATGGGTACTATCTTATATCATAGAACTTTTTTCCTACGATCGAAGATCTTCACAGACATCTCTTAATATGAAAGGTCATTATCCAATTGTAGAAACTTTGTATTGAGTACATTCAATGGGTTAGGTATATACTTCCTCAATAGTGACACATGTAATACTTCATGTACATCAGACAGTTTCAGTGGGAGTTCTAGTTTATAGGATGCGACTCCGATGTGATCATGGATCTCAAATGGGATGATGTACCTTGAAATAAGCTTTTAATTCTTCCCAAGTCTCATCACTCTTTTCCATGGTGATATGCGGAGGAAAACTATACCTCGAACATCCAAATATAAGTCTCATTGACGGTTGTCAGTATAGCTCTTTTTTTAATCTGGGTAGCTTTTATGTGATGTTGGAAGATAATAACATTCTCCACCATTTCATTGTCCATTTATGGAATTATAAGTTTTCACTCCCCAATTATTCCCAACATTACGTTGTTCTTGACCCCTTCCCATAAAGGGCTTCATAAGGATCCATTTGGATTCTTAGGTGGAAACTTTTGTTGTAAGAGAACTCAACCAAAGGAAGATGTTGATCCTATCCAACTTTGAAGTCCATTGAGCATGATCTCAACATTTCCTCAAGTGTTTAGATAGTCCAGTCTTCTTTGACATCAGTTTGAGGATAACAAGTCATACTCTAGTTTAGATCTATATTCAATGTGTGTTGGAGACTCTTCCAGATAATATATTAGAATATTGGTTCTCGATCGGATATAATCAATATTTATACACCATGAGGCCTTACCACTTATTTGATGTATATCAATGCCTTATGATATAATGGGAAATCCCCTAAAATTTCAATGAAGTGTGATTTCTTTGTGAGATGATCCACAATAATTAGAATATCATTGTTTCCTTTTGATGTCTTAGATATTATTATGAAAATGTCAAGGGTGATGTTCTCCCATTTCCATGTTGGTATGGTAAATGGTTATATCATCCCCTTAGACTTCTCGTTCTCAGCCTTTACTTGTAGACATACCAGGAACTTTGATGTTTATATTGAGCTTCATTCTTCATGTTATCCCACTAAAAATGCTCTCGGAGATCTTGATACATCTTTGCGTTTTCTAGGTGAATGAAAAAATTTAAAGTATGTTCAGCATCCAAATGTTATTTCTTTAACATCAGATTTAATGGGACACATATTCTTGATCCAAATCTCACAACTCTATCTTCATTGACATTGAACTCCAAAGATTTACCTTTTTTGATAGGTTCCACATTATTCAAAATTCCCACAACAACTTTTTGAGCATCCTTTAACCTTTCCAAAAGAGATGGTTAAGTAATCATTTGGGAATGGATTGGTTATGTTCCCTTCTTTATGATTTCCATCCCCATCTTCACTAAATATAATAAGATTGGATCCTTCTCAATTCTCTTCAATGATAGATTCGTTGGGTCCTTTCTACATAGATCATCTTCCACCCTTTTCAACTTCTTAGGGTGGCAATGGATTGATCAGACATAATCCTTGATGAGATATAACCCTCTTTGTTAGTGCATGTTCATATCTTTCTGTATGAATATATATTAGTTACTTTTTTATCCTAATTCATTTCATACTTTCACCGAAAGAGATAATTCCACCATATTTTCTACAAAAAGATCACAGCTTCCAACTCTAGATCATGCATTGGATAGTTCTCCTCATGAATTTTCAACTACCTTGAGGCATAGGGGTTGGCATTATCATTATAAATAAACAAACAACCTAGTCCCTTCTTTAAATCATCGTTTAATATTGTGAAAATCTCTCCACTTGTTGGTAGTGTGAGCACATGGTCAGTGATAAGCCTATTCTTTAACTCCTAGAAGTTTTCATCACAAACATCATTCCAATAAAACATGACTCCATTCTGAGTTGTCTTGGTAAGAGGGTTTAACAATCATTAGAAATTTCTCACAAATCAGTAATAATATCTAGCTAACACTGGGAAGATGTGGATATACATCAATGATGTTGGCCTCGTCCATCCATAAAGTGTTGTAGTTATAGAAGGATCAACAAATATCTCATTTACTGAGTTTATATTCCCTAAGAATGAGACTTCCTTTAACTAGAACTCGCATTTTTTTTACTTTTCATAGATCTTATCCTTTCTCAAGTTCTCTAGTATAATTCTTAGATTCTCCCCATGATCCTCCTGGGTTTTGGAGGAAATTATAAGATCGTCTATAAAGACTACCAAAAATCTGTCTACGTGATCTATAAAGACTCTATTCATCAAGACTGTGAAGGTTTGTTGAGCATTAGTGAGTCTGAAGGTATTACTGTGAATTCATAGTTCCCATACATTGTACAAAAAGTAGTCTTGGGGATATCCTCCTTCACTCGTACTTGGTAATATCATGGTCTTAGATCCACCTGGGAGAAGTATTATTCACCCCATAGCTGATTGAGCACATCATCAATTCATGAAAATGATTCATGATCTTTATCATGATTTTTTGAGCTCATGATAAGCAAAGAAAATGCACATTGACTTATCATTCTTTTCATGAAGAGGACCCGTTCACCCCATAGTGAAGCACTTGGGTGTATAACCGCTTTATCCTGATTCTCCTATATTTGTTTCTTTAGCTCATAAAGCTTCCCAATATCCATTATATTCATGTTCGTGTATATTGGAAACACCCAAAGTATAAGATCAATTATGAATTCAATATCAATTCTAGGAGGAAGACCATATAATTCCTTGTTAAACACATCAGTGAATTCCATCACAATCATCATGTCTTTGAGGATGGTTCCTTCATTAGAATAAATCATCTTCAAAAAATATGTGTGTGATCATAGGGGAAAATATCAATTCTTGAGATGATGGTGCTAAAGAATATTCATCCTCCTCCTTTCACCTGTATAGATTCGGGGATTTATTCACCGTATGGAGAGATATTTCCATCTCATGACAATTTATGTTGGCTCTATATAGGGAAAGCCAATCCATGACACAAATTTCATCAAATTACACCACGGGTAGTATGATGAGGTACGCCAAGAAGTTAAATCCACAAATTGTGACAGGGAATGAGTTATATTCATGGTTTGCAATAATTTACCTACTTTTTAATTTCACTGAAATCCCTACTTCTATTCATTGTGGTGATGTTTGGATTATTATACTAAAATTTTGGGAAATAATAAAATGCGTAGAACAATAATAAAAATTATGTTCACTATTCTTGAATGAATAACTATCATACCTATCACTACATTGTTTTTAGGATTTTCATTAGTGACAGTGATTGAAAAATATCACCCTTGTTTCCTTGGATGTTTTTGTTTCCTCTGAAAACCCTTGGATTAAGAAATGGGTTCGCAAAGTTCTTTAGTTCATTGAAGTTATTGTAATGAAAATTATGTTGAGTATTGAATTGTGAATTAATTTACTTTTTCGTATTAGAGTGGTTTTCTTGTTAGTAATTGCTGGATTGGTGCCCTTCCAAAACCTAAATCATTTCCTCAACCCCTTTAGAAAATTTCTATGGTACTTCTATCTGCACTTTTGAAAAGAGGAGTGCTGTAATTATTATGATATTTGGATTTATCCATTAAACCCCTATAATTTGATTCCATATTTGGATTCTTATCCCCATGATACCACTAAGATTTCTGATATCAACCTTGACTTGGGCACATCGGATAATCTCTTTATATCATTCAAAGTCACGGGCATTCAGTTCTTTTCATAGTCCAGGTTTTAGCGCACTAAAGAAGAAGTAAACCATGCATTTGGGGATAAAAAAAATACCAGATTTGTATCATGGAAGACTATATAAGTTTTCCACAATTTCCTCAATAGATTCTTTATCCTTTTCTTGAGTTTAGGTAAATATGTTACATCTTAAGATAGAGGGTGCAGGGAAAATATTTATTGAAAAAAGTTTTGTAGAAATCCTTCTATCCAATCCTCTCAGTCTCTATCTTAAGATTATTATTTTTGATGAATTTCAACAATTTATCATCTCCACCCTACATACGATATAAATCATTAAGAACATTCTCTTGTTTAGAACATTGAAGTATGGAGAAGATCTTATCAAGAGATTTGATCCAATGTTCAGCGATTGAAGGTTCAGATGATCCATTAAAAGTAGAAGGCAATTTTCTCATGAAGATCTCGATTTCAAATTGTTCATTCTAAGGGGGGTTGATAATTTCTCTTGACCAATGTTTCTATTCAAAACAAGAGTCAAATGAGAGTGTACCATGAAAAAAATTTCGATTCCCACTCCCATCAGATTGGGCGTCTCATTAGAACAGTCATTACATTGATCATCAAATTGGTTGTTTTCTCGAGTCCTCCTATTACAAGACATTAGCTAAAATAAAAATAAAACTTGGGGTAAGTATTTTAAACTATTAAACACATAAAGGGTAATCCAATGAAAGAAGGGGTAACTTATAAATTACAATTATTTCCTTAACATATTAATTTCTATTCATCAATCTATGTTATCCATGATCTTTTTCCCAATGTGTATTCTTATGGGACTTTTTTTGAAATCCCATAATAATTGTTCACACTAATAATATGAATTTACCAGATAATATCTCTTGAGGGTGTCAAACAAATAGTGCAACAATGCCCATTATCATGCATCAGTTCCCATTCAACCCTAGATCAATGTAGTTTTTTTGTTTTACCCCTAGATACGTCTATGCCAGAGACACCTCTAGTTGTTCATATCCATAAAGGGATGAATTTTATTGATAAAAAAATTACTCTATAACCACAAAAATTTTGGTATTTTTATCATATACATAGTATTATTCTTATGTATTTCACTAGGGTTTTCTCATCCTAATCCCAAAAGTAACTAAACAAATCTTATGATACCAATTATAACAACCCTGAACTTTATTTGATATTTATACATGAAATAGTACATAAAAATTAACATAATACAACCCATAAGATCAATAGCTCGACTATATTTGTGGATTAAGAACATTACATGATAACTAAATCAATAAATTATAATATCTTTATTGAAAACTTCTTTTACATGACCCCAACATTCCGTTGAACATAGCATTTCATGGGATAACCTAGGGACATGCATAAGAAATGGCTAAGATATAAAGCCTAGTATGGGAGTAAAATGGAATAACACAAATAATAAAATACAAGTTAGTCAATAGACATATCAATGGATCATAATAGGAACATGAACACAAAGGCATGATATAGCATGATTATCCAAACATGGAAATGTGGAAACAACCTAAAACAAAGTATCATTAACATAAAGGAATCTGGTAAACACGTATTCCATCATGATGGAAAAAATTCTTATGAAGGAATTAGGTAAACCCCTATTCCAAAATGATGTATCATGATACAAAACATTACCCAATGCATTGGAGCGCAATATAATTTTGGGTGCACCTCTCAAATTCACTTCATTCTCATGATTAATTGTGTCACAGAGATCATAAAACATGGATTCATTTTTCATAATAACTCATTACATGAATAATGATTTTGGATAAACACATATAATTCCTCAATAAATTGGTATATTGGTATAAATATGAATACTATTGATAGATTAATTAGTAAGGTATTCACTACACAAAAATTTTGTCATGGAAAATCATTGTGCAATTTTGACAGCATAACGACGTGACATAAAAATTCCTTAAAAGATTTGATGATAGAGAAAGGTTTAAATCATAATATATAAATGAAATTTTAGGTAATAGGTTCATATAAATACATTTTTCAATATGAGTAATTTGTAAATAGAAGTCGTAACATAATAAAGAAACAAGAAGAATGAGTAAGAATGAAGTAACTCTTATGAAATTTCGGCATGGTAACTCATGTACATGGGAGGTATTAATGGGAGATAAATAGGTCTCTCATCATACAAAAATAATAATGGAATTATGGGGGGTGATAAAACATGCCCCATCATTTTTAATTGAAAAATAAAATGGTATAACAATATAAGGAAACTTTGACAAAAATGAGAATAGAATGAACCCTTACTTTCCTTTGTGACTTCAGAAGCATGAAGATGAGATTATTTAGATAATGGGGTGACTCTGTGGGATTATAGAGAGTAGGGTACAGATTTGAGACGTTATCCAAGGATTTTGAGTCAAGATAAGTGGAATATTGGGTGGGTTTATATAGGAAATGAGAGGGGAATTAATTAATATTTCACAAACTTAGGTTTTAGAATCTATAAAATTAAATATTCAAAACCAAAAACCTTCCCTTGGATTTTACACATATTTATTCCAAATTAGAGTGTAAAATATTATTTCATTATTCCATGGTCCAAAGATATAAAATTATTATACTTGCTTACGTGGAGGTGAGTCACATTATTAATGAAATGAAATTAAAATCATAAAATATGTTATGCATTTTTGTGGATTCAAAGAGGCATTAGAAAATAATTAAAATAAATATAAAATAAAATAATTTTAATGTTATACCTTTTTTGGTATTTATTAAGTCACTAATGGATCATTATGATTTCATAAAACACACTATATATTTATATATTATTTAATTTTTAATCAAAAATTCGATTGTTTCAGAAAATTATAAAAAATTATATATTGTATAATTTTTACATACTAATTCCAAAAATAATATTCATTTTATCCAAATAATTTTATAAATTTGGGTGTTTTCACTTTTAAAATGAAAACCAATATTTATTGAAAATTTATGGGTTTTGGCAAACACCATTTTGAAACCCTTAATAAAAATTAAATTTAACTTCATAGAAGTTATTTAATAATTTATTATTAATGAAATTAATTTTATATAAATATTTTCTAAAAATATTAATTATTTCATAAATTTATTAATTAATAAAAATAATTTATCTAAAAATAAACTTTCTATTTTATCGTTTAAAAATATAGCTCTTATAAAAATGATTACCAAATCATTTACTGAAATGGAACTGATATAATAATCATTTATAAGAATTTTTTAAAAATATTATTATTAAAAATATAGTTTAATAAAATAATGCATAAATTTCTCAAACGTACCATTACAACCCAAAAAACAATTTATCATTTTTATCATTTTTTTAAGGAAAGACTATTTCTATAAAAGAATTGATGGAATAATAATTTTATTCATAGAAATGGATTACAAAATAAGTAACTAATACTGTCACGAATCAGATCTGGTCGCCACCATTAACGGCACCAAACCCGGCCCGTGGCAAGGCCCGAAGGGCGTTCCCTATCCCCACGGGCTGGCACAAGTGCCCGGGTATCAAACAAATCTGGATTGGGAACGATTTACCCGAGTATGACAGCATAAATCATAAAAAAAACAATCAATTATTAAAATCTGAAATTTTCCTGCTAAACAATTCTTAACAAAACCAGATCTGAATACATAAGTTTTCAGACACTACAAGTGGTCTAAAAACAAATAATGGCAACATAAAGACATCCCCATGGACTCCACATGACAAGGGGATCATCACCCGCAAGTTGTCCCCGCAACTCCGCCCCAACGATGGGGACTAACATCCCAAACCGCCATCACCCTTAGCCTTCCCTTTACCTGAGTCAAGCATAAGCAGGTCTACTTACACCAAAGGGGTGTAAGTAGGGTGTGAGCCTAATCCCAATAGGATACCACCAGTTGATTCCAAATAGTATGCAATACAATGTGAACAAAACAAGCAATTTTAATACAGAAGGTGAAACAGTGTTAAAATTTAAAGAAATGCAACTTTCAAAAGAAAACAGTTTTCAATCCGAGAATTTCAGAATGTTAGCACATTAAATAGACATGTGAGCTACTGTAATGTACTTCCAAAAACAACCCACAACAAGGATATATACCACAAATCCTATGAGCATCAAAATCAGGAACACCCCTAAGCACTAGGTTGTCTCGGGCCCTATGTACCTCGTACCTCGGTGTAGAGTAACCATAGAAAAATCCGTTCTCGTGCATGAGACACTAGTAGGGAACATACCCATAACCTATTGGTCCCCAATCATCATCCAAATAGTTTAGTTAGAGTTGTCGTTATCCATATTCTAAGTGAAATAGGGACAAAACTCATCTGATCCACTAGCCGTACTAGTACAAATCTGCCCCACCTAAGTACCCGGGCTTCCCATTTTTGTGCTCAAACAATTTCAGCAAACAACACACATAAGTTTTCATATAAAATATCACTACTGGTCACAAACAAATTTTACAGTATCTACACACATTTTATACCATTTAAAACACACAATAAAATAATTTTATTTCTAATAAAACAACTTCTCAAAACATGACATTGTTTTTCACCCAAATATCTTTAAGATATCCACCTTTCACACTATGATAACACTTTTAAGTTACTAAAACAAAATTTCAGTTCAAAACCCTTTAATGAAACCAAAAATTCAGTTATGGGGCATCCCAAAATAGACCAATAAAAGATTTGAATGGAAACCCCTCAATTTCACCAAAAATTGGAACATAAAAATCATTTGCATTATAAATGCAACTAAAACCAATTTTTACATAAACATTCAATTGAAGTAAACATTAGAGTACCATGAAAACAGCAAGCTAATTCACAAAAATTGCACACACAATGGAATCACCTACCAAATTAACAAAACCCCTTGAATCTCCGTGCGAAATCAAATCGCACCCCCGCCGCACCAAGAGAGAACTAGATCAAACCTAAAACCACACAAATTGGCCAAGAAAGCCCAAAGTTAAACCCTAGGTTCGAAATCCTAGTTTCTGGACATTAGTAAACTCAATTATAACCGAAGAAACCCTAAGAACAATGAGTTAAACCCAAAGTAATTTGAAAGAGGAAAGAAAAGGGCTCATTTACTTGAAGTATCTTGAAGTAATCACTCCAAAACTCCAGTATCTGAAATTTAAAAGAGCACAAATTTAGGTTACGTTCGAAAAAGATGTATTATCTCATTTATGAACTGGAATGGAGGAAAAATATTGAGAATTGAGAGAGTTATGAAAGAAATACTTTACCTCTTCAAATCTGGGAGATTTGAGGAACCCTATGAAGATCGGCACAAACTCTCGATTCTACAGAGCTCCAAATGGGTGGGAGAGAGTTTAGACGCGCGGCTGGGTTACTTGGGATTTATTGAGACTTGGAATCACCGAAAAAGACCAAATATTGAATAAGTTATAACAAAATTAAATTTTATTTTTAAAACAAGAATTGGGCTTTCGGGCAGGCCCAACCCCTTAGACAAAAACCCAAATAACCCCTGGTTATGGATTTCTAAAAGCTCCAAATTACCTTGGTGGTGTTAATAGGCTAGGGGAGGTCAATTAGGAATTTTAATGGATGAAAAATGTTGAAAAATGAAAATGTTATAAAAGATACAAAATTTATTTTTTAATCTGGAATTGGGCTCACGGTTTGGCCCAATTCATGAATACTCATCTATTCCTCCCTAAAACCTAGGGAAACCCCAAAAAAAGAAAGGATGTAAATTAAATGAAAGAAAATACCTTTAAAATATGCCTTGTATGTGACAATTCTCCCCACCATTAAGGACTTTCCACCCCGGAAAGTCAACATGAATCTCGGTTGGAAAACAAGAATGGGTACTCTTCCTAGACCCATGACTTTCGCTCCCATGTCTCATGTGTATCATTCTCATGCTGCCATAAAACCCAGAATAAAGGAATAGACATTCCTCGAAGTATCTTCTCTTGGGAGTCCACTATTTTCATCGGTCTCTCAACGATAGACAAGTCAGGCTCTATCTCTAGTTCTTCCCAACTCAACACATGGGATGGATCCAGATTGTATTTATTCAACTGAGAGACGTGGAAGACATCATGGATAGACGTCAACTGAGAATGTAAGGCCAACCTGTATGCTACCTTACCAATACGCTCAGTGATCTCAAAGGGCCCGACATACTGTGGCATCAGCTTACCATTCTTACCCAATCGACGATGGCCCAGACGAGGGGCCACTTTTAAGAATACCCTGTCACCCACAGAAAACTCTAGGTCTCGACACCTTCGGTCAGCATAAGATTTATGACGACTCTGAGTTGTCAATAAGCGCTGCTTGATCAACTTGACCTTCTCAAAAGTCTCCTGCACAAGGCTCGGCCCTAACAGTGAAATCTCTCCTACCTCAGCCCAACATATGGGGGACCGACAAGGCCGACCATAGAGAGCCTCAAAAGGGGCCATTCGAATCGTGGATTGGTAACTATTATTATAAGAAAACTCTACCAATCCCAAATGGCTATCCCAAGAACCTCCAAAGTCCAGGACACATGCACGAAGCATGTCCTCCAATATCTGATTCGCCCGCTCTATCTGACCATCCGTCTGTGGGTGGTATGTTGTGCTCATCTTAATCTGAGACCCCAAGGACTTCTGAAGGCCTTCCCAAAATCGAGAAGTGAATAGGGGGTCTCTATCCGAGACAATAGCTGATGGTACACCATGGAGTCTCACCACTTCTTGAAGATACAAATGGCCCAACTCATCTACTTTAGTTGTATCTTTAATCGGAATAAAGTGGGCTGATTTGGTCAGACGATCAATCACCACCCAAATAGCATTCTTACCCCGAGGTGTACGAGGTAAGCCAACAATGAAGTCCATGGCAACCTCTTCCCACTTCCAGGTAGGAATGGGTAGTGGTTGGAGCAAACCGGATGGCCTTTGGTTCTCTGCTTTCACTTGCTGACATGTGTAGCATCTCGAAACAATGTCTGTTATGTCCCGTCTCATACCAGGCCACCAAAACTGCCGAAGAACATCATAATACATCTTAGTGGCACCCGGATGGACAGCCCACTGAGACTGATGGCTATCTTGCATCACCACCTTCCGCAGAGGTAATGGAACTACTGAACGGCCCTTGAAGCACAAGATGCCCTCGAGAGACGACGACTAATCAGAGGATGTCTCCCCACCATGAAGGAACTGCTTAGACCGCTGACAAAGATCATCACTGGGCTATTCCTGCTGAATCAACTCCAATAGATAAGGAGTCAACTGGACACTTGCCATGAATGCCCCTCCACTATATTCCCTGGTCTTCACATGCATCTGAGAAAAGAGACCCATCAATGCCCACTCATCACTAGACTTCCTCAAAGCCTGCACTGGAACTCTTCGGCTCAAAGCGTCGGCCACTACATTACCCTTGCCTGGGGTATAGACAATGTCAAAGTCAAACCAATGCAAGTACTCGATCCAGCGACGTTGCCTCAAGTTGAGGTCCTTCTGTGAGAAGATATAAGCCAAGATTTTGTGATCAGAGTATACCACAAACTTCTCCCCAAAGAGGTAGTGACGCCAAGTCTTCAAAGCATGCATCACCGCTGCCAACTCCAAGTCATGGGTTGGGTAGTTCTTTTCATGTGGTCGAAGTTGGCGAGAGCCATACGCGACCACATGATCATCTTGCATAAGCACGCACCCAAGACCCATACCTGAAGCATCACAATAGACCACATATCCCTTTCCAGCCTCTGGAAAAATCAGCACGGGGGCAGTAGTCAGCCGCCTCTTCAGCTCCTCGAACGATGCCTGACATTCTGGACCCCATACAAACTTCACCCCTTTCCGGGTGAGGGAAGTCATCGGTGAAGCAAGCCGAGAGAAATCCCGAACGAATCGCCTGTAATAACCAGCCAAGCCAAGAAAACTCCTGATCTCAAACACATTCTTCAGTTTCTCCCATGACATGACTGCACTAATTTTCTCAGGGTCCACTGAAACTCCATGCTCTGAGATCACATGCCCCAGAAATATCACCTCTCTGATCCAGAAAGTGCACTTTGACAACTTTGCATAGAGGCGGTGATCTCGTAATGTAACCAAAACGATCCTCAAGTGATGTTCGTGTTCCTCCTCAGAGCTAGAGTATACCAGAATGTCATCCACGAACACCACAACAAAGGAATCGAGATGCTGATGGAACACCCTATTCATAAGTGCCATAAATACCGCTGGAGCATTGGACATTCCGAAGGTCATGACCAAATACTCAAAGTGGTCGTACCTGCTTCGGAAGGCTGTCTTAGGGATATCCGACTCCTTCACCCTGAGTTGATGATACCCTTAACGCAGGTCTATCTTTGAGAGCCACTTTGCCCCCTTAAACTGATCAAACAAATCATCTATTCTGGGCAAAGGGTATTTGTTTTTAATTGTTACGTTATTCAGCTTCCGGTAGTCAATGCACAACCGGAGGGATCCATCAGCCTTTTTGCAAACAACACAGGAGCGGCCCAAGGAGAGACGCTCGGGCGAATGAATCCTTTGGATTCTAAGTCATCCAGCTGTATCTTTAATTCCCTCAACTCGGTGGGGGCCATGCGATAGAAGGGAAGAGATATCGGCTGTGTTCCCGGCGCCAGATCAATCGAAAACTCCACATCCCGCTCCGGGGGAAAACCAGAAAAATCATCAGGGAATACCTCGGGAAACTCATTCACTACACGAGGTAGTGCACCTTCAGGGGAAAGACCATCCTTTAGCACAATCAAAGATAACTGGAAGATAACACTTCCCAACTCTGGGAGTGGAGGACCTGCGCGACTTGATCGTGGATCCCATTCTCCATGAAAAACCTGACGACTCCCATCAGGTGCTGTGAAACTCACACGCCGTCTGTAGCAATCGATGTGCGCCAGGAAGTGAACTAGCCAATCCATCCTGAGTATGACATCAAAAAGGTCCATATATAAGACCAAGAGGTCCCACTCCATCTCAACCCCTGACACAGAAAGTGCACATGAGGGGCACCTGAGGCCCTGCTCCTTCTTCTTTCCCAATGGTGTCACCAACTCCATCGCAAAAGACATCAACTCAGTTGGAAAATTCAGAATGTCCACAAAACGTCCAGAAATGAATGAAATAGAGGCACCAGTATCAAAAAGAGCAGTAGCTATAGAAGAAGCTATCAGAACGGTACCTCGAACTGTCGACGGTCCCGCCTCTGATCCTGCTGGTGACTTATCCACTGCATGGAGATGTCCAGTATCTGCCTGAGGAAGACCGCTAGTCTGTGGTTGTGCCCTGAACTGGCTCTGCCCAGAAGATGATCCAGCCCTACCACCACGACCACCAAATCGAGATCCCCCAGTCCTCGACGGCTCGGACTGTGTTGGCACTCCTCTTGAAGCCACTGACCCTGCCCCACTTGGGAGTGGACGTGCCACACCGCAGAAGTGCTGCAAATGCCCTATACCTCCACACTGGTAACAAGGATTCGGAGGAAGAGGACATGCTGGTCAGATATGCCCAGGGCTCCTACATTGGTGGCACACGACGGATCTCGCATCAGAAGCCGCAGAAGAAAACTGCCTGGAAGAGTGGCCTGAACTGCCCCCTCCTTTCTTCACATGACCCCCCCGCTTCCTTTTCTACTCTGAAGAGCTACCACTACCCACTGCTGATACTGAACCATAGACACCAGCCCTACCTTTCCTATCAATCTCCACCATGCATGCCCGATCAACAACCTCAGCATAGGTCCTCAGCTTAATCAAGAGCACCTGGGAGTATATCTCTGGTCGCAAGCCTTTCTCAAACCTTTGGGCCTTCGCTTGCTCATTAGAGACAATTTCTGGAGCATATCAAACCAATTCAGCGAAACGGTTGGCATACTCCGTCACAGATAGATTCCCCTGAACAAGTTCCATGAACTCTCTAGACCTGGCATAAGCCAACACCTCAGGGCAATACTGTTCATTGAAGACAGCCTTGAAATCTCCCCAGCGCATCTTCTCATTCTTCCCAGACTGAAGCACTGACTCCCACTATTTACGGCTGGGACCCTCCAACAGAAAGGAGGCACACTTCACCCTGAGCTCCTCGGGTGTTTCCAGGAACTCAAACATATGCTCGATCTTCTCGAGCCATTCTTCTGCTTCTTGGTGTTCTGCGCTACCTCGGAAGGCAGGAGGCTTGTTTTTCAGAAACTCTTGTGCTTTATCATTTCTAGGACCTGTCTCCTCTGCCCTAACAGGAATAGGAGCATGATCTGGTCCCTGCCCCAAATCTTGGATAGCCCGAACAACAGCTTCCACAAGCCTCTGATCAATCGGTGTGGGAGAACTCTCTCCAGCTTCCTCCTGTGGGTGCGTAGGAGCTTTCCGGGGAGGCATGTTGCTACAAAATGCAATAGTCACAAAAAAATAGTCAATACCACAATTCTGAAAATTGTAATCAAATACATCAAATATAAACAAACTAAACACATTCTTGTAATAAAAGAAACAACTACTCCACATCTGCCAGATGTCCACATGTGGTCTGCAGCCCACACGTCTCACCTGGAAGTGAAGTCAATCAGTAAATTCCAACATCCTCTGGTGACTCAGGGTCTGCCATGAGAGGTGCAGGCCAGGCACCCTACTCACAACCAATACCCCGAGCCCCGACAGTCCTAGCTCCTGTCTATCCCGACTCATCTCAAAATAACAATATAACCCAAAAACATTAACCTCCTTTGATACCATTTTGTCACAAACCGGATCTGGTCGCCACCATTAACGGCACCAAACCCAGCCCGTGGCAAGGCTCGAAGGGCGTTCCCTATCCCCACGGGCTGGCACAAGTGCCCGGGTATCAAACAAATCTGGTTTGGGAACGATTTACCCGAGTATGACAGCATAAATCATAAAAAAAACAATCAATTATTAAAATCTGAAATTTTCATGCTAAACAATTCTTAACAAAACCAGATCTGAATACATAAGTTTTCAGACACTACAAGTGGTCTGAAAAAAAATAGTGACAACATAAAGACATCCCCATGGACTCCACATGACAAGGGGATCATCACCCGCAAGCTGTCCCCACAACTCCGCCCCAACGATGGGGACTAACATCCCGAACCGCCATCACCCTTAGCCTTCCTTTTACCTGAGTCAAGCATAAGCAGGTCTACTTACACCCAAGGGGTGTAAGTAGGGTGTGAGCCTAAGCCCAATAGGATACCACCAGTTGATTCCAAAGAGTATGCAATACAATGTGAACAAAACAAGCAATTTTAATACACAAGGTGAAACAGTGTTAAAATTTAAAGAAATGCAACTATCAAAAGAAAACAGTTTTCAATCCGAGAATTTCAGAATGTTAGAACATTAAATAGACATGTGAGCTACTGTAATTTACTTCCAAAAACAACCCACAACAAGGGTATATACCACAAATCCTATGAGCATCAAAATCAGGAACACCCCTAAGCACTAGGTTGTCTCGGGCCCTATGTACCTCGTACCTCGGTGTAGAGTAACCATAGAAAAATCCATTCTCGTGCACGAGCCACTAGTAGGGAACATACCCATAACCTAGTGGTCCCCAATCATCATCCAAATAGTTTAGTTAGAGTTGTCGTTATCCATATGCTAAGTGGAACAGGGACAAAACCCATCCGATCCACTAGCCGTACTAGTACAAATCCGCCCCACCTAAGTACCCGGGCTTCCCATTTTTGTGCTCAAACAATTTCAGAAAACAACACACATAATTTTTCATATAAAATATCACTACTGGTCACAAACAAATTTTACAGTATTTACACACATTTTATACCATTTAAAACACACAATAAAATAATTTTACTTCCAATAAAACAACTTCTCAAAACATCACATTGTTTTTCACCCAAATCTCTTTAAGATATCCACCTTTCACACTATGATAACACTTTTAAGTTATTAAAACGAAATTTCAGTTCAAAACCCTTTAATGAAACCAAAAATTCAGTTATGGGGCATCCCAAAATAGACCAATAAAAGATTTGAATGGAAAGCCCTCAATTTCACCAAAAATTGGAACATAAAATTCATTTGCATTATAAATGCAACTAAAACCAATTTTTACAGAAACATTCAATTGAAGTAAACATTAGAGTACCATTAAAAGAGCAGGCTAATTCACAAAAATTGCACACACAATGGAATCACCTACCAAATTAACAAAACCCCTTGAATCTCCGTGCGAAATCAAATCGCACCCCCGCCGCACCAAGAGAGAACTAGATCAAACCTAAAACCACAAAAATTGGCCAAGAAAGCCCAAAGTTAAACCCTATGTTCGAAATCCTAGTTTCTGGACATTAGTAAACTCAATTATAACCGAAGAAACCCAAAGAACAATGAGTTAAACCCAAAGTAATTTGAAAGAGGAAAGAAAAGGGCTCATTTACTTGAAGTATCTTGAAGTAATCACTCCACAACTCCAGTATCTGAAATTTAAAAAAGACCAAATTTAGGGTACGTTCTAAAAAGATGTATTATCTCATTTAGGAACTGGAATGGAGGAAAAATATTGAGAATTGAGAGATTTATGAAAGAAATACTTTACCTCTTCAAATCTGAGCGATTTGAGGAACCCTATGAATATCGGAACAAAATCGCGATTCTACAGAGATCCAAATGGGTGGGAGAGAGTTTCGACGCGCGGTGGGGTTACTTGGGCTTTATTGAGACTTGGAATCACCGAAAAAGACCAAATATTGAATAAGTTATAAAAAAATTAAATTTTATTTTTAAAACAGGAATTGGGCTTTCGGGAAGGCTCAACCCCTTAGACAAAATCCCAAATAACCCCTGGTTATTGATTTCTAAAAGCTCCAAATTACATTGGTGGTGTTAATAGGTTAGGGGAGGTCAATTTGGAATTTGAATGGATGAAAAATGTTGAAAAACGAAAATGTTATAAAAGATACAAAATTTATTTTTTAATCTGGAATTGGGCTCACGGTTTGGCCCAATTCATGAATACTCATCTATTCCTCCCTAAAACCTAGGGAAACCCCAAAAAAAAGAAAGGATGTAAATTAAATGAAATAAAATACCTTTAAAATATTCCTTGTATGTGACAAATACACTACTACATAAACCCTTATAACACCCACATAAGACCTAAGGGTAAGGTGTGCGATTGTGGTAGACTCTTGGGGTGACATAGATAACCTTGCCCATGTGGTAATCTTTAGTAACTTGAACTTCTCCTGTAAGCAATTTCGTTCAAGCTTAATGGGTTGAAGCTCGGATTGGGATTGGTCTAGAGTAAAGACCAATGATGATACCTACTTTCCAAGCTCTGAAAAATGATCTTCGTACGAACTGAGTCTATGGGATGAGAACATCATCACCTGTATCAGTGTCGAAAGGATTTTTTAAAACCTTATTTTTATATTAGTTGTGTAATAACTGTTCAACAACACTATTATTAATGGTAATGATAAATAATGGTCATTTAAACCCTGTAATAATAATAAAATATCAAATATGTTTTATATATCCATTACACATGGAAATAAAGGGATTTTTATTCCTAAATGATCGGGTTATTACACTCTATAACCAAGCCCGACCCATCACCTAACACTTTGAATCTATTCATCATATGAAATGAGGTAATCATAATAAAAAAATTCATTTTGATAACATAATATATGTAATGATAATACTTTCCTAAATCAAATAAATATAATCATAAACCATCATGAGTAATATGGTAAAGGGTCATAAAATTTTACATCCTCTTTAAAATTATTCATAAACCATTATAAAAATGATGATATAAATTTAGTATATACACATTGGGTCGTGAGTAAAATAAATTTTGATGTCATTGATGAATATAAATACCATATGAATGTCATTAAAAATATTTTTGATGAAAATAACCTTTCAACTTGGAAAATGTCGTTTTTTAAATAAAAAGTTCACAAAATATTGGGAAAATAATTATCATTGAAAATAATCATTAAAACATGTAAAATAATATTTAAAATATTTTGCGGTAAATATGGTGTATGATTATTGTTATTTCATACACATTAAAATAAATATTTTATTTTCATTTTATTAAAAAAACAAGCCTTATTTTAAAAATTACTCGAATATTCTTTTCAAAATATATTTTTTTAATCACAAAATGGTTTAAAAATATTTAATTAATCAATATAAATGTTTAAAAACTATTTTTAAAACATTTTTAGAAAATATTTATATTTATGAAAAATCATTTTTTAATAAAGTGGAAAATATGATTAATAACATTTTATAAATAATTTTATGTACCAATGTAACAAAAAATGATAATAATACTTGAAAAATATAATTAATAACCATAGTACAATAAAATATATTGAGTTAAAGATAAAACTATTTAGAAATTTCACTAAGGGAGGCTTAAAAAATCCTGATTAATGATTATATTGTGAAATAAACTCTTACCACTTTGGTAACTTCTGAATCGTAAGCCCCGTGAATATAATAAAATCAAATGAAATATTAAATACTATAAATAAAATTATATTCATGATATAAAATTTAAAAAGGGGTATTTTATTCACCACATAATATAATAAGTTCTGAATATGGTGTATATCTCACGGAAGTAATAGTGAGATGAGAAACCCCTACCTCAGGTTTGACTTCCTTCATTTGTGACTAAATATATTATTCAATAAATATAGTTTCATTATAATTATATTGAAAACCCATAATAATATATTTTATATCATATATGATTTACTTAAAGTATTTTATCACCAGTTTATTCATATGTTTTTGTTAAAAGTAGTGTTTTGCATGATAATTGATTCATTTGTATTGTATATTTTAGTTTGATAACATTCACCCTTCAAATTTTATCATGGATAAATAATATCTATTTTGTTATCCAAGATATAAATATCATATATATTAATTATATATGTTTTTATATTAATATATTAAAGTTAGATATATAAAATGGAATTCATTGTTCATGGAGATGGAAGGTCATATGTTTATATAAATGTTGTTTATATTTTTTCATTAGATAAAAAAATGAAAATAAATATTAATTAATATTTATATAATAGTTATTATTTAATATATATAATTTATATTAATCAAAAATATCATTATTCCCATTCATGTAAAAAAATTTCAAACATTCATTTTGTTATGTGGTCGGGGTAGTCCACACATACCTTAGAGCGAAGTTATTATTTTAAAATAGATTTAAAGGTAAGAAGTTAGACGAGATATTATATTTAAATATATATTTTTATGTCATAAATATCACATATATCCATAAATTTTAACATAACTAACTTCCAAGTAAATCTTAATTGAAAAACAATCACATAACTTCGCGAGCTGGTAGTCCGTCTTACACATGAGCATGATTATCTTATCCCTTGAGGAATGAAAAGTAAGAATATATAAGTGAAATCATAATTAGATAAGAATTTATATATAATTAAGATCATATACATATGTTAAATAAATAATTATATCTAGTATTGAATTGTGGAGGTGTAAAATGATTACATTGGTTCATGAGGGGGTAGTCTACCACACACACAATTGACGATTTTTTCCCATTTTGTGGAAGTGGATATATATTTGGGTTATTAAATTGAAATAATAACATCTCAATATATATTAGATACTATTTTTATTATCAAATTTTATAAGGTTTTATGTATGTGGAAGAAAAAAATAAAACAAATATGCATGTTTTAAAATTTTACATCTTCTTTAGAGAGCCACTTTAGGTTTATACCAAAATAATTATAAGTAGGGAATACTAATAAAACTAATTCCTATAGGATATTGAGAGATAATTATGGGAATTTATTGCCTAAAACAAATTAATTAGTAAGTATGGAGTATTGAGGAGAGTGGGTGTCATTTTATTAGTGGGGGAGAGAAAAACATATAATTTATGAAAAGAAAATGTTATAACAATGTTTTTCTCAATCCAATAGCCTCCAAAATTAAAAATTATCAAAATTTAGAGTTGAAAAGTTATATATTTCAATGAAATGGTTTTTTTAAAATTTTAGGTCTTATTTAACTGTTACATTCTTAGTTTAGCCTCCCCCTCTCTAGTAAACCCATTTTTACTATAACCGTGGTAATTAATTTTTACGACTTTCACTATTTAATATAGAAAAAAATAAGTTAAAATTATTATATAATATAATTTATGATGATTCAAAAACTGAATTTTTTTTCCAAATTAATTTCCCAAAATTTTCATAATTGAATTTTAAATTCAACCACAAACACGATGAAAGAGTCGTTTTCAAATGAGAAAATTATAAAAAATACAGAATGTTTTTTTTAAAATAATTACTTATGAAATATATTAAAATGAACTAAATTTCTAAAATTATAATAAAATTGAACTAATTTTACATTATGACCATTTTAAAATATAATTTATTAAATAAAATAAATCAAATGCAAAGGCAGTTTTTAATAAAAATGGCAATTTCTTACTATTCAACAAAAAAACTCTTTTCAGATGATTATAAAAATTCTACCAAATGATAATTATTAAAATTAAATTTCAATAATAATTTTTACTTTTGAAAATAAATTTTCAATAATTGGTAAAAATTAATTTTTCAGAATTTGCGCAATGCGCAACAAGTCTTTATTTTAGAAAAATTATGTTTTTTAACTTTTCTTTCTATTCTAAATGGTCTTTATTTTATTTAGAAACAATTTATAACCATTTAATTTATTTTAAAAAAATTAAACCATAAAATTTTTATAATTTATTAATTAATATTTTTCCCTCTAACTAAATTTCTAGGTTATAATTTTCATATTTAACTAATAATATTTTAACACATCAACGAGTTTGGTTCATAGCCATTGTTGCGTGCATTGAATGCTATTAAATAGGTTGAATTTAATTAAAAATAAATATATCATGAATTATTAGGGTGATATGTCATTTTATATCCTTAGTTTTTCATTTCATATATTCTATTGAATATGGTGTTCCCCATTTTGAATCTCCATGTGTGACATACTAACCCCCTAAAATAAATTGTGTCCTTGCAATTTAATCTCGATCTCAGTATTCAATGTTTTACAATTGAAAATACTCATTTTGAAACCCCACATCATAAAAAGGGTTAATAAGACATACCCTTTAGAAGATATAAAGGTATGTATGAAGTTCATCTGAAATAACACATACTTGGTTTCCCAATTTCACTACATTAGTGGAAAGTGAAGATATGGACATGGAAGAACATACTAAAACCCTAGTATTAATTGAAAGTGATATAGATAATTGATCAGAATAAATTAAGTGATATATAAAATTTAACCACCAAAAACCATAAATATATGATGAGTAAAAATTCCATTTTATTCATAAAAAATTAATGTACCATGATAACATTTCTGTTCCAAGATCATTTTCCAAGAGTTGGTGATTTCCTTTACTATCTAGACTGAGAGAATAAAAATATATTTAGATGATATATTTAAATTTAAATGGACCAATTTAATCTTGTTGATGTGATTTAATCAATTACTCATCATTTACTACTCCCATAACTTAATTTTCAAAATAAATTGTTTACACGTGAATCACTAAAATTAAAATTTAACTAATCAATTATTCAATAAAATATTAACAATTTATTCCTCCTATATCCAGATATTTTCTAGAAAACAAATAGGTTATCACTAGTTTCCTAATATAATACATTAATCTCTACTACCTCAATTGTAACTACAAAAATTTAACTCAATCCATTTTATAAGGGGATAAACATAGGACTCCCCCAATGTTTGTTTCAACAAATTCAATGTCTAAAACATTAGAAGAAATTTTATTAAATCAAAATTATTTTCCCAATCAAATAAAAATTGTCTCTTAAATTCACATTACAAATATTTTAATACCTTATTTTTTCAATAAAAATTAATTAAAACCTAAATTCGTCAAAAAATAAATCCCCAGCTCGATGAATAAAACCCATAAATGCAAACATGTAGTAATTTCCAGAAAAGATGACGTAAACCATCAAATCACTAACTAGTTTCGTGGTCTCCAATACTATCCCATATAAATCACTATATCATTATTTTTTAAACATAAATAAAAAAATGAGGTTTATCTTCCCCCATTAGTGTTCTTTTTAAGAAGTAAAATTGAAAATAAATCACTTTTCATGGTCATGAATAACATTTAACATATGTTGTCAAATACATGAATAAAATTTATAATAGTAAAATCCTTATAGATTTCATAACTATTATATCCATAATATCATTAATAAAATAATCCTATAAAGAATAATGAATTTAAATACACAATCAATGTAGTCTTTCCACTTGAACTATAGTAATATCATAATATTGACCTTGATCCCATAGATTTTTCAATGTTATATTCCATTGATGCTTGGGGAATTCACTTTTTGTTGTTACCCATGTCCACATATTTTAAAATTTTAACATAGAATGTTTATTTAATACCCTTTAAATCAAGATAATGGTTTCCTTTCTCTTCATACTTATAGAAAACACTGATTCCATTAAAGCAAGTACAAAGGTGCATCATTCAATAATTATAATATGTGGGAGAAACCTTATTTCCCATCGTTCCCATATCTAGTATTTCTCAACAATAATATTCTTATTTTTCTTACCAGAAAATACCCAACACAAAGATAACAATTTATATGTATTTATAATACCTAATACTATGTTCTCATATAATCGGAATCCTTGGGTAACTATTTCCATTTAAAATATTGGATTAAGCATATCCTAAAAATGATCACTCTTACTCTTCGTATTATATTAATTGAAGAGATTCACATTAATTTAAATAGGTTCCAATAATAAATAATAGAATACTCTATATATACTTCATAAAATTATGTATCATTATGTATAAACTCAAAACCAGTGAAACACTTATCCAAAATTGAATATTTTTTTCACCTTTAATCTCATTATCAAAAATACGGTGTCATTTGGAATGTTTCAAAACCATAAAAATATTTAAAAAACCTTCATAATGGTTTATAAATAAAATATGATTTACCTTATGCATAACTCCTTAATTGAAAAACCAACTGTATAGTAATTTCAATTTTCAAGTACCAGGAAATACTCAAGTCAATCTTGACACACCTTTTCTAGAGTTATTAACCCTAGTTACATCTATTCCAGAAAAATGTCCACTTGTTGTTTCCAGAAGATGATATATTTCTTTGAAAACCACATAATTTTAAACTTACCAAAATATTATAATGTTATTATATACATATCATCAATGTATATCATGGGTTTATCTACCAAAATTGATGTTTTCCTAAATTTTGTTCCAATGGTTCATACTAAACTTCCTATGATGAAAATGGAAAAGACCCTGGACATAGTATCCAATAGTCAGTGGTTAATTTATTATATCGTTATAATATAAAAGTAAGCATAGACAAAATTACTGAACAGTTTAGTAGTCTTGGTAAACTAGAGAAATACTTTAAATTCACATTACAATTAAAAAAATAAAATACACAAAGTGTATTATTTGATAACTCCATTAGTCTTCTTAGCGTATCCCTTCATAACAATAACAAAACACTTCTTAGTATCCTAGGTAAAATAAAATATATGAAAGGGGTGAAGAAAGATGCTCATTAATGGTATTTTTATAGCGGAATCGACCACAAATAAATAAGAATAATCATTATCTCAAGGTAAATATCTATAACACATTCCATTTAATCAATAAACTAAGCATAATTGGACATAAATAAATGATGACCAAATAAATCCTTATAAATAATAACAATATCATAAAACATATCATTATATATTCTAAACAATTGAATTAATATATGATCATCAATAATTGATCTCATAATTATGGAATTTATAATGTTAGAAATCTCAAATATACTATCCATAGCATTTCTGAGACATTTTAAATCTATAGGTAGAATCCTTTCTAATTTGGTCAACTAATTTGTCTCATGAGATCTATATATACATTTAGGGTCTATTTATAATAAGGCACTGCCCACAACATATTATTTCGAATTATTCCCTAAATGAAAGGGGTAAAACATAATCAATATAAACATTTTTTTAAACTTTTACATTGGAAATGTAAATACCAAATCCAATAAAATAAACATAATCATAAACCATCTTGATTAATATGTACCTTGGTGATCAATTTGTATATCCCCCATTAAAATGATCATAAATCACACAGTGAAAGAATAAGGGTGATATCAGTAGAAAATATACCCATTGTATCATAATTATAATAAAGGTTTGATGTCGATGATGAATATAAATACCCTAAAAATCTCATAAATAAAATTTTTGAGGGAAAGAACATTTCCACTTTCAAAATATTTATTTTTTACACTAAGAGATAGAAAATATGTTGGAAAAAATTTCCCTTCAAAATAAATTTCTAAATTTTTTTAAAAAAAATAAAACAATTATTGGATATGATAGTATAAACTCATTTTCATGTCATACATGATAATATAAACATTCATTTCACATTTTAAATAAAATCCAAAGGACAATTGTTTTCAGAATTTCATGAAGATTCATATTAAATAAAATTAAAATATCAAAATGGATAAACATTTCATTAATAAATCACTTGAAAAAGTATAAAAACATTTTTGAGATCATTTTTAGAATATGGGGTTTTTGATGAAAAATTATTTTCTACCGAAGAGTGAACAAATTTCATATTTCATTGAAAAAAATTAATTTTTCATTTTAATTAAAACCATAATAAAAATGGTACTATTATGTGAAATATTTAATGAATAACAATATTAGAATAATACTGTTTGATTTTAATATATAAATATCAAATGATTCCACCAAGGGTGAATTTAACAAAAATAATCTTGAATAATGATGAGATTGTTAATTAAACCCTTTCCACATTAATTACTTGTAAATCATAATCCCCATAAAATAAAAAACATTATTTAAAGCATTTAATACCCAAAATAGATTTTGTTTCATGATATTACAAATCAAAAGGGGTATTATATACTCCATTTAATGTAATATGTTTTGAGTATGGTGTATGTCTCATAGAAGTAAAAGTGAGACGAAATACCCTTACCTCGGGTTTGAATTCCATCATATGTGTTGAAGCCTCCTATATAATAAATATAGGTTCATAATACATCTATTATAGATTCATACTCAAATATATCATACAATGTAATATTTACTTATTGTCTTTCGTCATAAGTTTATTAACAATTGGTTGTTAAAATAATTGTTTCAGGTCACAATTGGTTTATTTTTATGTATCTTTTAATTCTATAATTTTGGGTCTTTTAATTTGATCATACATAAATCGTCTAAATAATTTTAACCTTGATATAAATATCAAAAATATTCATTATATATTTACTTAGTGTAATTAATTAAAATTGAAGATTGAAAATGGAATTCATCTTTCATAAATACGGTAGTTCGTAAGTAAACATGAAAGATGCTTACATATTTATCGATAGATGGAATGTTATAAAAAATATATATTAATTTAACCTTCTTGAATCTTAATAATTTCATATACATATAAATTAATGTAACTGAATACAACTTTATTTCCATCCATGTAAAAATGAAATGAAAAACATTTTTTTATCATAGCATTGAGGTAGTAGTCCACATGTATGCATGAGCGATGTAATTTCATTCCATCATATTTTAAAGTAAAAAAATATATGTGCTATTATTTTTGTAGAATTTTATATAAATCAAATATTTCACATATATTCAATAATTTTA
Organism: Viscum album; assembly: GCA_963277665.1. Taxonomy (NCBI): domain Eukaryota; kingdom Viridiplantae; phylum Streptophyta; class Magnoliopsida; order Santalales; family Viscaceae; genus Viscum; species Viscum album. The sequence goes on from OY728125.1 coordinate 1,427,954,458, forward strand.
TTCTTACGACATTGCATTATTACTGCATGTTAAAAACGAATCACATTGATTCGAAAGGATGTAGTCAGCTGTACACACAAGAAACATTATTATATCCCACAAAAAATGGAATGGTAAAATGTATATTTCATATAACAATAAAAAAATTATAAAAATTCTATATGTATCATATAAATATTGTAAATATATCATTATATCCAGTCTTGAAATGCGGTGATGGAAAATGATTCAAATCGGATAATGAGGTAGTTGTCCATCATACACACAACCAATGGTTTTGTTCCCAATTTGCTAAAGATGGAGATTGATATAGGTTTTTTTATTTACATGATACAATATCAATATATATGAGATATTGTTTTTGTTAAATTATAATTGTTGGATAATGTTTGATAGAGGTGGAAGAACAAGTTAAAAAATGTGTGTTTAAGAATTTTACCACTTCTTCAGAGAGCCTCTTTAAATTTACACCTAAAGCCTCCATCTCAGGGATTAATTAAAAAAATAAGGCCTCTTGAGTAATGGGATAAAAGTAGAAAAGTTTTTTGGTTAGGTATTGTTTGAAACAAGGAATTTTGGATATTTTAAGAGGGGAGATAGTGGGTGTCCTTTTATAAGTGAGGGCGAGGACACACATAGAATTTTTTAATATAAAAAGTGATACTGATGATCATTTCATGTCACAAGACACAAAAATGAGAATTTATAAAAACCTGGAGCAATTGAGTTATAGATGTGAGGAAAATGGTTTTTTTACAAGTTAAATGTCATTTTAAACCCTCATATTCTTAATTAATTGTCTAGAACTAGATCTGGTCGCCATCGAAACTAGAACCAGTACCAGCCCATGGCAAGGACAGAAGGGAATTCCAGATCCCCATGGGCTGTAAGAAGTTATTGATTATCATTAATAATGTTTCGGAAATGATTTACCATATCTTAGAAACAATAAACAAAAAAACAATACATAAACAGAATCCTAAAATTTAGTCCAAACAAGCCTTTAATAAAAATTCAGAATTGAAATAAATGGCTTTAGAAAAAGAATAAGTGGGACCTAACTCAAAATTAATAGCAAAAACTACTTAATAAACACCACATGGAAAGGGGTCATCATCCCCAAGCCCTCTCCACAATACCACACCAATGATGGAAGCGAACAACTCAAATCGTTGTCTCCAAAGAGCTTATCCATACATGTGTCAATCATAACCATGTCTACTTATACCCTAATGTTTAAGTAGGGTGTGATACTAATAAAAAAGGATACCACCCAAAATATTCCCCATTATGAGAGATAAAGCTTGCATGTTTTTATAAACTGTAAATGGCAGAAAAAAATTCGTAAGTGGGGAAAATTTTAAATGATTTTTTTGGGGAAGCTTTAAATAATGAACTCTTCTAAATAAAACATCCATGATAATGAATTTTCATACCAAACACACAATATTCCAATGGTAAGTACAGAATAGTCCATGAGCACTAGTCCTAGGAACACCACTAGGCCCAAGCTAGTTGTGGGCCTTAGGTACCTCATATCTTAGTGTAAAAGCAACTATAATCCATAACCTTATCATTAACAAGACACTAGGAGGAGAAAACGCCATGTCCCTATGATCCCCAACATCATCATAGTTTATTTAGTGTTTTCAGCATCAACATTCTAAGTGAAATAGGGATGACACCACTCCAAATCACTAGCATACAAGTCCTCGTGCACCCATCTAGATACCATGTTTTCCCTCTTTGTGATCAAAAAAGTTCAACATGCTATCAAATACCATTTACACATAAAAAAATTTCTGGTCACACACACATCATACATTATCTAAACTTGTTTTCACCCTTTTTGTAATTCAATAAACCATTTAAAATTTTCATAAAACAATTTAAATAAGATTAACAAATCCTTGTACATTAAATTCATTTAAAAAACTATTTTAAATCCAAATTCACACTAATGTCACAATAAACCAGAATTGGAATCCGTAACATAATATAATAAAACCATTCCATGAACCATAATATTACCACAAATAATAAAACATAGAATACACATTAAAATCACACATTTTTACACAAAAATGCAATTTTAAAATCAACCACATAATCAATGCTATCACAAATGGTTTTTTCACCAAGCACAATGAAAGATGAACTTTCTAAAACATAAATCAAGAAAATATAACTCTTAAAATAATGATTACACATGGAATCACCAACAATATATGTCAAAAACCCCAAATCCTTGTGTAAAATTTCAACCGCACCATTGTCACACCACAAGGGAGTGAAAATGAACCTAAATCCACAATATGGGGCCATGAAATGAAAAATTAAACACTTGGTAAGAAACCCTAGTTTTTTTAGTAATGTAACATCAAGAAATAGGGATGAAATCCAAAGTAAAAAAGAAAGAAACAAGAGAGGGAATCAGTTACTTGAAGTTCCTTGGAGTTTTCCCCCACTGAAGCTCCTTCAAAATGGGTTCTAAATGAGGTTGAGGGAGATTAGAATCCTTTCATGGATGCAAGGAACGAAATTTAGAATACATCGGCACATTAGGATTCGCTCTGAAGGGGAAAACTATAAAACAAAAAATTATTTGATGGCTTGGAGGTTGTGCACGGTTTGTCTATATGGTTTAGTAAATAGTGAACATAAACTGGGAACCCGGTTCTCCCCAACCAAAATCATGTAATGTTTCTCTAATTTAAAAGGGGGAATGTGTGAAGACTAGGAGGAATTACTGGCCAAGGATAGAGGTGAAAATATTCATGAAAATAAATTCATGTATGTGACAATACTTCCCACCATGAAAAACATTCGGCCTTGAAAATTCAATACGATGCTCGATCAAAAAACAAGAATGGGTACTGCTGTTTAACCCATGTCTTTCTCTCTCGTGTTTCATGGGAATAATTCCCATGCTACCAAAGGACCCGAACCAGTGGAATTGATTTCTTCCAAATCAGCTTGTCTTTGGGAATCCATTATTCACACCTGCCACTCAAACACTGATAAATCAGTCTCTACCCCCAACATTTCCCAATTTAACCTGCAAGACAGATTTGGAATGTAATTCATCAACTATGATACTTAGAATACGTTATAATGAAGGAATTTTAACTAAGTGGTAAAAGACAGCCTATATACCACCTTTCCAATGTGCTTGATGATCTCAAAATGTCTGACATGCCTCTGCATTAGCTTTATCTTCTTTCCCAAATGACGGTAACACAGATGAGGGGCTACGATCAAGAATACTCGATCACCCACCAAAAACACTAGATCATGAATAATTTGGTAAGAAATAGATTTTTTCTGAATCTTCCCTATGATTAACAGCTACCTGATCTACCTAACCTTCTTAGAGGTACCTTTCCCAAGGCCCATCCCCAACAGTAAGGTCTCCCCAACCTCATCCCAACATAGGGGGCCATCAAGTCTGACCATAGAGAGCCTTAATAGGAGCCATTAAAATTGAGTAATGGTATCTTCTATTATAATAAAACTAGACCAATCCAAAATGTCTATCCCACAAACCACCAAAGTCCAAGACACATGCACAAAGCATGTCTTCCAGAATCTGATTTTCCTACTCTGTCTTACTATCCTTTTAAGGATGGCATGTCGGTCTCATTTAAATCTTTAAGCTCAAATCCTTCTAAAGGATTATCCAAAATCGAGAGGAGACGAAGGGTTCCATATCTAACACAAATATTGATGGAACACCATGAATCCTTACCACCACCATAATATAAAATCGGCCCAACTCACCCACTTTGGTTGTATCTCTTATGAGAATTAATTTAGATGATTTGGTCAAATCAATCACTACCCAGATAGCGTTCCAACCCTGAGGTGTATGAGGTAATCAATTAATAAAGTCCATTGCAACATCCACCCACTTCCAGGCAGAAATGGGTAATGACATAAGAAAACCAGAGGACCTCTAATTCTATTGTTCACCAATATAACATGTATATCATCTCGACACCAAATTAGTTATATGCTACCTCATTCTGAGACACTAGAACTAATGATGAACATAATTGTACAATTTGGTAGCTCCAAGATTAACAAACCACTGAGACTAGTGGCTATCATTTATCACTATCTTTCTCATAGTAAACGGTACCACTAAACAGCCTCTGAAGCACAAGATACCCTCAGGATATATAGAACAATCAAAACTCGTCTCCCCTCTATGATGAATCTACATCGGCCACTATGATATCCCATCATTAGTCTTCAGTAGTCGAAACAACTTTAAAATAGGAGTCATCTGGACTCTTTCTAATAAAGCACCTCCATTGTGCTCCTTGGTCTCTACATGCATTTTTGAAATGAGCCCCATCAGAGTCCACTGATCACTAGACTTCTTAAAATCCTGAACCGGTACTCTTCTTCTCCAGTAATAAGACACCACATTACCAATTCTTGGCATATACATAATGTCAAAATGGAACACCTGTAAGTACTCAATCCAATTGCGCTACCACATGTTAAAATCCATTTATGAGAAAATGATTTCCAAGATCTTATGATTAGATTAGACCAAAAACTTCTCCCCAAAGAGGTAGAGATTTTAAGTTGACAAAGCATGAATCACTACTGCTAACTCCATATCATGGATTGGGTAATTCGATTCATGTGGTTAGATTTATAGAGAGCTATACACCACCACACGATCACCCTGTATAAGAAAACACTTCTGACCCATACCTAAAGTGTCACAATACCCCACATAGCCCTTTCTAGATTCACAAAAGATAATCACAGGGGTTGTAGTAAACTGCAGCTTAAATTACTCTAAGGATGCCTGTAATTTTGGGCCTCCTTCAAACTTTAACTATTTTCAAGTGATCATTGTCATGGGAGAAGCAATCCAAGATAAATCTTGAAAAAACCACCTGTAGTAACCTTCCAGTCTGAGGAAACTCATAATCTCAAACACATTCCTTAGATTCTCCAATGACATAACAACACATATCTTCTCTAGATCCACCAAAACCCAAGGCTTCGAGATCACATGGCCTAAAAAATTCACTTCCCTAATCCATATGGTGCACTTGGACAACATTTCATAAAGATGATGATCCCACAAAGTTCCCAAAACAATCCCCAAATGATGCTCATTCTCTTCCTTGGATATAGAGTCAATCAATATTTCATCAACAAATTCCATGATGATATATTAGAGATAATAGTGGAACACCCTATTTAGGAGTTCCATAAAAATTGTTGGAGTGTTGTTCAATACAAAATGAATTTCCAAATACTCAAAGTGGTCCTACCGGTCATGGAATGCTATCTTTAGGATATTTGCCTCTCTCACCCTAACTAAGTGGTATCTTGAGTGCAATTCTATTTCATAAAAGCACTTTTCCCCATTAAGCTACTCAAACAAGTCATCTATTTGGGGGAAAGGAAACCTGTTCATGATGGTTACCTTATTCAACTTCCAGTAATCAATGCACAACCAGAGATACCCATCATCCTTCCTCACAAAAATAATAGGAGTGGCCCAAGGTTAGACGCTCGGGTGAATGAATCTGTTGGATTCCAAATAATCTAGTTAAATCCTTAATTCCTTCAACTCGTTGGGGCCATAAAAAGGGAATAGATATCAACTGTTTTCTCAGTGCCAAGTCAATCGAGAACTCCACATCCCACTTCGAGGGAAAGCCTAAAAATTCATTTAGATATAGCTCTTGGAAATCATCTACTACATGAGGTAATCCACCCTCAAGAGAATGATCATAGTCCTCTATAATGCGCGATGGTAACTGAATGATAATATTATAAAACTCTCGGAGAGTAGGTCCTATACGACCTGACCGAAGATCCCATTCCCCCAGAAAAACTGGAGGACTCTCATCAGGTGCAATAAAACTCACCCTCGGCCTATAGCAATCCATATGCAACTACAAGTAAAGTAGCCAATATATACCAAGGATTATGTATAAAATATACATATCCAAGACCAGTTTGTCCCACTCCAACTCAACCCCTGACATGGTAAGAGCACACCATGGGTACCAGAGACCTCGCTTCTTCTTCTTACACATCACCGTCACTAACTCAATCATAAAAGATAACAACTCAGTCAGAAAATTATGTTGGATCAAAATGTGGGTTGAGATAAAAGAAATTGAATCACCAGTATCAAAAATAATGGAATCTATATAAGATGCAATCAAAATGGTACCTTGACCTATCAAAGTTCATGCATCTGACCTCACTGGTGTCAGGTCCTCTGCATTAAGATGCATCGTCTTTACCTGAGAATGGACACTCAATTATGGATCTACTCTAAAATAGAGTTTCCGTGAAGATGATTCGCCCCTAAAGATGTAACCACCAAATCAATATCCCCCATCCTCAATGGCTCTGGCTCAAATGGCACTCCCCAAAAATCCACAGATCCTACCCCACTCTAGAGTGTATGTTCCACCTTGAAAAATCACTGCAAGTGTCCCATACCTCCACACTCACAACAAGGATTCAGATTATATTAAAAGGTGGGTAGAGTGGACCCCGACCTCCGGAACTGCTGGAACACAATGGAACTCACATCAGAATCCATAGATGAGAACTACCTAGGATTATATCTTGAACTACCACATCCCTTCTTCCCTTACTCCCCTCGCTTCCTTTTTTTCATATGAGCTACCACTACCCCTAGCAGACGCCACTCCAAAAAACCAAAAATTTCATTTCTTATCAATATCAACCATGCAAGAATGATAGACCACCTCAACATAAGTTCCCATATTAAACAATAGGACATGATACTATATTTTCGGTCGTATCCACTTCTCAAACATATCAGCATTCAGGGACTCATAGAAACAATATCTAGCACATACCACACAAGCTTCGAAAAATAGTTGGCATATTACATCTTTGATTGATCTCCCTAGGAAGGATCCATGAGCTCCCACAATATGGAATAGTCCATAACCTTGGGGCAATACTTCTTGTTGAATATGGCCTTAAAATAATTCATGCTTGTCAAGTCATTCTTCCTAGTTTGAAGCACTGATTTACACCACATGCAACTAGGACCCTCTAGCTAAAATGAAGCACATTTCACCAAGACCTCCTCAGGTGTGTCCGGTAACTCAAGGATATGCTCTATATTCTCAAGTGGTTGTATTAACTACTGAGGTTTAGATATTCCTCATAATGAAGGGGGTTTTTTCATCAATAAATCTTTGGCTTTATCCTTCCTATGATTAGAATCATCTTCTCTAGCTGGAGAATGATCTAGAAACTCTCCCTATCAATGGTCTGGTACATCATGGACCATAGCTTCTACCAGACTCTAATCATGTGGTGAGGGATAAATTTCTCTAAAATCCTCTTGTGGGTGCAAGGGAGTTCATTGGGGATCCATGTTGCAACAAAAATAAATAGTAACAAAATAAAACATTAGTACAACAATTCTGAAAAAATTCAGCAACAACATCAAATATAAATAAATAAAACTCATCACAATAATAAAATAAACAACTAATTCAGTACCATCCAATGTCCACAAGAATTCTAAAGCCTACAATTCCCATAATGAATAGAAGTGAAACAAATAATCCCGACATCCCACGGTGACTTGGGGACTATCTTGAGAGGTGCTGGCTAGGAAACCTACTCGACAGTCCTAGATCATGTCTCACTTGACTAATCCTAAATAATAACATAACCTGATGTTATTAAACACTTTTGATACCATTTGGTCACAAACCATATTTTCCTGCCATCCAAACCAGCAACCGACCCAATCTATGGCAAGGCCCAAAGGGTTTTTATGATCCTCACGGGCTATCACAAGTGCCCAGGTATCATGAATAATGGTTTATGAATGATATCCCTAGGTTTACACGCATTAAACAACCATAAAAAATAAATAAAATGAATCTGAAAATTCATTCCAAATAATACTTTAATAAAAATTAAAAACACAAATTGTAACGCCCCGACCCCAGTTACCCATAGTCGGTGCATTATTGCGTAACATTGGCATGATCACAAAAGATCAAGTCTCGAAAAACTGATTAGTTTAGTAGCCTTGGAAACACTAGATACATTCATAAGTCTTACATTACGTTAGAAAGTAAAACAAAACTACAACATCTTCTCTTCATATCCCCTTATATTATCCCTACATATCATTCATAATATACTTCTTCTCATCCTGGAAAATTAAAACATTGAAAGGGGTGAGCTCAGATGCTCAGTAAGGATAACAATACTGTGGAAGCTTTCATAAATAAACATTAACATTTAAGGCAATGTATAACTAAAACAAAAGCCTTCTAAACTTGAACTTTAGCATAATATGGCAAAATTAAAATGAAATAATTCCATTTACTTACTCACATTGATATTCTAATAGTCGAATAATCACATGAAATATCAATAACCACTTTTATAATGATGGAATGCATAATGCCAGACTATCATAACCACATAGCCAAGGCCTCGTGCCAAGACCACAAATAAGATTTTGTCAAGGCCTCGTGCCAAGACACTAGTTTGTCTCATGAGACCTACAGATGCATCGAGGAGCTATAGCGGGCTCCACCCGTCACTTATTAAGTCCAATGCATTCCTCATATGAACAGGTTTAAACATATCATAAACCATAACATAATTGTATCACATAAAACGTTCATAAAGGAAACATAAGATTTCCCCACTTCCATCACAAGATTTCAATACAACACATTGATATAATAAAAACTTTATTAAAACCATTTTCAATACCAAAATAAAAGAAAAGTAAAACATGATATTTATTTTTCTTTTAAAAAAAGTTATGGCTTATAGAGGAAGCCAAAACTCAAATAATAGTCACGGCGGCGGAGAAGTCGTTGTCGTTGCATACGTACGACAAAAAAAAATTCCCTTTTTAATTTAGTAAAAACACTTTGTATAAAAATATTCCTTTTTAATAAAAGTAAAATTCAAATGGGTTTATACACCGTATAAATGAAAGGTGTGTATAAAACCAAATATGCCTCAATGAAAGGAGATTGAGACGAAGTCCTTACAAAGATCATTTTTTAAAATAAAATAGGCCTATTATGTTTATTCACTTTATTTACACATAAATAAAGTATAAATACAAGATATGACATAATAATATCATGACATAATTTGAAAGTAGGAGATTAACACAAAGAATGGAAATTGGGTTAAGAAATTCCCTTACCTTGCGTCCTGTCTTGACTCGGCCGTTCATTAACCTCCTGAATAATAAAATAGAGTTAATTTATAATTTCATAAGAACCATTTTCAAGTTTTTTATTCCTTTTATATCACTTATTACCATGTTATGAACATTATGTAATTATTTAAGTTAATAACGGTCGTTTTGTCGATCTTTGGTACTTGAGTCAAAAATAAACTTCTTATAATTACAAGTTGTCATTGTGGTGAAATATCCACTATATCCAGAATTATATTCATGATGTAGATATCATATATATCATATATTTCCAGTATATACATTCATTTATAATATTACATAAAATTTAGAGGTAAGAAATGAAATGCACCATTCATGGAGACGGTAAGCCGTACGTACGCATGAACGCTACTTTCATTTCTAATTCTTATTTAATGGATTGAAATCATAATGATATAAAGGTATAATATAATTCCAGTATAATATAGTGTATAATATCATTTACTCCATCCTTTATACATCCCACATATGGTATTAACGATTCAAATCACTTTGAGGGGGCGGTAGTCCACACTTCCTAAAATGAAAATATCGCGTTTACCCATAATGGAAACCATAAAGTTATGCTATAAATAAAAAATACAGAATCTTAATTATAACATAAAAATATTATATATCATATATAAATATAGTGACATCTTAATGGCCACCTTTTATTGTGTTATATGAGTGTTGAACAATCATCGTTTCGTGAGGCAGAAATTCACCATCCACAGAAACAGTATGTTCTTTAACCATTAGATGTAGGTGTGTGTAAATTTAGCTCAAATCCTTCTTATAAAAACATCCTAGTATATTTATGATACTGTTTTTGTTACAAAAGAAATGAATAAAAAGAGTTTAGGGGGTTGGAGAAGAAAAATAATATAAAAGAACACAAGAGAAGACATTACCTTAAAATCGGGTAACTCTTTTTGATTTGAGCCAAAGGATTCCTTGGGAAGAATTATGCCCAAAGTGAGGCTTCTAGGAGTAATGTAGAGAAGTTGGGAGAGTATTTGGGTAGAGTTTGGCCGAGCCAAAAGGCTTTGAAGGTGTGAGTAAGGTGGTAGTGGTGGGGGCCTTTTATAAGAGGAGAGAAGGGGCACTCTTGGAAAGGTTGAAATGTTACTTTATTATGAAATGATTTTTCGGATTCTAAAGGTCCCACACTTATATATTTCGAGGATAAGGTTATAAGGGATCTAAATCGACTCATCCAATAGGTTATTGACAAGTGTAAGTCTTAGATTTTACATTATCTTTTCATTTTATTTAAATCGTTAATTAATGTGGTAATCGCAGCATCATCATGGTGTCATAAATAATTTACTTTATTTTATGTATAAAAATTATAAAAAAAATATCATTATGTAGGAAATATTTTTAGATTTCCAATTAATATTTATAGTAAAAAAATTGACTTGTATAACCCCATTTAAAAATTGTTTTAGTAAAACAACTTATGTTTGTGACATTTTTATTTTAACTTTAAATAAAAGTTATTTATGTCATTTTCCTACCAAATTGGCTCCATGGGGTCACCAAGTTGACCCATGTGTTGTCTTGGTCGGCCATGACTCATCCAATAGGGGTAGGACAAGTGTAAAGGTCATTTCATATTTTTTATAATACCATTTTTACTTTAAATTTCACTAATTACCTTTAATCGCGATTAATTAAACTTAGAAGTTACTATTCACCAAAACATTATTTTCATCCCATTGAACCACATTTTACTTCTTAATGACAACCATGTATGTCAGATTGTTGAAAATCATATCGTAGAAGTGGTAATGTTTCATTTAAACTAAAAATCAGTTTTTTAACTACCACTTAGTGGTTTCACTATTCATCAAAAATTGTAGTTTTTCAGAACAGTGCCAAAATTTCACCCTAAGCTATAATTGATATTCCGAATCCAAAAATAATTTCTATTTTAAAAAATTCCAAAAATATAAGTTTCATTAATTAATTTCATAATTAATTCCCGCTGTCACAACAAATAGCGTGTTTTTTAGAAACAATATATATCAAAAGATTGACAATTGTTTATGTCCAATTTCAAAGTGAAATTAATTCTAATGAACACCGTTGGATAAAATGGTAAAAATATATTCTAATTATACTTTAAACCCACCCAATAGTATAATTTATCACTATAAATTATTTTGATTAAAAAACTTGTTTTAAGTATTTTTCACTATTCATAAAAAAATTGAAGTTCTCAGAAAATTACAAATAATTCTACTTAGGATAATTTTGATATTAAGAATACAAAAATGAAGTCCATTTTGAAATATAAAATTTCTATAATTTTTAAAAGTGGTTATTACTATTCATAACGGCTACTTTTGATTAGTCGCGGTGTGTTGGAACTCGAACTTTCATACAATGCAAGCTATTGCATTATTGAAATAGAGGTGTATCATGAAAGCTTGGGGTGTTACACAAATACCTTGTTTTAGAAGAATCCCAAGAGGGCCACAACTCAAATCTATCAGAAAAAAAACTTAAAAACCACCCCACAAAATGGGGCCATCATCCCCATGTCATCTCCACAACATTACACCAAGGATAGAAGCAAACAACCCGAACCTCCATCTACAAAGACATTTTCCTTACCTATGTCAAGCATAACCAAGTCATGTTACACCCAAATGTGTAAGTAGGATGTGATCCTAATCCCAATATGAGAGAAACCAAAATATTCTATGTGACAACCATTATAAGAAATAAATCTTTCTTGTTTTTACAAATAAGAAATGGTACCAACAATTTCTAAAGGGGTGTAACATTTAAATGAAAACGAATTTTAAGAGGAAGTTATAAATAATGAACAATTTTTGAGTAAAACAAGAATGATACTAAATTTTCCAGACAAACACAACATATTCCAATGGTAGGTACAAAATAGTCAGTGTGCACTAGTCATGGGAACACCCCATAGCACTAGATAGTTTTGGGCCCTCGGTACCTCGTATCTACGTGTAAATGCATCCATAATTGATAACATTCTCTTGAACAATTCACTAAGAGGGTAAAACCCAAATTTCTAGTGGTCCCCAAAATCATAATAGTTTAGTTATTGTTATCAACCACAACTTTCTAATTGAATCATGGATAATACCAATCTGAATTAATAACATATTAGTCTTAGTCTACCCACCGAGAAACCTGGGATTCTCTCTTTGTGCTCAAACAAGTTTGAATTGATATGAAAGACCATTTACACATAAAAATACTAGCTCTATTTATATACACTCCAAACTCTAGCAAAAGTTTTTTTTTCACCCTTTGTGTACCTCAATAAACCATTTAAAATTTTCACAAAACAATTTCATGAATTTTAACAAAGCATTGCACCAGAAATATATCAGAAACCCCTATTTTAAAGAAAAATTCACATCAAATCAGAATTTTCAACCATTACACCATCAAATAAAACCATTCCATGAACCATATAACAACCCCAAAAAATATAACATCGAATGCACATGAAAAACACTCAATTTTAACCGAAAATGCTACTTTAAAATCAACCGCATAATAAATGATACCAAAAATGGTTTTCACACCAAGAATAATGGAAGTGGAAATTGTTAAAAATGTAAATCAATAATTGATAACTCATTAAAGAATTATTACACAAGGAATCACCTACCATATATGTCAAAAATTAAAAAATCCTTGTATGAAACATCAATAGCACCACCGCCAAACCATAAGGAGTTAAAAATGAACCTAAATCCACGTGATAGGAACATGAAACCCAAAATAAAACTCTAGGTACGAAGAAATGATGTATATAGAAGTGTAACATTAAGAAATATGGATGAAACCCTAAGTTGAAAAAAGAACAAGAGAGGTAATCACTTTCTTGAAGTTCCTTGGAGTCCCCCCCCCCAAAAAAACCCCATTCAAAAATTGATTTAAAAATAGTTTGAGGGATCTTGGAAGACTTAAATGTCTATAAGTCACGTTATTAAGGATAAATGGGTGCATTATATTTATGCCTATAAGGGAAACCTTGAAAAAACAAATCATTTTTTGATGACCTGGAGGTTGTGCACGGTTTGTCTGCACAATTTAGTAAACCATACGCCATGTTCGCCACACCTGAAATCTATCCAATTATCTCCAAAATAAATGAGGAAAAAGGGAAAATCATTGGGGTATATATGTTCTCAGGATATAGAAGAAACAATACCTAAATATTAAGGCATGGATGTGACATTAACCCCACCCCATGATAAATCCATTTTTACATTAATAACGAAAATTAATTTTTTCTATTATCACTATTCGTTATGGAAAAATATAATTTTTCTTTGTTAGATAACATAAATTTTTTGTATTCTAAATATAGAATACATTTTTCATAATATAGTTTGAATAAATGGATGGATTCAATTTAAAATTATACCACAGACCTGATGAAAGTGAATTTTTTCATAGAAAAAATTAACATTAGTAAAGACTGTTTTAATATCAAAATTCATGATATAACTGATTAAAATGATTTAAATTAGTTAAATTGAAATATAATTGATCTAATTTCAATTAAATCCAAAATTAAAATATAATTTATCTTCAAAAAGTTTTGAATGAAATGGATGGTTTCAATAAAAACTATTTTTTTCACTATTCCATAAATATTTATAATATTCATAAAATTATAAAAAATGAACATAAAGATAACTTATACATGTAGATTAAAAAAACGAACTTTATTTTTCCAAATTAAATTTATTATATTTGTGAAAATTAATTTTAAATTTCTTACCCAAAGTGAGACTAATGAGCCTTTTAAAAATATACATTTTTTTAGAAAACACATCTATATCTTTCAGATGTATCTTATTTAATTAAAAATAAATAAATAACCATTTAAAATAAATTTAAAAAACTATAAACAATAAAATTTTAAAAATTTAGTTGTTATTATTCAAATCTCTTAACCTAACGACTGGGTTATAATGGATATGTTTAAATAAAAATATTTTAATATATTATTATGTTTCATTAAAACATCGTGTTGTGATCATTGAAGTATATAAAAAGGGATTGAATTTATTTAAAAAATATATATTAATGTATTAGTGTTTTAAATTTATTGATAATCATTGTGTTGAATTTCATATTATATAGGGAATATGATGTTCCTCTTTAAAATTTTCATAGTGTAATATATGGTCTTTTGAAAAGATAAGAAGCTATAGTTTGTGGGTAAGGAATATAAAATTTTATTATGCTTGGTATTGGTTGATATGGGAGTAACATTTAGTGTGGGAACAAGAGGCTAGGTGGTATGTATTTATAAGAGTGGGAAAACACTTTTTCAATTACTAAAAAAATTAAATAATATATATACCATAATCTAGTCAAGTAGCATCAAGGCACCCCCAAATTAGAATATATGATGTGATATGGTGAAAATTACGTCAAAAAACAACAATTAGATTTGTTTTTTCTTCATATTAATTCTTTTCTCTAGGTTAATTCACTTTAAATCTATTTTATCTTTAACTATGATAACAGAAATTTTTAACATATCAAATTAACTATATAAAAAAAATAAAAGGGGGAATATAAAAAAATTAACTAATGATTACAATTTTGGAATTCATTTTATCAAATACCATTTATATATGTGGTATAAATTACATTCAATATAATAATTCAAATTATATGAAAAATATTTTTTAAGAAAATACTTGATTTAAGAGTAAAAATCATTTCACCTTGAAATCAAGTAAAAAATTGGTTTCCATTAATTTTTTTGTTAGATGATAAATAAGGATTATTAACTTTTGGAACATACTAAAACTGAATGTAATCTTCCATCCATTCCTTTTAATTACAAGTGAAAAATAGTTCTTAAATTTAAATAAAATTTAACTTATCTTCCCAAAAGTCACGCTTGCATTCCCAATTTCTAAATAAATTTTAAAACACACTATTTAACTAATTAAAAATATCTATTTTCTAAGACCAATAATCCCATAAGGGAAGGTTATGTGATAGGGTTATTTTAACGTTTTATCTCTTAGTTTTAACCAATTTCTACATTTTTTCCCTTACCATAGTGAAAAATATATACCATAGTTACTATTAAAAATAAAAATTAATAAAGATAACCCAATTATATTATATTAATTATTATTTGTAAAAGTATGGAATGTATTTTACAATTATAATTTATTATAACTTTCATAAATTAATTTCAAATAAATGTACGCAACCCATGGAAAAACAGTTTTCAGATAAATTGATTTTTAAATCCAAAAATAAACTTATACAAAAATGTATTATAAATACCATTAAATTTAAATTAATTATATTATTTAAAATTAAAGGTGACTCTTGTTTATTTAGAGTAACATTAAAATAATAATGTGGCTTCTCAAAAAAAGATAAATGATAATTTTATAATAATTTTTATTCTCCATTATTCATTGAAATATAAATATTTTCAAAATATCCTGAAATTTCACCCTAAGATAATTTTTATCTACTGATTTAAAAAAATATTAATTTCATAAAGTAATTTTTTTTATTGGATGTGATTAACAAGATTATTCACTCGAAAAAGTATTAAAGTGTATTTTTAATGAAAAAAATTTAATGAATTGTAAAATGGATTTAATTAAATTGAGTTTATATTTATTACATAGTATTAATTTCATTTTATTTTTATAAATATTTTATAAATATTTTTCTGTTACATTTATTCAAAAAATTTCCAAAAAATTTAATTGAAAGGTTATAAAAGTCATGTTAAAATAATAATATTTATATCTTGGTTTGTTTTAGATTGGTGTTGTCTGTAAAGAAATAAATCAATGAAATATTCTTTATTTAAGTATAAATACATCATAAAATATCATGTTGTTACATTGGTTACATTTTTCATGTATTGTGACCATAATATTATTTTAAATAAAGAATAAATAAAAAATACTATTCTGTTAGATTTAATATCTCTATTATTACATCATGGGGATAAAAAGAGGTTATGGTCAAATATAAATAATTATTTCCAATAAAATTGATTTTTTATAATGGTAATTTATTTTAAAATTATAATAATTAAATACTTTCCTTTAATTTTTATGAAACACTGACAGAATGCTTGTTCTGGTAATCGAAAAATAAAAAAAATCATTCTAAAAATTTTAAATGTAATGAAATTTATATGGATTAATATATACCTTTATTTTTTAAAAAAAATTATTACATATTAGTATTTAATTAATAGTTGAGACTCTAATTCCATTTCCATCATGTTTATTTTAATTTCAAACTATGTAAATTTCTCCAAAATAAATTTTATGGTATCTTATGTTAAATAATATATTATTAAATGATTGAAATTTCATAGAAAAATATATTTATGAAATTCAATGGGATATAGTCAAGAATATCAATACCTTTTCACTAATGGTTCATTATTCCTTTTATTATAACTTTATTGACCACTAAAGAGTAAAAAATGTTGAAATCATGGTAATAATCAAAAGCGACAATGGGTGTAAAACTAAGAGATAAGGATTTAGACATCCCCTAAAATTGTCTAAATATTGTTGCATTAAAGTATTCAGAATCATTATCTTAAAATATTATAAATACATTATTTTTGTGTCACATTAACAAGAAAAATAGTTTATATTAATGTAATACATTTTGAAATTCTAAGGGTGCCCCACCCCTCAATTATAAAAGGGAACCTCCAATTATCCATTTAATACAATGATTCAGAATATTATATAGATTATAACTACCATAATTCTATAATATCCTCCTCCCCCATTTCTAATACCTTATTTCCATTCCAAAATACCATCCTATCAAGGCTTATGTAGTAATCTGCAGGATGTTTCCTCAACAAAGAGATATAACTCTTAAATGAGTACGTTAAATTTAGTTCTTCTTAACACTCCTCTAAATCCATTTTTTCCATAATAAAATATTTAATTTTATAACTTAGATATTATTAAGTTTTTTATAATTATCTAACAACCATTATCTGCCTCATTTTCATCTTATCGGAAAAGAAAACATCACTTGCGTGTACGTGTGGATCGCCAACTCCATGAAGCAATGTATTTTTTATCATCACCACTTAATTTTTATGGTTATAATGATGGATTTATGGAATATATATTATAAATAGTATACTTCTATAGTTTTTTAATGATGAATTATTATTTACTTTTCATTCATTCAATCCATGTAAAGTGGAAGCATCAATCATGCATACAAACAGATTATTGTATCGATGAAGTGATGCAGTTAATTATTCATCACCTCTTTATATAATAGTTATAAAATGTTATATAATGATAAAATATTATATTCCTGATATAATTATAGTTTTTTAGATTATTTATCCATTATCAATGTACAAATACCAATACTTATGAACTGAAACATAAACACTAATCAAAGAAATTATTGACCATAATAGTGATTTTAATAATGGATTTTTAATAAATAGGTGACAATATATTCTAAGTAAATCATATATGATCTCATATTTATGACAATGGATATAAAATATTTGTATAATATATATATATTTGTTATTCATGAGTTTTTAAAATGTATGATTCTGTATTATTCATTAGGAAAGAATTTCTCAACATACTTTTATTTTTGGGGAGACATATTCTTTATTCACCACTTATCAATTTTATAAGGCATATATATTTTCCAGTTATTTATTTTATTATAATTATGATGAAAATTATTTGTATTTAAAACTATATCAATGTTTATCAATTTAATGTGGTTTTTTGGTTGATTTCATAAGAGGTAATACTTTATGTTGCAATATAATTTCATTTCGGTATTTTCTTTTATAATTATCAACACCCTTCAATAATTTTAATGTTTCATAGGGTAAATAATTTTTTCATTCCATCCTATTTGTTTCTATATATAGATTTCTTAGATGATAATTTAAGGATGATTCTATTATATCCATTTCATTCCCATGTATTAATAAATTTATGATGAAATTTTTATGAAACACATTTCTTTTCCAGGGGTTATGCAACGATTAGAGGAAAAAATGTCTACAAACCCATATTCATTTTCAATGGTTATGAAATCATGATATGATTAATGTTTTTTTGATATTTTTTACTTCTATTGTTTCATTTTAAGTGATGAGTGGGTCCATTATATCCCATAAATTCTTAGTGTAATATTAGATAACTCATGAGATACTTATGTTCTTTGTTATCCATATATCATGTTTACAACTATATGAATGGATCTAATTTCATGTTTACAAGTTTATCCATGGACTTTTATTCATGTCCACAAGTTTATGTAATTACCTTATTTTATGAAGATAACTTAATTAGTAAACCTATTATTATTTATACATCTTGACAATTTTAACTGTTTTTGTTTCCACCTCTTTCAAATTCTTCTGAAATTTTTTAATGGGCCATTGTTGATTATTAATGATTTTTCTCTTTTATGACTATATACTATTTTATATAAATTAATTTTTCCATGAATCATTAATTTAGATATTTAAAGGAGTGGGTATGATTTTCTATTGATAATTACATGTTCTCATACCCTAATGATCATGATATTCTTACATATGACCATTAACCAAAATATCCAATGTTTAACCTTATTGAGAATTTTAGCATTCATTTTCGTATGTTTTCATTAACAAGGTTTTTGATATGATTTTCTATTTTTTGTATGTTTAAAAGGATGTAAATATGAATAACATTGTGGGAGACATTAATTATGAGATGTGTATAATTGTATTATATAGTTAATATTACTCTAAAATGTTGTAATATCAAATTATGTTCTATATGGGTTGCCGCAATGGGGTCCTATCAAACATAACTTAGGTGTAATTTTCTAAAATTCAAAATTAACTCAAAGAAAAATTATAAAAACATTATTATGAGAACCACTTAAATTGTAATAAGGCACACACATGGGATTTATATAGGAAGATCTATCCTAGGTGATACCCACACCATAGATATAACCCTGCATATTTTAACCATGTCTCAAGACTGTTATTATGTACCTTGTTATTAGTGAAAATCATATATGTACATATATATTTCATAATGGTATACTAAAAAAATCATCGGGCTATTTACAGAATAGATACTTAACCAAATAATTTAATATATATATATTACCAAATAAAGATCACAAATCAAAATAATTAATTAAATAACTACTTTGGAGAAAAAACATGTATATACATAACATGTAATTCTACATGTCTATTCATGATGCATGAACACGCCCAGATATCATAAACTATAACAAAATAACATACTAAAGATCAATAAAAAAATATAATTCCATAACTATAATAGAAATCCCATTCGAAAAAACATGGTGGAATGTTACACATGAGTTTTCCATGTACACGAGACCTCCCCTACCTGAGTTCCACATATCATATATCCTTTTTATAAAGTCCAAAAATAACCAATAATAAAATAAAACAACCCTTGGGGATCTAATCTAATTTTTAAACAACTCGAACCAAATAACCAAATCCATGATAAAGTTCCATGTGACCTCATGCATTCCTCCTTGTACACAAGAGGGTTTCAAATAGTGGAAGGGGTCTAAAGGTTTCGTGCGGATACTATACCTTCAGTAATCATATCCATGCAAAAAAAGTTACAAATTAACAATAATCTATCTAAACATAAAATTATAAGATAATATAATAATATGATACAATATATTTCATTCCATGTCATAAATTATTAAACTAAAAAAACCCCATAATGACAAATTTTTATACAAGAATACAACCAATCACATATCGAGAAAACATATACTTACCAAGATTCAATGAACCCCAACTGTACTTTATTCAGTGCCATACTAAAAAATGACATAAGTAGTTAGTTCATTAGTTAGGCCATGTTATGTGAATCCATCACTCCCTTAAGTTCAATTCACGCCCATGAACCATTGATACCCTCTCTCCCTTGACTGTAATCACTCATTGTACAACAACCTAAAACATGTACTCCATGATCTGGGGACAAAATCTGACCAATTTACATTTCTAGATTTGATACTGAAAGAGGTAGGCCAAGTTTCTCTATCCAAAACTTACAACATCAAAAGAAAAATTTTGGAGCCCTTATATATCAAAGTACCTTTTATGTTTATAGTTCTCCATAATTATGAAAAACCCTTACATAAAAAATTTTCATGTCTTTAAGGGGGTATTTTTTCACTATATCGTGCTTTTCATATTCCATATAAGGTCATCATACTCATCTAAATGAACCACTTATAGAAATATATCATTCAATATCTTTATTCATAACCTATTTAAAATAAAACATAATAAGTGAGATCCCAAATTCTTATCAAGGGTAAAAACAAGAATTAATAATTGACTATCATCAATTAGAATTTGAAGTGCATAAATGAATAATGACATATTCATAGTGCATGAGAAAATCATAAAATAACTCATATCCATAAATACATGAATTATAAATCATAAAATATATAATATGTCTATAATAAATTAAATATTACTAATATTAAATAATCATCTTCCATGCTATATGAATCTAGATCAAAACAATCATTTATAACCCATAACATGAATAATGAAAACTTGTCAGAATCATTGAACCTAATCTTCATAACCAACTTTAAAACTATTTTAAAAATAAATAAAACCCATCTAAATAGTCCGGAGAAACAATCTATTAATTCCCTCCTTCTTACATATAAATAAAATGAAAATTATCGAATGTATTGGAGTATTTTTTGGTGCACCCATCAATAAGCTATATTGGGCTCACTCAGTGTTGTCTGGGAAAAACCATTATATAAGATATATCAGCCTCACTAAATTATATCTAGAAATAAAATTTTTATAAAATTGTCAAATAAATATAAATATAATACAAAGATATTTCAATTCATAATAAAAAAATAAATACAATCATTATTCTTTTCATAACATTATTAACCCATGGAAAATAAATGGTTTTCAGGACAATCTTTCTGAAACATGATTAACACATGGAAAAAGAAATAGGTTCCATGAAAATCACATTGAAGTATGGTTATCCTATGGAAAATAAATAGGTTCCATAACAATCACATTGAAACATGATCAACCCACGTAAAAGAAATGGGTTCTATAATAATTTCATTTAAATTTGATTAGACCATAAAAATAAATGAATTCTATAATAATCTCATTGAATGAATTTTAACTTATTAGGTGAAATATTGAGTATGATATTATTATAAAAAATCACCATTGATGCATTTTTAAAAACATATATGATTTCATTACTAAATGGAAGTACAATTAAAATATAATTAAAACATTTTTTAGGGAAATATCTTTATCATTTTGACAATAAATTTTAGAAAGTAAAAATAAAAAAAAATATTGTGAAAATATTTTTCATCCAAAATAAAAATAGAAACATATAAATTAAACTTCAATGAAAATAACAGACATGATGGTGGAAAAATCAGATCATGTTACAGGTTTCAAAAATAATCATTTCATTAAAACATTTTTGAAAGACAGTAAAAACTGACCCATTTAAAAGTGATAATAATTTTATTATTAAAATATTTCAAAATTTGGTAAAATGTATAGTAAAATTAAATTACGAAATAATTTAATTTTTAAATATTAACAGTCTTAAAACTTTTTATGAAACATGAACATGGGGGATAATAATATTGTATCTAATTGAAAATACCAGATCAGTATCACTTATAAACTACATTATTGATTTTTATTTGACCAATAAGGAAGGAAACGAAAATAAAATAGTTGAACCAAATTAGTAAGTATGGGAGATTATAATAAATGTGTTTTAAGAAAAATATATCACAATATTTCCTCCAATATAAACTTGAACATAAATATTCTAGATGAAAATTAGATTTTAATATAAATCATTGTCCTCCTTTGTAACTCTCCAATCGTAATCCCTTTTAAATAAGAACAACAAATGATAAATTAAATATCATAAAAATAATTAATTTCATGATATAACATTTCCAATTGCAATATATAAACCTCAAAAATGAATATTGGTGAATTTTAAAAACATAGGTCTGAAAGAAAAATAATTTCAGATGAATAACCCTTAAAAAATCATTCCGCTGAATTTGAGAATTAATCAAAGAACTGCTTCTATGTATCAAATGTAAATCCAACTAAAATATTTGAAAATACAAAATAATGTAATTAAAATTAAATACAAAAATATTATTATAATATCAAATTTGATATAGAAATAATATAACCTAAGGAAAAGAAACACATTTATGAATTTATTATATTTCAATTCAAATATCCTTGGATGAAATAATTCAAATTAAAATGAAAAACATAATTTTATATTTTGTATTATTGATATTAAATGTAAAATGTTCATTTTATATATCACAAAATATAAATAATTGGTGAATATATAATATGTTTAACATAATTAAATGTGAGATGGGAAAAACTCTTACCTCGGGTCAAAAATTCCAAGTTTGTCCTTTACCTACAACGTAATAATCTTATATAAATTCGTTAATTTATTAATAAAACATTCTATATTTAATATATTATACTTAAATCAGTGTTTTTTTATTTTAGGTGATATTTTTATAGTTAATATATTTTTTACACATATGGTGTTTTAGTATGTTTAGTTCCTTATTTAAAAATAGATTTTGTGTGTTGTCCATCGTAAAATAGGTCAATGATTCAAAATATAAAAAAAAGAATAATGAAATATTTATCATATTTATAAATAAATTCTAAATTCTAAACTAATCATTGATACGGTTGTGAAAACTTAACCATGATACAATCATGGATGTGACCGGTCGTATGTACGTATAAGTAACAATTCCATTTTTCAACGATCATTATAGAAAAAATTTAATTAATATTTTATATATTGGTAATTGTAATAAGATAATAATTTATCCATTATTTAATTAAATATTATTATATATATAATCAATATGATGGGTTGTTGAAAGAATTATCTGATCGCTTCGTGTAGGCGGTGGTCCACACATGCGCACAATCAACGTTATCATTTTTTAGTATATGAATAAAAAAGATATATAATCTATTAATAATGATAAATATGTAATTGGTTTCATTACTGTGTCATTTATATCACATATTTTAATTAATTATGTCTTTATTACCATCCATGTAAATGTTTTGTGAAAAAAAATCCCATCACTTAGTGAGGTTGTAGTCCCCAATACACACAAGTGATGTTATCATATCCCCCACAGAATAGAATGTAATAAGGTATGTGTGATATCATAATTATAAAATTATATATATGTTAAAAATAAAATATATATATATATATATATATATATATTTTATCCAAAATTCTATCAATTCGTGAGAGGCAATGATGGGAAACAATTGACATCGGTTCACAAGGTAGTAGTCTGACATACAGACAATGATGATTTTTTATCCCATTTGATGGAAGAGGGGATAGATTTTGGATATTAAATTAATATAAAACATATTATAATATATAATATACGTTTTATTTAAATTTTAATAGTTGAGGAATATTTGAAGGAGGTGGAAGAAGAAATAAAACCAAAAATAGATGATTAGATATTTTACATCTTCCTGGACCACCACTTTAAGATTATATCTAAAGTATTACTAGAATTCCACTTTTAAAAAATGATACCGGTTTTATGATATGGATGTTGAGAATTTCTATGGGGTGGTATCATCTATGCTAAAAGGGTGTTAAGTCATGAAGAATAGGGGATTTGGAGTGGCCTTTTATAAGTGATGTGAGTGGAAGACCTATAATTTTTGAAAAAAAAGAGGTGCCCATATTTTTACAATCCAAAAGGTTCTAGAATTGTCCAATATGAAAACATTGAAATTTTTATTTCTAAATATATCAATCAAATAAGTTTTTGAAAAAAAATCAGTCATTGTTACAATTATGTTATAGTTTAATCACCCAATAAAACAGTTTCACCTTAACCATGAAAATTAATTATCACTACATTCACTATTAACAATGGTCAAAAAAATTATGAATATATTATATAATAAAAATTTCAAAATCCATTTTACCAAAATATATTCACATAAGTGGAAACTTTAAATTAAAATTTAATCTCGTAAATGCATTGAAAAAGGGGGTTTTAAGAAGTATATTTTTCAAGAAAAATGTGAATTTATATTATATATATAAATAATAATAATCGTAGTATTATTTTAAATTAATATTTGTTGATCTATAATCTACACATTTCGCTTATATAATTCCTCAATTTTATATAAGACACAATATTCACTTTAAAACATTTTTCAAAAAATTACCTTTTTAAAAACAAAAAAAATCCACTAAAATACAAAATAAAAATAGTAAAAATGAAATTAATTTGATTAAATAAAACAAATTAATTAATTAATTAATTAAAATCATATTTATAAACATAACTGTTTTCAAAATTACTTAATGTTTTTTGAAAAAATATATTTTTAGAAAAAATGTTTTTTTCAAAATATTCATTCAAAAATAAATATTTTCCAACAAAATCTTAAAATATTACCTGAAGATTCTATTGAAATTATGAGTTCAAAAATAAAATAATTTTTATAAAATAATTTCTTTAAAAGTTCCAAAAAATAATTATAATATTTCCTTAATTAAATAAATAATAAATAATTTTTAATAAAACCTATGTTTGAAGAATAAAATTATATTAAAAATAAATTGATTGATAATTTGTTATGCATTTATCAATAATTTATATTGAGTAACACAAACACACACACACAGAGAGATATATATATATATATCAAAAATTATTAATTATTATTCATACATTCCAACATAATGTCATGTTTATAATGATCAAATATCTTGTGGGTCGTTTATGCTATGTGTTGCATGTTGAATACCCTATCGAACATAGTTTTATTTCATAGAATATCGGGCTATTATATCATGAACCACTTTAATAGATTCTATCCTTTCAATTTTAACTCTGTATTAATGTTCAAAATTAGTACTATTTTAAAATAGTATTGTTGTAAACCCATATCATAAAAAGGGTTAAAAACATCCTCTTGATAAAAGAGAAATATAACTATCAATGTTATATATAATAACACATACTAGGTTTCCAAATAGAAGAACATAAGTAGGAACTGATGATTTTGTATCTGAAAAAAAAGTAAAATTCCCATATAATTATAATGATTTACATAAATCAATGATCACTAGAAATTATATGAATAATAAAATGTTAACAACCACAAAACCATAACTCAATGAGTTATGAATGGTTTTTTGGTATCATTAGAAATGGAGGCAATAGGATGTCATTTTTTTAATATCTGTTTATTATATTTAAGGAATTAATTTTACTTCTACACTATGAAAATAAGTAAATATACTTACTTGGTGAGTATAATTTCATCCTATTGTCAGTTTCCACAAAAATCCCTTATTTTTATCCATATTATGAGTATTCAATATGAATTTTTTATACCTGAAGCACTAAAATAAGGCTCACCGGATGTTATATGGGAGTAACCATCATATAAGATATATCTATCTCAGTCATCACAAGCTATGTGCACCCATCATATAAAAATGTATAAGAACCATAACTAAGTGCATATATCATTAATTTGAAAATAAAATATAGAGAAATAATTATTATTTTCCCATAATACGATTAAACCAAGGAAAATAAATGGGTTTAATGACAGTATCCTTGAAACATGATTAACCCATGGATAGAAATAGGTTTCTTAAACTTATCTTTGAAACATAATTAACCAATGGAAAAAAACTGTTCCATAATAATATATTTAAAGTATGATTAACCTATAGAAATTAAACGTGTTCTATAAAAATGTCTTGAAAATGGGACAATATCGTGGAAAAGAAATGGGTTCCATAAAAATTTCATTGAAAACCACATAATCCATCCAGATAAAGAATACAGATCATATCATTACAAAATATCACCATTATAGAACAAGTAATGATTATGGTTGTTAATTTTTATGATTGGAAATTCCATTAAATGATCATCAAAAACATTTTAGAGGAAAAAATCATTTGATTTTCAAAATCGCTTTTAAAAACTATAAATTCATAAAATATTGTGTAAATATTTTTATTTGAAAACATACTTAGATAAATATAAAATAAAATTAGTGTAAAATAATGGAAATTATGGTAGTAAAATGAGATCATGACAGAAGTGTTAAAAAGAAACATTCTATTAAGAACATTTTGGAAAATGGTGTCAATATATATCCCATTAGAAAAGGATAAAAAATTCTTTTCAATTATTTTACGTTTTTTTTGAAAGAGCATGTAAAATTTCAATATGAAATATTTTATTTTTAAATAATGAAACTTTTGAAATTTGTATAGAAAACATGGACATCGAAGATACATATTCATGATCTAAAAGAAAACACAAGATCGGTATCCCAATAAAATAAAATTATTATGGTTTATTTAATCAATAAGGAAGGATATAGAAATTAAGCATGTGAAACATATTCATAAAAAGATTATAATAAAAGTTATTTTTTTAGAAAATAATGTCACATTATTTTCTTTGAAAAAAAATTTAACAAAAATAAAACTTAAAGAAATCATATTTTCACGTAAATCCTTTTTCACTTTGGAAACTCATCAATCCTAAACCCATGAAAGAATAACATCAAACTAGACATTAAATATCATAATCATTATTAGATTAATGATATAACATTTAAAATTATTGTATATATGATTATCCCATATGTTTTGTTAAATGTAGATGGTCATTGATTAGATTACATTTTTAGAGTCCCAAACTATACTTACTACTAGGGAGTAGTAATGAGGTGGTGCGACATCAAACCCACATATATGAATAGTAAGAAAGAAACCATTCAAACAAAATCAATTATAATGATTCATCATGTTATCTCTTCATGTATAGTTTCTTCAAAAGTTATTATGTTTGTATTTATGATAGAGAATAAGAAAGGGATCGAGGTCAATTTTAAGGATCTTGATAGAATATAATCTCATATTCAGTTTGGGATCGTCTTAAGACCAAGGAAGCAAAGCTGTGAAAGTGTCTCCAATTGTTTTTTTCAAACCAATAGGATCTGACAATGATAAAACTATCTCATGGTTCGGGTATATCTAAAAAACTATGTTCATTCAGCTTACTTATATGAAAAATGTCTCATAGGCTAATGGTCATAAAATGTATCAACTTTAATTAGGTTAGGTTCATTCAATTTCACATCCAATGGTCATGGTTATGAAAATTAATGTGAAGAAAAATTATAATTAACCTAATTAATATCCATATGGTTACCAAGGATTAATTTATAGATTCATTAGGCACAAAAACACCGCTACTATTGACTCCTAAATCTCTGAGGATTAGTTATGCATGTAGGTAATGACCAGAAGCACAGAAATTCAAAAAGTTAAATTCATAATCATAAAATAGTTGTCAAATAAGAAATACAATATTAAAACAACTAGTAATCAATATCAAACAACTAAAATAAATGTAAACCTAATAAAAAACTCACTATATAAGAAGAAAAAATGAATAGTGGATTAAGAGATGATGAAGTAATGAGAGCGGTTTTGAAATCAATGTCCAAAATAGAAATAGATTCACAATTTATGTAGAACATACATAAATTAACCAACAACCAAAAATTATTTAACAAAATGGGAAAATTAAAGAATTATAACTAGTTTTTAATAAAAAAATATGAAAAAATATTGATATATCCCTCTAAATATCATTACACCATTTTTAGAATATGTTTTTCTTCATCCCTATTAATTTCATTTTCACAAGAAAAAGATTACACAAACCTTTTAATAAATACACCATTTTAAGAATATTAATATATTGTTGTTATGTTGTTGAAATTTTACTATGTTTTTTCATGTGAAATGATTACATAATTAATACCCACCCCCATTTCGACTCAATGGTATTCACCAAGATGTAACCATCCTTAATTAATTTGGTACATACATTTATGAAACCCGCAATATTTGATCATGCGGGGTTAAAATTATTGAAATACATCCTTATTTTTATCGATATGTGTGGCACACTTATCCATGTACATAATATGAAAGTGATGGTTGTGCCCAAATTTAAATAACGACCTAGTGACTTGGGTAATGTTTTAGTCTAATGATATGTTATATATGGGATTATGGAGTTAACCTAATCCATTATTGGACTTTTTTCACCAGGTTATGATTTCTGGGATGTTACCATTGACCTATTTTTATAATTACATGTTTAAAAATGTTTCCATATCCCATTGTTTCCAGTATTTTATCAGGTTATATCACAAAACATTATTCATATTTAAGATTATCACCACTTTTATGTCCCATTGAGATTCATATTTTATAACATTTAATAATTTCTTCATGTTATTATTTTATCATTACCGTACTAGTCTTTATAGATCATCACTTTCTTAAATTTGTTCCCAGGTTTTCCCATATAGTTTTAATAATGGAGGAATATTGTGTGTTTGTTAAAGAAGTTTTAAATAATGCGGATGAATCCCCTTTTTTAAGTTGTAATGTAATGTATCTAATTACCCAAATACACTATAATTATAAGACCTTTAGTTTTTATTATGAGTATTATAATATAATAAATCATGAATAAATGGGTAATAAAGAAAATGGTTGTCATAGTTGGTATCAAATGTAAAGGAATGAATCAAATACATGGGAAATCTCACATGGGAGCATTGGATAAAGCACGGTGCTCTACTCAAGGGATTCATGAGGAACGAGAGTTAACTGTAGATAGTTTTTTATCCCACAAAATAGGTGTATCCACCCATAGAGTTCCCTAATAAGTATCAATTATTGTGAATTGGGAATAATTCTAGACTTCTATAGTTTTTGTGAGAGGAAAATATAGTTATATTTGAGATTAAGATTATAAAACTATAGAGAAAGACATAGGGATAATACCAAATATGATAAAACTTCCATAATTTTTTGTAAATTATAGAGTATGTAGTTTCCAAGAAAATACTTCCATATCTGTAAACTACGTGTGCATGTGGATCTAGCACTAAGATACATGAGGTTAATAATTCCTAAAAGGGAAATTTTAGGAAGAATCGATCATCACTGGGTGCACGACAATAGGAAAATTTTCATGCCCAGTTTGACACTCTTAAAGGATATACTTTGGTAAATTCACAAGGTCCATATGAATCATTATTAAGGGAAAAAAATTATGTAAGAGTTTATGTAAGGAAATAAATCATGGATAATATTTATTTAAGCCTATAAATTCAGATGTAATGTAATAAATTTCATTAATCAATTATCCCTGTAATGTTATTGGATTCCCATTTTTTATATCATATTTTAAAAGAACACATACCTAATTTTCTCTTTATTCTCACAAATGAACTAAAATAGGAGGAACTGGGTAAACAACCAAAGTGAGGAGAAATGTGATGGCTTCTAAAATGAGATTCCAAACATTATGGGAACTCAATTACATAATATTGTGATTATTCCACACCATATATCAAAAATCACAATTAAAAACTACCACAAAGTTAAATGTCCAAAAACATCAAAGAAGAAGTGTTTTTTTCTCAAGTACATTCCTATGATAATGGTGATGTAGGAAAGAAGACATAATTTCCTTTATTAAAATAGTGTCAAAAGTCAAACCAAGGGAAATGTTGAAAACATTATTAGTCTCCCTTTAGTGAAATTTTAATTTATGTTGTAGAATTTTATTCCTTTTATAAGTCCAAGAGAAATCACTAGGTGTAGGGATTCACCCTTTGTACCATGAATCATCCTTCAATTTAATAAAATTGAAAGGAGGAAGATGATTTATATATTATATCATCATCTCAAACATGGATATTATTTCAATAAAAGTGTATCTGTCTCCAATTATTAAAACTAAGGAAGTGATGATTGTTGAATACATACCCGTTATGGGGGGGAACACTAACGTGTTTCCCAAATAATTATATGGTATTTCACATAGCTGAGAGGTTGGGATCTCAATTTAACAATTCATGAACCATGTTACATTCCTAGATCATATTGTCACAAAAAAAAGGATATCTCTAGGCCTTTCAAAAATAGTGGTAATATAAGGTATTACAACAACAACCACTATCACTGAACTCTTTAGATTCCATGGATTAGCTGGGTATTATCATTCATTTGTGAGAAATTTCTCAGTATTTTCAAACTCAATATCCAAGTTAACTTAGAAGAGATAAATGTTTTTTTTGTAAGAATGAATGTGAAGAGAGCTTCAAGGAGTTAAAAAAGAAGCTTATCACTTCACCTTTTATTATGCTACACCTAAATGGGGAACCATTCATGGTATAAAACTATGGATAAAATAAAGGATTGGGTTGTGTACTAATGTATAATGATAATGCAATATCCTATGCCTCAAGGAAATTGAATTTTCGTGAAAACAACTACCAAAACCGTGATCTGGAGTTGGATACAGTGATCATTTCATAAAAAAACTACTAAAAATATCTCTTTGGGGAGAAGTGTGACATATATATAGATCATAAGAGCCTCAAATATATATTCACATATAAGGATATAAATATGCACCATTGAATAAGGTTTGATATGATTATGGACTATGAATTATCAATCCATTACTATCATGGGAATGAAGATAAAGCGGAATGTTCTAAAACATGAAAGGGTCCAACAATTTTTTCATTGATGAGAATTGTGGACTCGATCATCATTGAATTGAAAGGGATGGACATGGAAATCATAAAAAAAGTAATATCATATATCATGTAACAAATTATTTCTAAACCATCCCTTATGGATAATATAAAGTAATGATCAAAGTGAGGATGTGTAAATTCAGAAGAATGTGGAAGCAATAAGAAAAGGGATGTTCTCATAGTTCAAAAATAATGAAAAATGTGTAATAATAATTTTTTCATGGCTATGTGTACCATCAAATTCAGAGTTAATTATTCAATGGATTATGCAAATAGCTCCACCTTCTCTATCGCTATAGAGATCATAGAGATATATCTAGATCTATGACTACACTATTGGTGGGACAATATGAAGAAGGAGATCATGGAATATACATCAAGGTCTCTTGTATATCAGCAAGTGAAGGATAAAAGTAAAAAATACAAGGTGATGATGAAGTAATTTCCTATACCCTCATTGAAATAAGAAAAAACTCATTGACTTTGTCACTAATTTTTTGAATACATCCAGAGGAAATAATTCAATATGGGTTGTGGTGATTCACCTTTCAAAGAAAGATTTCTTCATTTAAATATGATAGGACTTCTCACTCGATCATCATGAAATTATACACAATAGAGAAGTGGCTAGGATTCATATAATACCACTATTAATTTCATTTGATCAAGACACAATATTTACCTCTAATTTCATGAAGAGTCTCAAAATTTCTCTAAAAACTTATTTGAACGTCATCATGGATTATCACTCTCAAACTCATGGCCAATCTATGTAGACTATAAAGACAACAAAGGATATGATGAGAGAATACTCAATATATTTCAGTGGAATATGTGATCTATATATTCCTATAGTTGAGTTCATATAAAATAATAGATTTTATTCAAAAATCCAAATGGGCACCTATGAATCCTTTTATGGGAATAGGGTTAAAACATTAACATGTTGGGATGATGTATGTCAAAGTAAAATATTGGGTCTTAAAAATATCTTGGGAATTTGGGAAAAGGTAAAGGCCATTTAAATGCATATTAGGGATGCAAAATGTCTACAGAAGAGTTATGCTAAAAATCATCAATGAGACCTAGTGTTTGAGGTTAAAGTTAAGGTATTCTTCCACATGTCCCTATGGAAGAACGTCACAAGTTGTTGAATAAGGTAACTTTATGTCCATGATATATTTGTCTCTTTGATATCCTTTTTAACATCATAGGGGTGGCCTATTGACTAGCTCCCCCACCTAACCTATCTCAAGTATATGATGTGTTCCAAGTATTCCTCTTCAGGATGTAAGTACCAGACAAATCACATGTGATGAATATAGATGTGTTACCTTTCCATAATGATCATTCATATAAGGATTGGGTGGTAAACTTCATAGATCATAGTAACAATGTTCTATAAAATAACATAATTCATCTAGTCAATGTACTATTGAGAGACCAAAAGTTTTAAGAAGTTATGTGGGAACTTGAGGAGTTGATGAAACATAATTACTCTCATTTGTTTTAGTGTATCAAATGAAAATATTTAGATAGAATTTCCTAAAGGGTTGAATATTGTAATGAGTTGATGTTTTATAAATAAAATCTGTTTGGTACTTGATTTAAATTCTCTATTTTTTATTTTGGTTATAAAAAATATGAACTTATTTGTTTTTGTTTTTTTTTTGAATATTATATCCTATTGAATTTTAAATATCATGAATACTCATAATATTTGATGATATATTCATTGATAATTGATCATGAGATTATTATTAATATAAGGTTTTGATAAATCCAAATAACACAGAAAACAGAAGTTATGTCCTCGACCTGTATGATCCTACACAATGAATCACATTTATTAGAAGTTATGGAGTAGATAGAATCACAGGACATTTCCCTTGACCAATTCATGTTTTATATCAAACAACTAAGTCATGATTGAAACCATTTATGATAAAAGTTGAAAATCATTGAAATCATGGCATAAAAAGTGCATCCCAAACCACTCTATAAAAATATCCCCATCACAAACCTTACCCTTAGAGATTTTGTTTGTGAAACAATGACACATATACAGACACCCTAATAATATGAATATAAATATATTATATTTTCAATATAACAATAGTTATATTTACTTCTTATTTCTGTCCCTTTTGAAATGATTCTGGTTTTGAAATAATAAAATATAAATGGTATTTTTTTCTAATATGAAATATCAACTAAGACAATTCATTTTTAGGAATTCAAGAATTTTAAATTTTAATAAAGTAATTCAATTATATAATTTTTATTAAATACAAATGACTATATATATTTTTTTGATTTCAAGTGTAATTTATTTGAGGGTTCGACGACTGTTATTGTTAAAATAACTCATCATTTCTCGATAAATATTTATTTAGGTTTCAAAATTGAAAATTAAAAAATTTATAACATTATTTCGAATAAATAAATATTATTTTTGATTCAGACCATTGAAATTACCAAACAGGAAATTTTTCCTAATTTTCTAGGAGAAACAAATTTCTGGGGAAATAATTAAATATGATATAAAATATGGTGTCTGTTATGTCATTAAAAATCCAAAAATGTGATGTAATAAATTCTATAAAATGTATCCATGAACAAATATATGTTTCTCCATTAAAATGATGCGATTTTTAGGTTGTTTGATTCATTTTAAAAATCATTTATAAACCCTCTCAATCTTATCGTATATTTTAATGTTTTGAAATCATTTATTTATAATCATGACTCACTTCCATATCACCATGTGTAATATTTTATTGAGTTATACCTATGGCCTTATAATAAAATGAAAAAATATCTTATTTGAGAGAAAATATAGACCTAAACCATGATAAGGATTCTAGATTTCATTATAATATTATATAGAGTCCAAACCCTATATTTTTGAAATAATAAAAACCTCCCCTCTCTTTCCTATATAAACCCACCCAAGATCTCATTACCCGTAAAAATAACCTTGTATTGAATACATAATCATCCATAACCTCTCTATAGGCCTCCCAAGGTTCCCCTAACCACTCATGAATCTTTTCCCAATCCTATGGAATTACCGTCTGAAGTTAATGTACTTATATCTCTCCATTTCAATTCAAGAACCATCCTTCTATTTATCCATTTTGAATCTAAATTGGTTATGTTGTCATAATTTTTTAAATTTCCCTCTATTTTAAAATTGATTTCCAAACAATTTAATAACATGTATCCCGTATCATTACCGCATTTCCCTAAGTCATTAGTTTGATGAAATTTATAATGGTTCCTCTTTCTCTTCATTTCAATTCAAGCACCTTAGAGGTATTTGTCCCTTGTTAATATCAATTGGTTGTGTTTTTATAAATTTATAAAGATCCATATAATTTCCAATTGACAAACTAACAATGATATATCATCTATCACCTCTAAGTATTACATTTACATAATCTGTTATGATGAAAAAATTTAATAAGGGATCCCCTCCTTCTTCTCTTTGTTCAAGAATTTTCTTTATTACATGAATTTTAATTTCCAATTCCTAATGTTATAATATATTTTTCTATATCACTATTACTATAATATTGACATAAAATGATGATGGACCCATTTCACTCTCTTTAAACCATTTTATGAATCTTTAAGAACTATTGTTACAGTACTAAAATTTAAATGAAATTTTTCATTCCAAACGATTTCATCATGAATAACTACCACCATTTACACTCAAGGGTATTCACCTAGATATAATTGTCTTTCATATATTGTGAATATAAATTTATTTTACCCACAATCCTTGATCATGTGGTTAAAATTTATTAAATAAATCCTTATGTTGTATGATTTGTGTGTCACACTTATGCATGTACATGATATGAAAGTGATGGGTGAACCCATAATTATATAGTACTTCAATACATTGGATAATTTTTTTTGTCTCATAATATATCATTCCACAATGTTCGTATTTATGAATCTCATCCATTTTAGGTCCCATATAAATTCTTATTATCATACATGTAATAATTTATTCATGTTATTCTTTGCTTATTCCCATAATGGGAATTATATATCACCCATTTCTTCTTTATGTCCCTTGGATATCCCATGCAGTTTTAAAAATGATGGAATATTATGACAATGTTAAAGGATTTTTCTATAATCTTGATGTACAACCTACTTTTAAGTTATAATATAATGTACCTAATAACCCAAATACACAAGACTTCTCAACATTCTAGGTTGTATCATGTGTATTATTATGTAAAAATCATTAATTAATTTGTAATAAATACAAGTTTGTGTCATAAATTTTCATCTCTTTCTCCATCCTATGATAAATTAAAACATAACTTGTTAATATGTGTGGGTTACCACCTCCACAAAGAGATGTGGTTCATTTTTCATCACCATATTTTATGGATATTTATTATGATGTATATATTTTTAAAAACATAATTATCATTCTTAAAAGATAATATATCATATACGTTCTTAATTTTCAAACCATTGAAAATTTTATCAGGTTTAGTATGTAGAAGTATACTTCCACCTCCACAAGGTGTTGTGGTTACTTTCATGTACACCTTTAGTGAATGGTTCTAAAATTATTTTTAATATATATATATATATATATATATATATGTATATGACATTAATTTCATGATAAATATTGTGGATATGATGTAAAAAATGAATGGAATCCTTGAACTAGTTTGACTCGTGATTTCGTTAACAAAATTTTTTTACTTTGGATGGATGGCTTAAACATTTAACCCTCTTACCAAGGACATATTAATGATGCTTGTTTGTGATTATAAACCAATCATACTCCAAACATCCAATAAAAACTTATCTGTTTATGTAACAGAAAAAACATTGATATAGATGAAATAAAATGCATAATTATAATTTAATGATCATAAAACAATGTTTCTTAATCAGGTAAATAACTGATATACTTTTATTATTTAGTAGATAAAGAATGTATGATGTTATAAATTATTTAAGGTAAGGTATTTTTTCTTAAAAATCATATTTTATGTTATTTAATTAAAAAACATCCATTATCATGTTCTTTAAAATTATTCAATGTTTTTATTATTTCAAATTAAATGGAATTAAATTTAATTTTAAAATACCTTTGAATTAATTTACATGGTTTAACAAAAGGATTCCTTTTCCCATTATCTGAAAGTGTAATGTTTATCAAAGTTGTCAAAGGAATCGTGTTTGTAACCTTTATGATGTGAATTGTTTTCATGATGAATTATCATTTCATTTAATATTCCTATTAAATCTTTTCATTCTTAATTTAAAATGATATAATTTCAAAAATAATAAGGTAGCATTTAATTTTAAATAGTTTTCAATAGATGAATATTTATCCATATTTGTTTTACAAAAAAATATAAATATCATTGTTTATGGGTTAAAAAGAATTTTAAGGGGTTTCATAATGAAAAGATTAAATATTTAAAATTATTTGTTTATGATATGATACCTGATAATTAATTATGGTGAAGGTTGAGCATGATACAACTTATAAAATGGGTGAGCCTAACAGATCTTATATGACATGTGAGCTCTATACATCTTATACAATTTTTTATAATTATATAGATCAATAATGATTTGGGTAATATTCATTCTCTATATTAGAAGAAAAAATATTGTTAATTGGTAATATTTATCCTATGGATTTAATTGGGCTCTAGTTTTTTCTTACATGAGTGAACATCGTTTATGAATATATTTCTCTAAGAATCCCATAATTGATTATATTTTTTTCCATAGATTTTAACGGTTTAATTTTATTAATAAATTTACTGTTAATTTATTTTATTTTACACAGTAAATTAATAATGCAGAAAAGGTACACATTTTATGGGAGTTTCATATTTTTTAGTAGACTAATATATTTCTTTTTATTATATCACTTATAGTAATTTTTTTCCTCATCTCACATTTCCATGTTTTTATCACAGCGCTTAAGGATATGTGATAACAAATAAAAATTAATGTAGAATGTAATAAATATTTTCCATGAAAAAAACATGTTTAATTTTAAATGTTTTTTTTTTTGGAAAACATGGATACTAATCAGAAGTCTATAAATTGTATTTTATTTGTTTGTTATGTATGATGTATTACTTACTTCTCTAATACTATAATCCTAAAAATTATTTGGGACTTAAATGACGGGAATTCTAGTTTTAATACTCCTGATTATGTAATATATTTAGCCCAAGTCTTTACAGTCAATGCCTTGTTTTTTTAGTGAAGTGATCATTCATTTTTTCAATGAACTAGGATATTATATATGAAAAATATTCTAATTATATATATAAAAATTACAAATCCAATCATGAGAAAAATATTAAAACACATTAACCCCATAAAAAATATGAACTTTTATTACTCTATTAGCCTAAAATATTGTACAATATATATAAATTTAATCTTTAAATTTTTTAAAAAATATATAATGGGAAAATAAAACCTTGTAAATAGAAATAATAGAACATGAAATTTTGTGGCATTATGGTCTCCATGTATTACTACATTCGTAAACATTAGTAAAAATATAAATAAACTATTTGAAATAAGATTTATATTTTGAAAATATAATTTACATAGCATTGATAGTAAATTTTATTAAATACTGGATGAAGGTAATAAGTGGAATTTATATGATTTATAAGGCCTTTGTTAATATTATAATTAGAAGAGATATTCATTTAAAATATAAAAATTTGTATAGCAATATGACCATCAAAATATTAACATGACCACTATAATAGTAAAATAAACATTATGGTGATTGATGAATTATATTTCTAAAAAAATTAACATTAACTAAATAATAAAATGAAAATATTGAAATACCATAAAATAATTAATCAATAAATGTAGGGAAATTTATGTAAATGTATATATTTAATGAAAAATGTGTTTTTAGTTATTTAATAAAATAGAAACTTTAAACAAGAACTATATAATAAAATTAAATATATAAAAATTTTATTTTTTCAAATGATTTTTCTTAATCATCATATAAAAATAATGAATGGGTGAAGTTTTTGTAGTTTTTTTAACAATAAGATATTGAAGTAGATATAAAAATATTATATAAAATATTATTTTACATTATAAATTAAATACATGGTGAATTTAATATTATATTATGAGAGTAATAATTATATCATCTCATGATGAATAAATTATCAATATAGTAACTAAAATCATTACTATAAAAATAATAGGGTATACATAAAAATTTTATGATTTTTTTATCGAAAAAACATCTCTCATCATCCAATAAATACCACCCATCTCCACCCCACTTCAACATATCCCATAATATTCTCCCATTAACAAAAAAATACAAAATTAACCCTTATATCCATGTTTTTTAGGTGTTTAAATCATCAAAAAAATAACCTTTTAAGGATTAATTTGGTCAGTAAAGGTTTCATCTCAAAGAATAATTTTAGAACATTAATCCATTACCATTTATTTCCACTATTACCGATAAACTAATATTTTCCAAGAGCTATGGAAAAAACATCAAATGGATGATGGACATAAAATATCATGTTTTAATAATGTTATTAGCACAAATTCATAATAATGAATGAAATACCAATAAATAAGGTTTGGGTACAAGTATATAATAAATTATATTTAATTATTCAACACGTTAGTGCCACATATCTTGTTGAGTCCATACTAGAGGTAAGGGTTTCAATTCACCCACCCAATTTCTTTTAGATTATTCCAAATCACTATATATATATATCTCTGAATTATGTTCTTATTTTTTTAGTATTCATGTTTTATCCATATTTAAAAAGTTTATTTTTCATTTCTTTTATATGGATATCAAAAAAATCAAATACCCTTTTCAATATATTGTTTAAATAAAACTAGATTAAAGGAAACATTTAAATTTCATAATCTATTTTAAATATTCACGTTTTTAAAATATTTTGACTTCGTTGATTTCTAAAAATTTTTATTTTAATTAAATGTATTATATTATATTTTTATTTTTACGGAAACCGTAATGATCTCATATTTATTGATCTTTCACACATTTTATAAAATATTGTTTAATATAATCATTTCAATATATATGTATTTAATATTTATTAAGATTGTTTAATTCACTTTATCTCTATATTAATGAAATATTATTATTAATTAAATTTTTATGTTAAAAAATGCTTTAATGGATTATTTTATTGGGAAAATTTATGATATATCATAAGGTTATGCTTTGAGACATGATTGTGGAATAAATTTCATTTTAATGAGTTTTTCAAATTCTTATGATTTATGTGTGATTTCTTTCTATGTTATGTGAATATATATGATATATTTTGATTGTATGGTTGTGTTCAAAATTATATATCCCCCAAATCAATTGGATAATTCATTTCAATCATGAAATTCCATTTATGTTGTGTTAGTAGTAATATTACCACATGAGGTTATGATGGCTTAGTAGAAACGATCAAATTATGTTTGTGACAAGCTTTATATTATAAAATATTCTTATGATACTTATTAATACCATGTTCTTTTGCTATCAATACGTTTTCCAATGCTTCCATATAACAACTTTTGTTCCATCTCACTTAAGATTTTTTTATGGATGATATCTCACCATAATGTTTAATTTGATTACCCCGTAAGAGGATTTTATGATCACCCCTTCTTTAAGAATTCCCCCAAGATATTCTATGTAGTGATATGATCACATTAATATACAGTTTTGAATATTTAAAATTCAAAGAAAATAATATGTGATTTATTTTATGTTCATGTATTATGTTTCTAATATCCCAAAGGAAACTTCACAGCAAGATTTATTAAAGTTTTTTAAAAAAATTATGTATGAAATGATGTAATAATATATAAAAGATATATTTGTTTCTTTAGTTTTTTTATGAGGAATTTATTTTCATTTTTGGGACAAATTTGGGGTACCTAATAGAAAATAAAACATATATAACCTATATTGTAACTTTAAAAGACATAAGTTAGGATATACAACCCATTTTTGAGTTATTCATTCTATGTTCATTGTTTTTAATAGGGGGAATAATGTTAACAACCCATGAGATGAGAAATATAATGATTTCCAAAACTAGATAATAAATATAATAGTAGTGGGAGTTGATAACCACATGGTTATTCTCTCTCAACTCACCCAAGTGATTAATAATAACATAACCCATGTGGATTATGACAACCCTTCTCTTTATTACACATTATTACAATATTTATTATATAATATTACACGTAATACAACCCAGAATATTGATAAGTCAAGTGTATTTGGGAATTAGGTACATTACATAACAACTTAGAATAGAAAATACATTATCTTTATTGAAAATTACATAACATTGTCACACTTAAAACTATATGGGATAACCTAAGGACATACATAAGAAATAATGTGAGCTATGAAGCCCATTAAAAGAATAAATATGGAATAACATAATGAAGATAATTCATGTTAGACAACAGGAATATAAATGGGGCATAAAAGGGTTGGGAATCATAAAAATTAATTATAATACATGATATAGAATGATAACATAAATGGAACTAGGGAAATGTGACAAAAACTAAAAACATTTCATCATAAACATAAGTTAACGCTAACTACCAAGACAACATGATACAAAAATTACAATGATGGATTAGGTTCACTACTAAATACCTTGTATGAAATCTCATGATTATAAAACATTACCCAATTCATTTGAGTGCGATATAATTCTTCGCACACCCATCACTTTCATTTTGTTGTAATGCTTAAGTGAACCACATATATTATACAACATGTATCCATTCATAATTATATTTTATTCCACTATAAAATTGTATGGAATATATATATATAAATAATTCCAAATAAAAATTATAATATCATAAAGGTAGAAACCCTTATTTGAACGTGGGTATGGGTATTCGCTACACATTTGTATGGAATGGAAAATCTTAGTGAAATGTTAGCTACATAACTACATCCCAAAAAAAATCCATAAAATCAGTCGATGGCGTCGAATGGGGTCTCTCCTAAATTTTTTGAATAAAATTTAATGTAAAAAAATACATCAAAAAGCATATCCCAACAATAGTAATTGGAAATTGAAGGAATATTATAATGAAGAATCTTGAATAAAGAGCAGAAAGAAAGGATCCCTTACCTTGATAGTGTGATTCAAAATGAATTGGAGGATCTTGTTAAGAGATTTGGGAAACATGGTAGGACTCTATAGATGATAGGTAAGTGTAATTACATTCTCTAGGAACTCTTAGTGAATTGAATTGGGGGATTGGGTGGGTTTATATAGAAAAAAGAGAGGGGAATTCTTTAGCATTTCTCAAACATTGGTTATGGACTTTATATAAAAAAACTAGTCAAACCACAAACCATCTAATGGTTTTTCCAATGATGTCTTACAATGATTTGTGTGTTTAATTATTTTATAAGTTCAAGGAGAGAACTTATCATAATAATAACCATGTTGATGTTCAAATTATGTATACTCTTAAATAATTGATTTTAAAACCGTAAATATATTTTAGTTTTTGGAGGACTAATAAAGGATTTAAAAATATAATCAAATAAAAAATATCACATTATTTTAAAGTGAAAATATAGATTTTTTCATGGATACACTTTAATGTATTTATTATATCACTTTTGTATCATTTTGATGTAATGATACATACTGAATATTCAAACAGAATTTATGTTTTCACCTAAAAATATTTACTATCTCAAAACACTATTAAAATTTAACTATGGGATAATTTTGACATTGTAATTCAAAAAATATTAATTATTATATCCAACTGATTTTTTTTATATTTTAATTTTCACTTTAGAATAACAATTGACATTCATTGATTACTGCTGGGTTTTTTGTCAATAAATGTTTTTGAACCCCTAAAAATTTAAATATGGATTTTAAAAAATTATATATTCATTTGTATTTAATAAAATATATTTAATAATAATATTTTATTCAAATATTATTACTTTTATAAATACATTAAATTTATTTAAATAAATTCCACAATTGAAATTCAATTAAAAATATAACTTCTGTTTTATTATACCAAAATAAAAAAAATATAAAGTAGAGATAAGGAGAAAATTTAGACATTATTATATTGAAAATAAAAATAAATATTCATATTATTATGGTATTGATACACATAAATTTAATAAACCAAGAAACAACATAAGGGTAAGGTGAGATGTGGTGAGACTTTCATGGGGTGGTCCGGCTTATGTTTTAAGGACCCAACCATAAAACATTACATAATCTTGAATTAAATGAATAATTCACGTTGATGATCTTTTCAGGTTTAGAGTTTTAGAGAGTTAGTCCATAACTATTACATTCCAAAATATTACAAAGTAGACACTTCTACTCAGTTTCCATTTTTTTCATAAAATAAAAACTCTTTGAAAAAAAGGGTCATGTCTAGTTCCATGTTTTAGACGGCATCCCATCCTTGACCCTATTAGACTTTATGTTCTGTGAAAAGCATTTCAAAAACTTGGGATGAGCATAAAAAATCTCAGTAAGGGATACACAAAGAAAGAAAACTGTTAATTTTTCAAAACAACAGGTAAACCATGAATACTTTATCATAAGAAATACTTTTCACCTTTATGATGTATAAAATACTCTTTACTGAATAAAAGATCATTACTTACCTTTTTGTAACAAAAAAATTACCAAAAAATTTATATAAATAACACATAACATATAAAGGTAACCTGGGACAAAAACATACTTAAATGGAATAGCCATATAGTCAACTTCCACACAAATAACTAAATAAAAAAGCCATACAGCTAAATTCCATACCCAATGCATTGGAGGTTATAACGTAACCACTCATCCTGGTATTCACAGCACCACCCGATATTTGGTTTACCATGTTACCACCTGTCAAATGTCCAGGTACCATTATAAAATCATAAGACATAAATCAAATATAAAGGAAAGAAAACATTTCCACATTTCAATCACAATATATCATTTAAATATATTGACATAAAAAATACATTATCAAAACCATTTTCAATACCAAAATACATAAAAGTGTATATGGTATTTATTTTCTTTTAAAAACATTATGGATTGTTGAGAAAGCCAAAGATCAAATAATTCTCGTGGCGGCGGAAAAGGTCGTTGTCACCACTTATGTTAAAAGAAACAATCCTCTTTGTCATTTAGTAAAACGATTCGTAGAAAAAGAATCCTTTTTAATAACAGTCAATGTCAAAGGGGTTTATACACCGTATAAAATAAAGTTGTGTATAAATGAAAATATGCCTCAATGAAAGAAGATTGAGACTAATCCCATACCTTGTGTCTGACATGACTCGATCCTTCATTAATCTCCTAAATAATAAACCAATGTTAATTTATACCTTCCTAAGAACCTTTTTGAATATTATTATTCCTTTTATATCACTTACTACCATTTTATAAACATTATGTAATCATTTATGTTAATAATGTTTGTTTTGACGATATTTGGTACTTCAGTCAAAAATGAACACCTTCTATTTACAAGTTGTCCATGTGTTTAATATTCCATTATATCAAAAAAGATAATTATGATTTAGATCTCATATATATCTTATATATCCAGTATATAAATGTATTTATAATAGTACCTAACATTTAGAGGTGAGAAATGAAATGCACTGTTCATGGAGACGGTAAGCCATACGTACGCATGAACGCTACATCAATTTCTATTTCATATTTATTGGAATTAAAACATAATGATACATAGTAGTATTATAATTCCAGTATTTTATCATATATGATATCATTAAATCTATCATTTATACGTACCACATATGGTATGAATGAGTAATATCACTTTGAGGGGGCGGTCGTCCACACTTCCTCGAATTAAATTATCGCATTTACCCATAATGGAAACCATAAAGGTATGCTATAAATGTAATTTAAAGAAGAACAAAGAAAAAATAAAGTAATATATATCATATATAAATATAGTTCCATCATAATGGCCATCATGAGAGGCAGTTGGAGATATTTGAACAATCATCGTTCCGTGAGGTGTTAGTTTTCCATCCATAGAAACATTATGTTATTCATCCATTAGATGGATTTGTGTGTATGTGTAGTTATAATACTTATCATAACAACATCCTAGTAGATTTAGTATACTGTTTTTGTTACAAAAGAAAGGAATAAAAAGATTTTAGGGGTTGGGGAATGAAAATAAAAGAAAACAATTTAAGAGAAAATGTTACCTTTAATTTGGGTAACTCAATTTTGTTTGAACCAAAGGACTTCTTGAAGTGACATCTTCCTAAGTTAAGGCTTCTAGAAGGAGTAGAGGGATGTAGGAAGCTTCATTGGGCATAGGTTGGAAGAGCCAAAAGACTCGAGAGGTGTGAGGAATTGGTTAGAGCTGGTCTTTAGGAAAGTGTGATAGTATTATTTTATTATGTAATGATATTTGGTTTCTAAAGGTCCATCTATCATTAAAGTAGAATATAAGATGACTTATATTCTAAATAAAATCATCCTATCAGAATTGGACATGTTTTGGATAATATTTTAATTATTATAATCTTATTTATTTAAATCATTTCTTACTGAGGTAAATACCACATCGTTATTGTGTCATAAATAATTTAATTAATTTGACGTCTAAAAATTATAAAAAAATACTCTGATGTAGGAAATATTTTTATAATTCCAATTAATTTTTATAGTTGAAAATATAATTTCCAGAACCCCATATAAAAATTAATTTACATAAAGATATTCGTTTATGTCAATTTGTCCTTTACTTTAAATTAATTTATCTAAAGTGTCATTATCCTTCGTTAGTGGCT
This sequence comes from Viscum album, assembly GCA_963277665.1. NCBI lineage: Eukaryota > Viridiplantae > Streptophyta > Magnoliopsida > Santalales > Viscaceae > Viscum > Viscum album. The sequence goes on from OY728125.1 coordinate 1,427,999,449, forward strand.
CCATGGGGTCCCAAAATAGATCCAAAGATTCCCATGGTTGGATATGTATCATACAATAGGATTAGTACACGTTTAAAGGTAATTTTATATTATTATTATATTATTTTTTTACCTTTATTTACCTGATTTACCCTTTAACCACGGTAAAATAAAATATTTACTTATGTAAATTTTTAAAATGTGTAAAAATAAAAGTTACATATTTACACAATTTCAACCTCTTGATTAGAAATATGGAATCCATTTTTTCAAATTCAAAACACATAAGTGGCATAAATTAACTCAAAATTAATTCCCGCACTCAAAACAAAAAGTGTGTTTTTAATAAATAATAACTAACAAAATATTAACACCTATTTATGTCCAATTTCAAAGTAAAATTAATTTCAATGACCAACATTGGATTAAATGGTAAAAATATATTGTAATTACACTTTAAGAATAATTAAAAATATAATATAACCATATATATAAATTATATTAAAAGGCAATTTTGAATTAAAATACAGTATTTCTCACTATTCGTTAAAATGATCTTTATTAGAGAAATACCAAAAAATTACCCAAAGTAAAATTTGATTTCCCCATTCTAAAGAAGGATTTAATTTGGTCAAATATAATGTATTAAAGTGACCAAAACTATATTTAAATAGGTTTCTCCATTAATAGGCGTTAAATCGACCTTTTAATGTAAATTATGCTTAAAATTTGATCATACACAATTTCAGCCTCTAAATTTTTATTGGATAAATGTAAATACATTTAACAATCATGTATAATAATATTGTAGTTTTTTTTGTTCATTACCTACAATACAATTTCTAGGAGTTAACTACCATTTAAAATAATAATATTATATTATTAGTGTGCAGCGTAAGATTTCAATGAAAACCGTTGTTGCATATCGGGTACGCTATTGAACATTGCAACCCCTTTAAAGTAATATTAATATTTAATTCAAAATTATTAATAAATTTGAAAATCTTTTATTCTTCATTTACAGGGGATGTTACATCCTTCACCCCTTTTGTAAATTTCGTCCTCACAATTTTTATTCACCTATCAAAATAAATGGGGGTATTTATCCCTCATAGCATTTTCAGATTCCCATGTTGCCTCTTCAACCGTATGGTTTTTTCACAAAACCTTTACCTGGTGAGTTACCTTATTCTGCAACACTTCTTCTCTATAGTCAATAATCTGGACAGTTTGTTCTTCATAAGAGAGATTCTATTCCAATTGAACTACCTCTGGGCTCAAAACATGAGATGGATCTGGCATATACTTTCTCAACATCGAAACAAGAAATAGATTGTGTACCTGGGATAAACTTGGAGGTAAAGCTTTTCTATATGAAACTGATCCAACTTTCTACATAATTTCATAAGGTCCAATGAACCTCAGACTCAACTTTCCCTTCTTACCAAAACGCATCACACTTTTCCAGGGTGAAACTTTGAGAAAGACATGATCACCTACCTCAAAAGAAAGATCCTTCCATCAGTTATCTGTATAACTTTTCTATCTGCTCTGAGCTATTCTCATGTGCTTTTAAATCAATTGAACATTCTCTGCCATCTCTTCATCCAATTCTGGTCCCATCAGCTTCCTTTCACCTACTTCATCCTAAAATGTTGGAGTTAGACAACGGTTTCCATATAATACCTCAAATGGAGCCATTTGTATACTAGAATGAAAACTGTTATTATAAGAAAATTCAACCAAAGAATGATGTCGGTCCCAAATTCCATGATAATCCATCAAGCAAGAAAGTAACATATCCTCTAATGACTGAATTATTCATTCTGACTTCCCATCTGATTGAGGATGAAAACCTGTACTAAAATTTAATTCAGTACAAAATGACTTCTGAAGGCCTTTCCAAAAGTTATAAGTAGACATGGGATCTTGATCAGATACAATGGAAAAAGGAACTCCATGCAACCTAACAATCTCTTTAACATACAATCGAGAAAGTTTATATAGAGACAATGTATCTCGAATAGGAAAGAAATGAGTATATTTAGTCAATCGATCAACTATAACCCATATTGCATTATTGCCTCGATATGTCTTTGATAATCCCACTACGAAATCCATGGATATTTTTTCCCATTTACACTATGGCACTGGTAGAGGTTGAATCATCCCTTTCGATAACTGCCGCTCAGCTTTAACCTGGTGAAAAGTCAAACACTTTGCAGAAAAATCATCAATATCTCTTTTCATTCCATCCCACCAGTAATACTCCAGAAGATCTCTGTATATCTTAGTACTTACAAGATGTTCTGAAAACGGGGAACTATGAGCTTCACATAACAACTCATTCATCAACTGTAAATCACAAGGCACAGATAATCTCTTTCCAAACCTCAAAACACAATCATTATCAATGTTAAAATCAGGAAACTTACCCTTCTGAACTAACTCTACATTTTTCTGTAACTCACTGTCTTCTTTCTGCGCTTTCTATATTCTGTCTGATAAAGATGATATCACTGACACCTTATACAAAAAATAATAATTTCATGCACCAACAAACTCTATGCCAAAGTTCATCAAATAAAAAACCAAAGGATCTTGTTCCAAATGTAACATAGTTAAGGATGCATTACTTTTTCGACTCAAATCATCATCCACATTATTTTCTTTTCTCGGATGGTAATAAATCATACAATCATAATCCTTGATTAATTCCAACCATCTCCTCTGTCTCTTGTTCAATTATTTATGAGTAAATATATACTTCACACTATTTTCATCAGAATATATTTCACACTTCACTCCATACAAATGATGCCTCCAAATTTTTAAGTAAAAAACAACAAGAGCTAATTCCAAATCATGTGTGGTGTAATTTAACTCATGTGGTTCAACTGACGTGAAGCATAAGCAATTACCTGATAATTCTTTATAAGGACACAACCAGGTCTTTTCAACGAAGCATCACTGTAGATAACAAACTTATCATTCTAGAAGGCAGTGCTACAACTAGAGCATTCACCAATCTTCTTTTCAATTCCTGAAACAAATCATCACATTCTTTTGTTTAAATTAACTTAACACATTTTCTAGTTAACATAGTCATTGGACTAGATAATCATGAAAAATTTTCAAAAAAACTCTAGTAATAACTTGCCAAACCAAGAAAACTACGAATCTCAGTTATATTTGTGGGTCTTGGACATTCTTCAACAACTTTTGTTTTTGTAGGATCAACAGTAATGCAATTTTTTTAAACAATGTGACCAAGGAATGAAATTTGTTGTAACCAAAACTCACACTTACAGAATTTCCCAAATAGTTTCTTTTCATTTATGTTTTGAAAGACAACCATTAAATGACTTTCATGTTCCTCATTACTTTTTTAATTAACCAAAATATCATCAATGAACACTACAACAAACATATCCAAGAAATCACTGAAAATTATATTCATAAGATCCATGAATACAGCAGGTGCATTAGTTAACCCAAAAGGCATAACTACAAATTCATAATGGCCATATCTAGTATGAAACACAGTCTTCGGAATGTCTGCTTCCTCTACTTTTAACTGATGGTACCCCGACCTCAAATAAATCTTCGAAAAATACTAAGCTCCCTGGAACAGATCAAACAAATCATCGCTATGAGGCCAGGGATAATCATTCTTAACAGTGATTGTATTCAATTATCTATAATCACTACAAAGTCTCATTGAACCATCTTTCTTTTTAACAAACAATACAGGTGCACCCCATGGTGTTGTTCAAGTTCGAATGAAACCTTTATATAATAACTCCTGTAATTTCTTCTTTAGCACTAAAAGTTCAATTTGAGCCATTCGATAATGGGGTTTTGAAATTGGCTTAGCATTAGGAACTATGTCAATAGTTAATTCAATATCCCAATCAGGTATAATACCAGGAAACTCGTTAGGAAAAACATCAAGGTACTTATTTACCACTGGCACATCATTAATCTGAATAGTTCCTTTGTTTTCAACAATATGTGCAAGGTAACATTAATTTCTATATTTTACTAGTATCTCAGCTTCCTGATACGTTATCAAAAGAAAGGGTTCATTTTTTTATAAAAACTGAAAATATTTCCAAAAAGAAACCTCTTTAGCTCTACTATAAATCATAGAATGATAAACAGAAAGCCAATCCATGCCCAAAATAACATCAAACTCTACTAGAGGAAAAACATTAATGTTTTCTGTTAGATTTTTTCCACACACAAGGATAATAATGTTATTTTGTTTTCTTTTTGTCTCAAAATTTCCTCTATGTGTTTTTACCGTAAGTTTTGTATTCAAATCTCGAGATAAAATTCCCAATTTACTAGAAAACTTATCATAAATGAAAGAGTGTGTAGACCCTGAATCAAACAACACATTGGCATAATCTGAGCAAACAAATAGTGTACCTAATAAAACTTCATTTGATGGCCCAACATCTTCTGAAGTAGTTGCAATGGATTTCACCACCCCTTTATGCTTATAGTCTGGCTACTTTCCCTTAGTTGAATTATTCTCTGAACACTAATTTTCATAATGACCCATTTCATTACACTTAAAACATCTTACTGAAGGATTTTCATTGCATGCTTAATCATATTCCATAACATTACGAGTAATATGGCCAAACTTACCACACTGGAAGCACTTTCCAGACATTGATAAACATTATCTGGGATTCTTTTTACCACACTTCTCACAAGATGGATGTTTAGTTTTCTTACCTCTAGGCTTCTTTAATGAATTCTTACCCTTTGCCTACCAACTGGACCTCTTATTCTGTTGTTTGTCAAAGAACACTTGATCTTCTACAAACTATATTTTCACCTTCACTGCACATCGAACAAGTTTTTCATAACTTTTGAACTCAAGAGAGGCTAACGCTCTTCAATATCATGGATTTAGTCCTGAGTAAAATCAATTTATCTTACTATCAAGATCTTGGATGAAATTTAGTGCATACCTTGCCAGTCGAGTGAACCTTTCCTCATAAGCAGCCATTGAGTCATCCTCCTGCCTCAATTCTAGGACTTGTTTTTCCATACTAAGACGATCCACCTTAGGAAAATATTTTTCAAGAATCATAACTTTGAATTCATCCCAATCAAGAGCATCAATCTCCTCTCTATCCCCGATATTTTTCACCATCGACCACCATTGATCAAATTCACCTTCAAAATGATAATTATTGAGACTAACCTTTTGATGTTATGAACAACCAATGACATCGAAAATATTTTCCAGTGCTTTAATACCACCTTCTACTAGTATCGGATCAGATGATCCTCTGATGAATGGGGGATGTCACCTCATGAAATGCTCCACAACTGACATGTTCCTCTGTGGTTGATCTGGATGATCTCTTGCATGGATACCAACACCATTTATATCTTGATTCAATTGTTCCATCACTGCAACAAACTGTTCATTTCCGATTTCGACCGTCTCAGGTTGCGGATTTGGAAGGTTTTCTTCCTCCTGATGTCGTCCCAACATAGCTACCATGTTTACTCTGCGGAAAACCATTCTGAACACAAAAATATCTTAGGCGAAGCAACATGGTAATATATAAATGCTATATCATTTCAATATTACCATAAATTAATTTATGGACATTCATTTAATAATACCCCAAATCCTAAAGTTGTCTAAACCGACCTATGATAGCAACTATAAGGACCCGACCTTAAAACATTACATAATCTTGAAAAAAAGAGTCATGTATAGTTCCATGTTTTAGATGGCATGACTTTTTTTATCCCATCCATGAACCTATTCCACTTTATGTCCTGTGAAAAGCATTTCAAAAACTTGGGATGAGCATAAAAAGCTCATTAAGGGATACACAAAGAAGGAAAACTGTTAGTTTTTCAAAAAAATAGGTAAACCATGAATACATTATCATAAGAAATATTTTTCAACTTAATGAAGTAGTAAATACTCTTCAATGAATAAAAGATCATTAATTACCCTTTTGTAACCAAAATATTACCATACAACTCATATAAAGAATACATAATGTATAATGTTTACTTGAGATATAAACATTCCTAAATGGAAAAAATATACGGTCAAATTCCACACATATCACTAAATAGAATAGTCATACGGCCGACTTCCATACCGAATGCATTGGAGGTTATAATGTAACCACCCATCCGGAAATTCACAGCACCACCCGTCATTTGGTTTATCACGTAACCACCTGTCAAATGTCTATGTACCATTATAAAATCATAATACATAAATCAAATATAAAGGAAAGAAAACATCACCACATTTCAATCACAATATATCAATTAAATATATTGACATAACAAATCCATTATCAAAACCATTTTCAATACCAAAATACATAAAATAGTATATGGTAATTATTTTCTTTTAAAAACATTACGACTTGTTGAGGAAGCCAAAGATCAAATAATACTCGTGGCGGAGGAAAAGGTCGTTGTCAACGCGTATATAAAAAGAAACCTTTCTTTTTATCGTTTAGTAGAATGCTTCGTAGAAAAATATTCCTTTTGAATAAAATTAAAATTCAAATGGGTTTATAAACCATATAAAAGAAAGTTGTGTATAAATAAAAATCTGCCTCAATGAAAGGAGATTGAGACGAAGTCCCTTACATGATGTCCGACTTGACTGGATCATTTTTTAATCTCCTGAATAATAAACTAAAGTTAATTTCTACTTGCTTAAGAACTTTTTTCATGTTTATTATTTATTTTATATCACTTATTACAATGTTATATACATTATTTAATCATTTAAGTTAATAATGTTCTTTTTATCAATATTTGGTACTTTATTAAAAAAATGAACACCTTATATTTAAAAGTTTTCCATGTGGTCAATAGTACATTATATCCAAAATTATAATCATGATTTAGATATCACATATAAATATATTATATCCAGTATATACACATTTTTATAATAGTACATAACATTTAGAAGTAATAAATGAAATGCATCGTTCATTGAGACGGTAAGCCGTGCGCACGCATGAACACTACTTCCATTTCAATTTCATATTTAATGGAATTAAAACATAATGATACATGTAGTATTGTAATTCCAATGTTGTATCATATATAATATCATTAAATCTATCCTTTATATGTACCACATATGGTATGAATGAGTCATATCACATTGAGGGGGCGGTAGTCCGCACTTCCTCAAATGAAATTATTGTGTTTACCCATAATGAAAACCATAAAGGTATGCTATAAATGGAAATTACGTAAGAATAAATAAAACATAATAATATTATATATTATATATAAATAACGTTCCATCATAATGGCCACCATGAGAGGCGGTTGGAGATATTTGAACAATCACCGTTTCGTGAGGCGTTAATTTTCCATCCACAGAAACATTATGTTTTTCAACCATTAAATGGAGGTGTGTGAAATTATAGTTCTAATAATTATCATAACAACATCCTAGTGTATTGAGTATAATGGTTTTGTTACAAAATAAAGGAATAAAAAGAGTTTAGGGTTGGATATGTAAAATTAAAGAAAATAATTTAAGAGAAACGGTTACCTTTAATTTGGGTAACTCACATTGGTTTGAACCAATGGACTTCTTGAAGTGCCTTCTTCCTTAGGTAAGGCTTCTAAGAGGAGTATAGGGATATAGGGAACTCAATTGGGTAGAGGTTGGATGAGCCAAAAGGCTTGAGAGGTGTTAGGAATTGGTTAGATATGGTCTTCTTCTATAAGGGGGAGGAGGGGCTCTTTAGGAAAGTGTGATAACATTATTTTGTTATATAATGAAATTCGGTTTTTAAAGGTCCACGAATCATTAAAGTAGAATATAAGATGACTCATATTCAAAATAAAATCATCCAATAAGAATTTGACATGTTTTGGATAATATTTCAATCATTATAATCTTATTTATTTAAATCATTTATTAATGAGGTAAATAAAACATTATTATTGTGTCATAAATAATTTTATTAATTTGATATCTAAAATTTACAAACAAAATACCATTATATGAGATATATTTTTATATCTCCAATGAATATTTATTGTCAAAAATATAAATTCTATGACACAATATAAAAATTAATTTACTAAAATATTTTTGTTTTTGTGAATTTTGCCTTTACTTTAAATTAATTAATCTAAAATGTCATTATTATTTATAAGTGGCATTATGGGGTCCCTAAATCGACCCAAAGATTCCCATGGTCGGATATGTATCTAAAAATAGGATTAGAACACGTTTAAGGTTAATTTTATATTATTATTATATTATTTTTTACTCATATTTACTTGATTTACCCTTTAACCATGGTAAATAAAATATTTACTAATGTAAATATTTAAAATGTCTATAAATAAAAGTTGACTATATACAAAATTTGGACCTCATAATTACAAATATGGAATTCATTTTACGAAATTCAAAACACAGAAGTGGCAGAAATTAATTCAAAATTAATTCCCGCTGTCAAAACAAAAAGTGTGTTTTTAAGAAATAATATCTATCAAAAGATTAACACTTGTTTATGTCCAATTTCAAAGTGAAATTAATTACAATGACCAAAATTGGATTAAATGGTAAAAATATATTTTAATTTCACTTTAAAACCAATTAAAAGGATAATCTAACCATATACATAAATTAGATTAAAAGGCAATTTTGCATTAAAATACAGCATTTTTCACTATTCATTAAAAATGAACTTTATCAGAAAAATACCAAAAATATACCCAAAGAAAAATTTGGTGTCCCCATTATAAAAAAATTGTATTTGGTGAAATATAATGTATTAATGTGACCAAAACTATATTTAAAGATGGTTCTCCATTAATAGGCCGTAAATCGACCTTTTAACGTAAATTATGCTTAAAATTGGATTCATTCACAATTTAAGCCTCTAACTTTTTATTGGATAAAATTAAATACATTTAACAATCATGTATAATAATTTTTTAGTTTGTTTTGATCATTCTTGCGAATTCAATGGCTATGAGTTAACTACCATTTAAAATAATAATATTATATTATTAGTGTGCAACGTAAGATTTCAAAGAAACCTGTTGTTGCATATCGGGTATGCTATCAGACATAGAAACTCCATTAAAGTAAGATTAATATTTAATTCACAAATATTAATAAATATGAAAATCTATTATTCCTCATTTACCTGGGATGTTACATATGTAGTTTGGGACTTGATCTCAATGAGTTTGATCTTCTCCTATAAAAAGTTACACTCATGCTTATGTTTTTGGATCTCATCTTGGGCTTGGTAAAGGTAAAATTCTAGTGATGTTATATTTTTCAGAATCTATAAAGGATAAGATTCATAGGGTACGATCCTAATGGTTGAAGTTATCACTTCATTTTTTTATATAAATTTGATTTGTAAAAACAATATATTTTTACTAATAATATGATCATCATTCAGCAGATATATTATCAATGATAATTATGCGTAATGATCTTTTAAATCTAATAGGATATAATGAAACAAAATAACTACATGTATTTTCAATAACCATAATACAAATTAATAAATTTAAATTAAATCACAGGGGGGGTTTTTTATAAAAGTTGATATCATTATAATATCCCACCCTTTAAAAATTTCACCATAAAATTTTTAATTTCAAACAATAAAATAGGTGAGGGTAATTATATTTCATAACCTATTTGGTTTCCTACATCTCTTCTTCAAACTTTTGGTTTCTCCGCTGCACTTTGACTAGGTACATTGCATTATTCCATAGAACTTTGTCTCTACAATCTAATATCTTCATAGTATTCTCAACATATGAAAGGTAATTCTCCAACATTACCACATCTAGAATGATTACATGTGAGGGGTCTGGTATGTACTTCCTGAGGAGGGATACATGGAATACTTCATATACTTGAGATAGGTTAGGATGGAGTTCTAATCTATAGGCCACTATTCTAATGAGATCAAGGATCTCAAAGGGGTTGTTTTATTTTGGACTAAGAATTCCCTTCTTCAAAAATCTCATTGCATTCTTCCATGGAGATATGTGGAGTAATTCCATGTTTCTAACATAAAACTCTAGACCTCGTCAATAATTGTCATCATAGATCTGTTGTCGACTCTGACCATTTGTGATGTGCTATTGAATGGTCTTGACCTTTTCCACCTTTTCCTCAACCATTTCAGGACTTAAAATTTGTGTTCCCAAACATCATCCCAGCATGACGGTGTTCTATACATTTTCCCATAAATGGATTCATAGGGAGCCATTTGTATTATTTAATGGAAACTACTATTATAAGAGAACATGTCCAGAAGAATATGTTGATCTCTTCATCCTTTGAAGTCAATTGAGAATTCTATCAACATGTCCTTGAGTGTCTGGATAGTCTATTCAGATTGCCCACCAATTTGAGGGTAATAATCCATGATAAAGTTCATCTTACTATTTTGATCATGGTGGATACTCTTTCAAAACCTAGAGGTTAATCTTGGATCTCAATCAGATATGATTGATAATGGTTTTTCATTTAACCCCATCACTACTCTAATGTGTATCCTTTAAAGTTGGTCGAGTGATGAGTCCTCTTGAATTATGTTGAAGAGACCCAAATTTTTTATATGATCCACAATAACACATATATAATTCTTTCTTCTAGATGTCATTAAAGTACTAGTGATAAATTCCATGATTATTTTTTCCCTATTCCATGTTGGTATGGGTATTGGTTGCATCATCCACTTGGATTTTTTCCTTTCTGCAATTTTATTTAGAAATACAGGACAACTTCATGTATATTCAGTGATATACTTCTTCGTATTGTCCCACTAAGTGACCTCGGAGTTCGAAATACATAATTTCTCTTCCTAGATGTATGGAGAAATTTGAACTGTGTGCATCATCCCACTGCTCCCTCTTTTAATCATGATTTTATTGTACAAATAGTCATGTGCCAAATCTTACAAATCATTCTTCATTAACATTGACCTATAAAGATTTCTATTTTCTTATAGCGTCCACTTTTTTATGAATTCCCACAACATCTCCTTGTGAATAATTTATCATATATGGAAGGTATTATTGAGAAATAATTTATGAATGGATTGATGATATTCCTTCATTTATGATTCCAATGTCCATCCTCTTTAAATATAAGAAGATCAGATCCTTATTAATTCTCATCAATCATAAAATAGCTGGATTCTTTCTACATAGAACATTTCCTTCCATATTTTCATTGCAAGGATGGTATTGAATTGAGTATTCATAGTCCTTGATCACATCTAACAGTATTTTATGGTTCTCATTCATCCCATTCTATGTGAATATATACTTGAGGCTCTTGTGATCTGTGTATATTTCACACCTCTCCCCAAAAAAATAATTCTACCAGATTATCAATGACAAGATCCTTATAGCCAACTATAGATCAAGTTTCTGATAGTTCTGTTCATGAAATTTAAATTTCCCTAAGTCATAGGCTATCATCTTTTCATTTTTCATTAACACACATCCCAATTCATTTTATAAAGCATCATTGAATATAACAAAAAGTTCCCCACTTGTTGGTAGTGTGAGTACAGGTGTAGTGGTAATCCAATTTTCTAACTCTATAAATCTAACTTTACATTCATTATTCTAAGAAAACATGACTCACTTTCATGTAATCCTGGTTATATGGTTTGAAAATCTCAAAAAAAAAATCACAAATCAATGATGTTACCTAAAAAATCAAATAAACTACAGATATCTATTACATATGTTGGCTGCATACATCCTTTAATTTCATTTTTCATTGAATTTTCTATAAATATACCATTTATTATGATAATATTACCCAAGAATGAGGGGAATAAGGGATCTTCTAGTCACTCTGGAAATGGAAATAAGGGGAAGAAGGAAAAGGTTGAATATCCATCTTGTGGTAAATGTGGGAAGAAACACCCTGGTAATTTCCTGAAGGGAAAGAGGGTATGTTACTAGTGTGGTGAAGAAGTCCACGGATCTCATGATATAATGGGAAAGAAAGAGGCTTTCAATGTTTAATGATAAAATTGTAGTGAAAAGGGGCATTATGTAAATGAATATCCTATGCACTAAGGGAACTTACCTCAGAAAAGGCCAAGGGAGCATGGACAAGCTTATGTGATCACCACTGGTGTCGTTGAAGCTCTGAAAGATGTGGTGGAAGGTAATTTAATGGTTTCTTCCAGTTTAGCCAATTATTTATTTGATTCTGGGTCATCGAATTGTTTCATATCTTCCTAGTTTTCTAAGAAAATTATATTTTTTTCAATTTGAATTTACAAGGGGGTTTTTAGTCAAAACAACTAAGGGAAGTATCATCGCAAAAAAATTTTGTGAATCAGTTCACAATAGGGCATATAAATGTACATTATAGACTAATATCATCATCATGCCCAGGATTAAATATGATATAATCCTCTGAATGGATTGTCTTTTGGACCATGATGCGAAAATTTATTGTAAGAAGAAAGACATTACTATTTTCGATGATGATAAGGAGTACCTTATCGTTAGAGAAGAAACACAACCTCTTGGTTCTTATCTAGATCCACCCACATTAGCTCAATTAAATTCAATTATTATGGAGGACGATAATTAAATAATTATGGTTGAGGGAAAGAATGTTTGAATAGAGGACATACCTATTTTGCTAGAATATGTCGACGTGTTTCCAGAGGATTTACCTGGATATCCTCCATAAGAAGAAATTGTTTTTTACAATGATTTAATTTCTGATTCAAGGCCCATATCGAAGACCCCTTATAGAATTGACACCGTTTAAATAGAAGAACTAATGAAAAAACTATAGGAATTGAGTAATAAGGGATTTATTTTCCCTAGTGTTTCTCCATGGGAAGCCCCTATCCTTTTTGTTAAGAAGAAAGATGGATCTATGAGGTTGTGCATTGACTATAGGGAGATCAATGTTATAGCAATAAAGAAAAAGTATCCCCTACCTCGCATTAATGATTTATTTGACCAACTTCATGGAGCTCAATATTTTTCAAAGATTGGACTTAGATCTGGATATCATCAGTTGTGTGTGATGAAAGAATACATTTCAAAAATAGAATTTCGTACCAGGTACAGGAATTACGAGATTACAAAAATTCCTTTTGGATTGATTAATGCACCCTCTGTCTTCAAGGATTTAATAATAAGAGATTTCAAGGAATATCTTGATGAATTTGTAGTGGTATTTATTGATAATATCTTATTATACTCAAAAAGACACCAAGATCATGAAAATCAATTGTGCACTATTCTGAAAACCCTCAGAAGAAATGAATTATATGGGAAGTTTAGAAAGTGTGAATTCTGGATTCAAGAGACTTCTTCTCTTATCCATATTGCCTTTAAGGATGGAATCCATGTTGATCCTTAAAAGACCGATGTAATCCAAGAATGGCCCGTACCGAAGAGTATAATTGAGGTACTCATATTTGTTCGATTAGAATGTTATTATAGACGTTTCCTCCAAAATGTTTCCCAGTTGGATAACCCAATAACCAAGCTCACATGTAAAGGGGTTAAATTTTTTTAGACCAAAGAGTGTGAGGAATTTCTTGAATAACTAAAGGGAATATTATTCAATGCTCATATCTCGACTCTACCATGAGGGAACGATGGTTTTGTTATTTATAGTGATGCTTCAAAGAAAGGACATGGTTGTATCTTTATGAATAATGATAGAGTTATTTCTTATGCATCAAAATAGAAAAAAATTCATGAGAAAAACTATCCCACTCATGATATTGAGTTAGAAACTGTATTCTTTGCTCTAATGTTATGGAGACACTATCTCTATAGTGAAAATGTGAGATTTATACTGATCACAAGAGTTTGAAGTCTATTTTCTCACAAAAAGTACACAACATGAGGAAAATAAGATGGATTTAACTACTCAAGGATTGTGATTGCACAATATGCTACCACACCAGGATGTAAAATAAGGTGGAAAATTCATTGAGCAGAAAGTATCATAGAGTTTTGAACAATATGAGAGTTGAAAGGGATCCAATTTTCATGGATCTACTAAAGATAGATATGTCAATAACCATGGATGGTGAAACATCAATACTATTTCAAATGGTTTCCAAACCATATTTACCAAGGAAAAAAATTTATTAGATTAATGATGAGGAGTTTCAAAAGAAGATTAATGTTGTAAATGATGAGAGATTGAGTGACTTCGTATATGAAGATGGAATTTTGAAATTTGGGAAGAGACTTTGTGTTTCTAATATACCTGATCTAAAAAGTGTATTGTTGGATGATGCACATAGCTCCAATTTCTTTATACACCATGGGAGCACCATGATGTATAGATATTTGAAGGAACATTTTTCTTAGGACAACATGAAAAGGGAGATTGTTGATTTTATGTCAACGTGTATAGTTTTTCAACAAGTGAAAGGTGGAAGGCAATAGCCCGGAGGAGTCATTAAAACTCTTCCCATACCTGAGTGAAAATGGGATAATATTACGATGGGCATTTTCATGGGGATACCAAAGACTACGAAAAGAATGATGCAATATTGGTCATTTTTTATCATCTTACCATTTCAGCGGATTATCATGTTATAAGAGAAGATTTACCACTTGAACATCTAGAAATACTATATATTAGTGAATTTATAAGACTCCATGGTGTACCCCTATCAATTGTTTCTGACCACAATCCCTGTTTTGATCAATATTTTGGAAAAATATTCAGAAAGCCTTGGATACTGATTTTTATTTGGGAACTTCCTACCACCCTCAAACCGATGGACAATCAGAATGGACTATTCAAACCTTATAAGACATGATGAGATCTTTCTCACTTGACATTCAAGGTATGTGGGATCAATATTTACCTTTGGTAGAATTTTCTGATAACAATAGCTTCCATTCAAGTATTCAGATGGCACCATATGAAGATTTATATAAAAAGAGATGTCACACGCCAACTTATTGGGGGTGATGTTGGTGAAAGAAAACCCGTAGGCCCAGAACTTGTTGAGGAAACAATGAAGAAGGTGATGATTATCCAAACCTACATCAAAGAAACTCAAAGTAGGGCAAAGAGCTATACCGATAATCAGAGGAAGGATTTTGAATTTCAAGTTGGAGATCATGTTTTCTTAAAGTTATCTCCATGGAAGGGTGTTATATGATTCGGTAAGATAGGTAAATTGTGTCCTGGGTACATTGGACCTTTATAAATTCTATAACAAATTGGAGTTGTGGCTTATCGTTTGATAATGCCTCTAAGTATCTCCAATGTTTAAGATGTGTTCCACGTATCACTATTTAGAAAATATATTCCTAACCAAACCCATCTACTCACCTATTAGGAAATTGAACAGGAACCTAATCTGTCTTATTGTGAAGATTCTATCAAGATTCTTGATACTAGAGAACAAGTTTTGAAAAACCAGACGACTCGTTTGGTAAAAGTTCTATGGAAAACCCATAAGATGGAAGAGGAAACATGGGAACCTGAGGAACTTATGATGAAGAACAACCAAAATCTTTTTATTCAGTAATAATCTTGAAATATTTAGGATGAAATTATTTTAAAGAGGGGAGAATCTACACCCCATGCTTCAATGTTACGTTTCCCTTTGAATAATGCATTAGCTTTCTTTGTACGCAACTTGGAGTTTTAACACACCACGACCAATCAAACTAGCCTTTATGAATATTAATACCCACTTTTGGAAATTTTATATATTTTTTTTTCAAAATGGACTTCATTTTTGTATTCAGAATATCGAATTTATCCTATGGTAAATTTTTGGTATTTTTCTTAAAACATTCAATTTTTGATGAATAGTGAAAAGCATCGCGTTAATGTTTGAAACTGATTTTTTATTTTAATAAATAGTTATTTTATTTTAATTTATTTTAGGTCAAAATAGATACATAATACCAATATATAGTCAATGTAATTCATTTGAGTGATTTTATAACAAGTTTAGATATATAAAAGTTTATTGAACTTTTTACCGTCTTTTACCCACCTTCTAGGTGCATTTGAAAATTTGCATAAAACATTATTTTACCACTTCTCTGAGTTGAATTTAAAAAATCTGAGAGACATATTTGACATCAGTAAGTTAAATTTGGTTCGATAAGATGAAAATAATTTTTGGTGAATATAAACTTTTGACTTTTATTTACCATTTTAGAAGTAAATAGGGTAATTACTAGTAAAAATGATATTATAATCACCCTAAAAAATGTTCAAATTATATTGGATAAGTGTAATTCGACTATAAACAACCTTCGGAATAAAATATTACCCTCTTTTGTCCACTAGGATTACATTAGTACATTTAATATTATTTTATTTAAAGAATAGATAAAAGAGTTAAATTCAATGATTAACAACTAAACCTTTTTTTATATTGGGTTACACACAATATAAATTCCTATATAAATATTAATTAGAAATAAAAATAGATTTCCTATATAATGGTATTTTATTTATAATTTTTAGATATTAAATAATTTAATTTATTTATAACATAACGATGATGCAGTAATTACCTTAATAATGAAATATTAAAATAATTGATATTATAAATATCCAAAAAAATTAAACATGAGACTTATGATCAATTCCACACATTTTATAGGTACATATAAAATTTTAGGGTTGATTAAATAAATTTTATTCTAAGAGATAATGTTTTTATGGCTTTCAAAAAAATAAAATACCAAATAGTTTCAAAATTGACATAATTGAGTTTTTAAAAAATACAATATTATTAATTGATATAATATTCCTAAAAATATAAGGTTTGGACAAAGGACTTAGATAAGGTTATATATATTAACACCTAACAACTTGGGGTTCTCTTTGATTTTTTAATATTTTTATTAACCATATAATATAAAAAAACAAAGAGACATGGTAAATGTCGAACTATTCATCTAAGAGTTAAATCTAAACGATAAGGTAAATATGGTGATCTGAACCTATCTAAAACCTATTATTTGAGATTTATTAGACCCATAATGACATTAGGGTCGATATAAATCATTTTGGAGCCATTGTAAACCAAAAATGATTTTATTATAAAATAATATTTCAAGCTTTTCCTAAAGTGACCCTCACCTCTCTTATAATTGGGTTCTTCCCCTTATCATAATTTTACACCTCCAAAGCTATTTGGATCGGCCAAAACATGCCCAAATATCCTCTAAACTATCCCCCCTTCAACATTGGGGACTTACATTGATCAGAAAGCCAACCTATGGAGCCCTTTTGATCAAATCAAAAAGAAACACCCAAAGAAGAGGTAATAATTTCACCACCCTCTTTCAAGTTCATTCCTTCTTGCACTTCCTCTTTCTTTGTTGTTTCCAAAAAAAAATAACTCTAGTACCTTATACAAACTTTGATGTTATTATAAATATTTTAAAACCATATTCATTATTATATCCATCCTATAAATGAAAAAGTCACCATACGTGTGTGCGTACGTCTTACAGTCTCCACGTCTTGGTGTAGTTTGTCATTCAAACACTTCATTATTTGGATGGGTATATTAATGAGTATAACCAATGTAAATAATAAATATAACATGTTATTGATTATATATATATGATATATCATCCAATTACATATGATTTCACTATCAATATAATAATATTGTTGCTCGTGCATATGTACGGATTACCATATCCACGAACGCAATGAGATTAATTCCCCATCGTAATCATTCAAGAAAGATTTTCATTTTATGATTAAAAAAGGTTTATAAAAATAATATCACTATGTATATGAATCATATACATATTATCCATAACAAACATGGATTATGTAACAAATCTTATAAAGGAAAATAAATCAGTCAACACCTGGAACCGTGATACTACTGAAATATTATTAACAGCGAAATATTATAGGATCATATATGATATCAAATTTAGGTATATAATTATTTAATTATTCAATAAAAATGTTTTAACTATTATATAAGAGGTTAACATACCATCTTCGAAGGAAAAGTACATGGTAAGGGTTAATTCTATAATCTCTTTACTTATCTGAGGTTGTAAATACGTAAGTATCTATTGGGACCTCTTTATAATCCACATCCATATTTTCTTAAAAATGTAATTCAAAACATTATTTATATTTACAAGACTATATGTTAAATTCATTTATACCCTTATTTGACCTCATATGTTTTAAATGAATCTTTCCATCATTTTCGAAACAAGGTACTTTATGACCTTCTCGACAAAATTAAGGTAAGAATGTCTTTTTTAACTTATACGGCGGGTGTGATTATTTTCCACCGTTATAACATCGTAGAAGCGTCCCATATAATATTATAATAATATTCGCAAAATAAATGTTTTCCTTTATAATTTTATGAATTTTAAATGATTTAAAAATAGAAATAGATATTTCTCTACAAAATTTTTTGATTTCATTTATGTCAACATCCGCTGATGGATTTTAAGCTTGTTTGAAGTGGATTATTATGATAAAAATATTCCATATTGCATTGAAGGTTTTTTGATATGTTTTACTATGAATGTGTTATTTTTACACCATTAATGGTTTATGGATAAAGTATTGACATTTCGTTTGCTATTTTTAATATGAATGTTTATGATATTTCTAAAACATTTTATATGATGAATGCATTGGACTTAGTAAGTTACAGGTGGAGACCGCTATATCTCCTCGATGCATAGGTAGGTCTCATGAGACAAACCTGTGTCTTGGGACAAGACCTTGAAAAAATATTATTTGTAGTCATGGCACAAGTCCTTGACTATGTGGTTATGAAGTATAGCATTACGCATTCTAATATTACAAAATTAGATATTGATATTACATGTGATTATTCGACTAGTAGAATATCCTCATGAATAAGTAAATGTAATTACTTGATTTACCTTTTCTATATTATGATGATGTTTAAGATTAAAATGCTTCTATTTTAGTCTTATACATTGCGTTAAATGTTTATACTTATTCTTGAAAGTTTTTTCAATATTATTATCCTTATAGAGCATCTGAGCTCACCCATTTCTATGTTTTATTTTTTTGTAGGATGCAAAGAAGTATATTATGACTACACTGTAGGGATATTATAAGGGATGGATGTGGTAAATTCAGACAATATTGTTGTTATTTTTCATTTTATAATGTAATGTAAAACTTATGAATTTATCTAGTACTTACAAGGATACTAAACTGATCAGTATTTTTGTATTTTGATCCCTTGTGATCATGCCAATGTTATGTAATAATGTACCGACTATGGGTAACTGGGGTTGGGGAATTACAGTTTGTATTAGAGGAAGTTTATTGAAAACCTCAGAAACAAGATTTAATTAAACTCTGATTATGGCACATTACCTAAAGATATACTTGGAGGATTGGTATAGAATAACTTCCTAGAATTTTGGTAATGTTGATATTTTGGGTTTTTTCTAAGAAACAAATCCCTATCTAGATACGAGTAGGTAGAGGTGGTTCATTAACTGATGTTCTTAGGAGTGAAAACTTCGACAAGGTGTTTCGATCTTGACCCTGGGTATCCTGGTACATGATAATGGTCCTTGTTGCACTCTTGGTTACGACACTCCCAGGGGATATGCTTAGGACAAATCACATTTCCTTTACAAATAATTTCGAATAATTTATGAGTATATACCTCCACAAAGAAAACATTTTTTATGATTATGCATTATATCCATTAATTGTTCAATTTATGTTAAGTATTTTAGAAGTTTGTAATTATGTTTTGTGATTCATAAACTAATATAGTTTATTACATTTTTTTAGAAATGGAACCTAGTGGAAGGAATGGGAACCATATCAATGCAAGTAATCCATGTAGGGATCCTCCTACTCAAGATAATTATAGAGGAGCTGTGGATGAAACTGGTGCTGATCAGCTTATCACCATACAGAGATAACTCACTCAGGTTAAGAATAAAAACCTTACCCATATGGAGCACCCTAATCCAGAATGCAGAGGATAAATTTTATACCACTTCCTAAGGCAACAACCATCAACATTAAATGGGAGTACAAATCCATTAGTAACTGAGCAATGGGTAAGTTCCTTAGAGAAAATAATGCATGCTTTGGGGAGTAGCGAAAGGGAAAAAGTTGTCATGGCAGTTTCTCGCTTCACGAGAGATTCAAATAAATGGTGGTCATTAATCCAAAACATAAAGTAAGACAAAGAGGTATTGAACATGGAATAGATGGAGTTTAATGATATTTTCATAGAAAATACTTTCCTCCTGACAATCTAGCAGATATGGAAAGACAATTACTGTGTCTGAGGCAAAATGAGGATGAGAATGTCCCAAAGTATGAGGCTGACATTACATGGTTAGTAAGGCAAGTAGCAGATCATAAATGTAACCCCAGAAGTAAGATTGATCATTTATTTTATGGGTTAAAACAATTTCTCCATTGATCATTACTCTCACAATCATTCTCATCGTATGAAGATATTATCTCATATGCTATCAAGACAGAAAAATAACTCTCTAAGTCTTATGAATTCAAAGAAAATCAAGAGAATAAGAGATCTGCTTATCACTCTTGAAATGGAAATAAGGGGAATAAGGGAAAAGTTGAATATCCATTCTGTGGTAAATGTGGGAATAAACACCCTAGTACTTTCCTGAAGGGAATGGGAGTCTGTTACAAGTTTGGTGAAAATGGCCACCAGGCTTGTGATTGTAAGGGAAATATAGAGGCTTCCAATGTTGAATGATACAATTGTAGAGAAAAGGCATGTTATGCAAATGAATATCATATTATCCAAGGGAACTTGCCTCAGAAAAGGCCAAGGGAGAAAAGCCAAGCTTATGCGATCACTATTGTGGATGTTGAAGCTCTAAAAGATGTGGTGGAATGTAAATTAATGGTTTCCTCAGGTTTAACAAATGCTTTATATGAGTCTGGATCATCGCATTATTTCATATATTCCTAGTTTGTTAGGAAAATTAGATATTTTCAATTTGACTTAATAAGGGATTTTTCCGTCAAAACTCAATAAGGAAGTATCTTCACAAAAATGGTTTGTGAATTAGTTCCCATTAGGGGATATAAATGTTCTTTACATGCTGATCTCATCGGCATGCCCATGATTGAATTTGTTATAATCCTAGGAATGGATTATATTTTGAACCCTGATGAGAAAATTATTGTAATAAGGAGGTTATAATTTTCGATGATGATAATGAGGACCTCATATTTAGGGAAGAAATTTCACCACCTAATTCTTATTTTGATTCACCCCAAAAATCTCAACTAAATTACTTTATTGGGGAGGAAGAGAATGAAATAATTTTGGGTGAGGAAAAGAATATTTGAATAGAGGATGTACCTATTGTGTGAGAAGATTTTGATGTGTTTCAAGAGAATTTACCTAGACATCCTCCAGAATGAGAAATTGAGTTTTCCATTGATTTAATTCTTGGTTCAAGGCCCATATCAAAGGCCCCTTATAGAATCTCCACTATGGAATTAGTGGAAATAAAGAAAAAAATAGAGGAATTGAGTAATAAGGGATTTATTCACCCTATTGTTTCTCTATGGGGAGCCGCTATCCTTTTTTTAGAAGAAATATGGATCTATGAGTTTGTGCATTGACTACAGGGAGATAAATAATATAAAAACAATGAATAAGTATCTCTTACCTCATATTGATTATTTAGTCAACCAACTTCATGGATCTCAATATTTTTCAAAGACTGACCTTAGATCTTGATATCATTAGTTTTGTGTGAAGAAGGAAGACATTCCGAAAACAACATTTCGAACCCGGTAGGGGCATTACAAGTTTATAGTAACGCCTTTTGGATTTTCTAATGCACCCTCTATCTTCATGGATTTAATGGATAGATTTTTCAAGGAATATCTTGTTGAGTTAGTAGTGGTATTTTTTTATGATATCTTGATATACTCAAAAGGCAATAGAGATCATGACTATCACATGTGCACTATTCAGAAAACCCTCAGAAAAAATGAATTATATGGGAAGTTTAGCAAGTGTGAATTCTGGATTCAAAATATTTCTTTTCAGATCCATATTTTCTCTAAGGATGGAATCTTTGTCGATCCTTCAAAGACCAAGGCAATCCAAGAATGTCCTGCACATATGAGTATAACTGAGGTATGCAATTTTATTGGTTTAGCCGGTTATTATTGAGGTTTCATCTAGAATTTTTCCCAGTTGGCTAACCCATTAACCAAGATCATGCGTAAAAGGGTTAAATTTGGTTGGAAAAAAGAGTGTGAAGAATGTTATGAAGAACTAGACAGAAGAATAATCAATGCTCATATCTTGACTCTACCGTCAGGGAACGATGGGTTTGTTATTTACAGTGATTCCTCAAAGAAATGACATGGTTGTGTCCTTATGCAGAATGATAAAGTTATTTCCTATGCATCACCATAGCTAAAAAACTCATGAGAAAAACTATCCCACTCATGATATTGAGTTAGCAGCTATAATCTTCACTCTGAAGATATAGAGACACTATCTCTATTGTGAAAAATGTGAGATTTATACTGATTAGAAGAGTTTGAAGTATATTTTCTCACAAAAATAACTCAACATGAGGCAAACGAGATGGCTTTAACAACTCAAGGATTATGATTGCACAATACACTACCACTTGGGGAACGCAAATAAGGGGACATATGCTTTTAGAAGAAATGATCATGGAGTTTTGAACTAGACGAGAGTTGAAAGGGATCCTATTTTCATGGATCTACTAAATATGGATATGGGAATAACCATGGAAGGTGAAATATCAATAATTTTTCAAATGGTTGTCAAACCAACTTTACTAGAGAGGATAAAACGTTCTTAGACTAATGTTGAATAGTTTCAAAAAAAATTAAAGCTGTAAATGATGGGATATTGAGTGACTTCGTATATGAAGATGAAATTTTGAAATTTGGGAAGAGACTTTGTGTTCCCGATATACCTGATCAAAAAATAGAATTGTTAGATGATGCTCATAGCTCCAATTTCTCTATAAATCCTGGGAGCACTATGATGTATAGTGATTTGAAGGAACAATTTTGATGGGATAATATAAAGAGGGAGATTGCCTATTTTGTTTCAAGATGTATGGTTTGTCAACAAGTGAAAGCTAGAAGGAAACAGCCTGGATGAGTCATGTAACCTTTTCCCATACCTATGTAGAAATGGGATAATATTACTATGGACATTTTCATGGGGCTACCAAAGACTCCTAGAAGGAGTGATGCAATATGGGTCGTTATTGATTGTCTTACCAAGTTAGGAAATTTTCTAGCTATAAGAGAAGATTTTCTACTTGAACATCTAGAAAGAGTATATATTAATGAACTTGTAAGACTCCCTAGTGTACCCCAATCGATTGATTCTAATCACGATCCTCATTTTACATCAAGATTTTGGAATAGTCTTCAGAAGGCCTTGGATATTGATCTTCATTTGAGCACTGCATACCACCCTCAAACTGATGGACAATCAGAATGGACTATTTAAACCTTAGAATACATTTTGAGATCTTTCTCACTTGACTTTCAATGTATGTGGGATCAATATATACCTCTGGTATGGTTTTCCTATAACAATAGCTTTCATTCATGTATTCAGATGGCACCATATGAAGCGTTATACGGAAAGAGATTTCACACACCAACTTGTTGGGATGATATTGGTGAAATAAAACTTGTAGGCCCAGAACTTATGGGGGAAACAATGAAAAAGGTGAAGTTTATCCAAACCCACATCAAAACAACTCAAAGTAGGAAAAAGATATATGCTAATAATCGGAGGAAGGATTTTGAATTTCAAGTATGAGATCATGTTTTCTTAAAGGTATCTCCATTGAAGGGTGTTATACGATTCGGTAAGAAGGGTAAATTGAGTCCCAGGTACATCGGACCTTTAGAAATTTTAGAATGAATTGAAGTTGTGGATTATCTTTTGGAAATGCCTCTGAGTCACTCCAATGTTCATGATGTGTTCTACATATCGATGTTGATAAAATATATGTCTCACCCAATGCATGTACTCACCTATGAGGAAACTGAATAGGAACTTGATCTGTCTTACTGTGAATAACCTATCAAGATTCTTGATACCAGAAAACAAGTGCTAAGAAACTGGACAACTCGTCTGGTAAAATATATATGGAGAAACCATAAGATAGAAGAGGTAACATGGGAACAACATGAACATATGATGAAGAACCACCAGAATGTTTTTATGCAGTAATATTCTAAAACTTTTGAGGAAGAAATTAATTTAAGGAGTGGAGAATGTAACACCCCGAGATTCCACGATATGTTTCCCATTGAATAATGCAGTAGCTTGCGTTGTACGCAACATTGAGTTTTAACACACCACGAATAATCAAACTATCTGTTATGAATAGTAACCCCACTTTTTGAAATTTTATAAATTTTATTTTTTAAAATGGAGTTCATTTTTCAATTCGGAATATTGAAATTAGCTTAGGGTGATTTTTTGGTATTTTTCTAAAAATATTTAATTTTTGATGAATAGTGATGACATAACATTATTGTTTAAAACAAACTTTTTCTTTAAGTAATTAGTTATGTTATTTAAATTTATTTAAGTCATAATATATACATAATACCTATATATGTTCAATGTAAGTCATTTGAGTCATTTCATAATAAGATTAGATATATAATTTTTTATTGAACTTTTTACCGTCTTTTACCCACCTTCTTAGTGCATTTGAAAATTTGCATAAAACATAATTTTATTTCTTTTGTGAGTTGAATTATGAAAATCTGAGAGACATGGTTGAAATAAGTATATAAAATGTGGTTCAATAATATTAAAATAATTTTTGGGGAATAGTAACTTTTGACTTTTATTTACCACGGTTAAAAGTAAATTGGTTAATTAATGGTAAAAATGTTATTTGAATTACACTACACATGACCTAATTCTATTGGATAAGTATAATTCGACTAAAAATGATTAGGAATAAAATATGATAATCTTTGGTCCACATGGATTATATTAAGAAATTTATTATTATTTTATTTAAAGAAGAATTCAAAGAGTTAAATTCAAAGTTTAATAACTAAACCATTTTAAATATATTGTTACACACAATATAAATTCGACTATAAATATTTATTTGAAAAATAATCATATTTCCTACATAATGGTATTTTATTTATAATTTTTACACATTAAATACGTTAATTTATTTATGACACAATGATGATGCATTAATTACCTTAATAATGAAATATTAACATAATTGTTATTATAAATATCCAAATAAATGTAAATTGAGACTTTTGTAGAATTACACTAATTTTATATGTTAATATTACATGTTATGGTTGAATCAATAAATTTTATTGGAATTGAAAAAGTTTTTGTGGCTTTCAAAAAAAATCAAATACTAAATAGTGTCAAAATTGACTTAATTGAGTTTTTAAAACAAATACTATGTTATGAATTGATATAATATTCCAAAAAATCTAAGGTTTGGCCAAAGGTCTTAGATGAGGTTATATATATTAATACTAAACCACTTGGGGTTTTCTTCGCTTTTTATAGTATGTTTATTAACCATATAATATAAAAATACAAATAGACATGGTAAATGTCGAACTATTTAACTAAGAGTAAAATCTCAAATATAAAGAGTTTACTGAGTCCTATGGCTTTGAAGGGAAGCAAGAGAAGAAAAGGATGGAAGAGAGAAAGATGGATAAAAGTAAGAGGGAAAAGAAGAATTTTCCCATATGTTGTTACTGTGGAAAGAAACACCCTGGAACTTGCCTGAAAGGAATGAGAGTTTGTTATAAGTGTGGAGGAAAATGGCACAAAGTACATGACTGCAAGGGTAAGAAAATGGTTTTAAATGTACAATGCTTCATTTGCAAGGAGTTTGGACACTACGCGAACCTATGTCCCAGTCATTAGACTATGCCGCAAATGATGCTATTGGATAATAATCAAGTTATGATACTACCACAGATAAAGAGGAATGATTAGAGTTCTTATGTTGATTATGTCAATTGAGTGTTGTATCAACAATGTACTTGTTATAATAATTATGGAGTATATAAGGATTGTACTGCAGTACTATTTCATTAAGGACTTGAGATTGTGTGGAACAAAGAAAAGTGACTCAATAGAAGGTTAAATTTTTGGAAAATATATGGTTGAGAGAATGATAAATCATAATATAGTTCTGATACTGAGGTAGTGATTTTGGAATAATATGTGATTATTTTGGATAAATTATATTGGATATTCTTGACTACCTTGGAACTGATTAATGATTTGTATATTCCATCATTGTTGGGGTTTAAAACATTTTTGGATTAATGAAGTATATCCAGCATTCTATATGGAATAAGGGAGCATGAATGTAATCAATAAGGAATATGGTAATACATGATGAAGGTATTCATATTCTATTACGGGGTAAAAAGGATCTATATTATGTTTACCTTCCTTATAAATGTTGTACTGTGAGTTTAGACAGAAGTATTTTGGATATTTCTAGTTTGGATTATTTTGGATTGCCATAAAAGGACAACCCGGAGGTCGGGCGGCAACCCGTCGCGTCCGACAAGGCTGTGAGACTTGAACCCGCAACCGAAGGGCGACAAGGGTGTATCACCTACCACTATCCCACGAGATGTCCTGAATTAAATAATGTAGTTTTTTTTAAAAGATCTGGTATATGAATTATAAATTCATTTATTTTGGAACCCTGTACGAATAGTATAAATAGAAAAAAAAATTACGTTCTATTATCTTTTAGAGTGAAAGATGAGTTTGTGGTAGAAATTTATTAATGGGTAAAATTCTAATTATAAAGTAAGTATATCTCCTTATTATCTTAGCCAATCTCATAAATAAATTCCTCAACATTAATAATAGAAACTTAGAACAAAAATGTTGTCCTAGATGGTACCTTAAATCATCACAAATTTATGGCTTTGGGATTGTTGGCCTTTTCATAGCCATGTTCTCTACCACTCTCCATCAGATAATTGATGGTTAGATTTCTCTTCCATATCCATATTTTCCTACATGGAACCCTAGTATGTGTTATTTTCGGTAATCTTCATACTTTCCACTCTTTATTTTAAATTGAGGCCTCATTAATTCATTTTTCGATGTGGGATTTCAACTAAGATATTTTGAAATGTCAAAAATGTGTTGTCCCAATACCCTATATTTTGTTGAACCGATGGTACTTCAAATCATCATAGATTGATGAGTTTAAGGACCTCAATTTTATACTTGTTTGTGATTGATGACCTCAATCACTACCTATAAATATTTACGTTTTTCCTCCAATTATATGTCTCTAATTGCCACCAATGTTCTCCTAATCAGGATCATAATTTGGTGGTGACCCTTTCATTTATCTTTTCCTCATATTAAGACTAAATTTTATTAACCCAATTTCCGATGTGGGTTTTCCCACAAATATATTTTCTACTTTCAACCTTTTATTTTCAAAGAACAATTTCAAATTGCGAGGACGCAATTTATTGAAGGAGGGGAGAATGTAACACCCCAGGATTTCAGAGTGTGTTATTTCTTAAAAATAATTCAATAACTTGCACTACACGCAACACCGAGTTCAATCACACCATTAAAAGAGGTCATGAATAGTATTAACTACATTTTGAACTTTATATAATCCTTATAATTTTAGAATCCCTATTATGAGTTTCTTAGTCATATTGCAAGAACAGATTCATTTTCAGTATTTCACTTTTATCAACTTCTAATAGTGAAACCTTTTTAAATACAATATTTTAAACTTTTTGACTAAATGGGGACATCAAAAATTTAAAATGAAACACCCCAAGCTTCCACGGTACGTTTCCCTTCGAATAATGCGATAGCGTGTGTTGTACGCAACCTCGAGTTCTAACACACACCACAACTAATTAAACTAGCCGTTGTGAATAGTAATACCTACTTTTTAAAATTATATATATTTTATATTTCAAAATGGACTTCATTTTTGGATTCGGAATATCTAATATAGCCTAAGGTGAAATTTTGGTACTTTTCGGATAACTTTCATATTTTGATGAATAGTGAAAATTACTAAATTTTAGTTAAAAACAAATTTTTTAATCAGAATAATTAATAGTGATAAATTATGAATTTTAGTAGTTTTAAAGTATATTTAGAATATATTTTTACCATTTAATATCATTTTGGTCATTGGACATAATTTTACAATTAAACCGAACATAAACAAGTGTCAATCTTTTGATAGTTATTATCTCTTAAAAACACGCTTTTTGTTTTGACAGCGGGAATTAATTTTAAATTAATTTCTGCCACTTCTGTGTTTTGAATTTTGAAAAATGGATTCCATATTTGGAATCAGGATGTTCAAATTGTGTAAATAGGTAACTTTTATTTTTATACATTTTGAATAATTACTGCGGTAAATATTTTATTTATCATAGTTAAGGGTAAATCCGGTAAATAAGGGATAAAAAATAATATTATAATAATAATAAATTACCCTAAAACATGTCTTAACCCTATTGATTGATACATGGTCGACCATGGGCATATTTGGGTCTATTTTGGGACCCCATGGATCCACTTGTGAGTGATAATGACACTTTATTTTAATTAAGTTAAAATGAATACAAAAATGGCATAAGCTTACATCTTTTAGAAGAACAATTTTTACATAGGGTTATACATGTTGGATTTTCGATTATAAATATTCATTAGAAATATAAAAAGATTTCCTACATAATGATGTTTTATTTATAATTTTTAGACATTTAATAATTTATTTTATTTATGACACAATGATGATGCAGTAATTACTAAAATAGTATAAAATTAACATAATTAATATTATAAATACCCAAATAAATATAATATGAAAATTTTAATGAATTAAACTAATTTTATAGGATAATATGATATATTAGGATTGATTTAATTGACTTTGTTCGAAGTAATCAATCTGTTATGAGTTTCACAAAAATCAACTATTGAATAGTGTCAAAATTGACATAAAAGAGTTCTTAAAACAAATATTATATTATTAATTGATATTAAATTCCTAAAAATCTAAGGTTCGGCCAAGAGACTTATATTATGATAGTTTAATCATTAATGTACCACTTGGGGGGTCGCTTGTATGTATATGGTAAGTCTACTAACCATATAATATAAAAATACAAAGAGACATTGTAAAAGTGAAACTAATTAACTTAGAGTTAATACTTAAAGATAAGGTTAATATAAGTACCCAAACCTGTCTAAATTCTATTGGTTGAGTTGTTTTCGACCTATCCCCACCTTAACCTTTGAATAGTCAATTTTGGAGCCATTAGAAACCGAATATGAATTTATTATAAATTAATATTTCTAGCTTTTCCAAAGGTGCCCCTCACCCCTCTTATAAAAAGGCACTCCTCCTTCTCATTTCTTCACACCTCTAAAGCCTTTTGGTTCGGCCAAACTCTGACCATATACTCTCCCAACATCCCTCAATACAACCTAGAGGCCTTAGTTTGATCAGAAAGCCAACCTAAGGAGCCCTTTTGATCAAATCAAAAGGAAGAACCCGAAGAAGAGGTAATGATTTCACCACCCTTTTCTAAGTTCATTTCTTCTTCCACTTCTTCTTCCTTTGTTCTTACCATTCTAAAATAATAACTCCAGTATCTCACATATACTGTGATGTTATTATAAATATGGTACAACCATATTCATTATCCTATCCACCCTTTGAATAACATGTCACCATACGTGCGTACGTACGGCTTACCGTCTCCACGTCGTGGTGTAATTGTTATTCAATATAATATTATTTGGATGGGTATAATAATGATGTGTAACTCATGTAAATAATAAATATAACATGTTAATGATTCTGTATATATGATATACCATCCATTTATATATTATTTTAATATCAAAAGAATGATATTGTCGCTCGTGCGTACGTACGGACTACCGTCTCCACGAACGCGATGAGATTCATTCTCCATCGTATCCATTCAAGTATAATTTGATGATTTAAAAAATGATGTTTAAGGACTTGATATCATTCTGGATATGAATAATATACAACCTATCCTTTACATACATGTCTTACGTAACAAAACATACAAAAGAAAACAAGTAAGTTAACACCCGAAACAACGATAATACTAAGATATTATTATCAAATCAATATTAAAAGATCATATATGATATCATATTAATGTATATGACTCTTGTATAATTTAATAACAATTATTTCACCATTATACAGGAGGTTAACCTACCACAACCAATGAAAAGTACAAGGTAAGGGTTATTTCACAATCTCTTCATTATCCGAGGTTGTTTATATGTAATAATCTACTGGGATCTCTTTATCATCCACGTCCATGTTTCTTAAAAATGTATTTCAAAACATTTTTACTATTTACATGAATATGGGTTAAAGTCATTTATACCCTTTTTTTGACTTTTTATAAGAGGTTTATAAAGGAATCTTTCTGTCGTTTTCAAAATAAGGTCCTTTTTAACCTTTTCGACAGAATTGAGGTAAGAATGTTTTTTTTAACTTATACGGCGGGTGCGGTTATTTTACGCCGTTATAAAATATTCAAAGCTTTCCTTACAAGCTTATAAGAATATTTTCAAAGAAAATGATTTATTTTATATGGATCTTAAATTATTTCAAAATAAAAGGAGATATTTCTTTAAAAAGAATTTTGATTTCATCTATGTCAACATCCTTTGATGGATTTTAAGATTATTTGAAGTTGATTTATTATACAAAACTTCTATATTGTATTGAAGGTTTTGTGATATGTTTGACTATGGATGTGCTATTTTTATACCATTCATAGTTTATGGTGAAATTATTGACATTTCGTATGATAGTTTTAATACGAATGTTTATGTTATGTTTAAACCTTTTCATATGGGAATGCATTGGACTTAATAAGTGACGGGTGGAGCCCGCTATAGCTCCTCGATGCATCGGTAGGTCTCATGAGACAAACTAGTGTCTTGGCACAAGGCCTTGACAAAATCTTATTTGTAGTCTTGGCACGAGGCCTTGACTATGTGGTTATGATAGTCTGGCATTATGCATTCCAACATTATGAAAGTGGTTATTGATTTTTGCATGTGATTATTCGATTAGTAGAATATCCATGTGAGTAAGTAAATGGAATTATTTCATTTTATTTATGCCATACCATGTTGAAAGTTCATGTTTGAAAGGCTTTTGTTTTAGTTATACATTGCCTTAAAAGTTTATTATTATTTATGAAAGTTTCCGCTATTTTGTTATCCTTACTGGGCATTTGAGCTCACCCCTTTTCTATGTTTTATTTTTCCCAGGAAGTGAAGAAGTAAGTTATGAATGACCTTCAGGGATATTATGTGGGGATATGAGTGTGGTTTATGGAGACAATATGTTGTTGTAGTAGTTTTTCATTTTATGATGTAATGTAAAACGTATGAATATATCTAGTGTTTCCAAGGCTACTAAACCAATCGGTCTTTCGGGATTTGATCTTTCTTGTGATCATGCCAATGTTATGTAATTAATGCACCGACTCTGGGTAGCTGGGGTCGGGGCGTTACAGTTGGTATCAGAGGAAGTTTAGTACAAACCTTGGAAACTAGATTTAGATAAACTCTGATTAGAGCACGTAGACCTAAGATAGACTTTGAGGATTAGTATAGAAGAACTTCCTAGAATTTTGGTATTGTAGAGATTTTGTGAGTTTTCCGAGCAATACATCCCTGTCTGGATACGAGCAGGTAGAGGCGGCTCTGGCACAGATGTACCTAGGGGTAAAACCCGAAAACACCGCTTTGAGCTAGACTCGAACGGGAACTGGTGCACGACAACGGGCCTTGCTTCACTCTTGGTTACGACACTCCCGGGGGATATGCTTAGGATAACTCTCATTTTCTTTACAAATCATTTTGAAGGGATTATGAGTATATACTTCCTCAAAGAAAACATTCTTATGATTATGGATTATATCCATAAATAGTTCAATTTATGTGAAGTGTTTTATAAGTATGGGATTATGTATTTTGATTCATAAACGGATCTAGTGTATGCCATTGTTTAGAAATGGTGCCCAGTAGAAGGAATGAGAACTCCAGAAATGCACATGATCCAAAGAGAAGGAAGGATCATATCTTTCATGGTCTTAAGCTAGAATTTATAAGATAAATAGTCTCCCATGTATTATCATCATATGAAGAAATAATATCATGTGTTGATAAGATAAGTAAAGAGTTTACTGAGTCCTATGGCTTTGAAGGGAAGCAAGAGAAGAAAAGGATGGAAGAGAGAAAGATGGATAAAAGTAAGAGGGAAAAGAAGAATTTTCCCATATGTGGTAACTGTGGAAAGAAACACCCTGGAACTTGCCTGAAAGGAATGAGAGTTTGTTATAAGTGTGGAGGAAAATGGCACAAAGTACATGACTGCAAGGGTAAGAAAATGGTTTTAAATATACAATGCTTCATTTGCAAGGAGTTTGGACACTACGCGAACCTATGTCCCAGTCATCAGACTATGCCGCAAATGATGCTATTGGATAATAATCAAGTTATGATACTACCACAGATGAAGAGGAATGATTAGAGTTCTTATGTTGATTATGTCAATTGAGTGTTGTATCAACAATGTACTTGTTATAATAATTATGGAGTATATAAGGATTGTACTGCAGTACTATTTCATTAAGGACTTGAGATTGTGTGGAACAAAGAAAAGTGACTCAATAGAAGGTTAAATTTTTGGAAAATATATGGTTGAGAGAATGATAAATCATAATATAGTTCTGATACTGAGGTAGTGATTTTGGAATAATATGTGATTATTTTGGATAAATTATATTGGATATTCTTGACTACCTTGGAACTGATTAATGATTTGTATATTCCATCATTGTTGGGGTTTAAAACATTTTTGGATTAATGAAGTATATCCAGCTTTCTATATGGAATAAGGGAGCATGAATGTAATCAATAAGGAATATGGTAATACATGATGAAGGTATTCATATTCTATTACGGGGTAAAAAGGATCTATATTATGTTTACCTTCGTTATAAATGTTGGACTGTGAGTTTAGACAGAAGTATTTTGGATAGTTCTAGTTTGGATTATTTTGGATTGCCATAAAAGGACAACCCGGAGGTCGGGCGGCAACCTGTCGCGTCCGACAAGGCTGCGAGACTTGAACCCGCAACCGAAGGGCGACAAGGGTGTATCACCTACCACTATCCCACGAGATGTCCTGAATTAAATAATGTAGTTTTT
The DNA here is from genome assembly GCA_963277665.1 of Viscum album. Lineage (NCBI taxonomy): Eukaryota > Viridiplantae > Streptophyta > Magnoliopsida > Santalales > Viscaceae > Viscum > Viscum album. Next base: position 1,428,032,811 of record OY728125.1, read on the forward strand.
TTTAAAAGATCTGGTATATGAATTATAAATTCATTTATTTTGGAACCCTGTACGAATAGTATAAATAGAAAAAAAAAATTACGTTCTATTATCTTTTAGAGTGAAAGATGAGTTTGTGGTAGAAATTTATTAATGGGTAAAATTCTAATTATAAAGTAAGTATATCTCCTTATTATCTTAGCCAATCTCATAAATAAATTCCTCAACATTAATAATAGAAACTTAGAACAAAAATGTTGTCCTAGATGGTACCTTAAATCATCACAAATTTATGGCTTTGGGATTGTTGGCCTTTTCATAGCCATGTTCTCTACCACTCTCCATCAGATAATTGATGGTTAGATTTCTCTTCCATATCCATATTTTCCTACATGGAACCCTAGTATGTGTTATTTTCGGTAATCTTCATACTTTCCACTCTTTATTTTAAATTGAGGCCTCATTAATTCATTTTTCGATGTGGGATTTCAACTAAGATATTTTGAAATGTCAAAAATGTGTTGTCCCAATACCCTATATTTTGTTGAACCGATGGTACTTCAAATCATCATAGATTGATGAGTTTAAGGACCTCAATTTTATACTTTTTTGTGATTGATGACCTCAATCACTACCTATAAATATTTTCGTTTTTCCTCCAATTATATGTCTCTAATTGCCACCAATGTTCTCCTAATCAGGATCATAATTTGGTGGTGACCCTTTCATTTATCTTTTCCTCATATTAAGACTAAATTTTAGTAACCCAATTTCCAATGTGGGTTTTCCCACAAATATATTTTCTACTTTCAACCTTTTATTTTCGAAAAACAATTTCAAATTGCGAGGACGCAATTTATTGAAGGAGGGGAGAATGTAACACCCCAGGATTTCAGAGTGTGTTATTTCTTAAAAATAATTCAATAACTTGCACTACACGCAACACCGAGTTCAATCACACCATTAAAAGAGGTCATGAATAGTATTAACTACATTTTGAACTTTATATAATCCTTATAATTTTAGAATCCCTATTATGAGTTTCTTAGTCATATTGCAAGAACAGATTCATTTTCAGTATTTCACTTTTATCAACTTCTAATAGTGAAACCTTTTTAAATACAATATTTTAAACTTTTTGACTAAATGGGGACATCAAAAATTTAAAATGAAACACCCCAAGCTTCCACGGTACGTTTCCCTTCGAATAATGCGATAGCGTGTGTTGTACGCAACCTCGAGTTCTAACACACACCACAACTAATTAAACTAGCCGTTGTGAATAGTAATACCTACTTTTTAAAATTATATATATTTTATATTTCAAAATGGACTTCATTTTTGGATTCGGAATATCTAATATAGCCTAAGGTGAAATTTTGGTACTTTTCGGATAAATTTCATATTTTGATGAATAGTGAAAATTACTAAATTTTAATTAAAAACAACTTTTTTAATCAGAATAATTAATAGTGATAAATTATGAATTTTAGTAGTTTTAAAGTATATTTAGAATATATTTTTACCATTTAATATAATTTTGGTCATTGGACATAATTTTACAATTAAACCGAACATAAACAAGTGTCAATCTTTTGATAGTTATTATCTCTTAAAAACACGCTTTTTGTTTTGACAGCGGGAATTAATTTTAAATTAATTTCTGCCACTTCTGTGTTTTGAATTTTGAAAAATGGATTCCATATTTGGAATCAGGATGTTCAAATTGTGTAAATAGGTAACTTTTATTTTTAGACATTTTGAATAATTACTGCGGTAAATATTTTATTTACCATAGTTAAGGGTAAATCCGGTAAATAAGGGATAAAAAATAATATTATAATAATAATAAATTACCCTAAAACGTGTCTTAACCCTATTGGTTGATACATGGTCGACCATGGGCATCTTTGGGTCTATTTTGGGACCCCATGGATCCACTTGTGAGTGATAATGACACTTTATTTTAATTAAGTTAAAATGAATACAAAAATGGCATAAGCTTACATCTTTTAGAAGAACAATTTTTACATAGGGTTATACATGTTGGATTTTCGATTATAAATATTCATTAGAAAGCTAAAAAGATTTACTACATAATGATGTTTTATTTATAATTTTTAGACATTTAATAATTTATTTTATTTATGACACAATGATGATGCAGTAATTACTAAAATAGTAGAAAATTAACATAATTGATATTATAAATACCCAAATAAATATAATATGAACCTTTTAATGAATTAAACTAATTTTCTAGGATAATATGATATATTAGGATTGATTTAATTGACTTTGTTCGAAGTAATCAATCTGTTATGAGTTTCACAAAAATCAACTATTGAATAGTGTCAAAATTGACATAAAAGAGTTCTTAAAACAAATATTATATTATTAATTGATATTAAATTCCTAAAAATCTAAGGTTCGGCCAAGAGACTTATATTATGATAGGTTAATCATTAATGTACCACTTGGGGGTCGCTTGTATGTATATGGTAAGTCTATTAACCATATAATATAAAAATACAAAGAGACATTGTAAAAGTGAAACTAATTAACTTAGAGTTAATACTTAAAGATAAGGTTAATATAAGTACCCAAACCTGTCTAAATTCTATTGGTTGAGTTGTTTTCGACCTATCCCCACCTTAACCGTTGAATAGTCAATTTTGGAGCCATTAGAAACCGAATATGAATTTATTATAAATTAATATTTCTAGCTTTTCCAAAGGTGCCCCTCACCCCTCTTATAAAAAGGCACTCCTCCTTCTCATTTCTTCACACCTCTAAAGCCTTTTGGTTCGGCCAAACTCTGCCCAAATACTCTCCCAACATCCCTCAATACAACCTAGAGGCCTTAGTTTGATCAGAAAGCCAACCTAAGGAGCCCTTTTGATCAAATCAAAAGGAAGAACCCGAAGAAGAGGTAATGATTTCACCACCCTTTTCTAAGTTCATTTCTTCTTCCACTTCTTCTTCCTTTGTTCTTACCATTCTAAAATAATTACTCCAGTATCTCACATATACTGTGATGTTATTATAAATATGGTACAACCATATTCATTATCCTATCCACCCTTTGAATAACATGTCACCATACGTGCGTACGTACGGCTTACCGTCTCCACGTCGTGGTGTAATTGTTATTCAATATAATATTATTTGGATGGGTATAATAATGATGTGTAACTCATGTAAATAATAAATATAACATGTTAATGATTCTGTATATATGATATACCATCCATTTATATATTATTTTAATATCAAAAGAATGATATTGTCGCTCGTGCGTACGTACGGACTACCGTCTCCACGAACGCGATGAGATTCATTCTCCATCGTATCCATTCAAGTATAATTTGATGATTTAAAAAATGATGTTTAAGGACTTGATATCATTCTGGATATGAATAATATACAACCTATCCTTTACATACATGTCTTACGTAACAAAACATACAAAATAAAACAAGTAAGTTAACACCCGAAACAACGATAATACTAAGATATTATTATCAAATCAATATTAAAAGATCATATATGATATCATATTAATGTATATGACTCTTGTATAATTTAATAACAATTATTTCACCATTATACAGGAGGTTAACCTACCACAACCAAGGAAAAGTACAAGGTAAGGGTTATTTCACAATCTCTTCATTATCCGAGGTTGTTTATATGTAATAATCTACTGGGATCTCTTTATCATCCACATCCATGTTTCTTAAAAATGTATTTCAAAACATTTTTACTATTTACAAGAATATGGGTTAAAGTCATTTATACCCTTTTTTTTGACTTTTTATAAGAGGTTTATAAAGGAATCTTTCCGTCGTTTTCAAAACAAGGTCCTTTTTAACCTTTTCGACAGAATTGAGGTAAGAATGTTTTTTTTAACTTATACGGCGGGTGCGGTTATTTTACGCCGTTATAAAATATTCAAAGCTTTCCTTACAAGCTTATAAGAATATTTTCAAATAAAATGATTTATTTTATATGGATCTTAAATTATTTCAAAATAAAAGGAGATATTTCTTTAAAAAGAATTTTGATTTCATCTATGTCAACATCCTTTGATGGATTTTAAGATTATTTGAAGTTGATTTATTATACAAAACATCTATATTGTATTGAAGGTTTTGTGATATGTTTGAATATGGATGTGCTATTTTTATACCATTCATAGTTTATGGTGAAATTATTGACATTTCGTATGATAGTTTTAATACGAATGTTTATGTTATGTTTAAACCTTTTCATATGGGAATGCATTGGACTTAATAAGTGACGGGTGGAGCCCGCTATAGCTCCTCGATGCATCGGTAGGTCTCATGAGACAAACTAGTGTCTTGGCACAAGGCCTTGACAAAATCTTATTTGTAGTCTTGGCACGAGGCCTTGACTATGTGGTTATGATAGTCTGGCATTATGCATTCCAACATTATGAAAGTGGTTATTGATTTTTGCATGTGATTATTCGATTAGTAGAATATCCATGTGAGTAAGTAAATGGAATTATTTCATTTTATTTATGCCATACCATGTTGAAAGTTCATGTTTGAAAGGCTTTTGTTTTAGTTATACATTGCCTTAAAAGTTTATTATTATTTATGAAAGTTTCCGCTATTTTGTTTTCCTTACTGGGCATTTGAGATCACCCCTTTTCTATGTTTTATTTTTCCCAGGAAGTGAAGAAGTAAGTTATGAATGACCTTCAGGGATATTATGTGGGGATATGAGTGTGGTTTATGGAGACAATATGTTGTTGTAGTAGTTTTTCATTTTATGATGTAATGTAAAACTTATGAATATATCTAGTGTTTCCAAGGCTACTAAACCAATCGGTCTTTCGGGATTTGATCTTTCTTGTGATCATGCCAATGTTATGTAATTAATGCACCGACTCTGGGTAGCTGGGGTCGGGGCGTTACACTATACATCCTATAAATGACAAAGTCACCATACGTGCGTACGTACGGCTTACCGTCTTCACATCGTGGTGTAGTCTGTTATTTAAACAATTCATTATTTGGATGGGTATAATAATGAGTTTAACTAATGTAAATAATAAATATAACATGTTATTTATTATTTATATTTGATATACCATCGAATTACATATTATTTCACCATCAATATAATGATATTGTCGCTCGTGCATAAGTACGGATTACTGTCTCCACGAACATGATGACATTAAATCCCCGTCAAAATCATTCAAGAATTATTTTCATTTTATGATAAAAAATAATATTTATGAACATGATATCATTATATATTGGAATCAAATACATCCTATCCATAACAAACATGGCCTACGTAACCAAGAATATTAATGAAAATGAATCGGTCAACACCCAAAACGATGATACTACTGAAATATTATTAACAAAGAAATATTATATGATCATATATGATATCATATTTATGTATATAGTTTTGTATAATTTAATAAAAAAAATTAACTATTATATAGTAGGTTAACATACCATCGAATAAGGAAAGTACAAGGTAAGGGTTAATTCTACAATCTCTTTTATTATCCGAGTTTTTTAATACATAAGTATATTCTGGGACCTCATTATCATCCACATCCGTGTTTTTTTAAATATAATTCAACACATTCACACTATTTACTATAATATGGGTTAAATTCATTTATATCCTTATTTTACCACATATGTTTTTAAAAGAATCTTTCAGTCTTTTTTTAAAGAATATATTTTTTGACCTTCTCGAAAAAATTAAGCTTAGAATGTCTTTTTTAACTTATACGGCGGGTGTGGCTATTTTCCACCGTTATAACATCGTCAAAGCTTCCCAAAAAATATTATAAGAATATTTTTAAAATAAATGTTTTCGTTTATAATTATATTAATTTTAAATGATTTCAAAATAGAAAGATATATTTCTCTACAAAAAGTTTTGTTTTCATCTATGTCAACATCCTTTGATGGATTTTAATATTCTTTGAAGTTGATTATTATGATACAAATTGTCTATATTGTATTGAAGGTTTTGTGATATGTTTGACTGGGGCTGTGTTATTTTTACACCATTCATGGTTTATGGATAATGTATTGACATTTCATATATTAGTTTTAATACGAATGTTTGTGTTATGTTTAAACCTTTTCTTATGAGGAATGAATTCGACTTAGTAAGTGGCGGGTGGATCCCACTATAGCTCCTCGATGCATCTGAATGTCTCATGAGACAAACTATTGTCTTGGTAAAAGGCCTTGAAAAAATCTTATTTTTAGTCTGGGAACAAGGCCCTGACTATGTGGTTATGATGTCTAGCATTCTGTATTCCAACATTATGAAATTGGTTGTTGATAGTACATGTGATTATTCGACATGTTGAATATCCATGTGAATAACTAAATGGAATTATTTGATTTATATTTTCCATATTATGATGATGTTTATTTTTAAAAGGCTTGTGTTATAGTCTTATACATTTCCATAAATGTTTATTCTTATTCTTGAATGTTTTTGCTATATTGTTATCGTTACTGAGAATCTAAGCTCACCCCTTTCTATGTTTTATTTTTACTATGATGTGAAGATGTATATTATGACTGACCTACAGGGATAGTCTCAAGGATTAATGTCGTAAATACAGACAATTTTTTTGTTGTTTTTAATTTTATAATGTAGTGTAAAACATATGAATACATCTAGTACATCCAAGGATACTAAACTGATCGGTCATTCGGGATTTTGATCCCTTATGATCATACCAATGTTATATAATAATTCAACGACTCTGGGTAATTCAGGTTGGGGTATTACGTAATTCATACAAATTATATGATTTTATATATCTAACAAAAAACAATTTGATAAAAATATTTAATAATAAGGTTATTTGTTTAAAAATTCATTAATTCATCAATACAAATGTCTTAATTGAAATTGAATTAAAAGTAAAATTTTCGTTTTATTATACCCAAATCAAAATCATAATAATGTAATGATAATAGGAAAATATGAACATTATAATATTGAAAAAACAATTTAAATATTCATATTATTATGTTTGTGATACATATCTCATTAGTAAACCAAAAACCTCTCTAAGGGTATGATGCATGACTGTGAGACATTCCTTGGGAGGTTTAGCATACATTGTTTGAACCATGATCATGATGAGTATAAACCTATGCTGTAAATAGTTTTACTCATGCTCAAGTTATTGGATCTCATCTTGGTCCTAGTCAATGGAAAATCCCAGTGATGTTGTCTCCCTCAAAATAGATAATAAATGGGATTCATAGTGTATGATATTACTAGTTGAGGTCATCGTTTTCATTTTATGTGTTAATAGGATTTTCAAAAACTCAATATTTATACTAATGATATGATATGTATTGAACATCTATATTATCAGTGCTAATTTTTCTTAATGATATTTTAAATATGATATTATATAGAAAAAAATAAGTGCATGCGTTTTCTATTACCATAATACATAATAAGACCAGTAATTTAAATCATAAGTGGAATTTTATTGATAATATTTTGGTTCGATACATGGAGTTCCCTCGTTCTCCCATGAGATAAAATGTTTTCTTATAGCAGTTTATATGAAAATAGACTCCTCCAATTAGTGTTTCATCACATGCCCTTATCATAGAATAATGTTTTAATTCCATTAGGAATGTAATTTTTTCCACTAATTATTTTTGATAGAGAAATATATATTTCTTATATACCTCATATAATGAGAATCTGACCACTGGTGGATATTGATAATGATCTCTAAGGGAAAGGATGAAATCCACTATTTGAAAAGTGAATAATTCAACAAAATATTTTATTGCTAAATATTTTCTTTAGGCTATTTATATTAAAATGGAAACTAAATTTTTTGGGTGAAATAAAAGGGAGGATAAATAAATTTCGTATAATGAGAATAATATCACATGTATTGATAATTAATACTTTGTATTTTCCTTTTTCCCTGAAAAATAATTTTGACCAATTTTTTAGTGGATTAAACTAATATTATCAAAATGATTAATCAATTTGAGACTTTTATTAGAAATATAAATTAGAAAAATGTTAAATTAATGTTAATAAGGTGATTGGTGATACTCAATGGTCTCATGGAACATGGGATAAAATAATAATAGAGTTTAATTTGGTAATTTAAAACAATAAAACTCATGGTGTAAAAAAATATTCAACAACCCATATATTATAATTGTGGAAAGAAGCTACATGGGAATAACCTCAATGGAATAGGGAAATGTATTAATTGTGTCAAAGAATAGAATCTTCATAATTAATGTTGAAGGTATATCAAGAAACAAATCAACATGTTTAAAGAAATTATTGTTCTAATAAAACCTCTATATAAGGTATAATGTTTCATATATAATGAACATAGATGTTATAAAACTCAATGAACTAATCCAAGGTCCATTGAAGAAAATTAAAAAACATAATTTCTAAATAAAAAGGATCTGGGATAAGATTTAACTATCAATAATGATGTGGTGGAACATGGGAATGAAGTGGTGATAGGAACACTTTTTATTCATTAATTCATAGTGAATTCTTTATTTGATTATAGTTCAAGATAATATTTTATTTCATGAAGGCCCCAAATGAATATTCATACACAACCTTGTGATATGGAGGTTGAGTTATCAGAAAAACACCAAGTACTGAACTCATTGAATCTCTTGTGTTTTACTCTTTCCCAATTAACATACATGATAATAATTGCCTTGAAAATCATGTTATACTCTCTTTAGTAAAATTTAATGCTATTATATTCATTGAATGGTTGTCCTTGTATAAATAAGATATTAACTTTCATGAGTGGGAAATCAGTTATTATATGAGAAACTGTAGGATCGACATTGGGGCTACCAGACCCTACATCACAATATTTTCTAATTCGGTTCTCTCCCTCTTAATTTTTTTCATTGGAAGGGCTAACTACCCACCAAAGTGGATCACTACCCATCCCCTATTTGAAACAGAATTATGATGGGGAGAATATTACTGAGGATTATATTCCATTTCCAAAACAACTCTAATCCATTATGTGGTACACAGTACCGGGTGTCATGGTGTCGTGGTGTGACATCCATTTGTCACGTTGTGACACACTACATCTAGTAGTCCTTGAACCATAGGCCTGCACTACATTTATTTGGGAATCCAAAAATCTCCCACTCAATGATTTTTATATGAATAAAAGGATTCATTCTCCCTGTTATAATATTTTTAATATATTCATAAGGGATTCAGGATCCTCTATCATAATATTTTCTGTTTTAGGTCACTCCTCCATAGCTTTGTTCATCAGTAAGGCTCACTTCCCAGCATGGTGGGTCACATAACATCCCACTTATAAAAAGGACTTTTGATGGGGATAAGATTTCATGGTATTATATACCAATCCCAACTCCACTCAAAGCCTCGACTATGGACAAGGGAGAATTTTTCATGGCATGACACCCATATGTCACATCGTGACACATTTGTCCTATTATCCTTGACTCATCGGGATTCACTATATTCATTTAGGAAATCAAAAAAAACTATCCTCTCATTTCATATAATTTCACGGAGAATAATTAATTTCAAATATTTTCTCCTTATCGTTCATTTATAATGATTCTTTATAATTAATAAAATCTAATTCAAATTATTAAGTAAAGGAAAATGATTGTTCTTAAAGAGATAACAATTTAATGGGAATATTCATATTTGTTCTATGAAGATATTTCTAGAATCTATCGTGTTTGAGATGTTGGGTCCCCTATAAGTCTTTACATAGAGCTCTAAGTATATCAAGGACATATAAAATAATGACCCCCATTGAAATAAAAAAAGATCAAAAATAAACTGCATGATACCAAGGAAAACAGTTTTATTTTCTCTATTACTTCTCCATAAGATTCCTTAATTCTATTTTTCAAGACATAGGATGGTTAGAGGAATTATCATATTGATTATTATGAGCTTTAAAATATCATGATAAAAAAATAATCCTCTGATATGGATTTATTACTTCTTTAGCTAATTGCGTGGGGATTAAAACTTCTCAAAGGTGGATATTTGATCAATATATCATCAACTATGGATAAAGAAGGTGTATATTCCAAACAAAAACATTCATAATAGATATAAAAACAATTAATTCTTGGTCATTCTATTCTTTCTCAAAAGTTATTAAGTAATATTTATGGCCATTATGAATAGAGTATTCAGATATTACATTGATAAGTTTTTGGTGCAATTAATAGATGGTATTCTCATATAGTCCATGATATAGGGAGAACATGAGGATAATTTCAGTACTATGTTGCATTAAAATTATAGTAAATGTTATTTATACATTTAAAATGTGACATACATAGGGAATAATATCACAATAGTGGGGATATCCTCTCATCCTTAAAAATAAAAAAAATTGATGAAGGATTGGATCAAAACAACATCTATTATAATGATTACTAATCTTCTCAAATTATCACAGTATTATCAATAAATTTTAATAAATTACTTCTAATTGTTACATCCACTAACCAAGATTACTGAGAAATAATTAGAGTTATTTTAGGTTGATGAATGTGAATAGTGCTTCAAGGAGTTGAATAACAGGAAGATCATTGCACTAATACTCAAACTACCCTTAAGTGGGAAATGATTCATGTTTTATAATGATTCATTAAATAAGGTAAAGCTATAACGAACCATTTCATTATTGTTTGGTTAAATTAAGATAAATTTGGATTTAATTATGATTTAATGAAGATTTCTTTATTGTTCAAATTGATATTTGGAGACTTATTGTTTTTAAATAGTAGTATGTTGTGTAATAATAATAATTATGATAATATTATTATTCTTGATAAAAATATATAAAAAAAGAAAAACATAATTAACTTATATATAAATTTTTCTATATGTATATATATAGGGAAATATATACACACACACATGAGGTTTTAAGATTTTATACTAAATCAGTATTAAGAATAATAACGAGATAATATTATTATTAGTAAATTAAATTTAAGGGATTTTGAAAATATATATATATATATTAAATAAAAGGGAGTGGAATTAGTTGATTTATATGGGAAATGCAAAAAGAAGAAATATACATTTCTTTCAGCACATACGACAAAAAAATAAAGTAATATAAATAATGTGAAAAAAACATGGTAAAAAAGAGGAAGAAAATGTGACACTAAGTGGGGGAGGGAAAAACATATTAATGAAAAAGTAGAATGTAAGGGGGAATTATTACCAACACCTCTCTATGTATATCTATATCTCATTCTCCTACCTCTTGAAAATTAATTTATCTTCTTTATTTATTATCTCCCTCTACTTTGATCAGAATGATACTGCATCGTTGGTATTAAATTATTCTTATATATTAGAATGTAATCATTCAGTTTTTTTGACAAGATATTTCATCCAAATAAATTTAAATTATAATTTTTTGTCCTATTTTACAGAAATTGAGTTTTTTTGGATGAATATTTTATGGACATAACCTCTTAGTGGTGGCATAAAATTGAGTTTATGAGTTCAACAAATTATTTTACTTTTCTCCCAGAATAAATCGTTAAATTTGAAACCTGAATTTTTGTCCTATTTTAACACATGTTTTAAACATCCTAAAAATAGTACAAATGTGTTCCAATTTATCCTTGCATAAATTAGTTTATTTTTCTTTTGATGTCTATTTGAAATAAAAAATGTTTTCATCATTCTATGTAAATGATATATATTCATAACAAATTATTAATATCATATATTTATTCAAATTCAATAAAATCAATATTTAGGTAACTATGTTCTGAAAATTTTGTTTTTTATTCATCAATATTATCATATAGAGGACACTTATATTTCATTATAATTATTTATAAATTAACTTTTCAATTAGTTTTTCTAATGTTTCATGTGATTAGATCATTTTTTGAGATGATTAATTGATATGTTTTTATGTATATTTCAATAGGTTAAGTGATTTTTTTATGAGAATGATGAATATTAAAAGGATTTTTGAGGTGTTGTTTATTTATTTATATTTACAAATAAATGAAATCATATTTTTATTTTTTAAAAAAATTAAAAATTTCAATATGAAATTTTATATAATGGTGTTTGGATTAATACCTTGGGTTTTCTATATAAAATTGAAGTTATTTTTTGAAGGAAAAACGTATGGAAATTTTTAAAATAAAATATGTTAGGGAAATCTAGTTTTATTCAACTAGTTAAGTTTGTTTACTAGATGGTTATGTAATATAGTTTTTTTCTATATGTTCGAAGTGTTATCTGACTAGTGGAGTTATATATCATCTTTACACAAGTTAAATGTCCCACATTGACTATTGAATTTATACTGCATTTTTTCACATTTTAGGGGTTTCCCATGACTATTAAAGTAATATATTTTCTTTTCAATTTTTTAGTCTCCCCTGATCCAGTGAAGTAATCCTCTTAGATAATATTAGATTCTAGCTAAAGTATAACTTAATATAGTTGTGTATAGTAATGGATTTAGATTAGCAAGGGGATCATGAATACATTTACTTTAGGTATAATAAAATGAAACTCATGTTTCTTGTTTTGGATAAGTTTTTATTTATAATTTATATATTTTTTCATCTATTATCATTATTCATTTTATTTTCATTTTGTTGCTACTTATTTTTTTATTATTTATACAATCTTTGGGATGATTTTTTTTAAAAAAATTATTCCTTCGAGTTTTTTATTTTTATTTTTTAATTTTTTGTTTTTTTGTCGTTACTACATCATCCTTAATTATCCATTAGGTTTTCCGTTATTTTTAAAATCCCATATATAAATATATATATATGTATATATATATATATATTTGGAATATTCTCTTTGAAAATGGAAAGGGATAATAAATCAATTTCTTTTTTTAATGTTGGTGTCCTAAAAATGGAATTATAATTATTTATTTATTTTTAATTTAATTCCTTTGGAAAACTTTTAAAAAATAAATATATGTAAATGTATGAATTAATTACCTTGGATAGAATGAAACTTTATAAATAGTAACATTTGACATTTTTTTAATGAAATATAAAATGATTACTTATATAGTGGTATTTTAAATCTAATGTTAATTGGATATTTCATAATGATTAGGAATTAAATCTAGGTTCGATACCCACTGGGAATTTTTATAGTGCTTATATTCATTTTATGTCATGTTCTGGTTTCACTACGATATGGTGGTTAGTATCTGAAATCTAGTTCATGTTAATTGGTGGTTCCAAAAATATTATATTTTACATAACACTTAGCAATTAGTGGTCATATTCTTTATTTTATCTTATTTTATTTTATTTATTTGATGTGTTGTTCTGTGTTTATTTTTATTCCTAGTCCCTTAAGGAATATTTTGGATCTTATATAGAAAATTATTTAATATATAATCATTTTTTGTTTACATGGATGGGTTTTATTTTATATTCATGAGTTATGTTATATATTTATTCCCCATTTGGATCCTCTTATTTTTAAATAGTTTATTTTATATGATTAATCATATAATATATTAAGGGATCATGATGGATTTGTATAGTGATGTTCCATTTTATTCTTCTTTCAACTAGAAAAATCATTCCCACATGTATAAATTTGATACCTAATAACTATTTTCTATCTTAAGGTGATAAAAATCACCCTTCAGACCTTGTCGTAGTCTGGCTTGGGGACCTGGATTAGTTGTCACGAATTTTGGTTCATGACACTTGGTTGGTTTACACATGAAAAATTAATGTGATTGAATATGACTCTAGTAATTTAAAAGAACCTGAGAAATGTTATCTAACATTGATTTAATTTTGAGTGTGATAAAATTTTAATTTAGGATATTGAAAAATTAACTATATAGGGAAAAGTGAGATACGAATACTCATCATAAATTATTAAAGTTCATATTCATAGAGAGGGAGCTCAACATGGGACAAAAGAGATGGTTAGATCAGACCAATGACTATGAATTCTCAATCCATTATAATCATGGAAAGGTAAATATGTTTGTATATTTTTTAATTAAAAAATATTTTGTGATCTTTTAAATTTTGATCTTTTAAAGGAATCCAATATTCATAGACATGATAACTATTGAAATAGGAATCCTAAATGGGGGGAAATATTTATCTTTATCAACTGATTATTAGACTATATATCTTATAAAAAATTAAGTAATATTAAATAGATTATGTGGGGGTAAATAATAAGGTGGAATTAATTAGAAATTTTATACTCACAGACATAAACTGTCATAAATATGAAGATGTATGATTCAAGACACAATTATGTTTACCATATGAGCCTAATATAAACAAAGATGTTTTATAGGATGATCATAGACCAATATTATTTGTCCAACCAAGGAGAACAAAGGTGTATATTGATCTCTAAGTGAACTTCCAAGGAAAATGTATTGTTAAATATAAATCATAATGCTTGGTATAAAATTAAGATAAGGTGGAATAAAAAAATTTCATGGGGATGATTAAATCAATACCCATGTGATCATGTAAATCAGATAACATCGCCATAATATTTTTCAAGGCCTTATAAAGGCATATAAGTGAAATAGTGCCATATATGTTGTAGTGGATCTTCTTACAAATAATTTACACAGAATTGTTATTCTTGAAGGATTCTTACTAAATGAAATTTTAAAATATACATAACAGAATTTGTTAGACTATATGGAATAAAACTATTGATTTCATCTAATAATGATATGAGGTTCACAATATGTTTCTGGTAGAGTCTTCAACATTCCTTTAATATAGAGTTGAACATCAGTATGGAATATCAACCCAAGACTGTTGGATCTGAATCTACGGATTACACACAACAGGGGGGGTGAATTGTGTCTTTTCAAAATTATTACAAACTCTTCAATTTAGACAAATTCTATCCACTATGCTTTAGCACGATTAAATATGCAGCGGAAAAAGTAAAAGCATGAACACACGGATGTATAGTGGTTTGGGGAACAGAAGGCCCCTAGTCCACTCCACCAACGCTCAAATCTACGAGCTTGGTGATTTTCACTATCTGGTCCTCGTTTCCACAGACCTGTTCACAACTGAGTACAGGCAGTTGACACCTTTACAAGTTTCAGGCAAACACAGCCTTCCTGGTTCAAACACGAACCCACACAGCTTAGAACAAGAAGCTGATCACTCAAAAATAAAAAGGGTTTCGATAAAGAAAACACTTCTCCAGTTGTTCTTCACAATTGCAACAGAATGCAATTGACAGTAGATAGATCGTCGTCTTCAGAAAATAAAGATCTGTAATCAAAACAGTTCTGAGTCGATCCAGTTGCAATAGATATTACAAGAAACTTCACAACTTCAGCAGCAGTAGATTCACAACAGATAGTCGATGTAGAACACGTGAATCTGCTATTAAGATCTTCCTTCGGTAATAAAGGTTTTACACTTCTTCTCGATCACCAGAAAAGAATGCCTTCACACAGTCTCTGTTTATTGCTCGTTAAAAGATCAATCTATATATTTCATACACTTTCCTGTGTATATATATATCCGAAGTTTCCAAGATAGAACATATATATCCAAATCTGAGAAAATCTTCCGCATAAATAGATCCATGAAAATCTCCTTTAGATTCGCGATATTAAAAAAAATGAAATAACAGAGCCGTTGTAACTCCCCTGAATAATCGGCATAAAAAGCTCCGTTTAAATCAATCATTAATCCGTTGAAAATCTTCTTTGATTCAGTCAAAGTCGTACTTAAGAATCGGCTCGAAATCCGCTTAATAATCCGCCTGTTTGACCAATGCAAAAGAAATATCGTCTGTCAAAAATATCCTGACGCCAAACGTAGGGTTGATGACGTGGCTCCAAACGTAGGGTTCACAAACTTAAGGTTCACAAATGTAAGGTTTAGAACGTAAGGTTCAGAACGTAAGGTTGAACATACATACTTTCTCTTCAGTATTCAAACGTATGGTTGATCATCCAAACTTTGTCTTGCTTCAACTCTCCAAAGAACGTACGGTTGATTATAAAAGTAAGGTTGATGATCCATACTTTTGAGAAACAAACTCAACACTGAAAACTAACGTACGGTTTCTCTTCCATACTTGTCCAACAACAAAAATGTAAGGTTCCTTCCAAACGTAATGTTCTTCTTCCATACTTTTCAACAACGTAAGGTTCATTAACCATACGTTTCAAAATAACGTAAGGTTCCTTAACCATACGTTTCTTTTAACATAAAAAGTAAACTTTTCATCCATACGTTACGTTCATCAACGTAGGGTATGAATAGTGATTCCAGTACGCGCTAAAACTGATCTCGCGCTACAGTGATTCCAGAACGCGCTAAAATTGATCTCGCGCTACAATGATTCCAGAACGCGCTAAAATTGATCTCAGAATAAATGAAGTATGAAATCTCATTATATGAAATAAATAAATAAAATAAATTCCTGCAAAATACTCAACGAAATAATTAGTAAATAATTAAGGGTATTTGTGAGCATCAAAATCATCATAAAGAGACAGAGTATTATTTAAAATAATCTCCCCCTTTAAAAAACATTATTTTGAATTGTTTGAAAACAATACATTGCTCAACAAAGACTAGTGATCAGTATTAAAAGACTATCCTAGAACATGAGGTTATACTGAGAGCATTCTGTATAGACTTAAAATAATGTTTGGATTAACAACTTCATCATTTCAATTTCTCACCCAAAAATAGTACTCACTGGAGAATTCAAATGGTGTCATATGAAACCCCATATTGGAAGAAATATAGAACTCAAAATTATTGTGATGATGATATAGAATAAAATCTATTAGGATCAAAAATGGTTAATAAAAAGGTGGAGAAATTATACTGTATTAAATATCATATCAGAGCATTATATATTCATCAAATGAGATATACTGACAATGATCAATAATATCAGGAGTTTAAGGCTTACAAAAAAATCCATTCATATATCTTCATAGAAGAGAGCCATGAGGTTTGTGATGAAGGGAAATATAGGTCCCAAATTTATTTATTCCTCCAATATCCTTTATTATGTTTGATTTGTGGCCTAACAACTAGATATCGTTCCAAACCAATCTAAAGTGAATGAGGTTTTCCACATATCCCTCGTTTGCAGGTATATACTAGATTTTTCAAATTTACTGGATCCATAAGTGGTAGATTTGTAGAATTATATTTCTTTATAGAATAAATGATTAAATATGTTTAGTCTATAATACTTGTTTAACATAATAAGATAACTCACACTGTAACAAACTATAGAAAGACCAAAAGTATGAAGATACTACATTGAATCCTAAGGATTAAATTACATTAAAGTACCAACATCTTCATTAAACTTAGTGTTTGGGTAAATATTTAGAGGAACAAATTTCTATAGGGGAAGAATATGACTACATGTACTTTTCATTATGAAAAAGCATCATCCTATATAGATATATATCATTAATGAATGAGGTATAGAATAAAAAAATATACACCCCAAGAAAAATGAACTCTTCTATCTCACTAACATAAACCATTAAATATTTATTATAAATAGAATCCATAAAATTAAAAAAAATTCAATATGATAATAATAACATGTAAACAAAAAAAATAGGGAAAAAATATTTTGTATTGTGTCTTGTAGAATTATCACACATGTAATGAACACTGAAAAAATTAAATAAACTATTAGAAATTGGATTACCATTTTCAAATAATATGTAAATATCTATTAGATGAAATTGTAGTAAATGGTGAATTAAGGTTATAATATATATTTATAGGATGTGTAAGGCCTTTATAACAACCATAAAGTGGGGATATATTCGTTAGAAAAATGACCATTAGAATATTAATTTTACAATTAGAATTGTTACATGAACATTGGAATTGTAAAATGACTATTCGCATAAATGATGGATTAAAATTATAAATAAATATTATTTTAAAATAAATCATTAAATAAAAATATTAAATTACCATATAATAATTACTTAATCAATGAAATATAATGTATTTATATGTGTACATTTTTGGAATAACATATTTTTCATTAATTAATAAAATAGTGATTTTATACAAAAAATATATATATTTAGTTTATTAACAAATGTATTCGGTAAAATGGGTTTAATTTTTCAAGTTAAAACATCAAAATAAGCAAATGGATAATTTTTTAAAACTTTCATAATTAATAAAATTCTGTGTTGAATATTGAAATATGATAAAATTCTACTTTCTATATTAAAAGTTAAATATATGATTAATTGTGTATTAAATTTTTATGAAAAATTTGTCTTGCGCTGAAATTAAAAAATTACCTGGATATTATAGTTAGAAACAATTATTTTGACCGTTTAATATAATAAAAGTAAAATACATTATAGATTTGGGAGGGGTCAAACAAAAGAACTTTCCCTCATCCATTAGGGAAAAAATGTTGAAGACCATAATAAGACATGTCATTCCCATATATAGAACCATCAATAGTTTCCCACTCAGATTGAGGTTTACCTTTGATTAAAGATCTTGAGGATATCTATATTGATTCTATTTGAAGAAGATTTGGTGTACACAAGCCATGGTAGACTATAATAGTCTCTTTGTGGCTTTATTTTCAATGGAACAAGAGTAAATCCCTCACTGTTAACTACTTTTTCTTTTCAGTATAAAATTTCATCCTTAAACAAGTCATAAACACCACTTTATGATTCCTTCATTGGTTTATTGTCCTTCATGCCTTCATTACTAGAGGTGTGAATTCCCTACTAACAATAAACTAGTTTCATACATTCTTTCCCCAAAAGAGGTTGTTTCGAGATGTCCCATGAAACATCCAGATGTGTATGAACATTATCAACAACTACCATGTCTTGTTTCATACCATTAGCACCCAATTTTGGAGAAGGTGCATCCATCTACATATTCTCTTCCAAGACAGGGCCAGTACCTGGTTGTTATGTTAGCTTACCATGTTGTGACTTTCCCCCAGAAATATAATTCATGATAATATTTTTATTGTTCATGAAAATAGGAAACATAGATTCCCTATCAAGTTTATGTCATCTATCAACATCATCTACAATAGTCTTCACCTCCATTCACTTTCTATAAGATGTCTCATGATGCCCTTTTACATAGTAATATGAGAAAACCACATTTTTTGTGGCATGTGTCTTTGACATGACTAATTATTTGACATTATAAACAAAAAATGTCGAATTATTTCAACCAAAAATTAATAAAATATTTTACATAGTCATAAGAATCACTATTATTGACAATCTTGTGAAAAATTATTTATTTTGATAATATTTTTTGCAGAAAATAAATCAACACCTATTTTAAATTCTAGCCCACTTCTTGTCGTACCATAAGCTTCATATATTTTCAAAATTTTACTAAATTATATTACATAATTCTCTTTAACTTGTTTTTTTTCATTATGGACTCATGTAAAGGCCAGCTATTGACGGCCTAAGCAAATTTGAAAAGAAGACCTCCTAAGGATTAAGGTGAAAACTCTTATCATTTATCCTTCCATTCCAGTCCTTTATTTATTCATCTTACCCTTAATAAATAGGTTAAATAATATAAATTTAATAAACTAAATGATATTGTGCTTCTAGGATATTAATTTAAAAACCATGTAAGGAATATTATAGTTCATCTTTTTAATAAAAAACTATTCAATGATGATATAACTGCTTATAAAGGCCTTTTTAAAAAAATATATATTCCATAATTATTGGTCATAAGAAGTAATTTAAAAGTTAAATACGAAAATTATAATTTTATTAAATTAAGATTCATATTCTCAAATGGATAAAAATGAAATGAATATAGTACTTTTTCTTTTTAATAAAAAAACTATTCAAATCGATATAACCACCTATAAAACATTTTCTATAAAAAGTATTTTTTTCCTCATCATTGGTTATCTTAAAAAAATTATGGTCAAAGATGAATATTATAATAATATTTAATTATGATTCATATACTTGAATCTATAAACAAAAATTAAATTAAATATCGAAAATTAATTCAATTGTGGTTGGTAATACCACCTAAATTAACACACCATTATACAATAACATTTATACTAACTAAATTATACTTATATTATAGTGAATTTAATTATTAGAACCATTTTAACTAATATAAATTCTTGAAATATATAAAGTTTTAGTTCTTGAAAAATAGACTCATTTTTAAAGGCCCTTGACTGTTACTGATAAAAAAATATGATCTTGAAACTGTTAATTAATCATCCCCAAGAAGATAGACATAAAACATAATATTTTAATAAATATATAATAATGGGAATAAAAAAATTATTAACTTAAAGAAACATGAATAGGGTTACAAAAAATTTATTTAATAAATTAAATTTGAATATTTGGAGGTTAATCTCACATGTCATGTTGAATTGGGGTTCAAGGAATGTTGCTCATTTCCCTAACCCTTTTTATTTTTATTATGCTCTCACTCTATATCTCCCTTTATCGCAATATCAATCAAATTATTTTGTTTTATGTTATATATACATTTTTTATTTATGTATATATAGTTTATTATCCCTTAATTTTCCAGGATATGTATTTTTTCCATCACTGTTTTCAATTACCTCTTTATAGAGAATCCAACACAATGAATGTTTTATTTCTTACGTCTTTTTCATGTATTAACATATTAAAAAAAATTCATTAATTTTCAAAAATAATATTTATTTTAATAGAAACAATTATGGTATATATCTGGTCTTGAGTAATACCCAATTCTCTTCTATTTTTAATGGTCATTCACTCAATTCACAAAATATTTCTAAGTGGGCCATTTTTATACACTTGTATTCACCTTATCTTATTAATTTTCAAAAAATTAACTTTATCACCATGAAATATGATTCTATATTCAATTATAAATTCCAATCATTACTTATTACCTTATTTTATAAGTATGATTTATAATATATCATTTGGTTATTAATTGATCCATGATTATGTAACACAATCACTTCTCCATGGTTTTTCTCCTGCTTATGATTAATAAATGATTTCATTAAATATGGAATAAATGAGAATGATACATTATAATGATGTGTTGTGAAAGGAATTATATAACCCCTCAATTTTTTGGGTAATTATTTTCATCTCATTAGATATCATGTATAGTGATTGCACTATTATCCCGGTATATTACATTATGTTGACTTGGAAGAGTGACTGAAATTATGATCAGATAATATTTTTTGTTCTTACATTTTATCATGAATATCATAATTACAATATTCGTATGATTCCATTCCTTATGTAATATGATTCTATGTGACTAGTAATTATTCAACTATTTCATGATTCCATTTTTGAAGATATCTCATACGAAGGTTTATATTGATCATCAATTACTAGGATTTTATGATCACCCTGTTATTATGATATATCACCAAGATATCATATGTGGCAATATAATTGTGTTTATATCTAGGATTAAAAAACGTATATTGAAATAAAATACAATTTATTTTGTTTTTAGTTGATATATTATGCTCCAAATCACCCAATGACCCTGAACCTATAGATTTCTCAAAGTATTCTGTGAATATTTTTAGTCAAAATGATGTGATAAATTTTATAATATATATGGTTTAGTATATATTAAATGGGGGTTAATACCATTTTAATTATCATGAAAGGTGGATCTTGGATTCACTAAGACTAAAATAACTTTTTTGGGATTTGTTAAGTTAGGGTGGGGATCCGTTGCATTTTATTATAATTTAAAGATCCACTCTCTCCTTAGTTCATTTATCGTAACTTACCTAGAACCCCATACAACTCTTAACTCTTAATGGGTTCTATTGGATATTCCTTCAGAATCGAAGAACCATTCATTACATGATTGGATTCCCTTTTTATCAAAAGGATCATTTTACTCTCTAATTTGTTCTCTTCATATCTTCAAAAATATTCAATGTTCTCCCTTAACAAAAGTTCATTAAAGTGGTTGGGATTTTATTTTTAATTTTTGTTATTAATATTCAATAGAAGTGGTGATATTTCTAGGTTTTGCGAATATTTATTGGGAATCTATAACGATGTGGTCAGAATTCATCCTTTAGTACTTATACGTCAATCATCAAAGCTTCACATGAGATAGGGGATTAAAAAAATCTATTTCATTAAGTCATTATATAAAACTATCATGGTTTTATATTTATTTTTTAAGGAAAAAACATTTAACTATTAAATATACTGAATTGGAGTAATGTGAAAAAAGGTGGTAATTATAACCAAATGTGTTTATACGTTATCTTAATATAGATTATATTGTATTATTATTAATTATTTACATGTTTCACTAATTCATTTTTTATTATAATTTATATCATTAAAAATCTATTTTTTTATTTTAAATGGTAAATATAATATGGAATAATAAACTGTGATATGGACTATTCATGATGTTTTTAATGATAATGATGTGTGATTAAATAAATTTTCTTAGTTTCTATATTCATATTATCATAGCTCTAGTTATTAAGTTTTAATATTATACTATCAGTAATCCAAGATCTTGATTTTATCTTAATATATTGGTAATGGTTGGGTGGTTATAATAATGGTATAATCTATTTAACCTAGTTATTGAATATAATATATTCGGATTGAATTCATGACATAAATAGTGTAACATAATAAATTTGTTGAATAAGGGATTAGTATTCAATATTGTCTATGTTTAGAAATTGTTTATATGACTAATGAATTTTTTTATATAATAGATTTCTACTATAGTTTTAGTTGTTCATTTTTAATTATAATAATGATTATCATAGTTACAATATTGTTATTCATAGAATATTACAGTGTAGTTAATAGGTCATTCTCATAATAGATAATGGGATTATGTTGTGTTTCTGTAGTGGTATTTGATGAATATTATTATGTTAATTAATATAGGTTGATGTTAAACCATTTTTTCAAATGTGGGGTGATTATTTCTATGGAAATTAGGTTGGAAATTTGTGGTGGTTTTCTTAATGGTTCATTTAGTGTCAAACATACAAGTTGTTGTGTCATAGTTTCTTATAATATATAATTATAATGATAAAATATAATTTAATTTTGATTGATTTGTAAAATATAAAATGAATAATGTAATAAATAAATTATTGAATATCATTTAGAATATTATTAAAGGAGTTATTAGTAATAGAAAAAAGTGTAGTGAAATAGTAGTATGTTATTATTAATGAAGTGGTGGGAAAATATCATATGTACAATGAATTAATATTGTTGAATGGGAAGCTTTAAAATTAGTTATAATTAGGATTTTTGGAATTCATATTTCATAATAAATGTAATGTAAATAAATGTAATTGTGGTTAATATTGAATTTTAAATTAAATACATGAAAATTTAAGGAATATTATAATGAATGTGGTTTGTAACTACGTTTTTAGGAATTATTATAGTATGATGATATATGTTTATTTTTCCATGATGTCAGAAGTAATGTTGTGGTAGAGTAATGGTGCTCCTTTTTTTATGGTTGGGGTTTGTAGATGAAATGATATATACTAATGTTAGTTCTAGTTATGGTGTTGTCAGATAATATGTTGACCTTAGTTGGGTATGTGTCTTATTATTATATCTATTAAAATTTTAATATTTATTATATACCACCCTCAAAGTTAGGTAATATGGTCGATTCCCAAATGTTTTTGGGGTTCCAGATGATTTCCACAATATCCACATTAAATACGATATAGATAGTTTAGTAATTAAACTTCCCCACTCTCTATTCAGATCATAGTATAAAATGTATTTATACACACGGGTTGTAATTTATTAGGGTTTAGATAAATATATATATATAGGGATTGTAATGGTTAAATAATATAGATATGATATGGGGTTTCATGGTGTGCGCATGCATATAAGGAGGAGGGTATAAGGTTGATGTACTTAATGATTACATAGATTACCATTAGATGTTGTGTAGATGTGGATATGATGTTACTTTGGATATGAAGTTATATTTGTCGAAATAAGGGTGTGGTTGTTATGTGATACACAATTATTTGGATATTTAGATATAGAATACATGGTAGCATGGGACGTATGTCATTGATGTGTGAGGGTGGATAGTTTAGTAGGAAACTTAATGAGGGTTGTAGAATTATTTTATTTTTTATTATATTAATATTATTAAATGGAATATTTGGATTATTGATCATTAGTAAGGATGGGGAACTAGTATACCTAATATAGGTTTCTCTTTGATTTCATTTTTCATTAATAGAGGCATTAGTATGCTTCTTACATATTTTTAGGAGAGTTTTTAGGGATGATTCTACCAAGTATAAATATATTATCACCCATATGTGAATGTGTGTGTATTTTGGGCCTATATGATGTGGTTGGTGATCAAACTAAACATTTATTATTCATGGTTGACGTTTTTATCAGTTGGTGTTCATCAAGTTATTACCATATGATTTTCTTTATGGAATTATTTTTAATGTTACCTGTATATGTATGAAATTACATGAATTATGGGATTGGTTTAATATATTTATTATGTACTTGGTTAGTGGATAATATTTTTTCAAGGATTTATATAGGAAATTCTTCCATTTTGTGGGTTAATATACCCTCATTAATATTCACCAACTTGTGGCCCCTTGGACGTGGGATTTGGGGGGTTTCACTTGACATTGTTGTCGGACCTGGATGGCTCCCAATGGGTGTGGGTAGTGACATTGAATGCTTCTAAACAATCCAGTTTCTATCAATTACACCATAATTTCATGATATTATAATAAAATACCACAAATATTATCATTATGGATGAAAATTTACTTAATTTATTAGGTGAATAAAAATAAAATTCCCCCCATTTACTTTTCAAGAATTTCAACATAATAAATACATTTTTAGATAACATAAAACATTTAAAATCATTCTAATATTTAAAATTAACACATGTGTATGGAATATGGATATAAATGTAATGAATAATTAGTTGACAAAATTCATATATATTTTAGTGAATACCATTCGATCGAGTAATGGATTATAGGTTTATCCCATTAAAGGGTTCATAGTAAAATTACCTATCTTTACATGGTAAATATTTTAATGGTCCTTATCAATTTCATAAGGAAAGGTATAGGGTAAAAATTTACAATTATAATTACATGTTAACTCAAGAGGGGCTATAATAAATAAATATAGTATATGTATTAGATAATTACCCTCTATAATATCCACAAAGCTGTTATTTTTTTAATATAATAGGTTTAAAATTTGGTATCTTAAGAATATGTTGAGAATAAATGTAGTTACAAAATGAAATGTGAAATGGTTATCAGGGTATCAATTTAATGTATTTTCATATACATAGAAGGAAAGTATATTACCCCCAAAATAGTCTAAATATAATAATACACAATATATGTGATCTTTTCGTAATAACTAAAATGGTTGAGTTGCCCCTACTTACCTATAATCACATTTTCACACTCACACCATAAGTTCCCTCTATAATAATAAACATTAATTTAAATAATAATGTTTTTATTTTAAACATAGCATGTATAAAGGTAATTGGAACACAAATGATTAATAACTCAAATCAAAACCACCTTATTTGGTCAAAAATAATACCTAAATATGAAATTAAATAATATAAGGTTTATTGTAGAGGAATATCAAAATAGAAAATGAAAAAATATAGGGACATAGAGAGACTGAGAAAAAGATAGATGGGTACCCTAACCTTACATAGAGCTCTCTATGAACTTCAACATAAACACACTTTAAAATCATAAGGACCTATTAAATATAAAATAAAGACATATTTTGGAGAAATAATTGTTATAAGATTATTTATATTGAAGAGAATAGGCTGAAGGTGGTGTTGTATAATATGAAATTTGGAGATAAAAAGTACTTATTTGTTAGTAATTTAGAATATATGTATTAAAATATAATTATTTAAAAAATACTTAATAGTTTCTTAACAATATTCTTTAACATCTGAAATATGATATTAGAATAAAAAATTTCATTTCAAACTCTCCAAATCCTTAATGGTATGTTTGTAATAAATTTTATAAGATATCAAAACAAATAGAGTTTTTAAATAGGGAAAACTATATGTTTTAGGTATTTAAAATAGTTGTTATGATTTTGTAGTTGGGTAAAGTAATAAAAAAATATTAATTTCACTAGTTAACTATATATTTATTTTTATAAAATATAAAAACATTTTAATAAATCAATGTTTCTCCATAATACACTTATATAATGTACAATATGCATATAATATATCAAAATATTATGTTACAATTTAAATATCATTAAAATTATAAAAATTTCACAATTCTCCAGAATCCATTTTTTAATTTTCAAATGACACTTTTATAGGGTAACTATGAACTGTAACAACTTCAAAAAATTAAAAACAAAATATGAAAATACATCCTAGGTAGATACTACATGAACTGCCCCTCCCCAGTACTCATATCGTTATGTAAATCCTCCACCTTTGCAAGACCAGTCAACTAGCTATCATGTTCAGGGTTGAACGAGATTGGTATCAATGGAAATTTCCATACCCTATCAATCAATAAAACCTAGATACCCAAGCTCTGATGAAAACTTCATAATCAGACTCCTTATATGGAGTTGTTCCTTATAGAGTTTCTAGGTACTTTCACATTCCGGAATCAAAACCCATCAACAATGTCACATCCTTGACATCGTCAACCTTCAAGATCCAATAAATATAGAACCTCCATAAGATACCAATGGACACTCTCCCTCACATCCCAAAGCACCATGAAGACACCCACTCGGATCTACATCAGATAGATTAGTTGAGTCCTAGAGATAGAGAAGAAGAATGAATGATCAGTGCACACAACAGATAAAGTCTTCACGGTCCCCAACACTGATGAACACCACCAAATTCAAAGAAAATTCAAAAACCATATGAAACTCATCCAACCCTGAACAGACCACAAAATCATTCCAAAAATATTGGGATCAAATATTATAATCCTCCAAGATTCAAACTAATGGTCATCCGAGCCAGAACAACACAACTCGAACAGAAATATAGAATCCCTAAACAAACAAGATTTACCGATTGACTAGCTACATTCATGTTTCTCATCATATCTCCATCTTCCCAATGACACAAATATCCAAACCCTTCCACCACAGAAGTTGAAGGCTGAATGATCTGCCTCGTGGTCTCTCATTAGAATCCCCCCACAATAACTTTCTTTCTAATTTGATCGGACTTAGTTGTGATTTTCTTCATATATACACCTTTTTGATTAGTTTTAGAATTTCATTGTTAAAATATTCAAAATCCATTTAACTTCGTGTAAATTTATTATTTTTTATGTTCTAATATTCTTTCATCCTTGTAATTTAGAATAATTTTGATATATTAGTGTTTGGAAACATATTAGAGCGTCATTTCTACTAAGATTTATTCTCTAAATAGATTCACACTAACCACTTTCGTTGTTCGGAATTTAATTGACTATAAAAATATAACATTTTTGCAAATATTGTGATTTAAGTTTCTTTGTGAGATTAATTTATTTATAATTACATTATAATTAATGGGATTTATTTTATAAAAAACAAAATGTTAGATACATATTATATAGGTGGTTCGTGGATTGAAATCTGAATTTTCATGTGGAAAATGGTAAATAAATGTTAATAACTGGATTAAATCATTATTTTTATAATATAATTTTAAAAGAGACTAATAAATTATATTTTGTGTTGAGAATTGTTATTTTTGTGTTTTATAATGTTTTTTATTGTTATATAAATTTATATTGTTATTGTGTGACCTTAGGAAAATTTTATGGATTGAATTGTTGAAATCTATATGTTTTAGAGTGTTTTATGTAATGAAATAGTTATTTCTTACATCTAAATTAATTTCAAGTTGGATGGTGCCTATTGAATGAAATAAATAATAATTTGTGTCAAAATTTTTGTAGTTTTATAATAAATAAACATGTTATGGAAATATTTTTCAATAAATGATATTATTATTGAATAAAATTAAAGGTGAAATATAAGGGAAAATATTTTATTAGTATAAATAAATTGTAAAATATTAAATTAAGGGTTTTAATTTGATATTGTATGTGAAATGTGTTTATAATAATTTCTTTTTAATTATTAGTAAAGTTAATGATATTTATAAAATTTTTTGAGTGTCTAAAAATTAAATTAATATATTTTAACATCATAAAATAGTGGATATTTATTGTATATTTTATCTAAATTTAGGGATTATTTTTTGGATATTGTGACTTAACTACTGGGTTGTGAATATTTCATGAGATTTACTTGACGATCAAAAATCATTGGGTTAAGATATGACAGAAAAATGTTGAGATTTGAGAAATATATTTTTCTATACCTTTTTTGGCCCAAATTTATATATTATATTTTATGGTTTTGGAATAATACTCATATTATTCATGTGTATAGATTCTTTTTCCTATTTTATGTTTATAAATTCTATCATCATTGGTCAATGTGGGTATGTGAGGTTTTTGGGGAATTTTTTAGCATATGAAACATTATTATTCATATAATAAATGATATTATAAATTCATTTAATAGTTTTGAATAATTTATTTTTTATCATGTTACACAACATGGAATGTTTAATTTAGTGATAAATATTATTCATAATTATTTCTCACTCTCTGTAAATACACATCTCATGTTCATATAAAATATTTATAATATTATTGGTTTATTCAAAGGGACTCACTGGGTGTGAGTTAATGTTAGGATAAATCTTGGAGTACATGTTTTATGCTTAATTATTCATGTGTATGGGTCGTATGTGCTTTATTTTTTTAATTATTTGGGTTTTTTTCCCAAGATATTCACTTTTGAGTTGTTCTTTAAAACGATTTTGGATGCATGGGTAAGATAGGAATATATATGATGTAATTTTATATTTTATTATGAATGATATTATTTGTTTTAACCACATATAGTCATTATATTATTTACTTAAGTCTTTTTATCATGAAAGAAAATTATAGTGAATGCATCTCCCTAAGAGATACTTATAGAGAATCTATGTTAGTATATATCTTCTAGTGATTATATTTCCTACATGAAGGAATGTGTCATTTTTTCTTAGTGATATTGGAATTTTATGAAATGGTATAATAGAGATTCATTTCTAGTTTTATGATATATGGGAAATGGTGGGATTGATATTACAGATCAATACTTGGTATGGATGTTTTCAATGTGTTCCTATTTAATTAAACTATAGTAGAGATCTATGTTACAATGGGGAGTATGCGATAGTATTTGATGGTGTATAAATGATATTTTATAATTTCATACTCACTCTAATTTAGGGTGTGTACTGGGTTATTGTTTCATCATTACGGTTTTAGGGACATTAAATTAAAATGTGTTCTTATAATTATATTAGATTAGCGGTTTTATTATAGTTAAATAATTGAATAATTAATAAATGAATCATTGTTTCCAAGAGTATTATATTAGTACTAATTGGTTAATTGAAATAATTGACATGGATTAATTATTTAATATGATTTTTTTCTATAACAATTAAATATTGATTATGTGTAGGAATTAGTTAACATACTGTTTTAAAAAATGATGTTATTTTAAATATAATGTTTTAATTTTTATATAATCCTGGAACTAAATATGAATAATTATGAGTATTAGAAGGAGGTAGAGTAAAAGTGTTCATTCAAGGAGTATATAGATGGGAATTTTGATCATCTTACATGGGGGGATAACCCTATACTCAAAACAAGAATAACATAACTAAGATAATATTATGTGTTTCCGATAATTGATGAAAAATCAATTAAATAAGTAAGAGTGGTATCTTATGTGGCACGAGATTTTTGGGAAAATAATCATCTCATCATTAGTGGTGATTCGGGGTCTCACAATGTAAAAGAGAAGATGTAAAGTAAAGATAAGATATTTGAGATGATTGATTAATAAAAGGGGAAGTATATGAAGCATTCAGAATTTATACTTAAGGGACCCACAAGATACTTTTGGGATATTCTTTCTTAAGGGAATATGATTGAGGGATTGGAATGATATATTTTATAAGTTCTATTATTTGATTAGTTTTACCCATATACACTAAGGTTAGATGGAGTGTAAGTTTTTGTGGAATTAAAGTAATGCATTGCTTAAATACATGATTATACTTCTAATTTTTGGAATTTTTTAATTTTCTCCAACCATGGGTGGCTATATGAATTAAAAATCTCATTATTTTGAGTATGTGTAGATGTCAAATCACCAATAAAATATTTCACTATTTGTTTATTCTATATTTATAATAGTTGAAAATAAGGCCCATATTATATTGAATAATATAGGAAAGAAAAATATGTATTATATTTTTTTCCAATGGATCATGAGATAGTAAGAAAAGAAGTATGGAATATTATCACAAATTCACAAACTAGTCCATGGGATATAGGAGAAATTTTATTCTTCTTATATCTGAGATGGGGATCCATTAAATTTTTATAAATATGGATTGAAAGGTCATACACATGTACTACATCCAAATGATCCAATGGAATGTTACTCTAATATAAAGACAAGACGTCATCAAGGAAACTAATATAAGGGACCCAAAGGGTTGATGGTCAATATTCTACTTCTCATCATGCATCACGTGCATGGGAATGTGAAATGCATCAAATATCTCTATATATATCATCTTTTAGGACCGTTTATGTAGAGACCCGTATCTTGACGTACATGGATATTACATTACTTTTGCGGAATACTTAGTACATAACAACAACACACACACAAGGATCGTAATAGTTTAGTGTCTTTGGAAACTCGGAACGTAATCTTCTAAACGTGGTGAAAGATCTTCAACATCTCCCATAAAGATCTTTTTTTACCTAAAACCTTTCTTTATATCCTGGGGAAAAGAAAACATAAAAGGGTGAGCTCAAATGCTCAGTAAGGGTAAACAAAAGAAATATCAATCACATCATATACATAAGAACATAGCTTTTGGAAATCTTAACCTGCAAAAGAGCTCATAATATCATAACGTGGGATAAATCATAGAAGTGAAAATGAAATCATAACTTAAAACATTACTCATTGTGGCATACACACATAATCATAGAGAATCATTTCTTGTTAGTCAAGACTCATTGCCAAGACTATCTTAGTGGACAAAGTCCCTTTCTGAATCGAGTAATCCTCGTTTCAGTCCTGTTTCACTGAACCGGTATAACCTACCATTCCATCCATGTCTATCTCATGAGATATAAAATCTTTACCCATTGCATTGGAGGGAGATATAGGTCCCACCCATCTCTTAATGATACCATTCTTATGTGTGCCACAGAATCATAAATCATACATCATTTCATAACCCATGTAATAAAAATGGGATTCTTAAACAACATGACATCATAAAACCATTCATATAAGATAAAGGAATTCATAAACATAATTCCATCACAAAATAGTCAAATCAATGTAAAAATATGGATAGAAACAGAACCCTTTATTATCTTAGATGGAAAATAATTTTGATAAAACACTTGAATTGAATTCTTGAGGAAAATATCCTTTCTTCTTCAAAATCAATTTCTTTTCACAAAACATCATGCAATTTTAAAAGAAAGAGATTTTATTGAAAATATTCATGAAATCATTTAGAGGAAGCTTCATGAAAATAAGGCTTTATAAAACAGTATAAATCCATTCGTGCCGTATAAGTTAAAAAAAACATTCTTCGTACTTTTGTCTGAAAAGTCAAAAAGTACCTCGTACGAAAAACGACAAAAGATTCCTTTCATACATATTACTAAAAACTCACTGAAGGGTAAAAATGGATTTAAACAATTGCAGGTGGATGGAAATAATATTACATATTGATGAAACATGGATTTGGATGATAAAATACACCCCAGTAAATACTTACGAATAAACAATCTCGGATAAAAATGAGATTGTGATAATTCCCTTACCTTAGGTCCGATTTGCTTTGTAAGTGTCCGAACCTCCTCTTCTTTGAAGTGCCTCTTTGAGACCTCCTCTTAGGGCACTAAAATTGGTCTTTGAGGAAGACCAGAACCTCTAGGATGTTGCTAGGGAAGTGGAGAGGATAAATTGGCAGGGGTTGGCCGAGCTTGAGTGCTCAAATTGGTGTGAGGAGGAGGGGGAGGAGGTGTCCTTTTATAGGGGAGGAGAGGGGCACCTTAGGAATATCTCAAAATATTATTTTATATTAAAGTCAAAATCGGTTTATAATGGCTCCAAAGGGTCTTATTTCGAAGCTAAGGTGGGGATGGGTCGAAATCCAATCAACCAATAATATTTAGACAAGTTTAGGGTATTATTTTAACCTTATAAATTATATTTAACTCTAAGTTAAATAATTTAACTTTTACCGTGTCTTTTTGTTTTCTTTCACTATATGTTTAATAAACTTACTATAACATGCCAAACGAACCCCAAATTGTATATTATTAATACATATATCCTTATCTAAGTCATTTGGCCGAACCTTAGATTTTTAGGAATAAAATAACAATTAATAATATAATATTTGATTTAAAAACTATTTTGTGTCAATTTTGACACTATTTGATATATGATTTTTTGTGAAAGTCATAACAGAATTATATGTTCGAACCAAGTTGATTAAATCAACACTAATATATCATAGTAACCTAGAAAATTAGTGGAATTCATAAAAAGTCTTAAATTACATTTATTTTGGTATTTATATTATCAATTATGTCAATATTTCATTAATAAGATAATTACTGCATCATTTTTGTGTCATAAATAAATTATATTATTTGATGTCTAAAAATTACAAATAAAATACCATCATGTAGGAAATCTTTTTATCTTTCTAATGAATATTTATAGTCGAATTTATCTTATGTATAACCCCATATTAAAAATGATTTACTTATTAAACTTTGATTTTAACTATTTTAACCCTTCTTTAAATAAATTAATAATAAATGTCCTAATCTAATCCAAGTGGGCCTAAATGGTCATATTTTATTCCTAAGTTTTTTTTTGGTCGAATTACACTTGTCCAATAGAATTAGGACATGTGTTAGGGTAATATTAATATCATATTTACCCTTAGTTACCTTATTTACTATTAACCGTGGTAAAAAAAGTAAAATGTTACTATTCACCAAAAAATTATTTTCATCTCATTGAACCACATTTTAGTCCTTGATATTAACCGTGTCTCTCGGATTTTCGAAATTCCATTCACAGAAGCGGTAAAATTAAGTTTTATGCAAAATTCAGTTTTTAACCTACCACTTAGTAGTTTCACTATTCATCAAAAATTGATGTTTTTCAGAACAATGCCAAAATTTCATCCCAAGCTATATTTCATATTCCGAATTCAAAAATGAAGTCTATTTTACCAAATTCATAACATAAAAGTTGCATTAATTAATTTTATAATTAAATCCCGCTGTTAAAACAAATAGCGTGTTTTTAAGAAACAATATCTATCAAAAGATTGACACTTGTTTATGTCTAGTTTAAATGTGAAACTACATCCAATGACCAACATTGTATTAAATTGTAAAAATATATTCTAAATATACTTTAAAACCACTCAAATTAATGATTTATCACTATTAATTATTTCGATTAAAAAAGTTGTTTTTAATTATAATTTAGTAATTTTCACTATTCATCAGAATATGAAAGTTATCCGAAAAGTACCAAAATTTCACCTTAGGCTAAATTCGATACTCCGAATCCAAAAATAAAGTTCATTTTGAAAAATAAGATTTACTGGATTTCAAAAAGTGGTTATTACTATTCATAACGGCTAGTTTTAATAATATTTTTATAGCATATCGTTGTTTAGTGAAACTCGGTATTGCGTACTACACACGCTATCGAGGAAAGTCGCGATTGCGTGTAATGCAAGTCAAGTCAAGGATGTGTGTTGTGCAAGCTCCTTTTGGTGTAGCGTACAACACAAGACATTAATAAAATTAAAAAGAATATTTTTTTATAAAATCTTGGGCTGTTACAGTTTATGGGGTTGGTATGGATTTATAGGAAAAGGATCATTGGGGAGATATACATAATGCGAGCTAGGTGACATGGGGTAGTGGTTGTGGTCTATTATTAGTTTAGTTATTTTTTATAGGGAAGATAATAATTGATCATGGTTAGGGTTCTGAGATAGGTAGATATAATATTCTTGTTACATATAACATGGATATAGATTTATTTGGGGGCATGTATTTTTCATCATTTTATTTTTATGGTTTTCTTTCTAAACTATTTTAAATAATGATTTTTTATCTAATTTATTATTATGAATACATGACTAAATAGAAGGGAGGATACCATTAGAATAAATTAATCTTATGTTGTTTTCTTATCATATTAGGATATCTTTGAGAAATTTTTAAATATAAACGGTTAATATATGATTATTGGAATACATTTCTGACATATTTTTAGGCAAATGTAATATACAAACAATGATGAGTTACTTTCCTTCCATCTTGTGGTGAATGTTATTTTTTTCTAAGAGAATGAAATTATCATTCCAAAAGAATGACTATAATCCTTTAAATTTGAGGATGTTCCCATAGTAGATAATATAAATGGTTCAAGGATTATTGAAGCTCATTTATAGTGTTTTTATTCTTTGTTTGATTAAAATCTGGATAGGATTCCATAATATTTTACCAATATGTTTTTGAAAAGATAGGTGGATTTTGTGATTGACTTTGTACTAAGTATTGAGACTATCATTATAAATTATTATCATATATATTCAATTCACCTTAAAGAATAAAAAACTAATTTTTATGATTTTTAGTGCATTTAATTTTATTAAGAAAATTGTGAATCTATGTAATTATCTATTACCTTTTTTTAAGAATTTATACAGAATCAAGCACTTGTGTTTTAGTGGTCATAGGTTAAACAAGGTTACCATTAAGAATCGATATTCCGTTCATAAATTTATTATAATGTTGAATTCAGGAGTAGTGATTTATATTTTCCAAATATTTGCCTTTTTATATTATATCTATAACTTAAATAGTAAGTGGTTGATGTGACAATGATAGTGCATCAAACAAGATATTTCAATGTTGAGTTCTTGGTGATGTTATTTGAGATATGAATGAACCAATAATTTTTATGGAATTAATGAATTGTGTTTTTCATCTATAATTAATTTTTTTTATGTTTATATTTATTGTATATATATTTATACATTCATGATCATACAAATATCAGGTCGATCATTTATCAAATATTTTGGAACATTCAAAATATCACTGATTATAATTTAGATGTCAAAATTCTTTTTTTACTATTGGGTGGTGAAATTACAAATACAGGTTGTCTCTAAATCTAAAATATCAATTGATCCTGAGAAAATATAATATAGTATTTCATAATATAATTTCATGAATATATTTAAAATTGATTGTATCATAGGATTTATTTTTTTAATCATCGGTTTTTAAAATAATATATCTTCTATTTATTGATATACTAGTGTTAACTAAATAAGGGGTGAAGTTAATTGGTATAATAAATTCAAGGATGAATTTCCAGAGCTCAAGAATAAGTTAATCACGATTCCAATTATAATTTTCCCAAATACAAATAAATATCTATGACTTTTATTTTAATTGATATATTGTGAGTTTTTGTTTTGGGTCGATACAGGATGGATGGGTGGTAGCATATGGTTATCAATAAATTTGATCAGAAATGATGATTTACTAAACTCCAAATATGGGGTTGAAAATTATTATTCATGTTCTGAAGAGTTGGTTGCATTATCTTTTATGTAAGAATTTAGTAATATACACCACTCATAATATCTTGATGTATTTATATCATAATGGGATTTACTTAATTAAAAAATATTATGGGTTAAGTATCTTAAATCATTTTATTTCAAGATGATATATACTCTAGTGAAAGGTAATGTCATTATTGATTATTTCAAAAAGATATCA
Organism: Viscum album; assembly: GCA_963277665.1. Lineage (NCBI taxonomy): Eukaryota > Viridiplantae > Streptophyta > Magnoliopsida > Santalales > Viscaceae > Viscum > Viscum album. The sequence goes on from OY728125.1 coordinate 1,428,068,970, forward strand.
TAGGTGGATAAAATTCATGAATTAAATAATGAGTGGTAATATATGCATATTTTAAATCAATTTTATCTTGATATATATTAGGATACATGATGTGTAATTTTTCCCCCTTCAACCACAAATTCATATTTTATGGAGGGACTGAAATGTCGTCAATGTTTGGACATAAGTTTCAGATATTTCAGGATAAATTGTATGGTGGGGAGATGATGATCTAGTAGACTTATCATGTTTATTAGATTTATTTTTCATGGTATTATTTTTGTTCTGTTTTCCAAAGGATAAGAAATTATTAGTTATTTTCATGTTTTTAGTGGCTGGAAAATCTTGATTTAACCAATATGCACCATAGTGTTTTATTATACATTTAATTTCCATGAAAAGTGTAAAACCTTGAGATTTTAAATGAGTGAAATTATGTTTGATAGAATATATGACAATAAATACCAAGAATAGACTAAAATTTAACACCCCAAAACCTTATGATTTATAATTTTGAAATATATTTAATCTCTTTGATAGCATGTGGTACACTCAAAATCAATATTCTAGAGAGGAAAATTGTGTTTGATAACATATTCAACATGAAACACTAATCCTAAACGACCTATGAAATATATAAATGTCTTAACATAACCATTAAATTTGTGGGTATTAATTTTATTAAATATATTATAAAATATAAATAACTTACAAACTCAGTATAAATTATTTATAAAATTTTATTAAATAATCCATTAATTTTTAATAATGTAATTTTCTTCTTAAAAAATATGTTTTCTTTAAGAATGTTATTCATTTTATTTTCTTGAAAGAAAAGAATATATTTTTATTTGATTTTTTATATAAAAAAATGATATTTTTTATTGGAGTATCATAGCCTACTTTTCTCTAAATTATTCAATTTTTCAGAAATAGTTATTTTTTAAGGAATAGAGAAAAATACCTACTTTTTTAAAGAAGTCATTTTTTTCGTAAGTTAAGTGAATTTAAAAATTATATTATGTTTTGAATATGATTTAAATTTAAAAAAATTATTTTTTAGTCGTATTTAATACACTAAATTACATTTTAATCATATTAATATTTTATTTTAGTATAAGTAAATTTTTGGGATTAAAAATAGATTTTTCTAAAAACTGTTATATAGGGCATAATGTTTCTCATTTTAAGATAATTAAATAATCCATAATTCATAATAATTTTAATGAAATTGATATATTATATATCAATAAATATTAATTTTTACCCACAAAATGATTATAACTATTCACATATATAATATAACACGTCATCTTTTTCTTAAAAAAGACATATATTGAAAACCATTTTTTGATCATGTCTATGGGTATTGTTTTAAAATAACATTTTTCTCATGGGTGAATTTAATTTAGTAAAATGTATTCCTTATTTTGAATCATTATTAATTATATTATATAATAATTTCAATTTAATATTTGACGATAATGAATAGTGAATACAATAAAAATTAATTACCAAAGTTAAGGTAAAAACGGATTTACCAGTAGTTAAACTAAAATGATAAAGGTTAAATGACCTAAACCCTTGTCTAAAACTATTTTAAAGACATAATTCGATCTTGTACACTCTGATTCTAGATAATTTTCAATTTTAGAGCCTTTTTACTTCAGAAAAATGTGGTTATAACTTCTTTTAACACATTACTAGTGTGCCACCCACAGGACTTATGAAATTCCATCCACTCTTTTCTCCACTTCGCATCATAAAATTCCATTTAATTGAAAAATAAATAAATAAATATCTTACTTAATTGCCTCACCATGACTTATATCCATTATATTTATTATAAATACATCCTAATAATAATTTTGGTTCTTATCTAAGGAGTTTGTCTGAAGAATATGTATCGTGATTAACTGAGCAACTTTGTTTTATTTATTTTTCCACCTCCTTAAAGTATTCCAAAAATTTTGATAATATAAAAAAACAATTATCTAATCTTTACTAAGATTTCATTATTCTAATTTTTTAACTCAAATACATGTTCTATTCCATCAAATGAGATACAAAATTATCATTCGTGTGTTTGACGGACTACCACCTCGTGAACTGATTTCATTTAGTTTCCATCATCATCACACACAAATTGATATAATGATTAATTAGAAGTATATATAAGATATATATATAACATTATTACACTATTATAAATATTATATCACATATACCGTTTTAACTTTCATCATGTGGGGGTTATTATAATGTCGCTCATGTGTATGGAGACTCACCACCTTACGATGAGATGTGATTCATTTTTCAATAACAATTTGAATTGAAGGTGATAAGGATAATTTTAATAAATATGTGTTATATAAGTGACATAATTAGGATATTAAATAAATATTTATCATTCAATAGTTATATTATATAATTTTATTTCTAACATTTCCACCCAATGAAAAATTGTGACGTTGTTTGTGCGTATGTGTGGATTGTCGTCTCCCCCATGGGATGTGTCACTTTTTTCATAACAAATAATATATGATATAAATATAATTATATTTATTGAAATAATATAGTTTTTAAATCATTTTTATCATTATTTAATGTTAAAATATTGTGTACCTTCTTTAAAAAATGATCATTTAAAATGGAAATGTTACTCATGAATATAAATAACCTACTGTCTCTATATTTGTAACATTACTAATTTTCATAACAATATTTCAAGATATATTTCAAAATTATAATTAATGTAATAATATGAAATATAATTCTTTATAATTATTCTTTTAATTTCAAATAATTACATCTTTGACTATGTTCAGTATACCAAATCCATTTTTAATGAACGAACTGAACATCCTCAAAACAACCAATGCGGACTTAACTAATTAAATATTTATATTTTTCATCCAAAATAAATAAAATATATGATTTGAGTATAAATTATTGATCCCCTAAATGGTTCTTAATAAATAATATAATTAATTTTATATAATTATGCTTGAGTTAAAGGAAATTTTGAATGCCAGTTAAGAGTTTTTTCATTTCACATTTTATTTATATGAGGTATATTCCATGTTGACAACTTTTTTTATTTTGGGATGTAAATAATACCCATTTTATAGGTAATATCATGAATTATTAACACATCATGAAATTTAATGTTCCAATTTTAGTTAATTTATCCAAGGGTATTGACTTTAAAGTTACCAAGTTTTAAAGAGTTTTTTGACTCAATATCATTTAATTGGGTTATAAAACATCCTCATTGACCTTGTTATGGTATGATTATATGGGAATTGATATCAAAAAAATATATTATTTATTTAAATTTTTTAAGGGATTTAAAATTTTTACACGTCATCTGTCCATTCAATAACTCTCTGTTCAGGTATATGATCTTTGTAAAGGTTAATCATCCCAAATTATGTTCTTTGGGAAATATGTTTATGATATGCACCTATATTCTTTGTGATGTGTATTATGTCCCTTTTGAAATTTTATATCATGGGTATCATTATGTTCATGATATAGTATTTTTCATTTTATGTTATTCATTCATGGATATTACGGTTGATAAGATACAAAAGTGGAAAAGGCATTATGTTACAATCTCCGTTATTTTAAAAAAAATTATAATAAATTTCATTTTTATGTAAATAATGTGATGTTATTATCTTAAAAAATATATATTTTGTTCCAAAATATTAGTGAATGTGGATAATATGTTTAATTTACATTTCTTCATTTATTGATTGAAAAAAAATCGTGAATGTTGTTTGTAAGTGATATTGGTCCTCTATTTTTATTTTTGATTTGGAATATTTCTCTTCCATAACCTTGATTTCTAAATTCTTTTCAAAAAAATTCTTCTAAAAAATATATTTCCTAAATCCATTTTTCATAATCTTTTAACATATTATAAAATGTTTTAAAATTAAATTTATTGACTTTTTCCAACTGGGTCACTTCAAATTCCCTTTTTCAAATTTTTACGAAAAGAATGTTTTTAAAACTTATGATATTAATTGATTTTCCCACCATGATTTCCATTCATTTACTTGAAGTTTCATGTATATATTTCCACTATTTTGTTTATGAAAAATATTTTAACACCATTTTTTGAATATTTAGTTTTAAAAATAATTTTCAAAATAAAAATGTTATTTTCTTAAAAAATGTATTGAATGACCTTTTAATGGAATTTTCATTCATCATCATTAAAAACCCATGTTTTTAATTATGTAATAATTGTAATATTTTTTAATTATAACATCCTTATTCTTAATTATAAGGATTATGATTTTTTAAATATATTTTTATGGAACCCATTTACTTTCCCTAGGTTAATCATGTTTCAAAGAGATTTTTTTAGAGCATGTTTATTTTACAAGGATTAATCATGCATAAAAGGTATAGTTATAGAACCAATTCATTTTCCATGGTTTAATCATGTTTCAAAGATATATTAATGGAACCCATTTCATTTCCACAGTTTAATAACATTATAAAAGGAATGATAATTATTTTTTCAGTTTTACTATGAATTGTAAGATATATATACTTGATTTTTGGTTCTTTCACGTTATTATATGATGGGTTCACCCATATATAATCTGGTGAGAATGATATAACTTATACTCTGGGTGCACCCAGATAGAGCTCCAATGCTTGGGGTAATGATTATCTTCTCCAAATAATTATTTCGGAAGTTGGCTATATGATGATTGCATTTGTAAGGGTTTTTTAAGTGTTCTATGAAGATGATGCCCCAATATACCAACACACACTTTTTTTGTTTTTTATGGGTTAAAAATGTTTCTTTTGATCAATATTGATATCACATATATCATTATTATTTATTCTAATGGATATTTAATTTTTTGAATCATAATTCCATGATTTCATGTTTGATGATCTAGGTATTGATGGGTATGAATATTCTTATTTTATACTGATTCACTTTGATTATGTAATCATACACTTATTTTCATATAATACTCACTGATTAAATACAATTGTTAATGATTTTGTTTACCCTTACTGAGCCTTCTAGATCATCCTTCTTCTGTTTCTGTATCCATAGGTTATAAAAAATGATGTTAAATGTTATATGTCTATAATGGTTTCATTTATAATATTATGATGACTTAATGTTATATAATATAATATATGTTATGTTGGAGAAATATTCATTTAAATACATGGGAATATTTTAGGTTGGGGTTTGTCCTAATACTATAAAATTCAAAACCTAACATGACCTTGATAATAAAAGTAATCCAATATTTCATTTTGATATTATCAGTTTTAGATAGTGAAAATGGGATCACCTTTATCTATATCAAATCCTAAAATGTTATGTTTATGGTTTTACCACAGTATCAAGGAGTTCAAGTCCGATGTTATTATAGTTGGTATTAAAGAAAAAGTTTAGATAACTTCAGATATTATGATGTTTTCATCTTAAGGATTATTGATACAATCATAAGTCAATGAGTTTAATGTTGATAAAAATTTTAATGGTATTGAGAACCTTTAGAGTTTATAATATCATTGATGATTAGTAATTTTTTAAGGATATTATTCACATTTTTTGGAAATCTATAAGTATACAATATTAGGGAAAAGGATAACCCAAAGGCCAGAAGATAACCCATCCCAATAGAAAAGGTCTCGGGGCATGAGCCCAAACTCGAATGGTGATAAGGGTGTTGTTCATACCATTTCCCTATGTAATGTCCTAGTTAGTATTAAATCATTATTTTTAATTAAAATTCTTTAAAGATAAGAATTAAATTGATTTATAAACCCTATGTTTTATCATATAGATAACAATGGGATTGAAAACTTATTTAGTGATTAAGTGAATAATTTCATCTTAGAAGATGATCACTATTAATTAAGGAAACATATTACCATGTTAAAACCATTTTGGTTTTGGTTAATTTTTAAATATGGGTGGGATATCTAGGTTATCCCATTATTGGTTATGTGTTTCATTTAAAGTTGTAATTAGTACGTCAGGGAAGAAAATAAATTCATTTCGATTAATAATGATTTATAGACAAAGATGAGATTATGGTGGAAATTGTTAAAATGATGAAATTATAATCATAAAGTAAGTGTGTTTTCTTATACTCCTATTCTAGAAGAAAAATTAATTCCTAAGCTCTTGGAAAATTATCTTGAAATAAAATTTTGTATTATTGCTCTCATTTCTAGTGACATTAGTGACATTTTTCACACATCAATGGTTTATGGTTTTTTGGTTGTTAAATATATATTTATTATTCAATTTATTGTGATCAATGATATATATCACTATATAACATTATTTGGGCATTACACTTCTCTTCCATTTCCAAATATTTACTTCCCAATTTTTTTTAATATTTGGAAATCCTGTTTGTGTTATTCCAAATGAATTTTGTAGATCTTTTTCACTCTTATCAATATGATGTTTTATAATCAATTTTTAAAATTTGAGTTTACAAAAAAAAGATATATTAAAATATGTAAGCATTGATTACAATTAAAAAGGTAAAATTATGTGTAGGAATTTTTTTAAATGGGGGATGTAGCACCCTAATATTTTAAAAAGAATAAATTTATGTTAAGTAGTGTATAAGAAATGGAAAACATATCATAGACGATAATGTAACACCCTAAGACATTAAGATGTCCTTATTTATAAATACATTTAATATATTCTATATCTTTTGGTGAACACAACCACAAATTTTTAGAAAATAAAGCTATGTTTGATAGCATATTTGACATACAACACTAATCTTAAACGGTTTACAAAATATATAATAGTTATAACCAGGCCATTAAATTAGATAGTATTAATAGTATTAAATATATTATGAAGTATATATATATATATATATTTCCAAATAAATATAAATTATTGATAAATTTTTATTAAACAATCAATAATTTTTTAGTAATGTAAATTTATTCTTCCAAAATATGTTTTCCACAAAAATAATTATTTCTTACTTCCATAAATATATATATATATATATATATATATAATAATCTTGAAATTTTAGAATATTTTTTGATAATATTAACTTTTTTTTATTCAGAAAATAAAAAAATTATTTTCGTGAACTTTTTTTATTTTTATTATAATATTGATTCTCTAGTAAATATTAATAAAATATGAACTTTTTAAAAAAATTCATTAATATTCAATAAATTAAGTAAATATAAAATTATTATTATTTTCTAATTTCATTTAAAATTAAATAATAATTATTTATTTATATTTAATCCACTCATGCACTTTATAATCTTATTTATATTCTATTTTAGTAAATGTAAATTTTTTGGTTTTACAAAGGGGGTGTTCGTAAAACTATTTTAAAGTGCATAATGTTTATTCTTTTAAATTATTTAAAACCCCATAATGAAAATTTATTTAAATGAAATTAATAAATTATATATCAATAAATATTAATTTATATTCATACAATTATTATTATTAGTCGTAGAGTAAGTATAAAATCATATCTTTCTTGAAAAATACACTTCTTGAAAACTCACTTTTACATCACGTCGGCAGGTTTTGTTTTAATTTAAATTTTTCCTATTTTATTAATTTCATTTGTTAAAATTGAGTCCATATTTGGAATCATAATAATTCATATTATCAAATACATTCAAATTATATTTTACAATAATGAATAGAGAAAACCGTAAAAATTAATTATTATGCTTAAGGTAAAAACGTAGTTGTCGAGGGTTAAACTAAAAATATAAGGTTAAAAATGACACAAAACGTCTCTAAAATATGTTTTAGGTATATATATATATATTGACCTTATAATGTCTAATTATCTCTATTTGTCTATTTTTTATCCTTTTCCACGTGAATTTTTTTTTCAATTTGTTCTTTAAATAAAAGACAAGTGTTTCACTCACCTCATTTCTAAAATGCCACTCCCTCTCATCCCCACTTCATAGTTTAAAATTACTTTTTATTTTAACATAACTCCAAAAATATATTCCTTAATTCAGTAGCCAATCCCTATATCAATTATATTTATTATAAATTCATCCTTGTAATTATTTTAGTGCTTGCCTAAGAAGATTTTTTTGAATAGGAGGTATTGTCCATAACCGAGCATCTTTATTTTATTTATTCTTCCTACTCCATAGAATATTATTAAATAATCATTATATATTAACTCCAAAAATATAACAAGTAATTATATGTTATTATATTAATTAAATTACCTAAATATGTCTCCTCTTCAATCAAATTTGATTCGAAATCACCATTTGTTTGTACGGAATACTACTTCCTTGTCAACCGATGTCATTCTTTTTCCATCATCACCTCTAAATAAATTGATATAATGAAGTATTAAAAGTATATATATGAAATTTTTAACATATATATATTTCTGGTAATATGATATTACATATACATTTTTACTTTTCATTCAATGGGGAATTTGATAATGTCACTCGTGTGTATGGAGGACTACCACCCCACGATGCATTGTGATTCGTTTTCCACTAAAATTTTATATTTAAGGTAATAAAAATAGTTTTAATGAATAGTTTTTATATTCATGTATAAATTATTATAGTCATGAAATATTTAAAACTATTTAAAGACAATATATCATCTTTTTTATCACCTTTAAACTCGTTGAAAAATGATAACATCGTTCAGTCATATGTGTAGACTACAACCTCTATAAAGCAATGTGACAATGTTTCCATCACCATAACACATGGATGATATATATATATATAAGTATATTTAAATGAATTATATTTTATTTATGATATTATTATAGTTATGGAAATATTAAATAACACTAATCTTATTTCTATAGTGATCAATGAAAAATGGAAACGTTAATCATGCGTACATATGTCATATCATATTTGTGATGAAAAGTTGCTAATTTTTCGTATCCATCTATCGTGATTATATTTTGAAGTATAATTAACAAAGAAAGTTGATGAATATTTTTTGATTATAATTACATAGATTTTGAAATAATGATGTATTTTTTCATGACCCCTCCCTTCATAGGTACCCATGGGCTAACAATGATGTAACGGAGATAATGACTTCTGAGTCCCACCTCTAGTAGGCCTCGAGTTGGAAACTATCAATTAGGGAATAATAATATCAAAATATGGAAGGAATTACCTTCTATAAGATAACCATATGGTGATATGAAATTAATCAACCATAAAAAACTCTTTTACATAATATTAAATATTCCCAAAATCATCCTAGAATTCATCTATAAGTAAAATATAAATAGATAAAAGACTCCAAAAAGGAGGCCAAAAAATAAAACTAAAGTAATGAAACCAAAACAATCGAAAATTTTTATCTACTAATGTCTATCATTTTCCAAGAATTCTTCATAGAATCCTTAAAATATTTTTATGTATGTACGGTGAGAATACAAGTATACTCAGAAGGAAAACATAAGTCAATCAGGCACGTGTTAAAATAGAATACTAATGCTCCCATGACAAAAATAGAAAAACCAAAATACACATATATAGGTATACTAACAAAACCCCCAACCTCACCAAGGATCTCTCACCAAATAACACATCCATTTATAGAAATATAATATGAATCACATCACTGATAGGGAACCCCGCACCACTTTCCAATTGATTTTCTACTGACTGTCCCCAACATTGTATTTCCTAGTGCTCTCACCTCTACAAAATAACATCAAATCACATCGCATCTATCCATAGACACATGGTCCATCACATAACATCTCATCTCATAACCAGGGTAGAAGGGAATCATGAACATGAAGGATATCATCCTCATTCCCTCCTACAATGCACAACACCCACATTGAGCCATTTCAACAAACCTCTCCCAAAAACACCTCGGCCACTGGACCACTGTATGCTCTCGACGTGGGAGGAGAGGTCAGAAGAGAGTGGAAGCTCAGACCCATGTTCCCATAGACCCTATGGTTATTGGTGGTATGCCTCCTTCTAATTTCCAGATGGGACTAAGATCGTGTAGTAACCAATCCCCTTTGGGCGTCCATCGAGGTGCAACCACTTAGACCCCTAGAAAACCCTCACCTTCTAGTCTACCAGGTTTTTCCGCTCATGCACCTCCCTTTGTTCTGAAGACGCTCGAGTCAAGGGGTGACAGGAAGGGTAAGGGCATCACTATTGTTGTTACAGGGAGTGTCGGCCCTTCCTATGCCAATGTTGTCTGTGGTGTGGTTGTTAACCCTACTGGGAGTGACCCAATTCTGCAAAGTTCCCCCACGACTAATGATGTTGTTGGTTTGTCTGGGGATCAAGTGGTAGTCGTTTCTATGACCCACTCCACATCTAAGGTGGGGATGACCGATGCCAGGGGGTTCAGGCTGAATTGGACGCCCCTACGGTCACCCACAACCGGTTTGATATTCTTGGGGGAGACAATCAGACAAAAATAAAGACAAGATTGTGAGGGAAGGAAAAGGAGTTTTCAACCTAGGTGTTTCATCGTTAGTCATTGGCAGACAAGAGGTGGAAAGAAGGCTGGGTAGGATGCATACTCGCTCTATCAGCCGCCAATCTGGTGTCGTATCCTAGGATTCGGTTGCTGATTCTGAGAGAGAACATGATTATTCCAAAGGTATGTATGAGGAGATTTTTGGGTTTAACTTTTTTCTCATTACTTGTCATCACCATTTGTGTGACCTTTGGTTTCTCACTTTTTCCTTAAAAGTGTTCATATAATAAAAAAATTTAATTTTCAGTCAGTCATCACATCACATGTAGACATCAACATTTTTCAAAACTAGACGTCAAAACATGTGCATGACACCAATGAATGGAAGAGGGAGCAGGGAAGAGTGGGTAACCATCTATGAATCCTCCCACTAGTATATTCAGAAATACACACCCCACATGACTACATAGGTGTTATCATGTAGTGCTAGATGATGGTGGGGTGTATATAGAAATCACAAGAATATAAATGGTATTTAGAGATATAGGTACACATCACAAAATTCCATCCTATGGCTTTACAAGAAGCAATAACTATCTCAAATAATCCACACGATCACTTCCCCATCTAAGGGAATAAAATCACACAAAAAACATATGTCATAATTATTATTTCATTTTTTAATCCATTTTACAAATCCTGTATTTATTAAAAAATTCCAATTCAAAATCCCCATTTAATTTATATATTCATCATTCGTTAGCACCCTATTTCATTTAGGCACATGTATTGTTTCATATTTTCAGCTGATTAGTTTGTATATAAACATTAACCATTTAAAAGAACAACCATTCATCAATTCACTCATGAGACATGGCCATTTTAAATCATTATCAAGCATTTAATTTGATTAATACTTGGATAACTATAAAAAAACCAACCACACTTCCCAAGCACAACACCATAGCCCAACCGCCATAGCCACATAACTTTATAGTCACATTGAAATTCGTATCCCTTCTACACAACCTCCACACACCCCTAATTGAATCCTAACTACATATCACATACAATAATACCATCACAACCCCACTGCACAACCACACAACCACTACCATCATAGCCTCACTTCATATCGTATCCATTGTCCCCACACCCATCACAACATATCCACCACCCATGCACCACATCATCATTACCAATCAACAACACACATCACCATCAACAATGACATTAAATAACACACATAACATTTTCAAGATTGGGATTAGGGGATTTAATTCAATTCTTTTGTTTTTTTATATTCATTATCACACAATCCATAAGTTCCTGGGGAATTGAATGTGTTATCTAATGGCATGTGATTAGAAAATTATGGTTAAAGTTTTGTCAATAATCACACAACATGTGTTCGACAATTCACATAATAACTTCATAATAAATGACCATCAATGGAAACTATTTTTAGGTGGAATTAAACCCATAAAATTCATAATATCCAAATGATAACCACAAAACTATAAGATCATGATTTACGTTCTCCTACCCCCTTTGATTTAATTTAAACCAATTCATTTGTCTTTTATAATCTATATGAAACCATATTCCCAAGATATAATAGTAATAATCCCATCCCACAAGATACTCATAAATATAAATGAAGTAATTCTAGCCATGAAAAAAGGATCATTACACCCACTTGCTGCACCAAAAATAGGGGTGTGAAAATAGGATGAAACCTCTTCGGGGGAATATGAACCGACTACGGTAATAGGGATCCATGATTACAAGAGAATAAGGATTTGGATCCACCCATCTCAACAGAAATAAATATTGAAATTATGAAGGGAGGTTCTCTTCTTTTGAAATATTAGATTCGAGAACCATAAGATTAGATATAGTTTAGATTGTCCATTAATAGGAAATCTCATCAAAACCCATGAAGTTTAACCATTTAAAAGGTCTTCATAATTTTAATAAATTAATGATATGACTAATATCCTTTAAAACACCTTTAAACCCACTTTATTAAGTCATAAAACCATTTTTTCATTATAAAAGGTGTCAAAATGGAAAATCTGTACATTCTAGAAAAACTAGAAACACTATTCTTGAGTCACTACTTGCAAGTCACCGCCAGTGATTCATCACTACTAAGTCACTATCAGTGATTCACCACCAGTGGCTCACTACCAAAATGAGTCTCCATTACAATTACCTACTACCTAAAATGTTTAACCACAACAATGATCTACCATTAGAAATGTCTCTCTGCCTGAATGACCTACTGCTAGAAATATCTCACATATAAAAAAAACTTCCACCAAAAATAACTATTTATCCTCAAAATACCACAAACTTCTCCTAGACACCTCAATAGTTTTATTTTTCAATTTAAGGGTATGGAAGGTATTTTTCATTACACCTAATAACACTCAAACTATTTTCACCCTCTAGAATCCAAAACCTACTTAGAAGGAAGGTGAGAAACTAATTGAACAACCATACCTTGAGATACCTCTCCAAGATCACATTACATCTAAAATGATGCCACCAACTGAACCTTTTAACCCAAACTCCCATAATGGATGAACTAAAATATACTTCCTTTAGCATAGGAATTATGAAATTACATCCTCTATGTCATGATATTATCCACTCATGTAGAACTGACACACCGAAACAGGTTTAATCACATGTTAGTATAATGTGTCCTAATTAAGAATCATGTATTAACTTTTTCACATGTTATAACTTCCACACAATTAAATCCATCTTTATTTACTACTAGTGGATATTAATTTAGAATATATGTACCTATGGGTAATAACATTAAAAATAATATATTTATCTAGACTCAATTAGGAAATGGTGAACGAAAATGGGCCTTTCTACCCACCTATTTTAAAAATCCTAAGGGATATTTTTTGGTTTATCACAAACTACATTAAAAACCATTATCATGGCTATATTTATAAAGTAATTATTCCTTTTTAAAGATAGAAAAAATATTAAAGTACAAGATCCTAGAAGTAATGTTTATGGAAATTGATATTCCTTGGGATCCCATAAGATATTCCTTTATAACAAAGTGTAGAAAAGAATAAATTATTTACTCATTCTTTGTTAATTTTTTAAAACAATTTCTATTTTAGAAAATGCTGGGAACCAGAATAATTCATGCCAATGACCCATGGGATGTTCAATGTGATACTTTCCCTAATAACACTCCTAATTAAATGGGAGGTGGAGTTCATAACATCATGTATACGATTACCCATATCTCTCAGGGTATGAACAATAAACATAATAATGTGGAACATATTCCTTCACCTGTAAAGGGGGAAGTGGATATTGAATCCTTTATATGGAAATGAACAATGATGTTTATTGGATCTTAAAATCTAATTATGGTGGAGTAGTGGGTCAACTGAGTAGGGGAGAACTTTGTTGAATTCCATTATTTCGAGAAGGAGAAGGTTACCATGTCCATTTATCAGTTAGATAGTCAGGAAAATCAATCATGGGAGTTGATAAACAATAATAAGAAAAGAGATGAAATGGGATAAATGGAGTTGTATGACTTTTAAATTATATTCCTTTATAATTATTTCCCTCAACCTATTCAAACGGATATGGGGAGAGTGTTCCTATAGATTAATCAAAATGTTTTATAATCTATCACTTCTTACTAGGGAACATTTAAAAATATTTTAATATAATTATTAGGTTTTGTTATTAACAATTATATAAAAATAGATTGATTCTTCAGGGGTTTAAACCCACACTCCAAAAGGATCTCTCTATCTGAGACTTTGGTATTTATAAAGAGGTTGTTTCATGTCCTCTAAAAGTAAAGATGGAGTCCGTAGAATGGTCCTATGGTTATGGAGATAAGAAAAAAAATATGTATTATTAAGCTATAGTATCTAATAATAAATGTGGAAAGAGGGATCAACCACCCACATGTCAAAAATGTGTAAAGGAGAATCATGGGAACTACATAAAAGGGATATGGAAATTCTAAAAGTGTGGGAAATAAAGTCACCAAACTCATTACAGTCTAAGATATATGAAGAATGTGGCCAATGTGGTGAAGGAAAGGAAAGAACAACCCATGGTTCAATGATTCTACTATAGGTATAAAAGTCTATATGAAAGATATTGAACTTAACCACATTTCCTTGAGTGTAATCAACATCAGCAACCAACAGAGTCTAGTGATAAGGGGAAAGATTATTCCATCCCCACAACTGAGGTGGATCATGAAAAATAGTTCATATAAGGTATACTACCTATTCACTCAAGAATAAAAGTAGTTTCATTTTATTAAGGTTCTTCCCATTTTTTATATCCTGAATTTTTTATAGAACTATTGAATCACAACCCTGATTACATTAAGTGAAGATATATGTAAAATCACCTAGTGGTGTGTGTTCCACCTCCGATGTGGCGCGTGTATGGGCGATGTAGATATGGTACGATGAGGATCATCACTTGTCCCTTTTTCCATTGAGATGGGCACTCTTCAAATTTACCAATCCTTTTTTTGACCCATGAAATGTCACTATCCTTTAAAAATGGTTGAATTAACCCTCTGGGGAACTGTTAGTCCCAGCGCATGATTTCATGGGGGTCAAGAACTGATACAATCAATCCATCTCAGATATAACATCCTCATATGGTCTCCAATGGGTTTATTCATGGATCCAAGAATTCCCAACAGCCATGGGATCCATTATCCATGGACCTTCTTTCCAAAGGTAGGCACTCATCCGCTGACGATTTTTCCGACGACACTTGAGGAATCCATTGGTCAAGAGAATGGGAGGTTAGCCTCACCAGACCCTTTCAGGGGAGGATTGTCACCTGTTCTGAGACTCTTTTATATATTTAAGTTATGTTCATATGTTTTTGAATCCTTGGTTCATTCCCAATGATTGTGACCAAGGGATACCCTTGGTTTTCAAAATCGTCGTGAGCATGCATATGTTTGATGCCATGGAGGTGATGCTGACCTAGCCATATTATAAGGTGCTCTGGAATTTATCGCCATATAGGGGGACGAAAGGTGACTTGATGTTGGGATCAGGCCCACAAGGAGGGCTTCCTTCATATCCTTGGGAGAGGAATCAGAACCCATGCAGTTCCGAAGGTGTGGGGATTATGCATGGAAGCTTCCCATTTGACAGACATGATTGGGTGGACCCTTTTGAGATGGGAATCCTTTTGAGCTCGGGCCTTCTAGAAGGCATCCTACGTATCCTGATTAATTCTGGAATCAGAGTTTTCATAGTTCATATGATGTGTTTATTACACATGGAAGCTTCCCATTTGAGTGGGGGAATGGTTGGGTGGACCCTTTTGGAATGGGAACCCTTTAGAGATAGGGCCTTCTGGTAGGTGTCCTACATATTCTAATTTGGTTAGAAATCATGTTTCTCATAGTTTAAGTGATATGGGGCTTACTAGTAAGATCTACCCATTTGAGGCACATGATTGGGTGGACCCTTTTTGATAAGAACCCTTTTGATATCAGACCATCAGGCAAGAATCCTACATATCATGTTTTGATTAGGAATAAAAGTTCTCATAGTTTAGATGATTTGGGGGATGTTGTAATCCTTAAAAACATATAATATTGCATGACTCATGCTCGGTGTGAGAAACTAGATGATTTGAATTATTCAACAGTGCACATGCTTCCTCCCCTGTTGGTTAGAGAGGGAGACCCCACAGCGGAGGAGGCTGGAGTGACGGTTCTCGAAGGCACCGAGTGATGAAACTTCCCATGTGAAACAGTATAAAAGGTCTTATGGTCTTGCCTTATAATATTGGGGACTTACCTCTCTGGGATTTCCCTAAATAATGTTCTATGTGGTACACTCTATCTTAATGTCATATAGATTGGGTGATGATTAACTAGTGAAGAATCTTGTTCAGATATTTCGGGGTGCCTCAAACATGAGAGGGAAGAAATGTGTAAACCGTTTTTATGGTGAATCCTAGAACATGAGATATGATATGAGTCATGGAACCATTGAGGAATTTGTAGGTCAGAATGAAATCTCCAAAGGACGAATTTTCCTCTTGTTAACTGGTTATTTTTTTGGGCAATATATGAAGAGCCACCGGGGCATGATGCCCATCATCAAGAAGAGGTGTCATCAGGACACTAGCCTTCCTTTTCTGGTGGCTCGGGATGTATATGAAGATCTGAAATCAACAATTATACTATAGTTTAAATAAATATAGCTTGGACGGAGTCATCATAGTTTAATTCTAGGTGGACGGACAAGTTCCGTACAGTTTAATGTCATATGGTTAGGACGATTTGGGGTATTGAAGTTTACGGTCATGGGATAGGGACCACTTGTTATAGAAACCATAATTATCTATAGGAAAAACATTTTTGGATATTCCTATGTGCCGCAAACATGAGAGGGAAAAAATGTGTAAATAATTATTATAGACGATTCTAGATCAGGGGAAATGATATGAGGCATGGAAGCCATTGAGGTGTACAGAGGTAGGAGAGGAATCTCCTGAGGATGAATTTGCATTTAGTTGATGGTTCTCTTCTAGGAATCATATACAGATCCATTAGGTCATGATGTTCATTATCAAACAAAGGTGTCTTCAATACATTGTCCTTCCATTTCAGATGGTCGGGGATATTTATAATGATCTAAAATTGTAACGTCCCGGTTCCAGTAGCCACTCAGAGGTGCCCCGTACCTGGTTGGTCACATGGCCTCAAACGCATTTCTCCAAACTCCAGAGGCTATTGACTTGTATCAAGGGCCTTGGGTGTGATAGTGGGGAAATTATGCCTTAATTGGAAAAGTAACACAGAAGAATAAAAACAAATAGCAATAGTGGAAGTTCAAAAGCATGCAATAAGTAAATAGTGGAAGTAATAAACAACTGGGGCACACATATTTATTAATGATGCATGATACCTATGCCGAGTAATGTAGCCAAACATATTACAATGCTAGAATATAGTACTAAACCAATGTACAAAAGAAATTCAAATAAATAGCTCCACATCATCGAAAGGCTCAGCTTGGTCTCACGCTCCCATGATCAAAAGCAATCAAGTACCTGAAGTAGAAGGGTTCTTTACCTAATCTATACCTGTGGAAATATAATCTATTTGGGCCCAAAATCATTACCCCAATAGGGTATGAGACTAATACTAGTAAAAAATCACCCAAATATATGTTCCCAACCGTCAGAGAATATATATAGTAGGGAATAATCTAAAAGAAGCAGAGAACACAAACGTACTCAAAAGTTAACAGTCCTAGAGTTTCTTCTACAAAGATCTACTTTATATATTTAATCAACCAAAAAAATACAAGCAACCCTTTGGTTATTTCCCATAGCGTAACCCCTCTAGTTCAAAATCCAAGAGAAGATATAGCAAAGACTCTCTAAGGAAGCACTCACCATCAATTCCACTTTAGTTATGTGTGATGAAAGACTCCATGAGGAAGCACTCACCTTCAATTCCCTCTATAGTCTTTTAACGTTATCCTATATGCACTCTGAGGTAGAAATCAACATCAATTCCTCATGTGGCCTCATAATGTATTTATAGACACTCTGAGGGAGCACTCAACGTCAATATCCCCTATGGTCTCATAGTGTGATAAATAAAATAGACACTCTGGGAAAGCCCTCAACATCAATTTCCCCTATGGTCTCACTACACCAGGTTCCTACAGCCCCATGTAAATCAATCATGCACAAACGATAATCAGTATCCAAAGTAAACCTCAACATCTACTTGGATAAAAAATTACACCATATTATAGCATGTCGAATAATAATCACTCCACCCAACAATACTAGTCATGGAAAGTGAGTAGCAGCCTAACAGGAAAGGCCAGACCAAATGGTCAAAACACATGGTAAAAAACTCAATATCTTGGAAAAGATAACCCCTTTCTCAAAACATTAACCTCTATCCAATCAAAAAAGGAATAGCAGGCAATCAAAGGGGAAAACCCATTAAAACACAATAACTAGAAGGAGGGAATTGGGCACTTTTTCACATATAACTCAAATAATAACTACGAAAAGTCACAAACTCCCTACCTCGGCATCGTGAGTTTGATTTACATGAATATCAGGCCCTAAATCGACCTATAACTCCGTATATCTACCAAAATTCATAAAAGTTTCAAACAAGGATATCTTGCAGAAGAGGATAAATCAAGATATTTAGTGAAATAATAAAAGAGAACTCACATATGTGATTCCAACGCAATCAAAAGTATCATGTTCAGAGAACGGACGGTGAGTCGGGGGCTTAGATAATCTCTTTGGCCATAAAGACACTCTTGTATAAGATAGATTGAGAAGAAGTGTGTTCTATCCATCAGACACATCCCTGGTTCATTTAATGAAAAAATTGTACATGACGTGTTCTTTAAAAGTACATGGTGTGTACTTACCTTTTCCAGACTCATCATTAGGTTGTCTCTATGTCACCACACAAGGCCATGTACTCAGCCGCTACATGGCTAGTACATGGTCACCTGTGGAAACTGAGTACATAGTGTGTACTTATAAACACATGGGGTTTACTCCTTAATTTTTTAGAAACTTCTCTTTTTCCTCAAAGACAATCAAAAAAGATAAACATATCTGAAAAGAAGATCAGGGTTCTTACAAACTTCCCTAAATGAAATTCATCCCCAAATTTCACTAGCAAGATAGTCTAGAAGAAGAAAACTAGAACAGCTCTTTCCACTATGATCATACATCGTCCTCCCTCTCTAAGGTCTCATCCTGTACTCACCCGTGATTCCATAACACTCGTACCATAGGAACAGACCGACCACGGAGAAACTTCACACTTCAATCAACAGTCCAGATAGGATGCTCATTGAAAGGTGAGTCCACCTTGAGCTCAACCTCCTCAGGTAGAAAAACATGAGATGGTTCTGAGAAGTAATGTCAAAGCTGAGAAAAGTGGAAGACGTCATGCATAGCCTGATACCTCTGAGGTAACTCCAACCGATAAGCAACTAGCTCGACTCTCCCCAAAAACTCTAACGGCCTAACATATCTCAGTGAATTATTACCATGTCACCTTGTCCTCTGGTGTTCCAACCTCGGTGTGACATGAAGTAAAACTATATCTCTGACTTCAATCTCCAGAGGTCATATCATTCAATCAGCATAAAACTTCTGTTGTGATTGTGTTGTATGCATCCCATTCCGAATCAACTATATATGCTATGTGGTCTCCTGGAGCAGTCAGGGTCCCAACATAGTTTCCTCTCCCACCTTCAACCAGCATAAGGGTGATCGGCATGGCCTACCGGACAAGGCCTCATAAGGTTCCATCTGAAGAGTTTCTTGAAAACTATTATTGTAGGGAAACTCCACAAGAGGTATGTACTTCTCCCAAGAACCACAAAAATCCAAGACGCATGATTGAAGCATTTCCTCTAGCACCTGAATCGTATGCTCGAATTGGCCATATTTTTGGGGATGATATGTTGTACTCAGAAGTACATGTGTACCGAAATCCCTCTGAAGTCCCTGCAAGACCTGAGAAGTAAAACAAGCTTCCCTTTTTGAAGCAATGATGTGTGAAACCGCATGTAGACGTACAATCTCTCAGATGTAAAACTATCCTAGATCATCAAGACTGAAGGTCACCTTGATTTGAAATAAGTTAGAAACCTTCATGAGTCTGTCAATTACAACCCAAACTACATCATTCCCTCGAGGTGACCTCAACAAACCTGTCACAAAATCCATCGTGGCATCATTCCATTTCCACTCAAGAATGGTTAACTACTACAAAAGCCCTACTGGTCGCTGATGCTCTGCCTTTACTTGTTGACAGGTGGAACACCACATGACAAAACCAGGGACATCTACATTCATACCTGTCCACCAATACCAATGGTTCAGATCTCAATATATCTTGGTTACACTAGGATGAACATCCCAAACTGGGGAATTAAATTCTCACATAATCTCCTCTCATAGGTCTACTCGCACCCCACGTGTCCATGAAAACGCAAGATCTCATCCCCGCCTACTATCCATCTTGGAATAGGGTTTTCTTTTGAAACACTCTCTTGTGGGACTGGGCCTTCAGAATCTGATAGCTTCCTCATTTTCACTCGATCAAAAAGAGTAGAGGTAATAGCTACAGAAGATAGAAACATATACCTCTTTCATTCGTGCACCTCCAAATGTATTTTAGAGAACTTAGCCATAAGCTTCCACTCCCTACTAGCCTCTTGAACTGCCTATATTTGAGTCCTCCTTCTCAACACATTAGCCACAACATTTCCTTTCATAGGCGTGTAGGAAAGCTCAATTTCAAAGGACTAAAGTTACTCAACCCACCTTCATTGTCTCAAAATTAGATCATGCTGAGTGAATATATACTTGAGACTCTTGTGGTCGGTGAAAACCATAAAATTCTATCCTAGAGGATAATGTCTCCAATAGTGTAAATCATGAACAACTATAGCCATATCAAGATCGTGCATCGGGTAGTTCCTCTCATGTGGCCCCAACTCCCAAGACCCGTACACAAAAACTCATTCTCCCAGAATAAGCACAACTCCAAGCCCAATACCTTATGCATCACATTATATAGTATATCTCTTTCCCAGATCTAGAAATACTAGTATTGGTGCTAAATTAAACCACTCTTTCAGGTCCTGAAAGGCAGACTCGCAAGAATCTTTACCACAAGTACTTCACACCCTTATTAGTTAGGCTCATCAGTGGCGCTACTAATCATGAAAAGTCTTGTATAAATTTTTTTAGTAATCATCCAGCCCTAGAAAACTCTATACCTCAAAGAAATTCTTTGACTACTCCTAGGAAACTACTGCTCTCATTTTATATGGGTCTACTAATATTCCTATCTCTGAGATAAAATGAACCAAGAAGAGAATTTGGTCTATCCAAAAGTGGTATTTTGAGAGATTATCATATAACGGATTCTCTCTCAGTGTAATCAAAATGATCTCAAGATGTGTGGCATGGCCATCTAGAGTGTGGGAGTACACCAAAATATCATCCACGAATACCACCATGAAATAATCCAAATATGGATGGAACACTTGGTTCATCAGTACGAGGAAAACTACAGGCATGTTTGTGAGACCGAATGGCATAACCACATACTCCTATAGACCAATCCAACTCAGAAAGGTTGTAAGAGGTATATCTAATGGTATAATGAACAACTGCTAATATCAGATATCAAGTAAGTCTTCGAGAACACCCACGCTCCTCGAAGTGGATCAAAGAGATCATCAATCCTCGCAAGGGAAATCGGTTCTTAAACATCAACTAGTTCAACTTCTAATATTCCAAAAAAAACATTTGAGGGTACTTTCCACCTTTTTCACAAATAGGACATGCAATCACCAAGGAGAATTACTGGGGTGGATGAAACCCATTGCATGTGACTCCTCCAACTGCTTCTTGTGTTCCTGTAAATATAGTGTAGATATCTTATAAGGAGGAATGGATGCAAGTGCCCCTCCTGGCACAAGAACAATATAAAAGTACACCTCTTGCAATGGAGGGAAACATGAAAAGTCATCTAGAAAGATGTCCCTAAAATTATCCACCACTGGAGGGAAGTTCATCTGTGAATTCCCCCGATCACTTAGATACAGACTAGTAAACTGGGTTGTAACTCCTCTCAACCCATGATGTTCGAGTCCAGCTCTACTCTCCTGGACATCCCACTCTCCATTATGTAGAAACATATTTCCCTCTGGTGATGTAGAACTCACCCTGCAATGATAGAAATCAACAACAACCTGGAAGGGAACTAACCAGTTCATTCCGAGAATAACGTCATGGCATGTCATCTCTAGGAAATAGAGGTCCCATGAGAAGTGACAGCCACCGACCTCAAGAGCTAACTCCTTGCACTAACGTACACTAGTTGTTCTAGTCCCCAACAGAGTTCCCAACATCAAGATATCAGTAGAATAAAATATAGAGATCCTAAGGCCCTCCACAACAACAACAGATATAATGCTATGGGAGGCCCATGTTTCAAAAAGAGATGAAGCTTAAACTGAGGTGACTAGGATTGTACCAAAAATTGTTGAGGGTTTGGAATCCTACTCCTACTGGGTATGCACCACTAAAAAATTCTAACCTACACCGGAGCCCTGCAACCATACCTGACCACCCGAAGATGATCCACACTGATGTCGCTAAGAGCCTTTCAACTAGCTACCCTGGCTACAACCTCCACATAGACCTGAATGGCTGGAAGAACTCCAGTTCCATCACTGATGAGGAATTGGTGGTGGTGCTCTTGAACACTGATTCATAGAAGAACCCATGCCACCAACTTCTAGTGAGAAGATCTTATAGAAGCACTAAATATGACCCATCTTTCCACAAGATCAGTACTCCACTGGGTCTCTCAAGAAAAGTGGCCTAGTATGCATGGCTCTTCCACACTAGTAGCATACCACCTAGCTACCTGAAGGTGTATCCCGTCTACTTAGATCTTAACGTGTAGACTCCCTGTAGCGCTTCCTGCTATCTTCTAGAGAAGCAATAACTCTTGATGTCGAACTGCCACGACTCACATCTCTAGAATCCCTCAGGTTGTGCTCTATGATCAACACCTGGTTGACTATAGAAGTGATGGAAGTCAACATAATGATGGTCACCTGAGCTCGAATTTCAGGCCAGAGGCCATCCTCAAACTTCATTTCTAGGAATAACTCATCACCTCCTAGAAAGGGTGCAAAGCACTGTAGCTCCGTGAAGTGAGAAGAATACCCCATAACTGAAAGATTACCCTGCTCCAAACTCATGAAATATCAGGCTCGATCGGCCCTCAAATTATCTGGGTAGAAAATTTCATAGAAGGTATGGTGAAACTTCTCCTAATACATAACCTGATGGGGTCTAGCATGTGAGATCACATCCCACCATATCTTGGTGAAATATTGAATCATATATGTAGTGAGCTTCAGCCTCCTCTATGGAGTCATCTCCAGATGCTCGAAGATAGATAACATGCCTTCTAATAATTACTCTATAGCCTGAGTTCCACCTTCCCCTATGAAGGTGAGAAGATGTTGCTGCTAGAAAACATGTGTCAATTTTCCCATCGACGTGGCAGGAGGCGGTGTTCCTAGGACGGTCTGCATAAACTGTAAGAATCCCTTTCAGAACTATTCCTCGGCACCTGTATTCAGAATGATGACTGGGGCCATGACTGGAACCACTGGAGGATCCTCTAGTTGTAACACCCCTTTCTTCCATGGTACGCTTCTCTTTCAATAATGTAATATATTGCATTGTACACAAGTTCGAGATTATAACACACCGCGACCAATCAAAGTAGTCATTATGAATAGTAATACCCACTTTTTGAAATTATATAAATTTTATATTTCAAAAGAGACTTCATTTTTGGATTCCGAATATCGAAATTAGCCTATGTTGAATTTTTGTAATTTTCTGAGAACATCATATTTTCTATGAATAGAAAAAAATACTTAAAAACAACCTGTTTAATCAAAATAATTTATAGTGATAAATTAAACTATTGAGTGGTTTTAAAGTATAATTAGAATATATTTTTACCCGTTTATCCAATGGTGGTCAGTGGAATTAATTTCACTTTGAAATTGGACGTAAACAATTGTCAATCTTTTGATATATATTGTTTCTTAAAAACAAGCAATTTGTTGTGACAGCGGGAATTAATTATTAAACTAATTAATTCAACATATATGTTTTCAATTTTGTAAAATATACATCATTTTTGAATTAGTTATATAAAATATAGCTTAGTGTGAATTTTTTGTATTTTTCTAAAAACTTCAATTTTTGATGAATAGTGAACCACTAAGTTGTAGTTAAAAAACTAATTTTTAGTTTAAATGAAACTTTACCACTTCTGTGAATTGAATTTCAAAATTACAACATAAATTCTTGTCATTAAGAAGTAAAATATGGTTCAATGGGATGAAAATAATTTTTGGTGAATATTAACATTTGAGTTTTATTAACCGCGATTAGAGGTAATTAGAGTAATTTAAGGTAAAAATAATATTATAATAATATGAAATTACCTTTACACTTGTCCTACCCTTATTGTATGAGTCATGTCCGACCAAGACAATCCATGGGTCAAATTGGGGACCCCATGGAGCCACTTGGGTAAGAAAATGACATTAATAACTTTTTATTTAAAGTAAAAAATAAAATTGTCACAAACATGTGTTGTTTTACTAAAACAATTATTACATGGGGTTATATAAGTTAAAATTTAGACTATAAATATTCATTTGAAATATAAAAAGATTTCCTACATCATGGTAATTTTTTTATAATTTTTAGGCATTAAATAAATAAATTTATTTATGACACCATGATGATGCAGCGATTACCTCATTAATGAACAATTTAAATAAAATGAAATGATAAGGTAAAATCTAAGACATACACTTGTCTAAAACCTATTTAATGGGTCTATTTATAACCCTTATCACCTTATCCTCTAAATATATCATTGTGGGACCTTTAAAATCCGAAAATCATTTCATAATAAAGTAACATTTCATGACTTTCCCAAAGAGCCCCTCCTCTCCTCTAATAAAAGGCCCCCACCTCTACCACCTTATTCACGCCTTCAAAGCCTTTTGGCTCATCCAAAATCTTCCCAAATACCATCTCAAAATTCATCCCTTAATCCTAGATGCCTTACCTTAGGTATAAATCTCTTCAAGAAACCATTTAGGTTCAAACCGAGGGGAGTTACCCGATTTAAAGGTAATGTCTTCTATTATGTTGTTTTTTTCATTTTGCTTCTCCAATCCCCTAAACTGTTTTTATAATTTTAATTTTGTAACAACAGCAGTATTGTCAATATACTTGGATTTGTTTTATGAGAAGTATTTTATTTACACTTACACACAACTTCGTCTAATGGTTAAAGAACATATTGTTTCTGTGGGTGGTGAATTACTGCCTCATGAAACGATGATTGTTCAATCTTATTTTAACACCTCTACTGGTGGACATTAAGATGTAACTATATTTATATATGATATATATTATGTTTATGTTTTCCATATGCTTCTGTATTTTTCATTTATGTCATACCTTTATGATTTCCATTATGGGTAAACGTGATAATTTCATTTTAGGAAGTGCGGACTACCACCCCCTCAAAGTGATTTGAATCATTAATGCCATATGTGGGACTTATAAAGGATGGATTTAAAGATATTTTATATGATATTATATGAGAATTATAATATACCTTTATATCATTATGACTTCATTCCATTAAATATGAAATTTAAATTAAAGTAGCGTTCATGCGTACGTACGGCTTACCGTCTCCATGAACGGTGCATTTCATTTCTTACCTCTAAATGTTATGTAATATTATAAATGCATGTATACACTAGATATATATTATATATATGATATCTAAATCATGAATATAATTGTGGACATAATGGATATTTTACCACATAAAAAACTTGTAATTATAAGAAGTTTATTTTTGACTCAAGTACCAAAGATCAACAAAACGACCGTTATTATCTTAAATAATTACATAATGTTCATAACATGGTAATAAGTGATATAAAAGGAATAATGAACTTGAAAAAGGTTCTTAATCAAGTAAAATTAAACCTAGTTTATTATTCAGG
Source organism: Viscum album (assembly GCA_963277665.1). Taxonomy (NCBI): domain Eukaryota; kingdom Viridiplantae; phylum Streptophyta; class Magnoliopsida; order Santalales; family Viscaceae; genus Viscum; species Viscum album. Next base: position 1,428,095,124 of record OY728125.1, read on the forward strand.
AGATTAAAGAACGATCGAGTCAAGTCGGACATGAGGTAAGGGACTTCGCCTCAATCTCCTTTCATTGAGGTATATTTTGTTTTATACACAACTTTATTTTATACGGTGTATAAAACCCTTTGACTTTTAAATTTATTCAAAAGGAATATTTTTTATATGAATAATTTTACTAAATGAGAAAAAGGAGTGTTTTTTTGTCGTTCGTATGCGGCGACAATGACTTCTTCGCTGTCGTGCCCATTATTTGAGTTTCGGCTTCCTCTACAAGCCATAACGTTTTTTAAAATGAAAAATAAATACCAAGTTTTACTTTTCTTTTATTTTGGTATTGAAAATGGTTTTAATAATGTTTTTATTATATCAATGTGTTGTATTAATATCTTTTGATTGAAATGTGGAAATGTTTTGTTTCCTTTATGCATGTTTTATGTGATATGAATATGTTATGGTTTATGATATGTTTAAACCTGTTTATATGAGGAATGCATTGGACATAATAAGTGATGGGTGGAGACCTCTATAGATCCTCAATGCATCGGTAGGTATCATGAGACAAACTAGTGTCTTGGCACGAGGCCTTGAAAAAATCTTATTTGTAGTCTTAGCACGAGGCCTTGGCTACATGGTTATGATAGTCTGGAATTATGCATTCCATCATTGTGAAAATGGTTATTGATATTGCATGTGATTGTTCGACAAGTAGAATATCCATGTTAAAAAGTAAATGGAATTATTTCATTTTATTTTTTCCATAATATGTTGAAGTTCGAGTTTAAAAGGATTTTTTTAGTTATACATTGCCTTAAATGATTTTGTTTATTTATGAAATTTTCTATTGTATTGTTATCCTTACTGAGTATCTGAGCTCACCCCTTTCTATGTTTTATTTTCCCAGGATGTGAAGAAATATTTTATGACTGACCTACATGGATAGTCTAAAGGGGATAGGAGTGTGGAATATGGAGACTATATAATTGTGATTTTCACTTTATGGTGTAATGTAAAATTTGTGAATGCATATACTGTTTCCAAGGCTACTAAACTAATCGGTCTTTCGAGACTTGATCTTTTTTGATCATGCCAATGTTACATAATAACGCACCGACTCTAGGTAACTATGGTTTTGGAATTACAGTTAGTATCAGAGTAAGTTTAGTACTAACCATGGAAGGTAGATTTAGATAAACTCTGATTAGAGCACATATTCCTAAGATAGACTTTGAGGATTAATATAGAAGAACTTCCTAGAATTTTGGTATTATAGAGATTTTGTGATTTTTCTGAGCAATACATCCCTGTATGGATACGAGAAGGTAGAGGCGGATCTGGAATAGATGTACCTAGGGGTTAAACCCGAAAACACCGCTTTGAGCTAGACTCAAATGGGAACTGGTGCACAACAACGGGCCTTGCGGCACTCTTGGTTATGACACTCCCGGGGGATATGCTTAGGATACTTCTCATTTTCTTTACAAACCATTATGAAGGGTTTATGAGTATATACTTCCTCAAAGAAAACATTTTTATGATTATGAATTATATCCATAAACTGTTCAATTTATGTTAAGTGTTTTACAAGTATGGAATTATGTATTTTGATTCATAAACAGATCTAGTTTATGACATTGTTTAAAAATGGAACCTAGTGGAAGAAATGGAAACTATATCAATGCACACACTCCATGTAGGGATTTCCCTCCTGCTCAAGATAATTATAGTGGAGCTGGTGATACAACTAGTGCTGATCAGCTTATCACTATACTGGGACAACTCACTCTGGTTATGAATAATAACCTTACTCGTATGGATCACCCTGATCCGCAATGTGGAGGATCAATGTTAGACCACTTCCTGTGGAAACAACCACCAACATTAAATTGGAGTATAAATCAATTTGTAGCTGAGCAATGGATAAATTCCCTGGAGAAAATATTTCAGGCTTTAGGGAGTAGTGAAAGGGAAAAAGCTGTCATGGTAGTTTACCGCCTCACTAGAGATGCTAATCAATGGTGGTCATTGATTCAAAACACAAAGTAAGATGATGAAGTATCAAATATGGAATAGAGGGATTTCAAAGATATTTTCTTAGAAAAATACATTCCTCGTGACCTTCGAGTAGATATAGAAAGGCAATTTCTGAGTCTGAGACAAAAGGAGGATGATAATGTCGCAAAGTATGAGGCAAAATTTACAAGGTTATCAAGGTATGCTGTAGATTATATACGTAACCCAATAAGTAAGTTTGATCGTTTCTTTGATGGGTTAAAACCATTTTTCCATCGAGCATTGGTCTCAAAATACTTCTCATCAAATGAAGACATTGTCTCATGTGCTATTAAGACAAAAAAGAAATTCTCTAAGTCATACGACTTTAAAGTAATGCAAGAGAATAAGAGAACGGTGGAACAAGAGATAGATAAAGTGAAAATGGAAAAGAAGGATTTTCCATTATGCGATAATTGTGGGAAAAATCACCCTGGTACTTGCTTAAAATGAATGGGAGTTTGTTATAAATGGGGAGAAAAAGGTCACCAGGCTAATGATTGAAAGGGAAAGAAAGAGGCTATCAATGTTGAATGCTACAATTATAGGGAAATGGGGCATTATGCAAATGAATGTCCTAAGCATCAGGGAAACTTACCTTTGAAAATGCCAAGGGATCAAGGCCAATCTTATGATGTTACTACAGTTGAAGTGGAATAATTAATGTATTGGTGCTTTTGGACTCAAGGATTATATTCTGGTTATAAGAATAATGTGATATATATAAGGATTGTACTGCAGTACTTGTTGTTTTCATTATGGTTTCAATATGATGAAGGTAATCATATTTTTATTATGTGAAAATAAGAGAATCTTTACTTTGTTGGGGGAATCTGATGAATTGATTTTGGAATTTAGAGACCTTTTAGAGAAAGTCTAGACATAGGTATTTTGGATAACTATAAAGGTTGGAATGGATTATGTTTAACTTTGTATAGTATTGTTTAAGGTTATAACATTTCTGAATATTATTTTTGGAATATTATAATACTATAGTTTTAAGAAAAGGGCAACTTACAGGCTGGGGAATAACATGTCGCGTTGGACAAAGCTGCAGGAATCGAACTCACAACCATAGTGCGACAGGCCTTTATTACCTACCAATAGCCTACAAGAAGTCCCTGGTTATTACAAATAGTTTTCCTAGTCTTAATGGTATGTGTTAATATTTTGAACCTTCTACGATTAGGATAAATATAATATTTTGAGTTCTATTATCTTTTTGAGTGAAAGATTAGTTTGTTGTAGAAATTAGTTGAATGATGAAACTCTACTTGTCAAGAATACATATATATATACCTATCTATTATTCTATGAATAAATTAATTCTTAAACTTTAGTAAAGGGATATTAAAACAGAAAATGTGTTATCCTAATACCTTATGTCTTGTGGAACTGATAATATTTTAAATCAACATAGATTGAAGGCTTTGAGGCCCTCAATTTTACACTTGTTTTTGATTGATGACCTCAATCACCCCCTAAAAATATTTACGTTTTTTCACCAATTATATGTCTCTAATTTCGACCAATTTTCTTCTAATCGAGATCATAATTTGGTGGTGACTTTTTCATTTCTGTTTCCCTCTTATTAAGGCTCAATTTTATTAACCTTATTTCCAATGTGGGTTTCCACAAAGGTATTTTCTATCTTCAAAATTTTATTTTCGAAGAACATTTTAAAATTGTGAGGACACAATTTATTGAAGGAGGAGAGAATGTAACACCCCAAGCTTCCACGATACGCTTCTCTTTCAATATTGCAATAGCTAGCATTGTACGCAAGTTTGAGATTCTAACACACCGCGACCAATCAAAGTAGCCATTATGAATAGTAATACCCACTTTTTGAAATTATATAAATTTTCTATTTCAAAAGGGACTTCATTTTTGGATTCAGAATATCGAAATTAGCCTATATTGAATTTTTGTAATTTTCTGAGAACTTCAAATTTTATATGAATAGAAAAAAAAACTCTTAAAAACAACCTTTTTAATAAAAATAATTTATAGTGATAAATTATAATATTGAGTGGTCATAAAGTATAATTAGAATATATTTTTACCATTTTATCCAATGGTGGTCATTAGAATTAATTTCACTTTGAAATTGGACATAAACAATTGTCGATCTTTTGATATATATTGTTTCTTAAAAACACGCTATTTGTTGTGACAGCGATAATTTATTATTAAACTAATTAATTCAACTTATATGTTTTGAATTTTGAAAAATAGACATCATTTTTTAATTAGTAATATCAAATAAACCTTAGTGTGAAGTTTTTGTATTTTTCTGAAAAACTTCAATTTTTGATGAATAGTGAAACCACTAAGTTGTAGTTAAAAAACTAATTTTTCGTTTAAATGAAACTTTACCACTTTTGTGAATTGAATTTCAAAAATCTGACATACATGGTTTTCATTAGGATGTAAAATTTGGTTCAATGGGATGAAAATAATTTTTCGTGAATAGTAACATTTGAGTTTTATTAACTGCGATTAGAGATAATTAGAGTAATTTAAGGTAAAAATAATGTTATAATAATATGAAATAACATTTACACTTTTCCTAACCTTATTTGATGATTCATGGCCGACAAATAAAATCCATGGGTCAACTTGGGGACCCCATGGAGCCACTTGGGTAAGAAAATGACATTAATAACTTTTTATTTAAATTAAAAATAAAATTCTCTCAAACATGTGTTGTTTTACTAAAACAGTTATTGCATGGGGTTATATAAGTTAACATTTCTACTATAAATATTCATTGGAAATATAAAAAAGATTTCCTACATCATGGTAATTTTTTTATAATTTTTAGGCGTTAAATAAATAAATTAAATTATGACACCATGATGATGCAGCGATTACCTCATTAATGAACAATTTAAATAAAATGAAAAGATAGGGTAAAATATAAGACTTACACTTATCTAAAACCTATTGAATGGGTATATTTAGAACCCTTATCACCTTATCCTAGAAATATATCATTTTGGGACCTTTAAAATCTGAAAATCATTTCATAATAAAGTAACATTTCATGACTTTCCAAAAGAGCCCCTCCTCTCCTCTTATAAACAGCCCCCACCTCTACCACCTTATTCACACCTTCAAAGTCATTTGGCTTCGCCAAACTCTGACCAAATACCCTCTCAACATTCCTCCCTTAATCCTATAAGCCTTATTTTAGGCATAAATCTCTTAAAGAAACCATTTTGGTTCAAATTGAGGGGAGTTACCCGATTTGTAGGTAATGCCTTCTCTTATGTTGTTTTGTTTTATTTTGCTTCTCCAATCCCCTAAACTATTTTTATTATTTTATTTTATAACAAAAACAGTATCATAAATATACTTGGAAGTTTTTATGATAAGGATTTGATTTACACTTACACACACCTTCGTCTAATGGTTAAAGAACATATTGTTTCTGTGGGTGGTGAATTACTGCCTCATGAAACGATGATTGTTCAAAATTTATTTAACACCTCTCATGGTGGCCATTAAGATGTCACTATATTTATATATGATATATATTATTTTAATGTTTTCCTTATGCTTCTGTATTTTTTATTTATGTCATACCTTTATTATTTCCATTATGGGTAAACGCGATAATTTCATTTTAGGAAGTGCAGACTACCGCCCCCTCAAAGTGATTTGAAGCGTTAATGTCATATGTGGGACGTATAAAGGATGGAGTTAAAGATATTATATATGATAATATACTAGAAATATAATATACCTTTATATCATTATGATTTCATTCCATTAAATATGAAATATAAATGAAAGTAGCGTTCATGCGTACGTACGGCTTACCGTCTCCATGAACAGTGCATTTCATTTCTTACCTCTAAATGTGATGTAATATTATAAATGAATCTATATACTGGATATATATTATATATTTGATATCTACATCATGAATATAATTCTGGATATAATGGATATTTTACCACATGAACAACTTATAATTATAAGATGTTTATTTTTGACTCAAGTACCAAAGATCGACAAAATGACTATTATTAACTTAAATAATTACATAATGCTCATAACTTGGTAATAAGTGATATAAAAGTAATAATGAACTTGAAAAAGTCTCTTAACCAAATATCTATTAACTCTAGTTTATTATTCATGAGATTAAAGGACGATCGAGTCAAGTTGGACACGAGGTAAGGGACTTCGTCTAAATCTCCTTTCATTGAGGCATATTTTGTTTTATACAAAAATTTCTTTTATACGGTGTATAAACCCCTTTGAATTTTAAGTTTATTCAAAAGGAATATTTTTTATACGAAGAGTTTTAATAAATTAAAAAAAGGAATGTTTTTTTTGTCGTACGTATGTAGCGACAAGGACTTGTCCTCCATCATGACCATTATTTGAGTTTCGGCTTCCTCTACAAGCCATAACTTTTTTTTAAATGAAAAATAAATACTAAGTTTTACTTTTCTTTTATTTTGGTATTGAAAATGGTTTTGATAATGTTTTTATTATATCAATGTATTGTATTGATATCTTGTTATTGAAATGTAGAAATTTTATGTTTCCTTTATGCATGTTTTATGTGATACGATTATGTTATAGATTATGATATGTTTAAACCTGTTCATATGAGGAATTCATTGGACTCAATAAGTGACAGGTGGAGCCCGTTATGGATCCTTGATGCATCGGTAGGTCTCATGAGACAAACTAGTGTCTTGGCACGAGGCCTTGACAAAATCTTATTTGTAGTCTTGGCTACGTGGTTATGATAGTCTGGCATTATGCATTCCATAATTATGAAAGTGGTTATTGATATTGTATGTGATTATTCTACAATTAGAATATCCATGTGAATAAGTAAATGGAATTATTTCATTTTATTTTTTCCATATTATGCTGAATTTCAGGTTTAAAAGCCTTTTTTTAGTTATACATTGACTTAAATGGTTATATTTATTTAAGAAAGTTTTCGTTGTATTGTTATCCTTACTGAGCATCTGAACACACCCCTTTCTATGATTTATTTTCCCCGGATGTGAATAAATAAATAATGACTGACCAACAGGGACAGTCTGAAGGGGATAAGAGTTTGGACTATGGAGAACTATGTTATTGTGATTTTCACTTTATGATGTAATGTAACATTTATGAATGTATCTAGTGTTTCCAAGGCTACTAAACTAATCAGCCTTTCGAGACTTGATATTTTGTGATCATACCAATGTTACATAATAATGCACCGACTCTGGGTAACTGGGGTCGGGGCATTACACTAGTAGTCCCTGATCAGCCATATCCAGTGTCTGATCACTGCCTTGTAACTGGAAGTCAACTGGAGGAAATCTCTACGGCATGACTCTACAAGTTCAAGCGCACACCTTAGATCAATATTAATAGGCACTGAAACATTTAAGTGTAAGAAGGGAACAAGATAAAGAAAGCATTCATGTTTTTCTAAACATGGATACACGGAGTGTATAATGCCTACACAGCGTGTTCACTTAAGCCTTCACATGGGTGTGTACTTATGCCAACCCTGATCATTTAACACCCCATACACATGGCGCGTTGTCCTTACACATGACATTTTTTCCTTACACACGGCGTGTACTTGAATCCTATTCCCATACCTGAGTTCTTCTACATTTGTAATCCACATGGTTCTCCTAGAACTAGACTACATGGTGTGTTAGTGCTAGACACAATGTGTACTAGACAAACTTAACTAACTCGTGTTGTTAGTTACATGGTCGGTTATAAGGCTGACTCTACACAGCTTGTTTTTTTCCAAACACAGCATGTACTAGAATGATTTCACCGACCGGTGTTGTTCACTACACGGTAGATAAATGGGTTACACTACAGAGCATGTTGAAAATTTACACGGCGTGTATAACTTATGTTCTATCCATCCATGTCATTAGTCACATGTGAGTACACATGGTCTACACAACACGACGTGTACAACTGGTACACATCATGTTTCACCAAATATTTCCCAACCCCATGTCTCTGCCAACATAGCATGTGACATGATTAGAGACTACATGGCGTGTACATACAATACATGGAGTGTACTTAAGAAGAATAGTTTCTTCCCGAACAGAAGGACACATGGAGTCTATTCATCGTTACACACCATGTATTCAGGGTTTTTCCAGATAGTAAGGTTCATAAACTACTACGGAACACATAAAACACTGAAATGAACATTAAGGTTCTACATTCTAATCTATGAGGGACCATACTCCCTGTGAATCGAATCTTGTAATCTTATACATGTCATATATAAACATAACCAAGAAATGATCCACTAAATTCCAGTCCAAGAGGGCCCATAACACCTTAAGAACCAATGTTTGGTGTTCATTCAAACTAAATATTTACACAATTCAATACCCTATCAAATAGTGGGTATTAATATCAAGTCATATATCACAACATCATGCATATCTAACACAACATCTATCACAACAACATCCAATTTCAAATTCACGCTAAATGGCATGGTAAGAATGCATGACATGTGATCTCTTTCAAGTTCCTTTATGATATATGAGATGGCATACCGGCATCTCATCGAGTTACAATAGAAATATAACCTCAATAATATCAATAATAACATCACAAAACATGTGAATCACCAAATGGTGATATCAAAACAACTGTAAAATTGAAAAACTAGAAATTTTCAATAACGATGTAAATTGGATTTTCCCTATACATGGGTAATAAACTCCTGAGAATAGAATATTACCAAGTATCAATTTTCTTCTTATCCCCATCTATTGGATCAAAATAGTATTTCAACAAGAAAATAATTCCTTTGATACAACTTTATAACATCCCGGATCTGGGAGCCGCCCCAAGGTGCCCTGCACCCGGTTGGTCACATGGCCATAAGTGCATTTCCCTAAATGCCTGAGGATTCTGACTAGCAGGGAGGGTCTTGGATGTGATTGTAGGTAAAATATGCCTTCATTGGTAGAGTAACATAGCGAAAGTAAAATAGGTAGTAATAGTGGAAGTAGTAAAAAATGAAATAAGTAAACAGCGGAAGTAATAAAAAAATTGAGCACACACACACACACACACACACATATATATATATAATGGATGATACATTTTCATGGGAAAGAATCCAAAAAAATTACAAGGCTGGAATACAGTACTAAAAAAATTACAAATGAAAAGCAAGTAAACAACTCCACATCAACACAAGCCTCAGTTTGGTCCCATGCTCCCCAACTCCACAACAATCAAGTGCCAGAAGTAGAAGGGTGCTTCCCCTTATCTATACCTGTAGCAATTTAATCAGTTCGGGCCAAAAAGAAAGACAGAAAAAGGGTGTGATACTAATCCCAGTAAGTAACCATCCAAAGATCTATTCCTAATAGTAAGTGAATATATATGGCATGCTATAAGAAAAATGAAGTAGTGAACACAGAAGTACAGAAAAGTAACAAGTCATACCATTTCATTTACAAAAATTTACTGTTAAGTATTTAATCAACCAAAAACAAATACAAGAAACCCTCTCAATAGTTCTCACAGCCAAACCCCTCTAGTTCACAACACAAGAGAAGATATAGAAAAGATTCTCTGCGGAAGCACTCACTGTCAATTCCCCGTTTAGTCATGTCTGATCAAAGACTCTCTGAGGAATCACTCACCGCCAATTCCCCCTATAGTCTTTTAACAGTAACCTAGAGGCACTATGAGGAAGCACTCAATGTCAATTCCAATTGTGGACTCGTAACGTAATAATAAAAACTCTGAAGGAGCACTCAATATCAATCCCCCTATGGTCTCGAAGTGTGATAATTAAAACAGACACTTTGGGAAAGCCCTCAACGTCAATTTCCTTTATGGTCTCACTACACCAGGTTCCCACAGACCCCTGTAAAGCAACCGTGCAGAAATAATAATTAGCAACCAATGTAAACAACAACGAACTAAAAGGATAAACAACTAATGTTTATCATAACATGTCAAATAATAATAACTCCACCCAATAATACTAGGCATGGAAAGAAAGCTACAAATTAACAGGCAAGGCCTGACCAAACGGTCAAAAACAAGATAATATGGGAAAACATCCATATCTTCACAAAGGTAATGCTATTCTCAAACAATTAACATATATCCAATCAAACAAGGCAAAGAAGGAAAATTAAAGGGCTAAAACCATAAATACACAATACCCCGAAAGAGGGTATTGGGTACCTTTTCACGTATAACTCAAAGAATAACTACGGAAAGGCAGAAACCACCTACCTCGGCATCGTGAGATCGATATACGTGAACCTCAGGCGTTGAATCTCAATAGAATTTTGTAGATCTACAAAAAATATTAAGACGTTCAACCGAGGATATCTTGCTGAAGAGGATAAGTCATGAGATGAAGTTAAAGAAGAAAGGAGAACTCATCGATGTAATCCCAATGCAATCAACGACAATCGATTCGAAGAATGGATGGTGAGTTGGGGGGATCAGAGAAGATCCACGGCCATACGGATGCTCCAAGACGAGATCGGTCAAGAATAACTGTATTATGTCCATCAGACATGACCCTAGTATGTTTAATGAAAAAAAGATATTATACGACATCTTCATTAAAATTTCAAGGCGCGTACTTGTCTTCTATGGCCTCCGCTTTAGGAGGTCTCCAAGTCACCACACATATCCGTGTACTTGGCCTCTACCGGCTAGTACATGGTCAACCACGGCAATCGACTACACGACGTGTACTTATAAATACACAGCATGTACTCATGAATTTTTTAGAAACTCCTCTTTTTCCTCAAATACAACCAAAAAAGAAAAACATACCTGAAAATAAGATCTGGTTTCTTATAGAAATCACTCGGTATAATACATTTTAATGTCATATAGCTTGGATGATGGCATCATAGTTTAACATCATGTGAATAATACTATTACGGAACTGTTTAACGTCTTTTAGTATGGATGATAACTCATAGTTTAATGTCATAGAATTTGGACCATGGAGGGAAGGAGCCATTATTAACTAAAGGATAATCGGGATGGGATGTTCTGACCTGACTTGAACATGAGAGGGAAAGAATTTTTAAACTGTGACTCTAGGGATTCTCATATCAGGAGAAATGATATGGGGCATGGAATCCATTGAGGTGTATAGAGGTAGGAAAAGACTCTCCTTAGGATGAATTTTCCTTTAGTTGATGACCGTATTATAGGATTCATATGCAGTTCCACCAGGGCCTGATGTTAATAGTCAAAAAAAGGTTTCTTCAAGACACTAGCCTTCCACTTCTGATGGCCATGGTTGTTTATGAGGATCTGGAATCACCAGGGACACATTGTTTGATGGATGGAAAGGATGTGTTGTGCATTTAAGAAACACTCAATTTGTTATTTTCCATGGAGTTCTGGGTAAACCTGGCATAGGATGCATGGCATTGGGGCTTTTTAGGAGTTGCATGAGGAATGTTGCTTCTCATGGTATTTATGGGATGGATGATTGGGTGGCATAAGGGAGGAATGGAAAAGAGGAAGATAAGGGACTGGCAATGAGGGTCGAGACCGCAGCCCGACACTGATCCTGAGCAGGGGTGTAGGGGAGCAGCCTCCATGATAAGGACTGAAGGGAACAAACTATTTTACACATAGACCTGGCCATGTAGGAGCTGGCTAGGTAGGATAAGGCCTCTTAGGATGGTACATGGAGGAGTTTCTCACGTAAGATGGAACACGGAGGAGCATGTCGCGATTTGTCTTCCAGATAGGGGGTCTGCATACTATCCTCTGCATATGGGTGTCCATGAACCTCTTTCCACATATGGGTATCTATGAACTATTTTACACATATGGGCATCTGCGAACCATTTGATTATAAATTTTTATTATTTCGCTGTGGTATGTAGAGGTTATTCCAAATATGGTTCATGGAGAGGACTTTCGTGAACTGTTTTTTACATATGGTTTGTGGGATGGATTCTGTGAACTATTTTGGATGTGAGATGGAGTCCAGAAAACTTCTTCAGGTGTGGGAGAAATTCCTCTTACACCCTCTACATTCATTTTCCACTTATCACCCATCCTAGAGCTCTATCCCTTGCCTTCTTCACCACTTTTTTTTGTATTCCCCTGGTCGCCCTTTTATATAGTTCAATTGAACTGGTATCTGCAAAACGGGCGACACCTACTCGACAAGCCTATGAATGAAATATGTCTCGCAGAAGACTCAGTTAGTCTAGGGTTTTCAGATGTGTGGTGTGCCATCAGAATCTCCTCATATGCGAACTACATCATTCGTGAGGATGGTATGTGGGGCACACTTCTTTCGGGTTCTCTCATGCAAAAAGAATTCATGGAGGTTTCATTTCATGAGTGTAAATTCACCGCAAACTACTTTTTTCACTGGCCAACGCCTCGTGGGCCAGCGTGTCAGAGGAATTTTGCGTATCGAATGGTTTTCAGTTTATTCCATCTTCTAAACTTTCCCAGTGATGTTATGCGGCCAAGCAGATTCCCTTGAAAATTTTGATTTCTTTCGACTTTTTCTCAAATCATCAATCCAATTTTCGTTATTAGACATATGGGAGTATTTACTATATCTTTTCTGAATTTTTGGGACCCTACAAATGCTCCCAATTGGAATGGGCTATGATCAGGAAAAAAAGGAGGCTATTCCTATATAGAAGTGATCCTGGCATGAATGATCGGATAATGCTCTAATTTTTGCATGAGCTAAGGGACTGAGGGATAATAGTTCGAATATTAATGAGGTTTTATGAAACACCTCATGAACTTTTATTCCTTTTTTATTATATCCCTAATTTTTTCCTAATCCTTCTTGGAATGGGATCAGTGGGTATAACATGACTTTTTCTTTGGCTACCCATTGAGGGTTTTTGACCTAACAATAATTACGCCATTTCTGAAGGCTCAATGCATTTTTTTAGAAAACCGATACTTGAATTTTACCCAAAGGTACCTTTGGTGGATTTTCCCTCGAGAAAGTATAGTGTTTTTTTTTGGAAATTCATAGTCCTGCCAATAAAATTTAATACTGATGTTTTAGTTGGAGCAGCTTTTCCGAAACATAATGGGGTAAGACCCCGACTACTGACCACTAGTCGAGAATGTTCTAGTATCCTTCAAACATGGGTTAGGGGTTTTTCTTGACCCTAGATTTGTGTATTTTGGACTTGCATGAGTCTCATGAGCCGCTTTAGGTGTACAGAGGTAGGAAAGGAATCTTCTATAGATGATTTTTCCTTTGATTGATGGCCATTTTTGTGGGTGACATATGCAGTGCAACCAGAGCATGATGTGCATTGTCAAGAAAAGGTGTCCACAAGACACCGGCCTTCCACATTCGATGGCCTTCTAGGGTTATGGAGATTGGGATATTTATGAATGCGGTGTGTGACCTCTGACCAAGGGTGACCCTAATCACAAAAGTAGGCTTTTTAGCTTAGCTTCTTCCGGGAAACCTGGAAACAAGTGGGGGTACCCTTCTTTTGCATGCAGATCAACTTTTCACATGCAGATAGGATATCTTTTAGAAAAATAAAAAGCAACCAAAGGTGAACTAGGACTATATGTTTCTAAATATCTAGGATGTGTGAAAGAAGTAAAATTTATACCATGACATTGAGGGCCCTTGAATCTGGAAGGGTGGAATGAGGCTAGGAAGACATTGGGTGTACTGAGATAAGAGATGACTCTCTTGGGGATGAATTTTCCTTGGACTGATTTCCATTCTTGTGGATGATGCATGTAGATCCACTGGGGAATGATATTCATAGTCAATCAATGGTGTTCGCAGGAAACATGCCTTCCACCCCAGATGGCCTTTGAGGGTTATTGGGAATCAATATCACTTAAATCATGGAGTTGGGAACATAAAAGGGGTATACCAGAAGATATTGAGGACATTTGGGCTATGGTTTAATCATGGAACTATGTCCCTTACATAGATAATACTCTTACGCAGGGTGAGGTATTCCTTATATCTTTTGGATACCCGATCGTTTAACATCACATGGCTAGGACACGGGGTTCCTCTTGGGAGAGGGATCTATGACATGCCTTTTAGGGTCATGCTTCTAGGACCAAATTCCTGGGCTATTTTTCCATAATTCCATAGAGGATCTCTTCTAATATACCTATGCTCATGTGATCTATGCTTGGTGAGTGAAACAAGGGGTCACAAGGGTCCATGTCACCATCTAAGAATAGTGAATTCAACATTGGGGGAACTTTTAGACTAAATCCATTTCCTTGTAGTTTATCATCATATGGTGAGGATGATTTTATCCTTATAGTTTGCATCATCCGGTGAGTATGATTTTGGCCATGCAGTTTAGAGTCATGCAGTGAGGACGATTTCAGCCCTATAGTTTAGCATCATGCAGTGAGGACAATTTTGGCCATGCAGTTTTGCATCGTGCGGTGAGGAAGATTTCATCATTACAGTTTAGCGTTTTGTGGGGAGGATGATTTTGGCCTTGCAGTTCATTGTTTTGCGGTGATGATGATTTTTACCTTGCAGTTTAACGTCATGTGGTGAGGATGGTTTTGGCCTTGCAGTTTAACGTCGTTCCATGAGGACGGTTTTGGCCTTGTAGTTTAGCATAGTGTGGTGAGGATGATTTTTACCTTGTAGTGGTCTTCAAAAGTTTCAGGTTATTCATAGTGAGGGTGTGGAAGTGTCCCTTATACATGAGTGATTATAGAATGTGTAAACCATAGTCCTGTGGGAGACATGAATCGGGTGGGATGACATTGGTCTTTAAATCCATTAGGGTTTCTGTGGTATGAGAGGACTCTCTAAGGGATGAATTTTCCTTTAATTGATTTCCATTTTTGTGGGTGACATATGCAGATCCATCGGGGCATGATATTCATAGTCAATCAAAGGTGTCTGCAAGACACTGGCCTTACATCCCAGATGGCCTTGGATGATTATGAGGATCCTTGTTTTCCCAAGGTATGGAGTGTGACATACGGGAAAGGTGTGCCTAGGAATGTGAGAATACCCAAACCATGATTAACTCTAACATTCTTGGAACTCCCACATAGGTCCCACCCACACATTAGGGGAAGGGGTATTTTTTATCAGGTGTATGGGCCAGGATGTCGAACCCGAGCGTCACAACATATCATTCAATAATAGGAATCAATACAGATGTAGTTATGGATGTTCCCTACAAATTTTTGTTCAATGTGTTAGAGACACTTTGTGAAATTTTGGTTTACTTCATATGGGTGCTCGGCCTACCATACTCCTATATGGATTTCCTGAGTAAGAGATTACATACCACTGGTCCTTAGCTCACGTGAGTTATACAAAATGTGAGAAACAAGGAGTGGTTACATATTATCCTTTGTAAGTGTGAGGTGATAAATAATATGATGGGGTCCTTTTCATTTTATTTTCCAGTGGGGTTGGGCTAGGATCAAAGATCGAGGCATCACTACATATCTTGTGAGGGATGGAATCAAGCCATACATAGTTCGGTGTGTGCCCCGTACAGGTTTGGCTTGGTCCAACAAGCAGGGGCGTTTTCATTCTACCCATCACGGTTGTTAGGTCCTTCATGTTTCCCCATAGTTGACCTTCATATGAGAATCTCTATCACCATTCCTAATCTCATGGGAGTTATACTCGGCGTGATAAATAAGGGGTGATAAGGGTCTCCTTTAAGAATATGGGAATATTGGGGGAGTGATGGAGGCATTTTTTTATCGGGGTTGGGCTAGGATCAAAGATCGAGGCATCTTTATATATCTTGTGACAACATGAATCAATCTGCACATTGTTCTTTGAAAGATCATGCAGTTTATAGTCTTGAAATTAGGATGTTTGATGCAACGTAGTTTAACATCTTAAGGTGAGGACATCTTCCTTACACTTTAATGTCAAGTGGAAAGGACAATGACTCATAGTTTAAGGACTTATATTTTGGACCATAACATGGAAGTTTTTGTTTATGACTCGTAGTTTAAGGTCTTAGAGTTTGGGTGATGACATTGGGGTAATTTTTTGTTACTCATAGTTTATATTTTAGAGCTCGAACCTTAACATTGAGGATTTATCGTTACTCATAGTTTAAGGTATTAGAGTCTGGACCACGACATTGGGGGAAATTTTTACTCATAGTTTATGATCGTAGATATTGGACTTATGATTTGAAAGGTAATTTTTATGACCCATAGTTTAGGGTCATAGAGTTTGGACCTTAATATGGGATCATTTTTTACCTCATAGTTTATGGTCTTATAGTTTGAAATTATCGTGGGGGCATCATTTATAAATCATTGTTTAGGATCATAGACATTGGGCCATGGGTACATTTTT
This sequence comes from Viscum album, assembly GCA_963277665.1. NCBI lineage: Eukaryota > Viridiplantae > Streptophyta > Magnoliopsida > Santalales > Viscaceae > Viscum > Viscum album. The sequence goes on from OY728125.1 coordinate 1,428,111,523, forward strand.
AACTCATTTTCTAAGGTCATAGAGTTTGGACCTTAACATAGGGTTATCCTTTATGGCTAATAGTTTAGGGTCTTAGACTTTGAATTGTGGGGACATTTTTAACTCATAGTTTAAGGTCATAGAATTTGACCTTGACATAGGGACATCCTTTATGACTCATAATTTAGGGCCGTAGAGTTTGGACCGTGGGGAAATTTTTAACTAATAGTTTAAGGTCTTCGAGTTTGGGCCTTGATAAGATTTCTATTTCACAAAGTATTTCTTCATGAACTACGCATTTGTAGGATCCATGATGAGATTTTTGTCCAATGATATTAGGGTGTACGCTCCATTGGAATAGACCCGATGTATGACATATGGTCCTTCACACTTTGGTTCAAGCTTCCGTGGCTTCTTCCCTAGTATCATCAAGGTTCATAGGACTAACACCATTTCTTCATTGAGGAAAGATCTAAGGCGATACTTTTTGTTGAAGGCTCATGAAATCTAGTTTTTGTAGATTTCCAAATGATGCAAAGTGTGTAGCCTTTTTTCTAACTACTCTAATTCATCAAAAAATCACTAGGATTTATCATTTATGGACAGTTGATCAAAAATGAACACACAATGTGAAAACAGTTGGATTTCTATAAATAACACCGCATATGCCCCTTATACTAGTGAGTACGGCTTTTCCAAAGTGGAGTTGTGGGTCGGGGCCTGGTAAGCCCACAAATCATGAAAAATCTTATTTGGTCATGATTTAATATCATTGTTGACTATATTTTGAAGTATGATGGACAAGGTCTTGTTAAAAGCCTCTATCTACCCATTGGTTGCTTCCTGGTAGCGGGATGATCTATTGGCCTTGATTCCTTGTTCTTGGTACAAATTATCAAGCTCAGTAGAGCAGAAGATGGTGTCTTTGTCCGTTAGTACTGTATGAGGGACACCCAATCTAGTGATGATGTTGGCCTTTAAAATCTAATTTTGTTTTTCACCTGTACTTCTTTAATGGGTATTCCTTCATCCCATTTAGAAACGAAGTTGGTTGCAGTGAGTATAAACTTGAATTTCCTGGTTGTAGCGAGAGGATATGGTCCCACAAAATCCATCCCTCAAGTGACGAATGGCTAGGAGTATTTATCCTTATGAAGAAACTATGGGGGGAGTTCTACGAAATGTGATTGAACCTGGAAATAATGGGACTTTATAATGAATATAGTGAAATCATGTATCATGTTGGTCTAGTAATACCAAAGCCTCTGAATTTGGTGAGAGGTCTTGGTTGCTAACTGGTGTGCTCCACAAGACCCAGTGTGCACTTCTTTCCTGACGATAGGAGTCTCTTCTCCATCGATACACCTGATAAGAATTCCATCGAGGCCTCATTTTTAGAGAAACTTCTCTTGGTTCACCCCATTGTACATGGTAAAATTGAAAACCCATCTTCGGAACTACTCCCTTTCAGCCCTAACTGGTTGGAGTTCCTTGATCCAAAGTAAATTTTTGACAGGCGTCATCCAACCCATGGTATGACAATAAGACTCAGGAATTGGGATAATTTCATCAATTTCCTTTGTATTTCTCTGGATGAAGGGCAATACCTCCAGACAGTGAGCAATGCTAATGAATGATTAATCCTGGTCGTGATCGAGCAAGGTTTTGGATACATTTTCCAAAGCATCAGTTTGGGAATTCTATGACCGGGGCACATGAGTCAACGTTGGTTTTGATGGGAATTCTGCCATCAGTGCTTGAACATGGTTCATTAAGGGAACCCACACTTCTTTCGTGATAGCATAGTCATTGTTAACTTGTTTGATGACTACCTCTAAATCACCCTTATTTTTTAGGTGTTCAGCTTTCACATATAGTAAAAATTATAGGCCTACAATGAGGGCCTAAGACTCCATTTCATTGTTTGTACACACTTCCGAATGTAGGAAATATTAAGGCAAGATGGACTTTTTAGAAGATACAATTACAAATCCCAGCCCTACTGGAGCTTGGGATCCTCCATCCTTTTCCATTTCGGGCATTGGGAAGCACCATCAAAGTAAATTTCCCACATCTAGGGATTCTCCTTGATGGAAAACACATATTCATCTGTGAGTTCGGTATCCAATGGTGTCATATCTTCTGGGGGGTTCTCATCCCGGAAGTCAGCTATTGCCTGGACTTTGATGGAATTCTAGGGCACATACCATATGTCAAATTGTTACAAGATGACTCCCATCGTGTTAGGAACTCATTTAGCAAGGGACAATTGAGGATATACATAAGAGGGTCGCAATGGGATACAAGGTGGACCTCACAGTGTTGCAGGTAATTCCTGAGATTTTAAACTACGAAGATTAGGGCTAGGAAGTTCTTTTCAATCATAGAATATTGAGTTCAGGAATAAATCATTGTTTGGATGTGGTAGTAGAGGTTGTTATCACTACCAATATCATTTTTCTTCATGAGGAAGACGCCTACTGGCCGTTCTAGGGTAGTAATGTATAGAATGAGTTGTCTCCCCTCAACTGGCAGGATGAGCACCAGCGGGATTAGAAGATATCTTTTGAGGTTTTCAAATGATTCTTAACAATCATTATCCCATTCATATATAACTCTTTTCTTCATGGGCATGGTGAAAGGTAAATATTTTCCTGCAATGTTGGATACGAAGAATTGAATGTAGGCGAGGTTCCCCTAGAGACATCTCAACTCGGTGAGGATGTGAGGTGGTGACATTCAAAGAATGGCTTTCGTCTTCTTGAGGTCGACTTTGATGTCATGATGGCATACAATCAAGCTATGAAACTTTCTCGAGGTAACACCAAAAGTGTATTTTAGGAGATTCATCATTAAATTGTGTTGTCTTGATTTGATGAAGTTAGTTTCAAGGTTGGCTAGGTGGTTTCAGTGCTTTTTTATTTAACCACCAGGTCATTGACATAACAGTCGATGAATTTCCCCAAAAAGGGCTTGAAGGTGTGATGCAAGGTGGTCTGATATGTAGCGGAAAAATTATTTAGACCGAAGGGCATCACTTTATAACAGAACACCCCTTAAAGGGCCCTAAAAGCAATTTCTTCTTCATCTCCTTAGGCCATCCGAATTTGATTGTATCAGGAATATCCATCCATGAAGGATAGGGATTCATATAATGCTTTCACGTCGATCAACAATTCTGTGGTCGGGTCTGGGAACTCATCTTTTGGGAATTACCGATAAAGATCCCTAAACTCAATGTAGATTCCAATCTATCCATTCTTCTTTTTGACTGGGACTATGTTGGCCAGCCAAATCGAATATTGGACCTCCCGTAGGATGTTGAATTTGATAATTTTGTCGACTCCATCCTCTATTTTAATAGCATGCATCTGTTGGTTCCTTCTGGATGCTTTTTTATAGCCCCAATGATCTTCTAGTAATCCCAAATGATGGGTGGTGACTTCAGGATCGAGGCCTGGTATCTCTATGTAATTCCAAGCAAACACGTCTCAATTATTCTTTATAAAGGAGGTATATTCTTCATGTTCATCAATAGGCATGGCCACACTGATTAAAGTGGGCCATGGGTCATTTTTAGTGCCCAGATTTATCTCCTTAAGTTCATCGATGGTGGTGTAAACACATTCTTCAAATACAAGAGGGGAATCTTGGATGTCTTTTTCGTCTTCTTATTCTTCATCATGATCATCTCCTAGTAAGCCCAAATTATGGGTGGTGACTTCAAGATCGAGGCCTGGAATCTCTGCGTAATTACAGGCAAACACCTCTCAATTATTCTTTATAAAGGAGGTATATTAATTAGGTTCTTTAATAGGTATGGCCACACTGATTAAAGTGGGTCATGGGTCATTTTCTATGACCAGTCTCCTTAAGTTCATTAGTTGTGGTAGAAACACCTTCCTCAAATGCATGAGGGGAATCTTTGAGGTCCTCTTCCTCTTCTTATTCTTCATCTTGATCACCTTCCCTTTCTGATGGAGAATGGATTTTCGAGATAACTTCTCCAATATTGGTAAATAAATCATCTTTTTACTTAGTGTGTGAGGCAAGGGTAGTTTGATGCCCCAAGGGTGGGACGGGATCATCATCGACAAGAATTTTTCTAAAAACATGGGATTCGCCATGTTCTTTTGTGTCTTTAGACTTGGTTTTTGTAATGGAGACCATACAGTCAACTGAGTCTGTATTCGGGCTTGTAACTACAAATTAAACATGGTTGAGGGGTAGTACGCACTCCTCTCTAAGATACTAAAAGGGGTTGGAAAAATCTATCTCCAATCCATTCAGGGAATTAATCTAATCAATATCATCGACCAAAATGTGTTTTTCTTCTCACTCATAGAACACTGGGTCAATGTAATGCGACTCGAAGAACTCAAATAGGGATTCATCAGCATGCATCATCCTGTTTTTCCAATTAGTGCAATATTTAATACAGATATGGTATGAGGACTGAATTATAGCATGTTGATGCAGCCAAGGCCTCCCTAATAGTATATTAAAGGTTATACTCTATTTCACCACTAGGAACTCGGAATAGGATATGAGATCTCTGAGCCATGTTTTAAGCATGATACTTCCCAATGGTTTCTGCTCTCTTTTTTTGTATCCCAACAGAGTTGTAGTGCAGTGTGTTAAGTTGTCTTCATCATATCCTAGTTGATGATGTGTTCTCTATGGTAGTACGTTTAATCCAAATCCATTTTTGATGAAGATCCTTCAAAAATCAATTCTATTTTCTTGTCATAAACATATAAGGGTTCTATGTTCCCTTTCATGATGGCGTCTTCATCCCTATCTGTGGAGGAGATGACGGCATGACATTCTTCGAGACTGGTCTATGTTCTGTAGACATTAGCCACTACTACTTCAGCCTCAAACTCCTAGGGACTTAGCAAGGCTTCGATGACTGCCTCCCAAAGATATTTAGACAAACTCAATGCATCCATTATTGATAGCTTTGATGGTACTTAAGGAAACTCCTTTAAAATGAAATACTTCTACTCTAAATGTCGGGCCTTCCAGGCTCAAGGTTGCTCTTTCATAGACACTTTAGGGGATTGAGCTTTGGAAGTATATGGTTCGGCCTCTATACCAAGAGTCGAATGTGTTGTAGTACTTTCCACGTTTGGATGGACTAGTCTTCTTGTATAACATGGGAAGTTTGGTACCTGTTCTTACCCTGGTGGGTAATCCAAGAAAACAGGTCTTGGGTGTCCTCTGACAGGGGAGAAATAGCATTCTGATTCTCGTTGTGTCTGTCAGTGGTTCCTTCCATGGGTTTCTGCAATATTAACTGTTTGACTTGTGGCATGGTTGATAATTTGAATCATTCTATGATCATGCCTTCCGAAAAACCTCTGGCCTCTATGGCCTCTTCCTATGGCTCTCCAATTAGGCATGGGGAATTCATGTGCATGTCCGGAGACTAAATCATAGAATCGGTCCATCATGTGAACGAAATTAATATATCCAAAGATTAGTTCTTGATCTGATATTGTTCATGTTTGACTACCTCCTTCTGATGGTACTAATTGGTGGGGTGGTGCATTTTGTGCCATATGGAGGGGTGGTGCCCGTTGAAATAAGACTGTTGGCATGAAGACCAAAAGTTTCAAAAATGACTTCATCTTTGGTACCAACTCAAATTCTTGATCTTTCTTTCTTCCCTTCTGGCCCTTAGGGGACAGTGAGGCCGGGGAGGTTGGTTGTACAATTTTAGTTGATTTTGGGGGAACATTAGTTAATTTCAATTGTTCCTAGAGGATTCCATGGAATTGGTTGACGGTCTTCTAGGTCATCCAGTTGTCAAACGTTTTCTCCTTATTTCCAGTGACTATTTTCCACTCTTCTTCCTCTTTTAAGTCAGAGGTGGAAACATACGCCACTTGTGCTGGCGGTGGTCCCAACATGAATTTCTCGGAATCCACCATCATTTGCATAAGATCCTTGAAAACAAATAATTCTTGGATAGTGTGTCCTAGTATCCGGTGATATGGACAATAATTTGGATTGTTGTTGAGACCCACTTCATTAGCTCACTTTGGCTCTGGAAACCGGGGAAGATTGCAATTCATGGCGGTTATGAAATAGCCGCGAACTGGTTGTCTCGGAACGAATAAAATCTATTTCTTCATTCGTCGAACTGACTTTTTTTAGAACCCCATCACTCATCTTGCCATGGTGGGGGTGTTTGTTGGCGTCCACGAGGTTCCTCATGGCTCGGTGAGGGGCTAGCCACTGGGGATGGTGTCGGGGGTGGCTTAAGCATGATAGAAGCCACTTCATCTTTTCTTATTCATTCCCTAGGGGTCGATGGGGCCACTCAGGACTTATGTTTAGTGATTTTAAAGTAGTCTTCTATCATTTGGGCAATGGAATAGAAGTCTCTAAACCCACTGGTGTATTTCACTAGGATGAGTGGTGTTCGCAATTCATCCTGAAGGTTATTGATTCACATGGAGACCATCACATCCTATGGGAGTGGCCCATCCAAGGAATATGTTATGCCTTTCTATATTGAAATGAAGTCTCATACTCTCTCATTATCTCAATTCTTGTAGCTCATGAGATCACTGACCGTCGTCTTGGGAAGTGTCTAATTGAACCGTAAGAGAAACTATCACTGGAGGTCCTCCAAACCTGTAAGAGAATTTTCTAGCAAGCTGGTGTACTATACGATAGACGAGACCTAAAAAGATTTTACTAAACACCTATGTTGTATGGAATTTTTATGCTATGAATTTTCCATCATGGGGTCACAATAAGAGGCATAGTGTATAAAATATTATTCTGGGTCCCCCGAGACATTGAATACAGGGAATATGGGGTTCTCGGAGTTTGGTGGTGGTGGTACATTTCTCACCCACTAGATGTTGGGTTTGTGCTCTGGTTGTATTAGAGCGCACCACCCCTCTATGGATTCTAGTCGGGTTGTCGGCTGCTCGACAGTGTTTAAGATCCCTTGATGAATATCTTGTCAGGCTTGAGCTTGAGCTGGTGAAGTAGGGGCCCAGATTGGGTGTCCTGATGCAGCTAATATTTGGGGTGGATACCCATATGGGGGGTTCATTTGTGGGTTTACCGGGGTATATTATAGTAGCCTTCCCAATGGGGGAAGTCTTGATGTCCTTCCAGGGCCTCGTTGAATATCCATATGAACTTGGATTCATTCATTAGAATGACTACTTGTGCTATGGGAACCTCTTATGGGTGAACCTGCAGACATTCCACAGAGGGAACACATTCGAAGAGATAAATCCCTCGATGTAGCTTGATATTAATTCATCTGAGCTCTTTCATTTATTCCTCCTACTTGGTGAACATTTCCCCGAGGGTGAGAGACACACTCTCATGGGGAGGAGGAGGCGGGTTATAGAAGACTTGAATTTATTTGTCTCTTTGTTGGAGTTTCACAGGGGAAGAAATGATGGATTGACTAAGGGGAACATAGATTTAAAATCACGCTCTGGTTCCAGATATTCACACCATTAGGCTCGGTGTGGAATGTGAATTCTAGGGAACCATCTTCCTTTTCTTCTTCTCCCCTTGTGTTATTTCTTGTGAGATCTATGGGGTTGACTCTCACCACGTTAACTAAGGAATACCACATTGGGGGTGGTGTACCTAGTGCCAAATGGTATAAAGGATTCTTGGGCACTCTATTGGACTTTCTCTATCCATTATGTGGTATTTTTTGGACTTCTTGACGAATATTGATCTGAAGGGAGCCCTGTTCTAACCTCGTAATGTGCCTTTGTTTCGGAGGGTGCAAACCACAAGAAGGGGTGCAACATGGAACTCCTCTATCCATCATTCTTCCTAGATGGTGTAAGAAAGATGTCCTCCATGAGGGGATTTGAGGATAAATTCCCACATCCCTACTGGCTGGGGTCATTCCCATTCTCTCATTGATGCACTACGGCCTAGATTTGTCATTCTTACCATGGAATTTTGATTTAAAATTTTCCCCTAGCATGTGGTATGGGGTTTTTCCCATATCGTGGTGGTACCCACAGCTATTTCCACCCTTTAAATTTCACGTACTACCCTGCGGGTGTAAGCCAAGTGTGGCATTGAGCCTATATGGGGTATGTGGTCTTTCTAATAAATGTGCACTGCATTCTGGTTGGAATCCCTTAGGCAAGAAGCCTGATGGATGTTCATGGTCTCCTGACTCAAATGTTTTTCGATGGCTTAATCTCTTCATCCAGGAAGCTTTTGAGACTTACTCTGGGACAATTTTTGTTGAGTATCCCATCTTTCCTGAGCAGGGGTTTCTTTTGATTGTTTCCACTGGGTGATGAATGTGCAGGATTTCATTTCCATGGGGCCTACTGGATAGGACATGGGGTGAAGTGTAAATCTCCATGTTCTCCCCACCCCTGAATTTAAACTCCAGTCGGGGCATGGCCACTGAGGCTATTCAATTTATGTAGTGCATGGAGGAATCCAATTCATGGTTTTTCTTTCGCCTTCCTGAGTTTGGCTACCTTACGGATGGGAGGGCATCCAAGTAAATTAGATGGTGAAGCTCCCCTATTGTAATAACAGGGTATGTGTACCCTTGAGAGGGTATGAATTTTTCTTTATACATTTGAAGAGTTGTCCATATATTGAGGTGAATGTCATGCGTGCATTCCCCAAAAAAGTATCCCGGTATGCCAAAATGAGAAGTGTTCGTAGGCCAATGCATCACTGGTATATTTTCCCTAGATAGCTATCTTCTCACAAGAAACATATCATGTTGTTGTTCTTTGGGAGGCTCCTCTACTTGATATTCCTAGGTCGACTTGTCTTGATGATTTTTTCCAAGCAACCTAGCTAGTGGGAGCCTTATCAATTTGTGTACGCCGCTAGGGTGGCTCTGAACATGAGTGTGGCCCCGGGACATCCTCTGGTTTAGATAGAATATCACTCATTATATACATATATCCTCATGTGTCTTGTACCTTTTCAAGTGCCTTAGCAAAGAATGGATTTCTTGTAATTGTTCCGACAATGGTAGGACCTTCTTTCTGGCATGTATTTTGGTTGCGAGGAGGACCTTCTCAATTGGTGTTGCGATGGTGAGGACTACCATGGAAACTTGATGCCCGATCAAGAGGATTTCTCTAATGACGTGTACCCTAGGGAGGACCTTTAGGGTGGGATATATCAATGTGAGGACCTTCTTGATTCTTGACATCACTATGGTGAGGACCTTCATAGAAATTATCATTGTGGGGAGGTCCTTTGCAATGACGTTCATCGTGGAGAGGAATACCATCGTGACATGATATCTTGATGCAGGGAGAATTTCACTAGTGTACATCCTAGGGAGGACCATAGGATGTACTGCAATAAGGGGATGACCTTCATGTTGCTTGGCATTAATGTGGGGAGGACCTTCAAGGAAAATGTCATTGAGGGTAGGGCTTTCACAATGACTGCCATAATGGTGAGGACTACCATCATGACATGATGTACGACTATATGAAGAAGCATATCTATAGTTTATACAGTGGGGATGACCATCAGGGAATATGACAGAAAGGGAATGACCTTCTCACTGTCTGATATTCAGGTTGAGGGTAGGGATACCCCGATGTAGATCAAGAGATAGTCTCTCATGAACGATCATTCTTAACCCATGGAGTGATCCCCCATGGGTGCTCTGTAGAGGACCTTCAGAGCTACTGGTTGCAACATTGTGGGGAGGACCATTGAAATAGATATCACCACTTACATAATTTGTTTATGGAATGACTGGCTCTTGAGCCTTTATTTTTATGCGTTTGAGGGTGTCGAGAACCCCAACTTTTAGCAGAATATAATAATGTACGTGCTCTTTATTTTCTAGTTTCCTTTGGATATTTTCATTTATTGGGTGAACTCTTGTTGGTAATCGGGGATATCTGTTATTGGTAATGGCCTTCATATATGGGTCCCTATCATGTTGGGTCTTGTGAGGTCATTGGGATACATCGACGAGCATCTTGAGTTTTGGCAGGGATATATCTCTTCCCTAGAGCGGCACCCATGTAGGACCGACATCCCCAAGTTGGAATGGGTATTTTTTTCCCAATCCTGTTATTAGTATGTCACAAGATATTGTCCTCGACCCTCTTGGACTAAATTAGGGATTCATAACCACTCCGTATTGACTAACTCATTTTGTGAGTGAGTCATTCCATTCGACAAAATCGGGTCATGGGCCTGATTTCTCACCTTTTTCATCGATGCAATGATATCTTGGAATGTTTGTAGGATATGGTCTGGAATCGACCTCTGGTCTTCCATCATGGCAAGGATGTTTTGAGATACATATTTGGCTAGAATGGGTATGAAGCCCCATTCTGATTTTGGAGCAGTATTTTTTTCCTACTGCGATCCTCTGTGAGTTTCCAGTAGTTACTGGCAGTTCTCCAGTGCCGAGACAGAGGAACAAGTCTATCTCCAGTGGTCTTCTCTAGTTTCCATTGTATATTACTAGTGGTCTTCATATTCAAGAGTGGGGATTTTAATCCTCTATCTTGTTGTTGTATTTATCTCACGGGATTTGTATGCATCTATAAGAATTTGACTCTGCTCAAATTTCCATGCCACCCTATTTGGATGGAGGAATTATTGTGCATCAGTAGGTATTTATGCATGCGTGTAGCCAGTTGCTTCACTATTTAGATGGTAGGCTCTAAATTCATTAGTATGTGGTTGTGCCTATATATAGCTGAGTCTCACCGTATTTGGATGGTGGGCTTGATATGCATCAGTAGGAATTTGTGATTGTAAATAGCATGTTTCTACCTTATTTATATGGATGTCTTTGAATACATCGACAGATATTTGCATCTGCATGTAGTTAGCTTCTCTACATGCACATCGGGACTAGTGAGCCCTTGAAGAAACATGCATGTGCTCGTATCCTGCCACCCTATTCTTGTGGTGGGATTGAGTAGAGAGGGTAGAGTTTTCTGACTGCCCGTTGAACTTCGCCACATTAGTACGGTGGAGCTGCTACATAGGATCTAGGGTGATAGCATGTCCCTGGTTATATATTATCTGAACTTGGCGGGCAGCCTAATGGGCCCGGGTCTCCTCGACTTTGGAAGGTTCCCTCGGCATAAGGTCCTCCTCAGTGAGAGGAGGTTTGGTCCTCCGGGGTCGATAATGATGCTCTCTGGAAGGGGATTATGGGTAGGGAACCATTGTAGTTGAGATGAAGTAATCAACATTGACTCCATCTACCTCCCAGAGATAAGGGATGTATTCATTGTCGCGTTCGGGGATAGCCTCCTGAAACATTTTGAGACGACCACCAGGGTTGCTTGGGGTTGGGGTACTGGCAACGACTGAAGAGGCAGTTGGAAGACCATTGAAAACTAGAGGGGTTGTATTGTGGCCTCAACCATGGGGAGATTATCATTTTAGTGTTACTCTTTGATCAGCATATAGGATACCCATCATTGAAGATGCTGGGTAGGAGAATGGGTCCTTCTCTTCGATGAGGCCTAGGCCACCTATGAGATTGCTGACGTGTGTGTTTTCCTGGATCGTGGGGATGTCATTTGGATCGACGGTCACTATGTGGGAACATATAATACATGTATGAAAAAGAGACCACTTAACATCATCAAAGTATCATTCTTTTAAACACATGCATATTTGGCGATTCAGCTTGTCCCCCTTCCCCTTTACTTTTTCTTGTGGGGCGAAGGGGCCTGAGTGGGGTGAGACCACCACCTTGGTTAAGGATTCATGTCAGGTTCCCCAATTTTATTCTACCTCCTAGGTGGTGTGTTTTTCATGTACCAGGGAAAACAAAAAAAATTGACGTGTAGTGCTCTTTTTTCTTTTATCAGTATGGGTAGAACTGCCACCCTGGTTAAAGATTCACATTGGGTTCACCATTTTTTGTTCTGCCTATGAGGTGGTGTGTGTTTCCTATACCAGGGAAAACAAAATGGTCTAACGTTTAGTGTCATTTTTTCTTTTATCATTGTGGGTAAAACCACCACCTGGGTTAAGGATTCATGTTGCTTTAATGATTTTTTTCCTCCTCCATAGTGGCGTGTATTGTGCTTACCAGAGCGAACAAAATGGTCTGACGTGTAGTGTCTTTTTGTCTTTTATCATTGTCGGTAGAACTGCTACCTTGGATAAGGATTCACATATTGTTCACTATTTTTTTCCCACCTCGTAGGTTTCACGTATTGCGCGTACCTAGGTGAACAAAATGTTTTGACATGCATTGTTTTTTTGTCTTTATTAATTATTGGTAGAACCACCACCTTGGTTAAGGAATCACATCGGGTTCTCCATTTTTGTTCTTCCTTTCAGGTGGCATGTGTTTTGTGTACCGAGGAAAACAAAATGGTCCAACATTCAGGGTCATTTTGTCTTTTATCATATTGTGTAGAACTACCACCTTGGTTATAGATTCACGTTTGGTTCGCCATTTTTGTTCTGCCTCCAAGGTGGCACGTGTTGCGCGAACAGGGGTGAGAAAAATGTTCTGATGTTCAGTGTCCTTTTTTCTTTTATCATTGTGGGTAGAACCACCACTTATGTTAAGGATTCATGTCTGGTTCACCATTTTTGTTCCACCTCTAAGGTGGTGCATGTTTTGCGTATCGGTGCGAACAAAATAGTCAGATGTGCAGTGTCCTTTTTTCTTTTATCATTGTTGGAAGAACCACTTCCTTGGTTAAGAATTCACATCTAGTTCACCATTTTTTTCAGCCTCTGAGGTGGCGTGTGTTGCATGTACCAGGGTGAAAAAATGGTCCAACATGTAGTGTCCTTTTTTCTTTTATCATTGTGGGTAGAACATCCACCTTGCTTAAGGATTAATGTCAGGTTCACCATTTTTGTTCTACCTCCAAGGTGGCGCGTGTTCCATGTACGGGGGTGAAAAAAATGGTCTGATGTGCAGTGTCCATTTGTCTTATATCATTATAGGTAGATCCACCACCTTGGTTAAGGATTCATGCTGGGTTTTCCATTTTTGTTCCGCCTCCGAAGTGTCATATGTATGGGAGATGCAGATATGGAACGATGAAGATCATCACCTGTACCTTTTTCCATAGAGACAGGATCTTGTCGAATTTACCATTCTATTTTATTGACTCGTTCATCTTTATTCTCTTTTAAGGAAGGTTCAATTAACCCTGTGGGGAACTGTCAGTCCAAGTAGGTGATTGCGTGGGGGTTAAGAACTCATGCAATCAGTCCTTCTCAAATATAACATCCTTAGATGGTCTTCAACTGGTTTATCCATAGTGCTATGAACTCTCAACGGCCTTGGTATCCAGGATTCATAGACATTATTTCCAAAGGAAGGCGCATGGTGGCTGATGATTTGGCCAACAATGCTTGAGGAATCCATTGTTCAAGAGGATAAGAGTCCAAGCTCAACCCACACTTCTGGGGGAGGATTGTTGCATGTTCTGGTACTCACTTATAGATTTAAGTTGTGTTCGTATGTTCATGAATCCTTGGTTCATCCCCAAAGACAGTTTCCACTGGTTACCCTTGGTTTGTATGATCGTTGTGAGCATGCATATGTTTGATTCCATTGAGGTGATTCTAACCTAGCCATATTATAATCCCCTCTGAAGTTCATCATCTTCCAGGGGAATAAGGTGACTTGATGTTGGGATTGGGCCCACATGGAGGGCTTCCGACATATCCTAGGGAGAGGAATCAGAACCCACGTAGTTTGGAAGGTGTGGGGCTTATGCATGGAAGCTTCCCATTTGATAGACATGATTGGGTGGACCCTTTTGTGATGGGCACCATTTTGAACTCTTTCCTTCTGGTAGGCATCCTACATAATTTCATTTGGTCAGGAATCAGATTTCTTGTAGTTCAGATGATGTGGGGCTTACGCATGGAAGCTTCCCATTTGAGGGGGGCATGGTTGGGTGGACCCTTTTGAAATGGGAACCCTTATGATATCGGGCCTTCTGGTAATAATCCAATGTATTCTTATTTGTTCAGGAATACGAGTTCTTGTAGTTCAAGTGATGTGGGGATTGCGTAAAGAAGATGCCCATTTGAGGCATATGATTGGGTGGACCCTTTTGGATGGTCACTCTTTTGAGCTCGAGCATTCTGGCAGTCATCCTACATATCCTTTTTTGATAAGGAATCCGATTTCTCAAAGTTCAGATGGTTGTGTTGATGTTGTAATCCGTAAAAACCTATAATCTCATGGGATTCATGCTCGGTGTGAGAAGTAAGAGGATTTTAAAGATTCAATAGTGCACATGATTCATCCCCTATTGGTGGGGGAGGGAGATCCCACATAGGAAGAGGTCAGCGCGATAGTGCTTGAGGGCATGGAGAAATGGACCTTTCCATGTGAAATGGAATAAAAGGTCATGCGGTTCTGCCTTAGAATATTGGGCACATACCTCAGTGGGAGGGACCTAGAGAAAGTTTTGTGAGTTATACTATAGTTTAAATTCATATAGCTTGGACAATGATTAAATGGTGAATAATCATGTTCGGATATTTTGACATTCCTCAAACATGAGAGGGATGGAATGTGTAAACCATGATTATGGTGAATCCTATATCATGAGATATTTTATGAGGCATGGAAGCCATTGAGGAATACATAGGTCGGAAAGGACTCTCCTGAGCATGAATTTTCCTCTTGTTGACAGGGGATTTGTGTGGGAAACATATGTAGAGCCACAAGGGCATGATATGCATATTCAAGCAGAGGTGTCATCAGACCATTGGCCTTACTGTTATAGTGGCCCATAATATTTATAAAGATCTGAAATATACCATTATAGTATATTTTAAATTCATATATCTTGGATAGATCCATCGTATTTTAATGTCATGTTGACAGAATAGTTCCATACAATTTAATGTCATGTGTTTAGGATGGTATGGGGTGTTGCATTTTAGTTTCATGAAATGGGGACCACTTGTTATAGAAACCATGATTATCCTGAGGAAAATCTTGTTTGGATATTCTGATGTGCTGCAAACATGAGAGGGATGGAATGTGTAAACCATGATTATTGAGAATCCTAGATTATTGAAAATGATATGTGGCATGGAAGCCATTGAGGTGTATAGAGGTAGAATAGGACTCTCCTGAGGATGAATTTTTCTTTTTTTTTTTTTGATGGCCATCATGTAGGAATAATTTTTAGATCCACCAGGGCATGATGTTCATTGCCAAACAATGATTTTCGTAGGACACTTTCCTTCCATTTCTGATGGTCGGGGATTTTTATGAAGATTCGAAATTACCCAGTACACTGCAGTTTAATGTCATGTATCTTGGATGATGGCATCACAAATTAACATAATTTGACTAACACTGTTACCTAATAGTTTAATGTCATGTGTTATGGATAATAACCCATAGTTTAAGGTCACAGAGTTTGGACCATTGAGGGAAGGATCCATTATTAACTAATAGATAATCTGATGGGGATGTTATGACATGCCTTGAACATGAGAGGGAAGGAATGTGTAAACTGTGACATTAGGGATTCTTGGATTATGAGAAATTTTATGGGGCATGGAAGACATTTAGGAATATAGATATAGGAAAGGAATCTCTTGGGGATGAATTTTCCTTCAGTTGATGGTCGTCTTCTAGGATTCAAATACAGAGCCACTGGGGCATGATGTGCATAGTCAAGAAAAGGTGTCTGCAGGACATTGTCCTTCCGCTTCTGGTGACCATGGATGTTTATGAGGATCCATAATCACCAGAGACACCGAGTTAGATGGATGGAAAGGATGTGTTTGGGAATTTAAGAAAGACATTGGATGGGATTTTCTAACGAGTTAGGGTCTATCTGGCATAGGAGGTTGGTGATAGAGATTTTCAGGAGGTGCATGAGGAATGTCTATTCTCATGGTATTTAAGGGACTGATGTTTGGGCGGAATGAAAAATGGCATCGACCCAGTAAAAAATGTTTGTGGTGAAACTCTCCATTTTTTAGGCTGGGTCAGGGACGGAAGTGAGGGATCAGCCCGAAAGACCGGGACCACAGCCCACCAGTGATCCTGAGTGGGGGTGTAGGGAATTGTCCCCCATGATAAGCACCAAAGGGAGTGAACTGTTTTCCTCAAAGAACTGGCCATGTTGGAGCTGGCTGTGTAGAATCTGGCCGCTTAGGAGCTAGCCACATCGGATGGTATGCGGAGGAGTTTGATACATATGAAGTTACACGGAAGATAATGCCACAAACTTTCTTCTAGATAGGGTGTCCACCTACCAACTTCCGCATATGAGGGTCTGCGAACCACTTTCCACATATGGGCATCAACGAACCATTTTCTACATATAGGCATCCACGAACTATTTTATTATAATTATTTATTGGTTCACTAGTTAGATGTGGAGGGTCTTCCAAATACGGTTCACATGGAGGACTTCTGTGAACTATGTTTTTCATATGTTTCATGGGATAGATTCGGTGAACTATTTTTGATGCGGGGTGGAGTCTCATAAACTACTTCGGGTACAAGATAAATTTCTCCCACACCCTATATATTCATCGTCCACTTTTTCCCATACCAGATCTATCTCCCTCACCTTCTTCGCCTCTTTTTTTCTGTTCCCCTGGTGGTTCTCTTATTGAGTTCCAACGAATCTGTATCTATGTTATGCGTGAAACCATCTCTGAGATCCCATTGATGAAATCTAACCCATAGAAGACTTGGTAAATCATGGGTTGGTGGATGTGTGATACGTCGTCGACATTTCCTTATCTGTGAACCACATCATTCGCGTGGATGTTACGTGGGTTGCACTTCCTTTGGATTCTCTAATGAAAAAATAGTTCATGGTGGATTCAGTTCACCGGAAGAAATTCACAGTAAACTGCTTCATTTTCTAGCAAAGGCAATATGGGATATCATGTCATAGGCCTTCCACATACCAAATGGTTTGTGATTTATGACTAATACTAACCTTTCCCGGTGAGGGTACATGGGTAAGAAGGATTCCCTTGAAAATTTTGATTTCTTTTAATTCCTTTTCAAATCATCAATCCAATTTTCCTTTCTAAACATGTGGGAGTATTTACTTTCCCTTTTCTAAATTATCGGGACCCTACAATGTGATCAATATAGCACAAGGGTTAAACTATTTTCCTATTATAATATGTGGAAATACTCTTTAAGTAAATATTATAATCCTTCCCTTGGTGGATTAGAGTCTATATGGTTCATGGATTGGCTCTCATTATATAGAGTGCACATTAGCTGTCAAGAAAAAAAATACCCAACTATATTTTTAACCATACCATGATCCTATACAAATAAAAGGAAGATCATGAATCTCTTTTTGAAAATCCCTCAATTGTGTATGTGATGATACCCTAAAAAAATCATACCTTTTCCAAATGGTTGAGTTTAGGAAAACTACCAAACTTGAGGAAATTCCCATTCTAAGAAAATAATGTGAAATATTTATTGAAGAGTTACGCTAAGATCCCCCATATCTGGAGGTATAGTTATCAACAGAACTTATACCCGATTCCCCTACTATCTCCAAATTCTCCTACAGTATGGGCCCAATCAATCTAGAGGAGTTAAAGAAGCTACTACAATAGAATTTAGACAAAGGGTTCGAATTTCCAAGTGCATCATGTCGGTGTGAGCTAGTTCTATTTTTCAATAAGAAGGATGGATAAATGAAATTTGGTATTGATTATCAAAATATTAATAAGATCGCCATAAAAAACAACTATACCTAACCAATTATTGATGTCTTTTTTGATCAATATTGAGGTTTTAATTTTGTATCAATGGTGCATTTTTTTATTCTAGATATCATCAACTAAATGTGAAAAAGAAATATATTTAGAAGACATACATCCGTAAAAGGTTTGGAAACTATAAGTTCATAGTGATTCCCTTAAAAATTACTAATAGGTACTCCCCGAACCCAGAAGCCCAGATCTTGATCTTTATTTTAATACATTGGCATGATTACAAAGAATCAAGTCCCTAAGGACCAATCAGTTTGGCTGACTTAGAAAATAGATTACATACATAAACTTTACATTACTATTTATAAGATAAAACACAACATAAATAATCCTTTGAGAACACCATTATGCCCTTATCTTAAACATGCAAATAAATCATAATAAACTTCTTGGAATCCTAGGAAAATGAAATATAATGAAGGTGTGATCTCAGATTCTTAGTAAGGGAAAATAATTCAGCGAAATCTATAAGCTTTTAAGGCAAGATGTATAATAAAAACAGAAGCCTCTTAAACATAAAACATGAACAAAATATGCTAGAAATAAGTAAAATATTTCCATACAAACATGCTCATGGATATTCTACTTGTCCAATAATCACATGTAATAAATAATTTCCTAATAAGGGAATGCATAATGTCGAACATCATAACCACATAGTCAAGGCCTCATGCCAAGAAAACAAATAAATGTTTTTTAAATTCCTTGTTCTAGGACACTAATTTGTCTCATGAGACCTACCAATGCATAGAGTGTCTATAGCGGGCCCTACCTGTCACTTACTATTTCTAATGCATTCCTCATATGAAAAGTTTGAAATATAACACAAAAATTTGTATTAAAGATAGCATATGAAATGTTAATACTTTAACCATACACCATGAATGGTATAAAAATAGCACATCCACAGTCAAATATATCACAAAGCCTTCAATAAAATTTTGATGATTTTATCATAATAAATCAACCTCAATCAAGAAAAATATCTACTAAAGGATTTTGACTTAGTTGGAAATGATCAGTAAAACTCTTTGAGAGAAATATCCATTTTTGTGGAATAATTTAAAAATCACACATTTATAAATGGAGTAATTTAAAAGAGATTTTTGAATCAAATTGTCCCATACCACTTTGATACTTTTGAAATGAATTATCATTTTAAAAAAATCATGTCGATACAAAAAAATCCTTAAAATCAATTTGAAAATATGGACATTAATTAAATTTATTTAGACAAATAAATATTTAAATCATTTAAAATGATGATCTAGTTAAATATTACCTTCCAAAAAACCATAAAATAATCCTTCTGAAACCATTTTTATGAAACATGGACACAGATGATAAATATGCCCCAAAATATTCATAGACATAAATAATCTCGAATAAAAATGAGATTGAGGAATAAACCTTTACCTTGTAATATCCTTTGGCCGAGGGTACATTAACCACTTGTATAATGACAAAAATATGATATTAAATAATACCATAATAATATTAATATTTATGATATCATACTTGATTCATTTGTGACTTCATACTACCATTTTAATAATAATTTCCATGTTAAAATAACATTTCGGGTAATAATCTCTTTCTTTATTGTACATGTTTTAACATGTTATTCTTGATCTTATCACTTATATCATGATTTAATTTCAGAATAATATAAAACATTATTTATGTATCATATATATTCAAAATATAACTATTTATAATAGATATATATATTAAATGGAAAACACTGTTTATGGATATGTTAGGTCTTATATACGCATAAACGTTGTTTCTATTTTCATATCGTAGTGAACGGAAGTGAATGAATGAGATATATGTAAATACACACACACAAACCTATATATATATATATGTATTTACATTATAATTATTATATCATATATTACATAGTTGTTAATAATATATATTTTTATAATCATCATTGAATGGTGAACGTGGTAATGAATCTCATCGCATCGTGGAAACGGTAAGTCGTACATACGCACGAGCGATGATATCATTATATTAATGGTGAAATAGTATCTAATTAGATGGTATATTATATATATAATCATTAACATGTTATATTTATTATTTATATCAATTATACTCATTATTATACCCATCTAAATAATGAATTGTTGAAAAACAAATGACACCGTGACGTGGAGACGGTAAGTCATATGTACGTACATATGGTGAATTTTTCATTCAAAGGATGGATAGAATAATGAATACGGTTGTACCATATTTATAATAAAATATAATTATTTATAAGATATTATAGTTATTATTTTGGTATGGAAACAACCAAGAAAGAGGAAGTAGAAGAAGAAGAAGAAAACTTTGAAAGAGGTGATGAAGTAATTAATTCTTCTTCGGGTTCTTTATTTTTATTTGAACAAAAGGGCTCCTTAGGTTGGATTTCTGATAAAATTAATGCCTCTAGGTTTAATTGATGGTTGTTTGGAGAAGATTTGATTAGGGTTTGTCTGAGACAAAAGGCTTTGGAGGTGTGAATTTAAGAGAAAGGAAGGTTCCCTTTTATAAGAGAGGTGATGGGCACTTTAGGAAATGTTTGAAATATTAACTTATTATAAAATCATTTTCAGTTTCTAATAGATATAAATGGGTAAAGTTTTAGGATAAGGTGGGTATGGGTTGACATACTCTCAACCGATAGGTTCTATACAAGTTTAGTTCACCATATTAACCTTATCTTTTATATTTAAACCCTGGTTAAAAATTTTAACTTTTACCATGTCTTCTTGTATTATTATAATACATGGTTAATAAACATAAAATAAAATGACAAGAGAACATAAAATTGTTCATTAATGACATATCTATAATTATATAAGTCTTTTGGCTGAACCTCTTATTTTTAATACTATTATATAAATTAATAAAATAGTATTTGTTTTAAAAACTCATTTATGTCAATGACGATGCTATTCTGAATTTGTTTTTTTGTGAAAGTCATAACAACATTATTACAAAGAAAAAAAACATTTGATAAACCCTAACATGTCATATTAACCTAGAAAATTCATGTAATTCATCAAAAGTCTCAATTTACATTTATTTTAATATTTATAACATCAATTTTGTTAGGCTTTCATTAATAATGTAATTAATACATCATCATTGTGTAATAACTAAATTTAATTATTTAATTTATAAATATAGTAAATAACATACCATGATTTAGGAAATATTTTTATATTTATAATGAAAATTTATAGTTGAATTTATCTTATGAATAACACTATATTAAAAAAAATTAGTTATTAAAATTAGAATTTAACACTTTTAACTCTTCTCAAAACAAAATATAAAAAATGTCATACTCTAATCTAGGTGGGTCAAAATGATCATATTTCTGTCCTAAGGTTGATTTTAGTTTGAAAATCATTTATCTTATAGAATTACGACATGCGTTAGGGAAATTATAATATCAATTTTACCTTTAATTACTCTATTTACATTTAGTTGTGGTAAATAAAATTAAAAAGTTACTATTCAACAAAAAAATATTTTCATACTATTGAACAATATTTTACTTAGTGATGTCAACTGTGTCTCTCAAATTTTTGAAATTCAAATCATAGAAGTGGTAAAATTAAGTTATATCCAAATTTTCAAATGTGCCTAAAAGGTGGGTAAAAGATGTTAAATAATTCAATAAAATTTTACTATCTAATCTTATTGTAAAATAAATACAATGAATTAAATTGGAATAATATAGGTATTATGTATTTATTTTGACTTTAAAATAAATTTAAATAAAAATATTAATTATTTAAATAAAAAGTCAGTTTTATACAATAACGCGGTGTTTTCACTATTCATCAAAATTGAATGTTTTTTGAAAAATACCAAAAAATTACCCTAAGATAATTTTGATATACCAAATTCAACAATTATTTATATTTTTTCCAAATTTAAAACAAAGAAGTTTCATTAATTAATTTAAAATTAATTCTTGTTTTCAAAACCAAAAGGCGGGGTTTTATGAAGTATAAACTATTAAAATATTGATATTTTTTTATTTCCAATTTAAAATTGAAATTACTTAAAATGACATACATTATATTAAATGATAAAAATATAATCTAATTATACTTTAAAACCACTAAAATTCATAATTTAACACTATAAATTATTTCGATTAAAAAAGTTATTCTCTATTATAATTTATTATTTTTTATTTTCATCAAAATATGAAAGTTATCAGAAAACTACCAAAAATTTATGTGAACTAAATTTTTATGTCCATATTATAAATAAGAATTTAATTTCATTTAATTGAATATATAAATGTGTCAAATAATGGATTTAAAAAAATATCTCCATTAAAAGGCGGAAAACAGTTTTTTTTAATACATCTTTTACATAAAAAATTGAATTTTTCCTTATATTATGTCTATGAAACAAAAAAGATGAATGTAAAAATTATATTGGATATTTATAAAATTAAACATTTTTGTTAATACAAATCATAACCCCTTTTAAAATGGCTTGTTTGACTGGTCGTGATGTGCTTGAACTCCGTGTTGAGTGTAGCGCAAGCAATTGAATTAATTTAAAGAGATAAGGTAATATGAAATATTGGGGTGTTAAATTCTACCCCCCTTCAATAAATTATGTCCCTGAAATTTGAAATTGTAATTTGAAATTATATGGTTGAAAATAGTAAATACGATTGCAGAAAACCCACATTTAAAATAGGGTGACTAAAATTTAGTCTTAATAACAGGGGAAGGGAAATGAAAAATTCACCACAAAATTAGGGTTTCAAATAGAAGAACATTGGTTGAAATTATATACACATATTTAGAGGAAAACATAAATATTTATATGGAGTGATTGATGTCATCAATCACAAACAAGTGAAAAATAAATTGAAGATTGAGGGCCTCAAAGCCATAAATCTATGATTATTTAAAATATCATCGGTTCAACAACACATAAGGTATTTGGATAACACATTTTTTGTTTTAATTTCTTTTACCTAATGTTTAATAATTAATTTCATCATAGAATAAAAAATAATAATTCACAAGTATAGGTCCATACTTTAAATAATTTCTACCATAAACTCATCTTTCACTCCAAAAAGATAATAGAACTCAAAAATATTCTACTAAAACTAATCGCATAGGGTATCAAAAAAAGAAATTTATAATTAACCTTTCATACCATTTTAAATAAAACTAAATTATACAATCTAGAATATCACATATGCCAGTGTTAGGGGATGCGCCCTTTTCGCCCTTCGGTTGTGGGTTCAAGTCTCATGGACTTGTAGGACACGATGGGTTGTCGCCCGACCTCTGAGTTATCGTTTTAATAAAAATACAAAAAATAATCTTATGAAGTGTTTTAACCATAAATAATAGTATCCATTTCCAAATTAATCCATTCCAACCTTTAGACTTATCCAAAATACTTCGGTCCAGACTCATAGTCAAAAATTTATAAATAAGGTCACATAACTTACATATAAATACATTCATCGTGTATTCTCTTAAGACATGGTAATAAAATGAATTACTGGAAAACCATATTGAATACAATCATTCTTCCTTATTCCTTATGTAAAACATACAGAACTGTAAATACTCCTCAAATCCATACAGGTTGTAAACTCCAACAATGATGAAATAAACTGACCATTAATTAGTTCCTAGGTAGTAAATATTATAAAATATACTAAATCTAACTCAATTATCTCTTATTAAAAAATCATTACCTAAGAATCAGGACTATTTTAAGGATTTTCCTTTCCTAAACCATATATTTTCCAAAACATTTAACACGTTATTGAGGCACTTCTCTATGTACCATATAATCTCAAATACACAATGAAATAGTACTACAATACAATCCTTATTTATTTACATAATTCATATAACTAGTACGTCATTGACATGACACTCAAATGACATAATTCTTTAATAACAACATAAGAACACTAATTATTCCTCTTCATCCACGGTAGTATCATAACATGATTATTATCTAATAACATCATTTTGGGAACACTCTGATGATTGATACATTGATTGGTGTCGTGTCCCAACTCCTTGAAGGTGAATCATTGTACATTTGAAACATTTTTCTTACCCTTGAAATAACATACTTGGTTCCCCTTTTCTCCACACTTAAAAAAAACTCTTATTCCCTTCAAAAATTTACAAGGGTTATTCTTTCCACAATTATCACATGTGGAAAATCCTTCTTTTTATTCTTTCCTTTATCCATATTTTTCTCTACCATCCTCTTATTCTCTTAATTCCCTTCAAATCCATGTGACTCAAAGAATTTATTAATTGTCTTATTAAAATGTGATACTATTTCTTTACATGATAAGAATACATGGTAGACTCTTTCCCTTCTAAAGTTTGGCTTATGACCATGAAAGATATAGTATTTCTTAATATTTGGATCATGCGTATTGCTCGAGTTCTCATTACTTCTACTGAGCACCATTTATAAATGATGACATGGACTAGTGTAGGTCATATCATAATGTATAATCCAAAAAATGTAAAAAATATTAGCATTAATTTATGATTTACACACATCTAGTCTCATAATAATAATATTGGTTAATTTTCCGTAATATTTACTCATAAATCCTTTATAATGGTTTGTAAAGAAAATGTGAATTATCCTAAGCATATCCCCTAGGAGTGTCAAACATGGTGCGTAGTAAGTCTTGTTGTTGTGTAACAAGATACCCCGGGTCAAGATTGAAACTCCTTGTCATATTTTTCACTTCTAGGTACATCTATTCCAGAACCACATCCACTTGTAGTATCCTGACAGTGATGTATTTCTTGGAAAACCAATATAATATCTACATTACCAAAATTTTCAGATGTTCTTCAATAGTAATCCTCAAAGTCTATCTTAGGGTAATGTTTCCTAATCAGATATTATATAAATCTATTACCAATGTTATTGCTACACTTACATTGATACCAACTATAACTCCCCAGCCCCAAAAGCCCAAAGTTGGTGTATTATTTTAATACATTGGCATGATTATAAGGATTCAAGTCCTTATGGGACGATCGTTTAGTAGTCTTGGAAAATAGATTATATACATGAACTTTACATTACCATTTCTAACATAAAAACACCATAAATAATCCATTTATAATGACATCATTTCCTTAAATTCAACCTTAATATAAATCATAATACCCATAGTAAAATCTTGTGAAAATGAAATATAAGGGGTGAGCTCAGATTCTCTGTAAGGGTAAATAATTCAGTGGAAGCTATAAAATTTTAAGGAAAAATGTATAAAAAAATGCATTTTAAACATAAAACAGGAACATAATATTCTATAAATAAGTCAAAAAATACCATATACTCATGCACATGGATATTCTACAAGTCGAATAATCACATGTAATAAAAAATTTCATAATGAGGGAATGCATATTGTCGGACTTCATAACCACAGAGTCAAGGCCTCGTGCCAAGACTACAAAAAAAATTGTCAAGCCCTTATGCCAGAACACTAATTTTTCTCATGAGACCTACCGATGCATCGAGAAGATATATCGGGCCCAGTCCATCAGTTACTATGTTTGATGCATTCCTCGTATGAAAAGGTTGAAACATAATGTAAACATTCATATTAAAACAAGAATATGAAATGTTAATACTTTAACCATAAACCATGAATTTTATAACAATAGCACATCCATAGTCAAACATATCACAAAACCATCAATATAATATGGAAGATTGTATCATAATAAATCAACCTCAATCAATAATAATATCCAGTAAAGGATTTTGACATAGTTGAAAATGATCAGTAAAACTCTTTGAGAGAAATATCTTTTTTATGAAATAATTTAAAAGACAAATATTTATTAATGAATTCATTTAAAATATATATTTGAATAAAATTGTCTCATTCCACTTTGAAACTTTTGAAATGAATTAACAATATAAAACAATCATGTTCGTATAAATAAATATGTAAAATAATTTTCATAACATAGACATTAATTAAATAGATTTAGAAAAATTAAACTTTAAAACGATTAAAATGATGATCTAGTCAAAGATATTATTCCATAATACCTTAAAATAATTATTTTGAAAACATTTTTATGAATCATGGACTTTGATGATAGATATGTCCCAAAAAATACTTACACATTAATAATCTCAGATAATAATGAGATTGAGGAATTAACCCTTACCTTGTACTTTCCTTCGGTTGAGGGAATGTTTAACCTCATATATAATGACCATATTATGTTATTAAATAATACCAAAACTATATTCATATTTATGATATCATACTTGATTCTTTTGTAACTTTATACTACCCATTTAATAATAGTTTCAATGTTAAAGTAGCATTTTGGGTAATAATCGCTTTCTTTATCGTACTTGCTTTAACTTTTTATTCTTGATCGTATCAATTATATCCGGATTTAATTACATATAGGATATAAAAAATTATTTATATATCATATATATTTATATTATAAATATGTATAACAGATAGATATATGAAATGGAAGACACTGTTTATGGAGACGGTAGGTCGTGCGTACGCATAAACATTGTTTCCATTTTCATATCATATTGAACGGTAGTAAATGAATGAGATATATGTAAATAAATACATATATATATGTATACAGTAGAATTATTATGTCTTATATTACATAATTGTTAATAATATATATTTTTATAATCAACGTTGAGTGGTGAACGTGGAAATGAATCTCATCGCATCGTGGAGACGGTAAACCGTACGTAGGTACGAGCGATGATATCATTCTATTGATGGTGGAATAGTATGTCATTGGATAGTATATTATATATACAGAATAATTAACATGTTATATTTCTTATTTACATCAATTATACTCATTATTATAACCATCCAAACAATTAAGTGTTGAATAACAAACTACACCACGACCTGGCGACGGTAAGTCATACGTATGCACGTATGGTGGCCTTGTCATTCATAGGATGTATAGAAAAAGAATATGGTCGTACCATATTTATAATAACACCTCATTATATATAAGGTACTGGATTTATTATTTTTTTATGGAAACAACCAAGAAAGAGGAAGTGGATGAAGAAAAGAACTTTGAAAGAGGTGATGAAGTAATTACATCTTCCTTGGGTTCTTTCTTTTGATTTGAACAAAATGGATCCTTAGGTTGTCTTTTTGAACAATTTAAGTCCTCTAGGTTATAGTAAGGGTAGTTGGAAGAAGATTTTATCATGGTATGGCCTATCCAAAAGGCTTTGGAGGTGTGAATTTAAGTGTAGTAAGGTGCCCTTTTATAAGGGAGGTGAGAGGCACTTTAATAAAAGATTGAAATATTAATTTAGTATGAATACATTTTCTTTTTATAATACATCCAAATGGATTTATTTCGAGTCTATGGTGTGTATGTGTCTAAATACTCTCTCACAATAGTTTTTAGACAAGTTTAGTTCTCCGTATTAACCTTATCATTTATTTTTAACCTTTAGTTAAATAGTATAAATTTTACCATGTCTTCTTTTATCATTATAATATATGGTTAATAAACAAACAATAAAATGTCAAACGAACTTCAAGTAGTTCATTAATTACATATCAATCTTTATATAAGTCCTTTTTCCGATTCATATATTTTTAGGACTATTATATAATTTAATAAAATAGTTTTTGTTTTAAAAACTCATTTTTGTCAATTTCGATATTATTTAGAATTTATTTTATTTGAAAGTTATAACTACCTGATGACATCGAAAAAAATATTTTTATAGACCCTAACATGTAATATTAACCTAAAAAATCATGAAATGCATCAAAATTCTCAATTTAAATTTATTTTAATATTTATAACATCAATTATTTTAGTCTTTCCTTAATAAGGTAATTAATGCATCATCATTCTGTCATAAAAAATATTAATTATTTAATTTATAAAATACAAAAATAACTTACCATGATGTAGAAAATATATTTATCTTTCTAATTAATATTTATAGTAAAAATTATCTTTTGTATAACCCTTCATTAAAAATGGTTTAGTTATTAAAATTAGAATATAGCATGTTTAACTCTTCTTTAAATAAAATATAATAAATTTTCTAATCTTATCCAAGTGGATCTAAAATTTGATATTTTTGTCCTAAGGTCTATTTTGGTCTAAAAACACTCATCCAGTAGAATTATTACATGTATTAGTGTAATTATAATATCATTTTTACCTTTAATTACCCTATTTACTTTTAACCATGGTAAATAAAATTAAAAAGATTCTATTCACAAAAAATTATTTTCATCCTATTGAATCATATTTTACATACTTATTTCAATCATTTCTATTGTATTTTTTAAATCCAATTCACAGATGTGGTAAAATTACGTTTTATGCAAATTTGCAAATGTCCCTAGAAGGTGTGTAAAAGACATTAAATAGTTCAACAAAATTTTACATATCTAATCTTATTATAAAATGAATCCAATGAATTAAATTGAACTAATATAGGTATTGTGTATCTATTTTGACTTTAAAATTAATTTAAATATTATTATTAATTATTTTTAGAAAATTTTGGTTTGAACAATAACGAATTGTTTTCACTATTTATTAGAAATTAAATGTTTTCAGAAAAATACCAAATAATCACCCCAAGATAATTTTGATATTAAAATTTCAAAAATGATAAATATTTTATCAAATTTAAATCATATAATTTTCATTAATTAATTAAAAATTAATTCTTGTTGTCAAAACCAGAAAGTGGGGTTTTGAGAAGTAAAAATGATCAAAATATTAACATGGGTTTCTATACAATTTAAAAGTGAAATTAATTAAAATTACTTAAATTATATTAAATAATACAAGTATAATCTAATTCTACTTCAAAACCACTAAAATTAATAATTTAACACTTTAAATTATTTCAATTAAAAAATTTATTTTTAATTAAAATTTAGTATTTTTAATTATTCATCACATTATGAAAGTTGTCAAAAAAGTTCCAAAAATTTCCCCAAACTAAATTTTTATGTCCTGCTCCTAAAGAATAATTTAATTTCACTAAAATGAATATATAAAAGTGTCAAATATTGGATTTAAAAAAAATTCTCTATTAAAAGGAGGAAACTGAATTTTTGGAATAACACTTCCTTTACCTGAAAAATTGAATTTTTTCGTTATATTATGTCTATGAAACACAAATGATGAATGTTAAACTTATATAAGATATATATAAAATTTAAAAATTGGAAAATACTATTCATAACTTCTTTTTAAATGAATATTTTGATAGGTCATGATGCGCTTGAACTCGGTGTTGCCTGTAGCACAAGATATTGAATTACATTAATGAGACAACATCGTACGAAATATTGGGTTGTTTTACTAATTCCCCTAAAATATTAATGGATTTTTTTAATATAGTCTTTAGATATTTTGTCAACAAATTTTTGGTTGTCTTTGTCAGTGACATTCTCATCTACTCTAAGATTGATAAGGAATATCAAGAGTAGTTAAGGATTGTTCTCGTGACATTATGGAAGGATATATGTGTGGTAAATTCAAAATGTTTGAATTTTGGATACGAGATGTCAAATTATTGGGGTAACATGATCATAAGTGATGGAATTTACATGGACACTTCAAAAAAAAGGAAAATCAGGAAAGGCTCAGACCCACTTGTGTCCCCAAAATTCATAGTTTTCTTTTCTTATCAAGGTAATACTAATATTTTATGAGGAATTCATTAATATTTCTATCATGCTAACTAAGTTAACATGGAAAGGGGTAATGTTTATCTGGACTAAAGAATGTGATCAAATCATTATGGAGCTAAATAAGAGGCTAATCAGTCCACCTATACTCATAATACCAATAAGTTGTGAAGGTTTCATAATATAGAGTGATTCGTCAAATAAAGTCTTTGATTGCGTACTAATGTGTAATGATAAAGGCATAGACTATTCCTCATAAAAGTTGAAGATATATGAGATGAACTACCTGAATCTTGATTTAGAATTAGCATATGTTCTCTTCGCTCTAAATATTTGGAAGCACTTCTTCTATGGTGAAAAGTGTGATATATATACATATCAGACTAGTAAAATTTATATATTCACACATAAGGATATCAACATGAATCAACAAATATGGTTTGATCTAGTCAAAGACTATTGTTACTCTATTCACTACCATCCTAGAAAGGAGAATAAGGTTGCTGAAGCAATTAGTATAAAAGAACCTACTACTATATTTATAATCACAACTGATAAAAACCCTTTCCTCTTGTATATGTAAAGGATGGATTTTGAAATCATAAAAATTGGGAATATATACTACCATGCCCAAATGATTACACAACTGCCTATCTAAAAGAAGATCAAGGAGGCACAAAGGTAATATTTTGACAATCAAAAGAATGTGAATGTAGAAAATTCTGAAAAGCTTCATCGATGTGACTGTTTCATTCAATTTTAAATAAACATTGTGTGCATACATAACCAGAGATAAAGAAATAGATATTAGACAATCCACATAGGTCATTTTCTCTATCCTTTTGGGAATCACCATGATGTACCATGCTCTTCAAGATAAACACTGGTGGGACAACACGAAGAAAGAGATCAATGGGTACTTTTCTCATCTCTGATCATGATCAAAGGTTCACATATTATTTATAGAGAATTGTTAAATATTATTTGAGTACTAAATTGAATTCTAGAATATCTCACCACCCCCAAACTGGTTTCCAATCTTTAAATGACTATTTAGAAGCTTTAAAAAATTCTAAGATCCTTTTAAATGGAATTTAAAGGTGGATGGGAACAAAATATCATATATTTTTAGTTATAATAAAATCGTAGCTTCCACTCAAGTACTCAAATGGATCCATGTGAAGCTCTGTATAGGAATATATGTAGAACACATACTTTTGGGATGAAGTTGGAGAATTAAAGCTACATGTACCTGATCTTTTGTAATACATGATAGAGAAGGTTTAATCCATCTAATAATATATAAAAGTTTTTCAGAGTTAGAAAAAGAGCTATGTCAACAACTATCAAATGGATATGAAGTTTGATGTGGGAAAAATCATTTTCCTTTAAATATCACCATGAAAATAATTCATGTGTGTTGAACCCTCTGGGAGAATTAGTTAAACTCAAATTTTGATAATCCCAATTATGCTCAATTATAGTTTGATAGTTCCAATATTTATTAATGGTTAATTACTTATTTCATTATTTCTATACACCATGCACATATTTATATTATCTTTAGAGAATTCGGTAACTGGATGGATATATATTCTAACATAACCCTTTCTGCCAATAGAATGCTTAAACAGAAAAGTAGTCACCGTTACAGAACAAAGCTACCGATTTGTAAAGTCCACCGTTATGTATAAGGTCATCGATACAGACAAGTCCACCGTTATGTATAAGGTCACTGATACAGACAAGTCCACCGCTATGTATAAGGTCGCCGATACAGAAAAGTCAACGTTATGAAAGTCTACCGATACGTGAAGGTCACTGATACATCAAGTCCACTGGTACAACAAGTCTACCGATACGTGAAGGTCACCGATACATACAATTCACTGTTATGCAAGCCTACCGATACAGACAAGTCACTATTATGCAAGCCTACCGATACAAGAAGGCTACCGTTACACGAAAGGTCACTGGTACATTAAGTCTACCACTACCGATCAAGTCTACCGACAGACATGAAGTCTACCGAATAGAAAGGCTACCGTTACACAAGAGGTTACCGATACACAAGGCTACCGATATCCAAATCTATCGTTCTAGAGAATCTGACGCTGCCTTAATTTCATTATCTTTGTTTAATCTAACCAACGGTCATATCAGGTATATTTTAATGCTCTGTCATTTATTTAATGAAGGTTGTTGGATGTCAGGGAACTATACCTCGTACCTGCAAAAAAGAAATCATTTCTTTTGCCGAAGCTCGTGCCATAAATATAAGAAATCCATGAAGTTGTAAGTGATATACAAGGGAAATACTGAAGTGATCTACAAGTTACATACACAAGAAGAGATCATACAGATATACATGCATGAACAAGAAGGCACAGAAGCTCATACACACTCACGCTTACTCAAGAATAGCTGTGTAATTTCACGAGGATTTTGAAGAACTTCATCGACTACTTTTTCACGGTCTCTTAACCTGGATTTCAAGCAGACGACACTCTGTTTTCCAGACAAAAACCACAAGAGGACTCAGAACCATTTCTAATCAACTAGAAGGAGTCCAGAGCTACACTGTAATTACTAGAGCTATTCTAAACTCTATATCTTGCTGAGTGATTTATTCTTTACATTACGAGCAGTGTGTGTCATCAGTTTTAATTTACACACGCACTGTCTCCTTAAACTTAACTGGAGGATCTTTAAATCCTCATTCAAACTCCTTGCATCTTCTATTTCCTATTGTGGATAGTGGTAGAGGTCGTGAGTGACCTGGAAAACTGTATTTTTTGTTTTTGTTTTTTTTTTCACGAAGAAATGTGGTAGAGGTCTTTGACCTGGACAGTTGTAAACTGTTGTAAACCCTGATCCAGGCTGTGGATCAAATCTATAAATTGTTGAGAGGACAAAGTTTTAGCTTGAGACTGAACCTCTTGGTTATATCTGCTATGCATTATTTTGTTTTATCTAAAACATTTCATTCCGCTGTTATGTACTTTAAAACATAAATTGTTTTTCAAAGTTACTCTGATAATTGAATTAGCAAGTGTTTGCATTAATTTAAAATAATTAGGTTAGTTTCAAAAGCTAATCTGATCTTCTGATTAGATTAACTGGGAATTAATCAATCCCTTGAGAACCTAACTTAAAGTTTTCTTTAGTTCAAATTAACTACAATTCAATTAGTATTTTAAATTGGGGGATTTTAGTAAAGGATTTTAAAAATAAATTTTAATTGGAACTCAATTCACCCCCACCCCCTCTTGAGTGCCCACTCTGACCAAGATTTGGTATCAGAGGATTAAAATATTTTCTGAAGTAGTCTGTTTTTCAACTTTGATTTTAGTTGTATTTTAATGTTCTTAAAATTTCTGTTATTTCTAAATTTTTATCTCTTTAATTTTTTTGTTTTAGCCTATTTATCCTGGATAACAGACTTGAAGGTGTTGTTACTAATAGACCACCATTTTTCAATCGAAATAACTATGCTTAGTGGAAGATTAAGATGAAAATTCATTTAGAAAGCATGAGTTTTGATATTTGGACTGCCATAGAATCAGAATATAAAATTCCCACTACTGTTAGATCTACTTGGAATGAAGCTACTAAGATAGCTTAAAATAATATCTACAAGGATATGAATGCTCTGTATTGTGATTTAGTAGATGAGTAATTTAATAGAATATCTGCTTGTAAGACTGCATATGAAATTTGGGATACTTTAGGTGTTTCTCATGAAGGAACAACTAATGTTAAGGAAATGAGATTTAACACCTATACTATTAAATATGATAATTTTAAGATGAATCCTAATGAACCCATATCTGATATGTATCTCAGGCCAAACGAAATTGTCAATACAATGATCTCACTGGGAAAGGATGTTCCATCAAAGGAGAAGATCATGAGAGTATTGAGATGCCTACCTGAAAGATGGAGGGGCACTTCTATTTCAATCAGAGAATCTTGTTATATTGGTGAACTGCCAGTTTAGGAACTTATTGGTAAGTTAATGATGTACGAAGAAGAGCTTAAGGTAAACAAAGAAGAAGAACATGAACCAAAAAGGAAGTCAGTTGCCTTCAAGACACCAACTTCAAAGAATAAGGATAAAGAGAAAATTCAGACCATGAGTGATAGCTCGTGCTGTGATGAAAGTACATCTGATAGTGATGCAGAAATGGCTCACATAGCCAGAAGATTTAAGAAGTTTTATAGGAAGAAGAAGTTTTTCATAAAATCAAATTACAAAGGTAAGTATGACAACAAGGGTCACTAGAAAAAGGACTGGAAGAAATCTAAAAATTCTGATGAAGTTGTCTGATATGAATGCAAAACAAAAAGACATATAAAAGAAGATTGTACAAAGATGAAATAAAAAACAAAGTACGATTATAAGGAGAATAAGTATAACAAATCCATGATGGCTACTTAGAGTGCTTCAGAGGATAGATCCAGTGAATATGAAGCTTCTGAGACTGAAAATAGAAATAAGGCAAACATGTGTTTTATGACAAACACTTCTAAGGTAACATCTTAAACTCCTGCTTTAAATACATATTATTCTCGAGATGATTCTGATTCTGAAAATTTGTCAAAATCTGAACTGTTTGAATATTGTGATATGTTGGAAGAAACCTGTAATGAGCTGAAAGACAAATACCAAAGTTTAAAGAAACAGTATGCTTTAACTATTAAACATAAATCTGATCTTGACATAGAAATGGAAAATAATGCTCAATTAATTAAAGAAAACACTGAACTGAAATTGTCAAATGAGCAACTAAGTAAGGATTTAGAAACGTTTACAAATCGAAAAGATACTCTTACTCAAATTCTAGGTATGAATATTGCACCTAGATATACTACTGGTATAGGATACCAACCTGGAAAAAAGAAAAATTACCAAAACTATATTTATTCCTAAATCTGGACAGAATGTAGACAGTTCTAGTTCTGGAAGTTCATATGCTTCAACTAGTTATATTCATAGTTACAGATCCAACAAGGTTTATCTTTCAAAATCTGTTGATTCTACAAATTTTGTGAGACCCATATGACAAATTTGGGTACCTAAAGTTGTATTGGCTAACCTGTCTGGACCCATGAAAATCTGGGTACCAAAATCATTTCCTATCTAAATCTGTTTTGTAGGGAACATTCTTAAAGAGATCCTATAGAAAGACTTGGTACTTGCATAGTGGATATTCAAGACATATGTCAAGAGAATTCTCAGTCTTTAAAAACATAGTCAAGTTGATGGAGGTTTTGTCACCTTTGGTGATAATTCTAAATGGAAAATCATCAGCTTATGCCAGATTGGTAACACTAACTCAGCATTAATTTCTAAAGTTCTATTTGTTGATGGGCTTAAGTATAATTTACTAAGTATTTCTCAATTATGTGATGATGGTTTTAATGTTAAATTTGAAAATAATTCTTGCAATGTTTTTAATTCTAAAAATGCTTTAGTATTTTCTGCCTTGAGAAATGAAAATGTCTATGCTGTTAATTTAAATTCTTTAGCTATGCAAAATATTACTTGTTCAAATTCTTTTCATAAAGAGTCCTGGCGTTGGCACAGAAGATTAGGACACTGCAATGTACATTCACTTAGAAAACATACTAGGAAGAACTTAGATAGAGACCTACCAAAACATAAATTCCTAGCAGATAAAGTTTGTAATCCCTGTCAAAAGAGAAAGCAACATAAAGTTTCTTTCAAGTCAAAGAAAGAAGTGTCAACTTCTCAACCTCTTGAGTTGGTTCACATGGATTTTTTTGGACCTTATAGAGTTTCTAGTTAAAATGGGAAGCACTATGTCTATGTTCTAGTAGATGACTATTCTAGGTATACTTTGGTATATTTTCTAGCTCACAAAAGTGAAGCTTGTTCTTACTTTGTTAAATATTCCAAGTCTGTAGAGAACCTTAGTGGACTTAAGATTAAAACCTTGAGAAGTGATCATAGCCATGAGTTTGAGAATCATGAGTCTGAATCCTACTGCTCACACAATGTCTATAGTCACAATTTCTCTTCCCCTCAGACACCTCAGCAGAATCGTGTATTAGAAAGGAGGAATAGAACCCTTCAAGAAATTGCGAGAACCGTGCTCAATGAGTATGACCTACCTGTTTATTTTTGGGATGAAGCTGTCAATATAGCTTGTTATATTATCAATAGAGTCTTGATCAGACCCATTCTTAAGAAGACCCCTTTTGAGTTGGGTAACCATTGGAAACCTAAGGTTAAATACTTCAGAGTTTTTGGTTGAAAAGTCTTTATTCTTAATACCAAAGATAATCTTGACAAGTTTTCATCCAAGAGTGATGAAGGAATTTTCCTAGGTTACTCTATTTCTAGTAAAGCCTATAGAGTTTTCAATAAGAGAACCAAATGTGTGGGGGAATCTGTTCACATCAAATTTGATGAAACTGACCCACATAAACCTAAGACCTCTATTGAAAATCATGAAGATGATCTCTCTGTTTTGAACCTTAATGATAAAGACAGTGGACCTATAGTTAAAACATCCAGTTCTGGAAATTTTCCAGAACCTTCTTCTATTGATTCCCAACCAGTTGATGAAACTGAAATCTCTAGCCCTACCTTTTCGAGACCAACTAGGATTCTAAAGAAACATCCTTTAGATGCAGTTGTAGGTAATCTAGATAGAGGAACACATAGTAGAGATTCTCTAAGAAATCAGGTTGAGCATCAAGCCTTAGTTTCACAGTTAGAACCTAAAAATATCAATGATGCCATCAATGATGAATTTTGGGTAATGGCTATGCAAGAAGAA
Organism: Viscum album; assembly: GCA_963277665.1. NCBI lineage: Eukaryota > Viridiplantae > Streptophyta > Magnoliopsida > Santalales > Viscaceae > Viscum > Viscum album. Next base: position 1,428,147,799 of record OY728125.1, read on the forward strand.
CATAATAAATTTGAACGAAATAAAGTTTGGGAATTAGTAGAAAGACCTAAGGACACTTTAACCATAGGCACAAAGTTGTGTTTAGAAACAATGTTGATGAATCTGGAAACATCATTAGAAACAAAGCTAGACTAGTTGCACAAGGTTACAATCAAGAAGAAGGAATTGACTATGAGGAAACCTTTGCACCTGTAGCTAGATTAGAGGCAATTAGGATCTTACTTGCCATTGCATCACATCTGAATTTCAAGTTATATCAAATGGATGTGAAAAGTTATTTTCTAAATTTTTTATTGTTGAAGATGTTTTTGTAGAACAACCACCTAGTTTTTCAAATCCTCACTTTCAAAATCATGTTTTTAAACTTTCTAAAGATTTATATGGTTTAAAACAAGCTCCAAGAGCTTGGTATGAAAGACTTACAAATTTTCTTATTTCAAAAGGATTTAAAAAAGGAATTGATGATGCCACTCTTTTTATAAAAATAATTTCAAAAGATGTTTTAATAGTACAAATCTATGTTGATGATATTATTTTTGGATCTTCTAAAAATTCTTTATGTACTGATTTTTTGAAGGTTATGAAAAATGAGTTTGAAATGAGCTTAATGGGAGAGCTTAAGTACTTTCTTGGATTTAAAATCTTTCAAACTAAAGATGGTATTATTTTGAATTAGAGTAAATATACAAATAATTTAATAAAACGTTTTGGTTTGGATAGTATTAAGGGAAGTGATAGACCTATGAGTACCACCTTTAAATTGGATATTGATGAAACTGGGAAACCAGTGGATCAAACTAATTACAGAGGTATGATTGGGAGTTTACTTTATCTTACTGCTAGTCGACCTGATATTATGTTTAGTGTATGTATGTGTGCTAGATTTCAAGCTAACCCTAAAGAGTCACACTTTCTTACTGTTAAAAGGATTTTCAAATATCTTAAATATACTGCTAATTTGGGACTGTTTTACCCAAAAGGACAATCATTTGATTTAATAAGTTATTCAAATGCTGACTTTGCTGGATGCAAGTTAGATAGAAAGAGCACATCTGGAACATGTCATTTACTTGGAAAGTCCCTAGTATCATGGTGTAGTATGAAACCAAACTCAGTTGCATTATCTACTGCTGAAGCATATTATATAGCTGCTGGTAGTTGTTGTGCACAGATTCTGTGGATGAAACACACTTTATTGGACTATGGATTTGATTTTAAACATGTTTCAATTAACTGTGATAACACTAGTGCGATCAACATCTCTAAGAACCTTGTGTCTCACTCTAGAACAAAACACATTGATGTTAGACACCACTTTCTAAGAGATCATTATCAAAGAGGTGATATAACTCTTGAATTTATAGGCACTGAACTCTAATTAGCTGATATATTCACTAAGATTTTAAGTTCAGAAAGATTAAGTTTCATTAGACACGAATTAGGAATGATAACTTACTCTTAAACTGTTAGGATAGACCTCACCGTTAAGATAAACCTCACTGTTAGGATAGAACTCACCGTTAGGATAGACCTCACCGTTAGAATACACCTCACCGTTAGGATAGACCTCGCCATTAGGATAGACCTCACCATTAGGATAAACCTCACCATTAGGATAACCCTCACTGTTAGGATAGACCTCACCGTTAGGATAAACCTCACTGTTAGGATAGACCTCACCTTTAGGATAGACCTCACTATTAGGATAAACCTCACTGTTAGAATAGACCTCACTATTAGGATAAACCTCAATATTAGGATATACCTCACCATTATGATAAACCTCACCGTTAGGATAGACCTCACCGTTTAAGGACACCTCACCGGTACATATCTCACGTTGTTTTAAATTTTCGTATTAAGGATGAGACTTCAAACCTTTTTTTTTAATATGAGATTTATTTTATATGTGAATCCTAAATGATATTAAACCTGAATCTTGACTTCACTCAATCACCGCAAACCCGTCTGTTCAAATCCCTCCCACCTAAACCTCTCAAGCTCGCAAAACCCTAAGCCTCAGAATCTGAAATGGCCTGTGTGAAGCGACCCTCAGTGGATGAAGGGAGTGATGCGATGCAAGCTAAGAAGGAGAAAGTAACCAATGCTGGTGCTATTGGAAGCAGTAGAGGTGTTGTTCGAAGGAATTCTGTGAATCCGCATTTATCGAAGCGAGAAATTTTAGTGGAAAAGGAGTTATGTGTGGAATGGTTGTTGGAAATTAAGTCCTTGATTCTGAAGATTTTACAAGAGAAAGGATGTATCGAATGCTTCATGAACAATAATGGACCGTATTATCTAGTACTGCTAAAATAGTTCTAGGAGTTGGTCTATTTTGAAACATCAGAAGAGGATAATAGGATGATTTTCTTTGTGAATGGTCTAAAGTTTTCGTTTTCCTCTGTTGAATGGGCTGAGAACCTTAGAGTTCCTCATAGAGGTGATTATAGATTTTATTCAAAATACATACCTACTGCTAGTGACTTTTTCAAATATGAGGATGCCTAGTTAGAATTGATAGGAAATGGAACTCCTAGAAAGATCATTGCTGCAGAGATGGCAGGGGAGGATAAACTACTTTTTAAGTTCATTCAGCACGTGATTAGTCCAAGGAGAGGAGATATTGCTACCCTCAAATTTCAGGATATTTATTTGTTGTATCTATTAAAGCATGGAGTAAAGGTGAATTTGTGTAGACTGCTAATGATTCAGACTGGGGATATGACTTGACAGAATTCTAAGTCCAATACGCTATTATTTTCAAAGTTGATTTCTATTATGTTGAAGGCAAAAGAGCTATCTGGACCTCAAGATGAAACTTTTGTGGTTAAGGATCATTTTTGCATCACCAGGACCATTTTTAAGTTTATGAAAGTTAGCTGGAACCCATGGAAGAAATCATTGGTTAATGATGAAGGTAAAATCTATGACAAGTACACTCCTGTGGACCATCCTTCTAGACCAAAGGATGTGAGGGATCCTGGTCTTGGACCAGATGATCCAGAACCGATCTACAGTGATGATGAGGCAGAAACTGAGGAGTAAGAGACGTCAATTCAGGAAGGAGAAGACCCAGATTTACCTCCTAGTCCTGTGCACCAAAATATTTCCTATGGAGCAGCTAACCCTCCAAAATAACTACCAAGGAGGGAAACTGTTTTGAAGGACAGTGATAATGAGTCCACTGAAGAAGAAGAAGAATAAGCATATCAGAATGTTGTCAAAGACAAATTTGTGGAGGATGAGGCAACCGAGTCAGATCAGTTTTCTCATGAATAAAATGAGGATGTTTCTGAAGAAAATGATGAAGAAAATGAAGAATAAGAGCTCAGTTTGAGCCCTCTTATAGATAGTACAGTCAAGATAGTGCCTGATCAGGAAGCAGCAGTGGCACATACTGCCATTACTAAGGGAGTCATTGATGACTCAGAAAAGGATAGGACTTTCCCCACTATTGAACTATCATAACAAATGGTTATTGAATCTAATGAAGTTGTAGAGGAGGTTGTGGAGTTACCACGAGCAGAACAGTTAGAGGAGATTCCTCAGGAGAATACTCTATGTGAGGGGGAGCATCTTGGTTCAGTTTCTGTGTTGTATGACATCGAAGGATGATCATAATATCCAGGATATATGTTTATTGGACTTAATTATGGTGATTCTGATGAGGAATACCAGCCTCAAAGGGATTCAGTTATCCTACCTACTGTGGTTGAAAATTTGGCAACCAAGGAGTACCATGATTCTTTAAAGGCGGAAATGAATGAAGCACTGAGAGAATCTGTGGCAGATTTGAAGAAAAGCCTGGTTGATGAAATGAGGAGTGTGGAGTAATCCCTGGAGCTATCTCTGGGATGTGTTGTGTCTAGTCCAGTGAAGGAAATGATGGATGAAGTTAAAGTATTTCATAATCAAATTGAGAGTTGGATAGGAGTTGTGGTTTCTCTAAGACAATCGATTGCTTCATTGACTGCCATGAACAGCTCTCAAACCCAAGTGAATACTGATGTCAGATATATCAAAGAAGTAGTCAAGCAGTTTGTGGAAGTATTTGAGGCTTTTAATACATCATTCAAAGAACATTTGAACAGTCAAGATGCACTTGTTCAGAAGGTGGTTAGTAATTTGACACAGTCTTTCAAAGATATAGTAGCTTTCTCGGTAAAACCTCGTCCCTCATCCAACTCCACTGTGAACATTGACTAGATCAGAACTGTGATCCAGGAAGAGTTGGCTAAGGCCAGTACCAGTGGAACCTCGGATACTCAGATCCTTGCTACCACTAGGGAAGTTAGCAGTTTTGTTCGTGATCACCTACGGGAAACTACTGCTTCTTAAGAGGCCATTAAGAATAAGGTGGATGCTTACTTTGAGAAATTCTATACCAAGTATCACATGACTAACCATTTCAATCTCTTGATAGAGAATATGAATTTGCCTCCAGTAACTCAAGCTTTCAGAGAATAGGTTACTAAGCTCAGGGTGCTTACTCCTTCCTTGGATAAATTCATTGAAAATCGAGATGATTTTGTGTTAGCAATGGAGAGAAGAGGTAGTATTATTATAGATTTCAGGAACCTGTAGCTACCATTCTTTCATGTGGATGCCAGACATGTGATTGTACCTCCTGCCCTTCCTGCCTCTACCTCTGGGAGTACACAGTTCAGGCTATTCGAAGCTTAACTCCTATGATCCCACAAAGAAGCACAGATTTCAGATCTGGTACAGTTTTAGTGGTTGAACCTCTAGTTGTTCTTTCAGCTATTCCCAAGCCATCTACTCAATCTAAAATTGCACCCTCTTCTTATCCTAAGGGAAAGACTCCTGTTCAAGAGGATGATTGAGTGATTCTGGATTTTTTTGATAGGATTCACTTGTATTTTTTTGTAATACTGACTTTATCAGTTTGTACCTTTTTTGACTTAGTGGAAATTTACTCTTACATTCTCCACTTTACTGTGTTCATGTTTCTTTTCAATCTGTTCTCTTTTTGTCTCTACATTTCTCTGATTCTACCCTTCTTTTTGTTAATCACAAAGGGGGAGAAAATAAAACAAATGAGAAATATGAGTGCAATTGAAAGGGGGAGAAAAATGAGATATTTGTTTTAAAGTTTTTTTTAGTAAATTTTTCCTCTGACACCATATTGATTTTCTTAATAATTTGGCATAAGTTGTGATTATCAAAAAGGGGGAGATTATTGAACCCTCTGGGAGAATTAGTTGAACTTATATTTTGATAATCCCAATTATGCTCAATTATATTTTGATAATTACTATATTGATTAATGGTTAATTACTTATTTTAGTATTTCTATACACCATGCACATATTCATATTTATATTATCTTGAGAGAATTCATTTACTAGATAGATTTATATTCTAACTTAACCCTTTCTACCAATAGAATGCTTAAACAGAAAAGTAGTCTCAATTACAGAACAAAGCTACCGATTTGTAAATTCCACCGTTATATATAAGGTCACTGATACAGACAAGTCCACCGTTATGTATAAGTTCACCGATACAGACAAGTCCACCGCTATGTATAAGGTCATCGAAACAGACAAGTCACTATTATGGAAGTCTACATATATGTGAAGGTCATTGATACATCAAGTCCACCGGTACAACAATTCTACCGATACGTGAAGGTCACTGATACATCAAGTCCAAGGGTACAACAAGTCTACCGATACGTGAAGGTCACCAATAAAGACAAGTCACCGTTATGTAAGCCTACCGATAAGACAAGTCACCATTATGCAAGCCTACCTGTACATGAAGTCTACCGTTACATGAAAGGTCACCGGTACATTAAGTCTACCGCTACCAATCAAGTCTACGGAAAGACATGAAGTCTACTGAATAGAAAGGCTACCATTACACAACAGGTTACTAATACACAGGGCTACTGATATCCAAATCTACCGTTCCAGAGAATCGGACGCTGCCTTAATTTCTTTATCTTTGTTTAATCTAACCAATGGTCATATTAGGTATATTTTAATGCTATGTCATTTATTTAATTAAGGTTGTTGGATGTCAGGGAACCGTACCTCATACCCGTAAAAAAGAAATCATTTCTTTTGTCGGAGCTCATTCCATAAATATAAGAAATCCCAGTTGCTGCAAGTGAGATACAAGGGAAACACAGAAGTGTTCTACAAGTGACATACACAAGAAGAGATCATACAGATATACATGCACGACCAAGAAGACACAGAACCTCATACACACTCACACTTACTCAAGAAGAGCTGTGTACTTTCACGAGGATTTTTAAGAACTTCATCGACTACTTTTTCACTGTCTCTAATCCTGGATGTCAAGCAGACGACACTCTATTTTCCAGGAAAAAACCAGAAGAGGACTCAGAACCATTTCTGATCAATTTGAAGGAGTCCAGATCTACACTGCAATCACTAGAGCCGTTCTAAACTCTATATCTTACTCAGTGATTTATTCTTTACATTACGAGCAGTGTGTGTCATCAGTTTTAATTTACACACACACTGTCTCTTGAACCTTAACTGTAGGATCTGTAAATCCTCATTCAAACTTCTTGCATCTTCTATTTCCTACTTTGGATAGTGGTAGAGGTCGTGAGTGACCTGGAAAGCTGTATTTTCTATTTTTTGTTTCCCACGAAGAACTGTGGTAGCGGTCTTTGACCTGGACAGTTGTAAACTGTTGTGAACCCCGATCTAGGGTGTGGATCAAATCTATAAATTGTTGATAGGACTAAGTCTCAGCTTGAGACTGAACCTCCTGGTTATATCTACTGTGCATTATTTAGTTATATCTAAAACCTTTTATTCCACTGCTAAGTGCTTTAAAACTTAAACTATTTTTCAAAGTTACTCTGATAATTTAATTAGCAAGTGTTTGCATTACTTGCAAATCATTAGGTTAGTTTCAAAAGCTAATCTGATCTTCTGATTAGATTAACTAGGAATTAATCAATCCCTTGAGAACCTAACTAAAAGTTTGCTTTAGTTCAAATTCACTATAATTCAATTAGTATTTTAAATTGGGGGATTTTAGTGAAGGATTTTAAACAGAAATTTTAATTGGAACTCAATTCACCCCCCCCCCCCTCTTGAGTGTCCACTCTGACCAACAATGTTGTTTTGAAAGAAGGGAAATCTCATCCCAAGGTATATTTTCCCCTTTGATATCATTGACTTCATAATGATTTGTTCCACGTATATCTTCTGATAAAGTACAAATCTGATCCCTCATATGTACGGAATCGAGAGGTGATACAACTAGAGAATTACCTCTCTTTATAGGATTCTATGGTGAAGATATTTGACCATAGAGACAATGTTATTTTCAACAATACAACTCACCTTGTCAAGGTGTTGTGGTGAAACCATAAGTATGAAGATGAAACATAGGAATGAGAGTTGATAATGAAATCTATGTACCAAAATCTACTCACAACTAAAAATATGAGTTAAAATTTTGGGGGGAAAGTTTATAAAGGGTGGAAGAATGTAACGACCCAGTGTTTATTAGTTATATTTTTTTCCAGAATAAATGTGTGTTGTATTATATTATATATTATCATACACACACTAAATATATAGAAACCAAAATAAACATTATATCATTAATAAATATAAATTAATTAGTCAGAAAAAAACCAATTAAAATTTGAAACATTACAATTGGACAAAAATATGAAATAAAAAAGCTAAAATGTGAAAATATTGATCACCCAAATATGTTAGGATCGTCTACCCCATGGAAAACACTATTAAAATCAAAAAATATATTTGTAAACCACTAAAAATCTTATAAAATAAAAATATATAAATTTTGGGAAAACTTTTAGTGAATATTCAATGAAATAATGTAGTGGTATATATATAAGAGCTAATGTGACCACTGAAATAGTAACCAAACCATTGGGAATAGTAACTGGATCTTTGGAATAATAATTTTTGAAAAAAATAATATTTTTCATGATTAATTTAGGAAATATAAATAATATAATTCCAAAAAAATTATCATGATTAAAAAACTCAATGAAAATATAAGCACATTTTTAATAAACTGTATTTTTATGTATTTTATTAAAATCATAATTTTTATATTAAAAGGTAAACGTACATATATTATAAATTTTCTATGATAAAATTCATATAATATTTGAAATCAGCATGTTGATATTGTACAGAGGTGATTTTTTACAAATTTTCTAAAAAACATTAATTTTCATGTGAATAGTAAAAATACAGTTTTCACATAATCGGTGTATCTTAAATTATGCAATTCATGATGTAATAATGACCTATTACTTTATATAACATGAGGCATAGCCATGATATATTTAATTTCATAAAATATTAATTAAAATAAAATAAACTTAGATTCCAAATTGAAAAATCATTTCCCAAAACCTAAAGTCAAAAATGATCCCTTAAAATAATTTTTTTTTCTTTCCTTCCACTTTTCTTTTTAATAAACAAATAAATTCTAAATATAAATAGGTTTTGAGTGTTAAAACCCACTACATTATATTTATATATGTTTTATATTTTAAAAATTACTATTATAAGTATTACATTTGATATATTATTTCGATTAATATTTTATTCTAAGAAAACATATCCCCTCAAGTATAAATATAACATCTCCCTCCACTTAGAAACCCACTCATCCCCCACTTTCTAAATCATGTCCTATTAAAAATATTTTCTTTATTTACCCTTATAATCCTTACTTAGATAATGTATTGATCCAACTCCAAACATCAAGGGATTTTTAGTGGTGTGTAAGAGAAGCTGCAATAAGAATTAAATAGATTTTGATTACCACATATCTTTTTTCTACTTCTTCTCTTTAATTTATCTCCACCCCTTTCAAAACCAAACATTATAAAATTAATTTTTCAGTAATTTTAAATTATATTAATGATGTAATCCTACTATAAGTATCGTATCTACTAAATATAAAACATTATAAATTCTATTTCTTGTTCTTTTCACAATGTCCCGTAAAATGTAGGTTGACCATATAAAGAGAAATTGTCTGGTAAATAATTATAAAAACCTTCATGGATGGAGAGTGTAAATTATATATAATATATAAATTTTTAATTACATGTATTATAATCTTCTGGATTTAATTATACATATGCTTAAATTAATTTGAGTGAAAATAGTGACCCCAAAAAAGTGGGAAAATTAAATGAAAATGGGATAGAAAAAACATTTCACGTTTAAACAAGAGTGTTATAAAATAGATAAAATAATTATAAAGGGTAAATAGTCTCAAATTTAGCATAATTCACTTTTTAAAATATGTTTTTATAATTCTCTGTTTAATATTCAGGAGGTTGAAAAATACAATATAAAGCGGGGTTTATGGTAAGTGGATTCTCTAACCCAATTCCTTTTTTGGGTTATCTCTCTTCTACAGTATGTATCTTAAATTTATTTCATTAAATAGTTATTTCCCTTTTATCATAAGGATATAAATATTCCTACCATTTCAAAATAATGTCTAAAAGAACCTTTTTGAATGTGAGTTTAATTTCGAAAACATTGTATCCTACTCTTCTTGAAATTCTTCTTATCTACTTAAGAATATTGATGATTTTTGTCCAAGTATGGTTTCACTTATTCATTAAAGTACCAAAAATATTATTAATGAAATTATTCTCTATGAAATACCTATGAAACCCATTGTCTTCCATGGTTTTATTTCATAACAATGATTGTTATATGTTTTATGTTTAATTCATGATTATGGTCATTTTTTATGTGACGAGTGGGCCTAAAATTATATTCACATATAATGCATTAGGTAATGTAAATTATCTCCTGATATTATATTCTATATGCATAAAAATTATGTAATAATTATTCACAATGATGTAATTTATGATTTATAAACATATGTTATGTGTGAACAAGATAATTACTTTATATACAACTATCTATGGTATTTGACAATTAAAAAATGATGTTTGTTTTTATGCATATACCATAGTTCATTAAATTGTAAAATGTTTCCTTCATAATTATTATAATGATTCCATGATTAGGATATTATTATTATTATTATTCTCACCCATGTTATATTGATTCAATCCCCTTATTCCTCCTCTTACTGAGCATTTAGGTCACCCCTTTCATTGATACATATCCTCAGGTGATTACTTGTACAATGGAGAACATGATAGACACTAAGAGGATAGATAATAATGAATTAAATGATTTTTCAGTTTTATTATGTAAAAATTATGTTCTATACTAATTTACCCAATATAATAAACATTTATAACATGTATTGTATCATTATTATGGTGTTTATCGTAAATATGATGTAATAGTTTTGTAAAGAAAAGGTCATGTCACAATAATTTACACCTAGAATGAGTATTATCTCAAATATACTCATATATTAGGGAGAGTCATGTGAAATAATATGGGAATATTTCCTAATAGATATCTATAATTAGAGTAAAATATTAGAGTGATTCCATTGATCATACTAAAATAGCCAAACATTCAATATATGTCATTATCATCCTATGTTGACCTAAGTCTGGACAAACTCTACCTGATCCTAGTTTCTATTCACTAATCATCATGTATTTATCTCCCTTAGGTGATTTAATTGATATTCGCCTCTAATAGAAATTAATGTGAGCTCAAAATTTGGTCACCCAATCTATACAGAGAATCACATTGATTCTCGTCATCTCTATAATCATGAAGCCGACAAATGTCCATAACTATAAAAAAATATTGTACACTCTAGGAATCACTAAATATGTTCAACTTTTGTTCCCAATGGTGTATCAAGATAAAGATACATAGAATAATACTTCATCAGTAAGTCAAACCCAATAATAACTTGTAATGATATGATGGAATGGGAAGCATAAGTATTAAAAAAGGTAGTATATAATGTATAGGTGACTAAAATAATACCTTGAACAGTATATGGTCATTTACTACCATCTATTGGAGTCTGATACATTTCATTAAAACCACATTCTTTAGATCTACAACCCTACCTCTAAAATGTGAAACCCACTTAAGTTATCATCATTTGAGTCTGATGTTAATGACCTCACCAGGATCCCTGGGTCATAAATCTCATTTTCCCTCCACCCCTGTAGAACCTCAACCTTGAATCTTGGAAGTAAAACTATGGTTGATGCCTCGTATTTATTCACACTCCTTAGTCTTATGGGGTTCAATACAAAACTTGTGATAATGCTTCATTTTTCCATAGTTGATACATTTTAAAACTCCTCTATAAGGGGTAAAGAAGTCGTAATTTTCTAAACCTACATGACACTACCCTGTTAAACATTCTCAGTCTTCCACTTTCTACTACCAATTGTGACACTCATTAAAGTATCATTATTTCAACCTTCCTATATAATAAATGATGAAATAAGTCTAATTTAACAATTATCCTCCCGAACCTTCTCTACAGTCAAGTCATTACACTGAACCTTGGGTAATGTTGTTGGGTTGATGTTCTGAACTAGTTATAAATTTTCTAAGCAAAGACCAATCTCAAACCTGATAGTATTTTTTTCCTCATGTGCATTCAAGAGAGGGGAAAAGTAAAGAATCTCTATGGAATAAGTGGTGTATGTAGATACATTAATATACCCCTTCTATAAATCTATTAACTCGTGTACTAGATCAAAATTCAACATGTTGGGAATGAATTCCCTGTAGAACATGTTCTTAACAAACAAATAAGTAAGATCATCATGTTGGTTAGCATATGTTATTATTCCCCACTAATGTCAAGTGGGTCCCTACAACATGAATGCTGTCATCATCACCTTCTAGTCCTTAGGAATATCAATAAGTTCAAACACAACATCTATTATGTCTATCTAGTCCTTATAATCCTACGATATATGAGTTCTTTGAAAGGCTGGTGGATGATGGACATGGGAGTCTCTATCATAGTCAAATATAGACCTCGATTCCCCTCCTTTCTGAGTAGGAACAAGAAACATTACCCATGATAGGAGTGGTCATATGGCTTATCCTACTGTAGTAAGTGTCGTAGAAATCTATAGCGCACCCTCTTTCATATAAGGTGGTGGAATAGGTAAATCTTTCAATGTGGGAGTACCCTGGCCCATGTTGGTTAGTGATCCCATCGGTCTTCTATGAGGTGTAATATTATATAATGAAAAGGGGAAATTTTAGGACATCTTATAAAAATACTAATAATTATAATGGGTCATAAAAAGGTTTTCCCTATGAGTCTACCCATAACCCATGGTATATTTCTCCTAGCACAAACCATGATATCATCCCTGCACGTTATTCATAGTCAACATATATATTTAAAAACATATTAGTTTGATCATGTTAAACTATTTAATTCCAATAGAGATATATCACACTTGCATAGAAACAAATATTTCACACAATCGTGGGATACAAGTCTATCCCTAATATATATAAAAAATAGAGAATTAAAGTTATCGCTAGTATGTTGTACAAAAATAGGAATTTATATGGAATGTGATTCAATTATTCTTGTAATGATGCATGTATGCGCATGGAATTTTATAAAAATGGAAAGTTAAATCCCTTCAATGGTAACTCGGAAGTCTGTTACACATGGGTTGGATATACACATGGAAACTCCCCTAATCAAGTCCATCACAACCTATATCCTTTCAACCATGTCCTAGGTTGGTCAAAAATAAAATAATTTTTTATCTAATACCTTTTCATAAAACCCTATCATAAACCATTGGGTCTATGTTAGACTGCCCTATGAACTCATGCACGCCACCCCGTATGCAAGATGTTGTTGACTAGAAGTAATGATCTAAAGTCCATCATTAGGGAGACTATACACTCAGTATCATGTCATATAACAAATACTAATAAATAAAATTACAATAACTCAAATTAAAAAATGTGTAATGAAAATAATATTAAAAGGGATACATGTCATATAACAAATAAAAAAATTGTAACCATGTATGGAAATCCAAACAAGATAATATAAAGTGAAATTAAAAAAATAAGACTGTGGTATACTCTAGAGTATGACCTACTACCATTCCTAGATCCATACATCATAGCTAATCAATATTCCATGGTCCAATTTCTTTTGATTAGATATCTATGCATAAAGTCTGCATTTTCATCAGAATTACCATAAAGGGTTTGAGTAATAAAACCAATTATTAAACTGCCAATGAGTCCTTAAAAATGTACATATGTAAATCATGTTTATTCCAGGATAATAATAAATGTTCATGAAAGTGTAATAATCATATATTGAGTTATCATGTTATAACTAGCCCACCAGGAGCCGCAATCATACCAGATTCAGCTCAATGCTGAAAGAATGATTAAGATGTTGGAAATGAACAAGAACTATCTACAACACTGTTAATATGTCACTCGGTTTTGACAAGGCATCAATTATTGTGTTGGTCTACAAGGATGAATAGTGAGAACGTACTCGGTATCCTTAATGCCTTGTTTTCTAGAATGTCTACTTGGTATCCGCAATGCATCATGTTCCAACCAGGCTGCAAGGTTATCATGCTCCAACCTTGGGTATGATTCCACCCTCATCATCACTAAATTTGGAATGTTATCCACCTATGATGGGTAATCTTACCACAATGGTCTACCTTTTATGAACACCAGGAAAACATACCTCCAAATGAAAGGGACACACACGATAGGATAAATCAAACAAGTGAGGCATATCATGTCATCATGAGAAATATGGAAATAACATGACATGTAATCATAATAAACATGGTCAACAAGATACAAGAAAACTTACAGAATTAAACATGATAAAAAAATTCCCATGGGGTACACACACACACCCACATTTGATCACATTCATGCATGGAAAACAAAAAATCTAATAAAAGAAGCGTGTAACACCTTGTTAACTTCTTTCAAGTATGCCTTTTATTTAGTTTTTAGTTTCACTTTTTATTAGGTCACATATATGGATTATTGGGAATGGAGGGGCTTTGTAGGGGAAAGTGAACTAATTTTTTGTGATATATGATTGTTTGTACTAATGGAGCCATGCTGTAAAGTTGTAAATGGACTTAAAAGATACTCATTGGGACCGAATAACTTTATGTTTGTGTTTGGAAGATTTATACCAGGATATGGGTTGAGTGCTATCTATAAATAGATTACATGACATGTAATGGGATTACACATCATGTAATATTCACTAATAAGATTCTCTGAAATAGGTTTAGTGTGTGAAATATTGACACACCATGAAACTTTTTCAGTTTTTGCAATGGTAAAATGGGTAATATTATCCTAAAGTGGCTAGAATTTGAGATTTTTTGGGTTTTTTTAGGATTACATGACATCAAAGGGTATTATAGAACATGAAATTATCATGTTTTTTTGTTAGGGTAATTTATGGATGATTTTCATAGAATTCAGTCTTCATCCTTCTCTATCAAACCCATAAAATATTTTAGGTGATTTTGGATATATTCACTCCCTCCAGACCAATCATTCAGTGATTGATCATCATTGTCGTTGTTGTGCATCCTTCTAGGTAAGTGTTCCTTATGTGTATTCCTTATATTTGTTCATGGTTGTGACATAGGTTATGGTTGTTGTTCTTAATTGAGATTGATGTTCGTCTTATCAATCCTTTGTAGTTCCTAATCATGAATTGTCTTCCAAATGCGGGTCCATGGTTTTCCAATCTCCATTGTGGAAGGTGGATAATGTTCCATAATTACTGAGGTTTGGGTTTCTATGCAATGGGTTAATTTTATGAACTTATTTTCATTCTTTATAAATTTATTTTTTTTGTTCATTTAATTGAAGTTATTTGTGTTTTCAATGGTTTTCTTAGAAATTTAAATGTTTTTAAAATATTTTTCATTATAAATGGATTTTTATTAAATGGTTTTTTTAATGCCATAGTGGTTTGGATTGGATTTGAAAAATATTTTTTAAATCGTGATCATGGTTTTGAAATGTATTTTGACAGTCCTGGAACATTGTTATCATTGGAAGTGTTGGGAAATATACATATGAAACCTTAATGTGTGTGGAACCACTAGTGGATTTTTTATTGATATTGATAGATTGTGGAAGGATTCGATATTAGTTGGATCCAAATTTTTGGCATGGTTTAGGTCCCTATTTATGTATAGTACATATTGTCCCATTTTCATGAGACTAAATGATAATGTTCTTTGTCATTTATGTATTTCTATCACATGATGATTTTTTTCATGGATAACTTCTCACATGTTTTATATGTGGCTGTATCAAATAGGTTTTCATGATAGTATTTTATGGATATATGTTTACATTATTTCCTTTTTATGCATGGATACAATTTCCTATTTTATCACTTCTACTTTTCATATTCATATCTTTAGGAATATGAAAGGATTTTATGAAAAACCAAAGGTAAAATAATTTTCAAATTGTTTTGGATTTTATGAAAAACATTTATAAAATTGTTTACATTTTAAAATCTAGAACTAGTACATTCATAATATTATAAATTGAATATAATATTTGGTGGAATCATAATATTCTTTATGATCACACCCTACTATTTCCTTTGGGTGGTTGTAGATTTTGTACTGTAGGATCCAGGTAAAGCTAAGGGCACCTTATAGAATGTTGTCTTATCCTTTTATTACTAAATTCACAGAGGGGTGGATATAAGGTGACTATTGTTCACATGGATACATTTCATACATTATGTATTATCCAGTTTTTGATTTAATTGTGTATTTTTTATGGTATCAATTTTCTTACACTTTTTTCTCTGGTTGTATGTCATATTTTAGTTGTATTCAGGACATTTTTCTATCATCATTGTTAGACCTAAACATGTGAAAGCCATATTGGGTGTTTTTTTAGTTGACCTAGGTTTGTTCATTTCGAAATCGTATCACATAAGAAATATTGTACTGAAATGTGTTAACACTGCCTTAGTTTGGTTCTATGTATAGAGTCGATAGGAGTTAGTACCATTGTAATTCAGATAGTATGTGGGGAAAAGTGGCATAGTCAACTCACTTCTATGACTAAACTCATGTTACCATGGGTGGTCATTGACATTTCTTGTTTTTAATATTTGGATTTTGAGGTTATTTGAATTAAATTTATGGGATGATTATTTTAATTGACTACTCCTTTTTAATTAATGTCTTTCTTTTTGATAATTCATAATTTCTATAATTTCTAGTTTTTTTAATAATTGGTTTGAATTATTAATGTTGTCTAAAGATATTTTTAATGTGTTTATGATCTAATTGGTTATTATCATTTTTTTTAATATGATACCTCCAAGATGATCTCTTCCAAGTCTAAGATTGGAAGAAGTGATATGGGGTTCATAAAAAATCCTCTAGTGGCCCCTTCCTTGGTTGATGTAGTACTCAATACTGTTCATACATTAGGTCATGTGGGTATCAGAAACCCAAGACATGTGGTGGATCATTTCTATGAATTTTATAATAAGTATCCACCCAACTTACAGGGTGATAAGGGGCTATAGTAATTTAAGGATTTTATTCGGATAATTGGGATGATCTTTAAATTCTTTAACACTCTTGAAGATTCTAAGGTGGGTTTTTTAGAATTGTGCTTGAGGGTCCAGGAAGGAGATGTTGGGACACTATTTTGTTATCTTATTTGTAAGAATATCTTACTTGGGATTGATTCTAAAAAATTAATCTATAGTTTTACCTAGATTGGTTACATATAAAAAAGACCCAAGAGTTTTTTACCTTAGATCAGGAGGATATTACCATTCTAGAATATACCACCAATTTTTCTATATTGGTGCATATGACATTAGATCTTTTCACTAATGAGTACCTAAAGGATTGAAGGTTTGATTTTGGATTGGGTATTGATATTCGGTCGATGTTGATTCTCATGAGCCTTATGAACTTTGTGTAAGTGGAAGAAATGTCTACTTTAGTTGAGGCATATAAAGCTGGGAATATAGGTTTAGGTGGAGCTTTAGTTGGTGTTGGTTTTAGTGAGGGTGTATCTTCTCTCCAGAAATGGAAATGAATGAGTGGACACTTCTCTTCATGACAGGTAAATGGGGATTCATTAAGGTAGCATCAGGTTTTATGCTACTTTTTTGGAAGGAATGGTTATAACAAGATTAACTATACAGAGGCTCCCAATACATTTCATCTATAGGTTTGATCTATTCATATGAAATGTTCTTTAGATAGTATATCGTAGTGGAGTAAGGTAGGATCCACATTCACTAGGGACTCACAAGATCATGAAAATGCATCCATGGGTGGTGGGCCATATCCTCAGGATAAGGGGGATGTCTATGTGGCCAAGAATTCTCATATAGGATCTAAGACCAGACATATCTATGTAGTGGATTATACAACATGGGAATCTGAAGTTGGGCCAGCTATAGTTGCTTATATGGTTTTTATTACATATTAAATGGTTCTTGTGTTCAGGCCTTATGTTGTTCTTGTTGGATCCTTCTAGGCCTTCGGGAAAAAGTTCTGGAAAAAACTTCATGTGTCCCTCATGTTTGGGGTTTATTTCGGAATTTGAGTTGTATTGGGACTTCTTAGTGCACCATATTGACATGTAAAACTTTATTATCAGTATGGACAGGATGATATGTTTTAAGTCCTAGATAGAATCTTATTTCCATGAACTTCAGTTATTATCTTTTGATGGGGTCACTCATATTTTTTAGGGTGAGCGGGATTCTCGATCAGGAAGGGAAGGGTTTGTTATTTCTTATGTTAAGGAAATATCAGGCTAGTTTTCAAATATTCTTTATGATACAGTTGAGGTGAATTTGTAAATTCTTATACATTTGGTTGTGTGTGAATACCCTAAGGTATATTTAGATGATTTTCCTAGTCTACCACTATAGAGACAGTTTGATTTTACTATTGACCATCTCCCTGGTATGATAACCATTTTTATACCATATTATTGAATGAAATCTACTATGTTACTGGAACTTAAGGTCCAGATTGAGTACCCGAAGACTATGGGATTCATTCATCCAAGCATTTCACCATGGTATTTACCTTTCCTCTTTACTATGAGTGGTTATGGGAGCCTTGAACTTTGTATTTACTATGAAAGGTTGAATCAGGTGACCATTAAAAACAAATATTTTTTACAAGGATTGATGATCCCTTTGATCATCTTAGAGGTGATCGTTGGTTTTCAAATATTCACCTAAATTTAGGGTGGCATGAGTTGAGATTTCTAGAAGTGGATAAACCTAATACATATTTTCAAAGCTGGTATGGTCATTTCTTGTTTATGTTTATGCCATTCAATCTAATGAATTCACATTTAGTGTTTATGGATTTAATGAACAATATCTCTCATCGGTTCATACACTCATTTGTTATTGTATTTGGGGTTGATATATTGGTTTTCTAAAATTCATAGAGTCATATGGGCCATTTTGATTTCATTATTAAAACATGGAAGGAACATAATCTATATAGTAATCATTCCAAATGTGATTTTTGGATCCATGAAGTGAAATTTATGGGGCATGTGATATCTAATAGGGGGGTCTCAGTGGATTCTGAAAATGTATAGGAAGTTATGTCCTAAGAGTATCCCAGAATTTTTTTTGATACCTAGTGATTCTTGGGTTTCACTATTTATTATTGATGGTTTGTCAAGTATTTATCCAAACTCACATATTCAATGATAACTTTAACCTATACGGGTGAAAATTTTCAATGGAATGAAAAATTTAAGATATACTATGAGGATCTGATGATGAGGTTGACTTGAGTGATAGTTTTGATTATTTTAGAATTGGGATTTGGTTTAGATGTTTTTCTCAATGATTCTAGTTCGGTTTTTGAATGTATCTTAATGCATCATAAATAAGTGGTGGTATGTGGATCATTATATTCATTCCCTCATGATAAAACTACCATACCCATGATCTTGAGTTGGCAATGGTGTGCACTTAAAATGTGGTGAAACTAACTCTTTGGGGGGAATTTTACTATGAATTCTATTCATAATAGATTGAAATATATTTTTTACTCAATGGGATCTGATATTTTTATAGATACATTGGGTGGAGTACCTTATGAATATTGATTTTGATATTTTATACACTACTGGGAAATGAAATGTGGTCATTGATGGGTTGAGCTTGAAAATTATCAAAAATAGATGTGAAGGAATTTGTTGATGAGTGTTCTCTAATGATCTTGTTTGCTGAGATGAGCTTGATAACGGAATAAGATTGTGGATTGGTGTTCTTGCCTTTGATAAAAAGTTGTCTCATCTTTTTTATGGGATTGTTTTTCATTAGTAGGTGATAGAAATCGAGTTCCAATTCTTGGGTTTAATGCTTTGTGGTGGGGTGACCTAGAGTGAGTTATCACGGTCTTCATGTGCAGACTTGTGCGTCCATAGTAGTTTTGTTGTTTCTTTTTCCTTGAGGTATGTGTTAATATATATCTTACACTAGTCTTGTTGGTCTATTCACCCTTGGGATTCCAATATGTATCATGATTTTAGACATTGGTATTGGAGGAAGGGGAAGAGGTAGTTGATTGTTGATTTTGTATCACAATGTCTTAATTTTCCAAGAATCAAGGTGGGACACTAGAGAGCTGTGATTTTGGTGCACCCCTTACCCATTTTGATATAAAAGTGGGATGAAATATCCATGGATTTCATTGTTGGTTATCCATGGAATCCTAGATGGAAGTTTGTGATTTGTTTAATCATTGATCAACTCATGAAATCAGATAATTTCCTAACAGATTACAAAGGTGGAACAACATGGTGACTTATATATTTGATAGATTGTGAGACTTCATGGGGTCCCATGTATGGTTTTTTTTTATAGGGACCTGAGGGTCAAATATAGTTTTTTTAAAGGTTTAAACCAGTTGATGGGTTCCCAATTGAAATTTAGTATGGAATATCATCTGCAAGAAAAATGGGCAGAAAGACAGGGCTATCAAGGTTATTGAGGATATGATTCTAGAATGTGTTCTTGATTTCAGTGGATATTGGGAAAATAATTTTTCAAAGGTCAATTTTACATATAAAAATAGTTATCAGACGTCAATTATGAGGGATCCATTTGAGGCTTCGTATGCACTTCCATGTAGATCTCCCTTATGTTGGGAAGAGTTGGGAGACCATTACCTGGTGGGGCTGAGTCTTATTTAGAAGATGATAAAGATGGTGTAGTTGATATAAAATATATTAGTCATGGCACAGAGTCATCATAAATCATATAAGTACCATCAGAAGAATCCAAATTAGTTTTATTTAATGATCAATTCTTTCTCAGAGTTCACCTCACTTGGGGAATCAATGGTTGGGTAAGAATGGTAAGTTGGCACTGAGGTTTGTGGACCCCTTTCAGATTGATCGGTGACTAGGGAAGTTGGCTTAATAGTTGGACTTACCATATCATTTTAATTATATTAATGATGTGTTTTGTGTATCCTAGTTTTGGAAGAATATACCAAATCATTCTTATATGATCAGATGTTAGGATGTTGATCTTGATCCTGACAGTATTATGGTTGACCATTTATTTCACATTATGGATTGACAGGATATGGTATTGCATGCTAAAATGATTCCTCTAGTCCGGGTACTGTGGAAGTGTAGATGGGGTATCCATAATTCATGGGAGTGGGAATCATTGATGAGGTATAATTGGCCTTAAAGTTTTCATAATTGAGGATATTGATGACTTTCTAGGTATATTTTATAGTGGGGATATTATAACACCCCAATATCTTCCATCAGGTATGCCTTGTCTTTAGTTTTTGTATTACCTTTTTTTTGGGAGTATAGAGGGATTATTGATAATAGGGATCCTTTTCTAGTTAAAATTACCTAATGTTTGAGGATGTATGTTTTTTTAATTAATGGAGTCTGGGTGTAAAGGTTCAAATGGATTTATAATTAACTCATTGGGACTGTAGAACATTAATTCTGGATTTAAAAGCATTATGTAGGGATCTCTGGTGAGTTTTTTATGTTGTGTGATCAAACAACATGTAATGGTATTACACATTTTGTAATGTTTACCATGAATATTTCATGAAATAATTTCTGGTGTCAAGTTTTACATGCCATGAAAATTGTTCATGTGGTGTAATTGTAAAATTGGGATTTTTAAACCAGTACGATGGGTTTTTTGTCATTTTTGGTTTTCAATGATTACACATGTGAAAGGGGGTTACATACCATGTAATTATCATATTTTATATTATTATGGAGATGTAGGGATGACTTTAATTTCATTCGGTTTTCATCCCTCCATCCTGAACACCTAAGATATATTGGGTGATTTTGGAGATCTCAACTCCCCTCGAACCATTCGTTTGATGATTCATCATCATTGTGGTTTTAGTGTGTCCTTCTAGGTAAGAATTACTTCTATTTCCTCGATGTATTTGGTCATGGATTTTTCATTGTCTTAGGTTTTTTTTCGATTTGAGATTTATTTTTGTTTTATAGCATTCCTTTAAAGTTCCTTTCCATGCCTTGTCTTCCGAAGGTCGATCTGTGGCTTTCCAATCTTAGTTATTGAAGTTAAACATGGTTCCATAATTCTTGATGTAATTATTTCTATATAATTTATTAATTTGATTAATTTATTACCATTCTTGATAAATTCAATTTTGGTTGTGCATTGAATTGAAGTGCTTTTTGGTTCAACGTATTTCCTGGAAAGAAAAATGTTTTTAAATGGGTTTTCTTTAAAAACTATTTTTTTTGATTCAAAAATGGGTTTTTCAATGATCAAAGTGGTTTATATTATATTTGAAAATTATTTTAAAAATCATGACCATGGTTTGAAAATGTATTTTGACAATCTTGGAACATTTTGGAACCATGGCTATATTGGGAAATAGACATAGGCAAGCTTAGTGTGTGTGGAACAACTAGTGGTTCTTTTTTTGATATCGATAGACTTTGGTAGGACTCAATATCAGTTGGATCTAACATTTGGCTTGTTTAGATATCTATTTATTTCTAGTATATATTATCTCATAGGCTATATCCTAAATTATAGTTTGAATTTTCATTTATTTATTTTGATCCCATGACGGTTTTTTTCATGGATATTCTCTCGAATGTTTTATAAGAGGTTGTATCACATAGATTTACATGATGGTATTTCATGTATATGTTTTTAATTTCTTACCATATGGTGTATTCATATTCTTTATTGTTTTATCACTTATACTTTTTATATAAATTGATTTTTGAATATGGATATCTTTTATGGGAAACAATATAAAATGATTAAAAATTGGGTTTGGAATTTATAAAAATGATTTGTAAAGATATTTTCATTTGAAACAATTTAAAATTTTCATTATTGATATTAGACCACGTATATACACTCTTTTGGTATTCTACTAGGATTTGAGTTCACACCCAAAATTTTATTTTGGGAAGTTTTATATGTTCTTTAGGATCTAAGTAAAGGTAATGGCATCTTTTAGCATGCCATCTTCTCCTTTCATCATTTCCTTTGTAGAGGGGTTGTTTAGAGGTGGATATTAGTAACATGGATAATTTTAATGCTTTCTATTTTATCTTGGTCAGGATTAGATTGAATGGTTTTTATGGTATCTATTATAATTCATTTTATACTCCATTTGTATGTCTTTTTTTAGTTATATTCACGACTTTTTTCCATTATCTTGGTTCCAAATCACCTTGGGATGGCTATATCGGGTGTCTTTTTCAGTTGACAAGGGTGGGTTAATTACAAATCACATCTCAAGGTTTTTGAAAAATAAAACCAAATTTAATCAGGTAATCAAAAAATAAACATGTATTACACCCATAGAGAATGCCTCACACACAAAGGATGTCTAGCCCTATATGTGGTTCATCATGAAAGATGATTAAAATTGAGACTCAATATAATTCCAAATCAAAAACATCATTCTATAATGACATACCTTACATTTTCCATCAATAAAATAAATTTTGAGGTATGTCGAAGGATGAAATTCCAATTCACCTTTTTCATTGTCGATCAAATACTATAATATAAATATTTGGTTGATTCTAGAAGAGGTCCTCAAATTTATCTAATGATGTTCAATATATCATTAATCTTTTAATCAAAAATAGATTCAAGATAAGAATCAATAAAAAGAATATTTAATATTGATCATTCTATATAAGCTTACCCAAAAATGTAACCCTTTTGAAGAATTCATCTTTGGTCAATAATACATCATTGCTATGTCAAAACCTACACCAATATACAGAGATATATTCATCATATTAATGTTTCACCATCAATATACTACCAAGAATAGGTCTATAATAATGAATTAAGAAAAAATTTCCATTGAATGTATCTTATTATTTGTAAATATTGATCTAATCAAGAACAATTTTCAATATGCAAGATCTATGCCATATCTATAAATAAAAAAGTGAAAACATCATTGGATATCCATGGAAAATATTGATCTGATATAGGACCACATATATATCTTAATGAATAATAATCATTTTGAGTAGATATAAGGAAGTATTACTATTCTAGAATCACTAGATCTTCCTAATGATGGAGCAAGAGGAGGTTAATGGGAGAGATTAATAGGAAAGAGAGGTGGAATCAGTTTCAAAATAGGTTTTTGGGTGTCACCATTTTGGTATCAAATAGAGGTTAAACTATGTGGAATTAAAACCTATGTGGTGCATTTAATGCACCACGAGAATCACAAAATCGGTCAGCTAGTGGGCCTCACTAGCTAGTCGGTGCCTAGTCATTGGTTGGTCTGTGTTTCTAGAAAAATATTGGGCATTCGGACTCAACCACCATCTGGTTGGTGGCTACCCAATGGCTAATCTAAAGGGTCAAAAGAAAAATAAAAAATAATTAGAACCCCACCAGCTAGTCAGTGGTTGTTTTCTAGCCACCTCAAAGACACGCCCAACTCAAAATTCCGACTTTCAGGTATTAGACCCCTACTTACTTAAACTCATCCCTTTTTTAAACCATTTTATAAAAGAACAATAATATAAAGCAGAAATTTATAATCAGGAAATTTCTTATACATTGAAATAAAACATGGATGTTACATGAAATTTTATTTAAAATATACCTTTATATAATAAAAAATAAATAGATCAATATATTAACAAGATAATGGTTTTAGTGTAAAAAATGTTACTTATAAAAACTATATAACTATTTAAATGTCCACATTATATTTCTAATATATAACTTACCAAATTTGATATCAAATGTTTTATAATAAGTCCATAAATATGAAAAATTAAATTTTTAAATTAAAATAGAAAATAATTTATAAAATTATATTTAAGCAAAAAAATATTACTTAAACATTAAATTAAATTTTTATTGTATAAAATTTATAAGAAATAGAATATGACATTATTTTCAAAAATATTAATAAATAAAAAAATCATCTTTTTTTGTATCATGTCATCATTAAATTATTATACATCATATTCATTATTATTCTAATAAGTAGGTTACATTGACTATGTTTTTATTATAAAGACCATACTACAATTATGATCACCAAATTATCTAAAAAATCCACAAATATGAGAAATTTATTTATCAAAGATAACTTTTTGTGTAAAAAAGCATGTCTTTAGTATGAGAAAATTTATAAAAAAATGAAAAAACTATTATTATTTAAAGAAATAATATCCATATAATTCTATTTTTATTCTTGGAGAAATGTAACATATTTATTTATATAAAATAAAATATTACCCATTGATATATGTGGAAACAATATTGAAAATATTAAATTAATAAAAAATTTGAAGAAAAAATAGTCTTATAAAGAAATTATTTTATACCTGACTGACCCCTACTCAAGAATAAATATAAATAAAGAAAAACATATATCTAATGAAATTTAAATAAATATATCAAAGACACGTGGAGTTGTTCTAAGGATTCTAGTGATGAATATAATAATATAAATAAATATAAGCATTCAAATCATAACATAAATTTATGTATTATGGATTAAATTATGTAGGTACTATAAATTTATAAATGACAAAAAATCATAAAAAGATCTTAATGAGTATTTTTTTTATTTATAAACATAAATATGATACTCTAAATAAAAGAAATAAATCTCTAAATAATTATTATGATTTTATTCCTTTTAAAAAATATTTATTGTCAAAATAGATTTTAAAATTATCATCTAGGATTGATAATGTAAAATCTTATTATGCCTTGAGAGATAGAAGACTTAAGTTTTTGTTTGCCAAAGTTTCTTATTTAAAATTTGTTACATGTATCATTATGAATGTAAATGATCACCTTATTAAAATCATTGGTAATTTCAATGGAAATAAAGGTTAACATTGAATTGTATGTAATGGTGAATAGTTATTTATTTATCGGAATTATTTAGTTTCTTTTTTCAAAAGTGAAATCATGTATACTGTTACTAATATACACTTTGGAAATGTTGGTCATTAAAGTAATTATTTTTTTAAGGCTCCACAATTATATGGTATTAACAATACCAATATTTCAAAAGATTTTTTTATTTTCAATCAATTATTCCTATTCTAAAAAATTAGATTTGGTTACTTAAATAGTTTTTTTCTTACACTTGAAGACCTAAAACCTAGGTATATGAGAAAAAATTATTATTTTGTAATAAATGATAAATAAAATATTTAATGTTAAAATATATATATAGTGGTTTCATAGAATATGACTATTTGTTAATTATAAATATTTTATAAATGTCATGGAGGTAATGTTAAATAAATAAACACTATAGTTAAATCAATTAAAAATAAATGAATTATTTCTTTCACTTTTATAAATGTTATAATTCCTACTCAATGTCCAATAACTATTTCATATAAGGGGATAAAATTTTATAATTCTTTATTATTTTTCTCCAATATTTTTTACCTCATTTATTAAATCATTTTTTGGAATGAATATTTTCTTTTTTATAGTATTTTTGTTAGAATACATAATCATTATAGTTTTCTTTACTAGTATGTCAGTGTTTTAGGATTAATTTTATTTTTATAGTGAACTTTTGTTTATTATTTTA
This sequence comes from Viscum album, assembly GCA_963277665.1. Classification (NCBI taxonomy): domain Eukaryota; kingdom Viridiplantae; phylum Streptophyta; class Magnoliopsida; order Santalales; family Viscaceae; genus Viscum; species Viscum album. Next base: position 1,428,173,906 of record OY728125.1, read on the forward strand.
TATACTTTTTTAATAACATATGTTATACAAAATTACGTTTTTATATAATATAATGTTAATTTATTTTAATATACTGTATTAAAGAAATGTAAAATCTATTTTTTTTATTTTTATTTAAAATGGATTGTGTTTAAACTATTTATATTTTATTATTTGAATGTTTTTTATTTAATTTAATGAATATGTTTGATATATTTATTCTTATTTTATATGGGAGTTGTTTTTAATGTTTAGTGAATACTTAATTGTTCTATTTTATTAGCATGATATGAACTTATAATTATTTATTATATATTTTTAATATATTTTTTAAATTATATAATTATTTGTAACCATTATCATGGATATTTGTAGTTAAATAATTTTGTAGGAGGATTCCAAATTGATGAATAATAAAAATCTTATCTTTTTTAAGATAATATTATATTATTTTTGAGTTTATATTTTTTTTTGACTTTCTAATGAATTATTTGTATTATGAATGAGTTTAGGAAGATGAATTTATACATAGATAACCATTCAATGGTTTATTATTATTCTTTTCTATTTAATCATGATAGTTTTAGTTTATTTCTAGATTTTTTATTGAAAGGGAGAGAATGTGATCGGGGCAGTTTATTATTTAGCAATGGGGAAGAAATTTATATTTTTAATTAGGCATGTCCCTATTGATTTTATTATTGTTATATTAGTAATTGAGTGTGTTTAAAATGTTTTATTATATACCATACTTATTCCTTTTTAATCCATAAAAAGAGGGGGGATATTGTGTTTTGTAACATACCTGACCCAGAAGCCACTAATTATTGACTTCATTCAGGTCACCACATGACCTCAAGCACACCTCCTCATACAGAATAGGTTTATAACTAGGAGTGATGGTCAAATGGATCATGTATGGAGACTATACCCTCTCTATCATAGTATTCCATATCAGATAGTGTATTAAATAATGGAAACCAAAAACAATTAACCAAAAACAATCATTAATAACCATTTCCCCAAATAGGTTATAAATGACCACTAAATATAAAAAGTGTCATTTCATGCTAACTATTCCAAAATTGAAGTAACCCCAATGTAAATACACACATCTAAATCCAAAAAATGGGTCCTAACTCCAAGATTGGATCCTCATCCATGCACATCCCAAGACCAACTCATCTCCCTATCATATGGCCATTTCCCTTGTCTAGACCTACGACCATGAAATAATCTTGAGTAACTAATGGAGGCCTGATCAGTTTTTGAGTACAACTCAGCAGGACACCACCAATAGTGTCTAAAAATATCCAGTCTAAATAGATAGTTCAAGACAATGAAAAGTAAATAGAATGATAAACAAAACTTAACTTCGGTTCCATTAGTTAACAAAATTAAATATAACCATTTCCATCATAAATTCCATTTCCATCATTTATACCATCCTCCTTACTAAGTTCATTCTCAGCACAAGATCTATGTGTTAGGAAATTACATTATTTACACAATGGCCTAAGCTGATCAATTACTTTGCAAGAGGGAAAAGGTTAAGTTCCCTATCTGACTAGAGATGAAGATTTCATAAATAATCATAAAAAAATTACCTTGGAGCCTTAGTCAAGGCAGTCTTATCCAATGAAACCATTTATGAACTAGATCATCTGTCTAAATCCCTATTTCGTGCATTCTAGTGTGGGGTTTGGAGCCACAATCCTACCAGACCCATGGGGGAGCCTTAGTCCGTTATCCCACACCCCCAATCCATATGAACATTATTATGTATCCCTTCATCACATATATAATATCACAAACCATTCACAATCAATAAACATAACATTTTAATTTTTTTTACATTAAACAAGTCAAGTATCATCAAGACTTAACTCTTTAGGAAATTTACCATTCACTTAGAATAACCCATTTACTCTATTTCCCATGTTATACCTTAACCCATTTAGTATAATAAAAAAATATTACATTATCCCATTTAACATATTAATTAACTTCCCAATCATTAACCCATTTAACAAATTTATCGTTGTATATGCCTCAACCCAATGATTCATTTACAATTCCATTTCATAATCCAGTTGACACATTCACATTAATCTATTTAACCCCTTATCACATCCTTCCGAACAACACCATATTCCCTTGCTAATAACTAGAAACTACCACCATTGTTTATCCTCTATGGTTTAATCTATAGGTCAAAAATTTTACAATGGTATCTACTTTTTCTCAAAACAACACTAGCCATAACATCACAAATATCTATGTTCATGAATTCCAGCACACCACATGGGTGGCCATAAATCCGTCTAATATACCTCAACACATATGATTGGGATCATGGAGGGATTTATTCATTATTTAGCCACCCATTTTTTCTAAATATTACTATAAGAATCAAATTCACAATAACCAGGAAGAAAACACATGACCATACAAGAAAAAATCAACATCAAGACTATGCGATATAACATATAGATCACTTACCTAGAATTCAAAGATGAACACATTTGTAACCTAATCCTTATATCTGAATTCAAGAACTCCTTGAATCCCAAACCAAGATCCACTGAAAAATGGGGGTTTTAGTGCTTTTAAATAATAATAATGAAATGAATATTTCTAATTTGGGAAAGAGAAGCAAGAGGAGTGTTATACTTACCCATAGCTTCAATTTGAAATCAACAGCACTCTAAACAGACTAGAATCAAAGGAGACCCATCCATGGGAAGATTTCAGAGCTTGAGATCACCACTAGGGATAAGGGATTAAATGAGGATAAAATATGTCGAGGAACTTAAAATCTCAATGGGGAATTTGGTAAATTTTCACTATTTAATTGGCCGCATAGTTTGGCTGCATGGTTTGGAAAACCATGTGCCAACCATGCACCTTCTTCTGTCCAAGAGGGGTCCAACTAGCATGGCTACCTAGACATTCTCCACATTTTGACCAAACATTCACCAACCATGTGAAATTCCTCCATCTGAGGTTTCATGGTTTGGCCTCACCCCTTGCACAGTTTCCACTAATTGTGCTCTAACAGTGAAACATGCAAAGGATGGCCCGATTTTCCTTTTATTCATGTCCTGAACCCACAAAATACCCTTGAGATTATTCATACACCTATTAAAAATTCAGTTGACCAAAATTTATGATATTAAACCGAAATTTAAACAATGATATACCTCTACGATGTTCGGTATCTTACAACCTCCCCACCTTTTAGCGGCTCGCATTTGAGCCGCACTTCCAAGAATCACTAAGCTTCTGAAGAAAAGAGGTAGGTCCATTGGGCCCATATATCCTAATCACATTCCCATGTTTCTTCATAAACATTAATAGGCCTCTAAAAACCCCATTGAATGTCATAGTCTTGTTTTGAAATACTTTCTAACTATGATCCACAATACAAACTGAATGCTCCTCAAAGGATGTATCAGCCTCAAGCTCTTCATCCTCAATATCAATCACATGATATTTTTTAGGGTAATACTATCAAAGTGGTGACACATGAAAAATATTATTCATACAAATATACCTTTTTGTATGATCCAATTACACTGCCACTAGTCTGATCTATTCCATAATCTTAAATGACTCCACATACCTCAGTTCCAACTTTCCCTATTTTTGAATCTGATGGTGACCAAACCTTGGTGATAAGAGAAGATAAAAATGATCACCCACCATAAAATCTAGATCTTAATGACACCTATCTTCATATGACTTCTTCCATATCAATGCCATAGAAATACATTTCTGAATCAACTGAATTTTTTTTGATGTCTCCTTCATGAGAGTAGGTCCTTACGACTCTGATTCCCTAGCTTCCATCCAACACAACAAATATCTACACGGTATACCATAGAGAATCTCAAATGGATCCATCTGATTTGTAGCTGGGTAGAAATTATTTTAGGAAAACTCAAAAAGTCCTAGATTATTTTCCCATGATCCATCAAAATATGGGACATAAGCTCTCAACATGTCTGCATGTGAATAGAATGCTCTGATTTCATGTCCATCTGTGGGTGAAAGGTTGTACTCAAAAACACATGGGTACCAAGTTCTCTCTTTAATCCCCAGCAAAAGGGAGACGTGATGCATGGATCATGATATCAAACAATATTCTGAGTTACCCCACAAAACCGTACAATCTCTTGAACATACAACTCACCCAAATCATCGACCGTGAAAGTCTCTCGAATTGTAAAGAAATGAGCTACCTTATTCAATTGATCCACAACCACCCATATCACAACATTCTTCTAGGAACACCCACAAAAAAATTCATCATCATGTCTTCCCATTTCCATTATTAAATGGGAAATAGTTATAAAAAACGACTCAGTCGTGGATTATCATCATTCACCTGTTAGAAAGTATGACGTCGTAGCATGAATCCTACAACCTCTTACTTCGTCCATATCCACAAATACTACCTATGAAGATCATGGTGTGTTTTGGTCAACCCTAGATGCACTAACCACTTTGATGGATGGAACTCATGCATTAACACTTCTCAGACACATTTTGGTACAACAACACGGCTACAAACATAAATGATCCCATTATCACAAATGGTCCATCCAGAAGGTGACTCCCCAACTTTAAGATGTTCCCTTAATGGAAAATATTCTAAATCCTAAAGTTGTTTCTCCTTGATTTGGATCAGAAGCATGGAATCAACTACTAAGGATGTAGGGGTCATCCTCCCTTTTCTATCATGAACCTCAAGAAGCATCTCAAACAATAACGCCTTCATCTTCCACTCTGAACATGATTTTTGAACCACTATGTTTTCAGTCTTCCATATCAACATATATGTATCACTATTTCCCTTCCCTGGTGAGTAAACCTCCTCAAGGTCAAATTACTACATGTATTTGACCCATATTCACTAATGAATGTTCATATCATGCTAGGATAAAATGTACATAAGGCTCTTGTGATTAATATACATAATAAATTGTTCTCTCAACATGTAGTGTTGCAAGCACATCAAACAATACAACACTACAGCAAACTCCATGTCATACATAGGGTAATTTATTTTATGAGGCCCCAAATATCATGAACCATATGCAACCACATGGTCATCTTGTATCTACTATTCCCCAATACAAACACTGGATGCATAACAAAACAAGGTATACCCCTTACTTGTCTCAGGTAAGATCATAATTGGCATGGTTGTTATTCAGTTCTTTTTCTCTTGGAAAGAATTCTAACATGCATTATTCTAGTAAAACATGATACCCTTCTTGTTCAATTTAGAAATAGGTGTTATTAAATAGTAAAATTATTTGATAAATCATCAATAATAGCCAAATTGATCTAGAAAACTCTGAACATTGGAAAAATTATTGGAAAACTCCAAAGATAAAACTGCTCTGAATTTCTATGAATCCCCTGACACACCCTGCTCATAAATTATGTGACCTAAGAAATGAACCCTATTGATCTAAAGATGACATTTGGATAGCTTGGCGTATAGCCTATGCTCTCTTAGCATAACCAGGAAAATTTCAAAGTGTTTGGCATGATCATTAGGAGTCAAAGAGAAACCAAGATGTCATCGAAAAATATCATTTCAAGCTTATCTAGATACAGGTGAAAGATTTGGTTAATTAGGCCCATTAAAACATTCTGTGTATTGGTCAATTTTAAGGGAATCATAACAAACTTATATAACCCATACTTGCTCCTAATGGAAGTCTGTTGTATGTCATAAGGACTCACCCTATACTGGTGATACCCTGACCTCGTATCAATCTTCAAAAACATTAAAGCAACTCTCTGATGATCAATTAGATCATCATTTCTTAAAATAGGGTATTTGTTTTTAACCCAACAATTCCATAAGTAAGCATTGAAAACCAGTGAAGCGCCCATTGTACTCTATCACAAACATAGATCCATGAGTCAAAATAATAAACTATGTATCCTTCTTCTACCTTGAGGCATCCAAATAGAAATGTTCCAAAAACGTTTCCTAGAAATATTTCTATTCCATACCATCCGCCTACTAGGTCTAGACCAAAACATCCCACCAACACTTTACCTGACCTCATAACTTATAAGTATCCAAATTAACTCTACTTTTCGGAAGCTTCTCTAAATGATCATGAATTGTTTTATGGACTCTGTCCATAATTCAACTACATCAAGTCTACCCTCTCCCATAAAAGTTAGAGTTTTCTGTAGTTGAAACTCCCTAGTTATCTCAAAAAAACTCAACACATCCTACATTGGGTCACATTTCCTCATCTGAATAAAATTAGTGAATTTGTCGTGAAGTTGATCTTCTCCCCTATTACCCTGAATTAGCAGGTTCCCTTGCTCCCCCTCTGGATGACTGTTCTCAACAACATCTTCTTGTCTCCCAACTGGCACATGACATCTTGGTGGAATATTCCTATAATTCCAATCACGCATATCAGAACACATACATATGGCTCTCACGATTTATATTAAAAAATATATCTCATCTAGTCGTAGAAACCCCATTATCATACACTATTACAACAGACATCATCACTCATAGAAAACTACCACATACCATCCCTAATATGGTCACATCTAACATGGGGTAAACCAACATATATAGTCACAATTCATTCATTTGAAAATTTATTTTAATCCATTTCCACATTCAAAATCCAATTCCTCCCTCTAAGTCACATTTACAATTTCAACACTCGTTATAATCAATATTTTAACTCATTTACACATTTCCTTAAGAAAAATTCTTCAACCATTCTTTAAATTTATTTCTATATAACCACTGGTATCATCTTTATTATACACAATTTTCCTCAAATTTTCAAGGAAATGAAATGAATTCTACTCTTTATTCCCCAGAACCATATTCTATGTTCATATAATGATGCAATACAACTATATCACTAGGTGCCTAAAGTGATAAATGAGTGAATGACCTCGTTCCATTATATCCATGATAAAAATATCATAAAAGAGTCACATAACACAATAAGTTCATGACACAATAATGAAATATTATTCAATTGTAACAACACATATCAAGAACACTAATTCCCACCTAGGACAGTTTGGTTTCCACTCGTACATGGTGAGATCCTCCCATGCATGAGAACATTGCCAAGACCAAACACATATAACCAACCATCTACCATCCTAAATATTAAGTCATATAAAATAACTCATCTAATACCACTTTTCAAAATCCCTTGCCTGTAATCAACTAACCGGTGCCCCGATCTGGGTAACCACATGACATCAGGCGTGCCTCCCCATATACCAGAGGTTTCCGACTAGAAGTGATGGTCTAATGGATTACTATGGGTGACGATACCCTGTCTATCAGAGTATTCCATAGTAGATATCATATTAAATAAGGAAAATAATAAATAACTAGCTATAAGCATTCATTACTAACCATTTCCCAAAATAGGGTATAAACCATAACCAAAAAGTAAAAGTATCATGTCTTGCTAAGAGATCCAAAATTGAAGGAAACCTAAAATAAATAAAAATATTTGAATCCAAAAAATAGGTCCTGAATCCAAGTTTAGATCCTCATTCATGATCATCCTAATCATAACTCAACTCCCAAACATAGGTCCCTTTCCCTTGTCCTTTCTTGAAACTGTGAAAACTTCTCGGGTACCCAATGGCGGCCTGAGAAGGGGGTGTTTAAAAATTAGTAGTCCACCACCAATGGTGTATACAAAATATCATGTCTAAATAGATCGTTCATTCATGTACAAATTAAATTGAATGAAAATATATATAGAACTCATGTTCTATTAGTTAACAAAATGTACTTTAACCATTTCCATCGTCAATTTCATTTACATCATTTATACCATCCTTGTTGCTAGATTAATTCTCATTACTCGGTCCATGGGTTAGGAAATTACATTATTTACACAATGGCCTAATCTTGTAAATTACTATACATGATGGAAAAAAGAAAATTTCCCTATATCACTAGGGATGAACATTTCATAAATAATTATAACACAATTATATTGGAGCCTCAGACCCAGTAGTTTCATCCAATGCAACATTAGGGGGATGTAACATCAGCTTGTCTCCCAAAACCATGTATTCTAGGGTGGGGTATAGAGCCTCAGTCCAACCCAACCCATGGGATTTTCCTCATTCCTTTATCCCATACCACAAATCCATGTCCATATTTTAATTTATCCATTCATCACATATATTTTATCAATCACCATTAATAATCGATAAACATTACATTTACAATTTACATTACATAAAAAATGTCAAGAATCATCGAGCCATAACTCATTAGCACGTTTACCATTAACATAGCATAGCCCATTTAATCTATTTACCATTTTATACTCAACCCATTTAGAATAATAAAAAATTCTCATACATTATCCCATTTAACATATTCATCAACTTCCCAAGCATTAATCCTTTTATTAAATTTATCATTTTATATACCATAACCCTTTTACAAATTTCCATTACCATTTCATAATCCATTTGACACATTCACATTAATCAATTAAACCCTTTATCACCTCCTACCAAAAAACCCTTATTCCCTTGATGACAACTAGACACAACCAAAATTTGTTCTGTTATATGGTTTAAACTACATTCCAACACATTTATAATGGTATTTACCTCATCCCAAAATAATATTAGGCTTAACATCATGAATCTCCGTTTTCGGGAATTATGCCATGCCCCATTGGTGAACTTAAATCATTCTATTCGACATCAACACATCCTAAGAAGATCATGAGGGATTTCATTCAAAATTTAGACACCCATTTTACCAAATTTTACTAAATTAAAAAAATTCACAAGAAGAGGGAACTAAACACACAACCATGTAAGCACAAATCAACATTAGTACTACGGGATATAACATATAGACCACCTACCTCAAATATGAAGATAGACTCATATGGGACCTTAGAGATATATTGGTATTTAATCACCCATTGAAGAACAAACCTAGATCTGATAAAAAAGGGTTTAGGGATTTTAAATAAGAAGAATGAAACCACAACCCCTAATCTGGAAAAGATGAGTAATGGAAGTTTTAAACATATTCGGAGTTTTGATCTGCAACCAATATCACTCTTAATGGACTAGAATCAAAGAAGATCCATCCTTGGGATGATTTGGGAGGTTTAGTATGAAAATAGGGCAAGAAGAGGAAGAAATGGGGAGAAAATTGGGTGAGTAACTTGAAATCCCGATAGGGAAATTTGGTAATTTTTAACTTTTTAATAGGCCCTACGGTTTGGCTGTATAGTATAGAAAATCATGTTTATACCTTTGTCCAAGAGGGTTCCAAGTCACACAGTTACCTGGGAATTCTACAAGATTTGAAAAACCATGCAATAACCATGTGAAATGCCTCTATCCAAGGTAGCATGGATTGGCCTCACCCCTTGCATAGTTTTTACTAACCATGCACCGACCTTGCAGCATGCACAGGATGAACCAATTTCCCTTTCTTACATGTCCCAAACACCCAGAAAACCCTCAATATTCTTCATACACCCATTAAACCTTCAATCAAACAATATTTAAACATGGGAATACCTCCACAAAGTCTAGGATCTTACATTTTTGGTGTGTATGAGTTTTGTAATTATGAAAAAGGAGGATAATATTGAGAAGCTCCTCACATCTTTGTTTATATTCGGATAATTACTTATTCCCTCACAATTTTTTTATATTATTCATGAATTATAATTATCTACTGTTCTTATTTTTAATTATTATTATTCATGTTCTCATTAATTTTTTATTATTCAATGTTAATATTTTTTATTTTTATTTTTTGAAATTATTTTTCTTTTATATGTCATATTTTATGTTAAATAATTTTCAAAAAAATATCTTATGTATGAAGACCATTTAAAAATTATATTTTTTAAGGATATTTTTCAAAGATATAATATTATATATCATATGCAGTTAAAAATTTTCTTACCCATCAGAATTTTTTTCAATGGAAAATATATTACATATGATAATCTAGAATGAATTACTCTTTGAATAGGAATATTATGTATTATGGGAGATAGATACTTCATAATTTAATAATAAAAACTTGACATTATGTTTTTAACATATCAAAAATTTACATTTTGCTAAAAATGAATAATGATATGAGAATAATAGAAGATATTATTAAAAGATACAGATTTAGGAGACAATGTCTGGTTGAACTAAATTTGTCAAAGAAACCTCACATTATTCCAACCTAATGGAATACAGAATACTTTAACTAAAGATGGGTGATATCAAAATTCACACCTCATATGTTATGACATATAGAAAACTGTATATAGGAAGAGGAAATTTGAGTTTTATAGATACAAAAAAGTATAGTATCAAAATAATTCAAATGGTACACGACAGAAAACACAATGGATTATGATATCTTCATATCGGCTATATTATTTTAAGTAATAAAAGGCTACCTCATTCCACATGATATGACATGAAAATTTACTTTATTTATTAAGTAAAATAGAAGATACGACATTCAAAACATCAGAAGTTAAAATTAAAGGATTTTAAGAGATTTTATAGAAATAATAGATTATGTTATCGAGCATCAAAAGTTAAGTATTTCACTTCATGGATCATTATTTTAGATAACATTTTATACTATTTACTATGATTGATAATCTAGGAAATAATATTGAAATTTAGATGAATGGATTTTCAAATATAAGAATTAAATGATTATCGGTATTATGAATGGTTGTTTTCATGAATTTTTCTTTAGAATTATTCAAATTCATTGAAGGAAATTATCATCAGAAAAAAAAGGATAATTTTTTTTAAAATTAAAAAGAAAGAATTAATTTATTATTTAAATATATTTCCATATTAAAATTTTATATATGTTATTTTAAATATTATGTCATGTCTATTTAAATTTTTTTATCATTAATTATTTCTAGTTTATTTTTAGTGAAGGAATGTATTCAACGTCTAGAATTTTCAAGAAGAAGAATATGGATTGTGTTAACTTATTCATTTTTTGTATTATAAAAGAAATATAATATTGAATTGGTATATTTTTTAATTACATTATTTATATTTTGTTTTCTAGGTAGATTAGTGATGATGATACATGATAGTTAAAACACACATACAAGAGAAAGTGATATAATATATGGAGGGTGAGTATACAAGTATAATAAATTGGAAAACCAAAGTCCCTCATGCACACCTAAAATAATGAAACTAATGCACCTATGAGGAAATAGTAGAACAAATATCACCTAATAGGTCAAATAACCATCCCAACCTCACTAAGTCATGCTCACGGAATAATGCAAGGAAAGTATAATAACCTAATAAAAAGAATATCGATAAATGGTATCCCTCGCCACTTTCCCCTATTTTGATTCTCACACACCACAGTAGTGTATGTCCTAGAACTTCCATCTCTTCTGTATACCACCCTGATCCACAAGCATGGTCTCAACACACCCCGTCCAAAGACATTTGGGCTCACCAACCCACAAGCATGGCCATATCACATCTCACTTGAAGAAACCTAGGCTATCACATCAAAACCATAAACATAGTATTAGGGTATTGTGAACATGATGGGAATCAGCCTCATTCCCTCCTCCTATCATGAATGACCCCCCAACATAAGCCCTCTCATCCCATATTATCCCGCCCACAAAAACATGGGGTATGTCACATCTCGCCCGAAGGCACCTGGGCTTGTCGCCCCATAAGCTAGGCTACATCATATCCCTCATAAAGACATATGAGCTATCGCAACTACTATCTAGTGCACTATTAGAACTTCATCGATCACAAAATTTTCAATACCTACCTCACTTGGAAGAGAGAGTGGGAAAGAGTGTGTACCAAATCATTTGTCCTCCTCACCGAATATCTGAAAAAACACCCCCGTGTAAAAATATGGGTTTAGGCACATAGTTCTAGATGTTGGTGGGGTTCATATAAAAATCACAACGAACATAAAATTATATAAATATATCAACATAAAATCCCAACCTATGTGTTCATAATAAAATTAAAACCAACTCACAAATTCCCCACATTCACTTCCACCTCTAAATTCATAACACAAGACAAGAAACAATCCAAATTTCACATTTTCTACTATTTTTATTATCTATAACATTTGTTTAATTATTAAGCATAAACCACATTTCTAACCACACATACCATAATTTATTTGTTCATTAACAATTTCCATCCCATTATACAAATCAAACCCAAACCATTTCAATCATTATTAAATAATGATTCCATCACAACCTAGAAATATAGAACAAAGTAACGACATATCACAAGAAACACATGATTCCCATCGAACCATCACCTCACTATTGAAAGAGCACAGTTGAACATCCACCACCTCACCAGCACAAAAACATGGCCAAATGAACCACCACCCCACTACCTAAAAACCATAGCCAAATTAACCACCACCTCACCGCCCCAAATGCACTACCAAATGAACCACCACCTCGCCGCCCCAAATGCACATCCAAAAGAACCACCACATCACTCTCCCAAAAGAACGTTCAAATGAACCACCACCTCACCCCTATAAAAGAATGAGCAAATGAACCACCACCTTTCCTCCCATGAAATAATGACCACATCTCACACATCAGCCCATTTCATAACAAACACACATCACCACCCCAAAAAAACAGCCACACATCACAACACATCAAGGATCATTTTATATATTTAACAGATGGGATTTTATCACATTTCACATTATTTTTGAGGTATTATCACACAACCCAAAAATCATGGGGAATCCACTTCATTATCCAAATATAAGCGGTTAGTGAATTTCCATTTTAGGTGATATCACAATAATCACAATAGACACAACAGCCATAGAACATATAATCCATCAAAAACAAAGCCCCCAATAGCCACAATTTTAAGAATGGAATCACGCACATACAATCTATCATATCACAATGATATCAAATTTGTAAAAGCATGAAAATAATTCCTATTTCCCCCATTCAATTTCAATTAACCAATTTTTATCATTGACTAAATATTCACAACCATAACCCATAGATAAAAAAGAGCATACCCCTCCCATATGATATAGATAAACGAGGGATTACATACCTCAAATAATATTTACTGACTAATTTTTCATCATAGGGTGAAGAATAAATGCCTCTAAACCACAACCGCTCCTAAGAAACCCCAAATAAAACTACACTACACCTAAGGATCATCAAATTGAAGACCCAATCATGACCTAAACCAAAACTAATCCACCATAGTGTGTTTTTGAAATAATTACATGATAAACCCACAAAAAGGGAGAATACATTTCCATGGTTTTCCAATAGGGATCCACTAGATCCAACAAATTGAATAAAAAGTGGTCTAGAATATACTTCCTAGGTTCTTAGGGATTGTTCGAAATGGGAGGGATAAGGGGTATGGATGAATGAAATCAAATAGAAAAAACATGAATTTTAAATACATGGATCCCACCAATTTCAATTCAGGTAAAATTTTCATGGCATATAGGTCTTACAAAAATTCCAAATTTTTCAAAAAACGCTTCAACTCAGCCTTTTATTTAATATAAATTTTGAATTCCACTTACATGATTTGTAATCCATCTCACGGGTTCCCCCCTTAGCCACGTACAATCTATGAACTATCCATATACACAATATGTGAACCACCAATTCATATCATGTAAATATTACATGGCATGGATTTCCTACTATAACACTCATGAATCTCTATCCACCACCAAATACTATCAGACCCTCCTTAAGCCTCCTCTAGAACAACTCCAACGCCCAAAACTATAAAAGTTACAAATTAGGAAGGCACATGCTATTAAATCAGATACCTCTCAAATGATTCTCGCCCTCAAGAATACATAACATAGACCATAAGAAAAAAGGTCCAAACAAATTCCCCATGATATACCTATAGATTTAGAAAAATTCTCAAGGGATGAAAGAGTTTTGGGCATGACAAAGCGAAGCCATATTATGACCCAGTGATCCATTCTGGGGGGCTGGAGGGTCATGAGAAAAAAATTCAATGTTGCATGAAAAAATCTATCATGCAAAAAACTGAGGGTTCCACAAAAGTTTTCCAAGAAGGTGGGGAAATTTACACACCACCGACCGTGGGTGCGGAGAGTTGTGCGCAGCGGTCCCATGCAGTTGAATTTTCACACTACTGAAACCGGCGTGCTAATTTTCACGCGGGTCAGTTTCTGTGCAGATCCACCGACCTAGAGCGCCTATAAATAGAATGGTGCCCCTTCAACTTCTGAGGGACAAATTTTCTAAACCGTCTCCCCTCCATGAAATTCACCACTTGTGCATGCAAAAGATGGCTTTCAGGTATGGTATTTTTTGTGCCAGGTCGCCTAGGGGTTTGCCTTCACGTGAGACCCCTCAAGCTTAACCTGCGTTCAAATCCTTTCGAGTCGTGTCCACTGTGCTCAATACTTTCCATTTGTGCATAGCCCTTCCAATTTCACACAAAACCGGCCAATTTCACGCATCTCTGATTCCTTGCACGCAACATGTGTCAATTGCGTGCATCCTCCCTACCAATTGCGTGCAACCCTCATTCCTTGCACGCAATCCCCAATAAATGCATGAAATCCCTTTCCTTGCACGCAATCTATTCCAATTGAGTGTAACCCATATTAATTGCAAGCAGTCCCTTCCAGTTCACACAAAACCTCCTCTCCAATTTACATTCCAATCTCTCTCGATTTCACGCCAACCTGGTCTTTTCTGCGCAATCGTGCCTATTGCTCGCCAATTGCGCGCAAACCTCCATGATTGTGCGCAATCCACCGAGACCCCTCACCCAAGCCTTTTCCCCACTACTCCATTGGTGCACAACCCATCCTCCTAGGGAATTCTCTTTTTCATGTGTTTGATTTCCCTCTTCCAGAAATCATTTTTGGGTACCTCTTACACCCTAAATATCTCGGCCACACACCCTTTTTTCATACAACCCTCTAGGCTTGTATGAAGTAACTTCAATGTCCCTTGGGTGGTATTTCACATTGTGTTTCTTCACCTCATGATTCTTTGCATAGGCATGCTAATGGATATTTCTTCTTTGCATTTCCATTCTAATGTGGACCCCCAATTGGATCACCTCACAACACCCCTCAGTCACGGCATTTCCTATACCTTCTCTTCACCTAGGTGCAGAGGGTACCGGTTATGTAAGTCCTAGGTGTGGGGAGTGAACCCTCTGTTGTCCGAGCTACAGGACTTTAAACTGCCAAGCACCATCATCATCAACACATGACATTAAACTGTGAACTCGCCCCATGCATCCTATCCAAGGTCCCCCACCTTGGACATTTTGCAAGTCCGCTCGTCTCAATGGGAGTGAAATCTTCCTCACATGGAATGAGATCCTCTTTGTTGAGGTAGCGTCTGTCCGTGGGGAATGGGAAACCACCTTGGTGTAAGCCCGTAGACTTTCTTGAAGTAGGTAGCACCACTGCTCCACCTTTCTTCTCTGGTGCCCAAGGCTAGCAATGGGTGTGATGGGGAATGGTGCTCCTCCTCTCTTCTATGATGAATCCCTCTCCATTTGGGCTTTGTCACCACCCGGGCCTCCACCCAGGAGTAAGTCCCAATCTCCATCTCCTTGGGTTGCGAACTGTGGGTAAGCCCATGTTTTCTCTTTGGGCCACTAACCACGTGTGAGCCCCACTCCACTTCCCACCGAAAAACCTTTTACGATGTGATTGTCAGGTCTCTGATGCCTCTTGTTTCTCACACCGAGCATGACTCACCTAGGCTTAGAGTAAGCATCGACCATGACATCATCTCCAGGTAGCCTAGAGTGTATGCCCCAAACACCATCCTGAACTATAAAGACATTGATCCTTGACAAGTCAGGGTACGTATGAAGCCTCCATGAGGTTCAAGCCCACCACCCTGGTCATTTTGACCTCCTTCACGCTGCTTCACCAACACCATGGGCATCCTAGAGTGTAATCCCCACACCCATAACCGAAATATGAGTACATTGATCCTTGCCAAGGTGGGGTACGTAGGAAGCCTCCACAAGGTTCAAGCCCACCACCCCATTCATTCCAAACAGTTTTATGTCGGTTCACCAACACCTCGGGCAGCCTAGAGTGTAAGCACCAAACATCACTTGAACAATGTAGTCATTGATCCTTTCTAAGGAAAGGTATGTTAGAAGCCTCCATGAGGTTCAATCCTAACACTCGGTCATCCTCAAGGTGGTTCCATCACATTTACAACCAATTTCACTCAGCACCCAATCATCCATATTGATTCTTACCCGGGCCACCACATTCCAGTGAGGTTATGTCAACCCACCTACATCAGTGTGTCCTCTAGGGGTTACACTCATCTGATCCACTCTAGTT
Source organism: Viscum album (assembly GCA_963277665.1). NCBI lineage: Eukaryota > Viridiplantae > Streptophyta > Magnoliopsida > Santalales > Viscaceae > Viscum > Viscum album. The sequence goes on from OY728125.1 coordinate 1,428,190,332, forward strand.
AGTGTTCTGAGTAGTCTGATCCATCTCTGTTGGATGTTAAACTTGTGGCATACCCTTTGTTAAACATGGTAAGCTAATGAAAACCTCAGAGAAATGTCTATGGAATATAAATCCTTGTATTCGAAATGGGATACCTCGGGCTTTCGTGCCCTCGAGAAGCCCTATAATAAGGGGGGGAAACCCAGATGCACTAGTTTTCCAACGTCCAAACACACCAGATATGTCCGATGTGACTACTCCCCTGACCAAAGGTTGATTACCTAACCATACCACTTGGAATTTCCTAACAAGAAGCAGTTTAATTAACAGGTGTCCATGAAGATATGGCGATAGGAAGAGTTTCACAAACAATGTCTTAAGTCTATAAGGTAGACCCGGACTAGTTGATGAGTTCTGAGGAGGAATCCAAGGAAGGAAGAGCTGACATCCCCTCATCCCATTTCGGTCGAGGAGAAAAATTCCTTGAACAAACAATGGATGTCACCCACCTTTGGAAAGCGGGAATGAGGGGATACCAAACCATGCCTTTTTTCCTCAAGCAGATGGATGCACGCACCCCAGCGAAAGCTTCGGAAATAGAAATGGTGACCCGATGTGAAGGAATTCTCATCAATATAGAGATTTTTAGTGTTCCAGACATTAGTGGATTAATGTGTCACTAGATCGTGGTATCTAGCACTGGGTCCGGCCAAGAAAATAGCGAGCCTAGCGTGAAACTCACCAGAAGTTGGGGCTGTAGAACGTTGGACGTCCCGATCTATGATATTGTGAGTGTGGATCCATCTTACCAGCCATGGAAGACGGGATGGCATTGGGACACTGGTCGTCGATTCCTTTTTCTTTCAGCACTGATGATTTACTCGCCCTACTTTCAGGATCCAAGCTGTTGCATCTGGAGTTCGATCCTCATCTGTCCACCGACACAGGGGTAGGGGCAGTACCAGCGCGACAGTCCCGTGAGGCTATGCCTCTTATGCAATAGCCTCTATGCCCATGTCCATGGGGCACACATTCCCCGTCTACCTGTCCGAGTTCATCCAATGATGGGTGATCAATTACCTCTTATGCCAGTACGAGGAGGAGGGTATTATCCCAACTCGGGATATGGCCCGCCTGGATTTAGAGGCTTTTGCACCTCGTCATCAACGTCTCCCCCGAGGGCTTTGTAGTAATCCTTTTCTCCCCACCCCAACATATAACTGTTTTGAGATCCTATCCCCGGAATGCTTTGATGACTCCCTGCCCTACGCCGATGAGGTAGGGGATGTCCGGGCCAACCAGGTTACATTCTCATTTCAAGGGCTCTCAGTGAGGGCTCCCACCTAGCCACGTCAACGTCACTTCCCAATCTTACTTGATAAGGAGCAGGTAAGCCATGCACCTGCACCACCAGCTCCAGCCCATCTAAGCTGATGCCAGCATCGGGCACAAACTATAGAGGAAACCCTCCAAGGGGAGTCAATGTTAGCGGATACAGTGGACTAAGCCACTGTTGACGCATACCACCAACTCCATGTGTATACAGAACAGGGACATTCATACTCTCGAACTAGATCGAGACCCCAACTACCCCATGGGCATGCTGGGTCGACTCTCTTGGTCGTCAGCACAGGCAGTGGCCACCGCGGACTAACCCTATGCAACGATGCCCGGTATAAAGGTCCTCCCCATAACACTACCATAGAGAACTTGGATCTTACCCACTTCCAAGCTTGGCATGGAGTTCTACCACATGCCACCATTAGTCCAAATGAGGGTCCTCCCCATGACAGTGACACTCATCATAGAAGTCTCTCTCGAGCCCACTACACCGAATATGGTGTCATTCCTCCCACCACAGACCATTGTTATGCGGACGCTGCACATCCAGTCACTCTTCAATGCGGGGACCCTCCCTGTATACTCATAGTAGTGGGTGAAGTTTGTCCTCGCCTTAGAAATCAGAGGAGTGCGGGTTAGCTTCGCCTCACCGGTGCCTAGCACGGAGGTCCTACCCATGTTCAGATCGACTAGTACAAGGCCTCTCCTCATATTGATGTCATCAGAGGGAAAAATCATGGGGGTCCCACCCATGCTCCTACAAGCTCGAGCAGAGGTCCTACCTACTCTATCACTTCCCACAGAGGTCCTCCCCATATCCATTTTGATATATACCCTGGTTCTCCTCACACCCTGATTTCTCGGGTGGAAGTCCTCCCCACCCTAACGCTAGTATGGACGAAGGACCTCCTTGTGCCAAAAAAACCTGGCCAGAAGATCCCTCAAGGGGAAGGAAGTAAGGTCATCTCCAACATAAAAAGGATTCAGGGAAGGTCCAAATAGAGATCAAACTAGTCCTCTTATCAAACTCCAAAGCGGAATATGACTCGTCTTGGGAACCCTCTCCTCGTTCATCCGAGTCAAGGACTAGGACAGGAATGAGGCGCATCATCCTAGTACTCCCGGAATGTGAGGTCCATCTAATTCTATGGTCCCTCTGCAGTTATATCTAAGAGGATGAAAATCTAGAAACCTCATAGGTTACAGTCATGTAATCACCATCATCATCACCAGAAGCACTCTCTACCTCGACTAGAGATCACAGAGAGCTATTCTGGGGACCAATGGTGGGTGAGAAGCAGTGCGGCCTATCGCCAATATCCCTATACTGTGTTCTAGGAACTACATACATCAGCCCATATTATCACGATGTAGCAGCCATGTCGCTACACTCTTCAGAGGATAGCCCGAGATTCGGTGGCCAGTCAGCCCATTCGTCATATTCCCCACCGGCCAGCCTGTCGTCCCAGCAGTTTGTCTCAATACCAATCCCAGTTCCTCAGCCGCCTCCAATTGATGATCAGGGTAATGAAGGCCCAGACCCTGAATCCAAGCCAGGGATATTATGGAACATCCTCGCAGCAGACCACTTCCCCGATATGTTCTGGCCTGTGGCAGTGCCAAATTTCCTCCTACCGAAATCCCTCACCCCATAAGAAGTTTAGTGTTCCCGCCAAAACCTTTTGGTGATGAATTTCCACCTTCGCCGCAAATGGGTGGCTTATCCTAGGAGCCAAACACATTTCGATGACATTGGTGAGAAATACCGTCTAGTTGATCTGGTCAGACTAACTACGGCCTAGCACCCCAAGTCACCAGGCCGCCGTAAGGCCCTCCAATAGTAATGCGTTCATAGTTTCAGGGTACTCTAGAATTTTATCAAGAAGGCTTCCCCCCACATGAAAATTTGTGGCTGGGGGCAATATATTTCCCTCCTCTTAAGTCCCATATGATGGAAGCCCAACTTTCTAGGCGATATTGAGGACATGCCCCAAGGTAGGGTCACGGTCACCATGGCCGACATATTGGATGAGGGGAACGGGATGGAGGTTCTAGACAGGGACTTACCCCTGAGGGCGTGCCACCACAACTGGGTCCATTTAGAAGGGTTACTCACCAGCAGAGGAATCTGCTCGGTCTCCCTGCACCCACTGAGGCATTGGTCCTTAGAAAAAATCACATCAAGGGTAAAGAGAACCTAAATGCTTCCAAACACTCCGACCCATCTGCCTCATTGCAGAAGATAAAGGAGGACCATGAGAAGGAAATGTTTCACTAAAAAATTTCCAAACAAAAGAAGTTGTTTGATGGAATCCTTGATGAACACGCTGTAGAGAGACATCCAGACTACGACAATCCTAGGCCAGGGTAGTATGGGCAGGAACAACTTCCCCTCAGCGAGCTGCCTCCAAGTGACCCTGACCATCCTGCCCCCATAGAAATGGTTGAAGTCGGAACTTATGGAAAGAGGGTGTGGTATGTCTCGCCAAACCCTCTGGAATGGCACGACAATCCACAAAACCCAGTTCGGGTTCCCCCAGCTGCCACGCAGGTCGCTCCACCAGCTTCCCCACTAGCCGTTGATCCATCTTACCATGTTGAAGAAACCTCCAATGTGATCGTGGATATGGATCCTCTTCCAGACATGGACCCCCACCCAGATGATCCAATGGCGACACTCATTGCTCACCTTGAGGTGCTAGAAACACGACAAGTGGCTCTCAGACTGGATGGCAATCTGTATCTAGCATTGGTGGATGATATATTGGCACATCTGGGTTTTGGAAATCCCACCTTTTCTGCCTTCAATGGGACGGGGGATCCGCCACACCATCTATCCCACTTCGACTCAAGGTGTGGGCCCATGTTAGGGACTCCAGTGTAGTAGGAGGCTGCCAAGCTCTTCTGTTTTGTGCATACATTGGAGGGGCCTATGTTTTTCTGGTACACCCAGTACCCTATTAGATCAATGACCAGCTGGGAGGACCTCTGTAGAAAATTCCCCTACCAATTCATCTCCACCACACTGAAAATGAGCATTTCAGACCTCTTCAAGTGGAAACAGAGGTTTGATGAGTGTGTCGCATACTTTATCCCCCAGTGGAAAGAGCTTATATACACCCTGGACATGCCACTGACTCAGGAGAAATTACTGACGATGTATGTGGGAAATTTTAAGTTGTAATGGGTTCCCTCTCTGATCATCCAGAACTACCCTGGAGGATCCTGAGACGTCTATGATAAGGCCCAGTTCCTGGAAGAATCCCTACAATATGTCAGCCACTCACATCAGTTTCCCCCTGTAATTCCTGCAAAGAGGGCTGCCAGAGTCAAGCCCACTACGGTGGCAAAAATAGAGTCCCTTAGACAGTAGTAATTATTACCAGTTTAGATGGCTCTACAACCTCACAGAGTCCTTCCACCACAGGCACAGCCTCCAACCCAGCAACGGCCGCCACAGAATCAGCAGGTGCCCCCGCACAACACGCTGCCACCACCCAGGTTGGATAACCAGGCTCCACCTCTTCGAAAGGCTCCTCCAACTTCTCATCAGAGCCAAGTTCCAAGGCCCCCATTTTTGGATAGAAGAAGCCAAACCTACTCATTTAATTAGAATCAGGTCCTCGGCTATTTCTTAAGTGCCTTGGAATAGGGAATTGTGAGTTTGCTTGAGTGCAGAAGGCCAGAAGAGGCAAACCTCACTGATCACCCCAAATACTGCCCCTATCACCAGATCACATGGCACACTCTTAAGTAGTTATATGTGTTCAAAGATTGGTTTCAAGACTCGGTCGATAACAACATAGTGCGGTAGGGTCTGGCCCCAGCACAAGTGGCATGTTTCGTCATAAGTCCAGACAGTAACAGCGACAGCGAGGGTGAGTGGTAATAGGTTTCTAACCGTGGGTCTCAAAATTATGAAAACTATATGTCTCGAATAACAGTCGCTTTTTCCCATGTTATCATATGTGCATGCCTAAATCATATAGATCCATCAGAATTTGTGGCCATCACTTCTGTGTCATCATCTCAGTCGGCCTCTTCCCAGATGAGCAAACACTGACAGCGCAAAGGAAAGCAACGCGCCCCACTAATGCCATAATCATCTCGTACTCTCAAAAAATTCATGCCAATAGAGATGGGGATTCCTCCTAGGATCCTCCCAGTAGTGGACGACTCTTTGAGTGAGAGTCAAAGTTATGCTTCAGTTAACACCGTCGAGTTGGTAAACCCCTTCTTGACTCCTGATGACGGGGAGCTCTAGGCAGATCTCCCCAACGTCCCCAGAATATGCCAACATCGATGAAGACATGGACATATGGTTCATTGAGGAACATTATTTTCCACTTTTATCCAGGATGTGCATGCCACTGAGACTAGACAACAGGCCCAGCACTAAGCTCAGCACGCACAGCATCATCTGGTGTCATCAGGCCAGCCATCACCTCTGTTTGTGTTACTAAATTAGGTAGAGCCACCTCAACCATGCCGCGACCAGCCACACCCTGCTACAGGATGGTATCATTCATTCGGTCATCATTTGGTAGCCACTCTGCAGGCTCCGACTATTGAGCAGCGGGATATGTCCAGCACCAGTCAGTCATCGGACCAGCTGGCAAGGTCCACCATACTGCATGTCATAGAGTGACCTCCAACAAGAAGAAGTTCACACCTGTCATGGTAGTATGATGTTATCAAGAAAATTTACAGCATCCTAGAAAGGAATTCCATCCTCGAGGCCCTTCGTCTTTCGACAGATATGCCTGAGGCCCTCACTGAGGCTTTAAAAAGCCCCCTCTAGTTTGAGACATAGGTTGCAGCTGCAGAGACCTTTCATGCAGAAGCAATAGAGAATGTTGAATGCTAGGACATTATATCATTCTCTAGAGAAGATGAAGGTTCTACTATACATGGTAACATTCTTCCACTGTACATCACTGGCCAATTCGATGGCATGGAGGTTCACTGCTGTCTTGTAGACACCAGATTCGGGATTAACCTTATCCTGAAACTGGCACTGCGGAAGCTGGGGTTATCTGAAGATGACTTGACACCCTCTGACCTGAAGATATAGGGATACAACATGATAGAGTATACCCTGATCAGAAAGATACGTTTGAAGACCCAGTTCAGTGTCCTAGTTTCTAGTATCGAGTTTATAGTCATCTCCTTGGACACTGCGTACAATGCATTGATGGGTAGACTATGGCTCCACCTACATGCAGTGGTTCCCTCATCGTATCACCAATGCCTCAAGTACTCCCGCAATGGTCAAGTGGGTGTGCTCCAAGGTGGCGCGTCTCCTTTTTCCTCTTGTGAAGCTCGATACCTGGATGTCGAATATTACAAGAGCAAAGACAAGCAGATTTATGCCAGTGAGGTTGAGCATTCCATGGTTGCAACCAACCCCAAGGTAGGTTTGGATGATTCCTACATCTTACTTATCCATCGATTGGAGGCCACGACCCCCGATATGGGGCAATTTTTTATTGTCTCTAGCACGGGGGGGAGCATATTCTTAGGTCCAAGTGACGTCAGTATATCACTTTGTATTCTTATACGAATCAATCATCGGTGATCCCTGAGCCCCCCAATCCCATAAGGTATCGAGATGTCTGTCACATGGAAACGTCGATACGTAATAATTTCCTATTTCACTGGGATGGAATAAACTAGCTCAAGCCAACATGCCACTATTTATTTGACATCATCAAGGGTGGCCCCTTGGGATGAAGCCCATATGGGATCGAGTCAACAACCTTCATTGCTATGTTTTTAGTAGTACTAAAATCTCCCGATGCAATGACTACTACTGCTTAGTCTGGTACCAACCTCCCGTCAAAATCTAATGAACTAGAAGAACCTACTCCCACTGGGGATCCCTCCTGCGCAAGTGAAGAAGAGGATTGGGAGGGCTCTCCCCCCACCTTTGAAGAGGACATCTCCACCACGGTTGATGAATTGGTACAGGTGAACCTAGATAGCGAGGCATACCCAAGACCCACATTGATCAGTTCCTCCAAGAATCTCATGGAGCAGCAATGATACATAGACTTTCTGAAAGAACATCGTGATGTATTTTCCTAGAGATATGGCACTATGCCAGGACTAGATCCTCAGGTAGTTGTCCATCACCTCAGTCTCCTGGAAAATCATCATGGGTTCAAGAAGCCTCCCAAAAAGATGAACCCTTCTCATGGTGTCAGGGTCAAGGCCAAAGTAGACAAGATCATCAGATCCTACTTCATTAATGAGGTCTAGTTCATCATGTGGCTAGCCAACATAGTGCCAGTTAGGAAGAAGAACGGGCATATCAGAGTCTAAATCGACAACTGAGATCTCAACCATCAGTTCCTGAAGGATGATTTTCCCTCTGAGAGATGGAGTTGTTGGTCGATGCTACGATGGGGTTCTAATCCCTTTCCTTCATGTATGGGTACTCTGAATATAATCAGATCCAGATGGACCCTGAGGATGAGGATTCCACAGCCTTCAGGATGCCACAAGTTTTGTATTGTTACCGGGTCATGCCCTTCGTCTTGAATAATGTAAGTTCCACCTATCAGCAGGCCAAGAATCGCATATTCAAGCTAATCCTCGAGAAATTGTTTGAATGCTATGTGGATGATCTGGTTGTCAAAACTTTCTAGCACCGGGACCATCTCTAGGACCTTGAGAAAGTGTTCCACTTCCTCCATTATTGCCACCTAAGGATGAAACCATTAAAATGTGCCTTTGAGGTCACCTATAGGAAGTTTCTTGGCATTTTTGTCAGGCATATGGGTATCAAGATCGACCCTGAGAAGATCGAGGCCATCATCTAGATGTCTCCCCCGCGCCACATTTGAGAGCATCAAGGTTTTCAAGGATTCTTAGCCTATATATTCCAATTCATTGCGAACCCGGCCAGCAAGTGTAAGCCCTTTTCTTGGCTCATGAAGAAAGGAACCTCCTATGAGTGGGATGAAGAGTGTAAGACCGTGTTTGAGGAAATCAAGTAGTACCTACTCCAGCCTCCGGTATTAATGCCACCTGTCTCTGAAAATCCATTGGTCCTTTATGTGACCACCCTGGAACGATCTCTCGGCACCCTTCTCGCCCAAACGTACAATGAGGGAATGGAAAACAGACTCTACTACCTCAATCTTATGATCATCGATACGAAGACCAGATACTCCCCCCATCAAAAAGAGTTGCCTTGCGCTGGTATTTGTAGTTAAAAAAATTACGGCATTCCTTGCAGCACCATGTGGTACATCTTGTGTCTTGGTTAGACCCACTTAAGTACATTCCAAACCACCCAATGTTGATAGGTCATCTTACTTGGTGGGCAGTGATTCTTTAGCAATTCGATATCAGGTTTATACCTTAGAAAGCTATTAAGGGGAAAGAAATGGAAGACTTCCTTTCTTCCCATCCAGCTGATGTTGACCAGTCCTTAGATCTCAATTTTCATGAAGAGGAAATCCTCTCTGTAGATCATTCCATGTCGTGCTGGTAGATGCACTTCTATGGCTCTTCCCAGAGTCCCACCGCCTGGAGGCTCAATGACCCCAGGCTCAACAAGGTAGGCTTGGGTATCATCTTTATTACCCCAGCATAAGATATTATACCATACTCATTCCTTTTGTTAGAAGGCTGCACCAATAATGAGGTAGAGTATCAGGCTCTTATCACTGGCCTCGAGCTAGCCCTCGAGATTGATGTTCCGCATTTTCATGTGAAAGGGGATTCCAAACTAGTCATCAAGAAGATCAACGGTGACTACGTCGTTAGAAAGCCAGAGCTCATACCTTTGTTGGAGCGCACTCTCTAGCTAATGGCCTAGTTCCCATCTTGTCCAGATGTTAATCATGTCCCTCGATCTCGGAACGATCGAGCTGACGCCCTGGCCAGCCTGGCTGCATCACTTGCAGAACCCAAGCAGGATGATTTGATTATCCACGTGGCACATCGGAGAAACATTACTCCCACCACCCCAGGTGATGACGATGACCTATAGGTGAGCCATATTACCACCAGAGCCTCCATGTCAGGATCCCATGTCCCTCAGATGTAGTGGTCAAATTGACTCTTTATTAGAGATCCCCCTTTGTCTAGTATCTCCAAAATGGTTACCTCCTGACTGATCGGGCCGAGCGCGAGTGAATCCGACATTGTGCGTTGTAGTTTACCCTCCAGAGTGGTCCCAGTCTTGAGAAAATCCTCTAAAATTGTGGGTTTGATGATTTTATCCTCTATTGCATCCAAGGAGTTGAGATTTCTCAGGTCATGCAGGAGTTTCATGCTAGTTCATGCGGGGCTCATTAGAACGCGCCAAAGATATCTCACCAGATCCAGAGACTGGGGTACTTTTTTCCCTCCATGATCCATGATTGCATTGAGTTTTCCAAGATATTTCATGCATTCCATGTTCATTCCAACTTCATGCATCAGCCATAGGAGCCTCTCCACACTACCAAGTAATCTTGGCCCTTCGTAGTCTAGGGACTGGATATCATGGGACCGTATCCACCGGTGATAGCTCGCCAGTGTCGGTTCATCCTAACCGCTAAATTTTTTTTCCCATTGGGAAGAGGTTGTCCCACTTAAGGAGGTCAAGGCATGTTTTATCGTTGACTTCATAAGCTCCAATATCATCTACCGGTTTGGAGTCCCTCACGCCATCCTCATCGATAAGAGCACCGACATTCGGGTGGCCGAGTTGAAGAAGTTATACACCAAGTACAAAATCTATTCTAACCATACCTCCCACTACCATGCGCAAGAAAATGGGCAGATTGAGGTTTCCAACAAAACCCTCTCTAACATTTTGCAGAAAATTGTTGGTCAGGACAAGAAGAGTTGGCCAGACAAGCTCCTCAACACCCTCTAGGCTTATCGGACGACGACTCATGATTCCACCCAGGTGACCCCATACTATCTAGTGTACGGGGTTGAGTTCGTCCTTCCTATCGAGATTCAATTGCCTTCATTATGAACAGTGGTCTATGATTAGCAGGCGCCAGAAAATGTAACTAAAATTCATCGGGCTGAATTGGAAGCACTTGACAAGAATAAGATTCTTACCCTACACAATCTGAAAAGGCATCAGAATAATATGGCTAGAGCTTTCAACAAGAAAGGTCACCTTAAATCCTTCTTACAAGGTGACTTGATATTGGACCTCTGGACACCAATGATACCTGGAAGGAAACCACCCGAGTTGGAACCCAAATGGGAAGGACCTTACTTATTCCACATGGTCTATCCCAATGGTGCATACTCATTGGTAAAAATTGATGGTCATCATATAACTCCTCCCACTAATTCCAAGTTCCTCAAGAAATACTTTTCCTTATCCTCCCAATCTTGCATGACCCTAAACTGTCGGGTCTCGCATGACCTTAAACTGCTTAGGTCCCACATGACCTTAAACTGTGTTGGGTCCTACAAGACCTTAAACTACTACGCCCCACATGATGTTAAACTATATATCATCTTGTAAGATGCTAAAATAAACCCATGGAACTACATAAGGATTGATCCCCATTCTTATGGGATACGTAGGAACGCTCAGATGCCTCGTCTTGAGTCTAGCCCCAAACTCTTCTCTTTGACTATCCCCCCTTGGGTGTAATCCTCTCGGAGGGTCCTTACATGGTGTAGTGAAGGATTATTTGGCCCCAATCATGTCATAATTGTTTCAACCACACTATTTTCTTCCTCATCAATATTCTATTCTTCCACGTCCTCACCGTGTGACGCTAAATTGCATGGCCTTCAAGAACTACGTATGGCTTGATTCCCATCCTCGTGGGATATGTAGGAACCCCCATACATTTTTTCTATTGGCCTAGCCCAAACTTCGGAGTCTCCCCTTGGGTCAAATCATATGGTATGGCATTGGATTTTTCCTTAATCCATGTTGAGTTCATCATGGTCCCACCATGCGTCCCTATCATCCTTCTTGATGTTGAAATGTACAGGCACACTTATGCTTCACTCACACTCTTTACTTGGGACTCCATCGTCTTTCTTGTCCGAAAGGACCCCCAAATGGCATGGATACTCGGCTGAATGTCCCTCCTACCATCTTGGGCCAACGTCCTCAAAGATTTCGAAGAACATATTTATACAAGTCCCATGTTGTGAATACGTTCAGCATTCAATCCTTATTTGTTGTTCCCATTCAAGGTCACACGATTTGGACCCAATGTTTCGAACATGGTCAACAGCTATTATTTTTCATTATTTCCACCCCCATAAGTCTCAAATAGTGAGTGTAGTGGTTCATCCTACCTCGTCGCACCTTCAAGCTGTGGTCTCCCTTAGGTGATGCCAGCTATCTGACCCTTATATTATGGGGAGAGCCAAGTCCTACTCCTTGTTTCCCACAACGAGCATTGCTCATGTGGGATTAGGATCTATGAGGAGGCAGCACCCAAATAAGAGGTAATATGACAACAGTTGGTCGGAACGCCCAATCTCTGGTCCCTCGGCCTTCTCCGTCCTCTGGACCAATTTCTCACTTAGGGTTGTATGCTGTGGTATGGGATTGCATCCTCACTCACATCGGGTTACTAGTCATTCTATAAACCCCCCTCGTTAGGTTATCCTACCCCTATCTTTGTCTCTTCTAGAACTATTTATGGCTTGATTCCCATCTTTATGGGATACGTAGGACCACCCAAGTGTTTAGCCTTTGGGTCCAACCACATCTTGCCCCCTTGGCATGAATTCCCCAAGGGAGAGGAGTATATGGTGTGGTATGGGATTATGTACTCATTCACATTGGGTTTTGTAACAACCATTCCATTTACCTCCTTCTATTAAGAGTTCTCCATCCCCTAATTCTATACTCGTCTCTTCAAATCGGCCGCACTCAAAATGATCCCCTCGATCCTCTTCGGTGATTCACCAATGTGCTAAAGGGTACTATAGTTAGAACCTAGAATGTTGGATTCTACCTGGACATGCTTTCACCCATTTCTTATGCTTTTTGTTCCGCTTCATTAGGTTTTCCATCACCTTTCACATCCAAAGAGACTCCCGAATGGAATGGATGCTCAGCCCAAGGGCCCTCCTGCCATCTCGGGCCAACGTCCTCGAGGATTTCATACAATAAATTGATTCAAGTCCCGTATTGAGAATACGGTCATTGGTCGATCCCCATTTTTTGTTCCCATCTTAGGTCACACTATATGGATGTTGCGTTTTGAACATGGTCAGTAGTTTCCTACATCGTCACGCTAACCCCATTAAGCTCAAAATGTTGGTTACATGACCCACATCCTTCTCCACCTCATCATGTCCAAGTAGAACCTCGAAACTCTTGGTAATATTCTTCAGTGCGCATCTGCGCGTTAGGAGGAAAAAGTCGGGATAATCCAATCATCCAGGGCTCCACACCGATATTCACTTTGCATGTATTTCATGTATTGCAAATATCTTATCTTCCCATGTTTCGTACACTGAGTTCGACTCATGTAGGTTTAGGGATTTTATTATTGTACGCACATACTTGGAATAGTCTCGCTTTTCCATGGTCCACATTCAAAGAACTTAAACTAAGATCTTTTCGTATTTCCCCTTTGTAATAACTATATACAGTTTGATTCCTATCCTCATGGGATACATAAGAACACACAGACATCTCATTTTCGAGTCCAGCTCAACTGAGAGTTAGCCTCTGCTATCCCATATCCCTTAACCACTTCTAGTCCCTTCGGCCTGAGGTTTCTTTCTTGGAATCACGCGTGGCGGGATGCATACCTAATCCTCATTCACATTAGGTATGCTTTATCACACTATGCACATTACCCCCTTTATCCTCGTATCTACTACCTCAATACCGCATTATTTTAGAATGCATGGTTGGTCCCATCACATGACCCTAAACTGTGACAATATCATCTTGGCCTCATTACGAAAAACAGCACTACATTCTGATGCCCTTGCTCAAGGGACATCATGTTTGGTATTGGTCAAACACCATACCATTTTTCAATGACTTAATTTGGATTTATTCCTATTGTGATTCATGGAGTCATTATTATAGTCCTATCACTTCACAAAAACACACACAACCATTCACCCTAAATAACAAACGAGACCTATCAAATGCCACTTCTTTTGGTGCGAGATCTAGACCTGCATAACCCTTCTATCCCTGGCACTGGTACCTTACCATGTCACCTCTCAGAACTATATTAATCTTAATTCTCATTCTCATGAGATGCATTGGACCACCTGAGCACTTCTCTATGGGACCAGCCTAACGTGCGGGTTTGGTCCCTTTACATAAACACTTCCCTAAGGAACACATGGTAATATAGGCTATGGGTCCTCATTCACATCGGGATTCATAATAACCTAACCATGTGTCCCTTGCATTCCTTATCAATCCATGGTATGAGCTCTATGACCATAAACTAAGATCACTCTATGTCATTTTCGTAAGACGTTAAACTGTATGACATCTTCCAAAACTACGTATGGCTAGATTCTCGTCCTCATGGGATACGTAGGAACACCCAAGCATCTTGCCTTGGGGTTCTTCCCCAATAATCGCATATCAAGTCCCCCCCCCTATTTTTCGGCCCATTAGCCTGAGTTCATTCTTGGAACCCTGCACCTTTACCCTGAACATGTCCAGGATGCCCCGCGATAACAATGGGAAGCAACAGTTTCCTCACCAGAGAGGTCCTGTCTAAAAGAAGGAATAATCCATGATCAGTCCGATGAGTCCACCACGCTGGTGTAATTTCAACAGTGTTGGATTCTATTCAAACAAACCACCACTTCACCTTCCACGCTTTGTGTGCCCTTTATTCTGACACTCATCCTCTTTCGCATCTAAAGGGACCCCCTAATAGTATGGATTCTCAGCCTATGGCCCACCTACTATCTTGGTCCAACGTTCTAGAAGACTAATGGATGACATTTCAAGTCAGGCCCCGTGTTTGAACTTGGTCAGTGGTCGTCCCTCATTTTTTATCCCCATTTCAGGCTAACGCAAAAAGGATGCGGTGTTTCAAATATGGTCAAAAATCATTCTTAATTTTCATTAAATCACTACAGTGTTTCGAATATTGGGTATTGTAATTCACTCCTTCCATCCCCCATTGTTTGGATTTACTCCAACGCCCCTAGAGTTCCCCCGTTCGTGCACAAGAGCGCACTGGGAAAACGATAATTCTGCTATTCTAAGAGCTTCATTCTCCAGTCAGGTCTCTCCCTTCTCTTCCTGGGAATCTGGATTGGTTGTTCGACTCTCAGGTGCTCGAATCCTGGTTGGCACTCCTACATTAAAAAACATAGTAATAGTGAAAACATCCCTTGTTTCTCACACCAGTTACAACCCACGCGAGCTTAGGAATGGATTTCTATTTATTTCAGGATTGTGGTTGAACGCATTAAAACAAACAAACAAGTAAACGAATCTCTCCATACATACAGTTCATAACAATAGGTAGTAAGGAGAAATGAATTTATGAGTTCGACCAAAACAGGGCCCTTAAAGATCAGCATCATGGATAGATCATTCCATAACTGCTACCTTTGTGATTTTGGCCTCCATGATTGTTTCCCGCCCCCCTGATAACCCTATCTTTATTAGAAGCGACAGAGAACAGTGAACTTTCCCTAGCTTGTGCTTGTGCTATTTCAGTTTAATTCTTATTCATTTGGTGAACTGCATCCACTAGCTACTCTTGGGCGTCCTTCTGTTGGGCCCTAAACTGCTCTATAAGCTCGGAAGAGTTTCAAATGAATACTTCATTTTCTTTTATCTTTTCTTCAAGGAGTCGAGCCTCTTTTCAACCTTCAAGAATGATTGTGTACTCCTTGACTCTTTCTGACACTGGGCCACGTCGAAGCATCGTCTGCTCTCATGCAACTTCTCTGCCATGTAGTCACGGACTGTCAAATGGAGATTATGAGCATCCACCACTCTAGCACAGAGAAAGCGCAACCAGGTGTGGAGCAATCCCATCCGTTTTATCCATTCTGTCTAAGGATGCCTAAGAAAGCTCTTGATACACTTCCATCTATTGCACCGTGTCATCCAACTCTTTACGGCCACCTCTGTGTCAGAATCATCTATCTCCTCAGGATCTTTAGGCTCATAGTCGGGGAAAGTAGAGAAGAGAACAGCAGTGGGGTCTTCTTCTGGTATTCCTCCCAAGGGGTTAGGATCTTCAACACCAGGGAGACCTTCCTCTCTCACCTCGGTCTCGGTATCTCCCTCTCCAACATCTAGCCCTACCCAGACATTAGTACCACTGACATCCATAACTCTTTTCTCACCGAGTATCGAGGCCAGATCAGTTTGGGAAGCATGCCTAAATAGGATTGCAAATTTTCTATTGAATAAATTGTGGATGGCCTAGATTCGACAGCCCGACGAGCCTCCAAGGCTGTAATTACTGCAAAAACAACGAACAAACTGATCAACTGAGATCTATGACGGTAAATACCATCATTGAATTAATGAAATAACAAGATCCCAAAGCATCAGACTCTGATGTTCTAGCTGCTACAGGAGTTGTCATTGTTGGGGACCCTCATCACTCATTATCTCAATAATGGTCATCGGCTCCCCACCATATTCTATTGGCGCCTCCTCCCCCATTTCGAATGGAGACTCTTTGTCAATGCCAATATGCCACTGAACCAGATAAGGAGATCTGACTGAGGGTTACAAAAAAATGAAGGGGGAAAGGATAGATAATTGTTGAGACATACCTCAAAGAGCTCTGTTATATCTATATCAGATCCAATTATCTCGCCACTCTCCCAAAGACTCTCTAGGGGAGACACCACCTGAGACCCTCCACCTCCATGATCCTCTTCTCTTTCACCCCCTACTTCACCTTCTCATTCTTCCTCCTCCTCTTTTGTCTCACTGCCCTCCGAATCCTCATCACTATCATCATCCTCGGACGACATCTTATTTTGATCATGTCCCTGACCGAGCATTACCTTCACGAGGAGGGATGGTTACCCCCGCTAACCCCGCTGGCGTGCATCCATGTCCATGGCTGTCAAGTATGTGTGTCGACAATGGAAGATCACCTTTTCGTCAATATGAATGAGCCTGAACTCTGGCAACTGGAGTCCATCTCGTATTATCTTTTTCCAAAGGGTTTCGGTACCCATCGACTGTCGTAGGGTCATCCAAGCCGACCATAGAGCCGAGAAGATTTCCTCATTAGAAGGTTGAAGAAGATACCTTATCTACTTCCTGGTAAGTTCCCTAGCTTCTCCACGAGCTCCTCTCCTCCTACATGATGAGGACACGACCACACTATGTGACGTCCCCACTACTAAAGTCCCAGCCTGTGTGGGCCCAGTTTCCTAATATGCTTCCAACCATTCTTCCCCAACACCACCATGTCTATTCTCTCGTCTCCCAGGTTCTATACTGGCTACCTTGAGTTGTAGAACTCACTTCTGCAAATGTCCCTCAGGGTATGCTATGGAATAATGTTGGACATATTTTGTTGAGGGGCCAGCATAAACTCTAGTGGGGGGAAGGGAAATGAAGTCACCAGAGCCATGATGTATAAACATCAGCCACATTTGGTGGAAACATAGGGTTGCCTTTCCTCCCAGATGTTTGTGTACAGTTTCTTCGGCATTCGCTGGAGGCATCCAAATGGCCCAGCAAATCTTGATGGCATGTAGGGCTCACAAAGGATCTTCCAATCAATCTGGTCCATAAGTAACCCACCTTTGAGGCCCTAGAAGTATTCCCTTTGCTCTAGTGGGCCTTTCTCATTGTATATCATTTGTCCAGTCGGAGTGGGGAATGGGATAAATGTGAAATTTGATTGATTTCCAATTCTAATCCTTACTCCCTCCTCGTTGAGCGTCAATGGCATAACCCCGAAAATATTTAGTAAGGAAGGTCGCATGTCGTTACCCGGAGAACGAATGGAATTTAGAAAGGTATATACGCCGCAGTGAGCCGCGATCCATCCATTAAAGATCTGGAAGAGACCACAGATCCTCCTCAGTGAGCCCCCCCCCCCCCCGAGATACTCCCCAGAATGGCGTACAAATGGGAAAACACGAGGACCCCAGGTTGAACCTCTGATTTGTAGACATGATGCCAGCTATAACCAATGTGATTGGATGAACCCCCATCCATGTGTCCCTCATCGGTAGGATCTTCCCACTCAGGAAGGTTGCAATAAATCTGGCGTACTGAACGTTCAGGTCCCGACTCTCATTTATACTGAAGCCCCATGACTGATATTCCCCTACCTCTAGGATCAGCCAGTATGATCCGTTTTTGGTTCTTTATGCCGCTGTCAGACACCGTCTTCCTCACCCCAGCATATTGACTTCCGTAATGCTTTGTAGGAACAAGATAAACCATTTCTTCTAAGTGATGTCCTTCAAAAAATCTTTGACCCCCAACCTCTCCTTAGATATCTCCAACTAATGCCATGTTATCATAGGAGTTTGTGATCTATCCCCCCAGATGTTCCTCATCGGGAGGAAGTCATCGTACTGGTGCCCATCCAAAGGGATACCCTTGATGCAATGAGTGTCCCAGAGGATGATTCCAACTTCTCCATGGTGAACATGGAAGGTATTGGTATCGGGGGACCATCAGGTAAACAGCTCTGGCCAGAGCTCATTCTGATGGTAGATATGAAACTGCGACATCCACACTGCCTCGAGCAAACTGATGTGTCATAGTTCTGCCCCAAACTGGTGACATGTCAAGAGTACCCAATACGCCCAGGTCCATTCACTTGTGAAATTGCCTCCATACCATGAGTCCAAATCACATAGCCATCCTTTAGTATTGTCGGTAACACTCTGATGGAAAGTACTTACGTAAAGGGCCTGAGAATCCTCCACAACCGGGTCACTCCACGAAATGCTCCTGGTCCTAGGATATAGAACATAAACATCCATATGTCTAGTTTCTCAAGTAGTATGGCCATTGTTGGTGATATTATACCATGCTAGGTCATCCTTGCATGTTACCGATGACCGCGGTGCATCGCCTTCAAATCCTGGCATGGGTACATCCTTTAAGATACCGATGTCCCATATCAGCAAGTTTTTGGTTGGTGCACACTCTTTCTGGGATGGGGTCAACATGTTGAAGAGATTGTGGTTTCTAGATATGATCCTTCAGGTGCCATGTACCTCAAGGTTGGAAACCATCTCATCCCTTTGAGCGGCGAATGCGGCCTATCCCTCAGTGTCGGAAAAATTAGTAGCCATCTTCTTATGGTGAGGTCTCAAGGATTTTGTGAAAAAAAGTTGGAGTAGGCGTGAAAAATCCAGAGTCCACGTGATAAAGTAGGATCCAGTTTGAAAAATTAGGAGGCGGTGTGAAAAACCCCAGGTCTGCATTTAAATTTCAACTTAAATCAAGGGATTACGCACAACCGAGACGATTTTTCACGCAATCCAGAGGGAATTTTTCACGCGCGAGAGCTCAAGACTAATCACGTGAGAAAATTTGTACAAAATGGGGGACCCATGAGGGATTTTATATGCACGGAGCGGGGTTTTTGCGCACACATGAAAAGGGGGACTGTTCCCAACTTCACGGTTTTATGCCCCGCTTCTGGTTTTAGAACTTGCACACCCCAGGGAGTTCTACATCTCTGTGTCTCCCTCAAACTCTGACCTATGTGTTTCCTCACCAGTCCAATTCTGAGGGTGGGCATTTATAGATGACGAAAAATGAGCAAGGGCTGAAAGAGTTTTGGGTGCGACAACGCGAAGCCATATTTCGACCGGTGATCCATTCTGGGGGGCCCAAAGGGGCCGCACGAAAAAAAATAAATGTTGCATGAAAAAATATCGTACATAGAAAACTACGGAATCCATAGAAGTTCTCTTCGCAGGCACGGAAATATTTGCACCACCGACCGCGGGTCTGGAATGTTGCGTGTAGTGGTCCCGTGTGGTTGAACTTTCACATTTCCAACACCAGCGAGCTAATTTTCACACAGGACAGTTTCTGCATAGATCCACCAACCCCGAGCATCTATAAATAGAAGGGCTTCCCTTCAACTTCCAAGGGCCGAAGCATCTGAATCATCTCCCCTACACAAAATCCACCACTCGTGTGCACAAAATATGGCTTTCAAGTACAGGATTTTTCGTTCCATGTCACCCAGGGGTCCGCCTTTGCGCGAGACCCCTCTAACTTAACCCGCATAGAAATCCCTTCGAGTCCCATCCCCTATGCACAATACATTCCATTTTCACACATCCTTTCCAATTTTGTCCAAAACCGGCCAATTTCGTGTGTCCTGGATTCCTTGCGCGCAATCTATGGCAATTGTGTGCCTCCTCCCTGCCAACTGCACCCAACCCCCAGTCCTTCCATGAAATCCCCTGTAATTGCACACAATCCCATTCCTTGCACGCTATCTGTTCCAATTATAGGAAACCCATACTCCTTGTCTGAAATCCCTTCCATTTGCGTGCAAAACCTCCACTCGACATTACGTTCCAATCTCCTTTGATTTCGTGTTAACCCGGTCTTTTCCACGCAATCGTGCCTATTGTGTGCCAGTTGCATGAAATCCACCAGGACCCCTCACCCCAGCCTTTTCCCCACTACTCCATTTTTCTACCACCCATCCTCCTAGTGTGTGCTCTTTTACATGTGTTTGATGTCCCTCTTATGGACATCATTTTCGGGTGCCTCTTACGCCTTAAAAATCTCTGTCATACGACCCTATAGGCTTGTATTAAGTAAATTCAAAGTCCCTTGGGAAGTATTTCACATTGCATTGATTTGCATCATGCTTCATTTCATAGGTTCTCTAATAGATATTGCTTCTCCACATAGTCACGCTAACGTGGACCACCAATGGGATCACCACACGACACCCCTCAGTCACGGCGTTTCCAGTCCCTTCTCTTCACCAAGGTGCAGAGTATAACGACCCATAATTAACATACATTGTTATTACTACATAATTTAAGCATAATTATAACAAACCCATGATTGGACCGTATAGGTATAGTGTCTTTAGAAACTGGGAAACATAAACAACTTGTTCATAAATCATCTACATTGTCTCCCAATTATTTCACAATATCTAGAGTCCCTTTTGGAATATCCTACTTAATACCTTTCTTCCTGACCTAGGGATGATAAATCATACAAAAGGGTGATCTCAAATTCTCAGTAAGGGTAAACAAAGTAAATATCAATCATATCATTTTCATAAGAATATAACATTTTGAAAATCTTAACCTGCAAAAGAGATCATAATATCATGACATGGGATAAATCATAGTAGTGAAATGTAATCCCAATAATCATAACATAAAACATGAATATTTTCGTAATACACACATAATAATAGAAAATCATTTCATATTATTTAAGACTCATTGCCAAGACTATCATAGTGGACAAAGTCCATTTCTGAACAAAGTTCACTCCTCGTTCCAGTCCTGTATCACTGAACTAGATTAACTTTCCATTCTAGCCATGTCTATCTCATGAGATATAAATCAAATCCCAATGAATTGGTGGGAGATATAGGTCCCACCCATATCATAATGAAACCAGTCTTATGTGTGGCACAAAATAATAAATCATACATCATAGCATAACCCATGTAATAAAAATGGGATTCCTAAACATCCTGCCATCATAACATAATCCATATAAAATAAAAGGAATTCATAAAATAATTCTAGCATAACATAATCAAATAAATTTAAAAATACTGATATAAACATAAAACTATATTATCTTATATGGAAAATAATTTTGATAAAACACTTGAACTCCATTCTCAAGGAAAATATCCTTTCTACTTCAAAAACATTTTTCTTTTATAAACATGTCATACAATTTTAAACTAAAAGAAGTTAATTGAAAATAAACTTGAAAACTTTTAAAGGAATCTTCACGTAAAAAATGTTCTATGAAATCATAAAATTCTATTCATTCCGTATAAGTTAAAAAAACATTCTTCTCATACTTTGGATGAAAAGGTCAAAAAGTATCTCGTACTGAAAACGACAAAAGATTCCTTTCATAACTTTTACTAAAAATTCAACAATGTTTAAAATTGGATTTAAAAAATTGTAGGAGGACAAAAATAATATTACATATTATGTAAACATTGATGTGGAAGATAAATATTCCCCAGTAAATTCTGAAGTATAAACAATCTCGGATAAAAATGAGATTGTGAGATTTTCCCTTACCATAGGTCTGATATGCTCTGTACGTATCTGAACATCCTTTATAATGATTTAAATAATGTCATTGACTTATTATAGAATAATAGTCATTGTTATGATATCATATATGGTCAAATTCTTAGCTTCTTATTAGTAATATTTAATTACTACTTGTTATTAGCGTGTCCACTACTTTATGTTCTTATGCGTGTTTTGTTGAATAAATTATTATTCCTCTTTTTAGGTTATAGCTACATCATTTATAGAATGGTACTAGTATAATATATATTAGATGTATACATTCAGTTCATTTATATAATCATGGTTTAATGACGATCATGTAGAATGAATCGCATCGCATCGTGGAGAGGGTAAGCCAAACGTACGCACGAGCAACGATATCGTTCCTATAATTATTTAATGGTCTAGGAGTGGATGATAGAATATATCAGAATTATTATCATGTTATAATAATCAAATATATTTATTCTTTACACCATTATACACATCCTAGTAAGGTGGTGTTGGAAAACAGATTACAACACGGCGTGGAGACGGTATTCCGTACATATGCACGCATGGTGATTTCATTTTCCATAGGATGGATAGAAGGTGAAATAGGTTTATTTAATATTTATAAACCATTTTAGTATATTAGTGATACTGATGTTATTACTTTATAATGAAACCAATATAGAAGAGGAAATAGAAGAAGAAATAAATTTGAAGGGATCAGTAAAGGATATTACCTCTTCTTCGAAGCGCCTCTTCTAAACCTCCTATTAGGGCACTAAAGTTGGTCTTTGAAGAAGACCAAGACCTCTAGTATGTTTATAGGGAAGTGGAGAAGAGAAATTGGCTGGGTTTGGCCGAGATTGATGGCTCGAAATGTTGTTATGAAGATAGAGAGGAGGTGCCCTTTTATAAGGGAGGAGAGGGGCACCTTTGAAAACATAAGAAATATTAATTTATAATAAATTCCAACCCCACTTAAGAACCTCCAAAAATGACTCAATTAAAAGAGGAGATGAAATAAGATTGTAATCTCATCAACCAATAAAATTTATACATGTTTTAAATTTATTTTAAACCTTTTCAAATTGATTTATCCTTATTTAATCTATTTAATTTTATTTGCGGTAATAATATACTAAATTTTAAATTGTTATAAATAATTACTTATCTATCATGAATTGTCCATAATTGGATGATTTAGGACATTTTAGACCATATAAATTTAAATTTATAATTTTTAAATATTTTTGTGGTTTTTAAACAATTTTACAATATGTTATTTTTATAAAATAATAATAGTGTCAATTTTCTCACTATTAATTTATTTGAATTTAAATAAAATTCACACAAAGGACATATTCGAACCTAAATATTTAATATATTTATAATATTTCATATACATCTAGAAAATTCGTGGATCACATTAAATAGTTCATATAATATTTATTTTAATATTTTTAAAACCATTTATTTGATATTTCAATCAATAAAATAATTTCAACATCACTATTGAGTCTTTATTAATGATAATTTTTTAATCCCTAAAAATTATAAATAAATTCACATGATATAGATAATTTTATTGTATTTCAGTAGACTATTCATGTTTGATGTTTTATGAAGTTTATCACTAATTTAAAATTATTACACTTATAAGATATAAGAGAGTGACATGTTGTCACTTTCTTCAGTTTTAATTATAATTATATAATTTTCATGGTCAGTAGTCCATGAAATGAATCTATTCTGACACTTAGGTGATATGGGTTGACTTTTATTCATCCAATAGAATTTTGGTAGGTTTTATGGTAAGTTTATAATCTTATTTTTACCCTTAATTAGTCGATTTACCATTAACTGTAGTAAATAAAAATTATCGTAGTTCCTATTCACAATGTCAAAAAAATAAAAGTAACCTATTAACATAATTTATACCCACTGAATCCAAATATGGAATCTATTTTTCAAAATTCAAAACACAGAAGTCACGGTAATTAATTTAAAATTAATCTCGTTGTTAAGAAAATGGGTTTTAAAAGTTAAAACATTATCAAAGATTGAAATATTTTTTCCTATGAATTAAATGTAAAATTAATGGTAAATACAGATATTATGTTAAATGGTTAAAATATATTATATTTATAATTTAAAACCATTAAATTTTATCATTTAACCATATAAATTATCTTTGATGAAAAAAGATGATATTAAGAAAAATTTGGCGTATTTTTACTACTCATCAAAATATGAAAATTATCAGAAAGTTATCTAAAATTTAACCAATGTAAATGTTTATGTCCTGATTCAAAAGAATAAGTTTATTTTTTAAAATTTAACTTATTAACCTATCAAAAATTATATTTAATATGGGTGTTCCATCAAAAGGTGGTAAAACTGCATTTTTTGAAAAATACTTATTTTATCCGAAAATTTGATTTTGTTTTCATATCTCATTCTAGAAAATGTTTAAGATGAATTATAATGTTATAAAATTCAAAATTCAATTAATACTATTCATAATGGCTAGTTCATAATATTATAATAATATATCATTGTTTAGTGAAACTCGGCATTGCGTGCAACGCAATCTATCGAGGAAGGTTGCTCTAGCGTGTAACGCAAGCCAAGACATCATTGTGTGTAGTGAAAGATTCTATTGGTTTTTCTTATAACATAAGTCATAAATAATATTTCTCATAAAATCGCAGGGTGTTACATTCAACCCCCCCCCCTAAAATGAATTTTGCCCTCGAAATTTGTCATTTCGTAACAAACAGATGAGGATACCTCTCCATCATCATATCCTAAAGTTCCCATGTAGCTCTTTATAATTGGTGGTTCCCCCATAAAACTTTAACCAAGCGAGTGGTCTTGTTTCATAGAACTTTTTCACTAAGATC
The DNA here is from genome assembly GCA_963277665.1 of Viscum album. NCBI lineage: Eukaryota > Viridiplantae > Streptophyta > Magnoliopsida > Santalales > Viscaceae > Viscum > Viscum album. The sequence goes on from OY728125.1 coordinate 1,428,214,739, forward strand.
CAGAATCTCTGTCGGTTGTTCTTCATAAGAAAGATCTTACTCCAGCGGTACAACTTCTGAGCTTAGTACATGTGAAAGATCAGGTATGTACTTTCTCAGGAGAGATAAATGGAACACATCATGAACATGAGAGAGATTTGGTGGAAGTGCCAATCGGTAAGCTACCTTCCCAACACGATCTATTATTTCGAAAGGACCGATATACCTAGGGCTCAGCTTTCCCTTCTTTCCAAATATCATTACTCTCTTCCAAGGAGATATTTGTAAGAACACTTTATCACCCACTTCACACTCTAGGTCTTATCTTTGGTTATTGGCATAACATTTTTGTCGAATCTGAGCTTCTCTTGTATGTTGTTGAATAGATCAGGCCTTTTCTTCCATCTCATCAACAAGATCGGGTCCTAATAGCTTTCTTTCCCCAACTTCATCCCAGCAAGTTAGAGTTCAGCATTTCTTTCCATAGAGAGCTTCATATGGATCCATATGAATACAAGAGTGAAAGGTATTATTATATGAAAATTCAGCCAAAGGTAGGTGTTGATCCCAACCACCTTTGAAATCCATAGAGAAACCTCTCAACATGTTTTCCAAAGTTTGAATTGTCCTCTCAGATTGACCATCTATCTGAGGATGATAAGCAGTGCTGAAACTCAACTCTGTATCTAGAGTATGCTGAAGACTTTGCAAAAACTTTGAGGTAAACCTCGGATCCCAATCAAATATAATGCAAATTGGTACTCCATGCAATCTTACCACTTCCTTTACATATATCCTGGAAATATAATCAAGAGAGAAATCCTCTCTAATAGCAATGAAGTGTGCCGACTTTGTAAGACAATCAACTATAACCCAGATAGCAATATTTCCTTTGGATGTTTTGGGAAGTTCGATGACAACGTCCATAGTGATGTTTTCCCATATCCATTCTAGTATAGGTAATGGTTCTAACATCCTCTTAGACTTCTATCTCTCATATTTAACTTGATGAAAAACCAAGCATCGAGAGACTTATTTAGCAACATCTCCTTTCATGCCATTCCACCAGAAGTACCCTTTCATATCCGTATACATTCTCGTGCATCCATTATGAATAGATAATGAAGAACTGTGAGCATAATCCAATATTTCTTTCTTTAATTCTGGGATAGGAGGAACAAAAAACCAATTCCTGAACCTTATTATTTCATCACAATGAATGTGGAATTCAGGAACATTTCCCACCTTGTTTTGTAACTCTACATCTTCTTTTTGTGCCTCTTTAATCTTCACATGTATAGATGGTTGAACATTCATTTGAGAATGATAAGATTTTTCCCCTTCCATTATAAATCCAAGATCCATCCTTTGTAAATCCATCAATATTGGATCTTTTGTGATCCTCATCATGGATAAGCTAGCATGTTCTTGTCGACTTAATGCGTCTGCCACCTTGTTTGCTTTCCAAGGATGATAATGAATTGAGGAGTCGTAATCCTTAATCAGCTCTAACCATCTTCTTTTCCACATATTCATCTCCTTTTGTGTGAAATTATACTGTAAACTTTTATGATCAGTATAAATATCACACATTTCACTATAAATATAATTCCTCCAAATCTTTAATGCAAAGATTACCGTAAATAACTCAAAATCATGAGTTGGGTAATTTTGCTCATGGATTTTCAACTGTCGTGAGGCATAAGATATCACCATATCATTTTTCATGATAACAAACCCCAATACCTTCTTGGATGATTCACTTTAGATCACAAACCTTTCTCCACTACAAGGCAGTGTGAGCATAGGTGCACTGGATAACCTTATTTTTAACTCCTTGAAATTCTCTTCACACTCCTCCGTCCAAACTAACTTAACTCCTTTTCAAGTCAACCTGGTGATTGGATTAGATAATAGTGAAAAATATTTCACAAAACGTTGATAATATCCATCCAAACCAAGAAAACTTCATATCTGAGTTATTGTTGTTGGTCTTGACCATCTTTTGATAACCTCTATTTTTTCTGAATCAACAGATATCCCCCTTTTGAGATTATGTGACCCAAAAATGAAACTTTTTAAAGCCAAAATTCACACTTGGTAAATTTGGCATAAATCTTCTCCTTTATTAGGGTCTTTAATACAATTCTCAAGTGATCTTCATGTTCTTCCTTACTCTTTGCATAGACACGAATATCATCTATAAATACTACCACAAACTGATCAAGATAGTCTCTAAAGACTTTATTCATTAGATCCATGAATATAGCATGGGCATTAGTAAGACCAAATGGCATCAATATAAATTCATAGTATCCATACCTTGTACGGAAAGTCGTCTTTGGTATATCGTCCCTTTTTACCCTTAACTGATGATACCCTGAATGAAGATCAATCTTGGAAAATTGTTGAGCTCCGCGTAGTTGGTCAAATAAGTTGTCAATGTGTGGGAGAGGATATTTGTTCTTGATATTGATCTTGTTAAGTTCTCAATAATCAATGCAGAGTCTCATTCATCCATATTTCTTCTTAACAAACAGAACAGGTGCTCCCCAAGGTGATGCACTAGGGTGTATGAATACCTTATCAACATTCTCATGGAGTTTCTTCTTCAATTCCTACAACTCAATTGGGGACTTCTATAAGGTGTCTTTGAAATGGGCATAGCACCCGGTATGAGTTCTATTGAAAACACAACTTCATGATTTGGTGGAAGACCTGGAAATTACTCTGGAAAGACATCATCAAACTCCCATACAATGGGCATGTTATTAATTGTGAGTTTCTCTCCAACCATTTGAGATAAATAACCTTCATTTATTGGAATCAAGACCCATAATATGGAAGAAATTTCCACTAGAAGGTTATATTCATCCTTACATCGATAGATGATCATAGATTGATCAGGAATATGAAATGTGACTTCCCTTATTTGGAAATCGATATAAGAACCATATTAGGAAAGCCAATCCATGCCAAGAATCACATCAAATTCCACTATAAAAAGGATCACAAGATTTGCAGGAATCGCATTCCCACAAACATCAATTGGAGAAGAATTATAAACTTTTGAAGACACCGTTGTTCCATTAAGAGTTGTCACAGCTAACTCAACAGCTAATTGTTGAGGTAGTACGGTGATACCCTTAGAAAATTCTTCAAAAATAAAAGAGTGGGTGGATCCAGAATCAAATAAAACATTTTCTACATTAGAGTGGATGGTAACTATAATTTTCACCACTTTGTTATCGTACTCCACATCACCGATAGAAATTACATGTGACATTCCTTTGCCTTTGGCCTTAAGAGTTTGTTGACATCGATTATCATCAACAACCCATGGATTAGGGCATTGATTAGCATAATGACCCATTTCCTTGCACTTGTAACATTGAAGTGTAGGAGGTGCATTATGTGTATCCTTTTCTTTGTTCGCATCACTAGACATCTTTTCCAATCACTACGGCATTCAAATTCTTGATGACCTTATTTTACACATTTGAAACATTTACTTGTCCCTTTAATACAATTTCCTCCATGTTTATTTCCACACTTTGAGAATAAAGGAAAACTCATCTTCTTTTTAGTGTGGTATTTAGATTTCCCTTTGAATTCCATTTTCCTCTTATTATCAAACCCATAGGACTGATTGGTTACTCCAATATCCATCTCACCCTTGAGAGGACATCGAACAATTTCCTCGTAGCTATTCAAGTCCCTTATGGATAATTCCCTTCAGAGACTTGGTTTTAAGGCACTAAAGAATCGATCGATCTTACTCTCAGGTTGGATAACAATATCAGAATCGTACCATTCAAGCCTTGTAAAAATTGCTTCGTAGGTACCAACATATTCATCATCCTTTTTCTTCAGTTCAAGAAACTCCTTCTCCATCTTTGTTCGAAGAATACGAGGGAAGTACTTTCGAAAAGTAAGTTACTGAACTCGCCCCATTCCATGGACTCAATTTGTTCGCTTTGCCTCGTATTCTTTATAAGATTCCACCATTGATCAACTTCACCTTCCAAATGATATAATACTAAGATTACTTTATCATCTTCAGAACATTGTAGAACTGAATATATCTTTTCAGTGGTACTAATCCATTGTTTAGCCACTAATGGATCAGAAGACCCACTGAATGATGGTTGACGCTGCCTCATGAATGATTCAATAGAATGTTTCTCCTTCCTTTGCTTTTTTGGAAGTCCGGCATGATTCATAGCTTGAGAAATTTGTGTGGGCATGTCTACAAGATTTTTCATTCCAACTCCCATAACGTTTGGTTTCTCAATGTGACAATCATTGCATTGCTTGTCACATTCAGCATTAACACAGTTCCTTTGGGTTCCATCCATTGAATAAAACCAATAATCATAGTGTGAGAAACACTAATCATAATAGGAAAACCACATAATCAAGAATAAAATTTCACACTTTAGGTCTTATCATAGGTTATTCATGGCAATTTCTAAAACACTAATATTGTGTTCTATGCGTAGACATATCATTAGGGTTCTTACTAAGGATTTTACATCCTAGTTTCCAAAGGTTGACTATACCTTTCCTCTAATACAAACTATAAAAACCCATAATTAACATACATTTTTATTACTTTAGAATTAAATCATACTTATTACAACATATAATAAAACCATGATAGGACCGTATAGGTATAGTATCTTTAGAAACTAGGAAACATAAACAACTGGTTCATAAATCATCTACATTGTCTCCCACTCATTTCATCATATCTCGAGTCCATTTTGGAATATCCTACTTAATACCCTTCATCCGGACTTGGGGAAAAGAAAACATACAAAATGGTGAGCTCAAATGATCAGTACATGTAAACAAAGGAAATATCAATCATATCATATTCATAAGAACATAACATTTTGAAAATCATAACCTGCAAAAGAGATCATAAAATAATGACATGGGATAAATAATAGTAGTGAAATGTAATCCCAATAATCATAACATAAACCATGAAACTTTGTGGAATACACACATAATCATATAAAATCATTTCATATTAGTCAAGACTCATTTCTAAGACTATCATAGTGGACAAAGTCCATTTTCGAACTGAGTTCACTCCTCGTTCCAGTCCTGTATCACTGAACCAGATTAACTTGTCGTTCCATCCATTTCTATCTCATGAGATATAAATCTTTCCCCAATGCATTGGAGGGAGATATAGGTCCTACCCATCTCATAATGGAACCATTCTTATGTGTGCCACAAAATCATAAATCATACATCATAGCATAACCCATGTAATAAAAATGGGATTCTTAAACATCATGCCATCATAACATAATCCATATAAGATAAAAAGACTTCATAAAATAATTACATAATAACATAATCAAATAAATGTAAAAAATTGGGACAGAAACAGAACCATATATTATCTTAGATGGAAAATAGTTTTGATAAAACACTTGAACTCCATTCTTGAGGAAAATATCCTTTCTACTTCAAAAACATTTTTCCTTTCTTAACATGTCTTACAATTTTAAACTAAAAGAAGTTAATTGAAAATAAAAAAGAAAAATTGTAAAGGAGGATTCATGGGAAAGAATTTCTATGAAATCATAAAAATATATTCATGCTGTATAAGTTAAAAAACAATCTTCTCGTACTTTGGCTAAAAAAGTCAAAAAAAGTATATCATACTGAAAACGACAAAAGATTCATTTCATAACTTTTACTAAAAATTAAACAATAGGTAAAATTGGATTTAAAAAATTGTATGAGGATAGAAATAATATTATATATTGTGGAAACATGGATGTGGATGATAAATATTCCCCAGTAAATTCTGAAGTATAAACAATCTCGGATAAAAAAGAAGATTGTGAGATTTTCCCTTACCTTAGGTCTGATATGATTTGTATGTATCTGAACCTCCTGTATAATTATTTAAATAATGTAATTGACTTATTCCATCATCATACTCATTGTTATGATATCATATATGGTCATATTCTTAGCTTCTTATTAGTAATATTTCATTGCTACTTGTCATTAGGGTGTTCGTTGCTTTATGTTCTTATGCGTGTTTTATCGAATAAATTTTTATTCCCCTTATTCGGTTATAGCTACATAATTTATACAATGATATTAGTATAATATATATCAGATTTATACATTCAATTCGTTTATATAATCATGGTTTAATGAAGTTCATATAGAATGAATCACATCACATCGTGGAGATGGTAAGCCGTACGTACGCACGAGCAACAATATCATTCCCATAATTATTGAATGGTATAGTAGTGGATGATAGAATATATTAGAATTAGTATAATGTTATAAAAATCATATATGGTTATTCTTTACACCATTATACTCATCCATGCATGGTGGTGGTGGAAAACAGATTACACCACAGCGTGGAGACGGTATTCTGTCCATTCGCACACGTGGTGATTTCACTTTCCATAAGATGGATAGAAGGTGAAATAGATTTATTTCATATTTATAATAATATATCAGTATATTAGTGATACTTATGTTATGAATTTATAATGAAACCAATAAATAAGAGGAAGTATAAGAAGAAATAAAATTTAATGGATCCGTAAAGGATATTACCTCTTCTTCGACGTGCCTCTTCTAAACCTCCTCTTAGGGCACTAAAGATGGTCTTTAAAGAAGACCAGGACCTCTAGTATGTTTATAGGGAAGTGGAGAAGAGAAATTTTCAGGGTTTGGCCGAGCTTTAAGGCTCAAAATGGTGTGAGGATGAGAGGGAGGAGGAGCCCTTTTATAAGGGAGGAGAGGGGCACCTTTAGAAACATAAGAAATATTAATTTATAATAAATTCCAAACCCACATAAAAACCTCCAAAATGGCTCAATTAAAAGATGAGATGATATAGGGTTGTAATCTCATCAAAAAATAAAATTTAGGCATGTTGTGAATTTATTTTAAACTTTATCAAATTGATTTATCCTTATTTAATCTATTTAATTTTATTTGTAGTTAAAATATTCTAAATTTTAAATTGTTATAAATAATTACTTATGTGTTGTGAATTGTCCATAATTGGATAATTTATGAAATTATAGACCATATAAATTTAAATTTATAATTTTTAAATTTTTTTCTGTTTTTTAAACAATTTTATAATATATTATTTTTATAAAATAACAAGTGTCAAATTTGACACTATTCATTTATTTGAATTTAAATAAAATCCACACATATGATATATTCAAACAAAAATATTTAATATATTAAAAATATGTCATATGCGTCTATAAAATTCGTGTATCACATTAAATAGCTCATATAATATTTATTTTAATATTTTTCACACCATTTATTTGATATTTCAATCAATAAAATAATTTCAACATGACTATTGTGTATTTATTAATGATAATTATTTAATCTCTAAAAATTGTTAATAAATTCACATGATGTAGGTAATTTTATTATATTTTTGTATACTATTCATGTTTGAAGTTTGATGAAGTTTATCACTAAATTAAAATTATTACACTTATAAGATATAAGAGAGTGACATGTTGTCACTTTCTTTGGTTTTAATTAAAATTATATCCTTTTCGTGGTCAATAGTCCATGAAACGAATCTATTCTGACCCTTAGGTGATATGGGTTGACTTTTATTCATCCAATAGAATTTTTGTAGGTTTTAGGGAAATTTTATAATCTTAGTTTTACCCTTAACTACCCGATTTACCTTTAACTATAGTAAATAAAAATTACCGAAGTTACTATTCAAAATGTAAAAAAAATAAAAGTAACCTATTAACATAATTTGGACCCACTGAATCCAAATATGTAATCCATTTTTAAAAATTCAAAACATATAAGTTGCAATAATTAATTTAAAATTAATCCCACTGTTAAGAAAACGAGTTTTAAAAGTTAAAACATTGTCAAAGATTGAAATATTTCTACCTATGAATTAAATGTAAAATTAATGGTAATGACATAAATTATATTAAATGGTAAAAATATATTCTTTTTGTACTTTAAAACCATTAAATTTTATCATTTAACCATATAAATTAGCTTGATGAAAAAAGTTGTTTTTAATAAAAATTTAGCATATTTTTACTATTCATCGAAATATGAAAGTTATCAGAAAAGTATCAAAAATTTATCCAATATAAATTCTTATATCCTGATTAAAAATAAGAAGTTTATTTTGAAAATTTTAACTTATAAACTTGTCAAAATTTATATTTAAAATGGGTGTGCCATCAAAAGGTGTTAAAACTACATATTTTGAAAATTACTTCTTTTATCCAAAAAATTGATTTAGTTTTCATATCTCATTCAAGAAAATTTTTAAGATGAATTATAATGTTATAAAATTAAAAATTCTATTAATACTATTCATAATGTCTAATTCATAGTATTATAATAATATATCATTGTCTCGTGAAACTCGGCATTGCGTGCAATGCAAGCTATCGAGGAAGGTTGCTCTTGCGTGTAACGCAAGCCAAGCCGGTGTTGTGTGTAGTGAAAGATTCTCTTGGTGTTTCATAAAAGATAAGACATAAAAAATATTTCTCATAAAATCTCAACGTGTTACACAGAGGGTACCAGTTATATAAGTCCTAGGGGTGCAGAGTGAACCCTCCCTCATCCGAGATAAAGGACGTTAAACTACCAAGCACCATCATCCTCAGCACATGACGTTAAACTGTGACCTCACCCCATGCATCCTATGCGGGTTCCCCCACCTTGGACATTCTGCAAATCCACTCGTCTCAACGGGAATTGAATCTTCCTCACATGAAATGAGATCCCTTTTACTGAGGCGGCGTCTGTCCGTGGGGAAAGGGAAACCACCTTGGTGTAAGCCCCTAGCCTTTCTTGCAGGAGGTAGCACTGATGCTCCTCATTTCTTTTCTGGTGCCCAAGGCCATCAAAGGGAGTGATGGGGAATGGTTCTCCTCCTATCTTCCATGTCTAATCCCTCTCCCACTGGGCTTTGTCAACACCCAGGACTCCACCCTTGAGTAAGTCAACATCTCCATCTCCCTGGGCCGTGGACTGTGTGTAAGCCCATGTTTCCTCTTTGGGCTGCTAACCACGCGTGATCCCCACTCTACATCCCATGGACTCACCTTTAACGACGTGATCGTCAGGTCTATACTGCCTCTTTTTTATCACACTGAGGATGACTCACGTGGGATTAGAGTAAGCATCAAACATGACATCCTCTTCAGGCATCCTAGAGTGTAAGCCCCAAACACCATTCTGAAATATGAGGACTTTGATCCTTGCCAAGGCAGGGTACGTAGGAAGCCTCCATGAGGTTCAATCCCACCATCTTGGTCATTCCGACCTCCTTCACGTCGGTTCACCATCACCTGGGGTAGCCTAGAGTGTAGTCCCCACAACCATACAGGAACTATGCGGACTTTGTTCCTTGCAAAGTCGGGGTACCTAGGAAGCCTCCACAAGGTTCAAGCCCACCACCCCGGTCATTCAGACCACTTTCATGTCGGTTCACCAACACCTCAGGCAGCCTAGAGTGTAAGCCCTAAACACCACCTAAACAAACATAGTCTTTGATCCTTCCCAAGGCAAGCTATGTAGGAAGCCTCCTTGAGGTTCAATACCAACACCTGGTCATCCTCATGGTAGTTCCATCCCATTCACCACCCATTTCAATCATCACCCCATCGTCCGTCTTAATTCTTACCCGGGGCGCAACATCCCGGTGATTTCATGTCAACCCACCTATATCAGTGTGTCCTCTAGGGATTACACTCTTCTGATCCACTCTAATCAGTGTTCTGATCAATCTGATTCATCTTTACTAGACGTTAAACTTGCGGAATACCTTGTGTTAATCATGGGAAGCTGAGGAAAACCTCAGAGACATGCCTATGGAATATAATTCCTTACATTCGGCGCAGGATGCCTTGGGCTTCCATGCCCTCAAGAAGACCTATAATAAGGGACAGAAACCCAAACGCGCCAGTGTTCCAGCATCCATACATTCCATTGATGTCCATCATGACGACTCCCCTGACCGAAGGTTGCTTCCCTAGCTGGACCCCTTGGAATGTCCTGACACAATCAGTGTAATTAACTGGTGTCCATGAAGATATGGTGCTAGGAATAGTTTCATGAACAACATCTTAAGTCTATAAGGGAGACCCGGACTTGGTGACGAGTTCCGAGGAGGAATCCATAGAAGGAGGTTCTGAAATCCCATCATCTCGTTTCAATCAAGGAGAAAACTTCCTTGAACAAGCAATGGATGTCTCCCGCCTTTGGAAAGCGGAAATGCATGTCAACAAAATCACGCCTTTTGTCCTCAAGCTGACGGACGCGCACGCCCCAGCGAAAGCGTCAGAAAAAATACCTCTCGAGGATCTTCTCATACCTAAAATACTACCACCATCCAAAAATGACATGCCAAATGGCTAAAAAATCATCACACAAACTCATCACCACACACCCATAAACTTCCTCCTCTCACACAACAACACTTATACACAAATATCTCGACCTCCATGCTTCCAAAATTAACAACTGTCATAACCAACTAACTGCATCATCCTGAACACATGAATCAGAAAATTACATCCTCCATGTAAAGATACTATCTGGTATGGGCGGCACTGACACACACTCAAGGGTCTAATCACATCAAATTTAATGTGCCTCGATTAGGAATCAAGTCCTCCCATTTTCATAATTCAAGACATTATCCCACATAATACATAAAAAAACATGGAAATATCTCATAGGATAAAACAAAAATCTATCACACATCATATGCCTAGAAAAATATAGAAAATAAAAACTCAAAACAACTTTCCGTACTAGGCACACATCAAAATATATCTCTCCCAATTTCTCTCATTCAGGAGACCATTTATGCACAACAATGGAATCAAAGGATTGGACCATTCACACAATGAATTCTCTTTGTGATATTAGATCACAACTGGTTGCTCCACAAATGTCATTTCATCCTTGATATCCAACTCTCCATATTCAATGACATGGGAGTCATCATTAAGATAGTGATGAAGATAAGATATTTAGAAGACACTAGGGATCCACTCAATCCCTGGTGGAAACAACAACTGATATGACACATTGAAAACTTTCCCTAACACCTCAAAGATCCCAACTAACATAGGTGAAAGATTACTCTCCATGTCAAACTTACACTTCCCAAATTAAGGGGAAACCTTCAAGAACACATTCCCTCTATCTCAAACTCCAAGGGCCTCCTCCTTAGAAATGAATATGACTTATACTGGTCCTATGCTACTTTTATCTTCTTAGGAACAAGTTGATCCTTATTTTTTGTTCTCTTCACCACATCAGGACCAAGAACTATTGCCTCCCCAACCTCCATCTATCAAAATGAAGAACTATAAGGTCACCCATAAAAACCCCCAAATGGTTCCATGTCAATGGATTAGTGGTAGATATTATTATAAGCAATCTAAAATAAGGGGAGGTTTCATCCCCAACTTCCACCAAAGTCCATGATTCATTCCCATAACATATCCTCTAATATATGGATAGTTCTCTTTGTATGCCCATCTCTCTGGGGGTGGAAATTAGTATTGAGGTGTAAATGAGTTCCAAAATCATGCTATATTCCCATCCAGACTCATGTGGCAAAAATTGTGTCCCTATATAAGACAATAGAACTTGGTACTCCATGAAACTACACCGCCTCATCCACATACCTCTTAGCCAAACAATCCACTACGCTCAGCTCCTTGATCACTAAGAAGTGGACCACTTTAATAAAATGATCCACATTCACCCAAATAGAATCACAACCTCCCTATGATCTGGGAAACCCTATTATTTAATACATTGATATTTCATCCCATTTCAACTTGATAAAATCCAAATTTTCCAACAAATCACCAAGAACATGATGTTCATCCTTCGCCTACAAGAAAACCAAACACTTCACTAGAAACTCTACCACTTCACATTAAATCTCGGGCCACAAAAATTGTAACCTCAAACCATATTACATATTATAAACTCCTATGTGTACCACCAAAGGTAAGAAATGAAACTCACAAATGAATCCCTCATGCATCATCAGCAAAATAAATAGTTTCCCCTGAAACATCATCGGATTCTGTCCATCTTCCAATCATCCCTCTAAAGCATCACCATGGTCAACTTGATCGCACACACCTATACCTCTGAGTCTCTCCATTCAGACTCATTCACCTACTATATTAAATAATACTATACCATAATATTAAACAAACAACCTATTCCATCATCCAACCTTTCATCTATGTGAGAGGCTACCAACTATGATTCGTTCTGGTGAATAGTAACTTTTGAATTTTATTTACCATGGTTAAAATTAAATAGGGAAATTAATGGTAAAAGTGATATTATAATTACCCTAACACATGTCCTAATTCTATTAGATAAGTTTAGTTCGACCAAAATCAACCTTAGTAATTAATTATGATCCTTTTTAATCCATTTGGGTTAGATTAAGATATATATTATATTTTATTCAAAGAAGTGTTAAAAGTGTTAAATTCAAATTTTATTAACTAAACCATTTATATTATAGAGTTATACATAAGATAAATTAGACTATAAATATAAATGAGAAATATAAATAATATTTAATACACCATGGTGTTTTATTTATAATTTCTAGACATTGAATAATTAAATTTATTTATGACACAACAATGATATAGTAATTTCCTTATTAATGAATGATTAATATAATTGATATTATTAATATTAAAATAAATTTAAATTGAATATTTTGAGTAAATACAAGAATTTTATAGGTGAATATGACATGTTATGGTTGATTAAATGTATTTGGTTCTAAGTAATCAAAATGTTATGACTTTCACAAAAACCAAATACTAAATACTGTCAAAATTGTCATAAATGAGTTTTTAAAACAAATACTATATTATTAAATGAAATAATATCCCTAAAAACATATAGTTCAGAAAAATGACTTATATAAGTTTAGATATGTAATTAATGGTCCACATTAGGTTATTTTGGAATTTTATAGAAAGTTTATTAATCATGTAATATAAAAATACAAGAAGAAATGGTAAAAGTTAATCTATTTAACTAAGGGTTAAATCTAAAAGAAAAGGTTAATATAGTGACCTAAAATTGTCTAAAACCTATTGGTTGAAATTATTTCATCATATAACTAACTTATACTAAAAATAAATCAATTTTGAGCTATTAGAAACTAAAAATAATTTTATAATAAAATAATATTTCAAACGATTCCTAAAATGCCCCTCACCTCTCTTATAAAAGTCTACTTCCCCTTCTCTTAAATTAACAACTCTAGAGCCTTTTGGCTCAGTCAAAACACGCCCAAATATCTTCCCAAATTCAATCACTTAAACCTAGATTCATTACATTGTGCATAAATCCAACCTAAGGATCCCTTTTATTCAAATCAAAAAGAAACACCTTAAGAAGAGAAAATTATTTTATCACCTCTTTCAAAGTTCTATTCTTATTACCCTTTATCTTTATTTGTTATTTACATACCAATATAAAAACTATAGTACCTTCTACATACTGTGATGTTATTATAAATATGGTATAACCATATTCATTATTCTATCCATCCTATGAATGATAATGCCACCATGTGTGCATACGTAAGGCTTACCGTCTCCACGCTGTGGTGTAATTTGTTACTCAAAACAATGTTATTTGGATTAATATAATGATGTGTAATCTGTATATAAACAATGAAAAAAAGAGTATAATGTTTCTTTACTATTAATATACCTTCTAATCACACACCTTTTAATCATTAAAGAAATGATATTGTTACTCTTGTATACGAATGGCATGTCGTCTCTATGACACTATGAGATTAATTTCCATGTTCACCATTAAACAATAATTATAAAAATATATTTTTGTAATAAGTATGTAATATATGACATAATAATTCTATAGTAAATATATATATATATACATATATCTTATTCATATAGTTGTTTTCAATATGATATGAAAACGGAAACAATGTTTATGCGTACGTATAGTCTACCGTATCCATAAATTTTGTTTTCCATTTCATATATCTATCTATTATAAGTATTTAAATTCTAAATATATATGATATATAAATCATGTTTTATATTCTTTAAGTATTTAAATCATGATCTAATTGATACGACAAGGAATAACAAGTTAAAACACGTACGATAAAGAAAGTAATTATTACCCGAAATGTTAATTTAACATGGAAATTATTATTAAATGGGTAATATAAAGACATAAATTAATCATGTATGATATCATAAATATTAATATGGTTCTGGTTTAATTTAATTACATACTATGGTCATTATACAGGAGGTTAATCGTACGCTCGACCAAAGGAAAGTTCAATGTAAGGGTTAATTCCTCAATCTCATTATTATTCAAGATTGTTTTTGTGTAAGTATTTTTGGGGAAATATTTATTATCCATATCAATGTTTCCAAAAATACATTTTAAAAATTATTATTTTAAGGTACTCTTTAACTTAAACTTCATTTTAAATGTTTTAAATTTTTATTCTTCTAAATCTGTCTCATTAATGTCCAGGTTTTCAAAATAGTTTTAAGGATTTATTAATATGGACTTGATTGTTTTAAAATTTTAATTCCCTTAAAAAGTTTCAAATTGGTATGGGACACTTTGATTTAGAAAATTTTTTATAAATGACTTCATTTATAAATTCATAACTTATAAATGGTTTCAAAAAAAGGGATAATCTTCTAAAAAAATTACTGATCATTTTCAACTATGTCAACATCCTTTACTGGATATTATTCTTTATTGAGATTGATTTATTATAATAAAATCTTCCATGTTGTATTTAATGAGTTGTGATTTGTTTGACTGTAGATGTGCTATTTTTATACCCTTCATGGTTTATGGATGAAGTATTGAAATTTTTAATTCTAGGTTTAAAACAAATGTTTATGTTATGTTTCAACATTTTCATATAAGGAATGCAGTGGACTTAGTATGTGACTTGTAGGTCCCGCTATATCCCCTCGATGCATTGATAGGTCTCATGAGACAAAGTTGTGTCTTGGCACAAGGCCTTGGAAAAAATTTTATTTGTAGTCTTGGCATGAGGCCTTGACTATGTGGTAATGATGTTCAACGTGAGGCATTCCCTTAATATGAAATTAGTTATTACATGTGATAATTAGACTAGTAGAATATCTATGTGCATATTTATATGTTTTTGTTTGATTTATTTTTTCTATATTATGTTCATGTTTCTGTTTAAAAGGTTGATTTTTTTATTACATATCTTTCATTAAATGTTTATAGCTTCCGTTAAATTATTAAACCTTACTGAGTATGTGATCTCACCCCTTTTTATGTTTTATTTTCTTAAGATTCTAAGATTTGTATTATGATTGATATGCAGGGTTAAGCTAATGGAATAATGGAATTTCCAAATGATTTTTTATGTTGTGATGTATGTTATAAACTGTAATTTAACATTCATGTATGTAATCAATTTTCCAAGACCGCTAAATTGATCTGTCCTTCGGGACTTGATTCCTTGAAATCATGCCAATGTATTAAAATAATGCATTGACTCTGGGCTTATGGGGTTGGGGAGTTACAATGGGGATTTACTCACACATATTTTACACCTTGTCTTGTTTTTAGGAAATATCAACCATCTTCATCTCTTTTGTTTGAACTCGGATTTTGGCCTTCGAGTATCCTATACTGAGTGTTCATTCAAATAGAACATTATGGTGTCATACATTTTGTATTTTTAGATATGATATAGAATATTCTAGGTATGACATTGGTTTAGGCAACGGTCGATGATGGTAGTGATCACACATGATCACTATGACCTTTTCTAGTGGTACCCACTATCAGGGATGGGATGTGGTGTTCCTCAATGACTATAGAGTGGTACCCTAAAATAGGGATAGGAATTGGAGTTCTTCGATAACTATTTATCATTATCCTTCATCAGGGCTGGGTAGTAGAGTTCATTGATGACCTTTCTGACTAATACCCTCTAGCAGGGCTGGGTGGTGGGGTTCCTCGATGCAATCTGAGTGATAACCTCCAACAGGGATTGGTAGTGTAGTTCTTTGATGATTAAAAATTTGAACTTATTTCAGATTTGGGTAGTGGGGTTCCTCTATGACTATCAGACAGTTCCCTCCAACAGGGATGGGGAGTGGAGTTCTTGAATTATTAATGAGTGGTACCTTCCAGTATGGTTAGGCAGTGAAATTCCTCGATGATTATCAGAGTGGACCCTCCTTTTGTACCATTTCATGGCTTCCCAACCTATATTTTTGGCCCCTAGAATCTGTGGAACATTGATTAGTTTTGGTTGTATTTTGATGGTTACTTCTGGGTAGTCGCTTGAGATGTTGGGCATCGTTGATGGACTTTTGGAACTGTTGGTCACTCTTCTTCCAAGGCTAAGTTGTGAGATGGATATACCCTTACTCTCTAATTTGGGATTATTTTACTTGAATATATATATATATATTATTCATTATCAACTCCTAGTATTTGGTTATCCTCCTTATAGTATATGTGAAAATGTGCAGGGTATGCAATGTTCTTTATGTGTTTATCCTCTTGTAGATGGATGAGTCTACTCTCCTGCTATATGTGGTGAGGGCTTAATGATTAGTTCATATTCTCATCATCCCCATCCCCTTTTTCTTGGAAGTGGTTACTTTCACTTTTGATTTGGGTTGAGTTTTTCCCTTTGGTTGTATCTTGCATCCACTATCTTTTTTTTATTGTATCTCTTACTCCTCCTCCTATAGCTTTTAGGTTTTCCTACTGGGTATGTATATAATCACCCCTAAATGGGATTTTCCCACACATTTAATGAATTATGTAGATAATATATAGGTTGGTGGTGACTTCATAGGATCTTAGGGATACCTGGTACCACTACTATAAATTGGGGCTTTAACAGTGCTAGTAATGGATTTTATGAGTGCTTAGAAAGAACTGATATTACGAGAAATGATAAAAGGGGGGTCTTTAACAGCCTTAAAATTTCTAATAAAGGAACCTTTAATTTCTCTAAAATCATTATTAAAGGAACCCTTTATCTGTGCTTTTTTGGACTATTCAAGGGGGGCTTTAACATCACTTTTTTAGTTCTGTTAAAGGGTTCTTTTAAGGGAGCTTTTTTAGTGCAATTAAAGGGTGTGTTTTAAATGTATTAATAATAAATGTTAAAAAATATTGGAAAAAATTAATTTTTTCCAAACCCCCAACCCCCTTTCTCAGCACTTACAACCCCCTTTCTCAGTATTTTCTACTACACATCCACCATCACACACCCTGCCTCTCTTTCTCAATGTTAGAAGGCTACACCAAGTAATTGTGTGTGCCTAGATTTGATCCCAAGACCTCCCTTATGCGAATAAATTCGTTTTACTAGTATACAATGTTTATTTTGTTGTGTATTTAAAAAAATTTCTATTTATTTGTATATATATTTAAATGTGTGATATATATATACACACATTTATATTTATTTATATTTTTTATATACTAATATTCATTGATATATATTAGAATATAAATATATATGTGTGTGTGTGTTTATTAATAAAAACAAATATGTATATATAAAGGTTATATATACATATGACTGCATTTTAATAAGGTAAATAAAATGGATAATTTTTCACCTTAAAAAAAATAAAAAATAAATATATTTTTATATATTTGAAAATAAATTTCTATGTAAATATGATCATATTTGAGTTTATACAACATATTTATTATAAGTAATTATAAAAAATATGCATATATTTAATTATAAATAAAATATATTTTGAAAATTGATAATATTTTAAAACCAAAATATCTATATGAATGTAAGCCCCGAAAACAAAATCATTCCTCATTGAAAATATGGAAAAATATTCCCTTAAATAAGGCTGAAATTACATCGAATGTTAATCAAATTTGGGTTGCCTGACTAAAAACTTAGTTTTGAAAGACTTATAAGCCTTTTTGGGCCTTTAAAATTATTAAAAAGGATTACCTCTATCATAAAAACTTTATATCTCTTCGGAGTCTTTGATTTGATATCTTGTAGAGGCCAAACAGACACCCAGATCAAAGGATATGTTTTTTTGAAGTTCAAGTTACGTTTTCAACTTATTTTAGATATTTCAATAATTTTTTTATTTTTTTATCTTCTAATTCATATTTAATAACTATTACTTAATAATAATTATCAAATTGTTGATTCAAAATATTTTTTTTTACTTTTTTATAATCCATTTTCACTAAATATCTTTTATATTAAGTGTAAATTCCAATTTACCATATCTAAAACGTGTTTTTAAAATATTATTATATTTAATATAATATACCCTATATCAGTGTTAGTAAAAAAGGGATGATAAATGGAGTCTTTATCCGCACTTCTAAAAAAGCACTGATAAATACCCCCCCCCCCCCCTTTATCAGTGCTTTTTTAGCAGCATCGATAAAGCCCCCCTATATCAGTTATTTTTTACAAGAACTCATAAAGTGGGGAATTTATTATTTCTTGTAAAAAACCAATGATAAATGGGGGGTCTTTATAAGCACTGTTTCAGCACTGTTAAAGGGGGCCCTTTAACAATGATTTTTTTAGTACGGATAAAGGGGGTCCTTAATAGTGATTTTAGCTAGCATTGTTAAATCCCTAGCACTAGATAACCCCAATTTTTTAGTAGATTAATTTAGACTATGTATGTTGGTCTCAACATGGGATTTAAATTCTAGTCTCTCTAAGTAATTTACTTTTCCAGTTTTTTCAGGTTGGGCGTGTATATTTTCCCTTTACTTTTCAATTTATACTACAATACTCTTATACTGTTTTGAGGGTTTTAATTAAAGGTTATTCCCTTAGATTTTAGGATATTTTACATTTAATCCCTCTCCACTTTTTCATTGAGAATTATGTGTTTCTGCATAAAATTACTTAGTCCAAGGCCTCCCCATTTTAGGTATGCTTTTGGTGTTGGTTTCTAGCCCCTAGCATATAGAGGTGTGGTTGATGTAGTTGTGGATTGAGCCATGTCTTGGGTCGGGTGATGAAAACTATGTTATGGGGGATCAAAATAATTGATACTTATCATAAATTTAACACATTTTTGATCAAAATTAATATAAACCATCAAGACTACCCTACTAATAGGAACACATGCTTGTTTTCAACGTCATTATATATTCCCTTCTGCAAGCATGGGTATTGGCCTCTTGACTTTAGATCTTTCTCAACGTGTATCATTCAGTTTTCTACGTTGGTGGATGAAAATACTACAAATGTGTTTTTTGGTGAGTTATCATGTGGTGAGTGTTATATTATAGGAATGATATTAATTTAATGATCATGACATGATTTTTAACTATTAAATATAATAAGAAGATATCTTTGGATATTTTAATGGGATGGTAATTCCTTAATGAAATATATATCTATGTTAAATAAAGTTAATACCATCCAATATAGATAGGATATTAAAAATAAATCTTTAATGGTATATGAAACAAATTATACATCATTATTTATAATATATCATCAGGAAATTGGATTATATTACATAGTAAGTGTCCTTATGAGGTTTTCTCACTATGAAATATTATTATCTCTTTATAGGGAATGTTTTGTTTCTAAATACAAGTCTTATATAGTGAACATGACTCACTATTTTCGAGATAAGGTCCAAGAGACTCACAAAAAAATTAAATCGATACATTCCACCAATTCAGACGAATTAGTGTTTCTTATATACAATGCCCCACATATATGTATTAGTGAACATCTATGCTTGAATAGTTAGAAGTATATAAATAAATAAATTCAATAATAAATTATTTAGGTTTTGATTTATTAAAATTTAATTTATCCCTCAATTATTCAAAAGTTATTAAAATTAATATAAGTGAATTTGATAAAATATTTTTTTGAATAAATATTAATTACTCAAGGTTTATTAAACATATTCAGGAGGAACAAGTCAAGTAAATATTTTATATTTCATTATGATTCATTTTACAATGTTACATGTGGGTGATTAAATATTCAATACTTTTTTATGAGTTAAATAAGTCATATATGTCATGATGGGTTTATAATTTTGTTTATGATTATTCTAGGGGCCTAATGGAATTTTTATAAACATAAACCTAGTTTTTTATATTCTTTTTAGAGAAATGAAATGTAAAATATAACCCCTTTAATTAATTAAATTCATCCCAAAAATTCCCTCATTCATTATGGAGGTAGGGATAAAAGAGGGAAGAAAGATCATATTGATCCCACCTTCTTTGATTAAGTCTATATTCTTCCGATCATCGTGAATTTTTCATAGGGTACTTTTGATCCCTCATGCTACCACATGTCAATCAATGTTTTATGATCTAGAAGAGTTTTTGTATATTTAGATGATCTATAGGGGAGATAAATTAGATCCTTTAAGGATCGATTATCTGGTAATGACCATATCATTCTACGGCCACATCACCCCATGAGGTATCATTTTCTGTTAAATTAAACATTCCATGTATTTGACAGTTTTCAATTCAAATGTTCATATATTGGTTATGTAGGTTTTCATGGTTGCATGGTACTATTTAAGATATAATAGTTTTTCATATTGTTTTAGTTCTTCTTGTGGTTATATTTGGATCTTCTTATTTTCCTTATTAAGGGACATTGACTTGTATCATCAATCATCTTTGATAGAATGAACTTGTTATTAAATGGGTGTGTTTCTTTCCATCGGGATCGATCCACGACTTTGGATCCCTCTAATGTTGTTCTCCCATGTGTCATCCCTAGCTTTAGCCCGTGATTATCCCAACTACATGTTTATCTAGGTTATCCATGTGGAAATAATACAACATTTTGGTGCTCACCCCATGGCACTTCCTGACCTGCCATCATTACACTTGTTGGCCTTCCACTTCAATACCTCTTTGTCTCTTTCACTCTAGTTCTTCTATTTCCTTTTCCCAAGTTTTGGTCCCTAGAGATAAAGGGTGAAACCGCTTCATTTTACCTGTAATGATCACGGTGAATTATAGATATTTGAGGTATCATTCCTTCTTATGGTTCTATGGTGTTCATAGGATCATTCTTCAATAATTGGACATCTTATGTGGAGGTGATGTTTTGGTGACTCCGACGGCGAACCATGTCTGGATAACTCTTTCATGCAGCATAGTTGTTGTTGGATCTACATCTTCATCACAAAAATATTCAGGTAAAGGGATCTAGTATTGTAAGTAGTTTTTTTTTATTTAATCCATTGTTGTATCATATGTTGGGTTTGTGTGTGAGTCCATCTATGAGTGGACGGTGCTGACTTCACATGATAGGATTCACCACCACCATTTATTTTAGCAAGATCATCCTCTAAGGATAGCTTCTCTGGTCCTTTTATATTCATAAATCGAGTTTGTAATTTTCTTGTTTCTATTTTCCTAATAAAATAGTCTTTTATAGTGGTATTCTCACCGTGCGCGTAGGATCCCAAGGATCCAAAGAACGTTAAATCTTTGTGTTCTTTCTTATTTTCTTTACTATTATTTTTTTCTAAACTTGAGAATTCACCGTAATATATTAAGTCACGTTTTTTAAAGGAAAAGTATTTCTCTAATTCACTTCATAACCATATAAAATGCCTCATCGAATCTTGGACATTGTGTAAAGATAGCCACATCAATGTTGACCATAAAAATTGGTATTAGAGACTTTTATAAGCATCTACAATTGGTTCAATGAAGTTTCAAATAGAGAATTTCTATTGTGAAAATAATTTCAATCTCTAGAGAATTAAGATGAATGCTCTGTTAAATCCCAATAAGTTAATTGATGGTATGAATGGTCCCCAGAAAAAGTTGACCATTCTATCCCCAGATTGAAAACCACTATTACTTTTGTTTATGATTTTGATGATGTTCTAAGGAAATCACGTAGCCTCATTTTTTCGTCTTTAGGGGATAAGGTTCTTAGGGAAGTAGCTTTCGAATCACCTACTAATAGTATTTGGTCCAAGTTAGAAGCTCAATCTATGAGTAATTATTTTGATGGAAGGTTGTATAAAAAGATTATACTTTATACTTTTAAAATGCACCCAATAACTATAGTCAGGACACATCTTGACAATTTTAATAGGATTCTGTTATAAATTTACAACATAGATGTTGAAATATGGGATAATGACAAACAAATAATTATTTTAACTTCATTAGGTGAATCATATACTTCGGTAAAATATTATATAATTTATGGTAGATACTCATTAACTCTTGAATAAGTTTATTCTTCTTTATTGGGACAATAAATCCAAAATAAATGCATTGGTATGAACGAATTTGAGGGTTTAAATATCATAGCTATAGGTGAGATGAGAGAGAAGTGGTGAGAGAGGAGTTATTCAAGAAAACATAGGTCTAAATCAAGGAATATATATTCTAAGGCTAAAGTTTTCAAATTATTTCATTATAAACAACTTGGGGACATGAAATGTAATTGGCCTAAAAAAAAGAATGTTTATGAAGACAATAGTAGTGATCATTCTTTGTTAATTAAATAAGACTTCAACATGTCCAATGCGCTGAATGTTAGTGATCATCCTACCTATAAAGAATGGATTCTATACTTATTATTTTAATTCCATATGTGTTTGAATTGGGAGTATTTAACTGAGATAATATAGGTTGAATTAAAGAGTGTATGGTTAAGAAAAAAATAAGAGTTTTCGCATTATGGGAACATGTTCTGTTTCTTTATAACTTGAGGATGGGATAGTTAAAACTCTTGAAGAGGTTTTGTGGGTACCTAAACATAAAAAACCCGTATTTCCCTTAGAGTTCTAGACCATAAGGGTTACACCTTCCAGTCTGGTTCTGGTTGTCTAAGAATCACCCATGGATCTATGGTTTTTAGTGAAAGGAAACCATAGTAATTGGTTTTATGTGTTAGTAGGTAGGATTCACAAAAAGAAGTTAAATGTTTCAATTATTCATTCTTTAGATAACACCACCTTAAAAGGTTGGGTAATGTTAGCTCCAAAGGATTAGATGAACCTAGAAAATAAGGTCTGTTAACAAATTTCAATCCTAGTAGTCTTTATTTTTATGAGGACTATGTGTATGGTAAATCTAAATGGTATAGCTTTAGTAAGTCATCCTAAAAATTTAGAAACCCTTTAAAGTGTGTAAACTTTTACCTTTGGGGACCATCTAGGACTGCCTATCATAAGGGAGGATATTACTTTGTGACCATTATCGACGAATACACCCCGAAAGTTTGGATATACATACTAAAATAAAAATATGATACGTTTCAAATCATTAAGAACTGGAAGGCTAGTGTGGTAGATAAATTTGGTAAGAAGTTAAAATCTATTAGAACTGATAATGGTTTGTAATATATATCCCTTAAATTCGTTGAATTATATAGTTCTGAGGGTGTTCAATGGTATATAACTATTGTGGAAACCCCAAAATAGAATGGATTAGCTAAGATAATGAATAGAACCATCCTAGAAAGGGTTAAGTGTATATTTTCATAATCCTCCCTTCCTAAGTAATTTTGGGTTGAGGCTAGTTTTATAGTCATGTACCTAATTAATAGATTCTCATCCTCAAACGGTGCTTTCAAAACACTAAAAGAAAATTGCAAAGGAAAACCTCTAGGTCTTGATCACATTAGGGTTTCAGGATCCACAACTTATGAACATTCTAAGAATTATCAGTTGGAACCTTGGTTTGTCAAATGTGTCTTTATTGGTTTTCCATTAGGTGTTAATGTTTATTGGTTGTGGGTCGACAACCCAGCATATAAAAATTGTACTATCATCCTTGATGTTGTGATTATAGAGTCAAGTATTCCCTAGGGGAATAATTTAGAGTCTAAAGCAACCCATACACCCATCCCTTAGTTATTGAAGTTGGTCCTGACTTTTAGGCCACTTTTGAACATGAATATATACCTTTTGCATACCCCTCATAACATGAGGGTGAATCATAATCTAATTCTGATTCAGAAACTAAAGCAAAAGTAGGTGAACATAAAGGATACCAATTGACCTAAGACTGAGAGAGAAAGGTTATCAGACTACCTTCTTAGTTTATCCAGATTGACATGGATATGCATGTCTTTAGTGTATCTCAATACATATGTAATGATGAATCCCAAACCTTTAAGAAATATTTAAAATCAAAATTATGTCATAAGTGGATGGATGCTATGAATAATGAGATGAATTCCCTTCTGAAGAATAAAAACAAGACTATTGTAACAAAACCTCAAAATGAAAAGGATATAGGTTGTAGATGGATCTTCAAGAAGAAAGAGGATAATACTGAAAAATTAAAAAAATTAAATCTAGATTAGTTTATAAGGGATACCTCTGGCTATGGTGACACATTTTCCCCAGTTCTTAAACATTCATCAATTCCGGTTTTACTTGGTTCTGCTACTAATTTTCATTTCCATGTAGAATATTTTGATGTTAAAAAATATTTTTTCATGTAAAATTGGATGGAACCATTCATATGATACCTCCTAAAGGTTTTTCAAAGAATTTTAAATGGAAAAAGTTTTCCTATTATAAGATTATTCGTATAGTTTGAAGTAGTCTTCCAGGAAATGGTAAAAATGTTTTAATTATTTTATTATTGAAACTGATTTCAACATAAGAAAAGTTGATCTATGTGTTTATTACAAACATGTTAATCATGGCATGAACTACCTACTTTTATATTTTGGTAACATGCTAGTTATTAGTAAGAAAATGAAACTAATTTTCCCTATGAAAACCCAATTGAATTCTATTTTCAAAATGAATGATTTAGTAAATGAAAAATATATTCTTGGAATATAATTTATTAGGTATCGAAAATAATGATTTTTGTTTTCATCTCAACATGATTATTAAAAAAAGGTTTTAAAATGATATTTATTCGAGCACATTAAACTAGTATGCATACCCATGGGTCAACACTTTAAGTTGTCCCTTAACCAATCCCATGATAGTGAATCTGATATTGATTTCATGAGAAAGATACATTATGATAATGTTGTCAGGATTCTTCTGTATGCAATAGTTTGTTCTAGACTGGATATTTCAATTTCTGTGTGTACTCTTAGCAGGTTCACGGGATAACCTAGGAAAGCACACTAGCACACTCTAATATGGATTTTCTGGTATGTTTCAATGTTATCTAGTTTATAAATTCATTTTGGAAATATTACCAGTTATAATGATGACATTTTAGTATTTATAGATTCTGAATATTCTACTAATGTTGAAAATCGTAAATCAATTACTAGTTTGGTTTTCCTTGCTTATGGTGGTCTGATTTCTTCGAAATGTAACATGAAATTGTTAGTTTCATGTTCCACCACAGATACTGAATATATATCCTTGACCAAATGCATTAAGGAAGCAATTTGGATGAAAGGTATTATTTATGACTTGTCTTTATCTACTTCTACTATTGTAGTACATTTGGTAGTTGGTCTACTTTACATTTGTCTAAAAAATATGTTTTCAATGGTAGATCAAAGAATATAGACATTAGACTACATTTTGTTAGGGATATAGTTGAATATGGAACTACGTGTGTCACTAAGATACACACCGAGGAGAACTCAACTAAGAGTTTGACTAAGGTAGTCCCCCTTTCCAAATTTAACCCTCTTTTAAATATTATGAACCTCATCAATGTTAAATAGTATTAATTGTGAGAAAAAAAATCTTTAAAATTTAACCATTGAAACTACAAGGTGATGATTTTTTAAATTAAACATTCCATGTCATTGATAGTTTTCAACTCAAATGTTCATATATTGGAAATGTAGTTTTTCATGCCTTCATGGTATTGTTTATGTGGAAGTTGTTTTTCATATTTTTTATTTTTGTTTGCGGTATATTTGGGTCTAATTATTTTCCTTATTAAGAGACATTAACATAGATCGTTGACTATCTTTGATTGAATGGCCAAGATGGTATGTGGGTTTGTTTCTTTTCATCGGGGTTGATCTCTAAATTTGGTGCTCCTCCAATGTGGTGTTCATGTGTGTCATTGCTAGCTACCACCAATGGTTTTCTGAACATCCTAGTTCATATGGGCCATCTATGTGGGCTTCATCCGACACTTATACACTCACTGCCTAATGCTTTCTGACCCCCCCATCATTATGATTAATGTCCTTTCTCTTCAAGACCTCTTCATCGCATTCACTATGGTTCTCTTGTTGACTTTTCTCTAGTTTTGGTCCCCAAATAGCAAGGGTGAAACCACATCATTTATCTAAGAAAATCAATAGAGGAAGTATAGAGAACTATGATACCATCCTTTCTTATGGTTTCTTGGTGTTTGGAAGACCATTATTTAGTAACTAGACTTCTCATCTAGTAGATATTTATGGGTGACTGTAATTAGGAACCAAATCGGGATGACGCTTCCACACAACGTAGTTACTATGGGACCTAGATATTCATCGTCACAATATTCCAATAAAGGGATATTGTATATTAATTGATTTTTTTTTATATTAAATCCACTATTTTATCTTATCCTGGGTGAATGAGTGATTCCATCCAGGAGTGGATGGTGCTAACTCCACATGATGGGTTTCAAAACTGCCATCTGATTTAGCAAGATCAGCATCCTCAGATAGCTTCTCTGGTCCATTTATTTCTTTGATTCGATTCTATAATTTTCTTGTTTCTGTTTTGTTAATAAGATCATATCACTTTGGGGTTTTCTCACTGTACAGGTAGGATCCCAATGATTCAAAGCACATTAGATATGTGTGTTCTTTCATGTATTCTCTCCATGTTCTTTCTGTTCTAAATTTGAGCATTCACCTTAATCAATTAAGTTACTTTTTATAAAAGAAAATTATTACTCTAATCCACTTTATAACCATTTATAACATCTCATTGGATCTAGATCTTTATATAGGGACACCCACATCAACATTTCCCCTAACATTTAGATTTTTTTATTCCTACAAAAAATTAATTACGCATGATTCATTTTTTGAATTAGGTAATTCATGTGGGATTATTTTTTTTATTATATACTTTCTTTGTAAATTTTAAATTTATCTATTTCATGTACCTATCATGTACTCGCTTTTTCTTGTAGGTATCTGAGTATTCATATAAATTTTTAAATTGATTTTTTAATTAAATATTCAATGATTTTAGTATTAGATGATGATGTGGTCTTGAAACAATAGAGGGATTATAAAGTAGACCTTGAATAGCCATGATGTGATACCAAATCCTAAGTGGGAGAGGAACATCTTGCATGACCACTACACATTGGATGGGGATTATTATGCTCAAAAAACTTTTTAAAATCAAAAAATTAAAATAAAATTAAAAAATAAATTTTTTTGGCCACCTACCACTCACGGCCCACATGTGTGTTCCTTTAAAAAAATAAAAGAAAATGATACTCACAGGGGACCACCCCTACCCACACCACATGCACCATGGATCATGACACTACCATTCACTAAACATTATCATCCTTTCTAATCAACCCAGCCTAATATTTCTATCTCAAGCCCAATGTTTCCCATAAACCCCTTTTGAAGGCCCATTTAACCCTAAAACATTTCCCAAAAAATCCAAAAAATAATAATGTATCTTGAATTTATTAAAATAGTTCCATGTGCCAAAGGATTTATTAATAATGATTGAAAAATATGTTAATTTTACCTTAAGGTAATAAAAATTGCATTGATACAAATTTTATCTTTTTAATTTTTATTATGTTCATTATCACGTGTTGACAAATCATGAGAAGAAACTGATCCCAGGTATGTTTAGTTTTTCATTTAAAAATTTAATTTTCACAATGAAAAATAGTTTATAATAATTACATTATTAAATATTTAATTTAGAAATATATAAATGACTCCTCCCTAATAAAAATGTACATGGTTCTAAATGTATTTATTTTATATAGTTAAATATAATCTTACCTCTAATGTTCCCCTCAAATAGGATTTAGTATAAATGTTTTAAGATAAAGAATTTGATCATATCATGGTTCAAGGAGAGAACTTTCATGGATCCAAATAAGGGTAAATTCACAAGAGTGATATGGGTTCAACAATTTAATTTATTTTATCATTTAAGAGATTATATTTGGATCTCAATTGATCTATAATCTACTTGATGAATCTTCTGCTATAAAACAACTCATAATCAGGTGCACTATTATAATTATTATTATTATTCACGCATAGTAAATTAATTTTGGAATGTTTGAATGATAAATGATCACATATGATAATTTATTATTAGGCATAGATAAAACGAATTAATTTATAATGAATGATTACCATTTTATGCATGGATAAAATCATGAAAGTAATCACATGGTAATAATAATGATAAATATAATAAAATTTCATTCTCCAAGAAAATAAATTAAATTAAAACTCATCAAAGTTATGTTATATCATAAATGTATTCTAACACATAAGTTATGATAAAATCATAGTTCAGGGTTCTTATCAAACATATTTAAATTTTTCTCCTTATATTGGGAAGTTCTAACTTGGGGGGGTTGACTTAACTATAATTATCTTCAACGACATAGTCGTATCTAGATTGGTAAAATTTTTGAGGTACTTGTTGTGTCAATACATGTTTAATAATTATTAGAGGTGAGACTCCACTCAATATATCAAGGATTACATAGTTAATGTAGTTGGATAGCCAAAAGTCTTACTTAAAACTCTCTATGTAGAATAGTAAACATATCATAGACTATGTGAATATGTTTTAAGGATCCTTGAAACAAGAATATTATAATGAGTAAATATTACAAATATAATAGTCTAGGGATATTAGGATTTGAATAAAATAATGAGAGATATTAAAAATTGATAATTCATTGATGACTGAATAATTAGTGATCAAGATGAAAGTATTATTTTTCTAAAATTTAGATTGTGGAAAACAAGGAATGTAAATATTGTGTTGAGGGGCACAATGAAAGCCTTTGGGTCAAAGATTTAAAAAATTTCATCACTAGAGAAATGAAACATTATTGTCTCTGGTGAACTAATCCTCTATATGGTCCGAATATCTCACATGATTTATCAAAACATGGAAATTAAAAACAAAATGAGTAACTTGTTTAAATTAAAACATGCTCATTTTTTGCATGTCACCAGCAACCTTTTCATAAAGGATCTAAGGTTTAACCCCACTATATCATCCACACACACTTCAAGAATCCACGTGTATGTCGTTATCTGAATTATAGGTATTAGCGTAGAGATATGGTGATTTATTCAATATCATGATGATCATCTTGATCACATGCCTTCAATTTGTAAAGGCATTCTTGGATCGTTCACTAGTTAGAGTGTTTCTCTATCTATGATTTGGGATGAGTGAGAGAAGCTATCAATTATGAATAATTAATAGTGCTTGGAATGATCTTTCCCTTCACTTATATAAAGGATGTCCAAAATACCTGGTTAGGTTTCCCCAACCCTTATATATTTAACATCCACTAATATATATTAAAGATATTATAGGATAAAATCTGAGTCACTAACTCGAATCATAATTCTCACTAATATTAAACCAACATTTAATATTAAAATAATATTTGTTCATGTAATATTATTTCATTAATTTACTTAAATACTTAAAAATAATTTTAAAAAATAAATTCAACCCAATATTTTTATACTCTAATAATAATGAATTTATTTATTTATCAGTGATTGATAATACATGGACAACTCTCAGACATCATGGTGGGGAAAACCATTTCTCATATATCTATTCACTATAAAATGAAATATTTTTTAATACTCTATTATATATGACCCTCTAGACACTTATCTCGATAGAAGTAAATAGTATTCATAGATGAAGAGTGGATTATAGCAATCCATCAAGGCCTTTAAAGAGACAAGGTATAATCATAACAATTAAAGGAAACTTACAACCACACAATGTATAATATAATATCTTTGTGATGAAATATCTCTTAAAGTATGGTTAAAACTTATTCCATCATCCTTTCTTGCATTAATATTTTATCTAATTGAACAGATGTACCTTTGACTACCATGACCATGGATTTAGGAAGGCGTTTCCCTATTGATTAACTAGGCATGGGATATTAATTATTCAACTTAGAAGTGACAAATTCTACCATTATCATTAAACTAGTGTCATACCACCACTGACATACCCAATAAAAGGTACCATGCCACAAATTTAGAGCCATGGTTTTTGACTTGCATTAAAGTGCGTGATCAAATGACTCACATTAACAATGATCTCATGTTAGGAGACCAATGCATGTGTGTTGCAATATTGGATTCCCTAGACCCGACACGAACAATAATTTTCAATTTCTATTTCATGTGTACAGTTATATAAGCATGATGTACACATACAATTATAGTGTAGACATTTTTATTTCTACTATTTAATGGTAAATTCCATAGATTAATTTTCCCATCAAAATTTATAGAAGATCTCAAGTTATAATGATAATTTCAAGATACTATGACATTAATCTTAAACTTATGTTATATGGTCAAAATACATCATACTGAATGGATACTGTAGATGTTTGATTTCTGATGTTGGGAACTCATAATTTTTGAGACTTCTTCTCTTAAAGTTCACATTTGGTGATCTCTAGTCGTTGATATCATGATGGAAAACACGTCAATAGGAACACCATATGTTTTGAGTGTCACTGGATGTTCTTATCTACGAGAATGTGTATTGGTATCCTGACATGATATCGTTATCAATGTGTTTAATTTGATCACGTACTTTGATGCATGGAAAAAACCATGATATGGAAATCATGGAGAGGTATCGTATGTTGGGAGTGTCATTTGTGGTATAACATTGGTTGAATTGTAAATATAGAATTCGTTACTTCTAAGTTGAGGAAGTAATATTTCTTGGACTTGGTTGATCAGAATGATAGAACCATGATAAATCCATGGCAATGATAGTCCAAGGTAAATCCATCTAATTAGATCAGAAAATAATAAAACAAAAAAATGATAATGACATAAGCTTGTGTACTGCATTATGAAATATCCAAAGACAAATACTTTATATTACACAAGGTGTGTTCATAGGTTGGTTGTCGTTCCTATGAATACTTATCTATTTAGGAGCCATGTAGGCTTGCAATATTATACTCTTAGTTTGTAAATATTTTTCAATACTATCTAGATAAGGGTTTATAGGGTTACACACAATAGTGTATTCAAGAATTTTCCATATTCAGGTGAATATATATATAAGACATTGTGGGACCCATCATCAGGGTCTTAGTTTGGTCCAACGATGTACGATCACAAAAGAAATAAATAAATCCATATTATTCAAGTTAAGAATAATTTTCATTGAATTTATTTATTATATGTATTTACATGTTTTAAAGTAAAATTTGAAAAATAATAAATAAATGAATATTAGTTTAAAATATTAAATTTTCATTTAATATTTACAAGAACGAGGAGTCGAGTTAACTCAACTCAATAGTATTTATTTATGGAATACAAGAAACAAAAATCCAGCAGAAGAGTGAAAAGAAAAACAAATCAAGGAGGTCTGAAATAGTGCAAGCCGAGAGCATCCCCTCTCACAAGTTCCTCTCCCTCAGCCTTGAGAATATTCCTACCCTCAGGGCCTAAAAAGACCAAATTTTGGGATGCAATGGAGGCTAGATGATCATCTACTTTGTTACCCTCGCGCCAAGTGTGAACCACCTTGATATTGCTACTCATGATGCCTTTTCATTTTCTGATAGTATATGCTATAGACCAGGGGATGTTGTCAGTTCCAGAGAGAGCCTTAAAGAGGACCATGCAGTCTGTTTCTACTTCATCAATGAGGATATTATGTTGACAGCACAGCCTAAGGCCAGAAAGCATGGCTGAAGCCTCTGCTTGGAGAGAATGACCATTTCCATACTGAGCAGTGAACAGCAGGATGACCGAGCCGCTGGAGTCATGAACAACACCTCCTCCCCGCAAGCTGCCCTGTCTGGAGGAGCCGTCGGTATTCAGTTTGAGGCCCTTGGAGGGAGGCTTCCAACAGACCCAATGACCTGCTCTAGCATTGAGAGGACCGGAGGCACCTGTAGGTCTCGGCTGGAGATGACTGAGCATCGGGAGTTGTCGCAACCGATCATCCATTCTGAGAAAATCCATCAACAGGAAGCGGGTTTTGATGATAATAAAATTTCCAGACAAATAAGCTCCCTCATATCTGGCTCTGTTTCGAGCATGCCAAATGCCCCAAAACCCAGCGGTTAACACCAGCGCACGATATTTCCTCTCCAGACTCTGTTCAGGCGCTCCCTAGAACCAGCGGTCCATGAAATCATCCGCAGAGTGAGCTTGGCCGTTGAAGGCAGTAGGGTCACCGAAGAAGCTCCACACTGCATGAGCCCAGGCCCCTTCAAAGAAAAGATGGAAAACACTCTCCTCATTAGCATGGCAAAATGGACATCTGGAAACAGAGGGTATACCCAGCTTTTTGATGTTATCATCAGTTGGCACCACACCGTTCCTGATATGCCAGGAGAGAAAGTTGAACTTTGAGGGGACTTTCTTACACCACATGGTCTCATGCCGCGGGTCGTATCTGCCATGTGAAGCCAGACTTGCACGAAAATCTTTTGTAGAGAAGATCCCTGAAGTGGAGGGAGTAAACACACACAGATCAGGCCCCGTGTTCATCTCAACATTCATATAGGTTTCCATTTGTTCGTTGTTCAGCACTGCCTTGATAAAGGAAGGGAACCTTCTGGCCTCCCTGAAGGTTATATGAGGGGCCGGACAGCTAGGAAAACTGAGGATAGAACCAGCCCAATTATAGTGCCAAAAGGAGAGGTCCCCATTACCAATAATCCAGCGAGACAGTTGTCGGAGGGAAGGAAGGAAGACCGCAATCATAGACCAAAGTGGGGAGCTGTGACTATGCCTGGTAACAGGAAAATCACTGCATCTATGATGCATCATCCTGCCCCACAAGGACCGGCCCTCAAGAGCCTCCCAGGCCAGTTTGGCATGCATGCACTGAATTGTTCCGTGCAGGTTTCTGACATCAATACCTCCATTACAGACTGGTTGTGCCATTCTTTTCCAAGAGACCCAATGTCGTTTTCCTTCAGAGAGAGCATCCCAGAGAAAACCTGCAAGAGTTTTGTCAATGGAGGTAATGACTCCCTTAGGAACTCTGATGGAAGCCATCGCGTGAACAGGAATGGATGACAGCACACTGTTAATGAGAGTGATCCTGCCTCCAAAGGATAAGAATCTGTTTTTCCAGTTAAGAATTCTGCCCGTGATCTTATGCACGATGTGGTCGAAGTCATGGACATGAAGACGTTGGGGGGAAATGGGAGCACCAAGGTATTCAAGAGGAAAGTTACCTCTTTGCATGTCCAGATTGGAGCCTAAAGAGGCCACGCGTCTTGATCCACATCTATTGGAGATAAAAAAGTTACTCTTGGCGCAGTTGATGAGTTGACCACTCCAATGGCAATACTCCTTTATCACCTCATTGAAGCTACGGACAGACCTGCTACTGCCATTCAGGAAAACCAGTGTGTCATCAGCAAACATGAGATGAGTCATGCTGGAGGAGATTGAACGACTCCGGTAAGGAAGAATCTGCCCAAGGTTTCTGCTCCTATTAAGCAAGCGGCTAAGCACATCCTGGGCAATGATGAAGATGGTAGGGGACAGAGGGTCCCCCTGCCTAAGACCACGAGTGGCTTTGAAAAAACCATAAGATTTTCCCATAAAGGAGACAGCAAGCCATGAAGCACTGAAACATCTAAAGATGATATCAGTGGCCCAGGTCGAGAAGACCATACCAGAGAGTACCTTGATGATGAAACTCCATTCAATTCTGTCATAGGCCTTATTCATGTCGAGTTTGACGGCTAAGTTGGACCCGTTTGATTTGGTGTTAACATCTAATATCAACTCCTGGGCTAGAGCAATCGCCCCTTGGATAGACCTACCTCTCACGAAACCATGCTGCTCAAGGGAGATCCATTGGGGCAAGAAAGGAGATATTCTTTTATTAATGAGGCAGGAGAGGATTTTGTAGGAGAAGTTACACATACTGATAGTCCTATAGTGGTGAAAAGAATAAGGATCTTTGATCTTAGGAATAAGGACCAACGTTGTTGCACTGGCCACCTGGGGAATGTTGCCTCCACGAAAGAAGTCCTGGATAGCAAGAACAACATCATGCTGGACAACAGACCAGGACTCCCTGTAAAAGGATCATGGGAAGCCATCCGGGCCCGGAGCACTCTCAGGGTTAAGGCTCATCATGGCCTCATGGATCTCCTTCTCATTCGGGATTGCTTCAAAGAGCTCATTATCCTGGCTGGAGACCTGGGAGGGGATAATGTCTAGAAAGGTCGCCCTGTCACTAGGGTAGCCCTCGGACATGCAAGGGTTAATGCTTGCCAGTAACGCCTTGAAATGGGAGAAGGCCAATCCACCAACAACATCCCTGTCATCAGTATACGAGCCATCATCCAGCATCAAGTTAGGTTTGTGATGACGATGCTTCTCCTTAATTCAAGCATGAAAATAGGCAGTGTTTTTATCCCCCTCACGCAGCCATTGTATCCTTGATTGCTCATGGGCAAGCCGCTCTTGGGACAGAAGCATTTCCACCAGGTTGTCCTTCTTACGAGCAAGGTCCTCGAACACCTGATCGTTCCAATCATGCTCCAGATTGGCTTCTAGCTTATCAACATTTGACATAAGTTCTTTCATATCCTTGTCAGCAGGAGGTACCTGCTTAAACCAAGCCAGAAGCTCTTTCCTTAAGCGCCTCAGTTTGTTATGAAGCCTGATCCACAAGGGTCCCTGTTCAGGAGCACCCCACGAACTTGTAACCACTTGAGTATAACCTTCGAAACGGGTCCATTGGTGAGAGAATCTGAAGGAGATGCTAGGCACCTGTCTTGAGGACAAGGAGAGCAACAGGGGATAATGATCAGAAACGCTTCGAGTTAGGTGAGTTACCTGAGCATTGGGGTAGTCAGAAATGGCCTGAAAATTGTCCAAGCATCTATCCAACCGACTCCAAGATCTACGGCCTTCTCTTTGATTGTTGCACCACGTGAAGCGATCCCCAGAGTAACCCATGTCGGATAGTCCCTTGCCCGCCATGAATTGTACAAACTCCAAGCTTGCCTTTCTAGGGAAGGGACCTCTCCCCTTCTTCTCATTCGGATCGGCTATGATATTGAAATCTCCTCCAACAAACCAGGGGGAGGTACCTGGATCAAAGGATTGAAGCCCCTGCCAAAGGGATCTCCTTTTGTGGGCATCACAGCTACCATAGATAAAAGAGGCAAGAAAAAGGTTATTTCCAGACTTGACTTTCGTCGTGAGGGATTGGTCATCAGCAACAAGTAAATCAATCGAGATGTCTTTTTTCCAGAATATCCAGATGTGGGAATTGGGGGGGTTTCCATGCAGAAAGCCATGCATCCTGATTTTGTGGGCGAACTCCCCAATTCTGGAAGAAACCTGTTTGGGCTCCAAAACCACAACAATGGAGGCCTTTTCTTTCCTCGTCTCCATGACAATGAAATCAGTTTTTTCCCTGGCACCAAACCACGAGAGTTCCAGATGAAGATACACGTCATTGAAATATATGTCGCCTGGCTCTGGCCCCAGGCGATCATAGCCCACGCAAAGGAGAAGAAGGTAACTTAGAAGAACTTTTACCCTTGGACCTTGTGCAGATACCAGACGGAGGAAGCAGGGGAGAATGCACCTGTGGGGAAGAGAGAGCTTTCTGAGAGGGGATGGAGCCCACGGTTCTGCTACTCTTGACATGTAAGGGAGAAGGCTGAACTGTAGGGAGGGGAAAACCAGGAACACTAAGCTCCGCACCGGGAGGAGGATCCAAGGACTGCAAGAGACCAGCTGAGGAAGGTTGATGCAGGAGCGGGAGGCAGGACCCCTCAGAAAGGGAGAGACGAGGAAAGCCAGCTTCATGAGAGGGAACACTGCGAAACAGCAGGCCACCCCTGAGGAACTCTCGGAGCCAAATGTCATTGAAAAGCGGACCTAGAGGAGGCTGGGAGAGCAAGAAATCCAGAGAAGCCTGCTGCTTGTAGGAGACCAAAGAAAGGCCAATCGGGCCGTGTTCATCCAGATGAGAGCCCGTCGACGAAAAACCCCTACAAACAACTCTCTGAGGGGCCATTGCAGTATCCCACACACCATTAGGCGCGGGCCTCTGGAAGACAACTGAATGGAGACCAGGAGGAGGACCGTGAGACCCGGTCCCCCTTGCAGCGCGCGGAGGGAGCTGAACCTTAGGGCCTCTGGCAAGAGGGAGATTCTTGCACTGGGATTCTGAGTGACCCTGGAGAAGACAGGCAGGGCAGTACAAAGGAAAAACGGGGTAGACGATGTCCTGCTTCCATGAAAGAGAGTCCTGCACCCGCAGACAGAGGCTAGCCGGAGGAGGCAGGGACAGGTCCAGATCGACACAGATGCGCGCAACCGAGGACTCCTCACCCCTAACCGTGCGATCGTCCGTGCACAGGAAACCACCAAGAGAGTCACCAATGGATTTGAGGAAAGCCCCATTCTGGAAAGGCAGAGGGAGCCCCGGAAGGTTGAGCCAAACTGCCGCACGGGGGCCCTCCTTCCCTTTGTGAACCTCCATCGACCATCGCACGAGGTTGAAGCGCCAACGACCCACCATCCGCGGAACTTTGCACCATGCCTTCACAAAGTCCAGATCTGAGGCCAGGGCCACGCAGAAGGAATTGCGATGGAGACGCGAGATCCGGGCAGGCGA
Organism: Viscum album; assembly: GCA_963277665.1. Lineage (NCBI taxonomy): Eukaryota > Viridiplantae > Streptophyta > Magnoliopsida > Santalales > Viscaceae > Viscum > Viscum album. The sequence goes on from OY728125.1 coordinate 1,428,251,647, forward strand.
GGAGAGACCCCACGAATCCACAAGACGCCGGAAGACAGCCAGAGAGGGCATCTCACCACCAAACCGGGCCACAAGAGTCCATTTCAGACAGCCCACCGCGTCCTCAAAGGCCGAAGCTGGGAAATCAAGGGTTACTCGGGGGCCATCTCGAGACGAGATAGAGGAAGCCAGGGAAATCTCCGGGAAAAGGGGGGACGCAGCAACCGGGGGAGGGCCACAAAGAGCCTCCTTAAAAGAGCACGACGGGCCGCGCACCAGGGGGGCAGGCCGCGGGGGGCGGCGACCGGCAGGGCAGGCCAGGGTCGAAGACCACCGGAGGAGGACCGGGCGACGGGGAAGGGGCAGGTGCCGGCGCGCGAACGGGAAAAATTTGAAAAAGAGGAGGCGCGTGAGGCGCGTTCTCTTCTAAGACGGGGAAATCCATACCCATGTTTTCAAGGAGTCGAGTTAATGAATTTGGATTTATCACGTAATATTTTTATTATATTACAAGAAAGGGATAAAAATATAAAGGATACTTATGACTCAGTATAGTAGTAATAATATCATTTATAAAGTGTAAAAATATTTGGGGACTCGAGAGTCATTTACTGGTAATTGCAAAACACACTATAAATAGAGTGAGAAGATGTCTTACAAACACTATTCATGGTGAGAACTTGAGATCTTATCCCTCCTCACTCGCTTTCTAGAGAGATAACTTATTGATCTAAGTGATCATATCAAGATCTCCCTCATGCATCACAATAATGTCGATATGGTGATCTTCAGATCATCAAGGGAGTCATCGAATATCCGCACTAGAACCCAGAATTCGATGATCGATGCTCCTACATATTTTAGAAGTACATGTGGACGATCCAGAGAAATTTGACTTCGGTTTTTTTAGCAATGATCTCTAGCGACAAATGGAGTATAACCTCATGGATCTAGATCAAACCAAGTTTTTTTGTTAATATTTTCACTTAAATTTCATCATGTATGATCTTCGGGCCTTACTAGGGTTGTGCTTCACTGATGCTAATAATGTCTAGTCGACCATCGATGGAAAAATTTTAAAATCTTCAGCCCATCGGGTTCTGCTGTGTTCCCAAGTACATTAAATTTGTATGAAAGAGATGAATGAAATGTTTAACCCAAGTAAAAAAATAAATTTTCATTAAATTTAATAGAGGACATCGTTCTTGTCCCAACACGAGAGATAAATATTTATTCCAAAATCATATGACAATGTTTCAACCATCCAATGTTTTAAATATTGATACAAATTTCATTTTCAGGGTATTATTTTCAAAGAACAAATATATATAAATATATGTTTTACCTAAAGTTATCATCATGGATTTTTTTCTTTTGAGTCTGGTCCCTGGACAAAATTCTGAGGCTCGAATAGTATATCGGGTGATCCAGTTTTTTTCACATATAATGGAAGAAAACAAATAAAATATTTTTTTAAATATTAAAATTATAATCCTATTAACATGTTTGAGAAAAAATAGCAGGATGATATTTTTCTAACAAGAATATCCATATTCAGGTGAACCTTCTCCTAGGAAAGTATAACGAAAATAAAATTCAGTACAAAGGAGGACATCACAGAGTCACTCTACAAAGACGAGTGTGTACCCCACCACAGGAATCAGTATGAATAGTCTTACTACAAAATTCAGGTAACATAGAAGGCCAGTTCAAGCTGACCTCAATGATTTCTTTATTAGAAAGGGCATCTGAATCCTAATTGGCTTCACAATAAGCATGTGTATCCACAAGGGAAAGCGAATGAATCAGCTGAAGAAATTCATTCCAGACTTGTAACATCTTCTTTGGCACATTTTGTGAGAGATCTTTCAGAATTTGAACTACAATAGACGAGTCTAACTTTATCCATAATTCATGCCAACCGAACTAGAAAACATACATAATCACTTTTATCAAAGCCCAAATCTTCTCTTAAATAGTGAACCTATTTCCAATCAAGTGTAACAAATGTCCTTTAATAAATCCACGATAGTTATAAAAAACACCACCACAAATAGAGGGTCATAGGGCACCAGTAGCAGCTCCATCAACATTAACCATTAGCCATCATGGGATAGGCAGAATCCATCAAATATATTTCATCACAAGTGGTTTATTCATCCTACCATAAACACCAAGAGACCTCAAAAGAACAACATCAAAAACCTCATTCCTCATGCATCCAGTATGAATGTTAGTTACAGTTCGGATAGCACAATGAAAAGATAGTACAACAACATGTAATGATGGCTTGATGTTATTAAAGGGAATGGAATTTATGGACTTATAAATATAATCAATAACACTAGCTTCCACTATCTGCAGGAGGGTGTAGACCTTCACACAGTAGTCGACCCTGCATACAGATGACAAAAGCCCTTCAACAGACCGAATGGAGAGGTAGTAATGGAAAGTCTCATGCACATACACCCATAGCCTTCATACAAAGTTACATGAAACAAATAGTTAAGAAATATTCTCATAAACTTCCAAGCAGAACAGGCATGCCGCGATCAGATAAAGGCCAGCCTACTGCAACATGACCTATAGTGGGATTCTTCCCTTCCATATTTTCCAGATAATGAATGTTTGGGATGGAGGAATAAAAGTCTTGTGGAAGCCTATAACCCAAGGTAGAGGATTCAGTGAGACCCAAAAATGATTTTGTGGCATTATTTTGTTGTAAATATGCCATCCAGATTGGGAATCCAAACCATAACTTCAGATTAAATAAAGAAGTAATTTCCAGCTTCCATGCATACATGACTAGGATACGTTCCCTAAAGATATGGATTATTATAAAATTCGTTAATAGTTGTTGATTTTAGAGATGGTGGGATGACACAATCCTTGCAGATAGGTTGAGATAACTAGGGGTGGTCCAAAAATTCATAGATGACTATTTACACACCACCCATTTTGAGCTTTCCATAAGTTTAGAGTAGGCATGCTTTAAGGCAGGAAAAATAGAGGATCTTATGTAATCGGCATGGTCATTCTGAATCTTCCCAACAAATCTGTAAATAAAAATGTTCAGAGAGGAATCAAAATTTGAAATCAGTTTCCAGGTGAAATTTTTATTAAAGTATCATTGAACATTCTGATGCCTTTGATTCCCAATCCACCCATTTGGATTGGTTGATGTGGTATTTCCATGAAACTGTGACCATCTTCTTCTCATTAATTAAACCAGTCCATTTGAAGTTTCTAATTCTTCCACGTAATTCCATAATAAGAGTTTTAGTCCATCTATACCGAGAGAAAGAGTAAACAATCCTTGATCCAGAATTGAACAAACATATTCTCCCTGACTGAGACATATTTTTCCCTTTCTAGTTTTCCAATTGATTTGTAATTTTAAGGTACTTTTTTCCAAGTAAAACCTTTTAACTCTACCCCAAATTAATGTCACACCAAGTAAAGTAAAGAAGAGAGATCCTTTTTTAAAACCAAGCATTATAGATATTCTGTTTTGAGTAGATATAACAACTCCTTCACCAAATATAACAGATGACTTGCCCCAACTTATGGCCTCACCTTCAACCTCTTCATAGTGTGAGAAAATACCTTTAATACAAGAAATGGTACCTTCGTCCACTCTTCCAAAGATAAAGATGTCATCATTATAAAATAAGTGTGACAGATCACACAAGTCCTTCTCAATATTTATCCTCTGATACCACCCAAAATTAGTAGTGTCTGTGAGACACCAACTTAAGTTGTCCTCTACAATAGAAAAATGCATCCCATAAAGAGGGTCACCCTGCCTGACCCCACTTGAACACTAAAAAATCCCCCAACGGATCCATTTATAATAATTGATATCCTAGAACTTGTGAGGATGGATCTAATGAGATGCATAAATTTCTATGATAAACCATGCATTTTGTGGATAGTAAAAAAGAAAGTACCATCTAATGGTGTTAAAAGATTTATGGGTATAAATCTTCAAGGCCAAGTTTTCATACATATACTTTCACCTCATAGTATTCACACATTCAGAGATAGTGAAAAGACAAGATTGTATGTTCTGACCTGGAACAAAACCATACTGATTTCTAGATATAATCCCCTTGGTGATTTCACTCAAACACTAAGTCATTATTTTACTAATAACCTTTGGAATGGTATTCCCAATTGCAATAGGTTTGAAATCATTGATATCAATGGAAATATATTTCTTGGGGATTAAAGAAACAAAGTTTAAATTCATCCCAAATGGCATATATGATGATCTAAAAAAATCATTCACCGCATGTTTTACATCATTATGAACAATATCCTGGTAGAACATAAAGAACTTGTTTGTAAAGCCATCAGGACCTGCCACACTATCTATATTCAAGGGTAAAAGGGCATCATGTATCTCTTTTTCCGTGGGGGTATCAACAATTTTTCATTTCTAATCATATTTAATAGAAGGGTCAAATCACTAAATAATTTTATCAGAATTGTTATTTCCAATGTCTGATTACAGCTTCTCAAAGTAAAATTTTACTATATCAAAAATATCTTTATCATAAGAGAACATATTCCCATATATACTATGATAATTAAGACATCTTTTAACAGTTTTCTCTTTGTTTATGTAATGGAAAAATCTTGAATTTGTGTCACCTTCCATTATCCACCTAACATTAAATTGGTTCTAAGAAAATTTTTCTTTAATGGAAAATAACATGTCTAGGTTTGCGGAAGCCTATATTTCTTCTAGAATGGAAATACCTTGAGACATATTATTTAATTTTCATCTGGGTAGAAATTTTTAAGCCTCCCTAATAACACTATCCAGGGAGGAGAAGGATTCTTTACTACATTGTCTCAGTCATGCCTTAACTAGCTTAAGCATTCAACATAATATATAAGAGGGACATCCCAAGAAGACATTTTTCCAAGCATCTAAGAGAATCTCTCTATATCCTGGAATAACAACCCAAGCAGTATTAAACTTAAAGGGTAGGGGAACTAACCTCAATCTATTTAGACAAACATCAACAAGTATGGGATTATGATTATAGTGAAATCTTGGAAGAGTCCTTCTAGACACATTAATTTCCCCATTCCTATCATACAATTTCATGAAGCATCTATCTAATTTACTTTCTTGTATTTCATTAATAGTATTCCTACTCCATGTATAATCATCCCCAAAAATGGGTACCTCCGTTAGACCACATTCATCAATACAATATAAGAGATCGAGGGCCGAAGCATGACATAAATTGTCTCCAGTTTTCTCTCCAGGCCTAAAAATAGTATTAAAATCACCAAGTAAGACCTAGATGTTAATTATACTCTCAAAAATATAAACCAGATTTCTCCATAGTGCTCTTCTTCATGTGTAAAAATTAAAGGCAACGAAAAAATTCATAGAATAATAGGCAACACTAAAGAGACATGAAATAGTTACAAATTGATAATTAGATAGAACAGAGTTAATTGAAACACTTTCATGTTTAATCACCCATAATGATTCATAATTCCCATCAAAATGGTTGTTTTCCACAAAATAATAACACAGATAAGATCACTTAAAATAAATCCAATTCTCAAAATTAATTCTAGGTTCTACAATACCAATTAATAAAGGTCTATTTCCATAATGAGATGCCTAAGGGATGTGACTGTGGGGGGGTTCCCAATCCCTTGACAGTTCCAAAAAAGAATATTCATTTTTATAACCTGGTCCTATTGTTATTCCCATAGTTAATTTGTGGCAAAACGTTTTCAGAGGAAAAAATATCTATTCCAGCAAAGATACCTAACACTTGATTAGAAGATGAAGAATCACAATCCTATCTCGTTGAATCATCAGTACATAGAAAAAATAACCTATTGGCAGAATCAACTGGAGTAGAATGCAGGATGCCATGTAACTTTCTTTAGGAGCCTTAGTAGAGTGGACCAGTGAGAAGTCCCCTGGGTTAGCAGGGATAGAACCTGAAGATGCACCTTGGAAAGGTTCTTCAACTGGATCTACACCATGAACTATATGAACATGATCACGATCAAAAGCATGAATAGATTTAACAAGGTCTGGGACAGGAGTAGCGATCAGATTCTGAGTAGAAGCATGAGAGTGTGTCACTTGATAATGCTTCCCTTCACTATCCTTCAATGTGACTCCCTCTGAAGTGACCAAAAAAAGACTCTATCCGAATAGTATGGTCTAAGATAGAAGAGACAACTAGATTCTAAACTGGGACTTGAGCAGGGTCTATTATATGATCATGCATCCCCTCATTTTCTATCAAAGGGGCCAATGTAAGAGACCATGATCGCACAAATGAGTGAACATGAACATTGGCAGTAGCCAAGTTAGGTTCATGATCATGAAAAGTGGTAATTAACATAGAATGATCTTCAGGCCCCGACTGATTGGGTTGCCAGCACTAAGAGTTTCACCATTGTTATAATCTTGATTAGAGTCACAAGTAGGATTATTGCTGATAGGAAGAGGTTGCAGCAAGAAATTAAAAAAAAGGATTTCATTGTTAAAGAGGGACCTCCCCATCTCCCTCTCACTCAAGGCACCTCAATTTACCCCCCACTAGATGTTCTACCACACAACCCTCGACCATCCACCACCTCTCCCGATCAGTGCCTACTTCAAGCGAACCTCCCTCGGCTTCCGGATCCTCCACCCGAGTCACCCCTGTCGTAGATCTGGCTGGCTACCTAGGTTAGCCCTACGTTGACACCTTTCCTCACCATCATTCACTGATGGAGTTGTTGTCGACCACCATAGCAATTCTGTATGGCTGCCTCCCCATTCATCCCACGTGGTCATTGGTCACCGAGTTAGTTATTGTGATCAAGGGATGTAAATATTGAATTCAAAATAAGAGTAAATGTTTAATTCAATAAAATTCCCTCAGAAAAATAATTGAATGAAAGTTTAATTTTATTTATGTATCTAATTTAAATATGTGAGTTTAATGTGCATTGACTGATCATGATCCATAAACCAACCAATTTATGCCTTATGTGTGTTAATTTTTTTATTTGATTATTGTAATATCTGTAATAATTTGTTTTATAGAAGACAATCTGTAAGCCATCTAAGAATCATTATATGTATAAGGGTCTGTGTGTCCAATTTATTTGTTTTATTTTGTACCTGTGATACCCCTTCACCTGTGTGTGAGTATTTTTGTATAATGGTGAAGATGATTAGTGATGTATATCACACTAAGTTATGTATATGCACTAGACAGAAGATTGGACCATTTAATGGGTAAGCACCGTAACTCGTGTTGCAGGTGACGTGACTCGAGGAGTTATTCCTAGGGCCTAGATTGATCCATTATTCACTCAATGGATCAACCATTATATCATCTCGTGATCATGTCATAATTATATTTATGAACTATTCATTATTTTATGTACATGTAGTTTACACATGATCACATAGAATAATAAACAAGCATGCCCATATAAAATGAACATTGTACACTGTGGATATTTTCTATTTATTGCATGACTGGTTGTGAGTGTGATCACATAGTACATGCTTATGAAATAAATAATTATTACATTTCGTCATTTAAATATATGAAACCCTCTAAGAAATATCAAGTCATAATTTTATTTCATCATTCAAATTTGATCATAATCAAGTGTTCAGGGTGCTCGGTCATCCATAGCTAAGAATACCTCTTACTACCAGGGAGTTCTTATAAGATTGATGAGTTACATAACTATTGTTAGTAGTAAGGATTATCCGAAGCTAACTTTATATCAATTTAGAGGAAAATAATTGAGGAAATCAAGGATATGATTCTGAGAAGCTGGGACTTCACTCAACAGATCAAGGAACCACTAGTTAATGTGGTTGGTTACTCAAATGCCTACCTTGAACTATCTATGTAGCATTGTGGTCATAGTTTGTAAACTATAAGGGGAACATCAAGGATCTTTTCCACTAGAATAACCATTAAACAGAGTATTCTAATTCTAATACAATGGGTTCATGGAATTTGATAAAATATTGGGATACATTTAATGATAATTAATTAATCAATAATTTCAAAATTTCTAATCAAGAAAAAAGTACTAATCTGCTAGATTTATTTTTATAGAAAATGGAAATTAATACCATCATAAACAATTCAATACTAATGGAAAAAATAAATATCCAAACTGACACGAGTTTCCAAGAATCATAATGGAACTTGTACACAATACTACGATATCAAAAATTCAAGGTGCTAGTGTCTCTAATACCTATTATGCCACCCCAGGATGCGAGGGTGTTAAAATAATGATTACAGGAGACTCATGTTGTTTTCGTATAATGTTTATTCCATATACAATAATCAACATCCAATGTCTGTTGTGGATACAGCATCTGTACATTGATGATTTTACATGGAGTCTCATCTTCCAGAAGCTTTCATGGAGAAAAAGAAGCCCATATATGAAATGGACCTCTGTAAATTGAAAAGAAGGTTTATGATCCTTCAATACATCATATTCTAATATCAGTTTCACCAATATTCCCCAATTTCCTTTAATATTGAAAAATTAATTATTTGGTGAAAAATGTTTCATTACCTTCTTGGTATGATTCGCAAAGAAATCAGAACATTAAATAAATATTCGTAATGAGTTTTTATGGAGAACAAATTGAAAGACAAGGTCAAAAGGCCAATGGAAATGATGACTCCAAAGGAACCTTCACAATGTCCTTTTAAAGAAAGAGGTATTAAACAAGAGGTTATTTTATTCATATATCATGAAATAATTTTATGGAAGATAACTGTAGTGAAATGAATTGAATAAGAAATTTCTCACATTCTTTCATGAATTTTCATCGTGTCTTTGATGTTTTAGTTTTACTTTTTGGGTATTACAAACTATATTCTTATCACATATGTGTATTGAAATACAGTAACCAAGTTATTGTAGAAACATTACTAGAAGTAAGGTGTATCTTCTAAGTGGCTGGGAAAGGGGGATTCTTAAGTCAGTGATGAGAAACACATATCTTCTAATTGCTGAGTTAATGATTTAAGAAAAAATATTATGGAGTATAACCAAAAAAATTGTCTCAAATGTCTATTAGACATAAGAATATGTTATTCCATGTTTGATAATGAATGTTGTTTATGGGGTATCATACTTAACAAATAGTTCAGTGATACTTGAATCATATGAAATACATGATGAATATAAAATGTAAAACTCATGTACCCAGTTGTGGAAAGATAATTATTTATCACGAAAAACTAAAAGTGAACATCCAGGATATACCCAGTATGGTGTTTAGACTATATAGAGGTAAACACCTAAGGTATTATCTACATATATACTTATTTAGTTTTAGAAAAAGAAACATTTTGAGATAAAGGTAAGCCTAAATACTTTCGAATTTAGTTTTAAAATATAGTGTGAACTATTTCAATGGTAAGATAGTGGTAAATATGCTCTATTAGAATCCTTTAAGTGATTAAGGAAATGATATTGAAGTATGAAAAATTAATGTTCATAAGATATAATATTCTTCAAGACCATATGCCGAATAATATATTAATCAAGATTTTTTTGTTCAAAATAATGTAGTGTGGAGTAATTACTAAACACATGTTACCTTAGCATGATAATGACTATGATGCTCATACGGAGGATTGATGATGAGTCTTACATGTAAAAATTGATCAATAGAATGTAGCGTGGAATAATTCCTAAATGCACATTTCCATTTAGACATCTGGGTCATGATGTGAGTTAAAGGAGTATCAATGTTGGGACATATAGCTATTCCAAATACTTCCATTATATTTCAAGATGTGATTCAAAAATAATGACGTTATCCCATACCTATATGCCAACAATAATGAAAAATGGATATCATATGAGTCATTGTATTATATAAATCCATTATTTTATAGGACATATGTTTAGTTTCATAGAGTATATTTATTATTAAACAAATTTTCATCAAATAAAAAACCCAATGTGCATATATATTAATTATCCCTATATGTTTCATAAGATATTATATAAATCCATATGATAAAAATATATGGTTAAGATATATATATATATATATATATATATTTCTATATGAGGGTGAAAATATCTATTTGAGATAGTAGGAGCTGTATTGACATGGGTTTATCCAATGCTCAAGGTATAGATGTAATTGGAATAACAATGAGTTCCATAAGAAGCATGGAAGAGGATTTTTCTAGAGAAAACTACAACACATAAAGGTTAAACAATGGTTGTTGTTTTATATTAACCGTGGCTAGTGATCCATTCTTTTATGAAAATAATGATTACTACAAGTAAGAATTACATGGAAATTAGCTGAGATTAACAAGACCAATTAATATTCAAAAATGGATTTTTTTATCAAAGTGCAGAGGGATTATTATTTTAAATATTATAGTGAGTATTAAAATGATATTATACATGGATGGTTCAATTATCTTACAAATAAGGTTCAGTTGGTTACACCATGTCATTATGCCAAAATCTATTTGAATGTTACCTATCATATCTAATTTCTATAATCATTTTATTATGCAATGGATTTCAAGACCAACTTTCATGGAAGGTGTCTATCCAATGAAACCAAGAAAGAATCATGAAATCATAAAATTTCAATAAGTTTTGAAAGTTACTAAAGTCTAGTTTATGATTAAAGTATGGAATTAGATCATAGAATATTCATTAGGAACTTCCATGTGTCTTCCAGAGGTTACTGGGAGATCCATTTTTTTCCTAGTAAAATATGTTGGGTAATATATGGAAAAAACTATTGGTCTTACAATTAGTTAAAACCATAATGAAAGAATATATAGAGAGATTGAATCAATGTAGAAACCTAAGTTCAAGGGAATAGGGTTTAATTAGGTAGATATAAATGTTTCTTAGACCTACTCAAACATACATATATTAACGTGGTGTTGAAAAATACAAGTTGGAACAATTAGAGAGAATAATTTTTACCAGTCACATGGAATAAATCTGTCCAAGAAGACATGCATGGACATATGAGGAAGTTGTGAGATGAATTCAATACACTTCTAAAATGGATCAATCACATATTCCATGAGGTGTCCAAGAATTAACATTGAAAAGATATACTTTATAGTAGAACAATATTAATTATATCCAGGATAACTACATGGGAAGCAATCAAAAATATCTATTTGTACTTGAGAAAATATACATGATATGTACTTGGTAAGAGGAGAAGGAAGGATGATAGTTTTTAGGTAGTCTTCTTTAGATTCATGTGATCTAATATCACAGTATTTCTAAGGGAAAAAGTGAGACAAGATCATTGAATCCATTGGAAGCCATACTTGTAAAAACCGAGTATGTTTCATCTTCTAAGGAAGATTTTGATAGTGGATGAATGGGATATACTCATGGATACCATCTTTTGAGAAGTTTTACTCATGGAGGTGAGGTCACACTTAGAATAATTAATACGCAGTGGAGACATGGAAGATCCAGCGACTAAAGTCGTGACTCAGCAAAAACATGATTTGGATCATGTGATGTCTAATAAGGATGGTTAGGAAGTTGGATCTAGTGAAAGTAGGATGTTGTAATAGTGGGTTCCATAGACCCAATTTGAATAGTACTTTTCGATTACCATTTCAAGTATATAGTTAGATATGCATGATATACAATTACCATTAAAGAATAACCATTTACACGTCTATTATTTAATTGTAATACCCATAGATTAATTTTCATATAAAAATTTTATAGTAGATCATATGATATAGTGAGAACCTCGAGATGTTATGAAATTAATCTTAAACATATGTTATATGGTCTATATACATCATAATGACTGGACACAGTATATGATTTACTATTAGGTGTTGGGGGATCATAAGTATTGAGACATAATCTCATTAAGTTCACACTTGGTGATATTTAGTGGTTGAGATCCAGAGGATAGACCCACCAATAGGAACACCATATGATTTGGGTTTCATCGGATGTTCCTACCTATGGGCATGTGTATTCGTCTCTTGACATGATATCATTATCAATGTGTTCTTTTTGATCATGTACTTTAACAGATGGAAAAAACCATGAAAATGAAATCATAGTGAGGTCGATTCTGTTGGGTACAAAATTTTTGGTATGACATTAGTTTAATGGTGAAGATATAATTTTTCACTTATGAGTTGAGGAGGTAATATATTTTTGGATTGTTTGGTTAGGAAGGAAGTACCGTGATAAATCTATGGGCATGGTAGTCTATTGTAAATCCATCCAGTTAGATTAGAAAATGAAAAAGTAAGAAATAGATGATTACATAGGCATGTGACATGATTTATGAGATATCTTAAGACAAATAGATTATATTACACAATACATGATCGTAGGTTGGTTGTCGTTGCTATGAAAAATACTTCTATATCAAGGGCCCATGATGGGTTTCTAGATTTTAATCTTCATCTATGAATAGTATTCACTACTATCTAAATAATAACCAATAGGGTCACACATAATAATGTATTAAAAAATATGGCATATTCGTGTAAATATGTGAATAGGAATGGTGGGACCCACCATAGGGGTCTAACTCTTCTCCAAGGATGTATGATCACTAATGGAATAAATAAATACATGTTATTAAAGTTGAGAATAATTTTAATTGAATTTATTTATTATATGTATTTAAATGTTTTAAATTAAATACAATCAAAAAATTATATGACAAATATTTATTTATGGAATTCAAGGTTCATTTAAAATTTATGGGAATGAAGAGTTGAGTTAATGGCTTAAGATTTATCATCTAATATATTTATTTTATTAAAATAATGTGATAAAAATTGAAATTATAGTTATGACTCACTTTAGTAGTCATAACATTGTTTATAGAGTGTGTAAAAATATTTGGGGGGTTAGGGAACCATTTTTAGGTAATTTCATAACACAATATAAATAGAGTGAGAAGAGGCTCTCATAAAGACTATTCATAGTGAGCACTTGAGATCTTATCTCTCCTCTCTCAATTTCTAGATAGATAATATCTTGGTCCAATTGATTGGATCGATCTCTCTCTCATGCATCACAAAAACATCGATGTGGTCATTGTCAGAGCATCAAAGGAGTCATCTGATCTCCGCACTAGCACTCAGAATTTGACCCTCAACATTCCCCTTGATTGTTGATGCGTGTGGGGATGATCTAGAGGAATTCAAAATTGGATTCTCATGTCATCATTGGAAACAAATGGAGAACATCCATCCATTTGATCTATTTTGGTCTATACCAAGGTATATTGTTCCTTGTAATTTTCTCCTATTTATTGACATTGGTATATGTTACTTTTTTATATTTATCATGAATAACATTAATGTTTAACTATAGTTAATTATGTATATGTCCTTAATTTTTATATGAATTTTTATAGAGAATTTTGTTTGTGTCAATGATTATAGTATAAGGTATCCCTTATGTGGGATATGCCTTCTTGGTGTTTGTTGACATCCTCGTCCTATTATAGGCAGGCATGAGACGGAACACTCAACTTACTTATGAGCCGTGTGGTATTTTGGTGGGTCTATTCATGTTAGAATTCCATTTTAGTGATATGAGTCTTGTAGATGGTGTTTGGACTTAATATCCTTGTGAGGATTGGTTTTTGAAGCATGGGGAATGGTGTTAAAGGGTCTTGAGTCTGATTATTAGACTAGGGAACCTAGAGATTGGTTAATATAGAAGATGTATCCTTTAAATAAGAAAATAATAACATGTTAGAAAAATTATAACTCTAAGATATCAGTTATAGTATTTAATGGGATGATGTGTAGATCATATAACGTTTTTGTTATGTTTTCATTATGCTATTTTTGAGGAAAATCATCCAAATATAATTTAAAGACTGTGTGTTTATCCATTCAAACACTGGATGTCACCTCATTGATATATAGCTCATATTTAGAGGTAGTTTTTTGTTAATCCCATGCAATTTGTCATGCCTCTAGTAGCCAACTAGTTTAGTGAAGAAGATTTAGTTTAGGGACAAAATTAGGGCTTATTTACCCCTTCATTAGAGTAAAAAATTAATCCCATATAGATTGAGTAAAGAGAAGACCCATATTTAGTATAAATAGTATTCCCCATATAGCTGGATGACAATAGTAATAAGTTGAGTGTGCTTCATTATTTTTAGAGATAGATGCTTCCTTGATCACAAGAAAATTCATATTCTTAAACAGTATAGTATTAGATAGAATATATTTCTTTAGTTTTCTATCTAGACCAGACACTAAAAAATCAAATTGTGATTTTTTATACAACTCTTTCCCATGGAATAGTTGGTTATCGGTGAACATTGATCATGTAGAATCATGATGAGGAAACATTACCAAGAGTTTGGGTACCTATTTAGAGAGGATTAATATCAAGGGATACTTAGGATAATGCAAGTGTAGAATATGATGAAACTATAGAAAGGAAGTAGGATGGTTTCTCCACTTGTTTTGAGTTTTATAGACCTCATGAGGAACTACCTAAATTAGATTCATGATGGTTATATTCAATCATAGATGTTTGACTATAGCCTATGAATTTAATGTTAGGATTGTACCCATATTAATTACCACATATAAATGAGTATTGAACCATTCCTCAGAGATCAAGAGTTTTATATAGGAGTATCAATCAAGTGTTAGAACTAGTTTGGTATTTCAAAAATTAATTCAATCGACAACATATAACAGGAAACTAAAGAAATGATCATATCATCAAAGGCTGGAACTTTCACAATCATGTGTTCAATTATAAGTATTTAAAAGGTCTCAGGTTGGTTCCACCAAGAAAAGGGATAGAGAATATTATGATTGTGGTGGTAGAGGATGGTAGAATTTATCCTACCTAATTAGGTATGTAATAATGGAAATCCAAGGTGGAATAATGGATGGACCTTCCTAACAGAGACATTGAAAAGGCTAGGGACCTCCCTAGGGTGGACAAGGTAGTCCTCCCCATGGTAGTTATTGAAGGGGGTCTATTATTGTAGAAGAAGTTAAAGGAGGATGATGTTTGAATTGACTTCCACTACCACCACATTTAAGAGTGTCATGAGAGGATCATGGTGTAGGATATCAAGATATAGGTAAGATATTGGAAAATTGAGGGTTTCTAACATGTACTACCAGACATAGTTTGATGTATGATTTCTGTCATCTCTAATTTTTTGCTAAAACTCATTGATACTAGCATGATATATTCTTTTTCTCGTTGTATGATTTATTCTAGATCTATAGATTTTAGTAGATGCTCTGGACGAACCCCTTCGACTACAAACTCTTACTACTTACGATCATTCTCTCACATTCATTTTTTGCTAATGTGAGATTACTCTCACAAATAAATATTCTCTTAGGATCTCATCATGGAAGACATGAGACCTTGTGATATTATTCATGGCATGGACTGGATATCCATAATCAATTACCCATCAGTAGAAAATTCAAGATTTGTGTACCAGAAATTCTATAGAGGAGCAGTTACCTAAATTCATAAAAGATTATATATATATATATATGTATGTATGTATGTATGTATGTATGTATGTATGTTTTCTTAGAAGAAGTCATATGGTTCCCCCCCCCATCGAGACACTACAGTAACAATGCTCTTTAGAGGTGGGTTTTTAGCATTTAGTAGATGTTTTGGAAAATGAATGTGAATTGTGGGGTCGGGAAACATTTCACACTAGTTTTCAGAAACCATAGTGAAATGATTTCTTGGTAGTTTTTAAATTCATTGAAAAATGTTAAGAGATAATTTTTTATTTTATTTTTTTAAAAAATATTTAATTGTTTATTACTATCTAATTTTGAGGTTGTTTTTTAAAAAATTGCTTAGTGAATATTGAAATTTTTAAATTTTTTAAAAATATTTTACTATTGTACCTCTTATTTCATATTTATCATTTATTTTTTATATTTTATAATTTATTTATTTTTTATTTTTTATATTTTTTATGTATTTTTTATCTTCTATTAATTAATTGTTTAATATTTTTTATTATTTATTATTTACTTTATACAAAAATTAAGCATGTGTCTGTGTGTGTGATGAGATTTGAAGTCATTGCCTCTTCCTTTTTTAGGAAACACATTACCACTCTAGAAAGCTCTTCATTTATTGATCTAACAAACTTTAAAAAACTTAAATGTATACAGATAAATATATATATTATTTATTATTTATTATTCCCTAATGACTAATTATTAATTATTACTTATTCATATATATTAGGTTCTTGAGGGTACAATTACATTTAAATTCACACACACACACACCGCACACACTGGCCGAAAAGGAAGACCATATCCCCCCAAGGGGATAACCCACCCATTAAGCCTTGTTTATATAGTACACAACCCATAGACACATTACATGACCCGTAGACCCAATGAGTATTAAACCCATGACAACAAAAACCTGTAGATTTTTATACCTAGCATGCTCACCTGGTCCACAAGCTTTTTCCATACCCGTCAACCACATCACCGATGTTCATCATCTGCGAGCCGCCATCCACCTGGCTTTCCCACACAAGCCCTCATTCACCTCTGTCTGGGGCAGAGCTCAGTCCTCCATCATAGTCAATGGTAGTCACCCACCCTTCATTCCTTAATTCCATCCTGTAATCAGACTGACAATCCTGACATTGGCCATCTTGATTTACACAGTGGCCACACATCGCCCACCACTCCACCGATGATGGTTGTCATTGTCTGCCATCCTGATCCACACAATGGCCTTGTATCATATGGCGCTTCACCGATGAAGGCCACCATCAACACGTCCTACTATCTTCTAGCCTAATGTCATCCGTGCATACCACCACCAATGCATGCCACCCTCCCACCGCACAGACAACCCACACAATATGCATCCCATAAATAGTTAGTCGCAGGTAATTTGTGCAGGTTGGGGCTTGAACCCCATACCTTCCTAATGTGGAGGGGCAATGAGAACCACTCAACTGAACCCCTAGCCACAAAACATGTTATTGTGTGACGAGATATAGGTGGGTTCCACACCACACATGTCCTGGGCCCAACCCACCACCTGCACGCTGCATGCCCCCAGCTAAATTCAAGTTTGGCAGGACTCAAACTTTCATCGGTTCCATTTCAAGGGTGTGACCACCTTACAACGTACCACAAAAATAATAAGTAATAAATAATAAATAAGTAAAAAATAAATAATATGAAAAATTAGAAATTAATGAATAATAAATAATAATAAATAATAAATTAATTAATGGAATACAACTAAACATTAACTAAATATTAAATACTAATATATAATATAAATAATAATAATATTATTAAAAAATAAATATATATTAAATAGAAAATAGTAAATAAATAGAAATTAAAATTGTGAAATTAAAAACAAATTAATTAGAAATGATATAATAATATTAATAAATCAATAATGAAAAATGATTTAGAAATAAATAATAAGTCAATATATAATTGATCCGTAAAAAATAAATAATAAAAAATAATTAATAAGTAAATAAACAAATACAAATATTTACATATAATTAAATATAAATTTATTTAATAAATTTATATATATAAATATCTTATAATAATATATAAACATAAAACTATCATAGATATGAAAAAATATATATATATATATGAAATATATATATATATATGTATATAAATGTAAATAAATATGCATAATATATATATAAATGTATATAAATGTAAATAAATATACATAAATAGATCTAAATATCAATATATATAACTAAATTTACATAAATATGTATAAATGAACATATATTTTACACAAATATGTATAAACACACACACATATATAATCAAATATATCTCTAAATATATATAATCATGTAAATATAAATAATTGTAACTATATATATATACCCA
This sequence comes from Viscum album, assembly GCA_963277665.1. Classification (NCBI taxonomy): domain Eukaryota; kingdom Viridiplantae; phylum Streptophyta; class Magnoliopsida; order Santalales; family Viscaceae; genus Viscum; species Viscum album. The sequence goes on from OY728125.1 coordinate 1,428,269,580, forward strand.
CATAACTTATGTCAATATATAAAATCAAAAATACATATAAATATTTTAAAATATATTTAAATATAGAAAATATAAATAAATACTTTTAAATATATATAAATATATCCAGTTATATATAATTATAAATTAATAAAAATAAAGTTATATACATTATAAAAAAATGTAAAAATATATATTGAAATACACACACATACATATGTATAAAAAATCACCAAAATAGGAAAACAACTAGAATTGAAATTCCACCATATAAATTGGAATTTAAACCCAAGGAATAAAATCATAGATAAGCCAACAAGCATAAGGGGACCCTATTAAATAAATCTGTAATTCCATCGAATGCTCCAAAATCAGGGTATCCCAACAAAAAAACTCTATTTTATAATCATTTTGGTCTTTTTTTACTGATAAATAACTAGAATCGGGGAAACCCTAGGACAAATTGGTGTATATATCATTGCATGATTCAATTTGACATCTCGTGGTGTCTAAAAATGCACAGAGTTCAAAAGTTATGACTGTTAGAAGTTAATGTTTAATTTTCAACTTCTCTTACAACAGAAATGAATCTTTATTATTAATTATTACCAAATGATTTTATTATTTCATTTTACTTATTTTTGTAAGCTTTGGGTTGACATGTCATGGAGTGTAAATAGACACCCGAATCAAAATTTTATGGTCATTTGATGTTGCACTCCATTTTTTTACTTTTCTTAGAACATTAGCTTTAGGGGATGTTCTTTCATGATATTAATATATATGTGTTTATTTATGTATTTATGTATATATTTATATATATTATATATTAATTAGTAATTAATAACAAAAAAAATCAATTTATAAGATACTTAATTTTTAATTTTTATTTTTTAATTTTTTTTTCAGTTATTGTTAATTATTTTTAACATATTTACATATTTACATATATATATATATATAAATTTTATTATAAATAAATAAATATTATATCTATTTATAATTATTTATTAAATTAATTTAAATAAAAACATTATTGGCATTTTACATCCTTTTAAAACATGCCACTACTAAAATTCAATAAAATATAAATATATTATTTAGCGGAATTTTATAAAACTACTAAAAAACTAAACAATAACATCTAGCATTGGTTTTTCAGAACCGCCAATAAAGGCCAAGTTTCTTGTAGTGATAAGTTAATTTTGGTATCCATTTTCAACCAAATACTATAACAATATCTTCAGAAACTTATCAATTGGATATGGGTGAACTCAAAGGGATGAAGGAAAAATCAGGGAATCTTTTAAAGAAAGGTTTCATTGGACCCATTGTATCCTCTTGAGATACTTCTATTCTCTTTTCCATTAATAAAAATTGGACTTTGAGGATTTTTATTAAATTTTTCTGCATGAATTATGTGATAGTCCATGATAAATACCCTCATCTAAGAATTGATGATCTCATCAACTATCTATAAAGGGTGAAACTATTCTCAAAGATTGATATTAGGTTGTGGTATATCTATCTTTAGGATTGTGTGGTGGACATCATAAATATTACATTTAGATGTTGATATGGTCACTACGGTTTTATATTTATGTCATTCGACTTGACGAACTCACCTCTAGTGTTCATGGGACTCATGCACTATATTGCTTAGCCCTACATGGATTTTTTTATTTTCGTTTTAATAGAAGACATCATAATTTACCCTTCATCAAAAGAGGTGTATGTAGAGAATTTTAGAAATGTCTTAGAATTACATTGTGAGAATCATCTATCTAAAAATATTTCAAAGTGAATATTTTTCATTGGAGAATATATTTTATTGGGGTATGTTATTTTAGAGGGAGATGTTGCAATTAATTTAGTAAATTTTTAGGTAGTGATGTCCTTGTATCCACCCATGATTTCTCATGAGGTGTTTAGTTCCCATGATTTTAGGGATATCAGTAGAGATTCAGCGTGGATTTCATTCAAATTTCATCACAAATAATGATCCACAGCTAAAAGGTGAAACCATTCATTTGTTCTAATAATTTCAAAATATATTTGGATGATTTAAAGAAGATATTGAACAGTGCCCCAATTCTTTGGTTTTTAGAGTAATGATATGTGTATAAGATGTAATATGATGCCTCTAGGTCTAGTATTTGTTGTGTTTTGATGTAGACATGCACCTTTATATCTTTTAGGTCCATGAAATTGACATCATGAGAGTAAAATTATTTAACCCATGACATGGTGCTAGAAACATTGTTGTTTACTTTGATGATATAGAGAAACACTCTTCTTGGTGACTTGTTTGTGGTCTCCATGAATCATAAAAGCCTCAAGTATATAATCTCATAGAGGGGAATCCATTTGATGTAGAGTCATTCATCGGAGTTCAAATATAAATGTGACCTTAAGATAGTGTATACTCTATTGAAGAGAAACATATTCTAATATGTCTTTTCAATGATTTCTTATGATCAACTATTGGAAGATATATTAAATAAATTTTTCTCACTATTGTTTGATATAGTATGGTAATTAGATTCTATTTATTGAGGTCGAATGAGATGGCCCCCACACATTATCATTAGTAAGGGATTCCTATAACAGTGATAGTGATTAAAATATTTTATGAGGTCATATATTCTCTAGATTTACACAAAATATATTCATCAATTGATCATATAACATCATCCTATTTCAGTGGAATATATTAGTTCTGATGTTGTTATGTGAGGAGTTGTTGTGGGAGTTTCACCTCCCATATGGTGAAGAATTATGGTGTAACCATGATGTACCAAGAATGTAATTGTTAGTTTTGATGTACCAGAAAAAATTGTAGTGTTCCCATGTTCATTTCATGATTCCTCACGTGTCAACAGGTTGAGGCCAAGCAGTGGGTTCCCATAGGTTTTATTCAACCTCTTAAGGGTCTAGAGTTGAAGTGGGATAGTATATCAATGAATTTTGGGATTGAATATCCATGATCATTGAAGGTTCAGGATACTTTTATAGTGATAATTGAATGATTGACCAAGTCATCTCACTTACTTTCTATTTAGGAATATATTTTAGTAGGGATCCTAAAAAAACTATACATATATAATTTTATACAGTTTCATGGGGTACTTGTGAAGATCTTCAATGATTGTGACATTCAATTATCTTATTAATTGTAATAGAGTATTCATAATTCTTTTAGGACCACAATTATTTTGAGTAAAACCTTCCACCCTTAAATGAATGTTTATACTAATAGGAATATTCAATTTCAGGGGGATATATTACGAACTTGCGTGTTCAATTATTGTAGGATTTGGTGTGATTAGCTTACCTTAGTAGAGTTTTCATATAATAACAACTATGACTCAACTATTATAATGATTCTATATGGAACCTTGTATAAGATACACTGTTATAGAACATGTAGGAAACCCCTTTGGTGTATTGAGATTGGAGAGTCACTTCTCATGGGACCTGATTTAATGAGTTTGGCGATGGGAAATTTTCATGTGATCTAGTGTTGTATTAGGATATCCTTAAGGTGTTGGGAGTTCTGTATAGAGAGAAGTCTCATATCCATTAAGTTTTAATATAGATTCTACATATCCCTAAAGGCCTCACCTTGACATAGATTTAGTTGGTTTGTTCAAGGTATCAATATATCTCAGAGGTTCATTAGACCAATTCAGATTCTGAGTAGGGTTAGTGTGATTTATTATTGCCTTGAATTCCTTCCGTAGATGGACTGATAAAACTATGTTTTGTATGAGTTGTGTCTAAGAAGTTATTCTCAAAATTTTTCTCACATTAACAATTTTGGTGAGCTATAAATTGTGGGTTACACCACCTTTTTGGTGGTACCTAGTGGATAACAAGGATAACTAAGAGAATTTATCCAAGGGTGAGTGATTCCATTGATGCATGTATTTTGGAAGCATGATAATCTTTAGAAATGCCCATGGGAATGTGAGAATCAAATTAAAGCTCAGTACCCTAACCTATTTACATTATTTATAAGTTACTATATGGAAATAATTAAAATTAGTGATGATATAGTGACCTGGATTATTGTAGTAAATTAATTTAAATATTTTTACTGATATTTATAATGGTGATCCTCGAGATGATTGATTTTAATCTTATAAATGGTTCTTTGATAAATAAATAAAATATTAAATATATTCTTCATATTTATGAATCTAATTAATAATTAATATCTTATCGTTTCTGTCCTGAATAGAAATTCCAACACTATATCTCCGTCTAGAAGAAAGGGTTTTTCATTTGAGTATAATATTTTTTATATTAAAGTATCAGGTCTCGGATTGGGGATTTTTAGGTTCTATTTAAAATAAAAAAAATTATCACCCTTAACCTAAAATATGATTATAAATATGATTTTATAATATTTTCCACATGAATAAACCATTTACAGTGAGATTAGAATCCTAGGGGAGGTTTATCCTATTATTCATATATCAGTGGTGTGTTCCTTTTTTATTGCCTTAGTGGTTGTTAAGGATTATGTTGAGACCATTGAATTATCAAAATTTTAGTAAAATGATAAAGAATTTTATAAATTTTGATCTCCTCATTCTTCCAAAGTTCAAATCCTTCCCTTAAAGGAATAAAATTGTTGAATGATCAAACATGATAAAAAATTTAGAATAATAATCTATTATAAAAAATATAAATATCATTATTATTTTATATGGAATCATAATTTTTTTATTTTTTTATATGTAATCTTGATTATTTTGGGAATTTTTTTATATGTAATTAACATAAAATTTTTCCTACATATTCATCTAATGATCTTGAATTTATTCTATAATGTAATTTAGAATCAGGGATCCCTTTATTATAATTCTAAAATATGGATCATTTTTGGGGATATTTATGCTCACAAAATTTCTATTATGTTTGATGAATTGTAATTTTTATATTAAAAATATTCAACCAATGAAGAATTTTCAAGTCAATTACATAAGAAATTCTTAAATGAATATTGAGTTGGGATCTTCTCCTTTACCCAATTTCTTCACCAAACTCGGATATGAGCCCATATTTTTGTGGTTGGGTATCCAATAAATCACTATACTAAGTTTCCTTTATTTCCATACATTCTATTTGAATCATTCTTGGTTATTAAATACATCAATAAAGTATGTATAGTGGAATGGGTTCACATTATGTAGTAGGTGCATAATGGGAAGTGTAGGTGACGTCTTGCAAGTGTCGTTAACCAAGAAGAGCAATGATGAAGAATGAATTAAAAAATTCATGAAAACATGATGGTGATGGAATATGGTGGATCTATGGCCATAAATAATGGGAAGAATTGGATGAGTGGCCAATGGAATAGGGTATGATGATAGTTGAATAAAACAAGGGGGAGAGTTATGTTTTCAAATTTTAAAAACCCGGATTATAAGGTGTGAAATCATCTAGGTCACACGTCGTATATACCTAGTTAGTTATTATATACCACACTCCACATACCACACTAAGCACACCTTAAAGGATAACTCACCTTTATTTAAGAGTATCAGTACCCTCCATCAACTATCAAAGGTTGACACATCATTCCATGGTATGTACATGTTGTGTAATTTTTCATCTTTTATTTTTTTCATATATTCTTGATCGGAAGTCAATTTTGAACACATGAGAAATAATTTTTTAGTTTTCCCTCAAATTACACCATGGTGCATAATTATTCATAATTTTGGGTATTTTTTGTGGTATTTTAGTAAATAGAGTTTCATAGATTTCTATAGATGCTGATAAGGAGTGGGAGAGATCGTTAGAGAATAAACTGGGTTAGTGAAAACCCAAAATTCATATTGATTCATTGGAATGAGTCCTATGTATACCTAGTGAAGTAACTAACCACCATTAATTAAAAGGTGTAGGTCCTCCACATATAGAAAATGTAACCCCCTTAGCTTTTGAATACACCACACAACATGGTACATGCCCTTCATATGGGTCAGTACTCCCTTAACCAACGTTCTATCCAATGTGAGATGATAGTACCCCAACTAAGGTATAATGAATAAGTGATAAAAGTTATAATGTGTGTTGGTTACCTAGGAAATTTAGGGTCATTTCATTTTGTGACTTATCTAGAGATGATTTGTGAAGACTAATATCTTTATTAAACTTGGATAACTTCTTATCTTATTGAATATTTGGGTTTCTTATTGTTAATATGATATTTATCTTGTATAAATCTTCTATTAATGATGATTAATATTGGGTATAATTATACTCACCAATGCACAAGATCTTTTCCCACTCCTGTTTTATATATAAAGGTGATGCATAGTTCAATGGTGAAATCAGTGAATATGGTATAAGTGGTGTTGGTTCATATAAATGTTTAATGGTTTATATTTATGTATTATTCATGTTGTTGTATTCATATTAGGGAATAAATACTTTAAATTGATAAAGGTTTGTTTATATTACGGGTTGTTAGGACTTTCACTATTATCCTTTTTAATATAATTGGAAGCATTCACTTTTTAAAGATATTTATTATGAGCCACCTGCATATTTTACTATAGTTTAATATATATATATATATATGGATTGAATTATTATATATATTATTGTAGAGATATTTTATTATATTTGGGTTTATTGGTTAAGGCCTCTTGCATGTGTGATACTCTTTCTTGGTTCTTATTTCTAGCCTCATGCCTATTAGAGGTAGGCTTGGGATGGCACAATCATCTTACTTCCAACCCATTAGAGGTCCTAGTGGGATGGGTCATGTCATTAAAATCATAATTTTTTATCAATATCCTGTGAATTTTGAATATAATATGATGGAATGTATTATTACACTATGTTTCGTTGTCTCTAATAAGTTTGTGAGTTGAATGTGAAGAAAGAATCTAATGATACAATCAATACATTATTTATGTGTAAGACAGAGGATAAAATTAAAGATAGTCCTCATCATCTCCTGATAATATAGTACACTAATTAATTAAAAGAATTTTGATTTATATTGAATATTAATTTATCCACATATCTCATACTCACATCATTATAACCTAATTTTTCCTATGTAATTTTTAACTATGAAATTTATAGTATATAAAAATTACTTCAATATTATTTAGGATTTTTTTTTCCATGATGGTAAAAACATGAAGGGAGATAACTCTTTATTTCATACGTATAACAAGAAAAAACACAAGGTGAAAATCAAATGGAATGTCCTATACCGAAGTAACATTCATTTTATCCATATATTAAACTAAATATAAAGTGGTAGATCCAAAAAATGAGGCTATTTGTATCCAAATACATGAACCAATGATGTTCAATTATATAACAAGAGTTGAAGTGGATCTTCAATATTTTTTATGGGGATAAACACCAGGTTAACTCGAGATAATCATGACTCATACTTCCTTGTGACAAGGTTCTTTTAATTAAAAACTATTATTATGTATTTCATATTACTAAAAACATTATCATAGAGTTGAGTTTAAAAAAATGAGATTTTATTTAAATTTTGAATATATAATTATTATTGTATACCATAATTGAATAGTAGTTTAATCATTATTTAATAGAAGATATCCTATATTAGTAATCAATGATTAAAATAAACATAACACTCAAATAATACCCAGTTATGTAAATATTAAAATTTATTAAGAAAACCCAAGAATAAAGTGTCATAGATATGATAATAAGTATTTATGTCTTCCTTGAGATGAAATCAAAAGTTATTTGACATTATTTCTTTTAAGATTTAACAACCAATAATTTTTTTACACTAAAGGTGATAGAGACACAAATATTTTACAATTTTTTCAATATGTTACATGTGAACTATTTCAAGAAAAATAAAATTTCAAGTTCTCATACATCATGGTATTATTTTATGAAATTTATGGAATATAATGATGAATTAGAAAATAATATTACTAATAAGAAACAAAATGATTGGAGTGGATGAGTGTGATAATATATTTACCAAGGATTCATCAATCATTAAATGTAGATTATAGATTATTTCTAAATATACATTATTTTATACATTTCAAAGTCATTGTGTTAGTAAAACCAGGATTTCCACCTTACATGTCATAGTGATATCCATGATGAGTCATCTAAGACGTTTAAGTCTTATATTATCCATTTTCTTTCATTATTTGAAAATAATAGCATTAAAAAAATAACCATATGAAAACTAAAATGATAAATTGGATTTCATGTGGGTTAATATTAGAAATAAAAATCTATTTTTTCACTAATTCATGTTTTGGGATGTAAAGTGTTATTTAAGGAATATTTTAGTGAAAACCCTAAATGACGAAATAGAATGTACATATATGTTAATTAACCTATAATAAATAAATATATTGTATAAATCCATAAGATAGTAAAGTGATAGGTAAGTAAAAGACACTATTTGAATGAGTAGGTAAACATCTCTATTTGAGAGAGTTGATAAAAGATACTCATTGAAATTTTCAAGGCTCTAGATTCTTAGGTAGTTTTCATAAGACAAAAATTCCATAAGTACTCATGGAATTAGAGTGTTCTAAAGGAGTATACTATATATAAAAGATAAAACCAAGAATATATGGTTTTATAATCACCAAGTTAGGTGATATGTTATTTTTTGTGAATAATGAATCTCCATACTACCAAGAAGTTTAAATGAAAAAATAAGATTTTAAATGGCATGTAACTATTAATTTAGAATTGGATTCTATATACCAAAATCAATTAAATGTTTTAGTAGAATCTCCAACCAATATAAACCCCTCTATGGTGAAATGGATATCAAATAATGATCTAGGCATCGATTCTACCTCTCACTCAGCTATGTTACATGAGGTCAAGGTATGTCAGAATCAGGTACAAGCATTGGCAGACTCTATGGAATCAATGAAGCAATCTTCTTCCAACTTAGATGCATATATTTCTTCAACAGAGTAAATGGATAGAGATCTTATATATATCAAGAGTGTGGTTCAGTAGTTGGTAACTATGATTTATGACTTCAAGAAGTCTATAGAAACACATGTCCAAGGCCAACATGATGATGTGAAAAGGCTCATTAGTGGGCTAACCAAATCATTCAAAGAGAAAATGGATTTCTATTTTGCACATCATTTTGTATCTACTTCCCCTTCAGAATCACCTCCAGTTGATGTAGCAGCTTTCAGATCTGTTGTTAGAGAATAAGTAGAATGATTCTCCAAGGCCATTACCTAGGATCCTCAATCTATGACTCAAGTCATTTACATTACCATGTAAATTCAAAAGCTTGTGGGAGCCTATTTAAGGGAAGTTTCTCAAGATTAGAAGGCCATCAATGATCAAGTTGACTTTTATTACAAAAGGGTATATACTAAGCATCAGATGGATAGTCACTTCAAGTTGTTGTTGTAGAACTTAAAGATTCCACCTGTCACTCAGGCCTTTAAGGATCAAGTTAGCAGGATCAAGGAATTGACACCGGCCTTAGAGAAATTTATAGAGAATAAGGATGATTTTATCTCTTTCATGGAAAGGGGAGGCAATATTATTATGTATTTTAGGAATCTTCTGTTACCCTTTCTCCATGTGGACTGCACTCTCATCATTGTTCCTCCAGCTTTGCCTTCTACCTCAGTTGTTTCAGGTTCCACTAGTGCAGCTCCTTTGATGACTCATGCTATGGCCATCAGAGGCTTGACCACCAAGATTCATCAGAGATCTTATCAATATAGGTCTACTGATGCCTTGGTGGCTGCTCCTCCTACACTACTCACTGTCATCCCTCGGCCTATCCCTTCACCTTCAACACCTGACTCCTCATCTTCCAAAGCCAAAGATCCAGTGGACATCTCTGATGTGGATTGAGTACTAACTGTCGTAGCTGATAGGGATTGGTGTATTCCTTTTTGTATATTGAACTCTTGTTTTATTAATAAAACCCCCTCTTCTATCTCTTTTTGTTATGTATGCTTTTTTTTAATCACAAAGGGGGAGAAGTGTTATATAATCAATTAATATGTTCTGACTTCAATTTAATTTAATTTTAATGATTTTATAATATGTGTATTCTAACATCACTAATGGAATTAGGAGATGCGCTTAACCTTGATTCAAAACTACTTAAAACCGAAAAATTCAGTGACAGAATTTGTGATCATCAAAAAGGGGGAGATTTTTGGACTCACCTATTTTTATAATCCCAAATCATGTTTCATATATATAAAGCATCTTGTTTCTCCTATAGGATAATAATTTATGTGAAAATCATGCTTATCTCAAAGTAATAACTATGTACTGTTAATCTCATTTCTCTCATTTTAAGCTTACAGTTCAGAATTTATCTATGTACTTGGTCACCGATACAAGTTCACTGATACAAGGTCACCGATACAAGGTCACCAATACAGGGTAACTGATACAAGGACACCAATACAAGGTCACCAATACAAGGTCACCGATAAAAGGTCACTGATACATGGTCACTAATACAAAGGTAACTGATGCAAGACTCCTGCTGAATGTTACAAATGAAAGGTTGCAGTTGGAGGTTGCCGATGTGCACCTGCTGTTGAAGCCTACCAAAGTGAAGGCTACTGTTACCAGTCTACTGATACCCTTTATTTGTCAAATTCTTGATATTTTTCTAAAGGTCATATTTTCTAACCTTAATGCTTCTGACTTAATTAATGCTTATTATAGACATATTAGGAGACCATATCTTGATATACGAGGTATGAGAAAGATTTCACATGATGTACATACTCCTATTGCTGGACCTCAAATATGAAAGAGAAGATTGAGGAAGAAATATATATATAGGCCCAAAGAAAATCAAGAAATGAAATTCTATAAGTTAAATGCATTAGAAAGAAATTATTGAAGAACAAGGAAGAACAATTCAAGCACCTTCACTATGATCCCCAAGAACTTCAAGAGGATTATTTCGGGAAAACAACTTGAGGTTGCCTTTTGTGTCTCATAAACATTCAATCAACTCTAGAAGAAGAACACTCAATTCCAGAAATCTAGTACCGGGAGTTGCTACACTCTGTTTTAGAGACAACTTTGAGAGGTAGACTCAAACTTCAAGTTCTTCACTTCAACGAGTCAAAAGCTGAACTTATAACACATATATATTTCTAAACTCAATCGTATAGTCTTAACTCTATTGTGTTCCTTCATTTTAAATTTCTTAGAAGTGTGTGTCTGTCAGTCTGTTTCACACACTATCTCTGGTGCTTAAACTTTAGGATACTGAATATCCTCAAATCAAACATCATCTAAATTTGTTTCCCATGTAAAACTGTGTAAGTGACTATGTGTGGTTTGTACTATTTTTTTCCCATGAAGAATTGTGGAAGAGGGTGTGAACCCTGGACAGTTTTTGAAAACTGTTGTAAAGCCCGATATAGGCTGTTTATCAAGTTTATCGCTAATATAAACCGCATGGTGGTAACTGATCACCAAGTGGATATGATTAAGTCTAAGACTAAGACTAAACCTCTTATTTTACCTCACTATGCAATATATGTTTTTATACTCTCTTTTATTTATTTTCTGGTTCTTATATTTTCTAAAACATAAAATAATTTTTCTTTAACTTTGATAGTTAGTTTTGGTTAGTGTTTGTATTTTTTCAATTCAGTAAACTTGTTTCAAAAGTCGAATCAGTGTTTTATACTAATTCAACAGAGGATTAATGACCCTTTAAGAAACTAGTTGACCAACTAAACATTTACATCTCTACATCCATAATTAATTGCGCCCTTTTAAAATTAGGGGATCCTTTTAAAATAAGGTTTTTAACAGAAATTTTAAGTAAGAACTCAATTCACCCCCCCTCTTGAGATTCCAATCTGACCAAAATTTGGTATCACAGGTTTTAATTTTTTTTCATTTTTTCTACCACCTGAACTATTGGTGAATGGATTCAAATTCTTCTCAACTATGATTTTAGTTATATCTTAAAGATCTTAAAATTTCTGTGATATCTAAATTATCATTTCTTTAAATTCTAATTAACAATGGATAACATATTTGAGGGTGCTGCTACTAACAAGCCACCTTTCTTTAATGGAAATAACTCTGCTTAGTGGAAATTAAAAATGAAAATGTATCTAGAAGGCATAGGTCCTGAAATCTGGGACACAATTGAAGAACAACTTGTATTGTCTGCTACCGCTAGGGAAACAAGGTCTCAATTAACTAAATCTACATTTAACAATAACTATAAAATAGTAAATTCTTTGTACTGTTCTCTAGGTAATGAATAATTCAGTAGAATATCTTCTTGTAAAATTGCTTATAAAATTTGGGATACTCTATCCATTTCCCATGAGGCAAAGACCAATGTTAAAGAAATGATAATAAATACTTATACTATTAAATATGATAATTTTAAAATGAATCATGATTAACCTATCTCTGAAATGTATCTAAGGTTCAATTAAATAGTGAATACCATGAGTCTGCTTGGGAAACAAGTGGATAGAAAGGACCAGATTATGAGATTACTTAGATGCCTACCTGCCAGATAGAGAGGAAATTCTGTTTCTATCCAAGAATCTTGTGACATAGGCAAACTACCAGTGAAGGAACTAATTGGAAATCTTATGATGTATGAAGAAGTACTTAAGGTGAGTCAAGAATTAGATGAATAAACAAGGAAGAAATCTATTGGATTCAAGACTACTAACTCAAAGAACAAGGATAAAGAAAAAGTTCATGCACTTGTAGACACTTCCATAAGTGAAGACTCTGACTTTGACAGTGATGATGAGATGGCTCATCTTGAAAGGAGATTCGAGAAGTTTTATCGAAAGAAAAATTTCTTTAGAAAATTAAACTACAAAGTATGGTTTGATAATAAACGATAGTGGTAAAGGATAGAAAATCGAATGATAATAAAAATGAGATAGTCTGTTATGAGTGTAAACAATGAAGCCATGTGAAGGCCAATTTCCCCAAGCTTACGTTTAAGAAGAAATATAAAGACAAGGGAAAGGGTTATAAAAGGGATATGAAAGATACATGGAGTGTCTCAGAAGATATCTCAAGTGGATCTGACACTTCTAATAGTGACAAGAACAAATGTGAAAATATATGCTTCATGATAGAAACATCCAAGGTAACACCCAATTCTTCTGTACATAATAATTACTATTCTGGTAATGAAAGTGAATCAAAAAATGATGAAAATATGACTAAGGATGAACTATTTGAATACTGTGGAATGCTTGGTGATACCTTTAATAAACTCAAGGATAAATATAAACTGTTAATAATACAACATCCCTTAAATGCTAATTTTAAATCTGATCTGGATATTGATAAAGAAAAAGGTGCTCGGCTATTAAAAGAAAATACTGAACTCAAATTATCAAAAGATCAATTAAAAAGAGATTTGTAAAAGTTTACTGCTAGTATATAGACCTTGGCTTGGTTTCTAGGAAAACAAAAAACCTCGAAATACACAACTGGTCTATGATATCAACCAGGACAGAGAAGAATTATTAAAACTAAATTTATTTTAAAATCTGGACAGTTCAATCCTAGTTCCAGTTATGGACCATCATTATAAAGACAATTTTCTAAAAGACCTAACAAAGTCCTTATGTCTCAAAAAATATCTTTTGATTATAATAAATCTTTAAAACAAATATGGGTTCCTAAAGTTCAACTCTCTAACCTCTCTAGACCCAAGAAAATATGGGTACCAAAGTTACCCCATGATTAACCTGTTTTGTAGGTAGATTTCTTTAATAGTTCCTATAAAACCTTATAGTACTTGGACAGTGGATGTTTAAGACATATGACATGAGACTATTCTTTCTTTAAGAGCTTAATCAAAGTTGATGGTGGACATTTCACCTTTGGTGACAATGCTAAAGGAAAAATATTTGGTTTAGGCCAGATTGGTAACCCTAATGTTGTATTAATTTCAAAATTACTTTTTCATGATGGATTAAAGTACAATTTAATTAGTATCTATTAGTTGTGTGATGATGGTTTTAATGTAAAATTTTAAAATGATGCAAGCAATGTTTTTAATTCAAATAATGATTTAGTTTTCACTGCCTATAGAAATGAAAATGTGTATGTTGTTGATTTAAATATCTTTAGCAAAGAAAAATGTTTCTTGCTTAAATGCTTTTCATAAGGAATCTTGGTTATGGCATAAAAGATTAGGACACTACAATGTGCACTCTCTTAGGAACTATCTAAGAAAGGTTTAGTTAGACACATACCTATATTGGAATTCCCACTTGATAAAGTGTGTAATCCCTATCGAATGTTAAAACAACACAAAGTTTCCTTCAAACCAAAGAAAGAAGTCTCTAATTATCAACCACTAGAGTTGGTTCACATGGATTTTTTTTGGACCATCATGAGTTTCAAGTTTAAATGGGAATCACTATGTTTATATTTTTGTAGATGATTTGTCTAGGTACACTTGGGTATACTTTTTGGATTATAAAAGTGAATATTATTCTTATTTTATTAAATACTCCAAGTCTGTAGAAAATCTTAGTGGAATTAGAATTAAGACCTTGAGAATTGACCATGGCCATGAGTTTGAAAATCAGGAGTTTGAATCTTATTACTCACACAATGGATATAGTTACAATTTCTCTGCTCCTAGAACACCATAATGGAATGGAGTCATGGAAAGTAGAAATATGACCCATTAAGACATTTCTAAGACAATGATCAATGAATATGATTTGCCAATTTATTTTTATGCTAAGGCTATAAATACAACTTACTATATTATCAATAGAGTATTAATTAGAAATGTTCTTAAGGAGACCCCTTATGAGCTTTGAATAATAGGAATCCTAGGGTTAATTAATTTGTAGTTTTTGGTTGCAAATTCTTTATCCTTAACACTAAGGAAAATCTTGACATGTTTTCCTCAAAAAGTGATGAAGGAATTTTTCTAGGTTACTCAATCTCAAGTAAAGCCTAGAGAGTATTCAATAAGAAATTAAAATGTGTGGAAGAATCAGTTCATGTCAAATTTGATGAGACTGAATTACATGAACCAAAAACCTCTCTTGAATATCTTGAGGAAGGTATGTTAGTTCTGGAACATAATGATAAATATAGTGAACCCCCTGTAAAAGTAACTAGTTCTGGGAATCTTCCAGAATCTGCACCTCTTGAGTCTGAACCAACAAAAAACATTGAGGAATCTAGTTCGACCCTTTCTAGAGGCATTAGGACTCTTAAGAATCATTCTTTATATGTTGTAGTTGGTGATCTAAATAGAGGAACACAAACTAGAGCTTCTCTAAGAAACTAGGTTGAAAATCAAGACTTTATTTCACAACTTAAACCCAAAAATATTAAAGATGTGATCGATGACAAATTTTGGGTGATATCTATGCAAGAAGAATTGAATGAGTTTGAAAGAAACAAAGTTTGGTAATTAGTAGAAAGACCTGAAGACACTATGACCATAGGCACTAAATGGGTTTTTAAAAATAAAGTTAATTAATCTAAAAACATAGTTAGAAACAAGGACAGACTGGTAGCACAAGGATATAGTCAAGAAGAAGGGATATACTATGAGGAAACCTTTTCTCTATTAGCTAGACTATAAGCCATTAGGATACTACTTGCTTATACAACTCATCTGAACTTCAAACATTATCAAATGGTTTTCGAAATTGAATTTCGAAATGGTTATATAGTTGAATATGTATTCTTTGAACAACCTTTTAGTTTTACAAATCCCCGTTTTTCAAATCATGTATTCAAACTTTCTAAAGATTTATATGGTCTAAAACAAGATTTAAGGGCTTGGTATGAGAGACTTAGTTCTTTTCTTATTTCAAAAGGTTTTTCTGAAGGAATAGCAGATCCAACACTTTTTATTAAAAGGATTTCCAAATATGTTTTAATAGTAAATATTTATGTAGATGACATTATTTTTGGATCCTCTAAAAATTCTTTATGTACTGATTTTTCAAAATTGATGCAATATGTATTTGAAATGAGTTTAATGGGGGAACTTAAATTTTTCCTTGGATTTCAAAATTTTTAAGATTAAAAATATTAATGTTTTAAATCATAGTTAATATACAGAGGACCTATTGAAATGTTTTTGTTTGGACTGTAATAAAGGTAGTGATACACCCATGAGTACCACCTATAAGTTGGATGCTGATTAAACTGGTAAACCAGTGGATCAAAGAAATTATAGAGGTATGATTGGGAGTCTTCTATAGCTTACTACTAGCAGACCAGATGTTATGTTCAGTGTATGCATGTGTGCTCATTTTCAAGAAAATCCTAAAGAGTCTCATTTAACTACTAATAAAAGGATTTTTAAATATCTCAAGTATACTACAAACTTAGGACTATTTTATCCAAAAGGAAAGTCATTTGATCTAATGAGATATTTGAATGCTGATTTTGCTGGTTGCAAGTTAGACAGAAAGAGAACCTCTAAAACATGTCACATTTTAGGAAAGTCACTAGTGTCATGGTGTAGTAAGAAACAAAATTTTATTTCCTTATCCAATGCTGAAGGTGAATATATATCTGTTGGTAGTTGTTGTGCTCAAATTCTATGGATGAAACACACTTTTCTAGATTATGGATTTCAATTCAAACATTTCTCTATAAAATGTGATAATAAAAGTGCTATTAACAACTCTAAAAATCATGTATCTCAGGATAGGACAAAGTAAATTTATTTGATCCATCACTTTTTGAGAGATCCTTATCAAAAGGGTGATATTACTCTTGAATTCATTGGTACTGAACACCAATTGGCTGATATATTCACAGAGCCTTTAAATTCTAAGAGATTAAACTTCATCAAACATTTGATAGGAATGATAAACTGTTAAGGTTCGAAACCTCATAGTTAGAGACATCAGTGTTTAAACTTATTGATAGGACCTCACAGTTAAGACCTTACCGATAAGACCTCACCTTTAGGACCATATCGATGATGCCTTACCGATAGTCGACTTAAGTCTGGGACTTTAGTGTTTTTCTGCAGGAATCTGAAATGTTTTTTCTTTTATTTGTTTCCTTTACTTGAGTTGTTTTTTGAACCCTAAATGATAAAATTAAAACACATACCACATCTCAATCCACATCAAACCCTATCTCGAATCTTTTTCTCCGGAACCTAAAACCTCTACTGAAACCCCTGAACCGCTCCAGATTGATGGATAGATTGAAGAGGCCACTAGTCTATGATTAAGGGGATGCGTCGAATCCTAAGAGACCAAGAGATGAGTCTAGTATAGGAATCCAGACAGTGGAAAAGGTGCCTAACCCATATTTATCAAAGAGTCAAATAGTGATTTAGAAGGAGCATAGCTCAGAATGGTTTCTCACGAGCTAGTTTTCAGTGCTAAAGGCACTTGAAGCTCAAGGTTGGGTCGAGTGCTTTGCAAAAAATGATGTACCTTATTATCCAAAGTATGTGAAGGAGTTTTTTGAATATCTATGTTTTGAGTAGTCTGTGGATGAGCACATAATGTCTTCCCAGGTGAATGGACTAAGTGTGAGCTTCTCCTCTACTGAATGGGATGAATTATTGAGAGTACCACATGAAGGGATTTTTGACTATTACTCAATTATGGTGCCTCCCACTAATGAGTTATTTTGTTATGAAGAAGATATGGCTGAACTGACAGGGAGTGGGATTCCTAGAAAATTTATTTTTTACAGAGTTTGAAGGAGAAGACAAGATACTATTTAAGTTTTCCCAACATGTTTTGAGTACCAAGAGAAGAAACTTTGCAACTTTAAAGTTTTAGGATTTTCTTCTCTTATATCTATTGAGGCATTAAATAAAGATCAACTTATGTAGGTTGTTGATGATTCAACTAGAAGATATGAACAATCCCAGTTCCAAATCCAATGCCCTATTTCATGCTAAGTTGATATCTCTTATGTTGAAAGTGAAAGGAGTTTCTGGAGCTAAGGAGTAAACTATTGTTGGGGGGAACCATTGCATCACCAAATTGGTTTTCAAGTTGATGAAGATCAACTGGAATCCATGGATAAAGAGATGGGTGAATTTTGAGGCTAAGGTATATGAAGAGTTTAACCGTATGGCTCATCCTACTAGTCCTAAGAATAAAAGAGACTCTCATCTTAATCCTGATAAATTTGAGCCTACTAATTCATATGAAGAAGGAGAAGAAGGTGATGTTGTGCAAGAAATAGAGGATTCTCATATAGATGAAAAGAGTGATCCTGACCTTCCCTCTAATCCACATACTAGTACTTTATACTTTGGTGTGCCCAGTCTACCAAAAAGGTTTCCTAGAAGGGAGACTATCCTAAGGGATAGTGATGAGGAAACCAGTGAAGAAGAAGGGGATGAAAATGTCATAAGAGACATTAGAGATACCTCAAATGAGGATGAGGACTCTGAGTCATGTCATGCTGACTTTGAAACAGCTTCTTCTAAAAGTGAAGTGGAATGTCTAAGTCTTATTCCTCTAATAGAAAATACAGAAAGGGTAGAAAGTGGAGACGAAGAAGTTTCTAATTTAGTTGAAACTGAAATTGCTTTATAAGTAGTTGAAGATTTAGTAGAAGAAGTAGTAGTGGACCCTCCTACTAATGTAGTTTCTCAAGGAGGTAAGGAAGATATGGATATCTTTAATCAAGAGAATGCTCCAAGTGAAGGGGAGGAACCTGTTACTATAGAATCAGTTGATATATCTCTTATAATAGAGGATTGGACTGAAGCTTCTGGATTTGTGGTGTTAGGTTTAGATTATAGATATTCTGAAGATGACTATCCTATTAGAAGTCCTCCAATTCCTACTATTTAAAAAACTGCTATTGTGCAGCCAGTAGTACTTCTTCCTCGAGACTATGTGAAGAAAGAAGATTTGGAATCAATAAATTTAGATATGAGAAGCCAAATTGATGTGAGATTGGTTGGTTTAGAGAGGTCTATGACTCAAAATCAAGAAGCTCCAACTTCTACAATGGAAAGGAAAGTTTCTACCTCTCACTCAAATTTGTTACATGAGGTCAAGGTATGTCAGAATCAGGTACAAGCATTGGAAGATTCTATGGAATCAGTGAAGCAGTCTATTTCCAGCTTAGATGCATATATGGCTTCAAGAGCTCAGGTGGAAAGAGATCTCAGATATATCAAGAGCGTTGTTCAGAAGTTGGTAACTGTGTTTGAGGACTTCCAGAAGTCTATGGAATCACATGTCAAAAGAAAATATGATGATGTGAAATTGCTCATCAATGGGATAACCAAATCTTTCAAGGAGACCGTATCTTTCTATCTAGCACCTCTAGTTGTATCTGCTTCTACTTCAGCATATCCTCTAGTTGATGTAGTGGCTTTCAGATCTATTCTTAGAGAATAAGTATAAATATTCTCCAGTGCCAGTACCCAGGACCCTCAATCTGTGACTCAAGTAATTTACATTACCAGGGAAATTGATAATCTTGTGGGAGATTATTTAAGGGAAGCTGCTCAAGATCAGAAGGTCATTAAGGGTCAAGTTTACTTTTATTACAAAAGGTTATATACTAAGCATCAGATGGATGGTCACTTCAAGTTATTGTTAGAGAACATAAGGATTCCACCTATCACTCGAGCCTTTAAGGATCAGGTTAGTAGGCTCAGGGAATTGACTCCTTCCATAGAGAAATTTATGGAGAATAAGGATGGTTTTATCTCTTACATGGAAAGAGGAGGCACTATTATTATGGATTTAAGGAATCTTCTCTTACCCTTTCTCCATGTGGATTGCACTCCCATCATTACTCCTCCAGCTTTGACTTCTACCTCAGTTACTTTAGGTTCCACCATTGCTTATCATTTCATGACTCTTGCTCAGGCCATCAGAAGCTTGACCCATACGATTCCTCAGAGATTTGGTCATTATAGGTCTATTGATGCCTCAGTGGATGCTCCTCCTACATAGCTCACTACCATCCCTCAGCTTATCCCTTCACCTTTAGCACCTGACTCCTCAGCTTCCAAAGACAAATCTGCAAAGGACATCTGTGATGTGGATTGAGTGTGAACTATCTTAGCTGATAGGGATCAATGTATTCCTTTTTGTATATTGCACTATTGTGTTATTAATAAAAACCCTCTATTCTATCTCTTTTTGTTATGTATTCTTTTTGTTAATCACAAAGGGGGAGAAGTGTTCTATCATGAATTTATATGTTATGACTTCAATTTAATTTCATTTTAATGATTTATTAATATGTGTATGCTAAAATCACTCATGGAATTAATAGATGTGTGTAACCTTGATTCAAAACTACTTAAAACCTTACAATTCAATGACATAATTTGTGATTATCAAAATGGGGGAGATTGTTGGACTCACCAATTTTTATAATCCCAAATCATGTTTCATTTATATAAAGCATCTTGTTTCTCCTACAGGATAATTGTTTATGTGAAAATCATGCTTATCTCAATGTAATACCTTTGTACTATTAATCCCACTCCTTTCATTTTAATCTTACAGTTCAGGATTTATCTAAGTACAAGGTCACTGATACAAGGTCACTGATACAAGGTCACCGATACAAGGACACCGATACAAGGTCACTGATATAAGGTCAGGGATACAAGGTCACAGATACAAGGTCACCAATATAAGTTCATCGATAAAAGGTCACCGATACATGGTCACCGATTCAAGGTCACCGATACATGTTCACTGATACAAAGGTAACTGATGCAAGCGTACTGCTTATGGTTACCGATGGAAGGTTACAATTGGAGGTTGACGATGTACACCTGCAGTTGAAGCCTTCTGATGTGAAGGCTACCGTTACCAGTCTACTGATACCCTTAATTTTCCAAATTCTCGATATTTTTCTAATGGTCATATTTGCTTCTGACTTAATTAATGCTTATTATAGAAATATCGGGAGACCATATCTGGATAGTATGAGGTATGAGAAAGATTTAACGTTATGTACTTACTCCTATTTTCGGACCTCAAATATGAAAGAGATGACCGAGGAAGAAAGATATATAGAGGCATAGAGTAAAATGAGATATGAAAGTCCAAAAGTTAAATTCATGAGGGATAAATTACTGAAGAATAAGGAATAACCATTAGAGAACCTTCACTGCTAACCCCAAGAACTTCAAGAAGGTTATTTTGGGAAAAGAACTTGAGGCTGTCTTATATGTATCATAAAAATTCAATCAACTCAAGAAGCAGAACACTCAATTTTTGAAATATAGTACCTTGAGTTGCGATACTCTGTTTTGGAGACAACTTCGAGAGATAGACTCAAACTTCAAATTATTTACTTCAAGGAGTCAAAAGAAGAACTACTAACACATAGAGATTTCTAAACTCAAGATTATAGTCGTAGATCAATTGTGTTCTTTCATTTTACATTTATGAGAATTCTGCATATGTCTGTCTGTTTCACACACTATCTCTTGTGCTTAAACTAGAGGATACTGAATATCCTCACATCAAAATTCATCTCCATTTTTTTCCCACGTATAACTATGGAAGAGACCATGTGTGGTCTGTACTGTTTGTTTTTTCCCCACGAAGAACTGTGGAAGAGGGTGTGAACCCTTGAGAGTTTATAAAAACTGTTGTAAAGCACGATACAGTATGTGTATCAAGTTTATTGCTAATATAAACTGCTTGGTGGCAGGTGATCACCAAGTCGAGAGGATAAAGTCTCAGCTTGAGATTGAACCTATTGTTTTACTTCACTATGCACTATATATTGTTACACTCTGTTTTTTCTATTTTCGGCTGCTTAAATTTTCTAAAACATAAAACTGTTTTTCTTTCTCTTTGATAGTTAGTTTTGGTTAGTGTGTGTATTTTTTTAATTCAGTAAACTTGTTTCAAAAGTTGAATAGATGTTTTACACTGATTCAACTGAGGATTAATCACCCTTTAAGAAACTGATTGACCAAATAAACATTTACATCCCTGCTGT
The DNA here is from genome assembly GCA_963277665.1 of Viscum album. NCBI lineage: Eukaryota > Viridiplantae > Streptophyta > Magnoliopsida > Santalales > Viscaceae > Viscum > Viscum album. The sequence continues at coordinate 1,428,291,528 of OY728125.1, forward strand.
CTTAATTAACTGGGCTGTTTTAAAATTGGGGGATCCTTTTAAAATAAGGTTTTTAAAAGAAATTTTAAGTAGAAACACAACTCACCCCCTCTTGAGATTCCACTCAGACCAACAGATTCATTTATTCCTCAAAATTGATCCTTGAAAGCATGGATGAATGTTTTTCCTTGTATAAAAAATAGGTCGGTGGCAGTGTCATAGCTTCCCAATTGATATTTGTAGATAATATATGAGAAAAAATATCAGTAATACAATCAGTTAATATTTAATTAAAGATACTTTTTAATGACTGGATTAATGTAGGACCCAGGATTTAGGGAATAATATCTAATTATATTAATTTATGTGTTTCTTAGATCATGTTAAAGTATATAAAATGAAATTTACTAAAAAATATAAGTTTGAATAATTGAAGAGGGAATTTTTTTCTATTATCACCTTGTCAAAATCACTCCAAGATGGCATTTTTAAGAAAAAGGAGTAGATTAATATAATGAGTATAATGGTATACTCTGAAAAATTTGTATTTATCACACATTCCATGTTATATACTAGATTTGATATTGGATATGAGATAATTAGAGTGGGAAAATACAAATAAATTTGGGATAACTGCATGGGGAAGAAGTAAGAAAACTAATAATACTATAGATATTAGAAATGATATGTTTTTAATACATAAATAGGAAATAGAGATAGTAGTTTAAGGTGGTATAAAGTGAAACTTTAAATTAATAATATTTATTAAGTATCATATACATAATACATAAACTAACAAGTAAAATTCAATATATATATATATAGAAATATATATATCGGTATAAAATTCTATAAAATTTGAGTATGTTGAGGAATCTAATAATGCTAAAGAATAAATTTAATATGAAACATTTCTCCAGATCATGATGTTTTAACAAGACAGTTTCATATAGTAAAAATAATTAACATTGTGATAATATTATAGTGGTTATACTCAAACTGAGGATCAAGCTATATGGTGGAGAGAAAAGTAAATAAATTGAAAAAACCTTTCTTTTAAAGAGATGATGTCATAATGGAAATATTATCTATAAATTAATTTCTAAAAAATTAAGTGAATAAAGTTATGACTTAGTGAAATAATGAATATCAGGTGAGAGATAATAGGTTGATGTTTTGAAAGTTGTCTCTAGTGTAAGTTGGACTATTGTGGGAGTGGGTTCCCTAGACCCAACAAGAGTAACACTTTTTTATTACCAAATCATGAGAAAATTTTAATATATTTATGATTCATACTTAGTATGATTGTAACATAACTTCTACATATACCATAAATGATAATTCCCTATATTACATTTTGTAACAAAACACTTTACCCATTCTCATATAAAATGATATCCTTGCAATACTATGAAATTAATCATAAACATATATTATATGATCTCGATAAATCATTATGACAAGGCAAAAATGATGTATGACTCTCTAGTGTTGTGGGATTATAAGCATTGATTCTTATTCTTATGAAGTTCACACTTGATGATGTCAAGTAATAGAAACATGAGTATTGACCCACCAATAGGAATTACACCTGTTTCTAGTGTCACTAGACATTACTCTCTACATGAATGTCTATTGATATCTTGATTTAATATCATTATCTTTGAATCATCCAATTACATAATTTAACACATGATGGAAACAGTTAAAGTTTACGTTTTTGGTGATGTTGATTTTGATGAGTTCATCATTAGTGTTATGTCATTGTTTGAAATATAAAACATGTTTTTGTCTTCTAGATATAGAAAGAAAATATAAATGGATATTTGATTTAGATTCTGGTCCCTTGACTAAATTAATGGTGTAAGAACCCAAGTTTTTAAACAAGACATAATTCCTTGGGAATTTGAATTTCGGGGATTACTAGATAGGCCATTTTAAAATACAACCTTCAGAACTTAATTACGAGAGTAGGAACACATTAAAGTGATATTTTTGGACTTGGGTGAAGGGATGAGAACATTCCTGGGAGAATTGATGGGTTTTGGGAGTGTGAGAAATGGAAAACTAGGTTTAAAGGTGTCTACACATGGAACACGGTTTTTCTAAAGCCATGTGGCCCATAGTAATAAATTGTACAACCTTATATAGGTGGATAGAAGCTATCACATGGGATAGACACGATTTTACAAACCATGCACCTAGACCACACTGTTAGTGTTTTTGAGAAGTACCTAAACAATATTCACTACTTGGTTGGTGCAAAAATTTCTAAACCATGCAGGACAAGTCATATGGGGTGTCTAGCTTCCCAATAGAGGGTGCACAGTTGGTACATGATTTTCCAAACCATGTGGCCCAAACCATGCGCGATGACCAATTTTAAAATCATAATTTTATTAAAATAAAAGAATCTAAAATCCTAATCGACTCATTTCTTCACCCCAAAACCATGTGTGACGCCCTCTTGGTGTTCTCCCTGGTTGCACGATGCACCTACCTCCGACTCCCTCCTTCTACGACATTTTCACCAGAATTTCTTTACCATTCTTAGTAAGCTTGTAAAGGTAAGACTCTATCATGGTTCGTCCTCCTTTTCTTTAGTGGATTTGCTTCTCCTTGATAGCCTTTTTAGGTTTGAAAGAACCCAAGGAATGGGTTAATCAATATTTTTTTTCCATTGATGTTAGGGTATTCTAATGGTATATTGGGATACCTACTTGTGTGTTTTGGCATCCGTCGTTGAATGCGAAGCGGATAGGTTGGATTTGGCTTTCTATTAACGATTTATGGTAAGTTTTGCGTCTAATTCCTCTTATTTCTTGATTAAATTTGACTTTTTTGGTTTCTTTATGTTTCTTGTGCAATTTTTAGAGCATTTTGATCATTTTTGAAGGCATGTAATTGCACTGGGATTCATTGTTTCATTTTCACCCTTACACCATTATTCTAAACTAGCTTTGTATTGAAAATTATAAAAATAATTACAAATTTAAATTCATTTTTGATTCAATTGTTTCGTATTTATCACTTTTAAAAATTGAAACATTACATTTTTATAATTTCATTATAGATGGAGGTGATTTGGAGTGCCCATTACAATGTTTAAGAAAAATGGGTCAAACTGCACAGGATCAAAGCACACCATTGGAAAAAACCACACAATGATACTGATACATACATCCAATTAGTCTAATATTTTGTTGAATTATCAAAACATCAGTGGGATATAAATTTCAGGAAGGAATCCAATCCTAATTTGACCATCATTTAGCCCATCCTGACTAATCTGTCCAAGCCAACGAATCTGCACAAAGTCAAAAGTGTTGTGATGTGTTCTATCAATATTTCAAACTATAGTTTAACAAATAGTGCCAAATTTTATGTGAATATATTCATGAGGTGGTTATAAAACATTTTAATTTTCTATAAAGTGATATAAGACATTCTAGAGGTCGAAAACCATGGGCGAATTGGTTTCTACAAATTTGGGGGCTCAAAACCACCTTCAATTTGCCTATAAAATGATACCTTTGGATCCCCATTTTCAAGTTCGACCAAGAGAGTAATTTTCTTCCAAATTTAAGTTCCAAAGGATTCTTTTAATCCCATTAGAGGTTATGGAGCTCCCTATCCTTATAGGGAGAGCTGAAACGAAGAAGGAGATCCACCCGAGCATCCTTCTCCTCTCAATGTTGGGATAAACGGTGGGCATTCGTTGGGAGGGAGCTACACACATGTAAAGGGACTTCTGACACATTTATTAGCTATTGGTTTAGATTAAATTTGGCTTTAAAACATTTCATTCCATGTATCTTAAATTATTTCATATTTTAATTCTTGTTTTCATGCATGTGATTGATTTTCTCTTAATTTCTAACTGACCAGTGTGAGGTTTTGAGTGTGTGACTTGTGTTGTTCCAATTGGATGACATATCAACACTTTATTACCAAAATTCTTGATATTTAAATCTTATTTTTAAGCTCTTATTCCATTCATATATTCTGGACCTTGGCAATTTTATTATTATGTCATGGTTTGGTTCATCAAGCATTAAAATAAAAGATTAAGAATTAATCTGCATTCCGATAAATTATTAACCAATGAATTACTTAAAATCTAAATTAATATCAAATAAAAAAGAACTTTAAATATTTGTAATGAAATAAAAACAACCCATTTGCCTCAAATTTTTCAAAAAACACTTTTTTCAACTATTAAACTCTTTAAATTAAGTCATTTTTAAATCTATTTTCAAAACAACCCCATCTTTTTGTCGTTTTTGTCAAAAATGAATAGTAAAAACTGATCAATTCTCTTTGAGAGAAAACCTAGGTTATTCACTATATTATAAATAAACAATAAAAACATAATTAATATGAAATTTAATGATAAATTATTAAAATTGTGGAACTGTGTCCGTGGAGCACTTTTGTTTTTAGTGTGTATTCTTTTATAAAATTATTGAGTATTTTTAAATTATTTGTTCTCTTATTTTATTCCTTTATTTTTTTAAGTTGATTAATAAAATAATCCTTCTATAAACCTTGAACATGATTAGATATTCATTAAAGGAACAAATTTCATTCGAACACGAACCGAAGAGTATCTTACATCATCAAAACTAAGAAGCACCAAACAATCCATTAAAGGAAGACAACCAAAACACCGACACATTTCTTGATCCGTCCTCGTCTTATTTTGGAACCAACATCAAATCTAAAATTAACTTTCACAGCATGGATGATAATAACCATACATTAAAAATAATTAACCTTGCCTGATGTTCATATCCAACCCACTTACATTCAAATACATGGTGAGGCACCAAATTTTGAATGAAAATCTGGTTTAATTCACTTATTACCAATATTGAATGGAATAGTGGGAGAAGATCTACATAATAAATTAAAATAATTTTATATTGTGTGTTCTATATTAAAACCATAAAATGTATATAAAGAACATGCAATGATTAGGGAATTCTATTTTTCATTAGAAGACACTGTAAAAGATTGGATTTACTTTATTAATTCACCAATTTGAGGTTGGATGAACATGAAATGCCTTTTTCTGTAAAATTACTTCCCATCCTCTATAAATGAAACAATAAGTAAATAAATATGTTGTATAAGTCTATATCAAGTGCAAAAAATTCATTAATACTGAAAAATATTTAAATGAATTTTTTCAAGTTTCCCACCCCACCAAATAAGTGATCAACTTTTAATTTAGTATTTTAATAACGGTTTAATTCATATTGATCAAAATATTTTTGATGTTGTTATAGGTGGTGTTCTAGTTTATAAGACCCCAATTGCTATAAGAACCCTAATTTAGAACACGTTGAAGAACACTCAGCAATTTGGTTCACAATCCAGTGTACCCATTTGAGGTGTCTATGAGGTGAAGTTTACCAAATTTAGGAAAAATGTGGACATGAAGTTCGAAGAGTTAAGTTCCCATTTTCAATAACTTTCTCTTTCCCAAGGAAAATCCAAATCTCTTTCTCCCATCTATTATAGAATATGTTCTTCTAACACCCACTATTTTGACAAATTCTTTCAACTAAGACAAACATCTGAGAGTTGTGAGGAAATTTTCCAAGGACACCCATTTCACTAACCCTTTAGGGAGGAACCTTACTATAAATCCAACTTTATGTGGAAGGATTACCAAACCTATATGAAATAGGGTTATTCAAGAAAACCTCAGCAACCATGGAGCCAACCAGGGTAAAGTATTCATTCACCACCACCAAGAAATCCTCAACCACAACAAAGGACATTCCAAAACCCCCATAAAAACTCGGTCCTAGCCTAGAAGGAATGATGAAACAAATGGATTCCAATAATCTCCAATTCCAAAAAACCACGCAAGCTATAATAAAAGACGTAAAACCCCAATTAGGATAACTAGCCAACTTGGTGGGTGGAAATCCAAAGTCATGGGTTGCGTAAACTACCATCTCAACTATTACTCAACGCTATGTATAATGGAAATCCACTAATATAATTAAGAACTATAGCCATGGATCTATTGCCACAGTTTTGTGATCTATGGCTATAGATCAGTTTATAGCCATAGTTTTAATAAAACTCAAGGTTATATGGTTGTTAAACCCTCCACATATCTCTCATCTCCTGGAACCCTCATGACACACCTCACACATGACCACTTCCCTCTCAGCGGCACTCTCTTCTCAATGGTGACGTCTCCTCTCAGCCACTCTCCTCCACCCTCGCGACTTCTCCTCTCTTGGCAGGACCTCTCCTCTCGACAGTGACCTATCCTCTCGGCGGTGACCCTTCGTCCCTGACAACATTCACGACCTCTCTTATCCCTGATAATCATCTCGTGACAGTTCCTAGATGGACTTCATGACACTGCCCTATCATCATCCCCCTCATGACGTAACTCGTTTCTACCACCGAACGACGTAGCCCCATCTCCTTCATGGTAACATATCACCTCTCAAGCATGTCCAAATGGAAATCATTCTTGAGCTTTGATAGTATCAGTATTCGACCAAAATCCGTCATGTTCACGATTCTAGTCATGTTCACATCCCCCATTCTTCCTTTATTTTATATAGCATTGTACAACGTTTTTAAAAAGTGACAGTTGATAATATATTCCCCTATTTTTGGTTTAGTTTGATTTGAAACTCACCTCTAGGTATGGGATTCTTATTCTCTATTATTTTTTGCATCCTTTTAACTTGCATATTTCTGTTTTCCTTTAGGTGGATGAAAGGATAAACTAATAAAGGAAATTATATAGCTTTAAATAAAATTTAAGTGGATGTTGTTTTTTCACATGTTTTACCATTTTATTATTATTTCTAAGTGATGATTAATTCTCTTAATTTGAAGGTTTTATTATGTGAATGATTTGACTATTGTGAAATAGTTAAACCCTATGGTTGTTTTAGATACCTTGTTGACATTTTTGTTTAAAACCAACACTCATAAAAGGATAAGTACTTATATAAGACTAATAAATGCTTGTGTGTGAATCTAGAATTTGTGTGAAAATACTTGTAAAAAAGATGATGAATTAATGAGAAAACTCACCATTTAAGTGAATTATGGATTTATGTGGTTTGGAAAAAAAATATTAACTACTACTATATTTATTTTTTCCCTTATAAATGTAATAGGATTTCTTCCTTTACTGGGATGATTTTAGTAAGATTTTTAGGCTCACTTATTTTCATCATCAATGCATCCTCCATTGCTTCTATTTCCTTCTCAAGATATGATTTTTTATTTATGATGTCCCTTTAATAATATAATCTTGTTCATGTAGGCCTCAATATATACTTACTTAAGATGATTTTAAATTTTAGATTAAAAAACCATAATAATTTCAATGGATTAATACTCTCTACAACAAGGGAATAATTCATCTTCATGGTGATTATTTTGGATTGATCTTTGAAAATATCTCCCGTCACCTTAACTTCTGAAGGTCATGGCATCCTCAGATTTCATGTGCCTAACATTATTAACTTTAGATATTCCTTGTTCTTCTAGTTCATCAATGTCCTAGGAAAAATATCAACGTTTCAATTAACATAAGTATCATAAATGAACTTTAATTGTTTCCTAAAATCCTAATATATCGATGAATGGATCTCAGTGTATTTAATAACTCCCTAATGAATTATTTCTATTATTTATATAAATATATACTATATACACATTGGTGAAAAAAATTGACAAAAAATTGTAGATCTAATCGGTTGAACTCTATTCCCTGATACCAATTGATAGTGTTATGGGATCATACAGTCACCTTAAGGAATTAGAAAGTATGGATCTTAGGAATGAGGCCTAGAAAACTTTCTTATATACATTATAAATATTATAAAGTAAATATAACACATTTATTTTTACGATGTTTGATGTTAATTGGAGATCCTAATCCTTACTGTTTCGACTCTGGTCAAGTCAATAATTTTCAAATAATAATGTTATTATCAATTATGATTTGTGTGGTAAGTTATTAGCTTTAACCCCAGTGTGCATCCCATAAAAAAATTCTCACAACAACTAATAATATTGAATCCTGTTATCTTACATTTTTTTACTAAACTTAAATAGCACTTCAACTTTAACATCATCTTACACTAGAGTACATGCACACCAACATTGTTCTACTTCCAGTAAACTTAATTTTGCAGCTCTAAATTTCTTATATAGAACCAAATGTTTTGGTCTTAAAATTATTTTCGAAACCTGATGTTACTGTATTTTTGAAAACATTGAGTTATATATATCTCCCTTGAATTATATAGTAACATACTTTATTTTATTTGTTGTTAATTTCTTTTAAGTAGTTGCCATAAAGTGTTTTCTTCTCATAAATAACATCTTTATTTTAATAAGATCATCCTTTTTTATAGTGATAACCTTACTAATTATTATTTCAATTTAAAATATACTAACTTTAAGGATTAATTATTTATTCCCTCAATAAATATTTTAAAATATCATACTCAACTAAAATCTTCACAAAATAAAGATTCAAATAACTTTCTTAATCTTCTTTAAATTATATAAAGAATCACAAAATTATATTGTTGATATTTATATTTGATCATATATCTCAACATAATCTTAATTATTTATTAAATTAACATAAATTTAATGTTCCTCGCCTTATTTAAAGTGTTATTCCTTCCATATACTTCAATAAATTTTCATATGAACATAATTATACATAAATCACATGGACATAAGTTTCCTCATATCACCCAATAATTTCTTATTCTTTTATACAAATATATATTCTTCAATATATTCTTCTTTTGATTCTAAATTAATTTTTTCATACAATCACACAATTATATTTTTCTTGATGAGTCTACGAACATCAAAAATCTCTCAAAAAATATAATTCAAACTCGTCTTCATCCTTCCGAATGTCAGTTATTTCTACACACAATCATCTGTGTGAATTATTTTACTATATATTTTATATTCATATAGAATTGGCCATATTATTAATATGAAATTTTTATTTTTAATTAGTTTCATGCATGAAAAAATTATTATTTTATTTAATGTTCTCAAAATTTTATCTTTTGGCCTTATTCTCTCTATTAGTTCATTCAATTCTCATGTAGGACTCTCCTTAGGGCCTTGACCTTCGGTTGGGATTTTTTCCATATCTATTCTATGTCACTAATCTAATATGGATGTTTTACTAATTATTTATCACTCACATCATATGATTAATCTGCACCATCTATTTTTCTAGGGGGTCTGAGTGCACTATGTGGTGTTTTGTTTGGCATGGTCTCATGGTGCATTGTGATAGGGTGTGCTGCTAATGACTGTAGCATGTGTCAGGGGGAATTAATAACCAATTTCTCCTATGTTGGTTCAGCGTAGAAGGTCACTCATCCTATGAGATATATTTTTTCTACCTCTCTTCATATTAGCACGGAAAACCTATAAAGGATGTTCTTCCCCCTCAGTGGTAAGTCACAGTGCATTCTAATCTCCGTAGTAAACTACTAGATCTTTGATGAAATCATTATTCAGTGAATAAAACACCATGATGAGTACCCAAGTGGGACTATTTCTAGACCATATGAGAATATTGGTGATCACTATTACCCTCCCTATGTTTTAAGTATCAGTCCATCCTACGAAAAAAGAACATTAGGTGATCAGGACAATAAGACCTCTTTGTGCCCAGAACATTATGTCTTTAAATACTATTTTAATGTTGTAGTTTTTGTATCATGTTGGTGTTTCTTCATAATTTTATACAATAATTGTTTCTTTTTTTATATTTTTAAAATACTTGAGTTTGGGAGGTGTTCTTTCTATGCACATAGGGTCCAAAGGGAATGAATAACATAAATTATATTTTCCTTACTTATTTCATTAAATTATTGCATCTTGAATATATATATTCTGATATATTGGAGTGCTACTTTAAATCCCCATATCAGTCCTTATGTGTTTGTATGTTATAATTTTTTGTCTTTTCACCCTTACCGCTCACAAAGTTGTATCATATCTAGACTTTTTTCCTTTTCTATCAAAACTATTTATTTTTTCAGTAATTGATTTTTTGTATTTATTCATCATGATCGCTTTATAAATTACCTCTTTTTATCGACTATATTTGATTAGAGCCAATTTTAAATTCATAATTCCTCTGCATTTCAAATCTATTTTAATAAATATGGTTTATCCTCGAGATTGGTCAGATTTTATGTGTTTACACTTAGCATTGTATGCAATAACTAGACATCTAATCATCTGGTAAAATTTTCAAAAACTAGGTATGAAATCAAAAAATTCAATGGTGATAATGAGTTTAACATTTGAAAAAAATAGGATGAGATCCCTGCAAGTTGAGCAGGACATAATTGATTCCATATGTAGGCCCATGAAACCTATTATTACTATAAATAAAATTGTAAAAACTATCACAAAATATAAATATGTTTCCATGTATGTTTTAGTAAAAGAACAGTGTTTTATGTTTCTTTCTTTATGATATAAAGTGGTTTGGGAAACATCATTTGAATCTACTGCTGCTATTATTTGTCTTAAACTAGAAAAACTAAACATGAGAAACTACTTAGTAAGAATTTATTATAAAAGAAACCAAATTTTTACTTTTCAGATAAAACCCAGTAGTTCTATAAAGGAACATTGAGATTAATTTAAATATATAATGTAAGATATTTCCAACATTAATATTCTTAAGGCGACATCTCAAAACATTAAGAAAATCAAATTTTCCTTATTATTTTACATTTAAATTTTCCTTAAATTACTTCATTAACATTTCTTTAGATTACTTCATTTAATTTTCTATAATCTATCGATAAAAAATATAAAATGTTACCATTATCCTTCATTGGGTACTTCAGTCTCCCACTTTGGATTTATTATCAATAAAAATTTCTCATTAATGTTTCATTAAATTCAATGACATATTCTCTACCAAATATTAATAAAAATTCAATTTCACTTTATGTGGGATAAATGTCATCACTTTTTTATTCCTTTTATTGATCTAAATTCAAATCCATTACTTTTAAATTTTGATATGAGGGAAATATTTCCTAAAGTTTTTTATTATTCTCCATTTATCTTCCATAGAACTAAATATGACTATTATGTATATTGAGATAGGGATAACAACTAGTTTATTAAATAAAAAGGTCCCAAATTATCAAAATCTAAGTCTATGTGATCTATGATCATTTTAGAAGACAAGTGTGATTTACTCAGACTTTAATACTATTCCAAATTTTAACAGCATGTTTCTAAGTTCATAAAAATCAACTCTTAGGGTTAAATTCATTATCTTTCCATTAAAATTAATTTATTTCATCCATCTCAATAAATAGATCAAAATTTATAATAAATTAAATAATAGGTTTCTACCCTTTTTGAAATCATTTTTTTCATTAATAAATCAATTTTATCCCATTTTATTAAATCATTTATTTTCATATAAAAATGGGAAAGTATGAAAACAAAATTACTCATATATGAAAGAAACTTAAATTCTATGGATTTTATATATTGGGAATTTTTTCACCGTCATATATAGATTTAGTCTATAGTTACTTTAATGTTCACTTTACCGGAACTTCAGAATTCAGTTTCTGAATCATTCGCTTTCTAGGATTTTTTATACTTTATATCAACTTTATTAGGTCTCCAAAATCCCCAACTTTAACATTTATTCATTTATAGGGGTAAACACTTACTAAATTTCATTACCTTAAATTTCCTTTTTCATTGAACCACATCACAACTAATCGAGTAATAAGTTTGATCTAACTTTCCTTATTAGTTAGAGTAATAGGGTTGAGAGTATTATCTTAATAAAAAATCATTGTTCATGTTAGCATCATCTTTCTTCATGTGACCACCCGTAATTATCCAGTAATTAATATTCTTATGGTTCAAAGACTTCTTTTTCTATGTTTTATTTTTTGTATGTGCGGTTTTCTTCTTTATGTACTCTATAAATGAACATTCATCCGTATTTTCTTTTTCATCCAACCTAATTGATTATTCAAATTTTTCTATCTATACATCCATGTAAACATTCAGAATATGTTTATTTTTCTTCTTACATTGTTATTTTTCTTTCAAAGTAACCATCATATCTTATTAAAAAAGAATATTTTTATTTATCAATTCCTTGCAAAAGGTAATCATTTCATTCAGTTTTTAGAGTGTGGTTAACATCCTTAAATTATCCAAAATGATTATTTTCATTTGTAATTCTTCCCATCAGTGATAACTTCCAATTAACATTAACTTATTTATTGGAGATGTCTTACATCATTCCAATTTTCTTATGTTATTCTTGTATTGATTCAATTTGTTTCTTTATAAAGATTTCATTAACATTAATATTCAATTATTTCTTATAGATTTCAAAAAAGTGGCCTTTCCTTTCGTAGTAGTGGCTTCTTTGTTTTAGTGTGGCATTTTCTTTTACTTTCCTCAATGGTGTAACCTTCTTTGTAACTTAAATTTCATTAAAACCCATAGTAGAGTTACCCAATATTTTTATTTTTATTTTATTTCCACTATTGTGGCCTAATTCTATTATTTTTACTAAATTTGTTTATTGTAGTTTTCCCCCAATACTCTCTATCTCCATGACCACATAATCCAAAAAATTTAATGAATTTTCCAAGATATTGAAATTTATTTTCAAGATATTTTCTATTTTCCATATACTAATATTGAATTTATCTAAATTTTTCTTAAATCCTATTCTCCACCCCCTTGACATGTGCCATATCCATTTTTAATAGTTATTATATTATTCTAATATTCAATGTCCTAGGGTCTGAACATTCCCCAACACTAGTAGGATCCATCAAATCAAATCTTCTTCCATTGAGTATAATTTTACCAGTGGAGAGATATTTCAGAACTTTTTCCATATTGTCACCTTGTGAGAGAATTATTACATTACTTTTTTCTTTCATATTCACTGAAGTGGTGTAGTTAACAATATCTTTTTCTAACCATCTTCATGGATAGTTACAACCATAACTTTTCAATGTAGTGTAATTTGGGTATACATATTCATTAGAATGTGGGGTTAACGTATTCTTAAGATTTTAAGAAGATTATTCTTTAAATTTAATCATGCTTATCCCACTACTGTAATGAGTCTTCAATGATGTATTAATTTTATTAGGAACTTTGTTAGAAGTTCATGTCTTAACATCAAGTTAGTATTCAACTTTAGTGGTTTCAAAGTTCTTTAATATAAATTATAACTCAAGAAATATTAAATTTTATGATTTTTTTCAAGTCATTAATAATGTTTTAATTATCTTCATATTTATCCTTGAATTTTTTAATATTTTCTTTATGCACCTTACATTCATTATATATTGAATTTTGAGACACTTTTATTCCTATAGATTAAATTTTACACTAAGAGTTTTTTGCTTCAAGGGGGAGGGTGCAGGGAGCTCTTCAGGGGTAGGGGGATGCTGTAGATGGGGTGCATGGTGGGAGGGTGGAGGGGTATTTTTAGGGGTAGGGGGAGGGGGAGGGTGCAGGGGTTATGCAGGGGCAGGGGAGGGGCAGGTTCAGGGGGAGGGTGCAAGTGGGGTGAAAAGGGGGACAAGGTGGTGGTCTGCAGGGGGCGCAAGGGGGTGGGGCAGGGGGTAGGGGTGCAAGGGGGAAATTGGTGGAGGTAAAACTGGTAATGGTGAAGGGGGGAGGGTCAATGGGTCTTCATTGAAATAGGGAGGGTGCAGGTGGGGTGCAAGGGGGGGTGGGGGTGCAAGGGGGTGGGGCATAGGTTAATGATGAATCCATTCATGAATAACCTTTAGATATTCACCTAATAAAAATAGTGTTCCCTTATATAGAATAATTTTCCATTTATGTTTAGGAAGTATAATAATTTCCCCCTTTCATGAAATCTATACATGAATGAACATATATAATAACAGAATCATTAAATAAATATTATTTAATATTTAAACCATATCCAAACATAATTACTCTATTATTTTTATTTTGTTCTATTTAGACCATAAGACTCTTACTATTTCTTTATATTCTAATCATCTTTCTTATTTCTCTTCAATTTTATGTTCACAAATAATCATACACAAGAATATTTAAATGTTTTCATTAATTATATTTGTTCTCAGTTGTATGAATTATTTTTATCAGAGAATTTTATTGAAAACATAATGATATTATATGAATCACCATATATACATTGAATGTTTTCATTAATTAAATGTGTTCTCATTTGTATGAATCATGTTTATCAAGATTCTTCAATCCATCCACTGATTTAGGTGCATAAACCAATGAATATTTCAATGATCATGAAGATGGTGGTGGTTTCAGTGGTCTAAGAGGAGGTAATGATGTTAGTGTTTCTATAAGAGATGATGAGGGTAATTATGGTTCTGTTGATGTAGATATTGAGGTAGATTTAAATTTTAGTCTTGGTTTATAAATTAAATTTTATAAAATAGTTATTTTTGTTATGATTATATTGATATTGAAATTTTATATTTTTTTATATTGGAGAGAGTTTTAATTATTATGATATATATTGTATTATGATTGAGTTCAATTTTATTTTGAAGGTGGTGTTTTTTTCTCGTAGCTAGAGGATGTGAGTAATGCTATAAGGTTAAGTTATTATGGAATCATTTTTTGATTAAGTATAGGTGGGTAAGAAGAAATTTACATGGTTATTAATTGTGGTTTTAGGGTCTATTTTCCATGGTTCTGAAAGGGTTATTAAAGACCAAGATCCATGGTTTAACCATGGGTGTACATAAAAATTACAACTATTAAGATCATGGATTTATCTTTTAATTTCCATGGGATAAATCGTGGTATTATAATCTAATTTACAAGGTTAAACCATGTCCATACATGTTTTACTTCCTTTTTAAAACCATTTCTATACATGTAATAATTTAATGGATTAATACATGGAAGTTGAAAACCCCTACTCCAACTGATTTGGTGTAGATCTGGTCATGGGGGCTGGTAGGGGTGGTGGTGAGTGTGCAAGGGGGGTGTACAGTGAGGAGGGGGTGGGCAGGGGGTGTCCCGGAGGTGGTCTGTCTAGGGGGTGTCTAAGAGGGAGGGGGTGTCCTGGAAGGGGGGTTGTCTAGGTGGTGTCTGGGAGGGGGGGTTATCCAGGAGGGGGGTGTCCAGGAGGGATTTCATGTTGCATGTGCTTCATCGTAACCCAGATATTGTGCCATAAAATATTCTCAAAACATATGGGCATTTAGTTTATTTACAATTTGTTTATGTAACAATGTTTATACATCCCTTGGGTTGGGTTTGGTTAAATAAATCCTACAAGATAGAATAATGGTTCCAACAATATATTAATTTTTTAAGCATCTAGTGCAGGGGGTAGGGGAGCAGGGGGGGAGTGGGGGAAGGGAAAACTTGTAGGGGGAAGGTTTCATGGGTGGGGGAGGGGGAGGGGGAGGGTTCTGTAAGAGGGAAGGTGGGGCAGGGGTGGGGTAGGGGCAAGGGGGTAGTGGGGGAGGTAAAACTGGCAAGGGGGAGGGTGTAGGGGGTAGGGACAGGGGCAGGGGCAGGGGGGTTTGCAGGGCAGTGAGTGTAGGGGTGGGGTAGGGGTGTGATAGGGTGTGGGGTAGGGTGCAAGGGGAAATGGGGGGGAACTGGTATGGGGTGCAAGGGGGAGGGGTCTGTAGGGGAGGGGTAGGGGGTCTACAGGGAAGTGGGTTGTTTATTAGAGCATTGGATTATATCACCATGTGAATGCATGTGCGAGAACCACTTCAAGGGGTGTGGAGGGTGACTTATATAGTGGGGTCTGTCTAGGGGGTAGTCTAGGGAAGTAGGGGGTATTGCATGGTGGAATGGGTGTTGCAGGGAGTGGAGGTCTGTACAGGTGGGGGCTTTGCATGGGTGTTGTCCAGGGGGTCTAAGAAGAAGGGGGTTTCTAGGAGGGATGGGGGTTTCTAAGAGGGGGGTCCAAAGAGGGTGTACAGGGTCCGGGGGGTCTTTACATGGGGTGTCTAGGGTCTAGTGGTGTCCTGGTCTGTCTTGGGGGTCTGTCTAGGGTCTATCTGGGTCAAGGTTATTGGAGGTGTCTAGGGTCTGGGGGAGTCCAGGGTCGTGGGGTTATCCAGGGTCTATCCAGGAGGGGGGCTGTTTTGGGAAGTGGAGGTCTAGGTCTCTCTTGGAAGGGGGTCCATATAGGGTCTGTCTTGGGGGTGTCCAGGGTCTATCTAGGGGGTGTATAGGGTCCAGGGGTGTCCAAGGTCTATCCGGGGGGTTCCAGAGTATGGGGGTGTCTAGGGTCTCTCTAGGAGGGGGTTGTTCATGGGAGTGGAGGTGGTATTTTCATGGGGGAAGGGGTGATCTTGGGGGGGGGGCTTTATAAGGGGTGGGGTGTTTTTTATAAATTGGGAAACACTATAACCACAGTTTTAAACCATGGATATAGATCTATAGCCATAGTTACAAACTATATCTATACCTCTCTATACCTTAAGATGCTTCCAGAGTTTTAAACTGTGGATTTAGGTATTTATCCACGGTTCAAACCATGGATATATCCCTAAAGCCACGCAAATACCATCCATGGTTCATAGAACCATGGCTATAACCAATAGCCATGGTTTTAAACCATGGTGATAGCCTAAATTTATTGTAGTGATGTTAGTGAAATAACCCTTCAGAGTAGAACATAACATAAAATACAAATCAAAACTTCTTTAGAGACATCCCATCGTAAGGAAAACACCATCCCAACCATTGAAATTAGTCCAAATGTTGAAAAACCTTATCCTGAGATAAGTCATTCCAAAGGAAAGAGTGTGTTTATTGATGAGTTACCTAGACCAACCATTTCTATTCCATTACCCCAAAGGGACACCCAAGCAAGAAATAAAAAATGAACTAAACTTGATAAATAAATATTGGAAACTTTCTAAAATGTTTAGGTTAACATTCCCGTGATTGATACCATAAAGAAAATTCCAAGATTCGCAATGATTTTAAAGGAGACATGTACACACTGAAGGAGAATATGAGTTGATGAGAAGGTAATATTGGGGAAGAATACATCTGAATTTATAGAGCCATCACTTTCCACTAAATGCAACAATCTGGGAACATTCTCAATTCTATGAATCATAAGGGAGTATTCCTTTTACAATGCTATTCTTGATTTGTGTGCTTCTATAAATGTGATGCCTCATTCTATTTACACATCATTATAGGTCTGGAAACTATAGCCCACCGGAATTTTTGTTTAATTAAATTATAAGACTATAATACACCTTCCTGGTGTCTTAGATGATGTTCTTGTTAGGGTGAACATTTTCATTTTTCCTCCTGATTTTTATGTGCTAAAAATGGAGGATGATAAGAAGAATGGACATTATCTAGATATATTGGGGATTGTCTTCTTGAAAACGTCCAAAACCATAATTAATGTACATAATGGTACATCATCTATAGAGTTTTGTGGTGACATTGTCCACTTAAACATCCTTGATGCCATGTAGCACCCCTCAGACGAACATTCCTCTCTCTGTTAATCTGATTGAGTTAATCCCTTCCCCTAAAAACATCTTTTCTTTCCCAAAATCCATGTTTTGAGTTTTCATCCTTGATATAAATTTTAGTTAATGAATCATGCATTTATTTTTGTAGTGGTATATAAAAATTTCATTCATGTTTTTTAATTAATGATTTTTTTAACACTAAGGATCACATGACCATTAATGATTCTTCTAATCTTACAAAAGTTCATTCCTCAACTAAGGAAGATACCATTGAGAAGTTATATGAGATTAGTGAATTTCCAATTTCATGTTCACACCCATCAATCCAATGTCCACCTAAATTGGAACTAAAACAACTTCCTCATGATTTAAAATATTTCTATATTGAGAATGAAAACAAGTTCCATGTCATCGTTTCTAGTACACTCCCTCCAATTCATTAATCGTGAATGCTTGAATTTTTTAGGGAATATAAACAAGCTTTGGTATGGAAACTTTCTGAAATTCCTAGTATTATCCCATAAATTTTCACACATCATATATTGTTAAATAATGAGGATAAACCAATGAGGTAGGTACAACATTGACTGAACCCAAACCTTCAAGATATTGTTAAAAAAGTGGTAACAAAAATATTGGCCACTGGAATCATTTTCCCCATCTATGACAACCAATGGGTTATTCCAATCCAACTAGTTCCTAAACAACTGGTCTTATAGTAATTAAAAATGGAAAATAATGAATTTTTTCCAACTCATGTGTAGAATAGTTGGCAATTCTATATAGAACATTACCGACTAAACCTACACACTATGAAGGATAATTTCTCATTGGAATTCATTGACCATACTCTAGAGATCCCAGTAGGTAATTCCCACTACTATTTCCTTGATGTGTACTCTAGATATTTTCAAATCCATTTTTACCTTAAGGATTAGGAAAATGTGACCTTATCTTTCCCATCTGGCACATTTTCTTATTGGAGGATTTCATTTGATCTGTTCAATGCTTTGGGTACTTTCCAATAATGCATGGTTATTATTTTTTCAGATTACCTAGAGAATTGCATGTAAGTTTTCTTATATGATTTCACTATTTATGACTCCTCTTTTGATGAATGTTTAATTAGTATTATTTTAGTCCTATGTCTCTATATTGGAAAGAATCATGTATTAAATTATGAGAAATTACATTTCATGGTGCAATAAGGTATAATATTGGGACATTTCATTTCTAGGGATGGTATCCATGTAAATAAATCAAAAGTGGATATCATTTCTTCCATACCATTCCCCAAAAATGCATGGGATGTGCAGTCTTTCTTAGGTCATGATGGATTTTGGCATTATTTCATTTGGGACCATGGTGATATTAAACTCCCCTTCTCAAAATTACAATAAAAAGAAAAATATTTGTTTTGATAAGGAATGAGATATAGCTTTTAGTAAATTGAAAAGAAGTCTCACATCACCCCCAATAATCCAACCACCTTGGTGGGATTTACCATTTTATCTCATGTGTGATGCCTCTAACTATGCATTTGGGGCATTCTTATCAGAAAGGGTTGATCGAGATCCAAATTCCATTGCTTATTCCTAGCGTACATTGGACCCTACCCAAGAAAACTACACCACAACTGAAAAATAATTCCTTTCCATTTTATTTTCATTTGATAAATTTAGGTCAAACATTTTTGGGTCTAAAGACATTGTGTTCTCATACCATAAAACCCTATAATACCTCCTTATGAAACTAGAAGCCAAACCACATCTCATTCGTTGGATGCTCCTCCTTCAAGAATTCAATCTAGAGACTAGGGATAAAAAGGGAGCTAAGAATATAGTGGCTGACCATATCAGTAGGACCCCCCCATCATTAAACATTGACTTATCCCCATGTATTCTCATGAATGAATTGTTTCTTGATGAGAAATTGTACCGATTAAAAGTTGATATTCCTTCATACGCTAAAATTTTAAATTATTTGGCATCATCTTGTATTCCTGCTAATTTAAAAAAACCAAGCCGACCATCTAAAACATGTGTCTCGTTGGTACATTTGGGATTACCCCTGCCTTTAGTAAAAATATAGGGTTCAAGTACTTAGGTGTTGTGTTTCTGATAGCAAGTTTCAGTCCATCCTTAGGTTCTGCCACACTATAGCTTATGGGGGATACTTTCTTCCACAATGGACTACTCACAAGGTCCTCGATTCTGGTTTCTTTTGGCCAAAACTTTTTCAGGATTCCTATTATTTCTATAAATCTTTTCCTTTCTATCAAATAATGTGGAATGTATCTAAAAGAAATGAAATTCAAAAACAATCCTTACTCTTTCATGACGTTTTTTATGTTTGGGGCATTGAATTTATGGGACCACTCCCTAATTCATTTGGGAACCTTTACATTATTCTGGTAATGTAATATGTGTCCAGATGGGTAGAAGCATGCTCCATAAGGATTGACAATTACAAGACTACTATTTAATTTTTTAGAACACAAATTTTTTGTAGGATTGGATTGCATTGGTTTCTAATCGGTGACTAGGGTTATCATTTCTGAAACCAAACAATGCAATCCGTTTTGCATCAGTATGGGGTTAGGCATCGAGTGTCTACTAATTATCACCCATAGACCAGCAGTCAAGATGAAGTGTCGAATAAAGAGGTAAAAAAATTGTTGAAAAATGGTTCAACCCAATAGAAAAGATTGGAGTCTTAGACTCGATGATTTATTGTGGTCCAACCATATTGCTTTCAAAACTCCCATTGTCATGTCACCACATCAGCTAGTTTTTGGAAAGAGTTGTCACATCCCTATTGAGATAGATCATCGATCTCACTCATCCAATAAACAATGCCATTCTAATATTTATGGTTTAGGTTCTCAGAGAAAGTTTTAGATTCTGGTTTTTGGGAAAATGCATAGAGATTTGTATGATAATTCTTGGATTTAAAAGGAGTGAACAAAGGCTTCCCACGACCGTCTCATCCTTCATCATCAATTACACATTGGGAAGAAGTTCCTCGACAATGAAAGGATGATGTTTCATCTAGGTTATCTTCATTCCCACTGGTCTGGATCATACATTGTTACTAATGTTTATCCATTTGGTGTTGTTCGAGTGAAAAATAAATAAACCAAACCAACCTTTACTATCAATGGGCAGCTGCTTAACCACATTCATGAAGCCCTTCTAGAGTCCCTAATAGAGAAACTCAAAGTTCAAGAACCATTCTACCTATGACACCCATCAGGTTTTATCCCTCCTTCTCACATTCACTTTTATTATAGTGAGGTCATTTCATTCTCTAGGTGTGGAGGACGGGTACATTCTTAGGTTAGTTAGTAATTTTCATAGTCTTTATTTCTTTTTCTATTTTGTCTCTTTCTATATAGTATTATCACTTTCACCCTGATTTCCCCCCCCCCCTCACTTTTTTGTTGTATTATTAATTTTTTTATTCCTAGATTATCATGGAAAATGATACCCTCTTAATCATAGATGTTATTGAAAATGCATGAGGAATTTACTTATTTCATGTTGTTTTAATATTCAAAAAACTATTTATGATTAAATGTGCATTTCAGCATGAATTCAACTTTGTGGTGTTAATTTCTCTTAAAATTTGTTTATTTTTCAATGATATAAATTGTTGTATCATTTTGAAACCTTTGAGAAGAACGGTAACCTTTTTGTGAGTAGTTTAAGGTAAAATTATTTCACTTAATTTCTCCACACATCTTTTCACCCAACCATGAAGTGTAAAAAATTATTACTTAATAGAAGGTAAATGTAACATAGGAAAATTTTTCTCTACATTCCAAAAATGATTCTTCTACACCTTCATTCCTTATCTGATATATTTCATTATTATACCATATCGACCTATGCATGTGTAACTGTTATCCGACTATTGTACACCCTCAAAAAATCGAGGGGAGTGATGAAATTCCCAACATATGAGTATATCTTTGTTAGGAGATTATGGTTTGAATTCTGGGAATGATTAAGTGAGTGCATCTTGAAATTTGGTTGTGAAGGATGTAGGGAAGGTTTAGTGGAAAGTATCATATAAAAAAAATTCTAAAATAACTTATATTTACTCAATAGGAAGTGGACAGAATAGCATAAAATGGTTGTCACACAAACACGTAGAGAATTAGTGACATGATTAACTTTTAAATTATTTTATTTTATTGGTATCATAAATACATTGTAATTTCATTCTGATAAAATTTTTGAGAGGCCTTTTTCCCTAATCACTAAGAATAACTCCTCTATGTGATTTTTGATTTGATCATATTTCTATCAGGAATTATTTTTTCATTGAATGTTAAATCTTCCTAATGTTGAGAATCTCTCTAGGAATAATTTTCAGAAATGTGAATTTTCATAGGAGTGAAAATGTTTAGGTGTGGGGGTGTGATCACACCATGATTCACTGTTTCATTTTCACCCTTACAACATTATGCTAAACTAGTTTTGTATTGAAAATTATAAAAAATGATAAAATTGAACTTCATATATGATTCAATTAATTTTTGTATTATCACTATTAAAAAGGTAAATGTTACTTGTTTTTTTAATTAAATTGTAGGTAGAGGTGATTTGGAGGGCCCATGAGGAAGTTCAAGAAATATAGCTAAACTACGCTAGATCCAAGCACACCAGGGGACAAAACAGCACAATTATTCTAATCTATACATCCAATTATGCTGAGATTTTGTTGGCTGATCAAAACTTTAGTGGGGTTAAACCTTCATGACTTAACCCAATCCCAATTTGGCCATCTGGTGGCCCTTCCGGACTGATCTATACAAGCCACTAAATCTACATGAACTCGAAAGTGGTGTATTGTGTTCTATTGATATCTATAGCTATAGTTTTTCAAACGGTGCCAAATTTCTAGTAAACATATTCCAGAGGTGGGGATACAACTTTTAAATTTTCTCTAAAGTGAGATAATATTTTCTGGATGTCCAAAACCATGGTCCAAGGGGCTTCTTGAAATCTAAGGGATCAAAACTACCGTTCAATATACTAATAAAATGATACCATGTCTCCCCATTTGCATGTTCAACCAAGAGAGTAAAGTTATGAAACATTGAAGTTCTAGAGGAGTCCATTCATCGCCATGGAGGTTTTGTAGCTCCCTATCATCATAGGGAGAGCTAAAATGAATAAGGATATCCACCTGAGATTCCACCTCCAATCAATATTGGTCTAAATGGTGGGTGTCCATTGTGAGGGATCTACACACATGTCAAGGGAGATCGAAAAAATCTATTAGCTACTAGTTTTGAGTTATTTGGGTTGTAAAATATTTAATTCTATGTATATTACATTATTTCATATTTTAATGCTTGTTTTCATGCATGTGATAAATTTTCCCTTAATTTATAACTGATCGGTGTGAGGTTTTGAGTGAATGACTTGTGTTTTTCCGGTTGGATAACATGAGAACCTTTTTCTTCCCCAAATTCTTGAGATTTCAATATACTTTGTAAGGTATTATACCATGTATAATATATATACCTTGGAAATATGAATGTTAGGTCAATGTTTGGATCAAGCATTGAAATAAAATCTTAGGAAATAATTGGTATTCCATTTAATTTCAACCAAAGAATTACTTCAAACCAAAACAAATATATTATAACAATGAACTTTATATGTGTGCAATGAAATCAGAACAATTACTTTGTCTCGTATTTTTTAAAATCTACTTGTTTGTCAACTATTAAACTCTTTAAATTAAGTCATTTTTTTAAACTGTTTTCAAAACCACCCCTCTTTTAGTCCTTTATTATTAAAAATTCACACTCTAAACATATAAATTATCCTTGATAGACAACCTAGTGTCTGAACTATATTATAAACCAACCATAAAAACATAATTAATTTGACATTTCATGAAAACACATTCAACATGCACTCATATACTTCGGTATGTACACACACACACACACACACACCGAGATATATATACATATATATCTTCTATCTACATATTCCCACATGGAGAGGGGAATATGTTCTTTGGATTAAGGGATATATATATATATATATAATATAATGTATGTGCATGAAAGTGTGGAGGAGAATTGATTTATATTTTTTGTCAAGTTTCGAGTGTTCGACTTGGATTATTCTGTATCATGAGGTAGGATCTCTATCCTTAACCTTTTATATTTAAGAATGATTTAAGTGATTATTTAAATAAGTTCAATTTTGATTTACTTGGATAAATTAAACTGAAATCGTGAATGAAGTGATCAGTTATGATAAATTATTTTTTGAGAAACAATGTCATGTTTTTATAATAAAACCCCTCCAAGTGACGTGTGATGTCTTCCAAGATGAAAAGTAATGAGCATTTATTTTAAATCATGCTTTGTCGTATTTATTGTATGTTCTTTATGCTTGAGTGTAATTTTTTATATAATTCATGATATCATATATCCTCTCTTTTTATTTTTAAAGGTAACTACTGTAATGAAATTAAGTTCTTAAAATGGCTAGGAATGGACTATGTGTTTAAAGGGGGATTAATAACATTGTTACAGGTTAAGAACCTTGAGTAAACCACCCCTTTGGTTGTGTTGGCTTAAATGACCATTTTGATCGCTTATGCTTTGAACCCCCTTGTGGTGTGCCTTTTTACCCCATGTTATGGGATGTAAAACATGTAATTGAATTGTATATTAGATATTTAATTAAATAGATTGAATGAGAAGCGATTAGAAACCCTGGACCTTGGCCCTTATTATGTAATTGCTTTATTAAGCATGAATTTTCATTGTATGGCTATTCCCATGTGTGATTGATAAATTTATTCCATGTAGTAGTTTATTTAACCTTGAAAAACTTGTTATAGAAAATTTCCAATGTAAGTTAATTGATGTTTATGCCATATAATGGATTGTTTATGCATTTGATGATTTATATATGGAAATGAATATGTGATTAATTATGATCCAAGACTTGGTAACTTGCCTGTTCTTATCCAACTTTTGAGGTGATGTGTATATGTGATGCTCTTGGTGTTGAATTGGACATATTAAATCATTCTAATTAAATGATAATGAATGAAATTTTTTGAATTCTTGGGAATGAGATTCCCTTAAAAGTAAATTCCCATGTGAGATAAATTAAAGTTAATCCTTTTGAGTTTAACAATGCATTGAGTCACCCTCTGGGGTGAGATGTTTATAAAATTTTCTTGGTGTTGAACTTGACATGTTAAATCATATTGATTAAATTATTTTTGATTAAATGTTTTGAATAAATGACTTTTCCTTGGGCGAATCATTGATCCATATTAGTATTCCATGTAAGGTATCATTTTTCTTGAATAAATGTTGATGCATTGGGTGAATCATGGATCCATATTAATATTCCATGGACTGACTCAAAGTAAATTGGTTATATGTCATGGGTTAATTATGGGGCTTTCATATAGGATTAACAAGGATGGAATTAGTGAATTGACTCTTATATGATGAGTGAATCATGGATCTAAATGAAGGATTCAATGGAAAGACTCATTGGGGCTTGATTTATATGTCATGTGAATCATAGATCCAAATAAAGGATTATATGGATAGACCCAAAAATGTTATGGGCTATTTATTCCATGGGAGATACTCGGTATCTCTATAGGACCACCAAGGTCGGACTCAATTAGAAGGAATCTATACCTCACCTAGAGTAATGTCAGGTTCCTAAGAGGTTTACTGGGATGGGATTGTAGTGTGTTGGTGGATGTCATACCTAAAGTAATCCCTAAATTACAACTTAGGAATGTCATGGTCTATCTCATGTTTCAATATTATTTAGTAATAAAAATATATATTAACCTTCTGGAAATCCAAATCACAATCTTGGATTTAGGATTAACTCATATATCTATAGATGGATTCTTTAGGTATATGTTTTTTCTTTTGATAATACAGAATATTCCAGGCTAGACTGAGATTTTTAGACATAAAAATTCAATTATATTGAATTGTTAAATGAAATTGGTTGAATGAGAAGGATGTTTACTTTTTATAAATTCTTCATTTATTTCTATATCTCTATGCGCAGTGTTTAATTGATATTCACATTATGAATTGGGATAAAAGTCATGGGTTCCAACCTACTAAGATTTATATCTCACACCTTGCTCAAGAACCACTAGTACCCTAGTAGACCTAATTATTTACAGGGCTATGGAACCTTTCTTGGGCTGCATTCCTTATATTTGAGGAGTTAGGATCCCAGGACTAAGAAAGAGCTCAGGATGCTCGCAGAGGTCACCTATGAGATTTTTAGTTCTTTTTTACTTGAGTCTTATATTGTACTAAATTATAAATAATTTTTTATGTTACTATTTCATCTTATGCATCATCATATGGAATGCATTATTTTAAAAAAATAGAGTTATCTATCTTCTATATTTAGTTGATATTACATTTTCCTCCCCTGATTTATCATTTCTTTAGACTGCATCTATTGTTTCTTGCAATTTACTATCTATTTACCACTATTAAAATCTAAGTATGAGGGCATAGTCTACCCACTAAACTACCTTTACACCCTCACTGATAGTCTGTAGACTCTAGCCAATGGGGAGTTGCGCTTGAGGAAATGTAACCTACTAGTCCGGCTACTGGTTTTTTGGTAAGTCAGGCCGAGATGTAACACATGGAAAAAATTTGATAAATTAAACTCCATACAATAAAAATAAATCATAAATGGATGATGAAATGAATTTTTCATCCAACTTTATATAATATCATGAAATAGTGAGATTAAATTACACCATATGTGTTCATGGGAGGTTATTATATCTATGAATTATCTTTTTCTATTTAAGGATCATGATGTATTTATAAATGATACAATTGGTCTATGATCATAGCTCACTGGTATAAAGATAATAGCATAATGTTCATTAACAATATGTATCCATAAGTTCCACTAATTTAAAGGAATTATGTTAAGGAAAATGTGGGCCACACTTTCGTGGTCTAATGAATATCAGTGTGAATGGACATAAGTAAATAAATAATTAAATTATATATCATTTAAGTGTATAATAATTATAAATATATTTATTTACCATGGAATGAATAATTTATTTAAATTAAAATAAGTTAATAAAATAAAATATCTTTTTAAAAATAATATTAATTATTTAAGGATACTCTTCTATATTGAGATATAATGAGGTGATTTAATGGTTCAAATTTAATCCTTATAAATTTCAGAGTGTTTCATCTATGTGATGAAATGTACATTCCATTTTTTATGAGTTAAATAAGGAATAGATATTATGATGAGTTGAAAATATGGTCTACGTTTCTTTAAGTTTCAAACAAAAAATTTAAAAACTTAAACCTTTATATTTAAGATCAGTTCAAATCCATTAATAGTTCCCAACATCCCATTTTATTTATTGTATTACACAAGATTATTACCTTACTATTTAGATATAGTGACAAGAAAGAAGAAAAATATCGGTTTGATGTTGCCTTCTAAAATTGAGTCCATATTCTTCTTATAATAATGAATTCGACATGAGGAACTTAGATATCTCATGATAGAACATGGGAATATAACATTCAAAAACAATGGAATGTCATGAATATTTTGTTGATCTATAGGGATTTTACATTATATCTATCAACCTACAATGATCTAGTGACAAGTGGAGCATATTGGGATCTCATCGATCTACAATCTATCATTTTAATTTCTTTACCTATAATTAAAAAAAAATTAATCACTATCAATGTTTTTAATTGGGTACTTCCATGTTGGATTTAATATATAAACACATAACTAATTTTAAAATTTTAAATGTTCCAAGAGTTTTTCATGTACCCAGTTTCTTTATATGGGGTATATGGAAAGAGTTTTGGGGATAATGGTAGTAAATTATCATTTAATATAGTTCTTGGGGAAAATAAATTTGATCATGGTTCCAAAAGTTTGATATCATATTGGTGGGAATGTGGATTTATCTTAAGATAATGAGAATGTGACATCCTCGAGATAATAAATAAAGAAGAGTACAAAGATATTTCAAAATGAGTGAAATAAATAAATTATAATATATTCTATGGAATAAATCTCATTATGAAGAAGAAAATGAATCATGATGATGGTGAAGATATGTTAAAGGAGAAACATATATTGTAAAGGTGTTTTATATAGTTCACTTCCATTATTTTGATATATATATAGGGTAAAGAAAAGGATTCAGTCTATAAATATTAGGATGATAATGAATATTCAAAAATTATTTATTTATAATCGGTGGTTTTATTATGATTGAGGAGTGGATTATTGAACTATTAATTTTATTCTTGATAAATCCAAAATTGGGGGAACCATGTAAAACTTGGTTCTATTTGTTTGTTATCATTCCATTTTATAATTCTATTCCATTATTAAGTGGTTGTTCTATCTTAAATAATAATAAAATATCCTCATATAAATCACATATTTATGGAAAAATAGTTGTATAAATTTTAAAGAATCAATGTAACCCTACTAATTCTAATATTTTGGGGACTTTCATTTTACCACTAACCCAGATACATAATCTCTATTTTACTAAAACTAAAATTTTGGAATACTAATTTAAAAAAAATAATATACTCTAAAATTTTTGGAAAGTAATTTTTAAATGACGTGTAGTAATCATCAATTATGTGTTGACCCAATAACTCATTTCAATTATTGGGAAAATAATGTACCTATATGATTAAAAAATAAAATACATTAAAACACAAAATGTAAAGTATTCAGTAAGGAAAAAAGTTAAATTAGAGATAAATAGTTGTTAAATATGTGATAGAAATACACATCATCGCAGATTTTTGATGTATTTAGATTATTTATAACTTAATAAATAATCTCTAAATGATTTTATATCATCTAAAAAATATTATTTATAGTATTTTAATATCATGAAATATTTTCATGAAAATAGTGACAATCATGTATTACAACACATCATAGTCCATATAACAGTATTGAAATATTGTATAATAACTGTAATTTATTTTTTATTTTTCATCCCTCTATTTTTTAATTTAAAACATAAGTAAGATAAAAAAATTAAATGTAAAAATTATATATATCTTTGTTTCAATGTTTTTATATGATAATTATATATAGTCATATTTAGTTCCTAAGAACTAACTACATTATAATTTAGATTACCCATAAAATAATAGACTTATGGGTTAAACAATTTATTATAACATATTGAATATTTTTCTATGTATCATGGATATGATAGTGTCCCAGTGAAACTATCACATTGAAAAAGCCATATCAGTTCCTCACTAGGATGAGAACCTTGATATGCTACAAAAGTATTCTTAAAATTCAGTCATATGGTTTTATGAAATTATATGATAGGACATGGATGATATAGGCTATCATTTGTGAGTACTAGTTAGAGGATGAGACATCATCTCATAAATTCTACACTTTTTAATCTCTAAGATCATAGATTATGAGGATAAACCCATTGGTAGAAATTATACATATTTTGTGTCATTGTATGTTCCTATATATGATTTTGTGTAATGATACATAGACATGAATATCATTAATAATGTGTACCATGAGTTACATACCTAGATGTATTATCATAAAGAATGATAACATATCTTAATAGAAAATTTGGGTTCATTGGGTATATTTCAAATGATGTTTGATTAATTAATAAATTGATGAATGGTTATTTTCTCTAATAAATTAATGGAAGTTAATTTCCCTACTATTTTATTATAATGGAACTATCAATCTAAATTTTATGGTCATTGTGTATTGATGGGTTCATTTAATAAATTCAATGAAAGAAATATTATGTGTATAGGTTGATGACATGATATTGAAAAATACAAGATGATATATCATAAAAAGGAATATACTACATAGTGATTGTTTAGATGTGGTTATCATCGTTTTGACATCAACTTCTTCCTCTAGGACTGCCTTTATGTGTTGTTAGACAGTGATATTAGAATTTAAGGGAAGCTGCCTAATTATATATAGGAAGAGGCCTAGAGGTTCCCAAATAGAGTGTTTCCATTGATCTCAATAAGATTCTATTTTAATCTAATTATTAGAATAAATATTACTCATCAGGCTCAGAAATATAATTTACTCAGGATTTATTAACCTTTTATATTTAGTCACTATTTTTGTGAGTTTAATATTAAAATGAATATTTTTTCTCAAAACCTTAAATATTTTATTATATATATTTGTTGAATGAATAATATTTATTATTCAAGGTTCAATAAGTGATTAGGAATATGGGTGGACTGAGTTATAGCACTTGATAATAAGAATAGTGTGCTAAATATCATTTGAATAAATATTAGTTAATTTATTGATGTTTATATTATATAAGAGACAAGCCCCCATCCCAAAAATAAAAATATTATTATTTTTAGATGTGGGGATTTATATGGATTAAGATATTTTTAATTTCCTTTGTTCAGTTACCAATTCTCTAACCCTAGCTCTATATATACCAGATTATATCATTTTCTGGATTTGTGGAAATCATTTTTTTGTACAAAATGATTTCCTTTATGGATAATTATCTCTATGATTACCATTTCAATGGTTTTATCTCAACATAATGAGAATAACTTCCTCATACCTCCTCACTCTCGGGAATAAAGGAACAATAATTGGTCCTTTAAACCCAAAGGATTGTGTTACAATCAACGACAAGTGATGCAGGATGATTAGTCTCACCACACTAGAAACCAGAGTACCATCATCTATGCTTTGAGATCAAATGATCACATGTGTATCATCACTAGAGATATTATAATTTGGATTCTCTTAATGTAATTTAGTTACAACCAAACCTATATTTGAATGATCAACACTGTATCAAAAAAGAGCTCAAAATAGAGATAATTTCTTATAGTCAAACTATTTATACATTTTACATTAAAATATAATATCACATGTTCTGGGGTTATTTTTTAATGATTATTTATATATAATCAAGATATATATCCATTTTTATCATGTAATTATGATTTATTCCTCATATTCAATGAAAATCCATCTTTAGTCATAGGTTCATCCAGTTTCCACTATGCCTCAAACCTTCAAGTGGTATAAAAGTAGTCACAATTAAATTTATAATTATTTACTAATTATTTATAAATATAGGATTTTTTTATTAGTTTTAATTTATTATTTATTAATTATTTAATCTAAAATTTAATATTTCTTATTTCATACCCTTATTATAACCAAGAAAAAATTAATAACACTTACCATCCAGAGGTGGCATCGAGTTCCAGAGTAACATGGAATGTAACTCATCTACACACTATGTAATTCCACATGATGCGATGGTCATATGGTCAACATATGTGGTGTTTAATTAATACCCCACATGTGTGATTAAGTAACACATACTAAATGTGTAATTAATGTTAATGTGGTGTGTAATTATTACTCACACATATTATAATTGATACTCATGTGGTATGTAATTAATCAATGAACAAGTGGTGTATAAAAAATTAATATGTATGCTATGTATAATTAATAAAAACATGGTGTGTATTTAGTAAACACAAAGTGTATAATTAATACACAAACAATGTGTAATTAATTAATATACATGTGGTTTATAATTAATACACCTGTGATGTATAGTTGACTAATACACATGTGGCATATAGTTAATACACATGTGGTGAATAATTAATTAATACACATGTGGTGTATAATTACTAAATACAAATGTGATTTCTAATTAATACACACATGTTCACATTCACATTTATGTATAGTACACTCCATGTAGAGTTATATATAACATTAATTAACTAACAAAAAAATAAAAATATTGTTCCATTAAACCAAAATTTTGTATGTTCCATGTTTCAAAAATTAACATTAGACACAATTGAACCATTTAAGGAATATTAAATTATTAATTATTTTATACATTAAATTTGAAATAAAGTTCCATGTATAGTCATCATTACACATTGTGTACTATGCATTCCTTAAAATAGGTACACACCATGTAATTAACATGTCTTCATGTGTCATTATCTGATAGTACACACCATGTAATTATGTGACATATAGGGTATGCTAAATGTTGTGTGAGTGAACAATATGTGTTGATGAACACACTAGGTAGTTTAGATTGGTACAAACCATGTTTCATCCATGTACATGTATTGTATTTAATAGATTTTATATCAAGTTAATTTAATTAGTTTTTTAAAAATTACAGGGCATGGGGTTCTCCAGAACTATTTGGATGGATATTAATATAAATTAATTAGTTAAATAATTTATTAATTGGGGGTAATTCATATTAATTAAAAATAATTAAAATGTATTATAGTTTATTAAATATATATTTAATCCATGTATGTGATTGATCCTAATCTTTACATACCAATGTATATATTGGATTTATTTTAATTTAATTGCATGGTTTTTATTATTATTAAATTAAAATAATTTATTTTGTGTCATCATTTATAATTTATCATATATTCCTTGTATTCCCATTTTTTATCTTATATAAATAACATAACCATACAATTAGTTCCCCTCACTTGTGTGGGTTTATAAAATTTATAAGGGATGGAGCTCCAAGGAGAGGAGGCGGATTAAAATCTAAGTTGAGGTGAAACCAACCAAGAATATAGAAATGTCAATGCTAGAATACTGAAACTTGATCCATGTCAGGATCAACAAGTTTAACCCCAAATTTCATATGTTTATTTACCTGTCACTCAATAAATCATCCATTAAAATTTTAATGATCACGTCAATTTATTTATTTATTTTTATGTCTAGGTTCATAGTAAATTTTATGGATGCTTAATTGTGATCACATAAATTAATGAACTATAAATGATTTATAATTGAATTAAAAAAATATATTATGTTTAAATTAATATTATAAAAAATGGTTAATTAATTATGTAAAAGGCCACATAATATTAACAAGACATATTAAATGAAAATAATAAAAACAAATTAAAAAAATATTATGTTATGTAAGAATTATATTACTCCATTAAGATTATCCCCATAGAACTAATTATTGTTTTTCCATGTGTTAGGGCCTTTACTTTTATTGATGATCTATAATGAAGGTTTTGGGTTGATTTAACGAAGTAGGAATCAATAGAAGTATCCCTCTCAAGACCTAATGTTATTTAGAGGCAAATGTTAAAGAAATCCAAATAATGATTTCAAGATTGGGGTGTCCAATCTACCGATCGAGGAGCTTTGAATTATTAGCTTTTCAATACCACCTACCTAAAAACCTTCGAGTAATTAACCAATCCTTTTCTTGGGTTATTATAAGAAAAATATTGGTATTTTCCATTATAGAGTCTATTTGATAGTACAGTTTGAGTATAATGGTGAGAGATATTCTAACATGATACATTAGTGGGAAACTAATATAAATATTAAATTATCATATCTCTCTTATATTAGTAACCATAGAATGTACGTAAATATAATTTTGTTTTATTATAGAAAAATTTAATGTTTGTCGACCATGATATCCCTACAATACACACTAGATTATTGAAATCTCCTTACTAGCAGAAACTTCCAAGAGTGTAATAATCAATTATACACTGTACTTTGATAAGAATAAAATATTTACATGTTATAATATTCAATTACTAATCCTACTAAAGAGGATATTGAATAATTTAATATTTTCAACATAAAATACTTGAACGATGCACTAGATGTATATTGTTTCATATTACCATCCATGAATGATAAACACAAGAAGTCTCATGGGAACATTGACACATATATCATACTCAATCCTCTACATGATCTTTATTAGGATATTTCTAGATAGAAGTGATTTAATGTCTTCAAGGAATTATTTTCATGCTGTCATATAGAGAGAGCACCAGTTGGACCTCACATAGTTAATATGTTAGGATGCTTTGAGTATAAAGATATTCTAGGGTTTAATATAACCAGTTAGTTTTTTATCAATCACATTCATGTTTCAATACCTCGAGACTTCTCTAGTTTTGTTGTGAATTTTAGTATGAACAAAAATGAAAGAATCACCCATATCTCTTTACTCCCTTTTTCCAAGTACATAAGGACATGAAGTGTGAAAATCATTTTTTGATTATGGTAAACAGTAGGAAGGGAAAACAAAAATACCCTAAGACTAACTCTAAGAATAATTCATTTATGCAACATGCAATCTAGATAAAGAGTATTAAGGTAATGTAATGGAACTTGTTGTTATTTGATCTCATGTGATAATAATGAACATTAAGAGATAATCAAAAATTAAATAAAAAGAAGTAATTAGTTACATATCTTTCAATTATATTCATAATTATATGTAATAATTAAATTTTCATTATTGGGAATTAAAATACAGTATTTTTTTCTATATATATATATATATATTAATATAGGAACTAATAAATAAAATAAAGATTACAAAATCTAATTTTTATTCTCTATATAACTGAAAAGGTTTAATCATAGATTATTATATATATGTGGGTGAATTTATAATTACATGATATATTGAAGTTAAAATATTTATTTGTATTGACTATCACCAAAAAAATAACTCTATGTATAATTATATACAATTTTTCATTATTTTGTATTTGGAATAAATTTTCTTTTGGTGTTTTATACTCAAATAATTGTTCAGTAATACTTAATTCAAATATATTCATATTAGTCAACATATATGAATATAAATATAATAATTATAATGCCCAATTATTGAAATATAATTATTTACTAATTAAATATTATATTATTTAAAATTTCGGTATCCAAAAAGATTTCATATTCTATTCGGAGAAAATACACTAGGTATACTTACTAATACACGATCAATTCATTGATAAAGGAAGCCTTAGAGAAAAAGGTACCCCAAAATCTACTATAATTAATTCAAAAAAATATGTGAACTATTGTAAAGGAGTATCTAAGAGAAAAGTTCATATAATTCATGATATTCCTTTAAGATATTTTATTATTGGTCAATAAATAAATGAATACATTTGGTAAAGGATAAATTATGCTTTAGGATATCTTTTTAGAGTGTATCATAGAAAAGTATTTTTTATTCATTAATATATGAATTAAAAATAATCCCAAACTCACATTACCTAATACTTCTATGCTTTGGTGGTATAAAAAATGGATCGATGAAATGTGTTATCTATATTTCAATTCTTCCTATAATTTCTTTGAATCCATGTGTCAAAAAGAGAACAAAATAACTCAATATGTTCCAATTATATCGATTAATAGAAATCATAATAATTTGAATATAATAACAAATCCATTAGGTATATCTTTTAGAACTTTATGAGAACCATTTGTTTAAATGTTTCTTTAGATATAAAAATACATCAAAGAAAATATTAAATATACCTCAGTTAATTATTCTATAGACATGAAGGATATTAACATTCCCAATTAGTCTGGGAAAAATATGTTTTAGAGGAAATAACATATCATTTTTAGATATTGGGATCAAGATACAATTAGTTTAATTCTAGTATTTGGATGCATATGATTTTTCATAAGAACATACAATTAACTACTCTTAATGGGGGTATTTATTTCAAGATACTCACACTGTGTAGAATTTTAAGACCAAAAGGTGGATTTATGTTCACCATTATTGGGGAGATATTATTAAATAAAAATAATAAAAATAATAAATAATAAATCAATGGAAACCTACTATTATTGTCAATAATTTATTAAGTAGTGGAGTCCATGTACAAAAAATTAGGGATACATTATTCTAGAGATTTCTAGACATGATAATGTTGGTGAGTATTCAAGAAACAAATATGGATGGTATAAGTTGGTATTGAGAAATAATGATTGATTACAAAAAGAATTTTTAAAAAATAATTTATTAAGAGACTAATACCTTGATAACCATGCTAAAATGAATTTGAATTTTAATATTCATAACATAATTCTTATGCTGATTTTTTAGAATGGATGGATGTCGAGTCCAATTAATTTTATGAATACCTTATAGAACACGTGTATATGGCATAAAAAAGGGTTGGAGGCACCAATAAATTTGAAAAAGATATGAAAAATGAAGATATACATTTATGAATAGAAGTATACACAGTGATCATAAAATAGTAATTTGGAATTAGGATGTTCCATATATCAATAAATTGTTAGTGGGACCACTTTTTTTAGGACAGATATAAGGACCCGGCCTTAAACATTACATAATCTTGAATTATGTCAATAATTCACATTGAGGATCTTTTCAGGTTTATATTTTTAGAGAATTAGGCCATAACTATTACATAACAACCGGAATATTACAAGTAGATACTACTACCTAGTATCCATTTTTCATAAAATATAAACACTTAAAAAGAGACATATCCAGTTCCATGTTTTGGACATCATGACTTTTACTTGATCACAACTTTGTCCTTATTCCACTTCAGGTACTATGAAAAGAATTTCAAAAACATGGGATGATAAAAAAGCTTAGTAAGGGATACATAAAGAAGGAAAACTGTTAGTTTTTCAAAACAACAAGTAAACCATGAATAGTTTATCATAAGTAATGCATTTCACCTTTATGAAGTAGTAAATACACTTTACTAAATAAAAGATCATTTCTTACCATTTTGTAACCAAAAGATTATAATAAAACCCATATAATGAGCACATAACATATAAAGGTAACTTGGGAAATAAACATACTTAAATGGAATAACTATATGGTCGACTTCTACATTTTTTACTAAATGTAATAGCCATAAAACCAACTTTCATATTCAATGCATTGGAGGTTATAACGTAACCACCAGTCCTGGTTTATCACAGCACCACCCGTCATTTGGTTTATCATGTAACAACTCATAAAATTTCCAATTACCATTATAAAATCATAACACAAGAAATATTTCAAATATAAACATTTCACTAATCACATTTCATTTTCAATCATAATAAATCATTGCAATATATTGATAAAATCAATGCTTTATCAAAAAAATTTCAAAAACATTTAAAACATTTAACAAAAATATTTTTGAATAAAAGTGTTCTGAACCACATTGAATCTTTTAAATAAATTATCATTTGAAAACACTAATGTCCATATAAATAAATCCTTAAAATCATTTTTAAAATAGGGAAATTAATGAGAAATATTTATAAGAATAAATCTTTAAAACAGTATTTTAGTTAAGGAGATCTTAACCAAATAAGAGATGATTGAATACAAATAATTAGGAAATAAAATTTCATAAAAACTTTATAATATCATGAGAATAAAGTTATTCATGATATAATATTCCAAAGGACTGTATATACACCATATAAAAGTGAAATGTTGCATAACAACAATAAAGTCTCATGGGAATGTAATTTGAGATGAAATCCCTTATAAAGATGGTATCCTTAGATTAAGGATAAATCAATTCCATAATTATGTGTGAAAAATATAAATACACTCAATATGATTGGATATTCAGTGTAAATTGATCAAAGTACATTCAAAAATTTTCTTTTTAATACAAAACCAATGACTTGGATGTTTAACTCAATGAATGGAAATTGAGTTAAAATTACTCTTATCAAGTTCTTATCGATGAAATGAGAATTTATAAATGGAGTGATTATGTGTATCAAAATTATATCCAAACAAAGGGTAGTGGAAATTGAAACATAAAAAAAATAGTGATTCCACACATGATCATATCATAACATAATTATGAATTAGAAGATTAACCCAAAGAAAGAAATTTGGGTTAAAAAGTTCCCTTACCGATATGGTAACATATGAAACATACACCACATAAAAGAAGAATAATTAAATGAAGATGTAAATAAACATCAATGAAATTATATTACACAAAGAGTACAAATTATTGGTAGTAAATACACCACACAAAGGAAATAGTGACAAATACAGCATGAATCTCACGGGAATAAAAGTGAGATAAGAAATCTCTTACCACGTCTTAATCAATCGAGTCATGTGAAAAAAAGTTAATAACCACCAAATTAATCACAAAAAACCATGAATATACATATAATCGTGATAATATATATAAAATGGCAGTACACAATACACCACATGCAATAAATAAGCGGCGAACAATGGAAATCTCACAGAATTAAAAGTGAGATAAGAAACCTCTTACCTCTTGTCCGACTTGACTTGTTTGTTCCTTGTTCTTCCAGAATAATAAACTTAAATTAATTTATACTTGATTAAGAACATTTTTCAAGTTTATTAGAAATTTTATATCACTTATTACCATGTTATAGACATTATGTAATCATTTAAGTTAGTAATGGTTGTTTTGTCAATATTTGGTATTTGAGTCAAAAATGGACTTGTTATAATTACAAGTTGTTCATGTGGTCAAAATTTCATTATATAAAGAATGATATTAATGATTTATATATCATATATATCATATATATCATGTATATACAAGTATTTATAATAGTAAATATCATTTGGAGATAAGAAATGAAATGCACCATTCATGGAGACGGTAAGTCGTACGTACGCATGAACGCTACTTTCATTTATATTTCATATTTTAATAGAATAGAAACATAATTATTCATTATTATATTATAATATAATAGATAATTTTATTAACTCTACCCTTTATACATTCCACATAAGTCATGAACGAGTCATATCACTTTGAGGGGGCGGTAGTCCGCACTTCCTCACATTAGATTGTCGTATTTACCCACTATGGAACTATAAAGGTATTATATAAATGAAAAGTACAGAAGCATAGAAACAATATAAATATATTATATATCGTATATAAATACAGTTCCATCATAATGGCTACCATGAGAGGTGGTAGTAGATATTTGAACAATCATCATTTCATGAGGCAGTAGTTCGCTGTCCACAGAAACAGTATGTTCTTTACCCATTAGACGAAGGTATGTGTAAGTGTTCTTATAATCCTTATCATAAAAACAACCTAGTATATTTATGATACTGTAGTTATTATAAAATAAAGTAATAAAAAGATTTTAGGGGTTGGATAAGTAAAATAAAACAAAATAATTTAACAGAAATTGTTACATTTAATTCGGGTAACTTCTTTTGGTTTGAACCAAAATGACTTATTAAGTGCCTTCTTCCTAAGGTAAGGATTCTAGGTGGAATTGAGGGATCCTTAGAGCTTATTTTTCATGGTTTTGATTAGCCAAGGGGCTTGAGAGGTGTGAGGAATGGTTTAGAGGTGAGCGCTTTTTATAAGGGGGGGGAGGAGTTCTTTAGGAAAGTGTGGAAACATTATTTTATTATATAATAATTTTTTGTTTCTAAAATTCAAAAACACATTATCTTGGAAGATAATATGACTAATGGTCTAAATAAATTCATCAATTAATAATTGGACCGATTTTTAAAGTTATTTTAATATTTATAATCTTATTTATTAAAATGATTTATTAATGAGGTAAACACTGCATCATTATTGTATCATAAATAATTTAATTTAATTGATGTCTAAAAATTATAAACAAAATACCATGATTTAATAAATAGTTTTATCATTCTAATTAATATTTATAGTTGAAATGATAACTTATATAACCTTATGTAAAAATTAATTTACTAAAACATATTTTCTTGTGTCATTTTTGTCTTTACTATAAATTAATTAATCTAAAGTATCATTATCACTCCAAAGTGGCTCCATGGGGTCCCTAAATCGACCCAAATATGCCCAGGGTAGTTCATGACTCACCAATAGGGATAGGAAAAGTTTTAAGATAATCGTTTATTATTATAATTTTCTTTTTACCTTGAATTACCCTATTTACCTTTAACCACAGTAAATAAAAGTCAAAAGTTATTATTCACCAAAAATTTGTTTTCATATTATTGAACAATATATTATTTTCTAATAACAACCATTTATGTTATATTTTCGAAATTCAATTCACATAAGTGATAAAAATTCATTTAAATTAGAAAGTCAGTTTTTTAACAACGGCTTAGTGGTTTCATTATTCATCAAAGATTGAAGTTTTTCAGAAAAATACCAAATATTAATCCTAAGATATATTTGATATTTAAAATTAAGAAATTATGTAAATTTCAAAAAAAATCAAAACATATAAGTTGCTTTAATAAATTTAAAATTAATTCCCGTTTTCAAAACAAATAACGTGTTCTTAGGAAACAATATCTATCAAAAGATTGACACTTGTTTATGTCCAATTTCAAAGTGAAATTAATTACAATGACCAAAATTGGATTAAATGGTAAAAATATAATATAATAACACTTTAAAACCAATTAAAGAGGCAACCTAACCACATAAATATATAATATTAAAATGTAGATTTCAATTAAAATATAGTATTTTTTACTATTCATCAAAAAATAAATTTTATCAAAAAAATACCAAAATTTTACCCAAAGTGAATTTTTATGTCCTTATTCTAAATAAGAATTTTATTTTGTCAAATAGAACAAATAAAATTTATCAAAACTTGATTTAAAGAGGTTTCTCCATCAAAAGACGGTAAATCAACCTTTTAAAGTAAATTATGCTTAAAATTATATTTATTCATATTTTAAGCCTTTAACTTTTATTGGATGAATGTAAAAACATTTAACAAACATGTATAATCATATTGTAGTTATCTCTATTAATTCCCACCAATACAATGGCTAGGCGTTAACTACCATTTAAAATAATAATACTATTTTATTATTTTTTCAGTATGACCCAACATTGTGTGAAACATAAGATTTCAAAGAAACCTGTTGTTGTGTATCGGGTACGCCATCAAACATAGAATCCCCTTTAAATTAAAATTAATAATTAATTTACAAATATTAATAAATAAGCAAATGCCATATTCTTTATCTACCTGAGATGTTACATCCTTCCCCCCTTTTGGGAATTGCGTCCTCGCAATTATAAAATTGGGCTAGGAAACATCATTGAATGTCCCACATCAGAAAAAGCGTTAATAAAACTATCACTTTAAAATAAATGAAGATATATACAAAGGTCACCCGAGAAAATAGATACTAGGATTCCATGAAAACATGGATATGGAAGAGAAACTAACTCTCATAAATTAATAGAGAGTGATATAGAACTTGATCACGGAAAGTTAACCACCACAATACCATAAATTTGTGGTTGGGTAAAAGTCTGATGATAATAGAAATCTTCTAAATTTTTTACTTCAAGATCATTTTCATAGAGTTGATGGATTTTATTAATAACTAGACTAAGATCATAAGGAAAAATACTTACTTGTCATGTAGATTGTCATCCTTTAATAAAATTCTACCACAAACTCATCTTTTCTTTAAATTGTATGTATTCAAGATGACTTGGTCACACCTGAAGTGATGGAATAAACTTATAGAGTATCACATAATCTAAGAAAGATAAATTTTATATTTCCCCTATTTTTTGACATCAACCAAAACCAAAATTAGTTAGTAGAAGATTAGATAATCCACAAAAAAAAGATAATCTTTTACAAAAATAAAAACTACTCTTAATATACAAAACTTTTCAAACAATACCCAAAGTTCCACAAAGACTATTCAATAAACAATTGTCCATAAAATTCTACAAAGTAATCCAAACTAATAATGAAACCCAAATCTATAAAATATTTAATCGCGTAGTCTTATAATATAAATCTTAACATTTATCTCCAAATAACATCAGTTACTCTTAAAGTCTCATATTGAAAAGTAATTAACCTAATCACATATTCTCCATGATAGGTTAATCATTTCCATAGATTACCCAAAATAAACTTATTCATGATTCATAAAATCATCTAACTAAAAATAATTATTCATTCTAACCAGAGACTTCACGTAGTCCAGTAGTAGGAAATAAATCACAGTCACACTTTGGTTGTGGGTTCGATTCCCACAGCTTTGTCTGATGCGACAAGTTGTCACATGGTGTGTGTGTTGTCCTTTTCAAAACTATATAACTTTATAACATTCCCAAAAATAGATAAATTCATAAAAAATAATCATAACATATTTTGACCACAAAGGTTATCGAATAACTTTCATTTTGCATCCCAAAATGTATTAACCTATAATTGCCTCAAATTCAAGGATCATATAAACCCAAATGGTACTTTATAACTATATCCACAAAAGAAAAGATAATTATTCCTTGAATGAAATTATCATATATCAAACTTCAGGGTTACACATTCCATAAAAAGTCTTTTAATGTAATCCCATCAATAAAAGAGTCTTAATACTTTAAAGCATTTCACCATCCTAAAATCTACCATAACTCTTGAATCCCTTATATTTTGACTTCTTTTTCATTCAATGTTCTATATGATCCATTAAACATTTCTTTCCAACTTATTGTGAAATAATTTGATCCTACAGACAAAAAAAATGAATCATATCCAAATATTCAATAATATCAAAACATACATTAAGAAATAATCCATACCTTTCATTGTTCATTGTTAGTTTCTTCATCCTCAATCAGAATAACATTAGGTATTGATAAACAAAAATTTTATGATCTTGGTGATTCCATTCTTGAAACTTCTTTGTAGTACATCTGTTTGTATAATGACCATGCACACCACATTTAAAATATTCAATTTATTCCTAATAATGAACTTCTTTCCCTTTCATAGAGTCAACTGGATGCTTCCTTTTTTTATGGTAGGTTCTTTCTTTACGACCATCACTTCCATATCTATAGCATCTTCCCATCCCTTTGAAATATTTTCATATGTGTTTCTTTTTAAATTTTTGACACATAGGTTTTTTAATATACTTACTTTTATGATTATTACTTGAACTTTTGTGGGTATTTGTTTCTCGCATATACGATGCCTTATAAAAATCACCAAGGTTTAGGTGGTAAATCATGACTCTAGAAATATGGTTGAGAATAACCACAAGAGTTCTCATTGTATCTCTCATTTCAATTGCTCATTTAGAAAATTGTCACAATTTTCTTCACATCCATTGTTACTTTTATGCCTACTAGATCCATCCATAGACCAAAACCAAAAAGTTCAGTGTTATTATATCAGTAAAATCATCATATATTATCTTATGAGGATGGTAAACACTAAAACATCATTTTTCAAGTTATCTAACACTCATTCAATTTATCTAAAAAAAACTATGACTATTTCCAATATGCTAACCATTATAGTTATGTCACTTATGATTAAATAACACCCCAACCTCTAAAGCTATCTAAACCGACCTATGATACCAACTATAAGGACCCAGCCTTAAACATTATATAATCTTAAATTATGTCAAGAATTAAATTGTGGGCCTTTTTTGGTTTAGAGTTTTAGAGAATTAGGCCATAACTATTACATAAGAACCTAAATATTACAAGTAATCACTACTACGTAGTATCCATTTTTCATAAAATATAAACTCTTAAAAACAAACATGTCAAGTTCCTTATTTTAGACATCATGACTTTTCTTTGATCACATCCTTGTCCCTATTCAACTTCATGTATAGTGAAAAACATTTCAAAAACGTAGGATGAGAAAAAAAAACTTAGTAAGGGGTACACAAAGAAGTAAAACTGTTAGTTTATCAAAACAATAATTAAACCATGAAAACTTTATCATAAGTAATACTTTTCACCTTTATGAAGTATTAAATACTCTTCACTAAATAAAAGATCATTGCTTACACTTATATAACCAAATTATTACCATAAAACTCATATAAAGAACACATAACATATAAAGGTAACTTGGGGCATAAATATACTTAAATGGAATATCCATATGGTTGACTTACTCACGTATCACTAAATGGAATATCTATACGACCAACTTCCGTACCCAATGCATTGGAGGTAATAATGTAACCACCCATCTTGGTTTATCACGGCACCACCCATCATTTAGTTTATCACTTAACCACTGGTGAAATGTCCAATTACCATTATAAAATCATACCACATAAAATATTTCAAATATAAACATTTCACTAATAACATTTCATTAGAAATCACAAGAAATAATTTCAATATATTGACAAAATTAATGCTTTATCAAACCATTTTCAAAAACATTTAAAACATTTAATAAATATATTTTTTAATCAAAGTTTCCCATACCACTTTGAAACATTTAAATGAATTATAATTTGGAAACATTAATGTTCATATAAATAAATACTTAAAAATATGTTTAAAACA
The DNA here is from genome assembly GCA_963277665.1 of Viscum album. Classification (NCBI taxonomy): domain Eukaryota; kingdom Viridiplantae; phylum Streptophyta; class Magnoliopsida; order Santalales; family Viscaceae; genus Viscum; species Viscum album. The sequence goes on from OY728125.1 coordinate 1,428,335,340, forward strand.
TGGACATTAATGATAAATATTTAGAATAATAAATCGTTAAAACAATATTTTTGTTAAGGAGATCTTAACCAAATGCGAGATGCTTGAATACAAATAATTGAGGAATAACATTTCATAAAAATTTTATAATATCATGAGAATAAAGGTATTCATGATATGATGATACAAAGGATAGGATATACACCATATAAAATTGAATTGGTGCATAACAACAATTAAGTCTCAATGGAATGTAATTGGAGATGAAATCCCTTATAAAGATGGTATCCTTAGATTAAGGATAAATCAATCACATAATTATGTGTAACAAATATAAATACACTTAATGTGATTGGATATTCAGTGTAAATCGATCAAAAGACATTCACACGTGTTCTTTTTAAGACAAAACCAATGACTTGGATGTTCAACTCAATGCATGGAAATTGAGATAAAATTACTCTTATCAAGTTCATATCAATGACTTGAGAATTTGTCAATGGAGTGATTATGTGTATCAAAAGTATATCCACACAAAGGGTAGTGGAAATTAAAACATAAATAAACAAACACTGATTCCACACATAATCATAGCATGACATAATTATGAATTAGAAGATTAACCCACGGAATGAAATTTGTGTTAAAAAGTTCCCTTACCGATTTGGTAACTTACGAAACATTAACCAAATGAAATAATAATAATTCAATGAAAATTTAAATTCCCATAAATAAAATTATATTACACAAAGAGTACAAATCATGGGTAGTACATACACCACACAAAGGAAACAGTGACAAATATAACATGAATCTCACGGGAATAAAAGTGAAGTAAGAAATCCCTTACCACGTTGTAATCAATCGAGTCGTATGACCAAAATTTAATAACCACCAAATTAATCTCAAAATACCATGAATATAAATAGAATCATGATAATATATATCAAATGGCAGTACAAAATATACCACATGTAATAAATAAGTGGTGAACAATGGAAATCTCATGGAATTAAAATCGAGATAAGAAACCTCTAACCACGTGTCTGACTTGACTTGTTTGTCCCTTGTTCTTCTTGAAAAATAAACTTAAGTTAATTTATACTTGATTAAGAACCTTTTTCAGGTTTATTATACCATTTATATAACTTATTACCATGTTATAAACAGTATGTAATCTTTTAAGTTAATAATGGTTGTTTTATTGATATTTGAGATTTTAGTCCAAAATGGACTTATTATAATTACAAGTTGTTCATGTGGTCAAAGTTACATTGTATCCAGAATTATATACATGATTTAGATATCATATATATCATATATATCCAGTATATACATGTATTTATAATAGTACATAGCATTTAGAGATAAGAAGTGAAATGCATCGTTCATGGAGACGGTAAGTTGTACGTGCGCATGAACGCTACTTCCATTTCTATTTCGTATTGTCATTAAATGGAAACTTAATGATACATAATTATATTATATATCATATATAATTTCTTTAACTCTACTTTTTATGCATTCCACATAAGGCATGAACAAGTCATATCACCTGGAGGGGGCGGTAGTCCGCACTTCCTCAAATGAGATTATCGTATTTACCCACTATGTAAACCATAAAGGTATTCTATAAATGAAAAATACATAAGCATAGAAACAATATAAATATAATATATATCATATAAAAATATAGTGCCATCGTAATTCCCACCATGACAGGTGGTTGGAAATATTTTAACAATCATCGTTTCGTGAGGCAGTAGTTCGTCGCCCACAGAAACAGTACGCTCTTTACCCATTATACAGAGGTGTGTGTAAGTGTAGTTCTAATACATATCATAAAAACAACCTAGTATATTGATTATACTGTTGTTTTTATAAAAAAATGAATAAAAAAAATTTAGCGGGTTGGATAAGTAAAATAAATCAAAATAAAACAAACGAATTTAAGAGAAATTGTTACCTTCAATTAGGGTAACTCTCTTTAGTTTGAACCAAAACGACTTCTTCAATTTTCTTATGCCTAAGGTAAGGATTTTATGTGGAATATAGGGATATTTATAGATTATTTGAAAGGGTTTGGATGATCCAAGGGCCTTGATAGGTGTGAGTAATGGGTTAGAGGTGAGGGCTTTTTATAAGGGGTGGAGGGGTTCTTTAGGAAAGTGTGAAAATATTATTTAATTATATAACAATTTTCGGTTTGGAAAGGTCATAAACTCATTAAAGTAAAATATAAGATGACTCATGGTCGAAATAAATTCATAAAATAGTAATTGGACAGTTTTTTGGATGTTATTTTAAAATTTATAATCTTATTTAATTAAATAATCTATTAATGAGGTAAACAGTGCATCATTAATGTGTCATAAATAATTTAATTTATTTGATGTATAAAAATTTTAAAAATACCATGATGTTGAAAATATTTTTATCTTTCTAATTAATATTTATAGTCGAAAATATAACTTATATAACCTTATGTAAAAATTAATTTAGTAAAAGATATTTGTTTATGTCATTTTTGTCTTTACTTTAAATTAATTAATCTAATGTGTCATTATCACTACCAAGTGGCTCCATGGGGTCCTAAAATCTACCCAAGGATGCCCATGGTCGACCATGACTCATCCAATTATTATAGGACAAGTTTTAAGTTAATTGTTTATTATTATAATATTATTTTTACCTTGAATTACCCTATTTATCTTTAACTGCGGTAAATAAAAGTCAAAAGTATCTATTCACCAAGAAATTATTTTCATCTTATTGAACCAAATTTTAATAAATAATAAAAAAAATGAATTTCGTATTTTCAAAATTCAATTCACAGAAGTGGTAAATTTTCATTTAAATGAAAAATTCATTTTTGAACTACTACTTAGTGGTTTCACTATTCATCAAAAATTAAAGTTTTTCCGAAAAATACCAAAAATTCGGCCTATTATATATTTAATATTCTGAATTAAAAATTGATTTCTATTTTAAAAAATTCAAAACATAGAAGTTACATTAATAAATTTAAAAATAATTCTTGTTATCCAAACAAATAGCGTGTTTTTAAGAAACAATATCTATCAAAAGATTGACACTTGTTTATGTCCAATTTCATTGTAAAATTAATTCCAATAACCACCATCGGATTAAATGGAAAAAATATAATCTAATTACACTTTAAAACCAATTAAAAAGACAATATAACTATATAAATAAAATAGATTAAAAAGTATATTTGAATTAAAATACAGTATTTTTGACTATTCGTCAGAAAATGAATTTTATCAGAAAAATACCAACTTTTTTACCCAAAGTGAATTCTAATGTCCCAATTCTAAAGAAAAATTGTATTTTTTCAAATAGAACAAGTAAAATTGATGAAAACTTGATTTAAATCGGGTTCACCATCAAAATATGGTAAATCAAACTTTTAAAGTAAATTATGTTTAAAATTAGATTTATTCACATTTTAAGCCTCTAACTTTTATTGGATTAATGTAAAAGCATTTACCAAACATGTATAATAATATTTTAGTTATTTATGTTCATTACCACCAATAAAATGGCTCGGTGTTAACTACCATTTAAAATAATAATATTATATTATTATTTTTCAGTATAACGCAACGTTGTGTGCAATATAAGATTTCAAAGAAACACGTTGTTGTGTATCGGGTATGCCATCGAATATAGCATCCACTTTAAAGTAAAATTAATAATTAATTTTAAAATATTAATAAATTTTAAAATTTCAAATTCTTTATTTTCTTGGGATGTTACAATAGATTGTTTACAATATATGAAAATATATTGTCAATTTTACAATATTTTTTAGACAAAAGAATTAAATTTCTCAAATAATGACTTAGAATAACAACCTATTTCTATGGAATAAGAATGAAATATTTGGATCTATGGGGTTTCCTAATATAGTAATAGTATATATGTTGAATATTCATTTAAAATACATAATGAAACAATTCAAAAATAAATTATTTCCAAACACACAGAGTGTTAAATCTTGCCATGATAGTGTGCATAATAATAGGAATGGATTATAAATAATTTTTTATTATATTAAATACTATGAATTTTTCTCAAACACCATTATATGTTTTTGTGTTTGATATTGGTTATGGGTAAATCATAATGGAAAATTAGAAAATAAAACCAGATTAACTAAAAAAATTAAGGTTATAACTATCTAATATTACTTAAAATGTTGAATCGGATGAGTTCATGGTTAATGGGGTAAAGAGGAATATTGGTTATTAAGTGTTTTTAACGCTTTCATTACTTTTGAACATAGTAACGAAATGGTAATATGTTAGAAAAAATTATTATAGCTTATGGTTTCCATATCTATAATAACTGAGTATGTTGTGTCTTTTATTGCATCTTTAGAAGTATTTTAAAAAAGGAATATTCCAAGGTTTTAGTTATAAAATTATTATTATTATTATTATTATTATTATTATTGACTATGGTGTTAACAATTATTTTGGTTTTCTAATAAGAGAACAATAAGGTAGATAGTTTATGATGTTACTATTTTATGTATATTCTCAAGTCATTGAGGTTACAATACAGATAGTTGCAATAAAGACTTATTACAATATAAATCTTAAGAAAAAAACATTTTAGGCATTTTAGTTATAGACAAACTCAAAAGATTCATGTTTATCATGTTATAATTAACCAATGAGTTAGTAGTTGACTCTAGTGGAAGTAGGGGGTTGTTTCAATTGGTTCCCTAGAACAAACTACACTGAACAATAGATTAATCATATATATATATAAACAAGAATATTAATAAACGTACTATCACATATTAATTATTCATAGTCATGCTTTTAATGTGAAATTTTCTTTGTGTATCTATCACATTGAAAAGTTTATAACTATTCTCTATTATGATGAAAACCATGAAGTAAAATTATAATATTCTAAAAATTATTTCATATAGTCGTGTGAAGTTATTTTATGGGACAAAAAAATGTAAAATTTCATTTTTAAGTACTTGAAATTGGATGAAACTTTATCTCATTAATTTTACACTTGATAATCTCAAACATGAAGGATTATGAAGGTTGAACCACCAGAAAAAATTCCACATGTTTTGTGTTATTAGATATATTTATATATATGTGTGTGTGAGTAATGATACCTTGTTATTAAAAATATAATAATGCATATATAGAATAATTTACTCAGATGTACTTCCATAATTATATAAGAAATATTTTCCTAGTGAAGTTGGGTATATTGGACATGTCACAAATGATATTTTATTTATTAATAAATCAAGGAAGGATTTTTCTCTTCCATATTTCTGAAACTTGATATCATGGATCTTTTATTGAAATAGAATATTCAAACTAAAATCATTTTCCATAGTGTATTTATGGGTTTATGACATTAAGCTAAAGAAATATGTATCAACTATTTTGGTTGATGACAATAGTATGAAACCTATTTGATGTGATGTCATGACAGAGATATTATATAACACCATGATAATTTGAATTGTGTTGACATTATAACGACATTATATTTTTCCTCTATGGGTTCTATTATGTGTTGGTAGATGTTGTTATTAGACTTTATGTTATCCCAAATAATGCCACTAAGGAAGAGACCTAGAGGGTCACACACCTACTGTTTCCATTGATCTCAGGTACATTTTATTGAAATTATTTATTAGAATAAATATTATCAACCAATATAAGGAATAATAATTATTCTTGATTTATTGATCACATATATTTCACTAGTATTTTATGTCAGTTACATACTAAAATAAATATTTATTCACCATAAAATCAATATTATATTTAGTTATTTATGAAATGAATAATATTTATTATTATTGGTTTAGTAAATGATGATGATGATGGATTTGATGAGATTTGAAACCTAATAATGGGTAAGCTATATTAAACATCATTTAAATAAATAATGATTTATTATATATATTCATTTTATCCATGATACATGAGTTATTGAATGAAATAATAATAATAATTTTATTATTATTAAACATGGGGATTTATAAGGATTAACATATTGGTTAAGGGCCTTTGTGTAATTATAATTTATCAAACCCAATCTGTATATAAACCTCATTATATCACTTATGTGTATATGCATATATCAAATTTTTGTGAATAACTATTAACACTATAGGTAATTATTTCCATGAAGAACATATCTCAAACTTTTCACAATCTTGAGAGAGCATATTATACCTCCCTACTCCACTAAATAATGAGAGAACAAGAATCAATCATTCAAAATAGATGGATTGTGTTGCAATCAAAGGTAATTTATGTTGGATGATCAGTACAACCATGCTAGCACCCTTAGTATCATCGATGAGACTTAAATATCAATGGAACACATGTGGATCTCTATTAGAATTATTCTACATTTGATCCTTTTAATGAAATGACATTAAAACTGAACATATGTGAAAATAGTCATTAGCTACATTAAAGAAAGAATTTGAAATTGAGGTAATTTCTTGATATTAAATTAATTTTAAATTTAATGATAAAATATCCCCTTAAATGTTTTGGGATTATGTCATCACGATTATTCTTATATAAACTTGATGTATATTTATTTCTCATCATGTAATTTTGACTCATTCATTGGTTTCAATGAAACCCCATCAAAGGGAATAGGCTCAATCGACTTTCGTTATGCCATGAACCATCATACCAAGGATTATATATATATATTCTAAATATGTACATATATATAAATATAGTTAAAAATCCATATGTGATCATTATATAAAAAAGTTTCTTAATTATTTATTTATTTAGATGGTGTGGATTTTTCATGAGTGGGGGGTTGTTTCTTATGGTTATGATTCTTATTCCACATTGATTAAAGTTGCTAGACTAGGTTTTTAACACGTTTTTTGGCTTAGTGCTCCCTCGGTTTCCCTTTCACTCTATTGGTATCTGACTATTACTGTTCTAGTTCATTCCCTACTCAATTTTTTGAATCATCTCCCATAATGGTTGTGTTGTAGTGGTTCTAGTTCATTACTGATAGAGGTAGGTGGTTTTTTCATTAATTTTGTTTTCTAGTGATGTCTTGGTGATGTTCTCCCATAAGAAGAATTTGGGCCTCAATATGTGGTCAACCTCGATGGTGGATCACATAATCCTATGGCATGAAGGGATTGAGTAAAATGAATCTTGAGGAATATGGACTCATGTGACCTATTGGCCTAGATTCTGGATCTCTTGAAAATTCATATTCGCATCCAGGTGTCTCAACTAACTAGTGGTGCCCTGGTGTATTTGGTTTTAGTTTTTTAGTCTTTTAATGATTTTTTTTATTAAATGAGTAATTTTGTAGATATTTAGTGATTTTTTCTCTATTTTATGGTTTGTAATGGTTCCCACTAAACCATATAAAGTGTCTCTCTATGAAAACAAAAAATGATTAGAGAATATATATATATATAGGGAAGGAGGGAGATAAACACAACATTTTTTTTACTGATACACCATATGTTTTTGTGTCAGGTCATTGACAAAAAGATTATGTGTATCTCAAGGGTATACTAAGTATGCATAGATTGAATCATAAATAACATGGTAATGTGTTAGTGTGTGAGGATTTAATCTTATTTGAGATAATCATTTTTAGTGTTCAAGAAAAACATTTATAAATTTTGTATTTCTCTATATTAAAAAATACAGCGCTAAATAATAGTGACACATTCTCAATTCTAAAATAATAAAGAGAAATGTGAAAAATATAAAACAATTCTTGAGAGACTGGTGAACTTCAAACCTACAATACTTGAAATATGAATCATTACACCTACCACTTGACTTAAAGAGTTTATTCAAAAATACATGTACTTAATATCTATGTTTTCCAAATTTATATGTTTATCTATTTATAAAAATGAATATTTATTTATTTATTTATTTATTTATTTATTTATTTATTTATAAAAATACAATTATGTGTGTGTTATACACACCAACAAACATTTTTCAAATATATTGATTATATTATTTATATTTTTTTATACATACATATATTATTTATATATATAATAAGAAAATTGGATGTGTTTGTGTAACTACATTTATATAAAAGATATACAAATTAATAAATTTATATTTACATTTAAAAATTTTATGTTATTTTTATTTTTAATATACATAGTATATATATATTTATTTTTTGTTTTAAAATTATATATTCATTAAGTTTTTTTAATTTCAATTTTCAATTTTATTTTAAGTTATATATATTTTTATATTATTTGTAAAATATATTATATCATATAAAAATACAAATTCTTATAATTTAAACTTTATTTATTTATTTATTTATATACTTATATTTAAAATTATATACATATTTATATAAATAGTATATATTACTATATATATATATAGACACACACACACACAAGGTCGTTGTTGTCATGGCCAAGTGGTACTCGTTCGTTGACCCTGCATCAACATCGCTAGGGATGAACCTTAGAGAATATGCCATTTGGAACATATTTTTTAGGGACACAATTCTATTATTATGTGCATGCGTGTAACGACCCATGTTTAAAAAAATGATATTTTTTCTTGAGAAAATATGTGTTATATTAAGTTGCACACAAAAAAACAATACACATTTAATGACACACACACACATAAGGTCGTTGTTGTCATGGCCAAGTGGTACTCATTCGTTGACCCTGCATCAACATTGCTAGGGATAAACCTTAGAGAATACTCCATTTGGAACATATTTTTTAGGGTCACAATTCTATTATTATGTGCATGCGTGTAATGACCCATGTTTAAAAAAATGATATTTTTTCTTGAGAAAATATGTGTTATATTAAGTTGCACACAAAAAAACAATACACATTTAATAATGATCAACACATTAGTTACCAAAATGTAAAAATATGGATCACTACAATATATTATTATCATCACTCCAACACTATAAAAATAAAACAAAATGTTAAAACATTAAAATATATAACCTTGGTAGGAATTGCAGGGAATATTGAATGAAATAATGAAGTGGTATTGGTAGGGTATAAAGGGAAATATGACTGTTGGGATTTGAAAATTATATTACCTTTGGAAAATATACCCATGAGAGATAATTTTACAATTATAATTAGTGTTTATAAGTATTAATGAAAATGTATAATTAATGTAGAAATGAGAAGTGATGGCCTCAACCCGAAGATTCGTTCTATATGAAGCCCATTTTTCAAAACTTGGGAGGGAGGTAGCATCACTTGGGTTCACCCTTGACCAATACTAAGTAGATATTAAACAATTGAAGCTAGAAAAAAATCACAAATTGTAGAATTTTAAGTTTGTGGAAATTACCACTCTATCCATATTAGCCGAGCCACCCCCTGAATTTTTCACCATTTTACACCTTACTATTTTGTCGCATGTAGGTGTTATAATTGGATATGTTTCTAGGACTTTTTTACTTAAAGTATAATTCATTTTTATAAATAAAAGTTTCATTCCATCAATTCCCTTTAAATAATAGTTTTTATTAAAAAATAGGTTTCATTTAAATGAAATTTAATAAATTGACTTTTCAAACACAAATCATACTTTTCAGAAAAGATATAATTTTTTTAATAAACTATTTTATTATCAATAATATTTATTGTAATTAAATTTTATTTTGAAAATATTCTTAGGTAATCATAAACCAGAAAATATATTTATTATGTCCTAGGAATTTTTTAAGTGTCATAAATTTTATTATGCCTTATAACCAGATATTTTTTTTAATAAATAAATATTTTTATATTTAAAATTTAAAATTATCATATATATATAATTATTATGATGAAATAACCATAATTTTTGAAATCATAACATCAAGAAAAAATGGGTGAATTTATGTAAATTTCCTAAAATACTTTGTTTTTTCTTTGAATAGTAAAAAATACAATTTTGGGGTTTCAGTATGTTTAATGACTTCATAATTATGTAATAATGACGTAATAATTAATTAAACACAATAAAATTCCTAAAATAAGTTATTTTATTAATATTGAGTATTTTAATGGATTTTAATCAATTTTCGGTCATTTAAATGACTTTCAAAAGTCTAAAATTAAAACTTTGATTTTAAAAACATTACCTTGTGGAAACTATAATTTTTCATGCCAAAAGAAGTCATAAAATGATTCTCAGTTATTTTGGGATAAAATAACTTAAAATGTGATGCAAATTTCTAAATCCAGAGGAACAAACTATGGGTAAGAAAATGGTTTTTCTTTTTCCACAATCTAGATTTCTAAGGCCTATATTCGTGAATTATTAAACAAAGCCAACCCTTTTTCTATAAATAACCACATTTTTCTATGTTCAATTAAATACTAATCGAAAATACATAAATATATGGTATTTTTTCCTCCCAAGAAGTCCCCAAAAGGTTTCCTCAAGCCCCCAAGGTTCCATTCTTCAAGATATAGGAATAACTCTTCAAGGTAAGGGAATTATCCTTCTATTCTCTTCAATTCAAGAAACTTTTTTATTTATCTTCTAAATGTTATTGTTACTCCATTTTATTACCATTTTTTATCATACCCTTAATTCCAATTTATATTTTTTCTATGTGATACCCTTGTCCCCTTCCATTTTACCCTTCTCTAAAACCATGTTTTATACCTATAATGCTACTGAATTTACTCTTCAAATTTCTCTCTCTACTTAAGAAATTCTCTTTTATTTTTTTATAAATACCCAAACCCCTTTATTTTATCTGTGTATTCACCTACATGTAAAAATTATTTATTTAATTTGTATATTTACATATAATAAGCTCAAATTACCATTCCATGGGTTAAAAATGTAATAAGGTTCATGTCTTTAAGAAATTTTAAAACACGGTGAATTTGATATAAAACCCTTTTTGGATTATCCATGGGTTATTTATGAAATGTTTTATTATTATATTTTTGTATCAAATTAATTAATATATATTTATGGCGCACCTTTATAAAACTCTAATGCATTGGGAAATGAATTTAATCTCTAGAGATGACATGTTTTATGATACCTTGGTGAATAACACTAGTAATTTTCATTGATGAAACCTTTGTAACAAACCTTAGTGGTATGCTTATGAATGTGTCATTTAATTTTTGTAGCCACATTTTTGTGTTATGATTTATGGTATTTTTATTATGATATTCCTTATATTTCCTTTCCCATTTCATAATTATATTCATCGTGTTTTTATTGATATCACTCAAAATCAATTGTAATATGTTTCCCTTACTTATTTATTTACTGGGAATCATTCTCACCCCTGTCCTTTGATGTATGTCCCCAATATTTTATATTCAATAAATGTACTTTGGATAAAACCCTGAAAAATCCTTTCATGTGTATTAGAATAAGTTTTTATGTTTTTATGTATTATGTTCCTGATTTCAAAGAAACTAAACTTTAAAAGATCCTCTATTTTGTACCATGTAAAAAATTATTATGTAACAAAAAAGTGGGATTCCATAGCTGGTATCAATAGATGGTTTAATTATTTTAGGTAATTAATAACATATATCTTTAGTATAAACCCTAGATAAAATTTTAAATATAGGAAAAAATCCTAGTATTTTGGTGAAGTATTAATTAAGTGGTGTTCGAGAAAAGAAATTGATTTTTGTATATGAACAATTGGATATGGATCTAAAACATATGTATCCAGGGGTATCACATGAAAACAATGAATTGAGATAAAATCCATTAGGAATTATTATATGAAAATAAGTATTTCTTCACTCTGGGTTTAAAACTAACAGGGTATATTTTCTTTAATCACATTCTTTGTATGAACCAATATGAAGGATGTATAGAAAATGTAATTTTTGATAAAGAATAACATATTTAATAATGATGCTATAAGACATAATTTTTTTAGATTTATAATACTCTTAAAAGAAACATGTTTCTTACTAAGTTTTTATTCTGTTAAAAAATTGAGGGAAATTAAAGGTACCGCATTAATGATGAGTGCAGTGGATGGTGCGCTGATGACCCTCTAATGGAATCCAAAATATAAAATATCATGAGAATTATGAATCAAATAACTCAAGTTACGAACAATAACATGAACCAAGTTGAGAGACCAGATTCACCTTAATGGGAAAAAGTTTCTATTGAGTCCTTCATGCATAAACAACCACCTTCTTTCTAGGGATCTACCAACCCATTGATTTTTGAACAAAGGATAAGCTATATAGAAAAGATCCTTTATATACTCCATTGATCAAAATAAGACAAATTCACCTTGGAAGTATACCACTTAGAAGTAGAAGCTAATTAGTGGTGGAAACTAATTAAAAAATGAATCCAAGAATGGAGATCGATGCTATAGAGTGGGAAGAGATTAGGGGAATCCTTTTTAATAAATATTTTCCACATTTGTTGAGAAAAAAATAGAGAATTAATTACTAGAACTGAAGTAAAAGGAAATGTAATCAATGGGAAGCTATGAGATTAACTTTACATGATTTTCTCATTACACCACTATCTTTGTTATGGATCTTAATGGAAAGGTTAATAAATTTTTCAGTGTATTGAGACCCCATTTGTGGATGAATCTAGAAAATCGTGACTATGAATTCTATGAGGAGATAGTGTATAGTGATATGCAGGATGAATTGGAGTTTAGAGGAACACAGTTCTTACAAAGGTCAAATGAAAATAAGAAAGCTATAGATACAAACATATGGAGCAACATTGATCATTGAATGGTAGGAAATCAAGTACAACTTCCCACATGTAAAAAATGTTTCAAGAAGAATTCGAGTAACTACTTTCTTGGGAGTTTAAAATGTTACAAGATTGGAAGGGATGGACATATAGCTCGGAACTATCATGGTGAGGTGAAACCTCAACATCACAACACTAATGAAAAAGTGAATATAGTGCATGTCTAGTCAGATGTTAAATTCTTCAAGTGCGAACAACTTTTGAAATTTTCCAATCATTGTGAAAATTAGAATATAATGGAGGTAAATCACCATAAATCTCAACATATTCCAAGGGGGAAATTTCAAGCTTTTTTATCATTATGGCTAAAGTAAAGTCTCTAAATCACGTGGTAGTAGGTACTGTCATGGTTTTCTCAAAGGTAGAAAGTAAATTGTTAGATCCAGGTTTTATGAATTTCTTTATTTCCTCTATGTTTTCAAAGAATATAGAATATATCCCTAATTTTCTAGTGGTAGAGTTACCAGTCAATATTCTTGGAGGTATTATCCATGTATAAAACGTGTATAGACACTCTAGTATAAAACTTGGTGAGAAAAATATCATCATAAATATAGTATTCATTCCCATGTTGAAATTTTACACTATACTTGGGATGGACTGACTCTCAAATAATAATGCTTAGATCATCTGTAGAAGCTATAAAATCTCATTAGTATTGAATGGAGAACGTACATTTATTTCAAAGGATAGATATCTTTACTTGATCTTTTTATAGAAGAACCTATCATAGCCTTTTTTATAGAGATGATCGATGAATAGGAAGAAGGAAAAAAGTATAAGATTAGAAAATGTCACCTTCATTTTGGAATACATTGATGTATTTCTTGAGGACTTACATAGACCTCCCCCAGAAAGAGAGGAAGAGTTCTCCATTGAACTCATGCATAGATACCAGACATTATCAAAGCCCGTATATAGAATGGAAAATGTGGAGATAGAGGAATTTAAGAAACAACTTCAAGATATTTTTGATAAGATATTTATCCAAACAAGTGTGTCACCTTTGGGAGAACTCATTATATTTTTGAAGAAGAAGGATAGATCAATGCAGATATGAATTTATTATAGAGTACCTAATGGGATCATAATGAAGAACAAGTACCCTCTCCAAATTATTGATGATTTATTTAACCAGCTTCATGGGGATCAATTATTCTCCAATATTGTTCTTTGATATGGTTATCATTAATTGAAAGTGAAGAAAGAAAATATTCCTAAGACCTCCTTTTGATCAAGATATATGTGTTATGAGTTTTTTGTTATTCCCTTTGGATTGACTAATTCTCAAGAAATATATATACATATTTCATTATTGTAGTCTTTAAAGACTTCCTTGATAAATTTGTGGTAGATTTTATTCATCATATTATTTCATATTCTAAAAGTTACGAGGGGTGTGAGGATCATCTAAGTGTTATATTGCAAACTCCAAAGAAGGATAGGGTATTAGGAAAATTCAAAAAATGTGAATTTTGGTTACAAAAATTTTCATCCTTGGGGTACATTATAACTAATGATGGAATCTCAGTTGACCCTAAAAATTAAAAGGTTATAGAGGAGTGGACTCATAATACCACAATAACTAAGATTAGTAGTTCCATTGGATTACAAATATATTATAGTAGGTTTTTGAAATTATTTTCATAATTTCTAATCCAATAAAAAAGTTAGATAAAAAAGGGGATAAGTTCATATGAAAAAAGTAGTGTGAAGAAAGTTTCCAAGAACAATAGAAGACATTGGTTACTAAACTTGTTTTAACTCTACCCTCTATCAAATAATGATTTTTTATCTTTATATATGAATCTCTGAAAGGTCTTGTGTGCATCCTCATGAAAAATGATAAGGTGGTTGATTATGCAACTCGAAAATTAAAGCCTCATTAGTAAAATAATCATACTCATGACATTGATCTAGCTATGGTTATTTTTACTCTATGAATATAGAGGCACTATCATAATTGGTCAAATGTGATATATACACATACCACCAAAGTTTGAATTATATATTCATGAAAAAGGAATTGAACATGAAACAAAAGAGATTATTATAACTTCTTAAAGACTATGACTATTAAATTCATTATAACCCCGAAAGAGTAAATAAATTTGCAGAGGCATTAAGTAGGAATGAACCTGTTGTGCTAGAAATGAGGAGGATTTAATGAGATCCATTGATAGATGACCTGTTACGATTATACATGGTAATCATAAGGGAATTTACATTATCAATACTATCCCAAATTATTTCCCAACCATCAATACTAGAGAAGATCCAGAAATATCATTGGGTAGATCCTTTGTTACAAAATAAGATAGGGGATGGGAATAATGGGAAGCATACTAAGTTCAATTTTGATCAAGAAGGTGTATTAAGATTTCATACAAGAATATGTGTTCCATAAATTTTGGGGTTAAAGAAAAAACTAATGGGTGAATATTATAGCTCTATATTCTCAATAAATCCTGGAAACATAAAAATGTATAGGGACCTTCATGATTATTATTGATGGGATAATATGAAAAGGGATATTTTTTAATACACTAAATGGTTATTGGTATGTCAGAAAGTGAAGGAGGAGTGACAAAATTTTTAAAGGGGTATTGCAACCCCTACCCATACCAGCATAGAAGTTGGATAATATCTATTAGGTCCAAAATGGGCCTAGAAACTTAGAGGGAGGGGAGAATCAGCGTATGAATATTTTTTCTAAATTCTTCTAGCCCACTAGATCTTGAAAATATTATTATAAAGGTCAATTCATTTTATTTTTTGTGTTTCTATCTATCTTATCCACACCAATTATATCTGATGATCATGCATATAATGTAAAGCAATATAGAAAGAACAAGGACATAGATATTTTTACCGGGTTCTCCCTCACTGGTCTATATCCAAGGAGAATACAATGACAATGTTTCAATTGTACCAGATTCACTATGGCTTACTTTTAATAAGGATGTTTGGGTTATATCAATTTTATTCCTAGACTCTCTTCCTTTACGAGGTTTAGTGTCTGCTTACTACTTTCCCAAGGGTCAACCTCATTGTCTCTTTCTCTATATCACTTTTGGTGTAAAGGATCATAGTCTTCCTCTTCCTTTTCTCACTGCTCTTAAAAGGGATCCACACAAAGTTTATGTACTTGTAGGTCCCTTAATTTTCATGAATGCATGAATCTTCAACTGTAGATAGATGCACTGTTGAAGTCACATTTTCAGCAATAGATGAAATTCACTTTTCTGCATACTATTAGTTTGAGGAAATTATATTCATGAACTAATTTTCTCCCTTTACAAACTTCCTTACTTCCTCTGTAAACTTCCTTGCACCATGTGGTGTGATGTGTTATGTACCACCTCTTCTTCTATAGACCATCCCAACTTTACAGATGGATTCTTCTTCTATGGACTATATCTCATTCATGGACCTTTTAAACTTCTATGAACTACTGATTATCCACATACCACCTCAACTTTATGGACTCTTTTCCTTTGTGGGCAATAGTTACCCACAAAATCCCATCTACAGACTATCTTCACAAAACTATTCTCTTTTCGCAAAATCTCTACTCACAAACCTCTTATCCTTCATAGAATCTTTTTATAAAAACTACTTTGGACTTATCTGAATTATTTCCATAGATAATTTGTTTTATAATGAAAATATATCTAAGTAATGATGGTATTAATAGTCCTTATATAAGAAAATAGATCCACAAAACATTCTAATTCGTATTACTCATATCTTTAATGTAGTACATTCTTCACCGTGAACTATGTTATGTAGTTTTCATTTTGACTTTCTCTCTTCGCATTAGTTGATCTCTTCCAAACAAGAAACCCCTTTTTGGATCCCCAAATCACCAAATCCTTCCCACAAACAATGACATACCCTAAACTTCAAGTCACCTAAAAAATGTGATCCTTTCATGACCCATTTTTTCCCTTTACAGTCCACATAGCACACATCACCCTTTGGGTTTGTTGACAAATATTCACTTATGGATACCTCATAAAATATCCTTACAACTTCTACTAGAATTTTCTTCTCGTGATTAGTATAGAGATCAATTATTTACTCAACACATACTCTAAGACCACGTGAGCAATACTCGGCATGAGAAACGAGAGTATAATGAAAATTTCATCAAAGAACCACTTCATTCCATTACAAAACCACTCATCTACATTCATCACGAACCTCAACTATCATTATATATATCCATTAATCAATCACTTCTAGTATCGTCAGATTTAATAATTCCCCGATCTCACAACACCCCATTTTGGCTTTTACTACTCCCCCTTTCTGCTTCTCTCCTTCCTTAATTAAGTCATTTACTTTAATATTATAGCTACAATTTCTCCCCCTTTGTCATTGAACATGAAGTTCATTCATTTTAGGTATGCAGTAGGGTAAAGAACACATATTTTCACATTAGGGAAAAAACATACCTTGAGGAGAGGGGATCCCACATCCACACATTTTTTAAGTGTGATGAGTTGACTGAACTCCTAGATCCAATCGATGCCTTTCAAATGCTTCTTTGGGTAAGGCCTTTGTTAGAATATTTTCAACCTATAGATCTGTAGGAACATACTCCAACATCACACGCTATTTCACCACCTTCTACTTGATAAAATGTTATTCGATTTCAACATTATTTTTCCTTGAGTGATGGACTATATTTTGGCTTAGATTTATAGCACTTGAATTATCAAAATTGATTCAGATAAGAGACAACACTTTAACTCCCATATCAAGAAAATGATTCTTCATATGCAATATTTGTGTGCACACTTGTGTTTTTGAAAGATACTTAGTGTATACAGTGCACAATGAATTGAAATCTTGTTTCTTACCTATCCAATAAATAAACAATCCTCCATGATAGAATGCATCACCTAACATAGATTTTCTATCTTTTATTGATCTGATCTAACCTGCATCTATATAGCCCAATAAATATTGCTAGTATTTTTCATTATATAGAAATATTAAATCCATCATTACCTTAATATAATGAAGTATTATTTTTACTAAAATAAAATGGGTTCTTGTGGAATTACATTGATACTGTTCTACTTGAAAAGAAAAAGAAAAATATCAGTTCTTATCATTGTTATGTGTAATAAGTTTCCAATTAGTTGCCTATATTATGTGACATCAATGGATTTACCTTTTTCATACCATTACAGTTTCATCCGGTTAGACACTAGAGTCATCATCTCCTTGGAATTATCCATTAAAAATATTCTCAAATACTCCTTAGCATATTGAAATTAAGAAATGAATGTTCCATTTCTTACTTGTGTCATACTAGCACTACTACCCTTTGATAACTATAATTTTTGACATGAAGATTGTAATCAACTACACAACACTATAAACCGAGCTACTTCAAAAACTGATCAAGCCTTGAATACACCTCAATTGGTTCTTTCTTCAACCAAAAAAGATGGTTTATCAAATGAAAAACCATGTTATCATCATCGTGAATGGGAAAATAATATATCTATTCAATATAAATATCTTCTTATAGAAACCCATTCCAAAATTCTAACATAACGTCCATATAGAGAACTTTGAACTTTATTTGCACTGATATGACCAAGAATAACCTGATTCTTCTCAATTTGGTCAAGATATTCATTCATATATTGAACCCAATTATCATATCTATATTATTCATCAAAACTGTTAGGATCTACCTAGGATAAGTAAGATGCTTTCTCAAGAGTCATCACTTCCTTGTATGCACTAGCACTATCTGATTACCAATTATATT
Source organism: Viscum album (assembly GCA_963277665.1). Taxonomy (NCBI): domain Eukaryota; kingdom Viridiplantae; phylum Streptophyta; class Magnoliopsida; order Santalales; family Viscaceae; genus Viscum; species Viscum album. Next base: position 1,428,353,916 of record OY728125.1, read on the forward strand.
TTTTAGTAAAATTCATATCGACTCTTCATATATTGTGTTGATATAGATTTTACTTCCTCATTATCATTTTAAATATCTTCTTCTGAATTATAACTTTCCACTTTTACTCCCCTTGAGTTGCTTACCTCCTCGTTGCGGCCATAGGGAAACTTTTAACTATGTTTCCAAAGATTCTTCTCATTCTTATACTCTAGTAATCTAATTTCTTTTGACTAATTTTTTAGACTATTTATGAAAAAATATTAATATTATCTCACAGCATGTCGGCATCTATAAAATAGTCAGCTAATACCATATTGTTAGATAAAAATAGATAATCCTAAAATATGTGATTTTTTATACTTCCCCCTTAATCGGTCTTCTTGATGTCATACCATATGAAATTTCATCCTTTTTATACCATTTAGACATTCTCTCCTTTATCACTGATTTATATGGAGGTATTTTTGTTTCTCCCACTTGGTCCACATTGTCCTTTCATCTAATTATGAGATAGAATTCTCCCCCTATAATATGCAGCTCTCCCTATTGCCAGTCCCACTATTTACACCCAAAAACATTCCTCTTCTCCTACATAATTTATATACATGTGACTGTAGGTTTGAAAAAAATCTCCATCCCAATAACATTTACAAGTTTTATCTTCATTCAAGTATATTTTCATGGGGTGAATTTACCATGAAGAAATGATCCATCAACAAAACCAGTAAGCTAAGTGAGTTGGAACTCGGTGCAAGTGATAAATTTTATAACACAATCATTATCATTTTCACTCAACAGCTTCCACATATATCATGCATCCATCAAAAATTAACTTAGTTCAAGTAATTCTTCTTGATTTATTCTTCAACTATATTAACTGATTAGAATATTTTGACATTCTAGAGCTCCTCACTTCACTACTTTGCATATTTTTATGCCACTTCCCCTTGGATCGTATATCCCCTTGAACCTGAAACACTTGAACATCAATTAATATAATTTATAAACATTAGGATATGGGAACATTTAGAATCTCTAAGAATATGATTGTGGTTAATTCTAATGGATTAACACTTTGATACTTTCTTACAAATCACTATACAATTTTTGTGCATGTTCCAACAGGCTAGCCAGATTCAACTATTCTAGCCATGTGACTAAACATTATTTACCCACGTGTAGAGTCTTATACTGATATTTAGATTCTATAGGATAGGCCTTTTTCACAATTTTGTCTCTAAAACCATTTGTTAAATTTTCCTTCTTTGATTCTCAACTAATATTCCATTTTTCATGACTCTTTCTTTGATAAGTAATATTTTCACTAGTCATTTGCTCCTACTTCTTCCTCTATTAGAGGGATCTTTCTATTGCCTTCAGTTATCTCTATATGGCATGACATGTGAATTTTTCAAGACATTATTTATTCTATTTTTTCTGTTATTTGATTTACACCACCATTTCTTGTTGGGGTTAATTCTTCCACTGAATTTAAAAATTATTAATTATGATAGATGTATCTCCTCTCTTTTTCTTTGATATTTGTTCACATTCCTTCCAAGAGAGTTGTTGTGAGTGTAACAGAGGAATTGATTGATACACCTTTGTTGATCTCCTTATAATTTTCCTAAGGTTATAACCCTGTTTTTCAACTCATCATATTTTCTTCCAATATAGTCTTTTTCATTATACACTACCAGTGTTTGGGTTTTACTTCTAGGTTCCTTTTTATTCTCTTATTTATTCTTTCTACAATGTAATTCCAAATTCATGTGATCAGAACATATAAAACATCTACCATTAAAGTCATATCGCATTTCATCCTTTCTTGGTTGAGATGCTGATACAACTAGAGTTATTTTTTTGACATTTATCCCTTGGGATTCATGACACATACTCATGGTGTGTCCTAGTTTTACACAATTGTAGAATTTTATGGATACCTTATTCTGAGATAATCTTCTTTTTTATTTATCAAGATGCTACTTCTTTTTCTTAGATTTAGAAGGATTTATATCCTCCCAACATGAAATATATTCCAACACCTCAAAAAAACATAAAGTATCACCATAAACTCCCCAGAAATAGCATATGCAATCAAACATCCTATAAAATCCTTTTTATGGCTACTTCCAATATCAACAGGAGTTTTCCCATTTTTTGATTTTTTTTGAAAGATCTATTCCTATTATGCATGGGAGAGGGCTCATCTTATCCAAGAACAATTTTTCCAAAACTAGATGTCCTTTTGTATGATACAATACATTCATGTTTTCCTATTAAGTAGAATATTTTCATTTCATTATCTCGTGCAAAAGGATAATCAAATTGTAAGTTCAAAGCATCCTTTAATTTTAGATTTCCTTCAACATTAGATTTCCACAATTATTTCTTGAATGACTCTATATCTTCCTCCAATTATTGTGTCTTATTGTCCCTAGATTCATGATGATAATTTTGTTCTCTTATGATATTCTTTCTACTAGTTATCTAAACTTTTAGGAGATCTTATCTATCATGTCATATTTCTATTTTATTTCAAAATATTTCTGAGCAATGTATTCATTACATCATACATTCTCTTTATATAGTCTTTAGTTCTTTTAAACCATTTTATATTTCTATGTATCAAGATTTTCATTTCTATCTTCCAAATTCTGGATTTATTCTGAGTTCAAACTCTTTACCTTCTAATAAGCTTTGAGTTTTTCTACCTTTGAAGAAATATTTTTTTGTTCTTTAGCGTGGTATTCATTCTTCTCCCTTGGATCACAGAACACATCAATAAGTATTTTATTTAATCTTATGACCTTATTGAACTCAATTTCTCATACTTGGATTTAGATATATTTAGATATAATTTCTTCATCTAATTTATGATCCAATTAATTTGTAACACTGAAAACTTATAATTTTTGACTTCTTGTAATTTATTCTTTATCATTTGTTCTGGTAACACTTGGAATATCAGGTTATCCACCTATTCCTTCAGCATAAATTAACTATGAAACACTTTAACTATCTGATTCATCAAAATAATTCTTTATTACATTGTTTGTTTCCTTCAACTCATTCACAATCCTTCTATAGAGACATCTAAACTTAAAAATGATAACATAATCATTCTTATTTTTTAAATTAATTCCCTTTTTCTTATAACACAATATAAGAGAATATTTAATCTTTAACCCCAATAATCAATAGAACCAATTCAGAGAAAAAAATATAATAAAAGAAACCATCCCTTTGATACCAATTGTTAGGTCCAAAAGGAGCCTAGATGCCCTGAGAGGGGGAGAATTTGGGTATGAATAATCTTTTATAAATTGTTCTTACCCCACTAGATCTTGACCTCTGTATTATAATGGTCACTTCATTTTCAATTTATTGTTTATATTTATCTTATCATATCCAACTTTATTTGATGATCATGAATATAGAGTAAAGTAATAAAGAAAGAACAAGGATTGTAAATCCCTAAAACCAAACTTATGGATTCATAAATTAAACTTGATGTGTATTTTTTAATAAAAATATAACAAAAAAAATATAAAGTATATTATACATTCAATGACTTTTCCAGCCTAGCTTCTCGATAATTATAGAACGCCTTACATACATTGAATCATAGTTTACAAAAATAATAACTAATTAACCAATTGTATTGATTTTTATTAGCACATTAACGATCCTTTTAACTTCAATAGAATCCTATGGAAAACATTTTAAAACTTGAGATGAGCACAAAAAGCTTAGTAAGGGACATAAAGAAATAAAAAACATTAGTCCAGTGAAAACATGAAAACCAATTAAAACCCTTTTCTTGAAAACTCATAAGCATGTATAGAAACATCATGTAGTGTTCTTGGGACATATTTACCAAATCACTCTTAAAATAACCCATACACATGGAATAAAAATTCGGTAAACTACCATCTCTAGAGCACCCAATGTATTAAAGGGCTATAATGGGGCTCACCCGTCATATCTTAAGCCATAATGGGCTCAACCCAACATATATTGAGATATAATGGGGCTAAAACCATCATATCTTGAGATATATTGGGATAAAAACAACATAACTATATCCAAGGAACATATTATAGAAATAAAAAATCATGAAATCAGGAACACTACACATTCCATATATATATAAAACATTCTCTTTGAATTTCATTAAAGAGACTTTAAAAATGATTTAAAAATAAAAGTCCCTTACAAATATAATTGGAGTGAGAATTAATAATATTGATTTTATATCTGTATAAACTATAAATACATTGAATAAAACATAATATAAACAAAAAATTCATCACAAAAATAATCTTAATACCACATAATGAATAATGTAAAAGGTTAACCTAAAGAATAGAAATTGGGTTAAAATTCCCTAACAAAATTTAGGAATGGTAATGGGTGTACTTGGGAGGGATTAATGAGATAGAAGGGGGCCTATAATCATGTATATATCATAAGGGAAGTATTGGAGAAGTGGGAAAACATACCCCATCATTAGGAATTAAAAATAAAAGGGCATAACATAGATGATATTCTTGAACAAAATTTGGGAAATAGAGGATCCCTTACCTCGGGTTTGACATCCTTAAAATGTGTTTAAACCTCCTATATAATTTTAAAAATAGTGTTATTAAAATTTTACAAAAACATATTAATTTTTATAACAACTTATATGATCATTTTATAACAACATTCAACCCATTAATTAGTAATATTTTTTTATTTACATTGTTTTGGGTGAATTCTTTACATGGTTCACATGCCGGGTTCGTAATGGATTTTATTTTTGAATGAAAGAGAAACTCCAAAAGTGGAAAGAGAAGGTATTTACATTTTTATGGAAATTTAAATTATACCATTTATCATTTTTAATTTCTGATATGAGGATGATTTATTAGCTAGAACATTAATGATATTTTTTAGATCATTTTGGTGGTTCTTCGATAACCACAAACTTGTTTCATTATATAATTTAAGATCATGAATATAAGTTCATTAAAGAACATAAAAAAGGTTGTATTATACACTTTATAATATGTTTCAAAAATAAAATTACATTTTTAATCATATTTTAAATAAGTAAAGGAAATTGAAACCATATCATCCACGATGTTGGTAAATCCACATAGCATGGACGATGTTCTTATTTTTAGAAAGACTACAAGAGGAGATAAAGTGTGATGGTGAATTTTTCCAATAACACAATAGAAATATAGAATATATAACATTATGTAGATTTCATGGATCTTGGATAAGGGTAGGTGAGTAGAATGTAAGAAAAAAATAATTGAAAATAAAATAAAATAAAATGAAAGAGCATTTAAACCTCTTGATCTCTTCTCCTTGATATACTCCTTAAGGACTTTAGTATCGGCCTTTTTGTGAGACCAGTATGTCGTTTATGTGAGGAAGAGCCTTAGGGAGAGGTTTAGACATATTTTTGAAAATGAACAAAGCTTGAGAGGTGTGAGAGGAAGAGGGGTGTGAGGGTGATATTTATAGTGAAGTAGAGGAGGGGCTTACATTATTTTAATCATTAGTTTATTATTTTTTCTCAAGAATATGAATAGTATTAATTCTTGAGAAAAAATTTAATTTGTGCATGTGAGTTTGAAACAAAGGTTCTTACCTTAGCAGAACATTCTCAATGACTCAATAAATCATGTATTTATCTTATTCTCTAAATTATCGTTTTTTATTATTCACCAAAAATTCAAGACTTTTAAAAAAATCCCAAAAATTTCCCCTAACAGTTTTTCAACATATATAATTAAAAAAAGAACTCTAGTTTATCAAAATAATACTTCAAATATGATAAATGTAATTTTTAAACAAAATAATAATTTATTCAAAAAACAACAATTTTAAAACTATAACTCATTTTATAACACCTTCAAAAATTAATCATGGTATCATAAAATTTTCTTACAACCGTATGGATATAAATAATAATTTATGATTGAATTTTATGAAAATAAATTTTCATTTAAATTATTTAATTAATCATAAAATTGTAATTAAATATTTACGACTTACCAAAAATACCAACACATATATAAGAATCTTATTGTCACTTATAATATGCCTCTTTATTTCACTTTCATTGGTGATGTTACTATTTTTTTGGACATTTTACTATTCATAAGGGTCATATTACTATTCATAGGGTAAAAATACTATTCATTAGGGTAGGTTACTATTCATATGGATAAGTTACTATTCACAGAAAATTAAATTGGTTCTATCAGACTCTAAATAACTTTCCAATCGCAACTGTGTATGTCTATTTTTCGAAATTCAATTCATAGAAGAGGAAAAATTATGTTTAAATTCTAAGATATAATGGTCACATAGTATTTAGTAGTTCATTTATGCACATAGTGTTTCCTTTTAAAATCTCGGGATGTTATAAGGACATAGATATTCTTACTTGGTTAAGCCTCACTAGCTACATCCAAGGATTATAAAACAACATTATGTTGATTGTCCCTAATTTACTAAGGCTCACTACCAATAATGATATTTGAGCAAGATCAATTCTATGCCCAGGATCAATACCTCTATAAGTTTCATGATCAGCTCACTACTTTCCCAAGGGTAACTCCCTTTGTCTATTCTCTGGATCACTTCTAGTGGAAAAGATCACCATCTTCCTCTTCCTTTACTCACTACTCTTAGAAGGGATCCACTCATAGTTTAGGGACTTTTAGGTCCCTTTATTTGAATGAATGAATGCATCATCAACTTTATATTGATGATTTTTTGAGGTCTTGTTTTCACCCATAGATGAAATCTACTTTTACACATACAATTAGTCTTCAAAAATTACTTTCGCAAACTATTTCAGTCCCTTTGAGAATTTCCTTACTTCATTTGCAAACAACCTTGAACCATGTAACATGAGTTCTTTGTGGACCACCTCTTCTTCTGTAGATTGTTCCTTCTTCATAGATGGATTCTTCTTCTATGGACTGCCTCCCCTTCGTAGACCTTCTAAACTTACAACGGTTGTTGAAGCACTGCAGACCACATAAACTTTGTAGCCTCTTTTCCTTTGCAGGATACAGTGCACTATAAAAACACTTTCCATGGGATATATTTGCAGAACTCTTCTCTTTTTGCGGAATTTCCACACGTAGACTTCTTTTCCTTCGCAAAATCTTCCATCGTGAACTAATATTCCTTAATTATGGGATTAACATTCCTTATATATGAAAATAGATACAAAACAACCATTACATTTTACTCAAATATTTTATGCGGTATTGCCTTCACCGCAAACTATGTTATGCGGTCCATATATAACCTTTCTCCCTTTGTACTGTTCGATCTATTCTACCCAAAATAAACCTTTTTACTTCCCCAAATCAACACCTCCTTAAAACAATGACAGTAATTCTGTGAACTTCAAGTCACTCGAAAACTGTTATCCTCCCAAAAACCATTTTTTCCTCCGAGGTCTATGTAGAATGCTTCGTGGTCTGTATAGAACTATTGAGAACATGCTCAATTGACTTTTCCAGCAAACAAAATTAAACCCAAAAACATCAAGATGACACCAAGATGGATTTTTTCTCAGTAATATAACTATGAACATTATCAGTGGTCTCCCAAGAACATCTAAAGGAAACAATGTGATATGGATTATAGTGAACCGACTCACCAAGACTGCCCATTTTATCACTATTTTGGAAGATTTCTCTCTTGAACAACTTTATAATATAAACATAAATGAAGTGGTGAGACTATATGAAGAACCACATTCTATCATTTCTAACATGATACAATTACAAATATAAATTCTAGAGAAGTATTCCAAATTCTAGGAATAAATAATTGAATTTCAGTATGGTCTATCACCCCCAAACTGATAGAAAATCTAAAAGGACTATCCAGGCACTCGAGGAAATGATGAGACAATTATCAATGTAATTTCAAGTTGGATGGTATCAACATCTCCCATTAGTTGTGTTCTCATACAACAACCATTTCCACTTGATTATTAAAATGGCACCAAATGAAGATCTGTATAGAAAGAGATGTTGAAGTCTTACTTTTTGGGAAGAAGTTGGTGATAGAAAGATACTTAGGCCTGAAGTTGTTAAATAAATGATAGAAAGGGTTAATTTCATCCAAGAAAACATATAAGCTATTCAAATTTATTAGAAGATAAATATTAACAACCGCTGAAGGGACTTGGAGTTTAATGCGAGTGAATTTTTTTTCTTCAAATATCACCATGGATGAAATTCATGTGGTTATGAAAAAAAGGGACGCTTAGCCCCAGGTATATTTCTCCCTATGAAATACATGATCATATAAAAATAGTTTCATATCTACTATAAATTCTATAAAATCTATCTCAAGTTCATGATTTATTCCATGTATCTCTTTTGATAAAGTACATACCTGATACCTTACATGTACTAAATCCGAAGGTGGTACAATTGGAACATGAAATTTCTTATGAAGAGCATGCGGTGGTGAAAATGGACCATAGAGACAAGAATATAAACAAAAAAACTACCCAATTATTCAAATTTTATCAGAGTAACCATAACATTTAAGAGGAAAATTGGGAACAAGAGGAAACAATAAAGTAGAAGTACCCTCTCCTTTTCTCAACCGAGAAAATGATTTCAAATTTTGGGGCTGAAATTTCATAAGGAGGGAAGAATGTAACGATCCAAATTTTTTTAAAATGATGTTAGTTTCCAGAAAAAAATTGTTTTATATTAATTTACACACAACAAAACCATATCACTTTAATAATGATCAATAAATTAGTCACCAAAATGGAAAAATATGGATCACTTAAATACATCCGAATTATAAAAACCCTAATCTTTATTCCATTTAAATAACTGGTTTATTACAAAAAAATTACACTTAATACAACCCTAAAGATTTATAATTCTAGTGTCTTTTTGAATTAGGTACATTTCATAAACATTTTCAACATGGGATATAACAACATTATTGAAAACTTATGTAACAAGATTCTAAAATTCAATGGATTTTAAAACTGTATGGGATAACCTGGGGAAAACATATGCAAGGGTTAAGATATAAATCTAAGTAAGGGAATAAACATGTAATAACATGAACAATATAATAAAATCTAGGAAATAAGTATATCAATGAGGTATAATAATAGTAGGGATCATAAACTTGACAATGTGACATGATATAGCACAATAATCATAACAAGGGAAATATTGAAACAACTTAAAACACTGAATCGTAAACATAGGCCAAAGTTAAACTCACTAAGAAAACATTTTATAAAACGTCCCATAAATTAATCAGGTTCCCTCCCTATTCCAACATGGAATATAATGATATTAAACACTAACTAATTCATTGGAGCGTTATCTGGGTGCACCCATCACTTCATTTCATTCTCATACTTAAGTGTGCCATATAGATCAAAAAACATGGATTAATTCATCATAATAATATATTATATGATTAATGAGTATAGAATAAATATTTTTAAGCACCCAATCAAAAGTATATGTGCGTATGTGAACACTCTTGATAGGAAAAGAGTATGGTATTCACTATACAGTTGTTTTGGTATGGAAAACTGTGATGAAATTCCATATACATAATGGTGTCACTTAAAGATTCATAAAATTGTGTTTATGAGAGATAAAGGGACATATCATCACATATAAATAAAATGGTAAGTAATATTATGATAGAAAATCATATCCCGACATTATAAATTTGTAAATAGTAATGAAGAAACTTGAATAGAGAAAATAATCCTAACTATATTTTGGCATGATAATGGGTGTACATAAAGGATAATGGGTGGATTAATGAGAGTAAAAGGGATATCTAATCATGTATAAATAAATATTAATATATTTGGGATAGGTAAGAACATATAAAAAATGAGAAAAATAAATTGAGAATCATATCACAAAAGAAGTGCTTGAATAAAAATAAGATTGGAAGATCCCTTACAAAATTCAGGCATAGTAGTGGCATAGATAAATTTCAAAATGAGAGATTATAAATAATATATCCTTAAAATAACATAAATTTGATAGTAAGGAAGTTTCTATAAATAAATTACATTATAAAAATTTTAATTAAGATGAAAAATTCTAAAGATGGTGCTTGAATTAAAAGGAGGAGAGGAATGTGAGGATCCATTACTTGAGTGTGTGACTCCAAATGCTTCGGAGGGGATTATAGATAGATTAGGGGAACAATTAGGGGACTATATATAGGGGAGGTAAGATTATGGATGTGATCCAAGGAGTTTGAGTGAAGATAAATGGGAGCTTTGTGGGTTTATATAGGAAAAGAGGGGGATTTCTTTATTATTTAGGTTTTGCACACTACATAATAAAATATCTAAAACCACAAACATCCCCTATTTTTCCCCATGGTCTCTAACAAAGGGGGGTTTTTATTATTATTTTATAAAGAAAAGGTGTCAACATATTAGAATAGTTCCCTTGATTATGTAGAGGCGAGTCACAATCTTAAAGAAATGATTTTAGAGCCTTAAAATATATAATATGTTTTGGAGGAATCATAATGGAATTAAAAAATAAATAAAATAAACATAAAATCACATTATTTTAAATGTAAAATATATATATGGTCATGTATACCATTTATAGTATTTATTGCATCACTTTGGGGTAATTATGATTCCATAATATGTAATGTAATTTATATGGTATCAAATTTTACCTGAAAATTTGATTGTCTCAAAAAATTAGGAAAAAAGATCCATTGGATAATTTTGAAATTCTAATTCAAAAAATAAAATTCATTTTATCTCTATAATTTTCTAAATATTTTAATTTTTACTTTTAAAATAATAATCGACATCTATTAAAATGATGGGTTTTTTTACAATAACTGTTTTTGAACCCTTATAAAAATTACATTTGACTTGATAAAAATTATATGACCAATAATATTTAATAAAAAAATTAAAAATAATATTTCATTAAAATATGATTTTTTTTAATCCATTAATTCATATAAATAAATTTCTTAATTAAATTTGAATATTAACCATAAATACTATTTGTATTTTATCGCATCAAAATAAAAAATTTATTTACAAAGTAAAAAATAAAATTTGTAAAATATATTCCTTATTATATAAATATATATTATACATATTCATATTTCTAGGGTATTTATACGTATCAGTCTAATACACTATAAAAACCCTAAAAGTAATGTGTGTGATGGTGGGACTTTCATGGGGTGGTTCAATGAACATGGTTTGGGTCGTGATCTAGATGAGCTTGAACTTCTCCCATAAATGGTTTTGATCATGATTAAGTTATTGGATTTCATCTAGGGCTTGGTGAAGGGTAAAAACCATAAATACTATATCCCTTGTAACCCTTGATAAATGGGATTCAAAGGATATGATCTTACTAGTGGAGTCCATCACTTCCTTTGTCTATGTCAACTAGATTTTTTAAAAACCATATATTTATACTAATCATGTGATCACTATTCAAAGGCTATACTATCATTGGTAAATATACTTAACAACCATTCAAATCCAATAGGATATAATAAAATAAAATAAGTGCATGTGTTTTCTATAACCATATTATATAATAATAAATTTAATTAAATCAAAAGAGAAATATTATTTATAACTATTCACGAAATTACAAGAATCATTTCTCCAAAAATATAGAAATAAACCAAAATGTTATAAAATGAAAATATATAACCATCTTAAGAATTGTAATGAATATTGAATGAAATGATATTGAGGTATTTATAGGGTATAAATGGAAATATGACTATAGGGATTGAACCATTATTTTACCATTGGTCAATATGACTATTAGAAAATATACCCATGAGTGATAATTTTACCATTATAATTAGTCTTTATAAGTAGTAACGAAAATGTACAATTTATACAGAAGGGAGAAGCGATGAGATTAACCAATATAGTCATACCGTATAAAGCCCATTTATCAGAACTTGAGAGGGAGGTACCGTCACAGGGGTTATCTATTAATAAATCCTAAGTTGATATTCACCTAGTGAAGCTAGAAAAAAATCTCATATGAGATAACTTCAAGTTTGTGGAAATGAAAACTCTGTCGATGTTAGCCGAGTAGCCCCATGAATCCATCATTATCACACACCTTACCCTTAAGTAATATGTGGGTGTTATAAGGGGATATATTAATAATCATTTTCTACTTAAATTGTAATTCCTTTTTATAAATAATAATTTTATTCCATCAATACCTTTTGAGGAATAGTTTTCTTAATAAAAAATAGGTTTAATTTAGATGAAACTTAATAAATTTATATTTATGACACTAATCTTACTTTTCAGAAAAGATAATTTTTTTATAATAAAACAATTTATTCCAAATAATATTTATTTTTACAAAATAATATTTTAAAAACACTCAAATTTAAATATAAATGATGAGGAAATTTTATTATGTTCTTAGATATTTTTATCTGTCATAAATTTGACATTGCCCTATAACCCACTATTTTTTTTAATAAATAAGGATTTTTATATTTAAAAGTTAAAGTTATTATATTTAGAAAATTATTATGATAAAATAAATATTATTTTTCAAATCATCACATCAAAATTAGGTTTTTAGGAATTTATGAGAATTTTCTAAAATACATTATTTTTTCTATGAATAGTAGAAATACAATTTTAAATTTTCATTATGATTAGTGATGTCATTATTATGTCATATTGATGTAATAATTAATTAAACACAATACATGATCTAAAATATGTTATTTTCTTAATATTTAGTATTTCATTGGATTTTGATCAATTTCTGAACCTACAAATGATATTCCAAAGTCTAAAATAGAAACTTTGATTTTAAAAACACTACCTTATGGAAACTATAATTTTGCACGACAAAAGAAGTAATATAAAATTATTTTCACTTGTTTTGGGTTAAAATAACTTGAAATATGACCCAAATGTCCAAAACCATGGTCAACCCAATGGTTTTTCTTTTTCCATGACCTATACTTCCAAGTCCTATATTTGAAAATTTTTAAACAAATCCTCCACTTTTTTTTAAATACCCACCCATTTCTCCATTATTGTTCACTCTAAACCAATCCTCCAAATATATCTGGTATATTTTCCTCCCAAGGAGTCCCCTAAGGTGTTCTCAAGCCTACAAGGTTCCATTACTTAATATTTAGGAGTAACTCTTTATGGTAATGGAATTATCCTTCTATTCTCTTCAATTAAAGAACATTTTTATATGTATTCTAAATATTATGGTTACTCACTTTTATTAACCTTTTTTCATACTGTTAATTCCAAAAAAAAATATCAATGGGAGGCCCTTTCTCATTTTCAAAACCAATATTTTTTACCAATCTTGCTGTCAATTTTACTCTCAAAATTCTCTCTCTACTTATGAAATTATCTTTTATTTTATTTTTGTGAATACACTATACTCTTTATTTTTTAGGGTTATTTGCATAGTTATAAAATTATTTATTTTGTTTCTATATTAACATACATGAAAACTAAATTCAATTCCTATAGGTTAAAAATGACACAATGATCATGCCTTTAAGCACTTTTTAATCCCCTTGCTTTTGATATGAAACATGTTCTTTATTCACCATGGATTATTTATAAAATAATTAATTTTGATTTATGTGTATCACAATAATTAACACAATTGAAGGGTTATCCCTGATAGTGCTCCAATGCATTGGGTAAATAATTTAATGTCTAGAGATGACAGGTTTTACGATACCTTGGTTAATAACCTTGGTAATTTTATTTTTTGAAACCTTAGTGACAAACCATGGTGATATGCTTATAAATTTCTCATTTAAATGATGTAGCCACATTTACATGGTATGATCCACGTTCTTTTTATTATTATATACCTAATATTCACTTTCGAATTCCATAATTATATTCCTCATGTTTTTATTAATATTATTTATGATTGCATATAAACTATTCCTCTTTCGTATTCCCTTACTGGGCCTCATGATCACCCCTTTCATTTGATTTATGTCCCTAGGATATGAGATGTAGAAAATGTAATTAGGATGAACCCCAGAATAATCCTTTCAAGTGGATTAGAATAATTTTTTATGTTTTTCATGTATTATGTTCCTCATTTCCATGAAACTAAACTTTAAGATATCCATTGTTTTTTACCATGTAATTAAAAGGCGGGATTCTATTGTTGGTATCAAAGGAAGGTTTAGTTATTTATGGGAATTAGGAATATAAATCCTTAGTATGAAACCTAGGGAAAATATCAAATATAAGAAAAAATCATGTTATTTTGGTGAAGTATTAAGTAATTGTTTTCCGGGAAAATAAATCCCTCTCTGGATACAAACAAGTGGATGTGGTTTTGGTATAGTTGTTTCAAGGTGAAACACCTAAAAAATACACAATTATCTAGACTCGGTCGAGAATTTTTGCACTAAAATAGGCCTTATTTCACTCCTAGTTTAACATTAATGAGGGTTGTGTTTGGTTAATTACAATATTTCTATGAACAATTATGAAGGATATTTAGAAAATGTAATTGTTGTTAAAGAAATACATATTTAAGCATGATGTTTTAAGACATAAAATTACTTTGAAATTATAATATTATTAAAATAAACTTCATTCTCACTAAATTTTTATTATTTAAGAAAATATTCGAAAATAGGAGGATCTTCATAAATGATGATTGAATCATACGTTGTGTAGATGGCCCTCTAATTAATACTAAAATAGAAAACATTATGAGATTTATGAATCAACAAACTTGAGTTATGAACAATAACTTGAATCATGTTGGGAGATCAGATTGGCATAGATGGAAACAAATTCCCATTAAGTCCTTCACACATCGAATGCAAAATTCTTTCAGTGGATCAATCGACTCATTGATTGTAGAAAAAATGACAACCTCTATAGAAAATAACTTGTCTACACTCCATTGCTTGGAACAAGAAAAAGACACATTATAAGTATACCTCTTAGAATGAGAAGCTAATCAATGGTGGAAACTGATTAAAGACATGAATCTAATAAGGGATATCAATGATATAGAGTGGGAAGAGTTCATGGGAATCTTTCTTAATAAATATTTTTCTCATTCGATGCAAAAAATAGAGAAGTAATTCCTTAAACTGAAGTAAAAGAAAAATTAATCAGTGGGAAGCTATGACATGAACTTTGAAGGTCTTGATAATTACACCTATAACTTTTTTATGGATCTTATAAGAAATGTTAGTGATTCTTTGGTGGACCGATACCCAATATGTGGATGAATATATCAAATCATGACCAAGAAAACTCTAAGGATAAAGTGAGGAGTGCTATGAAAGTTGAATTAGAGTTTGGAGAAACATAGTGGTCACAAAGATCAAATGAAAATAAGAGACCAACAGATCCAAACTCAAGGAGAAACTTTGATCATGGGAGAGGAGGAAAGAATGTGATACATTCCACATACAACAAATGTGGGAATAAGCATTTTAGGAAATTATTTCTCAAGAGTGTAAAATATTACAAGTGTGTAAGGGATGGTCATATAGCTTGGAACTATCATGGTGATGTGAAGCCCTAAATTCACAACACTTATGAAAATGGTAAGATGGTGCAGCCCCAAACTGAATTTATATACTTCAAGTGTGGCCTACTTGGTCACTTTTACAATCACTATCCAAATAAGGACATAATGAAGATAAATCACAAGCAACCTCATCATATTCCATGGGAGAAAGTTCTAGTAGTTTATATCAAGAAATATGAAGTAGAGGCACCAAATGAAGTGGTAGAATTTACTCTCATTGTTATCTCAAATCTATAAAGAACTTTGTTTGATTATGGTTCTACACATTCCTTTATTTTCTCATAGTCTTCAAAGAATATATATTTTATCCTCGACTTTCAAGAAGTAGATTTATCAGTCAAGAATCCTAGATGTATTATACTAGCATCAATACTTTATTGAAACATAGTATTTACTCTGGTGAGAAAAATATTATCACAAATATATTAGTCATTCTCATGGTATACTAGGGATGGGTTGGATCTCAAAGTATAATTTTAAGATAAAATACATAAGCAAGGAAATATCAGAAGTCCTGAATGGATAATCTACAATTATTTTCAAAGAAAATATATCCCAACCCAAGATTTGTTTATAAGAACCTCCTATATCCTTTTTATAGATATAATTAGTGAAAAGGAAGAAGGAAATGAAAGTATAAGTATAAAAAATTTACCAATAATTCAGGTATACATTTGCATATTTCTTGAGGAGTTACCAAGAACGCCCCCAGAAAGAAAGGTATAGTTCTCCATTAAACTCATACTGGGATCCAATCTGATATCAAAGACCCCATATAGAATGGAAAATGTGGAGCTAGAAGAATAAACTAAAAAACATCAAGATCTTTTGGAGAAGGCATTTATTCGAACAAGTGGGTCTACTTGGGAAGAACGAGTTCACTTTATGAAGAAGAAAAATGGATTAATGTGGATATGCATTTATTATACAGAAATTAATGAGATCAAAGTTAAGAACAGGTACCCTCTCCCAAGGATTGATGATTTATTTGACCAAATTCATGGGGCTCAATTCTTCTAAAAGATTGATCTTTGATTTGGTTTTCATCAATTGAGGGTGAAGAAAGAATATATTCCAATGACCACATTCGGATCAAGATATGTGTATTATGATTTTTTTGTGTTATTAAACTTCAAAAACGCTCTTTCTATATTTACGGATTTGATGAATAGATTATTAGAGGACTAACAAGATAAATTTGTGGTAGTTTTATTGACTATATTATAATATATTACAAAATTAATAAGGATCATGAGGATCATCTTGGTGTTATATTGGAAACTCTGAGGAAGGATAGACTATTTTTAAAATTCAACATATGTTAATTTTGGTTACAATAAGTTTATTGGGGAATATTGTAACTAAGAGTCGATGGAAGATCTATGCGGAAAATCATTGAAGGGACGTAAAGTTTGATATTGGAGACAAAATTTTCCTTTGAATATTAACACTAAAGAGAGTCATGTGATTTTATAAGAATGGTAATATTATCCCCAAGTACTTTGGGCCCTATGAAATCATTTATCGAATAGAAGAAGTTCCCTATTAACACACCCTTCCACCAAATCCAACTTGAGTTCATGATGTATTCCATGTATCTCTATTGATAAATTATATTCATAATCCCTCACATGTATTGAATTTGGAGGTTGTACAATTGGAACATTACCTCTCTTATAAGGAGCATCATGTGGTGATCTTGGACCATAGATACAAGGTTAAATGAAACAAGACTACCCACATTGTCAAAGTGTTGTGGAGGAACCATAAGTTTGAAGAGGTGACATGGGAACTATAGGAAACGATGAAAAAAATTACCCTCAGCTTTTCTCAAATGAGGGAATGATTTGAAATCGTAGCTTTTTAAATTACTTGAGTGTGGAAGAATGTAACAACCAATGTTTTATTTTAATGATATTTTTTCTGAGAAAATGTGTGTTATAGTAATTTACACTCAAAAAATCATATAACATTAATATTGATCAACACATTAGTCACAAAAATGGAAAAATATGGATTTATTTAATCTGTTAGAATTATATCCCCAACACTACGAAAATAAAACAAGATGTTATAAAATGAAAATATATAACCATGGTAGGAATTGTAGTTTATATTGAATAAAATAAAGAAGTGGTATTTATAGAATATAAATGGAAATGTGACTATTGATATTTGATAATTATATTACCATTGGTCTATATAAAAATTGGAAAATATACAAATTAGTAATAGTTTTACATTTATAACTAGTTTTTATAACTTGTAATTAAAAGGTATAATTAATGAAGAAAGGAGAAGAAATAACTTAAACAAGTAGAGTCATGTCATATGAAGCCCATTTGACAGAACATGGGAGGGAGGTAGTGCCAATTGGGAATTCCCTTCACCAAGACCAATTCTAGATTTGACAAGTGAATCTAGAATGAAATCACCTACTGTATAAGTTCAAGTTAGTGGAAATTACCACTGGGTTGATCTTAGCCGAGCCACCCCATGAATCAATCACTATCGCACACCTTACCCTTAAGTCCTATGTAGGTGTTATAAGGGGATACATATCTAGGTCTTAGTAACTTAAAGTTTAATTACTTTCTATGAGTTTTCTATTCCATCAATCCCCTTTTAATAATAGTTTTTCTTAATAAAAAATAGATTTAATTGGGATGAAATATAATAAACTTATTGTTCAAACACAAATCATACCTTTTAGAAAAGATATAAATTTTCATGAAAAACTAAAGTCTTATAAATAATATTTATTTTAATGAAATTGTATAACAATAACAATATTCTTTATATATAAATGATAAAATAGTTATGTCACGAACTAGGGAATTTTTAGGTGTAAGAAATTTGACAATGCCTTATTACCCACTATTTTTTTAACAAATAATGATTTTTATATATAAATGTTAAAATAATCATATTTAGAGAATTATTCTAATCAAATAAACATATTTCTTGAAATCATAATTTCTAAATTAATTTAGAGTTAATTTATGAAAATTTTCATGAATAATTTATTTTTTTCATGAATAGTAAAAATAGTGTTTTGGGTTTTCTGTATGTTTAAGGACTTCATAATTATTTCATAATGATTTAATAATTAATTAAACGCAGTCCACGAACTAAACTATGATATTTTATTATTATTAATTATTTAAAGTAATTTAATCAATTTCTTAACCTATAAATGACTTTCCAAAGTCTAAAATGGAAACTTTGATTTTAAAAACATTATCTTGTAGAAAATTTAATTTTCCAAGAAAAAATAAGTAATATAAAATTATTATAAGTTATTTTTTTTAAATAAATTAAAATATTACAAACAATGTACACAACCATGGGAAAAAATTGGTTAATACAAATATTTTTCTTTTTTTGCAACCTATATTTCAAAGGCCTGTATTTGGAAATTATTAAATAAATCCTCTAATTTTTCTATAAATAGACACCCATTTATCTATTTACATTCACTAAAAATACATCCTCCATGAATCTATATTATTTCTCCCCTTAAGGACTCTCCCTAAGGTTTCTTAAAGCACCTATGTTTCCATTCCTCAAGATTAAGCAGTGATTATTCAAGCTAAGGGAATTATCCTTCATTTCTCTTCAATCTAAGAAACTTTTTTTATACGTATTATAAATGTTATGGATAATCCATTTTATAAAAAAAATTTATAATACCCTTATTTTGAAATTATCTTTTATCAATTATATACTCTTGTCCTCTTTAATTTTACCCTTTTCCAAAACCACATTTTATACCTGACATACTGCTGAATTTACTCTTCAAATTTCTCTCTCTACTTAAGAAATTCACTTTTATTTTAATTTTGTAAATACCCAAACTTGTTTTTCATCCAAGGTTATTCACATATATGTAAAAATTATTTATTTTATTTGGGGATTAATATATATGAAACTTTCATTCCCTTTCAGTGGGTTAAAATTGACATAATGATCATGCCTTTATGCACTTTTGAAACACCATGATTTTGATATGAAACATGTTCTATATTATCCATGGGTTATTTATGAAATTATTGATTATGATCTATTAGGATCATGGAAATTAATACATATTAACTGTTCACCTTAATAGAACCCTAATGCATTGGTTCAATAATATAATCTCTATAGATGTCATGTTTTATGATACCTTGGTGAATAAACTTGGTAATTTTCATTTATGACACCTTGGTGAAAAATATTAGTGATACCCTTATGAATGTCTCATTTAAATGTTGAAGCCACATTTCTGTGTTATAATTTATGTTGTTTTTTATGATATACCTCATGTTCCCTTTCTCATGCCATAATTATATTCCTTGTTTTTTTATTGGCATTCCTCTAAATCACACATAAATTGTTTCCCGTTCTTATTCCCTCACTGGGCCTTATGCCCACCCATTTCCTTAGATGTATGTCCCCGAAATGTGAGAAGTAGTAAATTTACTTAGTATGAACCCATGAAAAATCATTTTTAGTGGATTAGAATAATTTTTTATGCTTTAATGTATTATGTTCCTCATTTACAAGAAACTAAACATTAAAAGATCCTCTGATTTTTAATATCTAATAAAAATATTATGTAATAAAAATATGGTCTTCCATGATTCATGTGGGATTGTAAATAGGTATATGGAAGCAAAGTATCCCATGGAAAGGTGTGTGAAGGAGAGTATGTGGGGCACAATTGAGTGCAGCACAGGTGGTGCAGGAGTAGGTGTAGGTGTAGGTATAGGTGGGGTGCATTAGGGAGTACACTCAACATGCCCCTAGTTCCTTTGGAAATAAAATAGGGTCCCTTAGACCACTAATGCTTTCAAGCCACATGGAATTCAAGCTGCCTCTTTCTGACCCTTTATAAAACCATAAACATACTAATTGTTCCATTATAAATGTTATAATGAGCCCTATTGGGTGTTTCTGAACCCTAGTTTGGAGGGATTTGGATAAACCAGCTACTTTACATGGATGTCTGCAAATTTTTAATTTGTAATCTCTTCAAATGAATGAAAATTATATATATAAACACAAAAAATATAATATATAATATATAAATATTATTTTTAATAAATTTATCCTACAATGAAATTTATGAGAGTTTGTGTATATTTAGAAATCATAATTAAATTACATGTGATTAAATGATATGATAGTTCATGGAAGGGTTGTAAAACCTGGATTTACTCAATTTAATTACAATGAAAATATGAGACATGGGGTCTAGTTTCTGCTTCGGTTTGGGGGCTATACTAGGAAGTTATTGAATTGTAATAGTGGGATAGGGTTTCCATACTACAAACAATAAAAAAAATTAATATGATTTATATTGACATATTAATATAAATGAAGTTTCTAGTGGATCGTTCAATCCCACTAAGGGAGGGTAAATCAGTGGGGATAATTTTTTCCAAATTAATTCAACTAAACTTATTTACCACTTATTATTATTAGAACCTCTATTTCGGTTAGGATATTTGGATCTTTATTATAAACCATCCAAACATACCCATGAATGAAATGTAGATAAAGAAAATGGAATATAGTGCATAAATATTTTTATAAGGTTCAATTCTAGTATGAGAAAACTAATCCCTGTAATTTTCAGTTATTCTCTCACCTCATATATTTTCATTATTATAATATTTGTTACATTAAGTAAAGTATCATCCTAATCCCAATATAAGGTATCATCATTTACTATGAATTTTTCACATTACAGATGTAACTCCCCAAACCTATGTTGCAAAGGTGTAATTAATATTAATGATATTATTATTATTATTATTATTTTATGCTAATAAATAAATATAATTTAGATGAACTAGTGGAAAAAGAAAAAAATATGATAAACATTTAATTTAATAAAACACTGATACATTACATTATTACAAGGCTGGAAGACCACAACTACCCCAGAAAACCTATTACAAGAACCAACAAAATAACTGAAATACCACCAAGTCAAACAAGTAGACCAAATGTGTAGTGGGAATCCCCTGAACTTTTCATAATTCAAAACACTACAGAATGAATTATAGTGAAAATACTAAGAGTCAAGGGAATATAGAGTAGTGATCCTATTAAGAAATAAATAATTTATAATTATTTGGAAATACCTTTGATGGGTATTTATATAGCTTATATGACCATTATAAAAGAATGTGATTGTGGTTTCTTTTTATAATCATTGGGTTTTCTTTTATTCTGATCATTGATGTTTATATAAAACGGTTATAATTTTATAACCATTAACTATTTTAATTGTTTATAATTTTAAATGTTTTAAAATATTATTTTCAGTTAAATAATAATAAAATTTTAATTGAACATTAATTTTAATATTTAGATTTTAAAATTAAAACATGGGTATTTGTAACTTTTTAGTAATCGTTGGCATTTTAACAGTTGATTCTTTTTTAGAAAAATCAAAATAAATTTATTTTTACATTTTTGATTAATGAATTTAATAACTCTAATGTTTTTATTATTAATAATATAACCTTATAAAATAGTAAAAAGGATTTTATGTTTTTAAGATAAATGGAAAACATATTTTATAAAAATTATTATTTTTAAGTTAATATTATATATATATATATATATAAACAAATTTATATTATTTTTTTAAAATTTTTTGAAAATATAATTTATATATAAACATATAAAAATTGATAAAAACGTGAGTTAATAATATATATATATATATAACACTAAAATGTTTTGTAAAAAACACAAAAACACTGGGATGATTGGTCTGCATCCCTTTATCCCAATCAAACCTCCCTTTAGAATATTAGGGTTTTAATATAAACCCTCTGATCTTCATGAGTTCATCCAGGTCATCTTTCCAATTATCCCCCACCCTTGTTGAACCCATAACGCCAAACCAGTCCACAGGTAAGCCATCAGTTTTCCTCTTCCTCTATTGTTCTTCTTCTACCCTACGAATTTGTAGCTTCATCCTATGATGCACTCTCCACCACCTTTGTTGAATTCACCCTCGAACCCGTCTATATCTTGATCCAACCCCTTCACATAATTTTGAGTATGATATTAATTTAAATCCAAAATCACTATTCAAGACTTGGCTTCCCTTACAAGCTAAAATTATATATATATATATATATATATATATATATGTCTTTACAAATGATTCATTTACAATTTTGCTTCATTTATTAGTGTCGTTTATTACTGCTTTAGTCAATTCGGTTACCAATTAAAAGAATTGTTAATTGAAACACGGGTAATATAATCAACATATATAAACCCCTCATTGCACCTAATTCCCCTTGAACCTCATCCTATCAAATCCTTAGTTTCTATCTCCTCAAAAAATCAGAAATTCACAACCCCTCTTTTGAACCAAACAAAGGTAAGGGATTGTTTTATTATCATTAATTGTGTTTTATTTACAAAATTTATTTGTATATATGTACATATATGAATATAAATATTTATTTATTTATTTATTTATTTATTTATTTATTTATTTATGTATGTATATTTATTTTCAGATTTTAGGGGATAAGTGACATGTTTAAAATCTATTTTATAATCATGTGGATTAAAATAGTTATTTCATTTCATCTAATTATCTTAGTTATACAATATATATATATATATGCGTGTGTGTGTGTGTCTGTAAATTATATATCATTCTATATAACTTAATATTTTCAGATGTTATAAAACAATTTTCTTAAATTATAAGATTGTGGCTTACATAAATTTAGTTTTGTTATTGGGAAGCTTTTGTTAGTTGTAATGAAATACATATATATGTGTGTGTGTGTGTGTCTATGTATCCATATTTATAACATTTAGACTTTATTAATTAGATATTTTTTCTAAGTTTATATTTTGAAAGATAAATCATTTATCAAAGGGTTGATTATGTTTTCAAAAACATAATTTTATGTGTAGGGTATACGTATATATATATATCTGTGGGGGGGGTGTTTGTATGTACACGTATATAACTATCTATTTTCAGTATATGTGTGATAAGGTTTTTGATTTAAATGATTAGTTCTAAAACCCATGGTTTGAAAAGGTTTAATTATTCTCAATTCACGTGAATTTTATTCATAGGAATATATATATACATATAAACTTATATATATATATATTTACACATATGTAAGTAAATGTAATTGTTTCTATTTCATGAATTTATCAGAATTTTAAACATAAGATCTTATGTTTTATCAAATGATTTCATAATGAAAAATTGTGCACAAACATTTATATATATATATATGATTTATGTATATATATGTATACATCTTAAACACTGAAAAGAATTTTTTTAATTAAAAATCAAAATTTCCTTCATTATTATAAATTTTGATGTAAAATGGAAAATAATAACAAAACTATATTTTTTTATTATGTTCCTTAACATGTTAAAAGATATATTAATTTGATATTGTAGATTATTTCATGTATATAAGCTATTATTTTATGTGTAAACACTTAAATTTCAAAAAGGTTCCATGAATGGATTTTGGATAAGACTATCATTTTATGTGAATCTCTAAATGGTAACATTTTATGTGATAATTGTATCATTTCTTGTAAAAAAGTGTTTCTTCTTATCCATACATGTCAATCATAAACTAGATATGTCCATCATTTAAATTATAACTGACATATCATACATTTTTAGATTAAGTACTTATATTTTTCATTATCCACTTTATTTATGATTTATAGATAAAGACATTTATTTCAAATATGACATTAAACTTTTGGGATGTTTCATTGACCAATTTATTATTAGTTTGATGGGGTATTTTGATATCATTCGGTTCATTACTCAGAATGGTTAGTGATTGTGTTTATAGATTGGCGAAATTTATTTACATTTCATATGTATATGATGTTTATGGTTAACCTCATTCATATGTGGAATATATTGGACTTATTAAGTGTCGAGTGGGGCCTACTATAGCCCCTCGATGCATCGGTAGGTCTCATTAGACAAACCAGTGTCTTGGAACGAGGCCTTGAAAGTATTATTATGATGTATTGCATTATTCATTCCCTCTAGGAATGCAATGGACATTCTAAGTGATAGGCGGGACCCGCTATAGCCCCTCGATGCATCAGTAGGTCTCGTGAGACAAACTAGTTTTGGTTTTTACCCGTTTATGTATGATCTTGGCACAAGGCATTGGAAATATTGTTATGATGTCCCATATTATGCATTCCCTCATCATGAGTTTAGTATTTGACCTTTCATGTGTTGATTCCACTAGTAGAATAATCATGGTTAAGAATTATTCTATTATGAACATTTATATGGATTTAATTAATCGGTTTTTATTCCTTCTAGGTGATTATAAACATTATATTTTCAAATTTACAAGTTATAATGATTATCTTTATACTTATATGTATAAAAATTCATTTATAAAGAAGGATTAATATTTTGTTTCCAATCTATAAACAAATGTTTAAAATTTATCTATCACATCATGGTTTTCCTTAATGTGATATCATTTTAAGTGAATGTTCTTAACAAGTAATATTTCCTATGAAAATTTATATCCACACCCCTAGCATGTCATAAATAGTCATGTATGGTCATTATCGAACTTATAAATGGTTCTTAATGTATTGTTATTCAAGTTCATGCAGATTTTATTATACATTTTATTTTTTAACTTTTAATAAGTATAGAAATTTTTTAGCATGGGATTTCCCTAAAAATGATATCAGTATCTCTCAAATAATGATGATTACATGTTATGTGAAAGTTTATTTTATCTATAAAAAATGATTTAATGTATGTATTTTATTTCAAGGAATTCTTTTGAAATATTTTATTAATTACTTTTAAAACCCCTTACTAGGAATTTTTAATGCTCACCCAATGTTTTAAATCCATTTTTTCTGGTTTAGTAGATTTATAAGTGATGTACTTTTCTTTGTGTAGAGAGAACACTGAAGTTTATTTTTGTTCAGTTTTGAGGAAATGTGATAGTTGAATCTAATTATCCAAAACCTAGACTAGTAAAGATCACATATTGTGTAATGTTATGTGTAATTTTTTAGTTAATTTTATAAAAAAAATTACAAAACATATTTCATAACAATCTCTATAAGGCCCCAGCCTTAAACCTTACTTAATCTTGAGTTATTACAAGATTACACATTGAGGATCTTTTCAGGTTTAGAGTTTTAGAGAATTAGATCATGAAACTTGCATTACATTCCACATTTAAACAAAGTGGTTACATAAAAGACAGTATTCATTCTTCCTATCAACGGAAACATATTTAAAATATAACACGGATTATTTCTTGAAACATCCTTGACACTATCATCACATCATGTACCTTTCCCTTAACCTGTGAAAAACATTTCAAAAACTTGGTATGAGCATAAAAAGCTCAGTAAGGGTTATAAAAATATGGAAAGGAAACATGAGTTCATATATACATAAGAATGAAATCATACTTTACCCATGAAACATAGGCACTTTAACATACCTCATCAAACCATGAATAAATCATAGAAAACATAAGACATAAAGGTAAATTGAGGCATTAATAACATTCTTACGTGGGGAGTAACCCTCTTGGTTACGTTTGGAATACCCATCACAGTATATTCCCTAAATCTCTTCGGAGAAACCTTAACGTTTCACTCCTTCGCGTTACCCAATGCATTGGAGAGCTATATCGGGCTCACCCGCCCTTAGTTTATCACGGAACCACCCGTTCTTCATAACAATGCCCAAGAACCATAACATAATCGTATCACATAAACATGAATAAAGGAAATATAACATTTTCACATTTCAATCACAATATAACATTTTAGGATATTGAAATAATGAATCCATTCAAAAAGAAACCATTTCCAAAACCATTTAAAACATTTAATAAAGAGATTTTTGAATCAAAGTTTCCCATACCACCTTGAAGCTTTTAACATTTTAAACCATTAATATCCATATAAATAAATCCTTAAAACCATTTTTAAAACATGGTTATTAATAAGAACAAATAATTAAAACATTTAAAACGATATTTTGGTTAAAGGGGTTTTACCAAAATTAGAGACACTTGAATACAATAATCGAGGAATAACATTTAGTCAGAACTTTATAATATCATGAGAATAAAAGGATTCATGATATAATACTCCAAAGGACAGTATATACACCATATAAGAGTGAATTGGTTCATAACAACAATGAACCCTCAATAGAAATGTCAAATGTGATGAAATCCCTTATAAAGAAGGTATCCTTAAATTAAGGACAAATCAATCTCAAAAATATGTGTGAAAAATATAAATACACCCAATATAAGTGGATATTAAGTGTAAAACAATAAAAGGTCATTCACACATATTCAATGGATGACATATTCAATGACTACAAGTTGAACCCAAAGAAATCGAAATTGGGTTAAAAAGTTCCCTTGACAGCCTAACGGCATCACATCAAAATGAGTTGATGAGAGATAAAAAGTGTATCTCATCACTTGGACATAAAATTTACTTCAATAAGGATGTATGAGAACATATCCCAACATAAAAATATGTAAATTAAAAGACCCAATAAAAGAAGTCTTTTAAAAAAGAGGAGGGTGAAAGGTTCCCTTACCGACTTGGGTATCTTTCAAAACATACACCCCATGAAGAAAGACAATAGGTCATTGATGTAAATACTCATAAACGAAAGTATATTACACAAAGAGTAGAATAATGGGCAGTACATACACCACTCAATGTAATTTGTGGCAAATGTAGCATAAATATCACGGGAATAAAAGTGAGATGAAAAATCCCTTACGAAAACTCAGCAGCCTAACGGCGCCACATAAAACTTCCGAATATGGATTGATGAGATCAAATAGAGTATCCCATAATATTAAAATAGAATTTACAGAAAGTGGAATATAAAATAAAATCCCCCAACATTTCAAGGAGGAGTTTTAAAAGAAGTGACATAAAGGAGAGTACTTAAAAAGAAAGAGAGAGGTTAGATCTCTTACGAATGTTCGGCAGCCTAACGGCGCCACTCAAAACTTCAAAAATGGATTGATGAGAGAGAATAGGGTCTCTCATCACATGAACATAAAAATTACAGTAAGTGTAATATAAAAGATCAACCCAATAACAAGAAATATGAGCTTTAAAAGGAATGACATAAAAGTGTGTACTAAAAAAGAAAGAGAGGAGTATGATCCCTTACCTCGGGTCCGACTTGACTCGATCGTTCTTTAATCTCCTGAATAATAAACTTGAGTTAATTTCTAATTCCTTAAGAACCTTTTTCAAGTTCATTATTACTTTTATACCACTTATTACCATGTCATAAACATTATGTAATCATTTAAGTTAATAATATTTGTTTTGCCGATATTTGGTTCTTAAGTCGAAAGTGGACTTCTTACAATTACATGTTGTTCGTGTGGCCAAATGTTTATTATATACAGAATTGTATTCATTATGTATATATCATATATTTCATATATATCCAGTACATGCATGCATTTATAACATTACATGATCATTTAGAGGTAAGAAATGAAATGCACCGTTCATGGAGACGGTAAGCCGTACGTACGCATGAACGCTACTTTCATTTCTATTTCGTATTTTATAGAATGGAATAATAATGATATAAAGGTATATTATAATTCCAGTATAATATCATATATAATATCATATTTCCATCCTTTATACATCCCACATATGGTATTTAACGAATCAAATCACTTTGAGGGGGCGGTAGTCCGCACTTCCTTAAATGAAGATATCGCGTATACCCATAATGGAAGCCATAAAGGTAAGACAAAAATGAAAAATACAGAAGCATAAATAAAACATAAACATATTATATATCATATATAAAAATAGTGACATCATAATGGCCACCGTTGAAGGTGTTAAATGAGTATTGAACAATCATCGTTTCGGGAGGCAGAATTTCACCATCCACGGAAACCGTATGTTCTTTAACCATTTGATGTAGTTGTGTGAGAGTGTAGCTCGAATAAATATTATAACAACATCCTAGTATATTTAAGATACTGGTGTTGTTACAAAAGAAGTAAATAAAAAGAGTTTAGGGGGTTGGAGAAGCAAAATAAAACAAATGAACATGAGAGAATGAATTACCTTTAAAAGTGTAACTCCTTTTGATTTGAGCCTAAAGGCTACCTTTGAAAGGATTCTGCCCAAAGGGAATCCTCTAGGATGAGAAGAGGGATGTGTAGAGAGTAAATGGGAAGGGTTTGGCCGAGACAAAGGCTTTAGGTGTGTGTTAAATGAGGTAGAGGTGGGGGCCTTTTATAAGAGGAGAGGAGGGGCACTTTTGGAAAGTAAAGAAATATTACTTTATTTGAAAATGTTTTTCGGTTTCAAAAGGTCCCACATTGATATAATTCGTGTATAAGGTGATAAGTATTCGAAATCCACTAATCCAATAAGTTTTTGACAAGTTTAGTTCATAGATTTTACATTATCTTTCCATTTTATTTAAATAGTCAAATAATGATGTCATCGCTGCATCATTATTATGTCATAAATAATTTAATTTATTTAATGTCTAAAAATTATAAAAAAACTACTATGATGTAGGAAAGCTTTTTATCTTTCCAATGAATATTTATAATCAAAAATATGACTTGTATAACCCCACTTAAAAATTGTTTTAGTAAAACATATCATGTTTGTGTCAATTTTACTTTTACATTAAATAAAATGTTATTTATGTCATTTCCCAACCAAAGTGGATCCATGGGGTCCCCAAGTTCACCCATGGCTTGTCTTGGCCGGCCATGATACAACCAATGAGTGTAAGACATGTGTCAAGCTCATCTCATTTTATTAAAGCATTATTTTTACCTTAAACTACACTAATTACCACTAATCGCGATTAAAAACTTAATATGTTACTATTCACCAAAAAAATTATTTTAATCTCATTGAACCACATTTTACTTCTTAATGACAACCATATATGTCGGATTTTTGAAAATCAAAACACAATGATGGCAAAATTTCATTTAAACGGAAAATCAGTTTTTATAAGTACCACTTAGTGGTTTCACTATTCATCAAAAATTGAAGTTTTTCAGAAAAATCCCAAAAATTCACCCTAAGATATATTTGATATTCTGAATTCAAAAATGAAGTCCATTTTACAAAATTCAAAACATATAAGTCACATTAATTAATTTAATAATTAATTCCCGCTGTCATGTCAAATAGCGTGTTTTATGAAACAATAAGTATCAAAAGATTGATACTAGTTTAAGTCTGATTTCAAAGTGAAATTGATTCCAACGAACACTATTGGATTTAATGGTAAAAATATTTTCTAATTTCACTTTAAAACCAATTCAAAATATAATCTAATCATATAAATAAATTAGATTAAAAAGTGGTTTTGAATTAAAATACAACATTTTACACTATTCATTAAAAAAATGAACTTTATCGGAAAGATACCAAAAATTTACACAAAGTAAATTTTGATGTCCCGATTCTTAATAAGAGATTTATTTGGTCCAAAAGAATGTATAAGAGTGATCAAAACTATATTTAATGACGGTTCTCCATCAAAAGGTGATAAGTGAACCTTTAGTGAAAACTAGGGCATATATGCCTAAAATTGAATTCTTTCCGTATTTTAAGCCATTATCTTTTATTGGATAAATGTAAAAACATTTAAAAACATATATAATCATATTTTAGTTATTTCTATCCATTCCCGCCATTACAACGGCTACATGTTAACTACCATTTAAAATAATATTATTTTATTATTAGAGTGCAACGTAAGATTCCCAAGAAACTCGTTGTTGCGTGTTGGGTACGCCATCGAGCATAGCGTCCCCTTTAAAGTTATTTAAATATTTTATTCACAAATATGGATAAATATGAAATGTCATATTCTTTATTTACCTGGGGTGTTACATCCTTCCCCCCTTTTGGGAATTGCGTCCTCGCAATTTTAAAATTGCGCTTGGAAACATCCTTGAAAGTCCCACATCGGAACAAAAGTCGGTAAAACAAACACTTTAAAATAAAGAGAGATAAGTAAAAAGGTCACCCGAGTTAACCCATACTAGGATTCCAAGTATGAAAATATGGACATGGAGGAAAAAACAAAGGGTCATGTTCTGATGGAGAGTGATAGAAAACATGTTTAGGAGAAAGTTAACCACGAGAAAATCACAAACTTGTGATGGGTTAAACGGTATTCGATTCCCCAGTAGGAAAAGTTAATAGACAACATTTTTGTTTTAAGTTACTTTTTATTGAGGAATTTATTCATAAGGAAACATAATCACTTATCATATTGACTTTCAACTTTTATTAGATTCCTTACACAAACTCATATTTTCTCTAAAAGACGAGTATTTACGAAGACTTGTTCACATTAAGAGTACTATAATCAACTTCTAGAGAATCACCTAATCCACAAAATAGAACTATATACTTCCCATGTCTTTAACCAAAACCAAAACCAAAAAGGCTAGTACAAGATCAAATAATCCAGAAAAGGATAACCCTTTATAAAAAGAAAATCTATTCTTAATCCCCAAAATTTGTCCAACAAAACCCAAAGTTCAACGAGGACCATTTGTCCATAAAATTCTTCAAAGTAAACCAAACTAAGATTGAAACCCAAATATTTGAAGGATTTAGTCACATAGTCTACCAAGTTAAATCGTAACATTTATCTCCAAACAACATCAGTTGCTCCTAAAGTCTCACATTGAAAAGTAATTATCCTAATCACATGTCCTCCAAAATCAACTTACTCTTAATTCATAAAATCAAATAACTAAAAAGAATCGGTCAAACTAACCAGGGACTTCACGTAGTCCAGTGGTAGGCGATAAATACCAGTCGCACTTTGGTTGTGGGTTCGATTCCCGCAGCTTTGTCCGACGCGACGGGATGTCACACGGTCTGCGTGTTGTCCTTTTTCCAAAACTATATAATTCTTAAAACATTCCCCAAAATGAGATAAAATCTTCAAGAATAATCATAACATATTTTAACCTCAATTTTATCTCATGCCCTTCATTTTCCATCATATCATATAATAACCCATAATTACCTCAAAAGTAAGGATCATATAAACCCTAATGGTTACCTTAATAATTATTACCTGAATTTCCACATCGAGTTGGCCATCTCGTACATGATGCATTAGAGAACTCACCAAGGTTCAAGTGGTTGATCATGACTCCTTGATAGTTGGTTTAGAAAAACCATGAGATTCCTCATTGAATCCCCCATCTCATCGAGTATCTTAATCAGAGAACCACCATAGTTTCCTTCAAACCCATTGTCACTTTGGTGCCTGCTAGATCCAGCCATTTACTAAAACCAAAAATGTTAGTGTGAGTATATCAACAAAACCATCATGTACTAACGAGGAAGGTAAACACTAAGATATACTTACTCATTCACTTTATCTAAAACTAGGACTCTTTCTGAAATCCTAACCATTATGGTAATGTCACTTATGATTAAAGAATACCCTAACCTCTAAAGTTATCTAAACCGGCCTTTGATACCAACTATAAAGCCCCAGCCTTAAACCTTGCTTAATCTTGAGTTATTACAAGATTACACATTGAGGATCTTTTCAGGTTTAGAGTTTTAGAGAATTAGATCATGAAACTTTCATTACATTCCACATTTAAACAAAGTGGTTACATAAAAGACAGTATTCATTCTTCCTATCAACGGAAACATATTTAAAATATAACACGGATTATTTCTTGAAACATCCTTGACACTATCATCACATCATGTACCTTTCCCTTGACCTGTGAAAAACATTTCAAAAACTTCGGATGAGCATAAAAAGCTCAGTAAGGGTTATAAAAATATGGAAAGGAAACATGAGTTCATATATACATAAGAATGAAATCATACTTTACCCATGAAACATAGGCACTTTAACATACCTCATCAAACCATGAATAAATCATAGAAAACATAAGACATAAAGGTAACTTGAGGCATTCATAACATTCTTATGTGGGGAGTAACCCTCTTGGTTACGTTTGGAATACCCATCACAGTATATTCCCTAAATCTCTTCGGAGAAACCTTAACGTTTCACTCCTTCGCGTTACCCAATGCATTGGAGAGCTATATCGGGCTCACCCGCCCTTAGTTTATCACGGAACCACCCGTTCTTCATAACAATTCCCAAGAACCATAACATAATCGTATCACATAAACATGAATAAAGGAAACATAACATTTTCACATTTCAATCACAATATAACATTTTAGGATATTGAAATAATGAATCCATTCAAAAAGAAACCATTTCCAAAACCATTTAAAACATTTAATAAAGAGATTTTTGAATCAAAGTGTCCCATACCACCTTGAAGATTTTAACATTTTAAACCATTAATATCCATATAAATAAATCCTTAAAACCATTTTTAAAACATGGTTATTAATAAGAACAAATAATTAAAACATTTAAAACGATATTTTGGTTAAAGGGGTTTTACCAAAATTAGAGACACTTGAATACAATAATCGAGGAATAACATTTAGTCAGAAATTTATAATATCATGAGAATAAAAGGATTCATGATATAATACTCCAAAGGACAGTATATACACCATATAAGAGTGAATTGGTTCATAACAACAATGAACCCTCAATAGAAATGTCAAATGTGATGAAATCCCTTATAAAGAAGGTATCCTTAAATTAAGGACAAATCAATCTCAAAAATATGTGTGAAAAATATAAATACACCCAATATAAGTGGATATTAAGTGTAAAACAATAAAAGGTCATTCACACATATTCAATGGATGACATATTCAATGACTACAAGTTGAACCCAAAGAAATCGAAATTGGGTTAAAAAGTTCCCTTGACAGCCTAACGGCATCACATCAAAATGAGTTGATGAGAGATAAAAAGTGTATCTCATCACTTGGACATAAAATTTACTTCAATAAGGATGTATGAGAACATATCCCAACATAAAAATATGTAAATTCAAAGACCCAATAAAATAAGTCTTTTAAAAAAGAGGAGGGTGAAAGGTTCCCTTACCGACTTGGGTATCTTTCAAAACATACACCCCATGAAGAAAGACAATAGGTCATTGATGTAAATACTCATAAACGAAATTATATTACACAAAGAGTAGAATAATGTGCAGTACATACACCACTCAATGGAATTTGTGGCAAATGTAGCATAAATCTCACAGGAATAAAAGTGAGATGAAAAATCCCTTACGAAACCTCAGCAGCCTAACGGCGCCACATAAAACTTCCGAATATGGATTGATGAGATCAAATAGAGTATCCCATAATATTACAATAGAATTTACAGCAAGTGTAATATAAAAGAAAATCCCCCAACATTGCAAGGAGGAGTTTTAAAAGAAGTGACATAAAGGAGAGTACTTAAAAAGAAAGAGAGAGGTTAGATCTCTTACGAAAGTTCGGCAGCCTAACGGCACCACTCAAAACTTCAAAAATGGATTGATGAGAGAGAATAGGGTCTCTCATCACATGAACATAAAAATTACAGTAAGTGTAATATAAAATATCAACCCAATAACAAGAAAGATGAGATTTAAAAGGAATGACATAAAAGTGTGTACTAAAAAAGAAAGAGAGGAGTATGATCCCTTACCTCGGGTCCGACTTGACTCGATCATTCTTTAATCTCCTGAATAATAAACTTGAGTTAATTTCTAATTCCTTAAGAACCTTTTTCAAGTTCATTATTACTTTTATACCACTTATTACCATGTCATAAACATTATGTAATCATTTAAGTTAATAATATTTGTTTTGTCGATATTTGGTTCTTAAGTCGAAAGTGGACTTCTTACAATTACATGTTGTTCGTGTGGCCAAATGTTTATTATATACAGAATTGTATTCATTATGTAGATATCATATATTTCATATATATCCAGTACATGCATGCATTTATAACATTACATAATCATTTAGAGGTAAGAAATGAAATGCACCGTTCATGGAGACGGTAAGCCGTACGTACGCATGAACGCTACTTTCATTTCTATTTCGTATTTTATAGAATGGAATAATAATGATATAAAGGTATATTATAATTCCAGTATAATATCATATATAATATCATATTTCCATCCTTTATACATCCCACATATGGTATTTAACGAATCAAATCACTTTGAGGGGGCGGTAGTCTGCACTTCCTTAAATGAAGATATCGCGTATACCCATAATAGAAGCCATAAAGATAAGACAAAAATGAAAAATACAGAAGCATAAATAAAACATAAACATATTATATATCATATATAAAAATAGTGACATCATAATGGCCACCGTTGATGGTGTTAAATGAGTATTGAACAATCATCGTTTCGGGAGGCAGAATTTCACCATCCACGGAAACCGTATGTTCTTTAACCATTTGATGTAGTTGTGTGAGAGTGTAGCTCGAATAAATTTTATAACAACATACTAGAATATTGAAGATACTGGTGTTGTTACAAAAGAAGTAAATAAAAAGATTTTAGGGGGTTGGAGAAGCAAAATAAAACAAATGAACATGAGAGAATGAATTACCTTTAAAAGTGTAACTCCTTTTGATTTGAGCCTAAAGGCTTCCTTTGAAAGGATTTTTCCCAAAGGTAATCCTCTAGGATGAGAAGAGGGATGTGTAGAGAGTAAATGGGCAGGGTTTGGCCGAGACAAAGGCTTGAGGAGTGTGTTAAATGAGGTAGATGTGGGGGCCTTTTATAAGAGGAGAGGAGGGGCACTTTTGGAAAGTAAAGAAATATTACTTTATTTGAAAATGTGTTTCGGTTTCAAAAGGTCCCACATTGATATAATTCGTGTATAAGGTGATAATTATTCTAAATCCACTCATACAATAAGTTTTGGACATGTTTAGTTCATAGATTTTACATTATCTTTCCATTTTATTTAAATCGTCAAATAATGATGTCATCGCTGCATCATTATTATGTCATAAATAATTTAATTTATTTAATGTCTAAAAATTATAAAAAAAATACTATGATGTAGGAAAGCTTTTTATCTTTCCAATGAATATTTATAATCAAAAATATGACTTGTATAACCCCACTTAAAAATTGTTTTAGTAAAACATATCATGTTTGTGTCAATTTTACTTTTACATTAAATAAAATGTTATTTATGTCATTTCCCAACCAAAGTGGATCCATGGGGTCCCCAAGTTGACCCATGGCTTGTCTTGGCCGGCAATGATACAACCAATGAGTGTAAGACATGTGTCAAGCTCATCTCATTTTATTAAAGCATTATTTTTACCTTAAACTACACTAATTACCACTAATCGTGATTAAAAACTTAATAAGTTACTATTCACCAAAAAATTATTTTAATCTCATTGAACCACATTTTACTTCTTAATGACAACCATATATGTCGGATTTTTGAAAATCAAAACACAATGATGGAAAAATTTCATTTAAACGGAAAATCAGTTTTTATAAGTACCACTTAGTGGTTTCACTATTCATCAAAAATTGAAGTTTTTCAGAAAAATCCCAAAAATTCACCCTAAGCTATATTTGATATTCTGAATTCAAACATGAAGTCCATTTTAGAAAAGTCAAAACATATAAGTCACATTAATTAATTTAATAATTAATTCCCGTTGTCATGTCAAATAGCGTGTTTTATGAAACAATAAGTATCAAAAGATTGACACTAGTTTCAGTCTGATTTCAAAGTGAAATTGATTCCAACGAACACTATTGGATTTAATGGTAAAAATATTTTCTAATTTCACTTTAAAACCAATTCAAAATATAATCTAATCATATAAATAAATTAGATTAAAAAGTGGTTTTGAATTAAAATACAACATTTTACACTATTCATTAAAAAAATGAACTTTATCGGAAAGATACCAAAAATTTACACAAAGTAAATTTTGATGTCCCTATTCTTAATAAGAGTTTTATTTGGTACAAAAGAATGTATAAGAGTGATCAAAACTATATTTAATGACGGTTCGCCATCAAAAGGTGATAAGTGAACCTTTAGTGAAAACTAGGGCATATACGCCTAAAATTGAATTCTTTCCGTATTTTAAGCCATTATCTTTTATTGGATAAATGTAAAAACATTTAAAAAGATATATAATCATATTTTAGTTATTTCTATCCATTCTCTCCATTACAATGGCTACATGTTAACTACCATTCAAAATAATATTATTTTATTATTAGAGTGCAACGTAAGATTCCCAAGAAACTCGTTGTTGCGTGTTGGGTACGCCATCGAGCATAGCGTCCACTTTAAAGTTATTTAAATATTTTATTCACAAATATGGATAAATATGAAATGTCGTATTCTTTATTTACCTGGGGTGTTACAATCTCTAGGAAACTAGGGTTAGTGCATTGAAACACAGGTGAATATTAACTATATTTCAAAGGTAAATAAGTACCACCTCTTAATGGGTATATTCAAGGTATCAACTTCATAAATGTTATTTAAATTTGAATAATGATTAGATTTTCAAAATGGTGTATGGGTTATTTTTTATAATGGGATTTGAGATGGAATTTTAATAGTTTTAACCACTCAAAAGTCCTAATTTGGGTTTAGTATTAGGTTATCAAGGAGGTTTGGAGGTTTCGATTGTTTCCACATGTTCGGGTCTTAGAATTCAAAGTTTTAGAGAAGTTAAAATGGAAGAATTGTTATTTCACATTTTTAGAAAACCATGCACCCCAACCATGAAACATAAATTTTATAAGAACATAGTTTGTAAATCCATGTGGTGGGTTCTTGGAGATCACGTTAATTTCTATAGAAAACAGCAGTCATGTCACACATTTAGAACATGATATGTGGAACTATCTATCTTAACCATGCATGAGGGTTTTCCCTAGAAGTGGAGGTGGCATGGTTAGTTTATGGTTTATCCAACCATGAACCCTTTTAAAAGTGAAAAAAATGCATTTTCCCTCCCTTACCTAAAAAATATTAACCCATTTTCTTCCCACATTCTGACAAAAGCTCCCAATGACCTCCTCCCACTTCTCCATCTCATTATTCTTCTTATAAATATCATCCTTCTTGTCTAAATCAACATTAGTCAGTGGAATTAGAGTAATATAGGGGATTTTATCCCTCATCTTTCCACTTTTCATGATTTCTATTACCAAAAAAATAAGTTACATTGTTTGTATGGGTCATTCCCTATTTTCTAGGTGTTTTTATGTTTCTTTGATTTCTGCAATTTCTACTTGAACATAGAGCTGATAAAATTTGAGTAGGCTCTTATAATTATAAGTTAGGTGGTCTCTCTAATTCAATTCATATTTTAGCTTGTTTTTTAAATATGTTTGAGGTTCATAACAGTCATCTTTTCCATGCTTGAGGCTTAAAATTTTAAAATTTCTAAATTTGGTGTTGAATTGGTTAAATGAAAGATTTAATGCTCCTTATTCCTTAAGAATGGTAATTTCATATGGAATTCTTAGCCACTGAGAATAATCTTTGAATACATCTATGTTTTAAAATGTGTATTCATGTTTAAATTATTTAACTATAAAAATTGTTTGAATCAATGGTTATGAAATAGAATTTCACAATCATTGATAATTGTAAATTTTTTTATCATTAAATTGGAAAAAACATAAAGTTGGGGTAAGTGAGTTATTGTAAAAAAAATTAATATAAGTGTATTAAATAATTGGTTTGGGATTTCCAACACTATTAAAATATAATTTAAGTAATTAAGTAATGATCTATATAGTGGAATTGAATTATTGAATTTGGAAATTATAAAACGTTTTTTAAATATGAATTGAATTCATTGGATGGATTGGGTTCTAATAATGGTAATTTGTAAAGTAAAGTGGTAAATCACAAAGATTAAATTGATATGAACCTTGTACATGGTTAATGATATAATGTGTAATTTAATTCAAGCCATATAAATTGATAAAGGGGTATCCATGGGCCTTGTGAAAATTAAATGGAATGAAAGGTTAATTAAATAATTGATTAAAGTTGTTCTTAATGATTCGGAATGTTAGGATGATCAACTTATCTTCCATATCACATATTCTACATGGGAATGTCAAGATGAGTTCTCAAATTCCATATAATAATTGATGATTGGGAATTCTTAGATGAGATCTCTAATTCCTTGTGATTGATTATGTTTTGGAAAGGTCAAGTGACTACCTTGACTCATATGATGATTGAAATTGAGGAATTAAAAGTTGAGTCCTCATATTCAATTGGAATACTAGGTTCAGTGCTCAAATTTGAGTGATGACCAATTATGGGATGACTGGGGTGATAGATCATATTCTATGGGAATTTTTAGATAATTCTATAGATTCTGTATGATACTAGGGAATTTTAGGATGACCTCTGGGATACTATATGGATATTTATGGTTATCATGGTCATCAAGACATGATCAATGAAACCCTAATACTGGCTAAATCATGTATGTTCAATCATGGTACCGAACCTATATATCAAAAATTGTATAACTAACTTTATGTGTCGTCATAAACCTAGGGAATTATTTATTTTTTCTTTTTTTAAAATGTTTTTAAATTATTGAAATGGGTATTTATTTAAGTTTTTTATTTATAAAAATTCTTCATGAAATTGTTATTTGACTGGATTTTTAGGGGAGTCATTGGTGGTGGTCTACTTAGTTGTACTCACACCCAACTCTGGCCTCCATGACACCTAGGTTCCTAAGAAGACATAGTAATTTGACATAGGAAAATGTTTTGGGGAATGCCTAATGTTTTTTCTATGTCTATTGATCTTAGAGTTGGAATATGGGACCATAAAGAACTCAAGACCACATGGGGATGGGAGGTTAGCCCTATTTTTTCTTTCTTTTTAACTCCATGGGTATGATCCACACCTAGGGGATCTATTATGAAAAAAATTCAATAATTAATCCACATTTTGTTATATTTTTTCCATAATTTTCTATAATTTTAATTTCTATCTTGATTGAAAAATATATTTCACTTCAATTTCACTTCAATTTCACTTCAATTTCTACTTTGTTTTGAGGTAATAACCTCTCCATGGTTTTTCTATAGGCCCTCTCTCCTAGTCAAAAACCCCTGGCATATAGGGAATCACTCCTGAGATCTTTTGGGAAAACATCCTAATGCACTGGTTGAGTGGATTTTGGGTCAAGGTTTCACAAATTGGTATCAAATTTGTTTTTTTAATATTACTCTTCAGGTGTAGTAGATATGATACTTGGAAATTTTTTGGGCTTCATATGAGATCATAATTGGGTACCTGAATCTACAAGTGTGAGGGAAAAACCAAGTTTTAAGAGTTTGGAATTATTTTTTTTTTTTGGAATTTACCATTGACTAATTTAGGCCTCGAGTGGCTTACGTGGATGTGATTTTTTTTATTTATGGGATTTTCTCTCTTGGAATACTATGGAAGGAGGATGTGCATGTTTTTATGCATTATGATAGGCACATAGGATTGATTTGGCATCCATATGATGCATGTGATTGATAGTTTCCTGGGATCCAGTCATTGTGTTTTTTTATTTATTGTATATTTATTATTTATTCTTTTAATTTTTATCTAAATATGGTTTTAATTTTCTTATAGGGTTTTTTATTTGAATTGTATCCGTCTATTTCTATGTTTTATATATAAGTGAATAGTTTCATTCTACTTGACCAGATCTTTAAGTGACTTCAAGTTAATAGGAAAGTAAAATTGAGATATAAATATATGGATTTAGATAAGTAATGTTTTAAATAAAATCTTATAAATTATTTTTCTTTATAAATTGTGAATGAAATTCTATCTATCCAAACATTGGAATATAAAATATAACAATGATGAGGATTTTGAAATGTTGGATAATTAAAACTTTTAAATTATGAATCCTTGAGTTTTAAAAGAGGAAATATTTAAATAAAGTTAAATGAGAAGTTTTAAGACTCTTAGATATCCAGGTGATGAGTATCAATTAAGTTTTTAGACTGACCATATATATCAATGTTTTGGGCTGTGAGAGTGCCTTGGTTTTGAACCCCTTAGTCTTGGCATGTTGGGTCTTGATAGGCCAGGGTTTACGAGAAAGTGGGATGTTATCTATTGTGATTTTGGTTAGGATATTAATTTTAGTTAGTTAAGTGCCACCTTTTAATTTCATTCTTGTATCCCTTGTGGGTTTTGTGTTGGACCATAGAGTGGGTGTGTGTCTATGGGTGTGGGACCAAGTGTAAGAAATTTTCCTCATCATGTTGACACCATGCTTTTTGGAGTGTGAGGTGTGGGTATTTGCTCAGACATGTGGGATCAATGGAAATAATGTTATATTGAGGTTTTGTTAGTGGCATGATCATGCATTTAATCTTCTCTTAAGGAAAGAAGCTTGTATGTTTGTTTTTTGGTTTCAAGAATAGATTTGAAGGGTATGATCATTCAAATTCCTAACCCTACCATTATGGAATTGTATTGACGCAGTGCTTAGTTTTGACCCTGGGTGGATGGGTCTATGGATTTTGGAGTGTGGGTAAATGTTTCTGATCTTGGAATGATGTACATGTTATGGGTGGTTGTTTCTTATACATGACTCTTGATAGTGGTCAATTAAGTCAGTTGATTCATTAGGGATGTATATAGCCCGATGGGTTTAACAATCTAGGAGAAATATTCAAATTCTTGAATGGGAATGTGATTTGAGTTTTGGTAATTAACACCTCATGGGATGTCACGCCCAGTTTTTTTTATTTTCATTTCATGGTTTTGATCTGGTTCATGGAAAATCCTGATCCTTTACTAAGGTGTTGGGTGAGAATAATTTTGATATTTGAACTACCATATATGTCTAATCACCATAATTTGGGTTCCCTGTTTCTTTTTTAAGAGTTTTTGGAGAAAGGGTGGTTATTTCATGATTTGGGCCAACTGTGAGCTCATTTCCAAATTTAAAAACCAATTTTTTTCTATTATAAATCCTTCATTTTTCAACATTTCTCATTAATTCCACTTTCTAATTTTCCTAAACAGACGTATTAAAACTACAATATCATTTTTTACCTCTTAAAAATTCATAATCATGGGGAATTTGGGTTACTTATTTAGGCATTAGGCCAAGCTGTGGTCACCTTTCCTGTTTTAAAAAAAATAATTGGTTTCTTTTATATATTTTTCATTTTAGATTGCTTTGTAGCAAGACCCCCATTTCTAGCTTCCAGATTCTAAATTTTTTCTGAGTTCAATCTCTTTACCTTCTAATAATATTTGAGTTTTTCTACCTTTGTAGAAATATTTTGTTGTTCTTTATCTTGGGATTCATTCATCTCCCTTAGATCAGTGACCACATCAATAAGAATTTTATTTAATCCTATTACCTTGTTGAACTCAATTTCTCGTACTTGGATTTGGATTTCTTTAGATATAATTTCTTCATATGATTTATGATCCAATTAATTTGTAACACTGAAAACTTATAATTTTTGACTTCTTGTAATTTATTATTCATCATTTGTTCCGGTAACACTTGGAATATCAGGTTCCCCACTTATTCCTTTATCATCATTTAATTAGTAAACACTTTAACTATTGGATTAATCAAAATCATTTTTTAGTACATTGTTTGTTTCCTTAAACTAATTCACACTCCTTCTATAGAGACTTATACACATAGGAATTATAACAGACTCATTCTTCTTATGAATAGTTATTACCTTTTTCATGGAACACAATATAAGAGCAGACTGAATCTTTAACGTCAACAACAAACAGAACCAATTCAGAGAAAAAAATATAATAAAATTGGCCATCCCTTTGATACCAATTGTTTGGTCCAAAAGGGACCTAGATACCCTGAGAGGGGGTTGAATCTGGGTATGAATATTCTTTTCTAAATTCTTCTTACCCCACTATATCTTTACCTCTTTATTATAAAGGTCACTTCATTTTCACTTTATTGTTTATATTTACCTTATCTTATCCAACTTTATTTGATGATTGTGAATATAGAGTAATGTAATAAATAAAGAACAAGGACTGTAAATCCCTGAACCCAAACTTATGGATTCAGAAATTAAAATTTCTATGTATTTTTTAATAAAAAGATAACCAAAAATATATATAGTATATTATACATTCAATGACCTTTTCCAGCCTAGGTTTTGGATAATTAGAGAACACCTTACATACATTGAATCATAGTTTACAAAAATAATAACTAATTAACCAATTGTATTTATTTTTATTATCACATTAACTATCCTTTGAAATTCTAAGGAATCCTATGGAAAATATTTTAAAACTTTATATGAGCACAAAAAGCTCAATAAGGGACATAAAGAAATAAAAACCATTAGTCCAGTGAAAACATGAAAACCAATTAAAAACCCTTTTCTTGACAACTCATAAGCATGCATAGAAACATGATGTAGTGTTCTTGGGACTTATTTACCATATCACTCTTACAATCACCCATATGCATGGAATAAAAATTTGGTAAACTTCCATCTCTAGAGCACCCAATGTATTAATGAGCTATAATGGGGTTCACCCATCATATCTTAAGCTATAATGGGCTCAACCCAACATATATTGAGATATAATAGGGCTAATAACATCATATCTTCATCTATAATGGGATCAAACCAACATAACTATATCCAAGGAACATATTATAGAAATAGAGAATCATGAAATTAAGAAAACTACACATTCCATATATATAAAAAACATTCTCTTTTAATTTCATTAAAGAGACTTTTAAAATGATTTAAAAATGAAAGTCCCTTACAAATATAATTGGAGTAAGAATTAATAATATTGAATGTATATTTGTATAAACTATAAATACACTGAATAAAACATAATATAAACAAAAAATTCATCATAAAAATAATCTTAATACCACATAATGAATAACATAAAAGGTTAACCTAAAGAATAGAAATTGGGTCAAAATTCCCTATCAAAAATTAGGCATGGTAATGGGTATACTTCGGAGGGATTAATGAGATAGAAAGGGGCCTATAATCATGTATATATCATAAGGGATGTATGGGGGAAGTGAGAAAACATACCCCATCATTAGGAATTAAAAATAAAAGGGCATAACATAGATGAGATTCTTGAACAAAATTGGGAAAGAGAGGATCCCTTACATCGGGTTCAACATCTTTCAAATGTGTTTAAACCTCCTATATAATGGATAAAATATTTTTACTAAAATTTTATAGAAACATATTTATTTTTATAACAACTTATATGATCATTTTATAACATCATTCAACCCATTAATTAGTAATATCTTTTAATTTACATTGTTTCGGGTGTGTTCTTTACAAGGTTCCCATGGTGGGTTCGTAATGGATTTCATTTTTGAATGAAACAGAAACTCCAAAAGTGGAAAGAGATGATATTTACATGTTTATGGAACCTTAAATTCCACCATTTATCATTTTAATTTTCTGATATGAGTATGATTTATTAGCTAGAACATTAATGATATTTTTTAAATCATTTTGGCGGTTTTTTGATAACCACAAACTTGTTTCATTATATAATTTAAGATCATGAGTGTAATTTCATTCAAGAACATAAAAATGTTATATTATAATCTTTATAATCTTTTTCAACCAGAAAATTAGATTTATAATCATATTTTAAAGAAGTAAAGGAGATTGAATACATATCATCCACGATGTTGGTAAATCCACACATCATGGACGATGTTCTTATTTTTAGAAAGACTGCGAGAGGAGAAGAAGTATGATGATGAATTTTTCCAATAACACAATAGAAATATAGAATATATAAGATTATGGAGATTTCTTGGATCTTAGATAAGGGGAG
Organism: Viscum album; assembly: GCA_963277665.1. Taxonomy (NCBI): domain Eukaryota; kingdom Viridiplantae; phylum Streptophyta; class Magnoliopsida; order Santalales; family Viscaceae; genus Viscum; species Viscum album. The sequence continues at coordinate 1,428,398,429 of OY728125.1, forward strand.
TTGAGTAGAGTAAAAGAAAAAAATAATTGAAAATAAAATAAAATAAAATGAAAGAGGATTTCTACCACTTGATCTCTACTCCTTGAGATCCTCCTTAAGGACTTTAGTATCGGCCTTTTGGTGAGACCAGTATGTATTTTACGTGAGAAAGAGCCTTGGAGAGAGGTTTGGACATATTTTGGAAATTTTAAAAATCTTGAGAGGTGTGAGAGGAAGAGGGGGGTGAGGGTGATATTTATAGTGAAGGAGAGGATGAGTTTTACATTATTTTAATCATTAGTTTATTATTTTTTTCTAAAGGCTATGAATAGTATTAATTCTTGAGAAAAAATAGTAATTTGTACATGTGAGTTTGAAACAATGGTTCTTACCTTAGAAAAACATTCTCAATGAATCAATAAATCAAGTATTTAGCTTATTTTCTAAATTATCCTATTTTATTATTCACCAAAAATTCAGGAATTTCAAAAAAATCCGAAAAATTTCCCCTTACCATTTTTCAACATATATAATTAAAAAATGAACTCCATTTCATTAAAATAATTCTTCAAATATGATAAATGTAATTTTTAAATAAAATAATAATTTATTCAAAAAACAACAATTATAAAACTATAACTCATTTTATAACACCTTGAAAAATTAATCATGGTATCATAAAATTATCTTACAACCATAAGGAAATAAACTAATAATTTATGATTAAATTTTATGAAAATAAGTTTTCACTTAAATTATTTAATTAATCATAAAATTGTAATTAAATATTTTTGAACTACCAAAAATACCAAAACATATATATTAATATTATTGTCACTTATAAGATTCCTCTTTATTATACTTTCATTGGTGAGGTTACTATTGTTTTGGACATTTTACTATTCATAAGGGTCATATTACTATTCATAAGTGTGAAAATACTATTCATTAGGGTAGGTTTCTATTCATATGGATAAGTTATTATTCACGGAAAATTAAATTGGTTCTATCAAACTTTAAATAACTTTTTGATCTTAACCATGTAGGCCTGTTTTCGAAATTCAATTCAGAGAAGTGGAAAAATTATGTTTAAACGCTAGGATATAATGGCCACATTGTATTTAGTAGTTCCTTTAAGCACATAGTGTTTCCTTTTAAAATATTGGGATGTTACAAGGACATAGATATTCTTACTTGGTTAACCCTAACTAGCTACATCCAAGGATTACACAACAACATTATGTTGATTGTCCCAAATTTACTAAGGCTCACTACCAATAATGATATTTGAGAAAAATAACTTCTATGCCTAGGATCAAGGCCTCTATAAGGTTTAGGGTCATCTCACTACTTTCCCAAGGGTCACTCCCTTTGTCTATTCTCTGGCTCACTGCCAATGGAAAATATCACCATCTTCTTCTTCCTTTACTCACTACACTTGGAAGGGATCCACTCATAGTTTAAGGACTTGTAGGTCTCTTAATTTGAATGAATGAATTCATCCTCAACTTTATATTGATGATTTTTTGAGGTCTTGGTTTCACCCATAAATGAAATCCACTTTTACACATACTATTAGTTTGAAAAAATTAATTTCGCAAAATATTTTAGTCCCTTTGAGGACTTCCTTACTTCCTCTTCAAACAACCTTGAACCATGTAAAATGAGTTCTTTGTCGACCACCTCTTCTTCCGTAGAATGTTCCTTCTTCATGGATGGATTCTTCTTATATGGACCGCCTCTCCTTCGCATACCTCCTAAACTTACATGGGTTGTTGAAGCACTGCAGAACACCTAAACTCTGTAAACTCTTTTCCTTTGCAGGATACAGTGCCCTACAAAAACACTTTCCATGGAATATCTCTGTGGAACTCTTCTCCTTTAGCGTAAATGCTGCTCATGGACTTCTTCTCCTTCAAAAATAATTCCATCATGAACTACTTCAGACTTCTCCAAATTCCTCCCAGAGCGAAGATGTTTTCTAATGAAAATAGCACTATATAATTATGGAATTAACATTTATTATATAGGAAAATAGATACAAAAAACCCACTAAATTTTACTCAAATATTTGATGCAGTATTGCCTTCACTGCAAATTATGTTATGCGGTCCATATAGAACCTTTCTCCCTTTTCAGCATTCGATCTCTTCCACAAAAAACCTTTGTAGCACCTCAAATCACCACCTCCTAAAAAATGATAGGAATCTTGTGAACATCAAGTCACTCGCAAACTTTCATCCTCCCCCAAACCTTTTTTTCCTCCAATGTCTATGTAGAACGCTTCGTGGTCTGTATAGCACTGTGAGAACATGCTCAATTGACTTTTTCAACAAATACAATCACACCCAAAAACATTGATATGACACCTTGATAGATTTTTTCTCAATAATATAAATATGAACTTTATCACTGGTCTCCCAAGAACATCAAAAGGATACAATGTGATATGGCTTATAGTGGACCGACTCACAAAGACTGCCAATTTTATCACTGTTTTGGAAGATTTCTCTCTTGAAAAACTTTCTAATATATACGTAAAGGAAGTGATGAGGCTTTATGAGGAACCACATTCTATAATTTCTAACATGATATGATTTAAAATCTAAATTCTATAGAAGTATTCCAAATTCTATGAATACATAAATGAATTCAATATGGCCTATCACCCCCAAACTGATAAAAAATATAAAACGACTATTCGGACAATCGATGAAATGATGAGATCGTTTTCAAGGTAATTTAAAGGTGGATGGTATCAACACCTCCCATTAGTTGAGTTATCATATAACAACTATTTCCACTTGATTATTAAAATGTCACCCTATGAAGCTCTGTATAGAAAGAGATGTTGAACTCTTACTTTTTGGGAAAAAGTTGGTGAGAGAAAGATACTTAGGCATTAAGTTGTTCAATAAATGATAGAAATGGTTCATGCCATCCAAGAAAACATATAATATATTCAAATTTAGTAGAATAGAAATACTAACAATCGCTGAAGGGACTTGGAGTTTAATGCGGGTGAAGTATTTTTCCTTCGAATATCACCATGGATGAGATTCATGTGGTTTTGGAAAAAAGGGAATCTTAGCCCCAGGTATATTGTCCCCTATGAAATACTTGATCATATACAAACAGTGTCATATCTTCTATAACTTCTTTAAAATCTATCTTAATTTCTTGATTTATTCCATGTATCTCTCTTTATTAAGTACATATATGATCCCTTACATGTACTAAATCCAAAGGTGGTATAATTAGAACATGAAATTTCTTATGAAGAGCATGAAGTGGTGAACATGGACCATAGAGACAAGGTTCTAAACAAAGAAACTACCCAATTATTCAAAATTTTTCAGAGGAACCATAAATTTTAAGAGGATACATGGGAATGAGAGGAAACAATAAAGAAGAAGTACCCTCTCCTTTTCTCAAACGAGAAAATGATTTCAAATTTTGGGGTCGAAATTTCTTAAGGGGGAATAATATAATGACCCAAATTTTTTTACAATGATATTTTTTTCCTAATAAAATTTGTTTTATATTAATTTACACACAACAAAACCAAATCACTTTAATAATGATCAATAAATTAGTCACCAAAATGGAAAAATATGGATCACTTAAATACATTAGAATTATAAAAACCCTACTCTTTATTCCACATCAATACATGATTTATTACAAAACAAATTACACTTAATACAACCCTAAATATTCATAGTTCTAGTGTCTTTGTGAATTAGGTACATTTCATAAACATTTTGAACATGGGATACAACAACATTATTGAAAACTTATGTAACAAGCTTCTAAAATTCAATAGATTTTAAAACTGTATGGGATAACATGGGGACAAAAATATGCAAGGTTTAAGATATAAATCTCATTAAGGGAATAAACATGGAATAACATGAATAAGAAAATAAATTCTAGGAAATAAGTATATCAATGGGGTATAATAATAGTACGGATCATAAACATGACAATGTGACATGATATAGCACGATAATCATAACAAGGGAAATGTTGAAACAACTTAAAACACTGAATTTTAAACATAGGCCAAAGTTAAAATCACCAAGACATCATGGTGTAAAACGCCCCATAAATTAATCAGGTTCCCTCCCTATTCCAACATGGAATATCATGATACTAAACACTAACCAATTCATTGGAGCGCTATCTAGGTGCACCCATAATATTCATTTCATTATCAAACTTAAGTGTGCCACATAGATCGTAAAACATGGATTAATTAATCATAATAATTTATAATATGATTAATGATTATAGAATAAACATTTGTAAGAACACAATCAAAATTATACATGTTTATGTGAACACCCTTGATAGGAAAAGGGTATGGTATTCACCATACATTTGTTTTGGTATGGAAAAATGTGATGAAATTCCATATACATAATGGTGTCACTTAAAGATTCCTAAAATTGGTTTTATGAGAGATAAAGGGACATATCATCACATATAAATAAAATGGTAGGTAATATTATAATATAAAATCATATCCTGACATTATAAATTGGTAAATGATAATGTAGAAACTTGAATAGAGAAAATAATCCTAACTATATTTTGGCATGATAATCGGTGTACATAAAGGATCGTAGGAAGATTATTGAGAGGGATAGGGGATATAGTCATTTATAAAATATATATATAGTAATTAGAATATGTAAGAACATATTCTAACATATAAAAATTGAATTTAAGAGACATAACAAAAAATAAGTTCCTGAATGGAAATGAGTAGAGAGAAATCCCTTATGAAACTTCATCACGGTAATAGATGTACATAAAGGATCATGGGGGATGAATGATAGTAAAAGGGGTATATAGTCATGTATAAATAAATATTAAAATATTTGGGATATTGAAAAACATATAACAAAATGAGAAAACAGAAATTAAGAATCTTATTATAAAATAAGTGCTTGAATAAAAAAAAGATTGAAAGATCCATTATAAAATTCAGGCATAGTAGTGGCATAGATAAATGTCAAAATGAGAGATAATAAATAATATATCCTTAAAATAACATAAATTGTATAGTAAGGAAGTTTTTCTAAATAAGTTACATTATAAAAATTGTAATTAAGATGAGAAAATCCAAATACGATGTTGGAATTAAAAGGAGGAGAGGAATGTTAGGATCCCTTACAAGAGTGTGTGACTCCAAATGCTTCAGAGGGGACTCTTGATAGATTAGGGGAACAATTATAGGACTATATATAGGAGAGGTATGATTATGGATGTGATCCAAGGAGTTTGAGTGAAGATAAATGGGATATTTGTGGGTTTATATAGGAAAAGAGGGGGATTTCATTATTATTTAGTTTTTGGACACTACATAAGAAAATATCTAAAAACACAAGAATCCCCTATTTTTTCCCATGGTTTCTACTAAAGGGGCGTGATTTTTATTATTTTATAAATAAAATGTATGAAAATATTAAAATAATTCTCTTATTTATGTATAGGTGAGTCACAATATTAAGGAAACGATTTTAAAACATTAAAATATATAATAGGTTTTGGAGGAATCATAATGGAATTAAAAAAAATAAACATAAAATCACATTTAAAGGTAAAATATATATTTGGTCATTTATACCTTTTATAGTATTTATTACATCACTTTGGGGTCATTATGAGGCCATAATACGTAATGTAATTTATATGGTATCAAATTTTACCTGAAAATTCGATTGTCTCGGAAAATTAAGAAAAATTCGCCATTGGATAATTTTGAAATTATAATTCGAAAAATAATATCCATTTTATCTATATAATTTTATAAATATTTTAATTTTTACTTTTAAAATAATAATCGACATTTATTGAAATGACGGGGTTTTTTACAATAACTGTTTTCGAACCCTTATAAAAATTACATCAGACTTGATAAAAATTATATGAACAATTATATTGAATAAAAAAATTAAAAATAATATTTTATTAAAATAGGATTTTTTTTTAAATCAATTAATTCATCCAAATAAATTTCTTAATTAAATTTGAATATTAACCAAAAATACTATTTGTATTTTATTGTATCAAAATAAAAAAATTACAAAGTAAAAATAAAATTAGTAAAATATATTAATTATTATATAAAAAATAATATATATATTCATATTTCTAGGGTATTTATACAGATCGGTGTAATACACCATAAAAACCCTAAGTGTAAGGTGCAAGATGGTGGGAATTTCATGGGGTGGTTCATTGAACATGGTTTGGGCTGTGATCTCGAGGAGCTTGAACTTCTCCCATAAATGGTTTTGATCATGATTAAGTTATTGGATTTCATTTAGGGATTGGTGAAGGGTAAAAACCATAAATACTATATCCCTTAGAATCTCTGATAAATGGGCTTCAAAGGATATGATCCTACTAGTGGAGGTCAGCACTTCCTTTGTCTATGCCAACTAGATTTGTTAAAACTATATATTTATACTAATCATGTTATAACTATTCAAAGTCTATATTATCAATGGTAAAATTACTTAACAACCTTTCAAATCTAATTGCATATAATAAAATAAAAGAAGGGCATGTGCTTTCTATAACCATATTATATAATAAGAAATTTAATTAAATAAAAATGGAAATATTATTTATAACAGTTTGGGAAATTACAAGAATTATCACCCCAACAATACAGAAATAAACCAAAATGTTAGAAAAGGAAAATATATAACCATCTTAGGAATTGTAGTGAATATTGAATTAAATTATGTTGGGGTATTTATAGGGTATAAAAGGAAATATGAATGTGGGGATTGGACCATTATTTGACCATTGGTCAATATGACTATTAGAAAATATACCCATGAGAGATAATTTTACCATTATAATTAGTCTTTATAAGTAGTAATGAAAATGTACAATTAATACAGAAAGGAGAAGTGATGAGATCAACCAATAGAGTCATACTGTATAAAGCCCATTTATCAAAACTTGAGAGGGAGGTACCGTCACAGGGGTTATCTATTAATAAAGCCTAATTTGAGCTTCACCTAGTAAATCTAGAACAAAATCTCCTATGAGATAACTTCAAGTTTGTGGAAATTACAACTCTGTCGATGTTAGCCGAGTAGCCCCGTGAATCCATCAATATCACACACCTTACCCATAAGTAATATGTGGGCGTTATAAGGGGATATATGATGAGTCATTTTCTACTTAAATTGTAATTCATTTTTATAAATAAAATTTTTATTCCATAAATTTCTTTTTGAAGAACAGTTTTCCTAATAAAAAATAGGTTTAATTTAGATGAAACTTAATAAATTGATTTTTCTGAAACTAATCTTACTTTTTAGAAAAGGTAATTTTTTTATAATAAAATAATTTATTTCAAATAATATTTGTTTTAGAAAAATAATATTTTAAAAACACTCAAATTTAAATATAAATTATGAAACAATTTTATTATGTCCTTGGATATTTTTAAGTGTCATAAATTTGACATTGCCCTGTAACCCACTATTTTTTTATTAAATAATGATTTTTATATTTAAAAGTTAAAGTTATCATATTTAGAAAATTATTATGATAAAATAAATATTATTTTTCAAATCATCTCATCAAAATTAGGTTTTTATGAATTTATGAGAATTTTCTAAAATACATTATTTTTTCTGTGAATAGTAAAAATACAGTTTTACATTTTCGTTGTGTTTAGTGACGTCATTATTATATCATAATGATGTAATAATTAATTAAACAAAATAAATGATCTAAAATATGTTATTTTCTTAATATTTAGTATTTTAATAGATTTTAATCAATTTCCAAACCAACAAATGACATTCCAAAGTCTAAAATAGAAACTTTGATTGTAAAAACATTTCCTTATGGAAACTATAATTTTGCATTCCAAAAGAAGTAATATAAAATTATTTTCAGTTATTTTGGGTTAAGATAACATAAAATATGACCCAAATGTCCAAAACCATGGGTAACCCAATTGTTTTTATTTTTCCATGACCTATACTTCTAAGACCTATATTTGAAAATTATTAAAAAAATCCTCAACTTTTGTTTTAAATACCCACCCATTTCTCCGTTTCTGTTCACTCTTAATCAATCCTTAAAATATATCTAGTATATTTTCCACCTAAGTAGTCCCCTAAGGAGTTCTCAATCCTTCAAGGTTCCATTACTTAATATTTAGGAGTAACTCTTTAAGGTAATGGAATTATCCTTCTATTCTTTTCAATTAAAGAACCTTTTTATATGTATTTTAAATATTATGGTTACTCCCTTTTATTACCCTTTTTTCATACTTTTAATTCCAAAAAAAAATTATCAATGGGAGGCCCTTTTCCCATTTTCAATACCAACATTTTCTACCTGTCATGCTGTCAAATTTACTCTCAAAATTATCTCTCTACTTATGGAATTCTCTTTTGTTTTATTTTCATGAATACACTATAATCGTTATTTTTAAGGGTTATTCGCCTAGTTGTAAAATTATTTATTTTATTTCTATATTAATATACATTAAAACTTAATTTCCTTTCTATAGGTTACAAATGACACAATGATCATGTCTTTAAGCACTTTTGAATCCCTTTGATTTTGATATGAAACCTGTTCTTTATTCACCATGGGTTATTTATAAAACAATTTATTATGATCTATGTGTATCACAATAATTAACACAATTTAAGAGTGATCCCCGATATTTCTCCAATGCTTTGGGTAAATAATTTAATGTCTAGAGATGACAGTTTTTACGATACCTTGGTTAATAACCTTGGTAATTTTAATTTTTGGCATCTTAGTGACAAACCATGGTGATATGCTTATAAATGTCTCATTTAAATGATGTAGACAAATTCACATGATATGACCCATGTTCTTTTTATTATTATATGCCTAATATTCTCTTTCTAATTCCATAATTATATTCCTCATGTTTTTATTGATATTCCTTATGATTGAAAATAAACTATTTCTCTTTCTTATTCCCTTACCGGGCCTCACGATCACCCCTTTCATTTGATTTATTTCCCTAGGATATGAGATGTAGAAAATGTAATTAGGATAAACACTTGAATAATCCTTTCAAGTGGATTAGAATAATTTTTTATTTTTTTCATTTATTATTTTCCTCATTTCCATGAAACTAAACTTTAAAAGATCCATTGTTTTTACCATATAATTAAAAGGTGGGATTCCATTGTTTGTAGCAAAGGAAGGTTTATTTATTTATGGGAATTAGGAATATAAATCCTTAGTATTAAAACTAGGTAAAATATCAAATATAAGAAAACATCATGTTATTTTGGTGAAGTATTATGTAATTGGTTTCCGAGAAAATAAATCCCTATCTGGATACAAAAAAGTGGATGTGGTTTTGGTATAGTTGTTTCAAGGTGTAGCACCTAAAAAATCCACAATGATCTAGACTCGATTGAGAATTAGTTCATGAAATTAGGCCTTGTTTCACTCTAAGTTTAACACTCATGAGGGTTGTGTTTTCTTAATTACAATATTTTTATGAACCATTATGAAGGATAGTTAGAAAATGTAATTTCTATTAAAGAATAACATATTTAAGCATCATGTTTTAAGACATAAAACTACTTTAGAATTATAATATTGTTAAAATAAACTTTATTCTCATTAAAGTATTATTATTTTATAAAATATTAGGAAATAGGAGGATCTGCATAAATGATGAGTGAATCATACGATGTGTCAATGGCCCTCTAATTGAAACCGAAATAGAAAACATTATGAGATTTATGAATCAACTAACTCGAGTTATGAACAATAACTTGAATCATGTTGGGATATTAGATTGGAATAGAAGGAAACAAATTACCATTGAGTCCTTCATACATTGTATAAAAACATCTTTCGGTGGATCAATCGACTCCTTGATTGTTGAAAAATTTACAACCTCTATAGGAAATAACTTTTCTACACTCCATTGTTCAGAACAAGAAAAAGACACCCTATAATTATACCTCTTAGAATGAGAAGCTAATTAATGGTGGAAACTGATTAAATACATGAATCTAATCAGGGATATAAATGTTATGGAGTGGGAAGAGTTCATGGGAATCGTTCTTAATAAATATTTTCCTCATTCGATGAAAACAAAAATGGAGAAGGAATTATTTAAACAGAAGTAAAAGAAAAATTAATCAGTGGGAAGCTATGAGATGAACTTTGAAGGTCTTGATAATTACACCTATAACTTTTTTATGGATCTTAAAAGAAATGTTGGTAGATTCTTTGGTGGACTGATACCCCATATGTGGATGAATATATCAAATCATGACCATGAAAATTGTAAGGAGAAAGTGAGGAGTGCTATGAAGGTTGAATTAGAGTTTGGGGAAATACAGTGGTCACATAGATCAAATGAAAATAAGAGAGCTATAGATCCAAACTCAAGGAGGAACTTTGATCATGGGAGAGGAGGAAATAATGTGATACGTCCCATATACAACAAATGTGGGAATAAGCATTTGAGTAAATGATTGCTCACGAGTGTAAAATATTACAAGTGTGGAAGGGATGTCTATATATCTTGGAACTATCATAGTGATGTGAAGACTTTACGTCACAACACTAACAACAAAGGTAAGATGGTGCAAGCCCAAACTAAAGTTATATACTTCAAGTGTGGACTACTTGGTCACTTTTACAATCACTATCCAAATAAGAACATAATGGAGATAAATCACCACCAACCTCATCATATTCCATGGAATAAAGCTCTATAATTTTTTATCATGAAAGATAAAGTAGAGGAACCAAATGATGTGGTAGAATTTACTCTCATTGTTATCTCAAATCTACAAAGAAATTTTTTTTATTCTAGTTCTACACATTCCTTTATTTCATCTTAGTTTTTAAAGAATATATATTTTATCCTCGAGTTTCAAGAAGTATATTTATCAATCAAGAATCCTAGATGTATTATACAGGAATCAATACTTTATTGAAACATAGTATTGACTATGGTGATAAAGATATTATCACAAATATATTAGTCATTCTCAGGGTATACTAGGGATGGATTGTATCTCAAATTATAATTATATGATAAAATACATAATCAAGGAAATATCAGTAGTCTTGAATAGAAAATCTAAAATTATTTTCAAATCAAAGATATCTCAACCCATTCTTTGTTCTGAAGCACCTCCTATAGCCTTTTTTATAAAGATAATTAGTGAAGAGGAAGAAGGAAATAAAAGTATAAGTATAAAAAATTTCCCAATCATTCAGGAATACATTTACATATTTCTTAAAGAGTTACCATGAAATCCCCTAGAAATAAAGGTATATTTCTACATTAAACTCATATTGGGATCTAATCTAATATAAAAGACCCCATATAGAATGGAAAATGTGGAGCTAGAAGAATTAAAGAAAATACATCAAGATCTTTTGGAGAATGGATTTATTCTAACAAGTGTGTCTCCTTGGGAATCACCAATTCACTTTATGAATAAGAATAATGGATCAATGTGGATATGAATTTATTATACATAACTTAATGAGATATAAGTGAAGCACAGGTACCCTCTCCCAAGTATTGATGATTTATTTGACGAACTTCATGGAGCTCAATTCTTCTCCAAGATTGATCTTTGATCTGGTTGTCATCAATTTACGGTGAATAAATAAGATATTTCAATGACCACCTTCTAATCAAGATATAAGTATTATCAGTTTCTTTTTTGTTATTCAACTTCAAAAATACTCCTGCTATATTTACTGATTTGATGAATAGATTATTAGAGGACTAACTTGATAAATTTGTGTTAGTTTTATTGACTATATTGGAATATATTAAAAAATTCACAAGGATCATGAGGATTATCTTGGGGTTATATTGGAAACTCTTAGGAAGGATAGACTATTTGTAAAATTCAAAAAATGTTAATTTTGGTTGCAATAAGTTTATTAGGGAATGTTGTAACTTATGAAGTAATCTCTGTTAACCCTACCAAGATAAAGGTTTTAGAGGAGATTACTGATCCTAAAATAATAACTAATATTCATAGTTTCATCAATTTATCACGATATTTTAGGAGGTTTTTCAAAAACTTTTCATGACTTTCGATTGAATATCCTAGTTAACCTAAAAAAGGGATAAGTTCATCTGGAAAAAGTAGTGTGAAGAAATTTTTAGGAACTGAAGAAAAGATTGGTTATTGGACCTATGTTAACTCAACCCACTATCAGAGAATTATTTTTTATCTTTAGAGAGTAATCTATAAAAGGGTCTAGGTGAATCCTTGTGAAAAATGAAAAGGTGATTGCTCATGAATCTAAAAAGTTAAAGACTCAAGGGTAGAATTATCCTACACAAGACCTAGAGCTAGCTATGGTTATTTTTATCTAAAAATATAGAGGCACCATCTGTATGAAGATAAATGTGATATATATACATACCAACAATGTTTTAAGTATATATTAATGTAATATAAATTGAACATGAGATAAATGAGATGGTCGTAACTTCATAAAGACAATGAGTGTTTAATTAATTATCACCTCATATGAGCAAAAAAATCCACTAATGCATTAAGTAGGAAATACCTTATTATGCTATCAATGATGAGAATTAAAAGAGATCCATTGATCAAAGACCTTGTCAGATTATAAATGGGTATCATTAGGGAAGTGAAATCATCAATACTCCCCCAAATGATTTCTCAAAAATCATTTCTAGAGAAGATCAACAAATCTCAAATAGAATATCCTTTGTTACAAAATAAGATAGAGGATGTGAAGAATGGGAATCTTCATGAGTTCAATATTGGTCAGGAAGGTGTGCTAAAATTTCATAAAAGGTTGTCTTTCCTATATATTCTAGAGTTAAAGAAATAATTGGGGGAAGAATCTCATAACTCTACATTCTCTATACATCCTAGAAGAACTAAAATGTATTTGGACCTTTGTGATCATTATTGGGGGGATAATATGAAATGGGGGATTGTCGACTACACTTTATGGTTATTGGTAAGTCAGTATGTGAAGGTAGAGTGAAAACTACCTAAAAGAGTATTGAAACCACTACCCATATCCACATGGAAGTGGAACAATATCACTATGGAATTAATCCCAAGTCTCCCAAGAATAACAAAAAGAAACAATGTGATATGGGTTATAGTGTACTGACACGCCAAGAATTTTAATTTTATCACTATTTGGGAAGATATATCCCTTGAAAAAGCTTCCAAGATATATGGAAATGATGTTGTGAGGCTATATGAGGAACCAATTTCTATAATTTCTTGTCATAATCAAAGGTTCACATCTAAATTCTGGAGAAGTCCTCAACATTATTTAAATACTGAATTGAATTTCAGTATGGCATAGCACCCATAAACTAATAGCCAATTTGAAGGTACAATTCATACAATTGAGGAAATGCTGAAAATATTCTTAATGGAATTTAAAGGTGGATAGGACCAACACCTCCCATTATTTGAGTTCACATACAACAATAACTTCCACTAATGTATTCAAATGGAAAACTCTAAATCTCTATAAGGGAAATGATGTATAAATCCTACTCTTTTGCATGAATTTGGTGAGATAAATATACATGGGAACTATCTTGCACAAGATATGATATAAAAGGTTCATTCCATCCAACAACACATAGAATCTACTCAGAGTCGATGGAAGATCTATGCGGAAAATTTTTTAAGGGATGTAAAGTTTTATGTTGGCGACAAAACTATCTTTTGAATATTACCACTGAAGAGAGTCATGTGGTTTTGGAAGAAAGGTAATATTATCCCCAAGTACATTGGGCCCTATTAAATCCTTTATTGAATAGAAGAAGTGCCCTATTGGCACACACTTCCACCAAATCCAACTTGAGTTCAGGATGTATTCCATGTATCTCTATTGAGAAAGTATATTCTTAATCCCTCAAGATTATTGAATCTGGAGGTTATACAATTGGAACATTACCTCTCTTATAAGGATCATCATGTGGTGATCTTGGACCATAGATACAAGGTTCAATGCAACAAGACTACCCACATTGTCAAAGTGTTGTCAAGGAACCATAAGTTTGAAGAGGTGACATTGGAACTATAGGAAACAATGAAATAAAATTACCCTCACCTTTTCTCAAATGAGGGAATGATTTGAAATCATATCTTTTTAAATTACTTGAGTGTGGAAGAATGTAACAACCCATGTTTTATTTTAATGATATTTTTTCTGATAAAATGAGTGTTATATTAATTTACACTCAAAAAATCAGGTAACATTAATATTGATCAACACATTGGTCACAAAAATGGAAAAATATGAATTTATCTAATCTGTTAGAATTATCTCCCCAAAACTGCAAAAATAAAACAAAATGTTAGAAAATGAAAATATATAACCTTGGTAGGAATTGTAGTGAATATTGAATAAAATAAAGATGTGGTATTTATAGGATATAAAGGGAAATGTGATTGTTGATGTTTGACCATTATATCACCATTGGTCTATATGAACTTTCGAAAATATACCAATTAGTAATAACTTTACAGTTATAACTAGTTTTTATAATTAGTAATGAAAAGGTATAATTAATGAAGAAAGGAGAAGCAATGACTTAAACCAGTATATTCATGTCGTATGAATCACATTTGACCAAACATGGGTGGGAGGTAGTGTCACTTGGGCTTTCCCTTCACCAAGACCAATTTGAGCTTCCATAAGTGAATCTAGAATAAAATCACCTACTATATAAGTTCAATTTAGTGGAAATTGCCACTTGGTTGATGTTAGCCGAGCCACCCCATGAATCCATCACCATCGCACACCTTACCCTTAAGTCCTATGTAGGTTTTATAAGGGGATAAATATCTAGGTATTAGTAACATAAAGTGTAATTACTTTGTATGATTTTTCTATTCCATCAATTCCCTTTTAATAATAGTTTTTCTTAATAAAAAATATATTTAATTGGGTTGAAATTTAATAAACTAATTTTTCAGACACAAATCGT
Source organism: Viscum album (assembly GCA_963277665.1). Classification (NCBI taxonomy): domain Eukaryota; kingdom Viridiplantae; phylum Streptophyta; class Magnoliopsida; order Santalales; family Viscaceae; genus Viscum; species Viscum album. The sequence continues at coordinate 1,428,413,430 of OY728125.1, forward strand.
ACCTTTTCGAACAGATATAAATTTTCATAAAAAAACTAATGTATTCTGAATAATATTTATTTTAATGAAATAGTGTAACAATAACAATATTATTTATATATAAATGATAAAATTGTTTTATCACGAACTATGGAATTTTTAGGTGTCAGAAATTTGACAATGCCTTATTACCCACTATTTTTTTAACAAATAATGATTTTTATATATAAATGTTAAAATAATAATATTTAGAGAATTATCCTGATAAAATAAACATATTTTTTAAAATCATAATTTCTGAATTATTTTGGAGTTAATTTATGATAATTTGCAAGAATAATTTATTTTTTTCATGAATAGTAAAACAGAGTTTTGGGTTTTCTATATGTTTAAGGGAATCATAATTATTCCAAAATGATGTAATAATTAATTAAACACAATCTATGTCCTAATGTATGTTATTTTATTATTATTAATTATTTAAAGTAATTTAATCAATTTCCCAACCTATAGATGACTTTCCAAAGTCTAAAATGGAAACTTTGATTTTAAAAACATTACCTTATGGACAATTTAATTTTCCAAGAAAAAAGAAGTAATATAAAATTTTTATTAGTTATTTTTGGTTAAAATAAATTAAAATATTACACAAATGTACAAAACCATATGAAAATTACGGTTAATACAAATATTTTTCTTTTTCCGCAACCTATATTTCAAAATCCTATATTTGGAAATTATTATATAAATCCACTACTTTTTCAATAAATAGACACCCATATATCTGTTTCCATTCACTAAAAATGCATCCTTCATGAATCTCTATTATTTTTTCCTCTTAAGGACTCTCTTTAAGGTTTCTTAAAGCTCCTAAGTTTCCATTCCTCATGATTTAGCAGTGACTATTCAAGCTAAGGGAATTATCATTCATTTCTCTTCAATCTAAGTAACATTTTTTATATGTGTTATAAATTTTATGGTTAATCCCTTTTATTAACATTTTTATAATACCCTTAATTAGAAATTATATTTTATCAATGGTATACCCTTGTCCCTTTCAATTTTACAATTTTCTAAAACCACATTTTCTAACTGACATACTGCTGAATTTACTCTTCAAATTGCTCTCTCTACTTAAGAAATTCACTTTTATTTTATTTTTGTTAATACCCAAACCTGTTTTTATTCCAAGGGTATTCACATATATATAAAAATGATTTGTTTTATTTGGGTATTAATATACATGAAACCTTCATTCCCTTTCAGTGGGTTAAAAATGACATAATGATCATTCCTTTAAGCACTTTTGAAACACCGTGATTTTGATATGAAACATGTTCTTTATTATCCATGGGTTATTTATGAAATGATTTATTCTGATCTATTTGATTCATGGTAAATAATACATATTAAGTTTTCACCTTAATATCACTTCAATTCATTGGTTCAATAATATAATCTCTATAGATGACATGTTTTACGATACCTTGGTGAATGACCTTGGTAATTTTCATTTATGACACCTTAGTGACAAACCTTAGTGATACACTTATGAATGTCTCATTTAAATGTTGAATCCAAATTTTTTTGTTATGATTTATGTTGTTTTTTATGATATTCCTCATGTTCACTTTCCCATTCCATAATAATATTCCTTGTGTTTTTATTGACATTCCTTTAAATCACACATAAATTGTTTCGCATTCTTATTCACGAACTAGGCCTCATGCCCACCCATTTCCTTTGATGTATGTCCCTGAGATGTGAGAAGTAGTAAATTTACTTATTATGAACCCATGAAGAAGCATTTTTAGTGGATTAGAATATTTTTTTTGTTTTCATGTATTATGTTCCTCATTTACAAGAAACTAATCATTAAAAGATCATATGATTTTTACTATGTAATAAAAATATGGAATGTCATGATTCATGTGGGATTGGAAATAGGTGCATGGAAGCATAGAATTGTATGGAAAGGTGTGTGAAGGAGAGTATGGGGGAACTATTGAGTGCAGTATAGGTGGGTGTAGGTGTAAGTGTAGGTGTTCGTATAGGTGGGGTGCATTAGGGAGTACACTCAACATGGCGCCTAGTTCTTATGGAAATAAAATAGGGTCCCTTAGACCACTAATGTTCTCAAGCCACTTAGAATTCAAGCTACCCCTTTCTGACCCTTTATAAAACTATAATAAACTAATTGGTCCATTATAAATGTAATAATGTGCCCTATTGGGTGTTTCTGAATCCTAGTTTGGAGGGATTAGGACAAAACAACTACTTTACATGGAAGTCTGCAAAAATTTAATTTGTAATCTCTTCAACCGAATGAAAATTATATATATACCCAAAAATTATATTATATAATATATAAATATATTTTTTTATAAATTTATCCTACAATGAAATTTATGTGAGTTTCGGTATATTTAGAAACTATAATTAAATTACATGTGATTAAATGATATGAGAATTCAAGGAAGGGTTATAAAACCTGGATTTACTCAATTTAATTACAAGGAAAATATGAGACATGGGGTCTAGTTTCTACTTCGGTGTGGGGGCTATACTATGAAGTTATTGAATTGTAATAGTGGGATAGGGTTTCCATACTAAAAACACTAAAATATAATTTAATATGATTTATATTGATATATTAATATTAATGAAGTTTCTAGTGGATCGTGCAATCCCACTAAGGGAGGGTAAATTAGTCAGAATAATTTTTTCCAAATTAATTCAACTAAAATTATTTACCACTTATTATTATTTGAACCTCTATTTCGGTTAGGATATTTGGATCTGGATTATAAACCATCCACACATACCCATGAATGAGATGTAGATAAAGAAAATGGAATATAGTGCATAAATATTTTTATAAGGTTCAATTCTAGTGTTAGAAAACTAATCACTGTAATTTTCAGTTATTCTCTCACCTTACATATTTTCATTATTATCCTATTTGTTATAATAAGGAAAGTACCATCCTGATCCCAAAATTAGGGATCATCTTTTACTATGAATTTTCCACATTAAAGATGTAACTCCCCAGACCTATGTTGAAAAGGTGCAATTAATATTAATGATATTATTATTATTATTATTATTATTTTATGCTGAGAAATAAATATAATTTAGATGAACTAATTGAATAAGAAAAAAATATTATAAACATTTAATTTAATAAAACATTGATACATTACACTATTACAAGGCTGGAAGACCACAACTACCCCAGAAAACCGATTACAAGAACCAACAGAATAACAGAAAGACCACCAAGTTAAACAATTAGACCGAATGTGTAGTGGGCATCCCCTAAAAATTTCATAATTAAAAACACTATGGAATGAATTATAGCGAAAATACTAAGAGTCAAAGGAATATAGATCCTCTTTCTAATAAAGAAACAAATAATTTATGATTTTTTGGAAATACCTTTGATGGGTATTTATATGGCTTATATGACCATTGTAAAAAATTGTGATTGTGAATTCTTTTTATAACCATTGGGTTTTCTTTTATTATGATCATTGATGTTTATATAAAATAGTTATAATTTTATAACCATTAACTATTTTAAGTGTTTATAATTTTAAATGTTTTAAAGTATTATTTTCATTTAAAAAATAATATGGTTTTAATTAAAGATTAATTTTAATATTTAGATTTTCAAATTAAAACATGGGTATTTATAACTTTTTAGTAAACATTGGCATTTTAACAGTTGATCATTTTTTGGAAAATTAAAATAAATTTATATTTATATTTTTTATTAAGGAAGTTAAAAAAAATAATGATTTTCATATTAATAATATAACCTTATAAAATAGTATAAACAATTTTATATTTTTAAAATAAATGGAAAACATATTTTGAAGAAAATTTTTATTTTTAAGTTAATATTATATATATATATATATATAAATTTATATTATTTTTTTATTTTAAATTTTTTGAAAATATCCTTTATATATAAACATATAAAAAGGGATAAAAATGTGGGTGAATAATATATATATATAACACTAAAATGTTTTGTGAAAAAACACAAAAACACTAGGTTGATTGGTCTGCATCCCTTTATCCCAATCGAACCTCCCTTTAAAATATTAGGGCTTTAATCTAAACCCTCTGATCTCCATGAGTTCATCCAGGTCATCTTTCCAATCATCCATCACCCTTGTTGAACCCATCATGTCACACTAGTCCACAGGTAAACCATCAGTTTTCCTCCTCCTATATTGTTCTTCTTCTACCCTACGAACTTGTAGCTTCATCCTGTGATGCACTCTCCACCACCTTCATTGAAGTCACACTATAACCCATATATATCTTGATTCAACCCCTTCAAATAATTATTAGAATGATATTAATTTAAATCCAAAATCCCTATCCATGACTTTTCTTCCCTTACAAGCTTCAATTATATATATATTTGTCTTTCTAACTGATTCATTTAAAAAATTTCTTCATTTAGTAGTGTCGTTTGTTACTACTTTATTCAATTTGGTTATCAATTAAAAACATTACTAATTTAAACATGGGTAATATAATCAATATATATAAACCCCTCATTTCACTTAATTCCACCTGACCCTCATCCTCTCAAAGCCTCAGTTTTTATCTACTAAAAAATCAAAAACCCACAACCCCACTTTTGAACCAAACAAAGGTAAGGGATTATTTTATTATCATTAATTGTGTTTGATTTACAAAATTTATATGTATATATGTACATATATGAATATAAATATATAAATATATATATATATATATATTCAGAATTAATTGGATAAGTGACATGCTTAAATTTTATTTTCTAAGCATTTGGATTGAAAGAGTTATTTCATTTCATCAAATTATCTTAGTTTACAATATATATATCTGTGTGTGTGTGTGTAAATTCTATATCATTCTATATAACTTAATATTTTCAGATGTTATAAAACAATTTTTTTAAATTCTAAGATTGTGGCTTACATAAATTTAGTTTTGTTATTGGGAATCTTTTGTTAATTGAAATGAAATACATATATGTGTGTGTGTGTGTCTATGTATCCATATTTATAACATTCAGACTTTATTAATTAGATATTTTTTCTAATTTAATATTTTGAAAGATAAATCATTTATCAAAGGGTTTCTTATGTTTTCAAAAAAATCATTTTATGGGTAGGGTATACGTATGTGTGTGTGGGGGGGTGGGTGGGTGTGTTTGTCTATATATACACATATATAACTATTTATCAGTATATGTGTGATAAGGTTTTGATTTAAATGATTAGCTCTAAAACCCATGGTTTGAAAAGGTTTAATTATTTTCAATTCACATGAATTTTATTCATAGGTATATATATATATACATATATACTTATATATATACATATTTATACACATGTAGGTAAATGTAATTTTTTCTATCTATTTCATGTATTTATCATAATTTAAAACCTAAGATCTTAAGTTTTATCAAATTATTTTGTAATGAAAAAATGTACACAAATATATATATATATATATTATTATTTAGGTATATATATGTATACATGTTAAACACTAAAAAGAATTTTTTTAATTAAAAAACCAATTTTCCTACATGATTATAAATTTTGATGTAAAATGGAAAACAATAACAAAACTATATTTTGTTATTATGTTCCTTAATATGTTAAAAGATATATTAATTTGATATTGTAGATTATTTCATGTATATAATCTATTATTTTATGTTTAAACACTTAAATTTAATAAAGGTTCCATGAATGGATTCAAGTTAAGACTATAATTTTATGTGAATCTCTAAATGGTAACATTTTATGTGATAATATTATCATTTCATGTAAAAAATTGTTTCTTCTTTTCCATACATTTCAATCATAAAATAGATATGGTCGTCATTTAAATTATAACTAACATACAATACATTTCTAGATTAAGTATATATATATTTCATTATCCACTTTATTTATGATTTACAGATAAAGACATTTATTTCAAGTATGACATTAAACTTTTATGATGTTTCGTTGAAAAATTTATGATTAGTTTGATGGGATATTTTAACATCATTCAGTTCATTACTCAGAATGGTTAGTGATTATGTTTACAGATTGGGGAAATTTATTTACATTTCATATGTATATTATGTTTATTTTTATCCTCATTCATATGTGGAATATATTGGACTGATTAAGTGTCGAGTGGGGCCTGATGTAGCCCCTTGATGCATCGGTAGGTCTCATTAGACAAACCAATGTCTTGGTACAAGGCCTTGAAAGTATGATTATGATTTCCTGCATTATTCATTCCCTCAAGGAATGCACTGGACATTGTAAGTGATAGGCGGGACCAGTTATAGCCCCTCGATTCATCAGTAGGTCTCATGAGATAAACTAGTTTTGGTTTTTACCCATTTATGTATGGTCTTGGCATGAGGCATAGGAAATATGGTTATGATGTCCCGTATTATGCATTCCCTCATCATGAGTTTAGTATTTGACCTTTCCTGCATTGATCCTACTAGTAGAATATTCATGGTTAAGAATCATTCTCTTATGAACATTTACATGGATTTAATTAATCAGTTTTTATTCCTTCTAGGTGATTCTCAACATTATATTTTCAAATTTAAAAGTTGTAATGATTATTTTTATACTTATATTTATAACAATTCATTTATAATGAGGGGCTAATATTTTTTTCCAATCTATAAAAAAAAATTTAAATTTATCTATCACTTCACGGTTTTCCTTAATGTGATATCATTTTATGTGAAAGTTCTTAACAAGTAATATTTTGTGTGAAAATTTATATCCACAGCCCTGGAAAGTCATAAAAAATCATGTATGGTCATTATCTAACTTATAAATGGTATTCCATTCATTTTTATTCATGTTCATGAAAATTTTATTATGCATTTTATTTTTTAAATTTTAATAAGTATAGAAATTTTTGAACATGGGATTTCCCTAAAAATCATATTAGTATCTCTCAAAGAATGACGATGACATGTTATATGAAAGGTTATTTAATCGTTAAGAAAATCATTTAATGTATGTATTTTATTTCAAAGAATTTTTTTGAAATAGTTTATTAATTACTTTTAAAACCCCTTATTAGTAATTTTTAATGCTCACCCAATGTTTTAAATCCACTTTTACAGGTTTAGTAGATTTATAAGTGATGTACTTTTCTTTGTGTAGAGAGCACACTAAAGTTTATTTTTGTACAGTTTTGAGGAAATGTGATAGTTGAATCTAATTCTCCAAAACCTATACTAGTAATGATCCTATATTGTGTAATGTTATGTGAAATTTTTTAGTTAATTTTATAAAAAAATTGACACAAAAAATTTCATAACCAGCTCTAGGAAACTAGGGTCAGTGCATTAAAACACAGGTTCATATTAACCATATTTCATAGGTAAATAAGTACCACCTCTTAATGGGTATATTCAAGGTCTCATCTTCATAAAAGTTATTTAAATTTGAATAATGTTTAGATTTTGGAATTGGTATATGGGTTAGTTTTTTAAATGGGATTTGAGATGGAATTTTAAGGGTTTTAACCACTCAAAAGTCCCAATTTAGGTTTAGTATTAGGTTATCAAGGAGGTTTGGAGGTCTTGATTATTTCCACAGGTTCGGGTCTTAGAATTATAATTTTTAGAGAATAGAAAATAAGAGAAGGGTTATTGAACATTTTTGGAAAACCATGCACCCCAACCATGAAACATAAATTTTATAAGAACATAGTATGTAAATCCATGTGGTGGGTCCTTGGAGATCATTTGAATTTCTACATAAAAGTGTTGTCATATCACACATTTAAAACATGATTTGTGGAACCGTGGGTCATGACCATGCATGAGGGTTGTCCCATGGAAGTGGAGGTAACATGGTTAGTGTGTGGTTTATCCAACCATGAGCCCTTTTAAAAGTGAAAAAATGTCTTTTTCCCTCCCTTAAAAAATTTTAACCCATTTTCTTCCCACATTCTGACAAAAGCTCCCAATGACCTCCTCCCACTTATCCATCTCCTTATTCTTCTTAGAAATCTCCTCCTTCTTGTTTGAATCAACATCAATTAATAGAATTAGAATGATTTGGGTGATTTTATCCCTCCTCTTTCCACTTTTCATGATTTCTATTACCGAAAAAATAATTTCCTTTATTTATGTGGGTTATTCCATATTTTCAAGGAGTTTTTATGGTTATTTGATTTCTACTATTTCTACTTGAACATAGAGCTAATAAAATTTGATTAGGCTCTTATGAGTCCAAGGTAGGTGGTCTCTATAATTCAATTCATAGTTTAGCATGTTTTTCAAATGTGTTTGAGGTGCATAACAGTCATCTTTTCCATGCTTGATCCTTCAAAATTTTAAATTTATAAATTTTGTGTTTAATTGGATAAATAAAAGATTTAATGCTTCTTATACCTTAATAATGTTAATTTCATATGGAATTATTAGCCGTGTAGAATAACCTTTTAATAAATATTTGTTTTAAAATTTGTATTCATGTTTAAATGATTTAACTATAAAAATTGTTTGAATCATTGGTTGTGAAATAGAATTTCACAATAATTGATAATTGTAAATTGTTTGATCGTTAAATTAGAACAAATATAAAGGTGTGGTAATTTCGTTATTGTATAAAATAATTTTTTAATATAAGTGTATTAATTAATTGTTTTGGGATTTCGAAGACTATTAAAATATAATGTAATTAATTAAGTAATGATCTCAATAGTGGAATTAAATTATTGAATTTGGAAATTATAAAACGTTTTTGAAATATGAATTGAATTAATTGGATGGATTGGGTTCTAATAATGGTAATTAGTGAAGTAAAGTGGTAAATCACAATGTTTAAATTTATATGAACCTCTTACATGGTTAATGATGTAATGTTTAATTTAATTCAAGCCTTAGAAATTGATAAAGGGGTATCCATGGGACTTGTGTAAATTAAATGGAATGAAAGGTTAATTAACTAATTGATTAAAGTTTTTCTTAATGATTTGGAATTGTTAGGATGATCTACATATATTCCATATCACATATTCTACATGGGAATATCAAGAAGAGTTCTCATATTCCATATAATAAATGATGATTGGGAATTCTTGGATGAGATATCTGATTCCATGGGATTGACTATGATGTGGGAAGATCAAGTGACTACATCGACTCATATGATGATTGAAATTGAGTAATTACACGTTTATTCCTCATATTCTATTGGAATACTAGGTTTAGTGGTCAAATTTGAGTGATAACCAATTATTGGATTACTGGGGTGATAGATCATATTCTATGGGCATTTTTAGATAATCGTATAGATTCTGTATGATACTAGGGAATTCTAGGATGACCTCTTGGATACTATATGGATATTTTTGGTTAGAGTGGTCATCAATACATGATCAATGAAACCCCAATACTGGCTAAATCATGTATGTTCAATCATGGTACCAGACCTATATATCAAAAATTGTATAACTAACTTTATGTGTCATCATAAACCTGGGAAATTATTTATTATTTCTTTTATTTTAAATTTTTGAAATTTTTGAAATGGGTATTTATTTAAGTTGTTTATTTATAAAACTTCTTCATGAAATTCTTATTTAACTGGATTTTTAGGGGATTCATTGGTGGTGGTCTACTTAGTTGTACTCACACCCTACTCGGGCCTCCATGACACTTACGTTCCTAAGAAGACATAGTAATTTGTAATAGGGAAATTTTTTGGGGAATGATTAATGTTTTTTCTATGTCTATTAATCTTAGAGTTGGATTATGGGACCATAAAGGACTCAGGACCAGATGGGGATCGGCTGTTAGCCCTATTTTTATTTATTTTTTACTCCATGGGTAAGATCCACTCATAAGGGATCTATTATGTAAAACGTTCATTAATTAATCCACATTTTGTAATTTTTTTTCCAAAATTTTCAATAATTGTGATTTATATCCTGATTGAAAAACATATTTCACTTCAATTTCACTTCAATTTGTACTCTTTTATGAGGGAATAATCTCTCCATGGTTTTTCTATGGGCCCTCTCTCTAAGTCAAAAACCCCTAGCATATGGGGAATCACTCATGAGATCTTTTGAAAAAACATCCTAAAGCACTGGTCTAGTGGCTTCTGGGTTAATGTGTCACAAATTGGTATAAATTTTTTTTTTAATATTACTCTTATGGTGTAGTAGATATGATACTAGGATATTTTTGGAGCTTCGTAATGAGATCATTCTTGGGTACCTAAATCTACATGTGTGAGGGAAAAAACCAAGTTTTAAGGGGTTGGAATTGTTTTTCTCCTTTTTGTAATTTACCATTGACTAATTTAGGCCTTGAGTTGCTTATGTGGATGTGATGTTATTGATTTATGGGATTTTCCCTCTTGGAATATTATAGAAAGAGCAGGTTCATGTTTTTTTCATTATTCTAGGCACATAGGATTGGGTTGGAATCCATATGACGCATGTGATTTACAGTTTCCTCGGATCCACTCATTGTGTTTTTTATTTATTAAATGTTTATTCTTTATTCTTTTAATTTGTATCTAAATATGGTTTTAATTTTCTTATAGGTTTTTTTATTTTAAGTGTATCCATCTATTTGTATGTTTTACATATAAGTGTATAGTTTCATTCTACTTGACCAGATCTTCAAGTGACTTCAAGTTAATAAGAAAGTAAAAATGAGATATAAATATATGGTTTTAGTAAAATAAAGTTTTAAATAAAATCTTATCAAGTATTTTTCTTTATAAATTGTGAATGAAATTTTATCTATCAAAACCATGGAATATAAAATTTAACAATGATGAGGATTTTGAAATGTTTTCTAATTAGAAGTTTTAAAATGTGAATCCTTGAGTTTTAAATGAAGAAATATTTAAATAAAGTAAAATGAGAAGTGTTAGGACTCTTAGATATCCAGGTGATGATTATCCATTAAGTTTTTGTACTGACTATTTGTATCAGTGGTTTGGATTGTGAAAGTGCCTTTGTTTTGATACCATTATTCTTGGAATGTTGGGTCTTGATAGGCCAGGGTGTACGAGATAGTGGTTTGTTGTCTATTGTGATTTTGGTTAGGATATGAATTTGAGTTAGTTAAGTTCTACCTTTAATTTTCATTCTTGTAGCCCTTGTTGATTTTGTGTTGGACCATAGAGTGGGTGTGTATCTATGGGCGAGGGACCAAGAGTAAGAATTTGTCCTCATCGTGTGGACACCATGCATTTTGGAGTGTGTGGTGTGGGTATATTCTCATACATGTGGGATCAATGGAAATAATGTTCTTTTGATTTTTTTTAGTGGCATGATCATGCATTTCATCTTCTCTTAAGGGAAGAATATTGTATGCTTGTTTTTTGGTTTCAAGAATAGATTTGAATGGTATGATCATTCGAATGCCTAACCCTACCATTATGGAATTGTATTGACGCCATGTTTGGTGTTGACCCTTGGTGGATGGGTGTAGGGATTTTAGAGTATGGTTAAATGTTTCTACTCTTAGAATGATGTATATGTTATAGGTGGTTGTTTCTTATACTTGACTCTTGAGAGAGGTCAATTAAGTCAGTTGAGTCATTAGGGATGTATCTAGCCTGATGGTTCTAACAATCTATGAGAAATATTCAAATTATTGAATGGGAATGTGATCTGAGTTTTGGTAATTCACACCTCATGGGATGTCACACCCGGTTTTTTTTCTTTTCATGTTATGGTTTTGATCTGGTTCATGGAAAATCCTAATCCTTTACTTGGGTGTTTTGTGAGAATAATTTTGAGTTTTGAACTACCATATATGTCTAATCACCATAATTTTGGATCCCCATTTCTTGTTTAAGAGTTTTTTGAGAAAGGGTGGTTATTTCAGGATTTGGGCCAACCGTGAGCTCATTTCTATATTTAAAAACCAAATTTTTTTCTTTTATAACTCCTTCATTTTTCAACATTTATCATTTATTCCACTTTCTACTTATCCTAAAAAGACATATTAAAACTAAAATATCATTTTTTACCTCTTATATATTCTTAATCATGGTGAATTTGGGTTACTTATTTAGGCATTGGGCCAGGCTGTGTGCCCATTTCCAGTTTTAAAAAAATAATTGGTTTCTTATATATTTTTCATTTTTTAATATATTTCAGTGATTACACCTCCCATTTGAATACAAAATAACTATATGCACCCCCATTATCAATTTTACCTATTTGGAGCTCATTAAAATCGCATATTGGGGTTATAGTTCTCAGGTTTCCTCAAATAGTCCATAATTGAGAAGGTAAATTGTTTCATCCAGAACTCATTTAATTCGTACTCTTTTCCAACAATGCTTCTTTAAATTGTTCTTACTGATCTTATAATCCTCTATAAGAAGTTCCAAGACATTCCATTTTCTATAATGGTGCATATCTAATGGAATACGAAGAGTTTTCTTGGTTGCAAGGTGATATTCCTTCTCTTTTCTCTTCCCTCTTCCTCCTCCTTTCATTATTTCTTGTTTTTATATTCTCCCTTAGTCATGTTATACCTATGGTTATTCTTTACCATGATTTTGTATTGGGTTTTTGTTCTTTTGGGGCTAGTCTTCAATAGTTTAGGGTTTATAAACCCTTGGATGGTGATATTGGGTGTGTATTTCCATTATACCCAGGATTTAAGGTTGGATATCCCTTGCACATTCCTTTGTCATTTAAGTTTCATCATTTTATTATTTTTCAATTCTGATATATAGGTTTATTATTTTTTTCATCATTTGGATAATTTTATTAGTGTGAAAAATGGTTTTTTAAGCCTTGTTTTGTGAAAGGTAGAGTTGTTTTGTCATAAAAGTGCACACCAAGTGTCTGTTTAAATTTTCCACTATCTTTAAAAAATATTTTATGAGGTTTAAAACCAAGTTTATGGTATTTTGAACACATTACAGTAGATATAATAAAATATGGAATTAAATTGGTGTTTTATTCCTTGTCAAGTTTTAAAATAAATTTTTTTGTTTTAAAAGGGCTTGTCATGTGTTCGGTAAATTGCCCAATTGGATTTTATGAGTGATTTGTGATTTAAAAAATATTTTTTTGGATTTATAAATGAATTGTAATAATTATAAATGGTATTTTAGTTTCCATATATGTCTTTCCAATTTGTATTTGGTTTTACAAACAAATGGGTTTTGGTTTACAACATGTTTTGGCCCGAGTTGTTGGAAATGGCATGTTTCACGTCCTTAAGAAAATGGTTGTGTTTTGAAAATGTAACCTGAGTGATTTAATGGATTTATGAAAGTGGTTTTATACTGTAAATGGTTTTTATACACCTTCTTAATAAAATATAAATGCATACATTGGTCAAATGTTAGTTTTGAGAAAGGCTTAAAGGCTTGCTTGGCATTTTTTTTGTAAAAATGGTTTCCATATGGTTTTCATGTTCTATATATTGGGGACATTTTATGGTCCATGAAAGTGATTTATTAATTGTTTTTGGGGCTAAAAAATATGGTTTTTTATGTTATTGATGGCTTCCTGGCCTTAAAAGATCATTTTGGAGTGGATTTTATGTGCAAGGCCTTGTTATACTCCTTGAAATTGTTTTACAAAACTTTTTAGTGGTTTATTGATTCGTGAAAGAAATGTGAAGATTGGTTAAGTGTTTTTTGTGTTTTTATGATTTGGTAATGGATTTTTTTAGTGAAAAGTGTATTAGATAATATGTGTAACTTTATTGAGCACTAAAGGGAATCCTGAGTATCTAGTTGGGTAGACGTGTACTAGTATGCTAGTTATCCCATGGGGTTTGGCCCCTGTTTCACGTAGCAAGTTTGATGATGACAACACTAACTAAACTATGATGATGATGATGTTGGGGGACTACTAGGTTATGGGTATTCTCCCTACTAGTGGCTCATGTGCACAAGAATGGATATTTATTATGGTTACTTTCACCGAGATATGAGATACCTAGGGCTCACAACTAACTAGTGTCTGGGGGTGTTCCCATGACTTGTGCTCATTGGATATTTTGTACTAATCATCAGCATTCCATGTGTTTTGTTGGTAAATTCAGAAGTGAGGGTGATTTATTGAAAAGTGTACATTCTTTAAATAATCCCTCTTGAAAACTAGTTTCATTTTGAAGTTGCACCTCTTTGAAAATTGTTACTAGAATTCTTGTTTATAAAACATGCAAGTATTTGTCTGGTAATTTTTTTTATAGCATGGGAACTCATTTAGAAAACGTACCTTTATATTTTTATTTAAAACTTGAAATTTATGTTTCTTTTATTTTAAAGGATGTGAATTGGGAATAGAATATCAGGATAACCTACTAAGTTTTAATACTCACACCTATAGTATTATTTTATTTTTATCCCTTGTTCAGTTTTCAGCTTGAGTTCGATCGCCTTGGGCGACGTGTGATCATTATGTTGGAGAGTGACCAGCAGGTCACATGGAGTTATTTTTTTATCAGGTTTGGTCAGTTGTGTTGTTTTTTTAGTTGTACTTTCAGTTTCTTTTACAAATAATGTTCTGTTTAGTTTTTATATAAATGTATTTTGGGTTGTCCATTTCGTTCAGTTATTTGATTGATTGTTTATATATGGGTGAAATCAATCTCTTGTTTACTCTATTTAATCCCTTTGTGTTTGCCTCCATCCTGGTAGGATCAGTAATTTCTCTTGGGACATGTCGTGGGCTGGCCCTTGTAACCGGTTCAGGGTCAAATCAGGTTGGTTCATGACAAAATGGTATCAAAGGAGGTCGGCTCTAAGAAGACCTTTATTTTTAGAGTTCCCTTGTTATTTGGGGGATGTCAAGGTATATCGAGTAGTATTTTTGGGACTTGAGGGGAAAGTGTGGGAAGAGCATCGTGAACTCTTTCTCGTTCTGATCCTCAGGTTTCCACAGGAAGTCTAATTTTATTTAGTATCCCTTGTACTTGTTGATTATTTAGTTTTGGGATATGACAAGGGGAGTCTTACTAATGGACATCGTGAGCTCGCAGGGCCTGGAAAGCCATGTGGAGCTGGGGAATGGTCCTAATAAGTCTCTCTGTGTTGGTTTTGTGTTTGACATATGGCCTCCAACCATATGGTCAAGTCACCCATCGGCACCGGTTCCCTTTTTTTAGTCTCATAGACCTTTCTTGAATTCTGAATTTTTGTTTTGAAAATCCTTGTGTGATAATTGTGGAAATGGGTTTTAATGAAGGATGGGATTCTGAAAAGTGGAAAAAGGGGTTTTCAAAAATTAAATATATGAATGGTTTTGGAAGGTCGTGTTTTTGTGAAAAACAATTTGAGGAAGTGGAAATGATTTAACAGGATTTGATTATCCATAATCTAAACTTGTGGTATGTTGGAATAAAATGTTTTGAAAGTGTGAATCAATTTAAGGTGATTCTGAATATTTTTTTTAAATGGGGTGTTTTGGGATGTTGAAAAGTGTTTGAATCTGATAAATTAGTTTTGGAAATTGGTTTTTAGTGGTTGATGTTTTCCAAGAAAGGGTATTGGTCTCAATGGCCATCAGATTACGAAAAGATACCTTGCTGAATTTTAGAAAATGGTAAGCAGTTGTTTGGAGTATCTTGGTTGTTTTAAAAGTTGAGAAAAAATGAATAGGGCTACGTTTCTTTATCAAATGTTTCTTGATGATTTGTGGTTTGTTTTTTGATATCTGAAAAGGGTTTTTGACTTGGTGGTTAGTGTTCCTTTGGAAGGTGCATGATTTTTTGGAATGATGTTGTTTTGTTTTAGCCTTTGGTGTTTTCATGGGTTCTCACATGCATTGTTTTACTAATATATGGAAGGATGGACTATATGGAATCATGGTTGGGTTCCTAGGTGGCATGTAAATGTTCATGTGGGTGATACTTGATGAAACACCATTGGTGAATGTGGAAACCCACCAAATTAGTTTGTTTTTAAAAGGTGTTTTGAGCTGAAAAATTGTGTCCTTTGTTTATAAACCAATGGTTATGTGGATATTTTTTTCTATTTCATAGAAGAGTTGTTTATTAAGTAAGCATCCTTGTGATCTAGAATCCATAATCCAGTTATATCATGAGATGATATATTTTTGGTGGCTTGGTTTTGGAGTAATGTTCCTTGGGTTTCTAAAGATGTGTTGGATGTTGTGATGTGGCCATGGATAGTTCTCCATTAGAAATATTTCATGTTGATCAACCTAATTATTCATTTAAAATGTTAAATCCACCGCTTAGGAGGGTTCCTCAACCCATTTGTTGGAATAGGGAGCTGTTTAGGATCGATTTAAAGTGCTCCTAGGTCGTGATAATTCTTTTGGACACATCAATTGTATTCGGTGATGTTGATGTGTTTCGCCGTATTCCTTTTCCATTATACTCCTCGTTCGGAGTGAGAAAAAAAATTATATTTATCTATGAGTTCCTATTTAGATGAAGATATTTTTTTAGAAAGTGTTTTTTTTAGTGGGGTGATCCTTATCACCAAACTGTGGTGCAGTAGATGCTTCAAGAATCAGGGCTCCAGCCATAGGCCTCAGAGTGAAGCTTTTCATTCTGTCAGGAAATCTCCAGAAGTGTGGGAAGCTTGACCAGGCTCCAACCTCCACCATTGGGGTATGGTAGTTTCTATGTATCTATTTTGGTTTCTAATTACTGTGAATTTCACTTTGTCACAACAAGCATGGTGGACTTACCCCTTACACGGTGTCTCTGGTTAGGCATTTATGGATGTGTGTTTTCAATTAATGCCCATGTGTGGACCGCCTGTGAAAATTTGGTGTGGTATTGGTGTTACCAATTAATAGGTGGAGGGTTTTGGGCAGTTCCTTTGTTTCTTTTGTGGTTTTAGTGTCCTAATTATTGGGTCCCCTTCCCTCCCTAAGTGGTGGGGGTCTGGATCCATGTTGAAAGTGTTGTCATAGTTCTTGTCCCCTCTGTTCGGGAGTGGGTGGTTTAGATGTTGATGTTGAAACCCTATTAATTTTAGTTGTTAGGTTTTTATGGGATATTTTTGGTGTACTTGTGCAAGTGATTCCCAATTCTAGTAAATTTTTAATTCTTATTTATTCATTGCAAGTTGGGTTCTAATTGTGGGGAGACCCACCATGGGTCTCATTGATTTTTCCTCCTAATAACTTATCTTGTGCTATTTGTTTCTTAATGGTGGGGAGTACATTCCATAATCCATTGGAATATTTGGTTTTCTTAAGTTATATTTGTTTTGGTTGATTTTTGGGTACATTGGTATAATTCCCAACAACCGGGTTCTTGGTATGGTTATCGAGGTAGTGACTCAATCTTTCAGTTGATTTTTGAGAAGTGGTTGAGAGTTGATGTTTGGGTTGAGGTAATAGGATTTAGTTTCATTAATGGTTTATGGTGTCTAATTTCATTAGGATTATGTACCATATTGATAAAGAATAATTAGGTGTTTATCTTTAAGCTGGAAAGTGCTATGTCTTTCTGGGGGCGGAAAGGTTTAATTGTGGGGAAAATTGTCACACCCGGGTTTTTTTTCTTTTCATGTCATGGTTTTGATCCGGTTCATTGAAAATATTGATCCTTTACTTGGGTTTTAGGTGAGAATAATTTTGAGTTTTGAACTAACATATATTTCTAATCACCCTAATTTGGTTTCCCCATTTCTTGTTTAGGAGTTTTCAGAGAAAGGATGGTTATTTCATGATTTGGGCCAACCGTGAGCCCATTTCCAAATTTAAAAACCAATTTTCTTTCTTTTATAACTCCTTCATTTTTCAACATTTTTCAATAATTCCACTTTCAAATTGTCCTCCACTTACATATTAAAACTACCATATCCTTTTGGACCTCTTATAAATTCATAATCATGGTGAATTTGGGTTACTTATTTGGGCATTGGGCCAGGCCGTGGGCCCATTTCCAGTCTTAAAAAAATAATTTGTTTCCTTTATATATTTTTCATTTTCAAATATTTATCAGTGATTCCACCTCCCATTCGAAGCCAATATACCTAGACTCACCCCCATTATAGTTTATACCTATTTTTAGCTCATTTTTATAGCATATTAGGGAGAAAGTTCTCATGTTTCTTCAAAACTTCCAGAATTGAGAAGGTAAATTGTTTCATCCACAACTCACTCAATTCGTACTCTTTTTCACACAGATATTTTTTTACCTGGTTCTTCCAGAATTTATGAGTCTCTCAAATAATTTCCAAGACATTCCATTCTCTTTAAGGGGAAAATCTAATGGAATACAAAGAGTTTTCTAGGTGGCAAGGTGAGATTCCTTCTCCTTTCTCCTCCCTCTTCCTCCTCCATTCATTATTTGTTGGTTTTCTATTCTCCCCTAGTCATGTAAGACCTAATTTCATGATATACCATGATATTTTATTGGGTTTTTGTTCGTTTGGGGCTGTTTTTCATAGGTTTAGTGTTTATAAACCCTCGGATGTTGATTTTGGGCGTGTGTTTCCATTACTCCCGGGATTTGTGGTAGGATATCCCTTGAACATGCCTTTATAATTTATGTTTCATCATTTAATAATTCTTAAATTCATATATATATGTTTATTATTATTTTTATACTTTGGATAATTTTATTGGTGTGAAAAATGGTTGTTTAAGCCTTGTTTTGTGAAAGGTAGAGTTGTTTTGTCATAAAAGTGCACTCCAAGTGTTTGTTTAAATGTTCCTCTATATTTGGAAAATTTTTTGTGAGGTTTAAAACCTAGATTATGGTATTTTGAACATTTTTAATTATAATTAATAAAATATGGCATGAAATTGGTGTTTTATTCCTTTTCAAGTTTTAAAATAAATTGTTTTGTTTAAAAATGGCATGTCATGTGTTCAGTAAATTTCTCGGTTGTCTTTTTTTCTGTGATTTGTGATTTATAAATTATTTGTTTGGATTTATAAATGAATTGGAAGAATGATAAATGGTATTTTTTGTTCCTTATATGGATTTCTAATTTGGATTTGGTTTTAAAAACAAATGAGTTTTGATTCACAACATGTTTTGGCCTGAGTTGTTGGAAAATGGCATGTTTCACATCATAATGAAAGTGGTTTTGTTTTGAATATGTAACCTGAGTGATTTAAAGAATGTATTAATGTGTTTTTATACTCTAAATGGTGGGTATACACCAACTTAATAAAATTGAAATGCATACCTTGGTCAAATTTTAGTTTAGAGAAATTCTTAAAGTCCCATTTGTCATTTTTTTTTGTAAAAATGGTTTCCATCTACATTTCAGGTTCTATATTCTGGGTCCATTTTATGGTCCGTTAAAGTGATTTATTAATTGGTTTTTTGGCTTCCAAATTTGGTTTTTTATGTTATTGATGGTTTTATGGCCTTAAAAGAGCATTTTTGAATAGATTTTATGTGCAAGTCCTCTTTATACTCCTTGAAAATTTTTTACGAACCTTTTTAGTGGTTTATTGATTTTTGAAAGATATGTGAAGAATATTTATAGGATATTTGTGTGTTTATGATTTGGTAATGGAATTTTGATTTGAAAATTGTATTTTATAATATGTGTAACTTGATTGAGTACTAAAGGGAATCCCAAGTATCTAGGTGGCCATACATGTACTAGTATTCTAGTGATCCTGTGGGGTTTGACCCCTGTTTCATGTGGAAAGTTTGACGATGACAACACTAACTAAACTATGATAATGATTTTGTTGGGGGACCACTAGGTTATGGGTATGCACCCTAATAGTGGATCATGTGCACGAGAACAGATATTTATTATGGTTACTTTCACCGAGATACGAGGTACCTGGGGCTCACAACTAACTAATTCCTAGGGGGTTCCCGTGACTTGTTCTCATTGGCTATTTTGTACTCATCATTAGCATATAGTGTGTTTGGTTGGAAAATTCAAAAGTGTGGGTGATTTATTTAAAATTGTACATTCATTAAATAATCCATCTTGATAACTAGTTTCATTTTTAAGGTGCACCTCTTTGAAAATTGTTATTAGCATTATTTTTTATCAAACATGTAAGTTTTTGTTAGGTAATTTTTTTTATAGCAAGGGACCTAATTTGGAAAACATACCTTTATATTTGTATTTAAAACTTGAATTTGATTTTTCTTTTATTTTAAATGATGTGCATTGGGAATAGAATATTGGGCTAACCTACTGAGTATTAATACTCATGCCTATAGCCTTCTTCTTTTTTATCCCTTGTGTAGGTTTTAGATAGATTTTGATCGCCTTGGGAGAAGTGTGATTGTTATGTTGTATAGTGACTAGTATGTCACATGGATTTAGTTAGTTATCGGGTTTGGTCAGTTGTGTTGTTGGTTTAGTAGTACTTTCAGTTTCTTGTACAAAAAATGTTCAGTTCAGTTGTTATATAAATGTATTTTGGGTTGTACATTTCATTATGTTGTTTGTTTGGTTGTTTATATAAGGGAAAAATCGTTCCATTGTGTACTCTATTGATGCACTTGGTGCTTGTCGCCATATTAGAAGGATCGAGAACACCTCTTGGGACTTTTCATGGGTTGGCCCGTGTGACTGGTTCAAGGTCGACTCGGGCTGGTTCATGACATGGGATATTCTATAAGGTGTATGAAATTATCATAAGGGAGCATGTGAACTTGAGTTAGATGAATCCAAGGTGGAAGGTGTTCAATATTGATGTGTAGTGCTGTCTGGTATTTTTGATCAGGTGGCTCATGAAAAACCACTCATTTCTTTTTAGTGAGATCAAAGTGATGCGTACAAGTGATGCATGGGTACTATTGATCCTTAAAATGACAAGGCACTATGTATGTATTCTTTTGGATGTTGTCCGTGTCTTTAAGGAGGTTATTTAGTGGTTTGGTGGAGTCTAACATGAATGTTAACTCATGACTTATTTGTATAGATTCATGGGGATGTGGTGGGTTGTGGTTGATTAATTACTCTTGGTGTGAGGTGGTGAAAAGTGATGACATTCTTTCTAGTATAGAGGCATGGGGCCTTTGGTTGGATTTTGACATGTATCTGTAGTTAGAGTGACATCATTAATAAATTAGATTGTAAAGGTATGTACACTCAGGTTTTACCCTATCAAATGCATCATGTGTCGTGGTTTCATTGAGTGCATCTTGGAAGAGTGGTACAATTTTTTTAAGTTAGAACCTTATAGATTGTTCTCATAGAGAATTGTAAGAAAAGTAATATTTTTTGGGGTTCCCCATCATTATTCATAGAGTTGGGTAGAGATTATTATTCAGATATCAGTATCTATTTCTTGATCTATTCTTGGAATCCTGAAGCTGGTGGTAGTTGGTGTTTCATATATCACTCAAGTGAGATAAATATTATCATTCCAAACCACCGTGTTTGATGATATATACGGTGTAAGAAATTTTAGTTGGATTTTATCAAGTGAGGAAGTGATAAAGAAAATCCTACAGTGGGGAGTCATGTATCATCCATGGGTGTACAACCCTTGTGCTGGAAGGGTCGTGAGAATCTAGAGTTGACCATAGAGAGGGCATGGTGGAATCTGATTACCGATGAGGTGCATGCTTAGATTTTATATGTAATTACAACTAGAAATATAGTATAGTGGTGGATTGATACAAACTTTTGAATCAGGCTTAGGGTGGTTTAAATCGATCTAAGGGTGCTTGGATCAATGGTGCATTAGCGTGCAATAGTGCCTAATGAAGGTTGGTGTTACTTGTAAATATTACTATAAAATCTCACTGGATTCAGGGATGGACTCTTGTGAGTATGTTCATGTGGTTATACTATTTCTAAAGGTGTGGAAGCATCATTTCCAGGCCAGTTAGTGATGCAGTGGTAGTTAGAGTGGGGAATTTTCAATGCAAGTTAGTTGAGGACGGTTTGACTTGAATTTGTGTATGGATATGGATGCAATAATTTTGAAACCACATATGATGTATCATCTTGATATGAAGAGTGAGTTTTATTTAATCAAACAAGGTTTTCAAATATTGGTTGGCGTATCCTTAGCTTGTTCATAGATGTTGGTTATATATCTATCCTTAGCTAGTTTTTTCTGATAATGATGGGTACTGACATACCACCAATGTTTTCATTTATGATCAGGTGAGGTGAGATTGAAAATCCACCTAGAATTTCATTAGAACATGGAGTGATGTTTAATTAAAAAAATTATATGGAATAGGTGAGAAGTATCAAAATTTGGTGGTTACAAGATGAAGCTTATGGTTAGGATCACCAAAGGTCTATCACTTGTTTATATGAAAACACCATACATTTTTTGGGATATAAAGGATTTGGTAAGTGACATATTAGGGTTTTAGTTTTGATATTAGGAATTTTATCAGGTTCTAGTGAGTTGACCACCTTGCATTGAAAACGTTCCTTGGATGTGTTTCAGGAATATAGAGTGAATCAAGGTCATTTGTCTTGGAACCAGTGATCAATATAGGTTAGGCAGTGCATGTGGTTAACAAATTAGACTTGTCAGGGATGATAAGTGTTATGGAGGGGAGTTTTTAACTCCTCAATTTCATATAGATTCTAGAATTAGAATAAATCATGAATTTTATAAAAAATGGATGGGCCGGTTTTTAAACTGACTATCAAGATGTAATTATGAGGGTTAGAACCCATCAAAAGGCCCAATTTGGTTTTCGGGATGAGGTTCTCTAGTTTATTTTTGAGGTATTGGGGGTGATCAAAAGTTTGATGATTCATTTTTTGGATAATAAGAATATGACCCAGGTTTAATTCGTGATTTGTGATAATCATACAGCCTAATAAAGTTACCAAAATTTCATGGGCCCGTGGTTCTTAAAACCATACAATAAGTCCCTAGAGCCTGTATATATTTTTGTATCAAATTGTATATATGTTTCACAGTTTGTGCATGGTATTTTTATTGGGTTTCATAACTATGCGAGAAGTATATCCATGGGAAGTGGTAAAATCATGGTTGGTGAATAGATTTATTAATAGCATGGACAAACCATAAGACATTTAAAAATTTGGGGAAATACCATTCCCCCTCCCTTCATTTAAAAGGTTTTAACCCCTTTTCTTACCCCATTCATCTAGAAGCTCTTATTCACCTCCTCCCCCTTCTCCCTCTCCTACTACTTCTTTCATACCCCCTAGTTCTTGTACTAATTGACTTCTATCTATGGAGTTGGAATTATATATATGATTTTATCCCTCCACTTTCCACTTTTATTTTTTCCCCATACCAAAAAAAATATGTTCAATAATTTATGTGGATTATTTTCTATTTTTAATCCATTTTTATGGTTCTTTGATTTATCATGTTTCTACTTGAACTAGTATCTGATAGTAGATGAGTAGGATCTTATGTGGATAAAGGCGGTGGTCCCTTTAATTTAACTTATATTCTAGATTGTTTTATGAATTCATGTTAATGCAGAAAAGTTTTCTTTTCCATTATTGGTAATTTAAAACTAAAAACGAAAAAATTGAGGATACCTTAGTTAAATGATCGATTTAACACACTTTAGACTATTGGAATGTAAATTTCAAGCGAAATTCTTAAATTATGAGAATAAACATGGAATCAATCTATGTTTTAAAATACTTAATCATGTTTAAATGATTTAAGAGTAAAAATGATCTAAATCAATATTCATGAAATGTAATTTCACAAGCACTGATAATTATAAATGATTCAATATTTAAATTGGAACAAACCTAAAGGTTGGGTATGTTATTTATTGTAAAAATTGGATTTTGTAATGTAAGGTTGTTGAGGAAATTGTTAGGTATTTCTAGAATTATTAAAATATAATGGAAGTGATTTAGTGATGATCTATGTGGTTTCGTTGAATGGATTTCTTGGGAAATGATAAAACACTTTTGAGACGGTAATTGAATTAAAAGGATGGAATGGGTTATAATAGTGGTAATTGTTGAATTAAATTGGTAAATCCCAAATTTTGTATTGATATGAAAATTTTACTAGGTTAATGATGTTATGTATACTTTAATTTAATACTTGTAAAATGATATAGGTTTGTCTAAGGTCCTAGTGAAAATTAAATGGAATAAATGGTTTACTAACTAAATGATTAAAGTGGTGCATAATTATTGGTAATGGTTGGGTGGAAAAATTGGATTAGATATCACATATTTTTACATAGGAATGTATGGATGAGCACCCGAATTCCATATGATATTTATGATTTAGAATTCCATGATGAGAGCTCAGATTCCTTCTGATTAGTGATTATGTTGGCAGTAAAAGTGGAGTTTCTTGACCCATATAATAATTGATGTTGAGGAATATGGGTATTAGTGCTCAAATTATTTTTTGGAGTGATAGGATGAAATCGGGATTTGTGATATAACTACTTATGGAGAATATAGGGGATATGTCTTGGATTCCATGGGAGTTACAAGATGAGTGTCTTTATTCTATATGATAATGGGTAATTTCAGGGGTGACCTCTTGGATTAAATATGGATATTTATGGTTGGAATGGTTTTAAGGTATGCTCGTATATACCCCAGAATATAAAGAATAAAGTATCTTCAATCACGGTCCTAGACTTAGAGATCGAAAACAGTACAACCGACATTGGGTGGCATCATGAACTTGGGGAATCAGTTGTTTTTTATTTTATTTAAATTTTTTTAAAACTAAACTTAGTATTTTTTAAAAAAAAATTATTTACAGAACATCTCTATACACTACTTATAACACTATTTATTTTAGGTATGTCATTATTTATGACCTTATGAAATATAATCATACCCTGCTTGGGCCTCCATGGAACATGGGTTCCCAAGTAGACACAATTATTTATCATAGGGATATGTTTTAGGGTAGTGTTAGACATATATTACTTTGGTTGTCTAGCTTGGATTTAGACTGTGGGACTGGTAAGGACTCAAGAATAGTTAGTGAAGGGTTGTTAGACCTGATTTATTTTATTTTATATTTTACTTTTTCCATGTGATCCAACCATAAGGATTTGTTATGCATGAAATTCAATTATTAATGCATTTATTGTTATATTTATTAGTCATAATTTTCCCTGATTGTGATGTCTATTTGGATTTTTTATCTGTTTCATTTTATTTTTGATACTATATCTTCTTTGATATATGGGTAGATTCTCCCCATTGAGTTTCCATAATCCCTCACCACTAGGCATATATATCTGGCATATGGGGAGGCATGCTTGAGGTTCTATAACGAACTGTAAAAGGGCACTGGTTGAGGGGATTTTTGGGTTGGGGCATCATAGTATGGATTTTTTTCTACTAAAAACACTAGTTATTCAATGTTACTCCCTAATTAACTCCTAAAAATATTTTCCTATAGCTATGGGAAGTATCTGTATTAACTATATAAACTTCTTTCTCAACCCTGATCTTGGATTACCCTTGACTAATCAACTCCAACTACATGTGAGCCGGTCCTGGGTTATAACTTCTGGAAACCCTGTTTCTGAAGCTCTAATTTCTCTAAAAAATTGGCATCTAGATCTTATGTATGTATCCGCTAATTATTTATCATTCTCTAAGCCTTTAAATTTCCAAATATCTAGAAACCTATGATCTTAGAAACTTATAACTCAAGATCATGAATTCTTTGACCCTATGAATAATTGGAACCCGAAGGGCAATATTATGACTCTTAATTTATCTTGAGTTTCTATTTATACTGATACATATAATAATGTGATAATTATATATTTATATATAAACTCATATAATCATGAACCTGTCTGAAATCTCTAAAATCATGTCTTACCACTCAATATTTTATGACTTTCCAAAACACGGTATCACCCTTTCAAAAAAGAATCAACAATTTTTGTATAGATTCTACTACTCAATCTCAAGGTATTATTCTTCATATAATTGGCTTCTCTCAGGATCATTTCCAACTAAATCACTAGTCAAACATCTTCATAACATCCTCAAATATCACAAGAATAAAAGATTATGACATGTTCTTTTTTGTATTCTTAGTATCTAAATCATCATCATCAATTTGAGTTTGAATTCACATAATGATTTTATGAAATCAATTAGCACCTTTTAATACTCAAAAAACTAGTACTTTATCTTCTGGTGCTTTTTATTCTTCAATATCAATCAATATCCTACATCCTTTGCATCATTTAACTTATTTTGACAAAGTTCATGAGCTCCCAGCTTTACCTTCCATTAATCTAGTGTGTTGTTCAAAATTTGGCTAACAATATACCTCCTCTTCATCTTCTACCCATACAATCTTTCAATACTCTTTAGTTTCCAATGGTTTCCACATCTATGTATTTAAACATTCTTATCTTATACTTTTTTCATCCACTATATTTTTCAATTGTACTTGTATTACACTGCCATTTTATATTTACGTAAATAAGGGTTCGTCAATATTACTAGTAACCTTAACTTATGATACTCTCCAACTACCTTATTGATTTCCATTTATAAAATAGTATTCTATATTTTGGTTCACAATTCTCATAGATAATCCTTAAATTTCATTACTTCATCCTTTGGATTCATCTTCTAGACATATCAAGGATTGATCTTATGATTATCTCAAATTTATCGGCTCTAAATCTCCTAAAACGTATTAGGTTATAAAATATATTTTACATTACAAGATAAAGTGAATCATAGGTTAATCAGTCAAGATATTTTTTCAACTCTAAAACTTTCCTAGACCTCAAAAGGATTTTACTCTAGTTGATTATGCATTCCATCTTCTAATAATCAACTTCTACCACCAAAACATTAATTTCCTTTGCC
This sequence comes from Viscum album, assembly GCA_963277665.1. Lineage (NCBI taxonomy): Eukaryota > Viridiplantae > Streptophyta > Magnoliopsida > Santalales > Viscaceae > Viscum > Viscum album. The sequence goes on from OY728125.1 coordinate 1,428,440,168, forward strand.
TTTGGGAAATTTAACTTATCTTGAATAACAATATCCTGAAATATCATTGTGATGGTTATTACATGAAATAATAGTTAAGAATAATATGAATTATCTTCTAAAACCATTAAATGGTTAGGTCTCCATATATCTCACAGTTACCTCAACTTCTAATTAAATTATAACTTAGTATCCTTAACTCATCATATAGGGTAATTCCAACTAAATTATTTAAATCATTTAATAATAATAAATTTTTTCTATTACATTTATTTGATACCTATTTCATAATTGGATTTTACTATTACAAACAACTATTATCCTTTGGACACTCCTAATATTTTTATCAGAAAAAATTTTTATAATAACAAATGTCTCTCAGGGTTTTGAAAATAACTCATATAAATTTCTCTGTTAGTCCTTAAGAACTTAGGAATGTCCCTTACAACATATAACATGACTCTTAAATTGGGTCTCCTCCATTTTCATTATTTCTAATATCCACAGCAGCATATAACTTCTAAATAAACTATATTTTAGGTATAATGTATGTTTTTTAATTTCACCACTTATTCAAATTACCTCACTAATATCAAAAATATGTAAAAAAAATATATCTAACATACCATGTTATATTCCTTTCATTATTAATTAAAGTATAAACCAGTCTTTTTTGGACTCCTTAGATTTCAGTCACTTGATCTCCAAAATACCATGTAACTTTCAAATTTCCAAAATCACATAACATAACCCGTCTTCTAAAAGTTTGTCCCTTAACATCCATGAGTGTTTCTACGAAAAACCAAATCTTTTACCAGTGTATTTTTTATGATTGAATCTTTTATAAGTTCCTCATATAAATTTTGGAAAAACTTAATCCAAGTTTATTAAAAAATGATTTCATCAACCTTCAATAAAATCTATAGATTCAAACTTAAGCTTAAGAAAACAATAATCAAATATATATATGATCAAATTCATTATGAACAGACATCATCACTTCTATCATTCAAATAATCCATTTGGACTCTATCAGTTTCATCTTTTGATATTAGATATGGAATATAACTATATTGCATCATCAAATGTGTTAACTTTCATAGTGTTAAATTTTAAAAAACCCTTAGGAAGAAACGTTTTCTTATTTATTATTCTTTTTCATCCTCAACACACAATGACGTTACTTCTTACTGATGATAAATGAAACACCCCCATCAAAATCCATTTAGGACATTGAATTTCTCCCATTATATCTTTTGTCAATACCCATTACAATTAAAAAGATAAGTATATTATCCCCATTATTGAAAACATATAAATTTTTTTTATTATATGAGAATGAAACAATCCTCTCATACTTAACCACTTTTTATTTTTTCCTTTTTCTTCTTTAGTACTAAAAGAACACTGAAAATTACTTAAGATATCGATGAAATAAAATTTCTTAAACAACAATCCATAAAATAATTAATTATATTCCTATATTAGTTATACCTAGTTTAATAAACAAGATGGACTAACGCATAATTAAATGTTATCTATAAAATATTCACTAAGTGGAACCCAATCCCAAATATTCCATTAGAGGTTATTCCAATATATTTTTCATTCTACTTATATATTAAATATATCTCAAAAAACATACTAAAAACATTCCAACCAAAATTAGGTTAGTCCCCATTTTCATGATACTTTTCACTTTGTCATCACATAAAAAAACTCATATCATTTGAAATATAGAATTTACCTTTTTCACTTTAAAAATAGGAAATAAAATTTAGCATACCAAATTAATGATAAATTTCATTAATTTTTATAATCTTATTTTTTGGGATATTCTTATCATCTGATACTACTAAGCCTGAACTCCTGACATCTAAATTTTTAAAATTGAAATATTTATCCTTTGCTGATATAAAATATAGCTCTTTCATTTCAACATATAAAATATCTAGAATGATCAGTTCTATATTCACTCTCCTTAAATGGAAGAACTCCATCTGTCTTCTTAATCACGGTGGATACCAGTTGAGATTTTGTGGTTTTCATCAATTAAAGTGTGTTGAGGAAGAAAAGTTTACCAATTGAAGTGAAATATTCCATGATAGAAAACTTTTTAATTATTGTAAAAAAAATTCAAACATTATCACTATCAGTTCCCCCCAAAATTTATTTACCTTTAGTTCATTTATCTATAAATATGATCAAAACATATAAGGTAATAAATTGGGAATTTATATATTTATTAATCACAAAAATAGGATTGATAAGTGTTTCTCAAGGTAAAAATTATTTCAAATTCATTTACAGATCCATGTGAACTATTCATATTTTCTTCCAATTGATTTTATATATTTGAACTTTCATGGGACACATGAACTTCTTTATATTACCTTAAACATTCACATTATGTTTTAATTTTTTTCATAGAAGACACTAGAGAACAATAATTCTTTTTTGATTCCACCATCTTACTTACTACTTCAAAATATTCAGGAAAAAAATCAAAAAAACTTTTGGAATAGGTTTGACTTTCTACTTTAGTGAATATTTCTTCTTCACACCAACATTGATATCAAAAGTATTCCTTGATTATATAAATCATTTATCCAGCAGATTATCCTTTCTCGATAGTACTATTATGAATCATTTAGTTGTATTGTTGTCTTGTTTTAATCTTATATATAGTTTCTTAACATCCATTATGTTTCCACTCTTTGGATATAGATTATGAATCTCATCTTCTACATCAGAGATGTATTCTGCTAAAAAAATATTTGTATTTCATTACTATATTAATTCACATTCTTAATAATGGTTTCTTCAGTTAACTTAAATATCCATGGATTTATTTAACTTATTCATGATGTTTCTATTACTTCTACAAAAGAATCATCCTTTAATGGCTGCAGTATATTCCAGTACATTACTATTTTGAGTGTTATGTTCTATCTCATCTATTTATTTACATCCCAAACATGAATCACCTTTTATCTCCCATTAGGTTTTATTCAACCTTTATGGTTTGCTTGTTTTGGAAACACATGAAGGATTCTTGGTTGAGGTAAGTAAACACTCATCACTTCAATGAACACATTAATTTCAATTTTAACAGAAGTTCTCATCATTAAATATTTTCATAGTCAATAGATTTTCAATCTTCATTGTATAATTATTGGTCTTAAGATAATTTCTCATAAATTTTATTTTTTTCTACATTAATGTATGGCTTCTATATGTTTTTCATAGTTGAAATGTTATGGAAACAATCAATATCCTAACATTAAAAATTTACCCAACACTAATAGTATCCAAAAAATCTATATTTCTTCCTTCAAGTTCTACTCTAGTTAGCTTTTAAACCTTTTTGTTTTAGAGTATGACTTATATTCTTTTAGAGACCATGTGGGAAAATATTTTTCTTCCATGTTATCACTCCCACCATTCTATAATTTTTGGGTATCTCAATAATATTATTGTCCCTATTTTATCCAGAACATTAGTCAAAACCTATAGTATTAAAAGTATTAGAATTAGTGCACATAAATGTTTTGAAAAAATGGTTCACCTTCTTCAATGAACTGGTAAAATATGTCTTTTTTATGAATCCAATTTATTCCTACCACTCGGGAAATAATTCTCAAAATATGTACTCTACAATGAAAATTGAGAATAATTTCTACATTCAACTTTCTGGAATGATTTGTGTCGTAATTATTCCAGATTTCTCAAATTAACATCAAGTTATAAAAAAATTTAAGTACAGTGTATATTTCTCAACCTATAAGAAACTAATCCTCTACCCATAATATTTCTTCATCTTTGTTATATTATCTATATAAAAATAAAGGATAAAAAATAGATAACTGATTTTTCAAGTTACATTACTCCTTTGGACTTGATATCTAACTGAGAAATATTAAAATCATCAATATCTTTAAGTGTGTATTATAGTGATTATATATTCTATTTACAAACTTATTTAATAAAATATTTATCTAAAATAATAATTTTAAATTATTATTAAAATTTAAAAAACATTTATTTACAAAGAGATATGAATACTTATTTTATATAACAAGTTTAGTGAGATTATTACACTTATACAACTTTTTCTCTAATGCCTTTTGAATTTCATCAACTTACTTTTCTATCTATGTTATCTCATCATGTATGTTCTTAATAAACAAAAATTTATAGATGATAAATTCCAAAATAAATTTAAACATGTAACCCAATAATTTAAGGTATATATTTTTAAAAATTCTAAAGGTATTAATTTCCTCATACTCTTCACAACTCAAATTGAATTATTCTAGAGGATCAAAATCTTTAGAATTAACTGATAAAGAATCACTTTGATTACCCTCAAATAGTGGTGTTCCCTCCTCCTACTTCTTTATAGAAGTTAACTTCCTTAACTTTTTAGCATATTTTTTATTATAATTTTTCAATGTTTTGGTTGAAACCATTAGGTGGAACATAAAAAAATCACATTTATTTTATTCAACTGAGGCATATATTTAACATTTAAGATTATTCACATCAAACACTGAAATTAAAATAAATAGAAAAATATTTATATTCGTACAGAGGAAAACTTTTACTTTGATACTAATTTAAGTGCCTGGAGGATCATGTAATCCCACTGAGAGGGGTAAAAAGCAGTGTGAATTTTTTTCATCAAATCATTTCAATATAAAATTTATAACCCTTTTAGTTATTCAAACCTTGGTCTCAGTTAGGATGTATGGATTTTTATTTTTCACCCTGGACACTTATTCCCATATGTAATGTTGCTAATGAAAATGAAAAAAAGAACATAGTGATTTTTATTGGTCCCAATGTGTGAATATTAATCTTTATGGGGTTATATTTCTATCATTGTCTATAGAGTTTCATTATTCTAGTAAATTTTACAACATGAAAAGTATTATCATTAATCAATGAGAAGGTATCATCATGAACTCTTCATCCACCATCTTATACAGGTGAATAGGTACTGCCTCTCGAAGGGTATGGAATTATTTATACTAGAACCACCAATATTTAAAGGTCCTCCTCAATGAGACCTTGAATAAGATAATCCCTTAACTCTAAGATGTATGTATATCAAATATAATATCTTCTTCTTTTTCACTGGTACTGAATAATCAACTCTGACTATATGTGAGTTTATTGTGTGTTATAACTTCTAAAAACCCTTTTATAGTGCTTTAACTTCACCTAGATCATAAATGACTTGATCATATATAGGTAACCACTAAATATAGTTTTTCTCTTTATGTTATAGTTTTCGAATTTTTTGATTAATTTTATAGATCTTCAGAGCTTACAATTTTGGATTCTAAATTCTTAGACCCAATGAATAATTGAAACTTATAGGTCAGTATTAAACTCTTAAAATATATTTATAAACTTTTTATAATCAAATATATATTGATAATATAATTATATATTTATAACCATACCCATATAAGAACATAAGACTTTGAGATATTTAAAATCATGGTCGACCACTCATTCCTTTGCGACTGGGAAAAACACGATGTCGTCCTTTTGCAAAAATATCTTTAACCACCTTATAATTTTTACAAATCAATATCATTTTGTTCATTATAAAAGATCTATCATGACCAAGACTATATTGAATCTATATCACCTATAAAACAACTTCATCTCTTCCTAAAATATCTATAAGAATCACAGCTTATGAAATGTGAGTTTTGTATATTTGACATTCAACAAATCATTTCCATAGTGAGTTTGAATTTAGATGATGATTATATTGAATCTCTTAGTATATTACATTACTCTAAATTATGATATTTTATCTTTTAGTTATAACTTTACATAAGAATCACTCAAATTCCCAGAGACGTTTCATAATTAATTTTTATATGACTTAGGTCATCATCTCTTACATTTATCTAAAATTACTCTAGTGCCTTGTAAGAACTCGGGATAATAGAATATATCATTTTAATTTTATGATCATCCAATTTTCCAATTATCTTCAGATTATTTTGTTTTTAAATACCATACGTCTTGACTACCTTGGATTTCAATTTCTTTATCCATTGGAATAGTTAATTGTACTTGTATTACTCTAACAGTTTGTATTTAAATCAATTAGAGTCTATCTCCATTAGTGACTACCTTAAATTCTAGTACTCAAAAAATAACTACTAATTTTTTTCCACATTGGAATTTTATCATCCATTACATGATTATCATATATCATTATCAACTAATATTGTTTCAGCCTCTAGAAACAACTTCCAAATATATAACGAATCAGTCTCTGAATTCTCTTGACTTTTTTAGTTCTCAGTCACCAAAAACATCATCAGTTTTAAAACCAATTTAAAATTACATGGAGAAATTAAATCAAAAGTAAATTATTTATGAAATTTTCTCTACTCTCAATACTACTTAGGTATATAATGGATTTTCTTTTAGGTGATTATAGAGGGAAGCTATATATTCTAAACTTCTTCTATCAAAATTTCTGTTTCCTTTTACTTAAACAAATTTAATTCATATTTAACACCAATATATTAATGAATATTTGTGATTTTCGTTTATTAAAAGAGTGGATAAGAATCATCTAACTAATATTCCAAACCCTTCAGATATTTTGGCCTTTATTATCCTCACAACTATTTAATCTTTTAATTACATTACAACTCAACATTCATAGTTCCTCATTCTTTAGTAAGCCTCTATTTTGTAGTAAAACTCCTATATTTTTCACTCCTTAGAATTTTCTTACCAATTACACATACATTTATTTGATTTGCATTTATTAAGAGTATGTTACTATTATAAACCACTATAATCCATTGGAATTTCCCAAATTTTAATTTAGTAATATTTTTCATAAGAGTTAGTTACTCTTACATCTTTGCAAATAACTCATACATATTTCCCTACTTACCCTTAAAAACTCATAAATGAACCTTATGAAATTTCACATGAATATTGAACTAAGTATCTCCCTTTTTATATATTTATAATCTAAAAAGTATTATATTATTTTTGAATATATAATATCTTATGTATTGGGTAAGGTTTATACCATTTACATATATTCACATCCCAAAACAAATATCTTCTATATGAAAAAATTATATATTACATACCATGTAAGATTCCTTCTTTTCTTAATTATATCATACACCACTCTACTTTTTTATGTAGTTGAATCATTGCCTTTTGGTTACTTAATTTCCACTATACTATATAACATGTAGATGCCAAAAAATCAACTAGAACTCATCTTTAAAAATCTCATCATGTAAACTTTATTAGAACATATTCCAAAAAAACATATGGAAGTGTATATTTCATGAGTTTTTCTTCCAGAATATTATCATGTAATTTCTAAAAAAAATAATCCAATTATCATAGACAATGCATTCATCATCCTTTATCACTTTTTATAAATTCACACTTATTCTCAGAATAAAAATCATTAGATACATATTCTTAAATTCAGTAATACCAAACACCATCTCTTCTATAATCTAATCACACCATTTGGCCTCCATTAGTGTAATCTACTGATAGTAGATATGGTTGTTTACATGTGTACCATCTTATAATATGCTAACTTTCAAGGTTTTGTATTTTGAAACACCCTTAGGAAACACCAACTTCATTATCTCTATTCGTCTGAGTATTTGTCACATTTTAACATTACTTATTGTTGAAAATAAATGAAATTATTCTCATTAAAATATATTTAAGATCTTCAATTAATATAAATATCATGTGTGTGCAAGTTTGAGAACATTTAAATATTTAATATGTTTTTGTAAATAAAATATGATCTATAATAAAATTATATAAAAACATAAAAACATATGATTTAAATTTGTTCATGTATAAATACAAAAATACATAGGCATGAAAATTTAAATAATATTTATACTAGTATAAATAATATATATACAAACATACACATAATACTATTAAATCATGAGGAAATAATTTTGGACTTTATCTTCATTAAAAAAGTGATAATAAATAGAATCCTCTATCAGTGATAAAATACACTGATAAATAATGGAATTTATCAGCACTAAAATATTACTGATAAAGGGAATCCCTTGTAAATGGTTTTTTACAATGATAAAGGATTCCTCTTAGCAATAATTTTTTTAGCACTGATAAGGGTTGTCCTTTATTAATGATTTTTTTTCTAATAAAGGGTACCATACAAAACATTATTTATAAATGCACATTTATATATTTATAAATATTATTTTTATGATGATAAACTTATATTTAAATAAATAACACACAAACATATATATATATATATATATTCAATTATACTTAATTATAATTATGTACATAATTATAGTTTCATATATATATCACAAAATATATTAATACAATCTATATAAAAAAATATAAATATATACATTACATATAGTTCATGTTGAATTTTCATTATTTATTTATTTTACAAATGAAACTAGTAATTTTTTTATTCAATGTTTTTATTTGTTGGATTCACATTTTAATTATCCCCCAATTCCTTTTTTTTTGTTATCCTTATAATGAAAAATATTGGTTTTATCCTATACGAGACATGTTTATTCCTAAGTGAAGTATTATTCCATTAATTATTAAATGAGACCCTTTCTTCCATTCGTATGTGGCCTTTGGGTGGATCATATATGGGGACTTAATAGATTTTTTCCACCTTATGTGGATCCTATTTTTCTCACCTACCATGATATTCTTCCATTCTCACACAAGATTTTTAATCTCTTGTTAGTAGGATTATCAACTTTGAGGAGTTTCTAGTTCATATGTGATGAGAAGTATTTTGACTATTTTTTATTCATTTTATTCATAAAAATTATATTCATTCTCACTCAATTGGATGGTTCACTTAGAGTGGTGCATGACCCTCACCTTATGTTCCTTGTATCAGTTACCACACATTTCATTTGAGGTTTTCAATTGTACCATGTGTCCACTATCGGATGGGGATGGTTATAGTTGAGTTGGTCACAATAGTTCATCTTGCCTATTTTTTTACATCAATGATTTAATTTTCAGAATTTTTCATTTTCCTATAATATCATTTTATGGATATATTTAGATTCATTATATTTTAGTTTGAACTAGAGAGTAAAGAGAACTTGAGAATGAGGAGTTTTCACTACAACTGGATTTCACCCTCTATTAAAGAAGAACTTACACGTGCCCTTATTTTTTAAGAATGTAACTGATCTCAATGTTGGATTCTTATAGATATTCTTTATCAAAACCATATTGGCCTGACTAGATGCCTTAACCGATCTTACATAAGGCTCATGGTGAATTCCCAATCACCTCAGGATGGAAACTAGTTATAAGGTATCACACTGTATGTAGTGGGTATGGTTTTCCATCAATTTAACATAAATAAGTATTGTAAACTTATTGATAACATATCACGGTATATCCATACCTTGGACTTCCATGTTTATCGAATAAACAATCCATAATAAATGAACATGCTAAACAATACATAATATGTAATAATAATAAACATCCAAATGAGTCATAATAAAAGGGAATTATCTGAATTATCTATAAAAATGTTCAATATCAACAAAATACATAAATAGTTCTTAAGATAAATTAAAAAAACATTAAATTCATTTCTTATTTGGATTGACCAATACATAAACATACCCAGATAAACCATTAAAAAAACTTAAGATATACAACATCCATATCAATGTGACCCGTAGTTAGTCACTGTATCTATAAAATATATAAAAACTAATGATACACAACTAATCCAATATCAAAACCTAAAATACTATATAAAAACATGAGTTCTATGTACACACATACAAGTGTGTATATAGGATGTGAGATAAATAAGGCCAATATGATTTCCCCAAAGTGTCTATGAAATTATTTTTATAAATTATAGTTTAAATATATATAAAAAATGGGGTTATCCATAAGTAAGGATATTCAAACCAATTATCAAGCAGAATTAATTTTCTAAAACCAATGCTAAAACCCCTTTTTTGAAAAAAAAATACTTATGGTTTTAGAATCATAATTCCCAACCAAAATAATAATGTTAACCTTGTTTTAAAATAATTATTTAAAAAACCATTTTTATCAACCAAGGTTTGGAATCTAACATGTAAAATAAAAAACACTTTAAAATCATAAAAGGAGAGTATTTATAAGTTTATGAAAACCAACTGAACCATTTTCCTTCATTTAATCCATTTCACAAAAACTCATTTTAAAACAAGTTGAAAATATAATGCAACCATATAGAAAGAAGATATACTCATCATGAACCATCTTATCAAGAAATCAAAATATAAAAAACACAACAATGTAAACGTTGTAAAAAAACATGGTAAAAAGTGACAATCAATTTAAGGAGTGTATATCAACTAATAAAATCATCAACTAGTGATCATGTGTTATTCTCTTGGACTCAAAGTAATATGATCATATATTCAAAATCATAGAACATTTATTTGGATACATGATTCAATATATCATCTAAGTATCTATTTAGAAATATTCAAATTATACAATCTATCCCTGTTGGGGCATATAATCTTCCCTTAGTTTACTTTAAAAAAATCTTGGTTATAATCCCTTAGCTAGAGAACAATCTTGACTGGGGTAATACTCATATAGGTCTTCTACTTATCTACCAATGGATTCCATGATATAACTTAAGTTGTGGTTATAAAAACACAACACACAATATCTTCACATGAGTCAATAAAAAAATAAAAATTAAACCTCAAAAAAACTACAACATCCTCTCAATATATAACCCCATTTCACAATAATCCAAGACTCACATAATAATAGACATTTCACATCCTTAAAATGGGAGAAATCCTATAATGAAATAATAGAAGGAGATCAAAATACATTGATACAACCACCAAGTAAATATAAATTTATAAGGTTCCAATAGTGCATTTTAGAATCATTTTAGATTCTAAACCATAATTTATCCTTTGAAAACAAACAACCGCCATTTCCTATAAAAACAATAATTTACACCATTAGGATTCATTTGAAAAAATCTCAATTTAATGAAAACCAACCCATAAAACTATTTATTATTCGTGATAAATCAATATAGTTTCAAAAACCCTTATTTAAACATTAAATGTCACTTAAAAAGGCCTCGTATGATTTTTCACAAACAATCATCATGCAAGAAACATTTTATTTCTAAATGAACATAAGAAATTAATTAAAATAATTTATTACAATTGAATTAAATATGATATGCATTTTATAAAACCCTTATGGGAATTACATATAATAATAACACCACAATAAATAATTTGAGAACTACCCAATAACTATATGAAATATTGAATAAACAAAATTCATAGAACCACTTGACATGATCAAGTGGAAACCCAAAATATTCAAATATGGAAGCATAAATTCAAAAGGAAAAAACTCTAAAATAACTAGATAGATAAATCCCCATGATTAGAACAACCATAAACCCTAAATTTTTTCTTTATGGTAATCTGGGTTTATGGGTGAAATGAAAACCAAGGTGATAGGAGGAAGGTTGAAGAGTAGAGGAATAAAGGAGAAATTTCCTCGATGAACCACTTGAAATAAAAGGAAATGGAGAATAGAAGAAAGTAAGATAGAGGAAGATATTTAGGGATCTCGTATTATTTGATTGTATGAGAGGAAGGAAAAGTGGGACAAACCCCTTAAAATCAAACAAGGGTCTAACCAGAACGTTACAAAATTAAAATTGGCCAAAGGAACATCACAAAATGACATTTCCACTTTTAGTGTGACCTTCCTTACCTATAGATGAATAGAATTATAGGAAAATTACACAAGTCATGTCAAGGAATTACCTCCCATCATCATGGTGCAATGACCCCGTGGGAAGGCCTTCATGGCGTGACATCCACCATTGCGGGACAAAGACCCCACCTCAAAGCTAGGTTGAATCACAACAATTATATCATGGTCACATAATGAAATAGATTATATACATAATTGCATCCTACACTATAGTATATATATTTAGGTCACTCACAACACCCATCACATAATGATACACTTATGGCATGGCATGACTCTTCTGTAATGTAAAGCTGAAAAAGTTTAAAAACACAAAAAACTAATAAAATTTTATAATTATCCAAAAATAATATAATACTTAATAGCATAGTGACATGAGGGTATCACAATTATCCCCAAAAAACCACTTTTTCTCCCATAATGTCACATCAAAAAGAATAAGTAGTGAAAAATAAAAACTACAATGCCCAACATAAGAGGTGTGAGAGTCGGGAAAAAGATAAGAATCCTAATGAGAAAAGAGCACAATAAATCAACTCAACTATCAAAATAAAAATTTACTACTCCTAAACATAATGGAACATGTAAAATAATCATATATATCATAGAGACCTATTATAGGTCTCCCCATCATTTTCAAATCATCTAAAATGATGATACTAAGGATAAACACTACTACCAAAAGTATAATACCATAACTAACATTTTTTCCTCAAAATTACTCAATAATAGTAATAATCATCTATATAATATAAAAAATCATAAAAAACTAGTTCAAAATTAGAAAAATAAAGTAATAGGTAAAGTAATATACAAACTACCCCAAAATAAGTTCAATCATCCACCATAATCCCAAAAAACTAGAAGAGAATATATACATCAACTAAAAAATTCCTAAAAAAATAAACACCATGGGATATAACCCCAATACATGATGTTAAAATAAAATAACATTTTACCTAGATGATAGAATACCCACTCAAGTTGACCTTATAAAAAACTCAAATAAGGAAAAATCTTAATCTGGGTACTATCCGTAGAATAATCTAAACTGGTATAACACTAATCCCAATTACCCAAGATCATACCCAAGTATTACCGTGATAAATTAATAAAAATTACAATTCTCACAACATATATAACATTACATGTAATAGGCTATCCCATTTCAACCCATAATGTAACCTGAATTGGCCAACCATAAGGTTCTAGTGTATTCTCGATTACCACGGGATGGTGACAAGCATCGTGGTATCTTATAAAGAAACATTGAAATGATTTCACCCGTAACTAACATAGTAAAACATAAAACCAAATAGGTTATCATAATAAATATCCAAAATACACATGTGTAAAAAAACGAATCCATAAATGTTACATCCAAAATCTAGATAATAAGGTCAAGATGAGAAAGTTGTAAGACTAAAAAAATATATAACTTGAAGCAACCCATGGGTATATCTCTATGTGACTATATATCACCACCATCCCAACCCAATAGTAGGAAACATGAACTAGGAGATTATTATATATGAAGATCTTTCATTTATTTATATCTTTTAATACTAAGGCTATAAATTCAAAAGGGAAAAAATAAGTTGTAAAAACTAAATCTCGGAAGGATTCCACAAGGAATCTATAAAAAATATATCCACATGAAAATATTAGTTCTTTATAAAATAAATTTCTAAAATCTATAAATTGTTTTCCATTCCATATAAAAATAATCCTTCAGTTACAATTTAAAAAATATTACATATTCAAATAAACAATGCAATATGAAATCAAATTTATCCATAAGGAATAATAAGTAGAATAAAATATGTTTCTAGAATCAATATCCATATCGAGTGAGAAAATAATCACATTAAATAAAAATTCAGACAATTTATCATCAACGAATCAATGATACAATAACAATATAATCGTGTACACAACTCAAATGAACAAGAAATAGTTTCCAACATAAGTAAAGCCTATTCTCTGTGAACCTTAGTCCCTTAGAAAGTCTACCCACTGACAACCACGGAATAATTATGACCTCCCCTAGTGATAACATACTCCACTAGGGATCAAATATGTCTATTTTTTTCCCATACCCCAAGGTTTACCTGATGTACTATTAAATTGTCATTTTAGTCAAGAAAACAAATTCAAGATTCATAAAACATTTTCCATGTAATATCTAATTCATTTCCAAGGCCAAATTTTTAGAAAACATTTTATATAGTAACTCTTCACTACAAAAATGGTGTGAAAAATAATTTCAAATACATCATTGAGTCATTCCATCATTTAACATAAAAAAATGTTTTCAAATCAAATCCCTTTTGAAAACAATTGAATAATCAACATTGATAAATTTAGCCTCTCATAGATTTTAAATTAATAATTTCATAAACATAAACCTAATGGAATCATAAGAATATAAATAATTCCAAGGGATAGATCAAATTATAGTGACACTAACCTCAAGGATAATGAAATCCTTGTTTCCATAGAATTTGGTGATGGGAAATGAGTATATTTAGTCTTAAAAATCCATGATATTCAAGGAATACACCCAAAAAAGAAGTGAAACATCCAAATATACTGATGTATGGAAGGAGAGTTCCCAAATTCCATTCTTGGAATACTATATCTAGAATATGATCTAAATAGAGGAGACTGGATTATTTAATAGAAAGAAACTAAGTTAATATAGGCTTCAGAAACCTCCATTGAGTTCACATGTCGTTGGAGTAATCATTATAGGAAGATCATAGGGAAAAAGCATTTCAAATTCAAAACCCATGTCACCACAACATGGTGAAACCCACCATGGCATAGTGGCCTTTCCTAGGAGACTGACCATGGGTAACTACCGCACCATGGACCTAAGACCAAGGATGTTTTGTCCTAGAAATATATTATACCATGCTCATAGTGAGGTTTATTGTATATAGAATATAATGTGTCCAATAGTGAACTTCGCCCTATGTCACACTCAATAGTAGTCATTTTTTCTTATCCTTTTCACATAGAAAACACACTAGTACACCATGACCATCACCATGGACATAGACCTGGATGTTTGTTCCCTAATTCCAAGAAACTCCCTTTTAAGTGATTGTACACATCAAATGCTTCCAGAAAAGAAAATATAAAGAGAAAAGGGCCTCCATACCTGATTCTACATATCAAGTTGTAATAATTCACCCCACTATAAAATACAAATACCCCCCAAAAATGATCATGATCATTAACCCAAAAAAATATATGACCATTTATATATCATCAAGGCCTCACAATCCCATGTATCATGGTTATCCCTACCACACATATATCCCACATAATCTAATGGGATTATCTTTCCACACAATTACTTTATCATATTTGTCTGCTGTCTGAAAAGTCCTTTCAACCACTGAGGTGTTAATTTTAATTTCATTATCCTCATACTCGATAACATGATAAGGATTATGTTAATATTTCTTCAGTTCATAAACATGGAACACATTATAGATAAAATTAAAATGAATAGGTAAGTAAAATAAATAAGCCACATTCCTAAGTCACTCTATAATATCAAACATGATGAAATGATGACATGATAATTTACCCAACTTCCCTAAATGAATTTTTCCGAAATAAAGTGAAAATATGAAGAAAATTCAATCACCTATCTCAACCTCCAATGGATCATTATGAAAATCATCATATGATTTCTAGTCACTTGGAGCTATCACTCACCCTTTCCTAGTCAAATACATGAAATATTTCATCTCTTGGAAGATACTCAGTCTAAAAAAGATAGTTTTCCAACCAATTCCCAATAAATAGGCAATCTGAAAGGACTCCCATAAAAAAGCTTATATTTTTTTATCATTATCAAATCATGATAACTATTGATAAAACTAAACTTCACTAAGGGTATATATTTATCCTAGATCCACTAAAATTAAGAAATAATTCTTGAGGCAGGTATTGAGTAATATGGATGTCTCACTCAGTTTGTCTATCCATATATTGATGATAATCCAAGCTTAAATTCAAATGATAACCCATCACTTCCTATAATCTTCTTCAAAACTAGAATGTGAAGTGAGTATTCCTATCTAAAATGATATTTGAAAAAAAACCATGGTGTATAATAATCTCCAGAACATAAAAGTTCCCATGATTATCTACCTTAAGAAAATCCTTAATAAGTAATAAATGTGATGATTTAATTAGTGTATTAATAATCACACATATCACATCCTTACCGCTAATTTATGAGGTTCCCAAACATTAGAGTTCAATGATTCTAGTTAGTTTTTCTTGTTCATCATATTCATGTAATCCCTTGGTTTTTTATTATTCCATTAGTGGTTATATGATAAATTTTTTATATATTTATTTGATATTCTTATTCACCCAATTGATATGGTTGTTGATGCTTGAAACCTATTTTATTATACTGATCATTTCTCATAGATAAATTTTATGTCATAATGTTTTTTTATTTTAATATGACATATTTTTTTAAAGTTAACCAAAGAATAATTTTTATATGGAAAGGAAAATGATTTCTTAGTTTTAAAAAAAAATATTATACAATAACTTCCAGATGTGCATGGATTGATATTGTATATATTATTTTAGGAATCCTAATGAATATTATTTCTCACACCCTAATTCTAACTTATGGAGTTTTTAGCTTCCGTTTTTAGGGATGCAGGTAAAGGCAAGAATGTAATGTAGAGGAAGACACTCCAGTTTTATGTTTCATAATGATGGGTTGGGATAGTGGTGACCTATGGTCACATGGACATGGACCCATGGTTTGCTTTAGGATTCATGTTGTTGGTCATACAGCTTTTCCATCTAGACCTTGTTATCCATATTTTGAATGCAACTTGTATGGTTTGGTTTTTTTGAAAAATGATGTATTTTATATTTATTTTGTGATACTCAGTTTGTTTCTATATTATCATATGTCTATTGAGGGTGAAATAATTCCAACATTTTTTTATAATACCTTGGTTCTTATCACTAGCCCATGGTGATCAGGAATGTGCTTTAGGCCTTGTTTTGGTCCAATTTAGGTGACATTGAGGTTTGAATCGGGTTTTTATTTTACATTACATATAAACCAAATGTTTCATAAAAAAACCAATGAAGTATGAACACAACCAAAATAATAAATTCTTCTCTAAATAAGGATGTATAAAAATATCAAAGAATGAAAATATCCAAAATTAACTCAAAATATCCAAATTTTATTATTTCCAATGCTTTTTATGGGGCGTGCATTTGTCACTTATTCAAATGAGGACGCGTAGTTTTGGCCCCAAAATACCGCTTTCTAAGGGAGGGCAGTATTCGTCACTTATTCATGGAATTTTTCTCCTTGATTGAAACGGGATTATGGGATGTTGGTTCCTCCTTCCATGGATTCCTCCTGGGAACTCGTTACCTAGTCCGGGTCTCCCTTATAGATTTGGGTCGTGGTTCTTGAATCTCATTCCTAGTGCTATATCTTTGTGGACACCGGTTAATTATGCTACTTCTATTTGGAAATTCCAAGGGGTGTTCACAGGGCATCAACCTTTGGTCAAAGTAGATGACAACATCAGGCATTTCAGGGCATCTCTGGATGCGTGGACATTGGGGAACCTTTATTCTTTTTAATAAGAGGTAATATCAAGGGCATAGAACATGAGTCATCCCACATCAATTGTGGGGTATCATATGCTAGAGGCATGTCTCTAAGATTTTCCTCAACTTCCCATGTTTAACACGAGGTATTTCATGAGTTTAACGTCTTTCGGAGACAGTTACGCCAAAGGCATGTCTTCTGAGGTTTTCCTCAGGTATCTAATGTTTAACATGAGTTAGGTCGTGAGTTTAACATCTTACGGAGAAGAAATTAGAGTAATTAGAACATCACATAGAGACAGATCATATTGGTACATCCCTATGAGGGAACAACAGGAAGGTTTACCATATGGATGGATCAGAATGCCCAATGTGGATGGATCTAGGGTTGTGTATCCCATAGAGGGAAGATATCACACAGGGAAGGATGATCTGGAAACTACTGAGGGTTGATCAGAAAGATTTCACCCCTAGAATGGGAAACACTAGATAGATAGGTCAGAATGCCCAATGAGAGAAGACCTATGGTGGTGTGTCCCACAAGGGAAAGATTTCACACCATTAAGGATGATCTAGACACCACTAAGGGTGGATTAGGGAGGGTGCACCCTATAATGGGGGACACTAAGGTTTACCATTGGCTGGGATTGAACCTCATGGAGGTTTCCTACATACCCTGTGTACACGATAGGGATCACAACCCACGTAGTTCTAAGGGGTGATGAATCGAGGTATACACAAAAGACAACAACCCAGAGACATGTTGGGGCTTATGCATGGAGAGAAGCCTGTCAAAAGAGGGAGACTCTTGGTTGGATGGTTATGGATTATGTGGGGCATATTCATGGTTAGTTTCCCGGTTATTTATAAGACAAGTGAGGAAGTGGGTGACATGATCTCACTAGGATGTGGCGGCCCAGATATGAATCAAGATGGATGATGGATGGTTTATTGGAGTGGATGAGAGGAATGTAATAGAACCGACATGAAGATGATAACAATGTTGGGCTTCAACCTCATAGAGGCTTCTTACATATCCCCATGGAAGTGAATCAATGTTCATATAGTTTTGGAGGAGGTATGATGGGACACCAGAGGTGGAGACCCCTGATAATGGATGCATGGCTGGGACCTGTAGGAAGTATAACTTCCAGGTTGGGGAAAGACCATGTCGTAACACAAAGACTCAAGGGAGGGAATAGGATGGGACATGAATGATGGGCTGGAACCTCAAGGGGGATTCCTACGTATCCCAGTGGAAGGGAATCAAATTCCACATATTTCAGGATGGGGGTATAGAATTGAGGTGTACACATAGGACAATGACCCAATGATATATTGGGGCTTATGCATGTTTAGCAGCCCGGTTGGTCTGACGCCTGAGGGACGGACTAGAGATGTGGGTCCCAACAAAGGGGACTACAATGGATTACTATCGATTGCTGACTACAATGGATTACCACTGGTTGTGTGCAATTTCTTACCACTGACTGGGGTTCCAATAGCTTACCATTGATTTCTAACTATAATGGCTTACCGCTGGTTGGGGAAATGGCTTACTACTAACTAGGGTTCAAAAGGCTTACCGTCGATTGGGGAACACAACGGCTTACCATTGGTTGGGGAACACAACATCTTACCATTGGTTAGGGAACATAATAGATTACCATCAGTTGGGGAACACAACGAATTACCATGGATGGGGAACACAATGGATTTCTTTTGGTTGGGGAACACAACAGCATACCGTCAGTTGGAAAACACAACGTCTTACCATTTGTTGGGGAACACAATGACTTAACGTCGGTTTGGGAACACAACGGCTTTCCGTCAATTGGGGTTGGACCTCAGGGAGGATTCCTATGTACCTTTCTTAGGAGACAAGGATCAAAACCCACATAGTTCGAATGGGTATAATTTAAAGTCTTATGGGACAAAAAGGGGGCATACATTTTAATTTCATGCAGGATGAGGGTGGACCAATGTGGAATAGTCAGGACCGATGGGTGTTGGGCTTGAGCCTCAGGGAGTAGTCTTTCATACCTTTCCTAGGAGTCAAGGATCAAATTCTACATAGTTTATAAGGGTTTGGTGAACTGACGTGAATGGTTCGGGACAAGAAGGTGTTGGGCATGAACCTCAGGGAGGATTTCTGAATACCTTTCCTTGTCAAGGATCGAAGTCTACATAGTTTAGGAGGAATGATATAGTTTAATGTCATGCGGGATAAAGGTTAACTGACGTGAAGGGGTTAGTTCAAGTAGGTGTTGGTCTTGAACCTCAGGGAGGCCTCCTACGTACCTTTCCTTAGAAAATATCAAAGTCTGTGTAGTTCAGGTGAGATTGGTTAATAGACGTGACGGATGTTGGGGCCAATAGGTTTTGGGCTTTAACCTCAGGGAGGTTTTTTACGTACCTTTCCTTGTCAAGGATCATATTCCATGTAGTTCTGGATAGTGGATTGGGAGTTATACTCTAAGGAGACCCAGTAAGGATGTGAAGGTCAATGCTTACTCTAAGCTCACGTGAGTCATGCTTGGTGTGAGAAACAAGAGGCAACAAAATTCCTAACGATCATGGCACAAAGAGGTGGCCATGAAGGTTGGTGAATGGGGCTTATGCATGGAATCTTCCCATGTGAAACTAAGTAGTGACAATGATGGATGAGTCTTATGCATGGAAGATGCCCAGGTGCTGCTATGGAGGAACAGTGGTGAATGGGGCTTACGTATGGAAGCTACTCCGGTGCTACTAAGAAGTGGCAATGGTGGATGGGGCTTACGCATGGAACTTTCCCAGTTATCACTAAGGAGAGGAAATAGTGTATGGGTCTTACGCATGGATGCTACACAGGTGTCAATAAGGAGCAGCAACGGCGTATGGGTCTTACGCATGGAAGCTGTTCGGGTGCCTCTATAGAGCGTCAGTGGTGAATGGGGATTATGAATGGATGCGGCCAGGGTTCTTCTAAGGAGTGTCCATAGTGGATGGGGCTTATGCATGGAAGCTGCCTAGGGTTCCACTAAGGAGTGAAAATAGTGGATGGTACTTACGCATGGAATCTACTCTGGTATCGCTATGGAGCAGCAATGGTGGTTGGGGCTTATGCATGGAAGCGGTCCGGGTGCCGCTAAGGAGCGGTAATGTTGAATGGTGATTACGCATGGAAGCTGACTGAATGTTTCCAAGGAGTGGTAATGGTGCATGGGGCATACTCAAAGAAGCTACCTGAGTGCCACTAAGGAGCGGCAGTGGTTGATGGGGCTAATACATGGATGATGCTTGGGTGCCACTAAGGAGCGGCAATGGTGAATGGGGCTTATACTTGGAAGCTGCTTGGGTGCCTCTAAGGAGAAACAATGCTGCATGGGGCTTATGCAAGTAAGATGCTCGGGTGCCGCTATGGAGAGGCAATGGTAGATGGGGATTATGCATGGAAGCTTCATAGTTTCTATTATAGAGTGGAAATGGTGGATGGGGCTTACGCATGGTAGCTTCCCCATTGACATTATAGAGTAGAAATTATGGATGGGGATTATGCATGGAAGCTTCCTGATTGAAATTATAGAGCAGTAGTGGTGGATGGGGCTTATGCATGGAAGCTACTCAGGTGCTGCTAAGGAGCAGAAATGATGGATAGGGATTACACATGGAAGCTTCTTGGGTGCCTCTAAGGAGTGGAAATGGTGGATGGGGCTTGTGCATAGAAGCTTCCTAGTTTTCATTATATAGTGGAAATGGTGGATGAAGCTTATGCATGGAAGCTGCCTGGTTTCCATTATAAAGCGACAATGGTTGATGGGGATTACGCATGGAAGCTTCCCAGTTTCCATTATAGAGCAGAAATTGTGGATGAGGCTTATTCATGGAAGTTGTTCGGGTTTTACTAAGGACCGACAATAGTGGATGGGGCTTACGCATGGAGGCTTCTTGGTTGCCATTATAGAGCGGCAACGGTGGATGGGGTATACACATGGAAGCTTCTCGGGTGCCTCTATGGAGCAGAAATAGTGTATGGGGCTTACGTGTGGAAGCTGCCCTTGTGCTGCTAAGGAGTGGCAACAGTGAATGGGACTTACGCATGGAAGCTTCCCGGGTGCTGCTAAGAAGCAACAATGGTGGATGGGGATTACTCATGGAAGCTTCCCTGGTTTTCTTCGTCATGTCTGGCCATGAGGGCACCCCAACTCACTAGTGGTTTGAGGAATATAATTTAGGTCTACACCAATGCACTAATACACAAGCGGGAAAACACCAATGGCATTGGAATTAGTCCAAACAAAGGGAGGTGAAAATTTTGAATCACATTCTCGGCATTTGGAATGTAGTGAAGGTGGCATGGAGATAGAGGATAATAATTAACCATGTTTGAAACATATCATCCATATCATGTTAGCATGAATGGGGACAAACAAATGAGTGTCGACTGTAGACCATGTTCGAAACATAGTACCCGACTCAAAGTGTCAGCCAAAGTCTTCTGGGGCATTGGCCTAGAAGGGTAGGTGAGCCGAGGTGGTATGGGACCAGGCCATTATGGGGTCCCTTCAAACGTGAAAGAGGATGAAGATCCGAATGAAGGACATGCAAAGAATGAGGTGGAGTGATGTGATGTTTGAATAGATTCCAACTCTCTTGAAAATATTCCACTGTACTCATGGCATGAGGTATCTTATGATTTTAACATAAGGAATCTCTTATTTGGAACAAGAGGCATCTTATTATTGAATGATAGGACATGCTACAATTTATAGTCATGTAGAAAGGACCGTTGGCATCTTATTCTTGATGCATTAGGCATCTCTTATTTGGAACAAAAGGCATCCTATGTTTGACACATAATGTTTACTATAGTTTAAATTCATATAGATTTGACTATTAGCATCTTTTGCATGGATCATAAGGCATATCTTGTTTGGAGAAAGAGGCATCCTATGTTTGGCACATAGGTTGTTCTACAGTTTATAGTCATGTAGAGAGGATTATTGGAATCTTATTCTTGGAGAATAAGGAATCTCTTGTTTAGAGCAAGAGGCATCCTATGTTTGTAATAAAGGGTGCACTAAAGTTTAAAGTCATATAGATTGGAATATTAACATCTTATGCTTGGTACATAAGGCATCTCTTGTTTGGACCAAGAGGCATCCTATGTTTTTAACATAGGGTTCACTCTAGTTTAAAGTCATATAGATATGACTATTAGGCATAAAGTGCCTAGAAATGGCTAGTGTTGGGACTGACGCAAGAGGAGCCCTTTTTGGTTCAACCTGAAATAGGATCCAAGTGATAGGGTTTGGAGGAGTTTCTTGAGGAATAGTTTTACTCAAGGTCCTCAGGGGAATTGTAGATGAGAATCTCAACTCACAACATGTGAAAGGGACCAAGAGGAATATGTCGACTGAAGGTATTTCATGGAGTGTAGAGGAGTACCTAGAATCATGGTACTTCATAGGTGGAAGTTAGGTGCACAATAGAAACTCCCAACATCCTGGCCTGAAAAGTTCACAGTGTAACTCTCCCTTTTTCATGGGGGTCGGTGATGGAAGCAAAGGGATAGGCAGAGAGGGCTGGGACTGCAACCTAGCACTGAACTCGAGCAGGGGTGCAGGGGTGCAGCCCCCACAGTATGGACCAGTGGGTGAGAAGTTAGGAGCTTTGTAAAGTATGTGGATTCGCGAAGTATATTTGCTGAGGAAAGGTGCTCACAGAGCATGGGGGCTTGCGAATCAGCTTCGCAAAGTAAATTTTCTTGCAGAGGATGGGGTCTCACGAAGCAAAGGGGATCGCGGAGCAAAGCAGCTCAGGGAGTAAATGGGATCACAGAGCAAAGTGGATCGAGGAGAAAAGTGGCTCACAGAGCAAAGAATATCGTAGAGAAAAGGGTCTTGTGGAGCAAAGGATCTCGCGGAGAAAAGGGTCTCATGGAGCAAAGCGGCTCGCATAGAAAAGTGGCTTACGGAGTAAAGCGGTGAACCGAGCAAAGAGTCTCATAGAGCATGGACTCATAGAACATAGGGGATCATGGAGCAAAGAGGATTGTATAGCAAAAGGGATCATAGAGAAAAGGGGCTCGTGGAGCCTCAATCCACCTGAAAGATATCCCTCCTTCACAAATGGAGGATCCCTTTGTGAAGGGCATCACTTCACAGTGCTTTGGAGATCTGTGAAATGGGAGATTGGTAGCTAGAGGGATGGCATGACCACCCTAATGAAGGGGGGTGATCCAGCAATTTATAAGAGATGGAGGTCGATGGAGCATGCAGCGTTGCACAAATGTGTGACGTGAAGAAAAAATCACATCGTGAAGGAAATCGCGCTCCACAACAAGAGGGAGTTCCCTCAAGTTTCTCGTAACCGTGGAATCGACCGCCATCGACCTTCATGGTGCTCACGGAGGCTCTGTTAAATATCCCTCAAGTTCATCATAACCGCAGAGTTGACCGCCATCGACCTTTTTGGCGCTCGCGGAGGCTTCGGTCAAGTTCCTCTTCTCTACAATCGCGTAGGGAGCTTTGTGAGTGGGCTTCATGAACCAATTTTCCATCCAAACTTCAAATGTTCATAACTCCTTATCCAAAACTCCATTCAGACCCTACAACCAATCAAATCAAATCTTGCTAAATGGGATATGATATTAGATCACGTATGGAAGAATTTGGAATATTTGTTGGACATGTTTTTCGGTTCCAATAGTTATAAACCCATTGATCATAAATCCTTGTAATATTATCATCAATGTCCCAAACACATATGAGACTACTTCTCAATAAAATCATAATATAGGAATATACCAAGTTCAATATAGATCTTACAAGTTTCAAATGATGACCTATATCAAGAAAAAAACACATAAATAATCATTAACAACTAGATTATAGAAAAACACTAACTTTGATAATGATTGAATTATTTTTTCACTACACACTCACCACAATGATGGATCCTAAACACATTCTCTTTAAAAAATGAATTTATATGGGTTTTTAAGGAGTTGGAGTTCCCTAAATTCCATCTATCAACTATATCACCTAAAGAGAACCATGTTCACTATAGAAAATAGATGGGAGATGAATCAATAATTTTATGAATAGAATGGTTCTATCTCTACCACTATTTCAAAGTCTGGGTAGAGTCAATATCTTAATGAGTTATAACTAATGATAAAAATAATCACCATACAGATCATCCCATGTGAAAAAAAATACATTCTCCATTGATACCTTTTTGAGAGCAGTACTATAAATAACGAAAAACATGAAACCAACCCATCCATGATTCACAACTCAAATCAAACAATCCCCACCTAACCAAAGGATAAAACTAAAATCACAATTCACTAAAGCATATTTTATTACCAAAATCCCTTTTTTTAGTATCACCATATTTTAAAAGGAGTCTAAAGAAAAATTTCACAAGGAAATACACACTTTGAAAATAAAAATTTATTTTAAAATGATTCATTTACTTTTAAAAACTAGAGAAAACCCATTTTATAACTCTACCAAAAGTTAATAGGCCAACTAACAAACTATGGAATTCGAAAAAATTTATAAAAAAAATTCATTTCAAGGAATTTTCATAATTCCATAATGAAATAAACCAATTTTGGAAACACTACATAGAATAAAAATACCTTTACAAATAAACCACAAAATATAGTTTCACAACTGAAGCATTCATGAAATCATATTTTCAATCAAAAAAACAACTATGGTTTAAAAGTGAAAACATTTCATAAAAAATTACTTCCATAAAAAATTATCTTTTAGAATAAGAATCTAGACACATAAAAACATCCTAATACCATCATTGATCCATCCCCAAAAAATGAAAATCCTTACATGAGAAATTAGAGATCATAAGAGGTGAAAATAATAGGTTAGTAGGAGTTCATAGTTTTGATGGATTTGGATAAACATTTTGACCAATCATGCACCAATCACGTGGAAGCCTCTAATATGTTTTTAGAACCATGTGAATATGCTCTATATGGTTTTCTAGACCCTGAAAGGTAACTATGAAACTTTTTTCCCTTAATAATCCCTACTAAAAATAGAAGGACCCCCCCCCCCCAAGTATTTGATATATCTAAATGGGGATAAAAATACCATAATAAAAATAATACAAACCAAAATAAAAAACTTGATACTAAAATCCTGAATACCCATGGGAACTGAAGTTTCATCATAAAAGGTGTGGATTAGTCAAATAATCATGATCTACCTACCAAGTATCAAAAAGCATAGAATCGTACAACCAAACTCCCTAAATAACAAGACATATTTGATACCATTTTATAATGAACAATCTCAATCCAACCTAGCATAACAGCATGAAAGATCCTACCCAAAGCCTGAGACAATTCTTGATCACCCAGGGTGGGAAACTAATACTAGGGTATCATGCTATAACCAGTGGAATGATTTCACTATCAAATAACATTAAATACTCTGAATGGCCTAAATTACTTCTATTTTTATTCATTTTTTATAATCCCCATTTTTAAAGAGGAAACCTTTCATGGATCATAGGTTTCTTGACATTACAAGACCTGAAGGTCATAGAGGAATTAAACCCGACTATAACTACTTGGAACTACCACTCCCCATCATCTACGTCATAATGTCTGCTCTCCATATTCACATGGATGATTAGATAGGTTCCCCATGACTTCATAGGTTGGTCCCGATGGAAATTTCCATGCCTTCTAATTCTTTCAAATCTATTAGACCAGCTCTAGTGAATGCACCCACTCTGAATCCTCATTTGGAGTCTTCTCCTCATAAAGTCATCCTGGTCCATTTTTAGCCCAATTTTATGTGTCCCTAAACCATTGAGATGGTCCAAATGCCCTGAGGTAGCTCAAAGGCCTTGAGGTCTCTCAAAATCCTTGTTGGATCGAATACCTTGGGTCACCCGAAGGCCTTTACTAACTCAAGGACCAAACTGGTAGCCCGAAATCCCAAAAAGATGACTAGTTCTGGCTGTTGCAATACCGAACAGTACCTATTATAGTATCTTCTATAGTAACCTCAAAATATGTATCTAAAAATAAATAAATAATCCCAAAAGGCATAATAAATAATAATAATAATAATAATAAATATAAAAATTATCCATGGTCAATGGGAATGATTCAACTCTTTTATAAAAATTTACAACAACAATAAAATCCATAAAATGACCCAACATAAAGGAAACTTAAATATAAATCGCATCACCAGACTGAATTGGATGTATGCAAACACCCTCATATAAACCATTAAACAATTCATGACATATAAAAAATAAATCTCTATATAACCATGGTCATCCACCATATCCATAATTTCTATCAATAGACTATAGAACAAAAACTGATCTGAGATCACCACATGGTTGCCCATATAAAAAAAATATATGCTACATGCACCAACACAAGTCTATATATAGTCTGTGAGATAAAAAATACTATTAGTATTTCAAAATAGATACTTTTAAATTTCTTTCATAAAATATTTCATTAATTCTAGTTTGAACATATATAGAAAATAGAGTTTTCCACATATAAGTGTATGGAAAAATAAGAATCGTGAATAATTATTTATATAAAACCCAATCTAGAACACCTTTTTGGAAAACATGGTTCCACCAAATTAAAATTATGATTAAAAATACATAAAATAAAAGAATCTTGATTTAAAAATATCTATTTAAAATTGATTTTTTATACACTAAAGGGTGTAATCCATTGTAGAAAATCGAGAACACATTAATACCATCAATGAAGTGGGCATCAAAGTTCATAAAAAATAACCAAACCATCACCATTGTTTCAAATATTTTTAAAAAATTCTATTTAAAATAAGTTGATAATAAATCCCAGTAATAAAGAAAGAAGTAATACTCATTAGGTAAGATCATATAAAGGAATAATAAGGTAAACAAACACATCAATGTGAGCAGTTTCTCGAAACCAAACATGGACAAGGGGATATAATCAAAGTATAGAGTGGGGATCCCCTAATAGAGTCATAAAATAGGATTCATTATAAATATTATAGAACACAAATTAGTATTTTAACACCCTAGGAATTTATTTTAAAATAATATTATGCTCTATATCTTACTTAACATGAAACACAAATCTTCAAATGACTATTGATATACTATAATAATATTATTTATATGTGACCATTACAACCTAGTAGAAAAATTTTAAGTATAAATAGGAATAAAAAAATTATGAAAAATATGTATAAAGTTATTATATAATGAAATTTTATTGATTAATTCATAATAAATATGTACTCAATTTTTAGTAAATACATTTTATGCTTCGAAATAATTTTTTCTTCAAAAATTGTATTATTCCATGTTTTACATGGAAAAATATAATTAATTTAAATCATAAATAGAAAATTTATTTGATGAAATTAATATAATTTCTTAAATAATAATATAAATATTG
The DNA here is from genome assembly GCA_963277665.1 of Viscum album. Taxonomy (NCBI): domain Eukaryota; kingdom Viridiplantae; phylum Streptophyta; class Magnoliopsida; order Santalales; family Viscaceae; genus Viscum; species Viscum album. The sequence goes on from OY728125.1 coordinate 1,428,468,063, forward strand.
TATTACTATGAATTTTGGGATTTTTCTAAAAAGATATTTTTTAGTGAATATTGAAAAAATACCATTTTTTGTAAAACTATCATTCAGTTTCATTAAATAAAGTGGTTTAAAAGTAAAATTATTCTTTTATCTTAAGAATTATTAGTATAATTTTATTATATATAATATAATTAATTACATATTAATAAAAAATTTAATTTATTTTGGGTATAAGTTCATTTTTCGGCTTAAAACACATTTTTTAAAAAACTATTTTTATGTGCGCAATAAGTTGTTCTCTTAATAAATTAAATAAATAATTATTTATTTATAATTTTAATAAAACATGTCGAATATATATTCAATATAATATTTTAATATTCATATACTAGTATTTATAAGACAATTACTAAAAGTAAATTCAATTTTATGCTTAAAATGATTTTTTCTAAAAACGTTTTGTGGTGTTTCGTGCACTTGTTTCAAAGTAAATTTTTCACATGTATAGAAGTTAAATATTTTTAAGTATATTAAATTTCTTTTAATAAACATTAATAATAAATTTTAATATTTTTAACTTAATTTTTTCATAATGAATAGTAAAAAACTGTAAAATAATTACCATAGTTAAGGTTAAAACGAGTTTATCGGGAGGGTTAAACTAATAGATAAGGTAAATAATGCTATGTAAGTATATAAAATTCCTATTTTTTGAAGATATTTATACCTTATGTTATCATAAAATATAATTATTATCCATTTGGAGTCATTTTCATATAAATGTGACCTTATGTTATTGAAATCTTTTAAGTAATTTCATGTATGTCCCTCACCTCACTTGTGAAGGGGAAAATCTTCTCCTCATGTATTTATGAAATATGAATATTATTAATCAAAAAATAACTACAAAAAAACCTTCCTATATTCATTACCTTAATTATATGTCTTTTTTAAACTAATACCATCGTAGGGGGGGCTTAATGTGTAATCAAAAGGAGGTCCCCCAAAAAAGAGGTAAGCATCTTTACAAGATCTTTCAAATATTATTTCTTCTTCTATATACTATGAATCTATTGTATCCATACTATAATTAATTAATCTAGTATAATAAATATATTGATATTTTATTACGATTATTTCCAACCATTTTCCACATCCTTGATATCCTTCATAAAATGAAAATATTGCTCGTGTAGTAGTGTAATTAATTTTTCATCATCACATTATTTTCATGGTTATAAATATGGAAATATTTCGTATATTTTTTATTTAAAAATTAATTATAATCATTAAATTATAATATATAATTTAAATCCTTACCACTCCACCTGTTAATAAATGATAATGCTACTCATGCGTACATGGTTACTGCCACCAACACGAAGCGATGAGATTCATTTTTCATGTTTGTATTTCAAGGATGATTATGAATATGTATATAATAAATATAAATTCTATTTATATCATGATTAAAATACTGTGGATTATTTAATAATAATAAATATTCACAGACCGAAACAATAAAACCACAACTTATAAGAAAAAATGAAATAATTCAGAATTGAGGTAAGAGTTTATTTCACTATCTCATCCTTACTCAGGATTGTTTATGTTTAATTTCCCATTAGGGGAATTATATTAAATTTATATCATAACACCAATATATTTTTACCCTTAATTTATTATATATGAGGATAAAATCACTTATGAAGTAATTCAGACTTGATTTAAGAGTTTATTTCACTATCTTATCCTTACTTGGGATTGTTTATGTTTAAGTTCCCATTAGGGGAATTATATTAAATTTATATCATAAAACCAATATATTTTTACCCTTAATTTATTTTTAAAAAATCAAATTTTTTCATTTAATTATCCACTCTTTAAGTACTCAAATTTCCAAATGATTTTTTTTATAAAAACCGACTTTGTTTTTCTATTCAGTATAGACTCTTTTTCATCTATGAATATATTTATGTAATATGATTAAAATAATTTTTTTATTATCCTCTGATTATTTATTAAATTCATGTTTACCAATTTTTTACTTTTTTTAAGAATTATTAAAAGGAATATTCTTATCCATTTTCAAAAAAGTCACTTTTTACTCAAGGTGTATACATAATCTTTGTTTAAACGCTTACCGCACAAATGAATCCTTTAAAATCGTGAATATTATTTACCTTGAAACTTCATTTACAATTTTATAGTTTAATTTGTAATGAAATCTTTTTACTAATATTATTTATAATTCTTTATTTTAAATAAGTGATTTCAAAATGAAAATCGTATTTTTTTAAAGAAATTTTCCAATGATATTTTAAAATTGTTTTCATCAATTTTTATATCCTTTGATGAATCTTAACCTTTACTCAGGATATAATATAATGATACCATCGACATTATTTATCTAGATGGATTATGATCATGTCTCTATATTTATATATTGAGTAACATATTATCATTTAGTATTCAAGTTTTTCAATATGAATATTTATATTGATGATGTATTGAATTATTATTCACTTTATCTATATGATGGATACAATAAACTTAGTATTTTATGGGTGGGTCCGTTATATCCACTTGATTTATCGGTATGTCTCATGTGACAAATTGGTTTGAATTTTTTGGAATATTTCTTTCCTACTTATGTATTATGTCTTGGAATGAGGCCATGATGGTGAGATTAGAATGTAAAGAATTATTCATTATATCATTATAAAACTAGTTATTATTATCCAAATTATTATTTATGTTTTTATTTCATCCATGTATTTTTTTCTCTTTTTTATTATATAATTTATATGAAATATTTGATTATTTTTTACCTTTACCGTATTTTTCATGATTTTTTTATCCTGTGATAGTTTCTGTTGAATATTTTCCCTTTATGAGAGCATCTGATCTCACCCTCTATTATGTTTTACATTCCTCAGGATAATAAGAAGGGGTATTTGAATGATATATAGGATTTAATATAATAAATAATAAACTGGCCACTTGAGTTTTTAAGTTATATTTTATTTTTTAAGACATATTATGAGAATCATGTATGAATCTAGTCTTTTAGGACTACTAAGCAATTCGATCCTTCAGCATGAGATCCCTTGTATTGTATGAAAATATAGTAAATTTACCTTTTTCTCTAGGTTACTAGATTAAGTGTTTTATTTTTGGTATGAAAGGAAGGTCAGTATAAACCTAGGTAAATAGATTTAGGGAAACATAACTTAAAAAAAAGAACCCTATGATAGAATCTAAGGATAATTGTAATTATAATATAATACCATAAAGATTTGGTGAAGTATATTTTGAGTTTTTTTCCTAGAAAATAAATATTTTTATGGATACTAAAAAGTTGATATAGATATAGAACAGATATAATTAGGGGTAAAAACTCTTAAATGGAAGGATTGTATATTAACTCCATCGTCATCAGTGCACAATGATGGGACTAAGACTACACACTTGGCTAGACACTCCCAGGGAATATAACTTGGTTGATTCAAACACACTTTATAAACCATGATTAAAGATTTGAAAATATTTCTATGATTGGAAGATATTTCCAAAGTCACTATAAATATTATTATGAGATTAACTATATATAAAATTTTAATTTATATTAGGTATTTTAGAAAATTTTGAATTATAAACTATGATTCACAATGTTATGAGATAATCTATCCTATGCTATTTTTTAGAAACGATTCTTAATGGAAATATTTGAAAACATGTCAAAAACCATTATCAATTATGGGATTTACCTCATGATCATGTAAACATTTCTAGTGTTAAATATAAGAATATTATGACTATATTAGAAAATTTGACTCAAGTTATGACCAATAACCTTACTTGTTTAGAAAAACCAATTATTTCACAGCATGATTTATTTATCTCAAATCGATTCATGCAACAGAACCATACATACATAAATAGAACTAAAAATTCACTGATTTTTGAACAGTGGATTGAGTCCCTTTAAAAATATATTTCTATCTTTGAGAATTAATAAAAGGGAGAATGTTTTATAGCATAGTATTATTGAAAAGGAGATGTTGATCAATAGTGGTCATTGCTTAAAAACACATAGGAGGAGGATGATAAATATATAAGGTAATGGAATAATTTTAAGTATGTATTATGGAAAAAAATATTCCTTATGAGTAACGAGCTAATATGGAAATTAAATTCCTCAATCTAAGATAGAGGGAAAAGGAAAGTGTTGCTGAGTAAGACAAAAAACATCACATGATTAACAAGGGATTCTATATAATATATATGTTATCAAAAAAGAAATATTGACTATTTATTTTAAGGTATTAATACAATAATACAAAATAAATTAGTCTCTCAAATGTTTTCATAATATATGGTATCAAGTTCTTTCAGGATGGAGAAATAATTCTCTGATTCATATATTTTCAAATGAAATAGTGAGAAGAAAAAGGATAAATGAGCACTAAGAAAAAATAAATGAGGTGAAGGAAATTAAGGGAAGGTTGGAATGTTATACATGTGATAATTGTGAAAATAAACCCCAAGGTTCATTCTTTAAGGGAAATAGAGTCTACTTAAAGTGTGAAGAAAAAAGCTACTGGGAATGTGAATTCATGGGAAAGAAAGAAGCCACCAATTTTTAGTCTTTTCATTTTAATGATATGGATAACTACACAAATAAATTCCTTAATAATTAATGGAATTTAACATAGAAAATGATAAGGCATGGAATCTAGTCTTATTTAATTACAGCAGCATAAGTTGATATCCATTAAGTTTTTATAATGGATACTTTGATCATAAAATCTTGGTTTATTTGATTCTGCATCTATGCACTCCTTTATATTTTTCATGGATATATAATAATCCATTGAAACTATTAGGAAAGAATTTTCAACCAAGAAACCTATTAGTAATATTATTATAATATATAGAGTGGGTTTTTATTAAGATGAATAAATATTTTATAGTTTTAAACATGGTTGTAATACCTATATTTGAATTTTAAATAATCCTAATTTTTTGGGTTTAATTAGTTTTGAATATTTATGAATTACAAGATTAAGCTTAAAATGATATATGTTAAACTAGTGGTATTATAATTTAATGTTTAAATTATTATACTATTTTTATGGGTGTTATTATTGATTTTTTAGGATTTAATGTATTACTTCTTCACAAGAAGATTTATTCATATTTTGTATGATCTTCTATTATTCTAATCATTTTTTTACGGTTGAAATAAATTTTCCCTCTTTTAGGGATATTATGAGCCATTAAAAGTTGATTTTAGTTCTTTATGCTTGAAAAAATTATATTGTTCATTCAACATTGGAAAATGGGATTAAAATAGGTTCAAAACAATTGAAACAAGAAACAAAATTATGAAGTTTAATTTTGAGATTTGAAGAAATCAAGGAAATATATTTTCTTGTATTCCATTGTAAAATAATTCCTAAACTCTAGGGTTTTAGGGTCATTAAATTTATCAGGACTATATTCTTTGTCACTCTTGATTATTATTTAGAAATTATATTTCTCTTTCTTGTCCATATTTTTACATCCCACTAATTGTATCCTTATCTAGGAACCCAATCGTGTGTTATTTTTTGTAACCTTTATGTTTCCCATTTTTCATTTTCAAAGTAAGTTTTATTATCCCTTTGTACAATGCGCGTTTTCAACAAAGGGGTTTTAAAATATTAAACCCTTGATTACCGAGATAAAGATTTCAAGGATGATATTTATTTAAAGAGGGATAATGTATCACCTTGAAAATTTATTTTAAAAGAATACTTTACTTAGTAGCTTTCATAACACGCAACACCGAGCTTTAAGAGAACTGTGTTATACTATAAAAATATTATAGAAATCTGATCATTATAAACAATCCGTTAAACTGGTTGTATTAATGGGAATACAAAAATTATGAAAAATAGGTATAAATTTTTCATATAATGAAACTATATTTATTAATTCATAATAAATATGTACTAATTTTTTATTAAACAATATTTACAATATAAAAATATGTTTTCACCAAAACGGTTTATATTTTATTTTATACTTAGATATTATAATTAATTTATAAAATTAAATGAAATTTTATTTATTTAAATTAATATAATTTTTTAAATCATCGTTTTGTTATTTTCTTAGGAAAAATTTGTGAGATTTTTTGGAAAATAAATATTTTTTAGTAAATGGAAAAAATGTTGAGTTTTGTGAAACTCTCATTTTGTTTCATTTAATGAAGTAATTTAAAAGTAAAATTATTTTTTAAAATTATATTAAAGTAAAATAGTTTTCTTTTAAATAAAAAAAATATAATAAATTAATTAGGATTCATAAATATACTTTATTTTGTGTATAAATTTATTTTTTGGGCTTAAAACATTTTTTTCTAAAAGTTGTTTTTTTGTGTGCAATGTATTTTTATCTTAATAAATTAAATTCATAAATATTTATTAATAAAGATAAGGAATTTTACAGAATATATATTAAATAAAATATTTTTGATATTCATCTAATAGTTTTTATAAGTAATGGAATGGAAGGAAATTCAGTTTTATACTTCGAATGCATTTATATAAAAATAATTTTCATTACACTTTTCTCACATATTTGTTAGTGAGTTTATACCAATTATAGTATTTTGATCTTGTAAAATATATTCCATATTTAATTAAATATAATTAACATAATTTAATAGGTTCAACTTAATTTTTTGTTATAATGAATAGTACATATTGTAAAAAAACATTGTGGTTAGGGTTAAAATGGGTTACCAGTAGGTATATTAAGATATTAGGGTAAGAATGACACATAAACTCATATAATTATTTTTTATTTAAAATATTTAGAAATTATATTATACTATATTCATATTCTTTTTAATACCACTTTCACTATAATGGGACCTTATATTGTTGAAATATTTTAAGTAATTTTTTGTGTGTCTGTAACCTCACTTATAAAAGAGAGCCTCTTCTCCTCCCTTATTCACAAAAATTTAGCCTTTTATCTGGATAAGGACCATATCCAATATTGTTCTTGATTCCATACCTTCATCCTAGAGCTTATTTTATTCTCTTAAGTCTATCTTAAGAAATATTAATGTTTAAGCCAAAGGAGGTCTCCCAAAGCAGAGGTAACCCTCTTTACTAACTCTTTAAAAGTTTATTTTTTCTTATATGTCATTTAAATATTTTTTATCCATCCTAAAATAATTACTAAAATATCATAAATATACTATGATATTATTATGATTATAGGGATTTCATTTTCTATGTAACACGCCGATATTTTAAGAATAATAAAATTATGTTTGATAGCATATAAAACATGTAACACTAATAATAAAAGAGAATGTAACACCCTGTGATATTAAGGCATATTTCTTTTTAAATAAAATTAATATCTTCAATATATCTAAATACATTAAACCCAAATATTTTAAAAAATAAAACTATGTCTAATAGCATATTTGACATGAAACATTGAGCTTAAACAACCCATGAAATATAGAACTGTTATAACCTAGATGTTAAATTAGAAGGTATAAATAGTTAAAACTACATTATAATATACACACACACATAGAGAGAGAGAGAGAGATGAATGTTCTACTCAATTTAAGTTATTGGTAAATTTTTAGTATATAATCACTCAATTTTTTGTAATGTAATTTTATTCTTCAAAAATATGTTTTCTTAAAAAATGATTTCTATTTATTTTCATGAAAAATTATTATATTTAATTTTTGGAAAATTTAAAAAATGTATTTTAAAAAATTAGCATGATTTTTTAAATCATCATATCAAAATATTCTTCGGCTGAAATTTTGTATTTTTTAAAAAAAATATTTATTTTTAAATGAATAGAGACAAATACATAGTTTTGTAAAAATTTCATTTCTTTTCATTAAATTAAGTAAATTTAAAATCTTGATTATGTTTATAAAATTTTTTCAAATGAAATAAGTGTTAATCCCTATTATTTATATTTAAACTTAATAAAACCTAATGATGGATTATTTCAATTGAATTTACAGATTATATATACTTAAATATTAATTTATATTCATGCAATGATTATTATTATCCATAGAGTTGATAAAAATCATTTTTTTTCTTAAAAAATACACTTGTTGAAAACCAAATTTTTCCCTCATGTTTGTGGATTTTATTTTAAATTTTATTTTGACACTTATATGAAATGAATTTTATAAAATTGATTAAATATTTTTAATCCAAATGATTTATATTATTTAACAAGGTCAACATAAATTTTTACAGTAATTAATAGTGAAAACTATTAATATTAGTTAAATGGGTTAACATAAAAACAGATTTAATGGGGAGTTAAAATAAAAATATAAGAATAAAAATAAAATAGAAACTAAAGTAAAAAATATTTTATGAAAATATTTAAACTTTATAATGTATAATTCTAAAAAAATCCATTTTGGTGCCTGTTTTCATGGGGAAAACATTGGTATAACTTTTTATTTGAAAAAATTACAAGTGTGCCACTCACATCACTTATAAAAGGCCACCCACTCGCTTATCATATTCACACCTTCAAAGACTTTTGGGTAAAACAACACCTACATAAAATATTTAACTTAATTATATACCCTTAACCTATATCCCTTAGTTTTATCATAAATCCATGATAATAATCATTTTTTGCATACCTAAAGAGGTTGCCTAAAGAGGAGGTATCGTGCTTAACTGGGCATCTTTATTTTGTGTCTAATTCAACCTCCTTTAATTATTCTAAATTATGATTGTATAATAAAAACAGTATATAAAATATAATGATATATGATTATATTAATTCAATAAGCTAAATCTATTTCCACTTCCATCAAATGGGAAATGAAATCATCATTCTTGTGTACCACACACTACCACCTCACAAATCAATGTCATTCATTTTTCATTATCACCTCTCACATATTGATATAATAATGGATTAAAAGTATATATATATCATATTTTTAACATATTTATACTTATATAAATATAATATTACATATACCATTTAACTTTTCATTTCATAAGGGATACGATAATGACTATCTTGTGTACAGAGGACGACTGCCTCGCGATGCGATGTGATTCGTTTTTCACTAATTCTGTACATGGAATAGAATATGGATAATTTTAATGAACATATTTTATATACATGACTTAATTATTATACTAATGAAATGTTTATCATTATTTAAAAATTATATTTCATTTTATTTCTTACATTTCCACTCACTGAAAAATGATAACGACGTTCATGTGTACGTTTGGACAACCACCTCCACAAAGTGATGTGATAGTTTTTTCATCACCAAAACAAATGGATGATATATATAAGTATATTTAATGAAATAATATGTTACTTATGATGTTATTATTATTTTATAATGATAAAATATTACTTACCATCTTTTCAAAATGATTGTTGAAAACTAGAAACATAACTCATGTGTACGTACAACCAACCATCTTTATAATTATAATATTGTTAATTTTTTCCAAACATATTTAATTATTGTTTTTAAAAGTTTAATTGATGTAAAAATATAAAAAAATCGTGATTATTATTCTAGATATGTTTAAATAATGTCTTTTCTGACCACCGTCAACACACCGAACCCGTTTTGAAATAATGAACTAAACTTCCTCAAAACACTTGATATAGACTTAACTAATTAAATATTAAAATATATAATTAAAAATAAATAAAATAAATGATTTAATTATAAGTTATTAAATCTGGAAATGGTTATTAAGAAATCAAATAATTTATTTATGCTTAATATACATGATTTACAGTACATACACGGAAATTCTGGACTCAAGGTAAGAGTTTTCTCGTCTCGCTTTTTATTTATGAGATACATATGCCATTTTAACCAATTTTTTTATTGTGTGGTGTATGTACTACCCATTTTAAATTTAATATAATTAATAATTCATACATCATGTTATTTTAAGTTTCAATTTGAATTAATTTATCCAAGGGGATTGACATTAAGGTTATAAAGTGGTAAAGACTTTCTTAACTCAATTTCCTTGTGTTGGGTTATAAACACATTCATTGATGTAATTATGATATGATTATTTGTGAATTGATCTTAAAATTGGTTTATTATGTATTTAAAAGTTTTTTATGTATTTAAATTTTTTACACATAGTATCTCCATTGATTAACTCTCAATATAGTGATATGGTCTTTGTACGGGTCAATCATCCTAAATTCATTTTGTTGGGATATATGTTTATGATAAGAACCTGTATTATTTATGAGGTGTATATATTTCCATTTTTACATGATATATAATGGTTCTTCTTATGTTCATGATATTTAAATTTTAATTTTAATTTATTATTTCATGGGGCTTATGATTGAAGAGTTATAGAACTGGAAAAGTCTTTATGTTATAATCTCTTTTCTTTCTGGATTGTTTATGTTCAAGATTCTTTTAGAATAAATAATTTGGTATTATTTTCATGAACCAAATAAATTTTATTATACTCTGGTTATGAATGTGGTTCAAATTTTTAAATTCCATTTCCTCCCTTATTTGTTGAAGAAACATAAACAAAGTCATTTATATCTGATACCAGTCTTCTATTTTTCTTTTAAATCAGGAATCTTTCTCTTCTATATCCATTTTTTCTTTTTCCTTTTTGAAAATTTAATTTTTGAAAAAAAACCTATTTCATAAATCCATTTTACAAGATATTTTTATTCTTTTAAATGGGTTTAATGGGGTTTTTCTTAATGTTTTCATAATGGGAAAATTTTGGATCCCTTTTTCAAAATATTTTGAAAAGAATATTTATTTTAACACATATGATATGAATGGATTTTACCACTCTCTTGTACATTATTTTAATTTATTTTTCCCTTATATGTTTCAATGGTTTTTTTAAAATAAAATTATTTTCACAATATTTTGTGATTTTTATGTTCTTAAAATTGATTTTCAAAATGAAATTGTTATTTTCATGAATTTTTTAATGATCTTTTAATTGTTTTTCCATTCATCAATGTAAACAACCCTTGTTGTTACTTTTTGTTCAATGGGGATTTATTAATGATAGAAAACATATTCTTTCTCTAGATGGATTATTATTGTTTCCAGAAAATTTTTATATAGCATGTTTCTTTTCTATGAGTTAATCTTGTATCAAAGAGATTATTATAGAACCTTTTTCGTTTCCATTAGTTTATAACGTTTCAAATATATTTTTATGGAACCCATTTAATTACAAAAATTTAATCATGTTTCCAAGAAATTTTCATGGAACACTTTTCTTTTCCACAGGTTAATCAAGTTATGAAACTAATAATGATTGTATTGTGAGTTTTATGATGAAGTGTTAGATATAGGTTCTTTATTTATGGTTCTTGGATATTTTTATATGATGGTTGCACCCAGAAAAATCCAGAAGATTCAGATATAGATTATATGATGGGTTCACCTATAGATCTCTCGAATTCATTAAGTAGTGGTTATGTTCCCTAAATAATTATATTATATGTCAGTTGTATGGTTATATCATTTATAAGGGTTCTGTAAGGGTTTTATAAGTGTTCTATGAAGTTGATGTCCCAAGATAAAAAAAAAATTTGTTATTATTTATATGAGTTATAAATGTTTCCTTTGATCATGATTGATATTACAGGGCTCATGATTATTGACTACGGTGAATATTTCTTCTATTCAAGCCTTATTCTAAGTTTTCATGTTTGATGATCTAGGTATTGATGTGTATGGATATTATTATCTTATACTCATGAAATTTGATTATGTAAAAATACCTATATGATTTTATTATACCCACTGATTAAATTTAATTATCAATTATTTTGTTTACCCTTACTAACCATTTGAGATCATACTTCTTATGTTTCATTTTCCCCAGGTTATCAATAATTATGTTGAATGATTTATGTCTACAAGGGTTTCATATACTTTATGATGATAACTTAATGTTAAATAATAAATTATGGGTTATAAGGGATAAGTGTTTATTTAAAGACAAGGGTATTTTTTATGTAATATTTTTTCACAATTCTCTAAAATTATAATCCTAAATAGTCCTTTATAATGTAATTGATTTAATATTTCCTTTTAATATCATAAATTTTGGATAGAGAAAACTAGTTCACCTTTTTATGTATCAAATCCGGAAATATAATGTTTATTTTTTTAGTATCGGATCTAGGAGTGCAGGTCTGGGGATGATATAGTTGGTATTAAAAGAAAGTTTTAGGTAACTTTGGAGATTATGATGATTTCACATTAAGGGTTATGGATACTATTATAAGTTTATGAGTTTAAGGTTGATGATAAGTTTAAATTTATTGATAACCTTTAGGGTTTATATAAACTTTGATGATTAAAGTTGTTTTTAAAAAAAATCATCATATTTTTGGGAAAATTATGAGTATATAATATAAGGAAAAATGATAAAGTGATGGGTGGGTGACAACCCATCACATAAAGAAAGGTTGCAGGGATTAAAACTAAAACTGAAGGGTCACAAAGATGCAACACCTACCACTGGCCTACGTGACCTCCTAGTTATTATATCATACTTATTTTTTAATTAAAAATTTTGAAAGACAATGATAATGTTTTTTTTGGAAACATGTGTTCTATCATATAGATAACCATGGGATTGAGAAGTGTTTTGTTGAATAGGTGATTAATTCATTTCTAAAGAGGATCACTATAATTTATTGAAACATCTTACCATGTTCTATACATTTTGGTTTTTGTTAATGTTTAAATATAGGTGGAGTATATTGATTATCCCTTTTATGGTCGTGCGGTCCCTTAAAGTCTAATTTAGGTTATTCGTGCACGAATTTTTCTTTTATCTTGAATACTCGCCATTTGGTAAAAAAATATGATATGGTGATGGAATTTGATAAAAGATGAAATTTTAAACATAAAATAAGTACATTTCCTTATACTCTAAGTTTAGATGATAGAGGAATTACTCAACACTAGTAAAAGGGTCTTGTGACAAAAAAATTCTGTATTACCATCATTTCTGATGATATTAATGACCATTTTCATGCCTCTTTGGTTTATGGTTTTGTGGTTGTTAACTTTATCTTGACCATTCACATTCTTTTGATCAGTGATCTCTATCACTATATATCATTACTAGGGCACTACACTTTTTTTACATGTCCAAATATTCTCTTCCAAGCAAATTTTCTCCTATTTTGAAATTTAGTATGCGTTATTCTAGATATTATTTATACTTCCTTTTCACACTTATCAATAGGATATTTTATTAATATTTTTTATGAGATAGGATAAAAATGTATTTTTAGATATAGAACAATTTATTAATGAGATAAATTTCAAATTTTGAGGACCGAGTTTATTAAGGGGGTGGATGGATGGAGGGTGGTGGGAGGATGTTACACCTCGAGTTTTTAAAAAGAAGAGAATTATGTTTCATACTATATACAAAACATAACACCAAACATAGATGAGAATGTAACACCTTAATAAATAGAGATATAATCATTCTAAATAAATTTAATCTATTGGATAGATTTTGGTACATGCAACCCTAAGATTTTAGAAAATAAAATTATTAATTATAATGTATTCAACGTGAATCACTGAGTTTAAACAACCTATGATATATATAAGAGTTATAAACAAGCCATCAATATGGAAGGTATTAATAGTATTAAATATTTTGTGAAGTATATATATAAATTTCATACAAAATATAAATTATTGATAAATATTTAGTAAATAACCCATCATTTTTTACTAAAGTAATTTTTTCTTTAAAAATATGTTTTCTTAGAAAATGATTTTTTTTACTTTTAATGAAAAATATTATAACGATTTTTTTGGAATTTAAGAAATTTTATGTTATAAAATGAACTTAATTTTTTAAATTATAATATAAAAATTTAAGTTGGGTGGAATTTTTGAATTTTTCAAAAAATATTTATTTTTTAATGATTACTAAAAAATATTGATTTTTTTAAAAAAAACATTTATTTTCATTAAATTAAGTAAATTTAGAAGTCCCATTATTTTTTAAATAAAATTTAAAATTATATAATTATTTTTTATCTATATTTAATCCACTTAATTACATTTGACTCATAATTATATTGGATTTTAGTATAAGTAATGTTTTGGGTTTAAAAATGGGCTTTTCTGAAAATAATTTTAAAGTGCATAGTCTTTCTCATGTTTCATTAATTAAGAAAACCAAATAATAAATTATTTTAATTAAATTTATATATTATATATCAATAAATATTAATTTTGATTCGTAGAATGAATATTTTTTCTTAGATTTAATATAAAGTCATCTTTTCTTTAAAAAATACACTTCTTGAAAACCCGTTTTTTGTCACACCTGCAAGTTTTGTATTAAATTAAATTTTTCCACATATGTGAATTTAATTTGGTAAAATTGATTCAATATTTTTTATAATAATAATTTTTATTAAATAATAAGGAGAAATTAATTTTTTACCATAATGAATAGTGTAACAGTTAAATTAAATTACAATGATTAAGGTAAAAAAATTACTAGGGTTAAACTAAAATTATATTGGTTAAAATAACCTAAAACGTTTTCGAAAAACTTTTTTAATGGACATATTTTGACTCTATAATTTATTATTTTCACTAATATTCCATTTTGGAGCCTTTTTTCATGATAAAAACATTGGTATAACATTTTCTTTTAAAACATTACATGTGTGCCACTCAATTCATTTATAAAAGGACATCCCTTATCATTTCCTATTAACACCATATAATCCCTTTTGATCATCTAATACCTAAAAATATCATAATTAATTCCCACCCTAGGACCTAGATCAATTATTTTGATCTTAAATATATCCTAAAAACCTTTTTGTTGCGTACCTCAAGAGGTTGTCAGAAGAAGAGGTGTCATGGTTAACCGAGCGTCTTTACTTTATTTCTTTTTCCACACCATTAAATTATTATTAAATGAATATTAAATAATAAAACTAGTATATTCTATATATTTAGATGTTATTATTCTAATATAATAACCTAAACTCATCTCCTCTCCAATAAAATGTGAAATGAAATCATCAGTCATCTGTACGGTGAACTACCGCCTCGTGAACCAATGTCATTCGTTTTTCATCATCACCTATCATAGCTTGATATAATTATGGATTAAAATTATAAATATAAATATATATTATATTTGTAAAACTTTTATAATTTTGAAAATATTATATCACATATACATTTTTACTTTCCATTCCGTGGGTGATATGAGAATATCACTCATGTATACAGCAGACTACTGCCTCATAATGTGATGTGATTCGTTATTCAATAACGATTATATTGAAGGTAAAAGGGATATTTTTAATAAATATATATGATAAAAATGAAATAATTATGATATTTATTAATTATTTATCATTAATTAAATATAATATATCATTTTATTTATTACCTTTCCGCTAATTAAAGAAAGATAATGTTGTTTGTGCACACATGTGGAATACCACCTCCACAAAGCGAGGTGACTTTTTTTCAACACCATAACACATGGATGATATATATAATTAAATTTTATGAAAAAGTTATTTATTTGTTATTTTATTATAATTATTTAAGGATAAAATATTACTTACATTCTTTCCATAATGATCACTGAAAAATGGGAACCTTTCTCAAACGTACGTACGGCCTACCATCTCCAGGACTATAATGTTCTTCATCATTCATAAAAATATATAATGATTAGATTTAAAAGTTTAATCGATATAAAAATATGAAAATTATTTAATTATTATTATTCTATGGATTTTTAAATAATGATATCTTTGACTATGATCAACACATTGAAGTCATTTTGAAACAATGAACCGAACGTCCTCAAAACACCCGATGTGGAATTAAATAATAAAATATTTAGATATGAAATTTAAAGGAAATAAAATAAAAGATTAAGAATAATGTATTGAAACTAGAAAATTTTATTAATATAATAAATAATTTATGTATGATTATTATACAGGAGTTAAAGTATATACATGGAATGTCTGGACTTTAGGTAAGGGTTTTCTTGTCTCACTTTTTATTTCTATGAGACATATGTCGCATTCACAAATATTTTTATTTTTTGGTGTATATACTACCTATTTTATAGGTGACATCATAAATAATTCATATATCATGGTATTTTATGTATTAATTTGAATTAATTTATCCAATGGCATTAAAGTGAATGTTACTAAGTGGTAAGGAGTTTCTTAACTAAATTTTATTTTATTGGGTTATAAAAATTCTTCATTGACTTAATTATGACATGATTATGTGTGAATTAATCTAAATATTTCTCTCCTATTATCATTAATTAAGCAGGATACTTTTTCATATGGCCAGCTAGGTAATCATGGCTAATTGGTCATGTGGTCAGTTAACCTACCATAAGACCTCTAAGTTATTGAAATTCATGCAGTAAGAATACTAACTGTGAGATATTTAACTTACCAAAGGTGTGTATTTATGATAATTTAACCTACCGTGACTATTCATGTTTGAAATTTTATGTAAATATTTTTGTTTAATTTTTTTAGTTTATTATTATTTTATTCCCAAAATGTGTGAGTAAAATTAAAATCTTAATTTGAATCATTATACATATTTTATTCCCTTTATCTTTTTTGAAGATATAGTTGTTATCTCTCTATAATATCCCTCTAAAAAACTCCTTTCTCTCTCAAAATCAACCCCAATATTCCAATTATTCGAATCAAAATTTAAGGATGGTTAGAATGAAAAGATATCATGAATTAGAAACTCCTACTAGTTCACCACCTTCAAAGAGATCTAATAAATTTCAAGCAAGAAAAATTTCTATGGTAAATCCATGAAACCAATATTTTTCTAGATTAGCCGATATATGATGTAAAATAAGGGTATAATGAATGGATGCAGTCCAACATGTCCTTGGTTTGGAAGTCAATTTGACATAAATACTAAAGTGGAAAGTTTTAAGATAATGGTAATCCATTTTATTCTCATTCGATAAAATATTTTTTAATAAAAATATTTTTTATTTTTAATTATTCAATCGGAACTATTCGAATAGTTTTCAATTGATAGGATCTGATATTCTCTTCCATGTTCTATGATAAAGGATTATATGTTCCTCATATAAGAGATTATAAGGATTATCAATGTTTGTATCCAATAAATAAAACTCATTTTTAGTTTTTGAGTACACTTGGAGAGCTAACTAGGAACATGAATCACATAAGACATATTTCTATAGAATTAAATGGGTAATTTAGATTATTTGTGAATTTCATCAAAACTATGATTACTCTGAGGAAAGGGGACTTCAGTATTTTGAGGAATCGGGATTGTTTTTTTCTATATTTGATGAAGAATGAAGTTTAAATATTATTATCAAGATATCTCATGGGATATATATATATATATAATAGCTATTCAATACCTCCTCTATAATTAATTATTTTACTTACCCTAAGTATATCTTATTAAATTGGAATATAAATGGTTAGTTCTTGAGGGTAATGAATAAGTTATTTCCTTTATTGGATTTTTCATAAATCAAAAAATATTATACATATTAAGTAAAAATATTACCCATAAAAAAGGAGTAGGTGTATGACAATGAGAGGGTTTATGGGAAGTTCAATACTATTAAAAATTCTATTATCCTAAAATAAAAGTTTATCCTAGTATAGAAAATAATGATAAGTATAGGCGGAAATTTTTAGTGTGGATGTCATGTCAAAACTTGAGTATATCAGGGATCTCTCTCCTTCTATATCTTTTGATTCTTATCATTATTCCCTAATTATACCCTACCAACAAAAAGGAAAAAAAGGTGAGGAACATGATGATATTGAGGTATCAATGATTATTTTTTCATAGGAAATACCATGGAAATATGGTCAATCAGGTGATTCGAAAAGAAGAGAATGTATTTATAAAAAATATCATCCTTGAGTGCCATAATTGGAAATAATTAAAGGTAAAGTGAAAGATAAGAAACTAAATAGGGGGAGGAATCAAATGATAATGATGATCATGTGGGAAATCCACCTGAACATGGTGGTTCTTCCCACTCTTTTACTCATAGATTACCTAAAGGGTCTCTAATTATTGAGAATAATGTTGAATAAAAAGTTAAAGTAACTCTTCTTAGAACTATAGTGTACTAAGTAATAGAAGATATGTTTTTCCATAATACTTATAAAATTTATAAAGAACTAGTTAAAAGTAATATGATATCTCCTCTTAGATTTACCCATATAGAACTTTTTCTTTTTGATGAGGAAAAATATAGTGCTAAAATAAAAGTTCAATATTCAATACCATAACCTATGGAGATTTATGGTTCATAGGATAATAGGAAATTTTCATGTAATTAATATATAAATTTACCTTATTATACTCCTTTTACATCTTTTATAACTAAATAAGATTTAATTTGTTCAAATTATATTTTATGGGTGTTTCAAATGAGTTGTTTTTTTGGATTTGGGAGCACAGTGGAACCCATTACAGAAGATGAAATATCAAGGATATTAATTCTTGTTATTTATCATTTTAAACCAAATATTCATCTCAAGAAGGATCTTATGAAAAATTAGATTGATGATTTCATAGCTCAGGTTGGTTTTTTATTGTATGATCTTCAATACATGATGTTGAAGTTAGACTAGGTATTTATTCATGCATTCTTTCATCCTAGAACATCAATTAATCCTATTTTATCCTCCTAAATTTCTTCTCCTATTGTGTAAGGTTATATTATTAAATATCAAATAAAACAAATTACAAGAGGTTATTTTAAAGTATTCTTTTATGTGTTTCCAAAGACCAGGTAATTAGTGTTTGAAGGATTTCAAACACATATTACAGAAACATTGGAACTAGTTTGAAAATATACAAACCATGATAAAAGAGACAAATAAACAATTTTACTAGATATTGATTTTTATATCAATGGGATATTTATTAATTATTATCTAAATAACATGTTTACATCCTTATCTATTCATCAAAGGATACATAATATCTTGGTTAAAGTTTTCTCTTTTTTGAATTTTTAATAGGTTATACATTGAGTAAAGGGGTTGTTAAAGGTAAAATATTAGTTTTTACAAAGAACCTAGGCTATAAGAGAGCTAAAGGAGAATGTTAAAACTATTAAATGTATATTCATGATGTAAATTAATCATGGTTATTATCCATATATCACATTTATGATGTGAAAAGATTCATCAAATGAACAATTTTATTCATGTCGTGAATTTGGTTTCCAGGATTTTAAAATAAGGTGATATGTTTTTTGGAATATAAGAAATATGGTAAATTCACATAATGAATTAGATATACACACCATGATATGTTTTTGTTCTAGTAGATTAAATATATTGTACATCTTACTCCCCCCTAATTCACATTTCACCTCCTTAATCGAACCCTAGGTCTCACTAGGTCATTTTGGATGATTCTATCCCTTTTAACCTTCTCTAATTGGTAATTTGATCTTTCAGGTTGATTTTTCTCTCATGAATTTTTAAGTGTGACCATTGTATTACAATTTTCTTTAGTAATATGGTATTTTTTAGTTATGTTGGGTTGTGGTTCATGGATTTTTTTATCTTATGATGATTCTTATTTAATCCCTTCTATATTTATTATGATATTGTCTTTTAGGGTTCAGTTCTTGTTGGTTATGGTGAGATGCATGAGAATATTGAGGTATGTATTGATCTATTTACTTCTTTGGCCCTTTTTTATTTTGTAATTAAATTTGAAGATGTGATAGAACATTATAGGGACACCATTAATTGCTCATTCTTTCTATTCTGTTTTTACTATGTGTGGATCCCATAACGGTTGGTGTGAAACCTATGTTTGAGGTAGGTGGTTTCATCTCTATCCAATGTTGGATGAACACTGAGTTTTCTTGATTTATTAAATTGTTTTATAACTAAAATTTCATGATTATGGGTTGATTTATTTGTGTGTGTAAATGGTTTTTCCATAAAATATGGTTTTCACCTCATTTGTTGAGAGACAATGTATAGTCAAAAAAATTTGAAATAGGTTATCAAATCATGTTTTTGTATGAATAAATATTTTTTTAGAATTTTTTTGAAATTTAAAATCCCTTAAAAATGATATGAGAGACACCACACATGGGATACTTAGTTACTTAGGAGGAAGGTGTTGTATTGGGCCTCAACCTTTTGTATTATAAGGGGGTTAAATTTATGGAGTGTTATTTCAATCCTAGATCATAGATTAATTATCACAAAGACTTGATTTAAATTGTAGGAGTTCACTTTAAGTGGTGTTCCATTGTTCCATAGTTTTAGATTTATGGGTTTTAGGAACTTGACTATGCACGAGTATTTAATTGAGATTGAGGTGTGAGTGACCAAGCTAGCTTGACTTATATTATACTTGTTGTGTCTTCCCTTTTGTGTTATATTTATTCTACTTAGTTTGATATGATATGATACATGGTTTGAATTATGATAATGTTTACTAAATTATTCATTGAAAATATTTTACCTAGTTTTTGAATGATTTGAAAAAAGGGGAATTATTGACCGTGATTTGATAAAAAAATTATTTAACTAATTATCATGACTTATTTTCATTACATATGAGTATATTGGGATTATTGTGAAAAAAATCTATATGGACCATCTAGGTGATATCCAATTGAGCTTGTTTATCACACACCATGCACACTCCCTCGAGGGTGTGCAGACCTTGTGTTGTCTTTTAATGCTGGAAAGGGAAAGGGTTTTTAGTCAGGTGATGAAATTTCTACTAGCTGGGTATGGGTATCTGGTAGTGAAATGGTGGGAAATAGTCTACACATATAAAATAGAGTATTTATTTCTAGTTTTTTTCCTTCTAGTTATGTCAGACATGTTCTTGGGTTTTTATCAGGATACATTTGGGTTTTATCTCTTTTATCTTCATTCTTTGATTATGAAATATTCCTCTTCTACTTTTCCTTCAGAATATATATTCCATGTGACTTATTTCTTATTTGGTGAAATCATTCCCTCTAGTTGTTGTTTGATGCTCGGGTTCTAGTCTCCAAACTTTGGGGATTGTGAATGCTCTTTGTGTCTTATCATGGTACAGCTCAGAGCCTTGTTGGATATGTATCTAGGCCATGGAGTGAAAATTTGGAATCAGAGTAGTTTATTCATAGTCTAGGGATGTTAATAGATAGGGGATCTGATTTTTGATACTTGAGAGATATATTATGGTGAGTTCGTAACCATATCTTTCTATTATGATCCACAAGTCATCATTGGATGTTTTTACGTCTATCTCCAATGTTAGGTTTTGACCTTGATCTTGGTTTTAGATTATGTTCTTTTGGTGTAAATTGATATTATTTAATTATCTAAGCATTTACTTATTATTTTTCCAGGTATAAAATATCCCTCTAAGAAGACTTCCTTGGGTTCCATATGAGGGTGAAATAATAGATTCTTATCAAGGTAATCCTCCTTTGGAACAGAATCTCTTAGAGGATTTCATTCATGAATATCATGTCATGGATTAGAATGTACCCTATGACTAAAACAAATATGTTGAAGAATTACTATGAGCTAAGTGTAACATCCCAGGTAAATAAAGAATAAGAAATTTTCAAATTTATTAAAATTTGTGAATTAAATTTTAATTTTACTTTAATGGTGATTCTATGTTCGATGGCATGCCAAATACACAATCACGGGTTTCTTTGAAATTTGTGTTTCACACAACTTTGAGTTATACTAAAAAATAATATTTTTATATTATTATTATAAATGGTATTTAAGGCCTAACTATTTTAATGGAGGGAATAAACAGAACAAACTACAAAATTATTATACACATTTGTTAAATTTTTTTACATTTATCCAATAAATTTTAGAGGCCTAAAATAAGAAAGAATGTGATTTTAAAAATAAATACCCAAATATTCATTAAAAGGTCTGTTTACCGCCATTTGATGGAGAACCCTTTCTAAATATTATTTTGGGTCACTTTTATATGTTTTATTTGACAAAATAAAATTATTCTTTAGAATCAGGACATCAAAATTTACTTTGGGTAAATTTTTGGTATTTTTCTGATAAAATTCATTTTTCAATGAATAGTGAAAAATACTGCATTTTAATCTAATTTATTTATATGGTTCAATTATATTTTTAATTGGTTTTAAATTTTAATTAGATTATATTTTAACCATTTAATATATTTTTGGTCATTGTAAGTAATTTCACTTTGAAATTAGACATAAACATGTTTCAATCTTTTGATAGTTATTAATCCTTAAAACACGATTTTTGTTTTGACAACGAGAATTAATTTTAAATTAATTAATTCAAATTCTATTTGTTTAATTTTTTCAAATAGACTTCATTTTTTAATTCGGAATATCAAATTTAACTTAGGATGAATTTTTTGTATTTTTCTGAAAACCTTCAATTTTTTATGAATTGTGAAAACACTGAGTAGTAGTTAAAAATTGACTTTTTCATTTAAATGAAGTTTTACCACTTTTGTGAATTTAATTTTAAAAATATGACATAATTTTTTTTTATTAGTAAATAAAATTTAGTTGAATAAGATGAAAATAATTTTTGGTGAAGGGTAACTTTTGACTTTTATTTAAAGCGGTTAAAGTTAAATAGGGTAATTCAAGGTGAAAATAATATTATAATAATATAAAATTGCCCTAAAATGTGTCCTGATCCTATTATTTGGTACATTTCCTATCATGGGAATCTTTGGGTCGATTTTTTTACCTCATGGAGCCACTTAATAGTTATAATGACACTTTATATTAATTAATTTAAAGTAATGGCAAAAATGACTTAAACATATATCTTTTAGAAAATCAATTTTTACATGGGATTATATAAGTTATCACTTAAAATATAAATATTCATTTGAAAGCTATAAATATTTCCTACATCGTGGTATTTTTTTATAATTTTTATACATCAAATAAATAAAATTATTTATGACACAATAATAATGCAGTCTTTACCTCATTAACGAATGGTTTAAATAAATAAGATTATAAAAATTAAAACAATATCCAAAACCTATCCAGTTCTTATTGTATGATTTTATTTCTATCAATTGTCATATTATATTTGACTTTAATAATTTTTAGACCTTTAACAACCAGAAATAATTATATAATAAAATAATATTTTCAAGCTTTCCTAAAGAGCCCCTCCCCCCCTTATAAAAAGCTCTCACCTCTAACCCATTACTCACACCTCTCAATCCCCTTAATTCATTCAACCTCTTCCCAAATAAGCTCTCAAGATCCCTATATTCCAAATATAATCCTTACCTTAGGCATAAGGCACTTCAATAAATCCTTTTTGTTCAAACCAAAGAGAGTTACCCGATTTAATGGTAATGTCTTCTCTTAAATTCCTTTATTTTATTTTACTTCTCCAACCCCCTTAACTCTTTTTATTCATTTATTTTATAACAAAACTAGTATTATCAATATACTATGCTTCTTTTATGAGAAGTATTCTAACTACACTTACACACACCTTCGTCTAATGGGTAAAGAACATATTGTTTCTGTAGATGGCGAACTACTGCATCACGACATAATGATTGTTCAATCTTATTTTGACACCTCTTATAGTGACCATTATGATGGAACAGTATTTATATGTGATATATATTATATTTTTATTGTCTCTATACTTCTTTATTTTCCATTTATATCATTTCTTTATTGTTTCCATAATGGGTAAATATGATAATTTCATTTGAGGAAGTGTGGACTACCGCCCCCTCAAAGTGATATGACTCATTCAAGACATATGTAAAACATATAAAGGATGGAGTTACTGAAATTATATATATGATATTATATTTTAATTATAATATACCTATGTGTCATTAATTTTTCATTCCATTAAATACGAAATATAAATGAAAGTAGCTTTCATGCGTATGTACTGCTTACAGTCTCCATGAATGGTGCATTTCATTTCTTACCTCCAAATGTTATGTACTATTATAAATACATATATATACCAGATATATATTATATATATTATATCTAAATCATGAATATCATTTTGGATATAATTGAATTTTTACCACATGAACAACTTGTAATTATAAGAAGTTCATTTTTGACTCAAGTACCAAATATCGAAAAAATGACCATTATTAACTTAAATGATTAGATAATGTTTATAACATGGTAATAAGTAATATAAAAGTAATAATAAACTTTAAAAAGGTTTTTAAGTAAGTAAAAATCAAATTTAGTTTATTATGCAGGAGATTAAAGAACGAATGGGTCAAGTCGGACATGAGGTAAGGGAATTCATCTCAATCTCACTTCATTGAGGTATATTTTGTTTTATACACGAATTTATTTTATACAGTGTATAAACACATTTGACTTTTCATTTCATTCAAAAGGAATATTTTTCTATGATTCATTTTACTAAATGACAAAAAATAATGTTACTTTTTAACGTAAGTGGTGACAACGACCTTTCCGCCGCTGTGAGTATTATTTGATCTATGGCTTCCTTAACAAGCTGTAATGTTTTTAAAAGGAAAATAAATACCATATACTCTTTTATGTATTTTGGTATTGAAAATGGTTTTTATAATAGATTTTTTATTATGTGGAAATGTTATCTTTCATATATATTTTTTTATATGCTATGAATATGTTATGGTTCTTGGGAATTGTTTGTGTATACAGGTGGTTCCATGATAAACCTAGGACGGGTGAGCCCAAGATAGCTCTCCAATGTATTGGTTAATGTGATGGAGGTAAATGTGAATGTTTCTCCCAATAGATTTAGGGAATATACTGTGGAGGGTATTCCAAATGTAACTCTCTACGTGGCTGTGAAAGCTACAACGTAAGTATGTTATGGATGCCACAAGTTACTTTATGATTTGTGATTACTATGTGTAATTCATAAATCTTATTATTTCGTGAGGTATGTTAAAAATCTTATGTTTTTATGGAATAATGTTTTCTTTCATTATTTTATAACCCTTATTGAGATTTTTTTGGCCATCCCATGTTTTGAAATGTTTTTCATAGGACTAAAAGATGAATAGTGTCAAGGATGGGATCAAGAAAAATTCATGTTGTCTAAAACAAGGAACTATACATGACCCTTATTTTCAAGAGTTTTTATTTTATGAAAAAAATGGAAACTGAGTTAAAGTGTCAACTTTGTAATTTTTGAGATGTCATGTAATAGTTATGGCCTAATTCTCTAAAACTCTAAACCTAAAAATATCCTTAATGTGAATTATCTATTTAATTCAGAATTATGTAATGTTTTAAGTATGGTTCCTTATAGTTTGTATCATTGGTCGGTTTAGACAACTTTAGGAGTTAAGGTATTGTTAAATTAATATACATATATTAATTTATGGTAAGCTTGAAATGATAGAGCATTTACATATTTCCATGTTGCTTCACCTCAGATATTTCTATGTTCAGAATGGTATTCCTTAGAGAAAACTAGACAGCTATACTGGGAAGGCATAGAAAGGGAAATGACCTTCCAAATCAGCAACCTGAGATGGTCAGAATGTGAACTGAACAGTTTGTTGCAATGATGTAACAATTGAATCAGGTGATAAATAGTTTTTTTTAATTGATGATATTTTGGTTTATTCTAAAAGTAAAGAGGATCATGAAATTCATTTAAGGGTTGTCTTGTAAACCTTAAAAGAAAAGAAACTGTTTGGGAAATTTATAAAGTGTGAGTTTGGTTACAAAAAATTTCATTCATTGGTCACATTGTTCCAAAAAATGGCATAACTGTAGATCATGCTAAAACAAAAGTTGTTGAAGAATGGCGAAGACCCACAAATATAACTGAGATCTGTAATTTTCTTGGTTTAGCAGGTTATTACTGGAGGTTTGCTGAGAATTTTTCACATTTATCTATCTCATTGACTAAGTTAACTCGAAAAGGTGTTAAGTTCATTTGGAAAAAAGAATGTGATGAATGTTTTCAATAATTAAAAAGAAGATTGGTGAATACTTCTATTTTGGCACTACCTTCCAGAAATGGTAAGTTTGTTATCTACAGTGATGCTTCATTGAAAGGACTTGGTTGTGTACTAACACAGAATGATCGGGTAATTACTTATGCTTTACATCAGTTGAAACCTCATGATTTAAATTACCCTACACGTAATTTAGAATTATCTCCTCTTGTTTTTGATTAAAAAATTTGGAGGAATCATTTTTATGGAGTAAAATCTAAAATATATACTAACCAAAAAAGTTTAAAGTATATATATTCTATCAGAAATAATTAAACCTGATACAGAGGAGGTGGCTAAAATTAATTAAGTATTATGAATGCATGAGCTATTACCATCCAGGAAAAGCCAATAAATTGGCTGATGCTTTGAGTCGAAAAAGTAATTCTTCATTAACCATGCTACGTTTGGAATGAGATCCTTTGGTTTTTGATTTGATGAACTTTGGCATATAAGTTGTTGGTGCAGGAAATTCCTCTATTTTTTCCAGGTGCTAGTGAAATCATCTTTATAAGACAGAATTAAGAAATCACAAAATAAAGATAGTGAGTTGTAAAAAAAGATAGAGTTGGTTAAGAAGGGTAAGTTACCTGAGTTTAACATTTTTAAAGATTTTGTTTTGAGGTTTGGGAAGATATTATGTGTGCCTTGTGATTCACAGTTAAAGAAAGAATTGTTATGTAAAGATTATAGTTCTCCATTATCAGTTCATCCTGGAAGTACTAAGATGTACAGAGATCTTTCGGAGTATTACTGGTGGGATGGAATGAAAAGAGACATTGCTAACTTTATTGTGAAGTGTTTTCCTTGTCAACAGGTTAAAGAAAAGCGACATTTACTAAAAGGGGTACTTCAGTATTTACCAGTTCTAGAGTAGAAAAGGTAAACTATATCCATGAATTTTTTTATCGGATTACCAAAGACATCTTGAGGTAATAATGCAATATGGGTTATTGTTGATTGATTGACTAAATCTGCTCATTTCCTTCCTATTCAAGATACTTTGTCTCTAGATCTACTTTTCGGTTGTATGTTAAAGAGATAGTCAGGTTTCATGGAGTTCCTCTCTCCATTGCATCTAATCGTGATCCCAGGTTTACTTCTAACTTTTGTAAAGTCCTTCAGAAATTTTTGGGTACAGAATTTAATTTTTGTATAACTTTTCATCCTCAATCAGATGGGCGATCAGAATGAATAATTCAAACCATGGATGACATGCTATGTGCTTGTTCACTGGATTACTAGGGAATTTGGGACCAAAACTTTTCTTTGGTTGAGTTTTCATATAATAAAATTTTTCATTCCAGTATACAGATGGCTCGATTTGAGGAATTATATGGGAAGCGATGTCAAACACTAGCTTTTTGGGATGAAGTAGGTGAAAGGAATTTTATGGGACCAGAATTGTTAGAAGAGATGGAAGAAAAAGTTCAGTTGATTCAGAATCACATGAGAACAGCTCAGAGCGAGTAGAAAATTTATGCGGATAACCATAGTAAGGATCTTTCTTTTGAGGTAGGTGATCATGTATTTCTCAAAGTTTCTCCATGGAAAAGTGTGATGTGTTTTGGTAAGAAAGAAAAGTTGAGTTCGAGGTTCATTGGACATTATGAAATCCTTGAGAAATTTGGATCAGTTGCATATAGAGTGGCATTACCATCAATTTTATCCCAGGTACACAATGTTTTCATGTTTCAATGTTGAGAAAGTATATGCCAGATCTATCTCATGTTTTTATCCCATAGGTAGTTCAGTTGGAAGAGAATCTCTCTTATGAGGAACAACCAGTCAAGATTCTTGACTGAAGAGAGCAAGTGTTGCGGAATATGGTAATTCATCAGGTAAAGGTTTTGTGGAAAACCCATACGATTGAAGAGGCATTGTGGGAATCTGAAAATGTTATAAGAGATAAATACTCTCACTGATTTGATAAGTGAATAAAATTGCGATGATGCAGTTTCCAAAATGGGGGAAGGATGTAACATCCCAGGTAAATAAAAAATAAGACGTTTTCATATTTATTAAAATTTGTGAATTAAATATTAATTTTACTTTAAAAGGGATTCTATTTTTAATGGTGTACCTGATACGCAACAACATATTACTTTTAAATATTATGTTGCACACAACATTGATTTATACGGAAAAATAATAATATAATATTATTATTTTAAATGGTAGTAAACGCCTAGTCGTTGTAATAGAGAGAATGAATAGAACTAACTAAAAAATGATTATACATGTTTTTCAAATGTTTTTACATTTATCCAATAAATTTTAGAGGCTTAAAATAAGAAATAATATGATTTTAACCATAAATACTCTAATATTCTTTAAAAGTCATTTTACCGCCTTTTGATGGAAACCATTTTTAAATATAGTTTTTGGTCACTTTTATATGTTCTATTTAACAAAATAAAATTCTTATATAGAATCAAGACATCAAAATATACTTTGGGTAAATTTTTGGTATTTTTCTAATAAAATTCATTTTTTTAATGAATAGTGAAAAATACTGCATTTTAATTCAAAACATCATTTTAATCTAATTTATTTATATGGTTATATTATATTTTTAAATGGTTTTAAAGTTTAATTATATTATATTTTTACCATTTAATCCAATTTTGGTCATTGGAAGTAATTTCACTTTGAAATTGGATATAAACAAGTGTCATTCTTTTGATAGTTATTATTCTTTAAAAACACAATTTTTGTTTTGACAGCGGGAATTAATTTTAAATTAATTAAATAAACTTCAATTTTTTTATTTTGTTAAAATAGACATCATTTTTTAATTCATAATATCAAATATATCTTAGGCTAAATTTTTGGTATTTTCCTGAAAACCTTCAATTTTTTTATGAATAGTGAAAACACTTAGTAGTAGTTAAAAAATTGACTTTTTCATTTAAATGAAATTTTACTGCTTCTATGAATTTAATTCAAAAATATAACATACATGGTTTTTATTAGTAAGTAAAATTTGGTTTAATAAGTTTATAATAATTTTTGGTGAATAGTAACTTTTGATTTTTATTTACCGCAGTTAAAGGTAAATAGGGTAATTCAAGGTAAAAATAATATAATAATAACATAATATTACCCTAACATGTGTCCTAATCCTATTTTTTGATACATTTCATACCATGGTAATCTTTGGGTCGATTTTGGGACCTCATGGGGCCACTTAAGAGTGATAATGACACTTTATATTAATTAATTTAAAGTAATGACAAAAATGACTTAAACATATATCTTTAAGTAAATAAATTTTACATGGGGTTATATAAGTTATCTATTCAACTATAAATATTAATTTAAAATCTAAAAATATTTCCTAAATCATGGTATTTGTTTTATAATTTTTAGACATCAAATAAATAAAATTATTTATAACACAGTAATGATGCAGTGTTTACCTCAATAATGAATGATTTAAATAAATAAGATTATAAAAATTAAAACAATATCCAAAACCTATCCAGTTTTAGTTGTATGATTTTATTTTGAACAATTTTCATCTTATCTTCGACTTTAATATGTTTTATACCTTTAAAAACTGAAAATAATTATATAATAAAATAATATTTTCAAGCTTTCCTAAAGAGTCCCTCCTCCGCCTTATAAAAAGACCTCAACTCTAACCCATTACTCACACCTCTCAATCCTGTTGGTTCATCCAAACTCTTCCCAAATAATCTCTCAATATCCCTCTCTTCCAACTATAAGACTTACCTTAGGCATAAGGCACTTCAAGAAATCCTTTTTGTTCAAACCAAAGGGAGTTACCCGATTTAAAGGTAACGCCTTCTCTTATATTCATTTATTTTATTTTACTTATACAACCCCCTTAACTATTTATATTACTTTATTTTATAACAACACTAGTATTATCAATATACTAGGCTTTTTTATGAGAATAATTCTAACTAAACTTACACTCACCTCTGCTTAATGGGTAAATAACATATTGTTTCTGTGGATGGCAAACTAATGCCTGACGAAACGATGATTGTTCAATCTTCCTCTAACACCTCTTATAGTGGCCATTATGATAGAACTGTATTTATATGTGATATAGATTATATTTATATTGTCTCTATACTTCTTTATTTTTCATTTATATCATACCTTTATGGTTTCCATAATGGGTAAATATGATAATTTCATTTGAGGAAGTGAAGACTACTGCCACCTCAAAGTGATATGACTCGTTCATGCAATATGTGGAATGTATAAAGGATGGAGTTACTGAAATTATATGTAATATATTCTACTGGAATTATAATATACCTATGTATCATTGAGTTTTCATTCCATTAAATATGAAATATAAATGAATGTAGTGTTCTTCCGTACGTACGGATTACCATCTCCATGAACGGTGCATTTCATTTCTTACCTCAAAATGTTATGTACTATTATAAATACATATATATACTGAATATATATGATATCTAAATCATTAATATCATTCTGGAGATAATGGAATTTGGACCACATGAACAACTTGTAATTATA
The DNA here is from genome assembly GCA_963277665.1 of Viscum album. NCBI lineage: Eukaryota > Viridiplantae > Streptophyta > Magnoliopsida > Santalales > Viscaceae > Viscum > Viscum album. The sequence continues at coordinate 1,428,498,712 of OY728125.1, forward strand.
AGAAGTTCATTTTTGACTCAAGTACCAAATATCTGCAAAACGACCATTATTAACTTAAATGATTAAATAATGTTTATAACATTGTAATAAGTGATATAAAAAGAATAATAAACTTGAAAAATGTTCTAAAGCAATTTGAAATTAACTTTAGTTTATTATTCAAGATATTAAAGAACAAACGATTCAATTCAGACATGAGGTAAGGGACTTTGTCTCAATCCCCCTTCATTGAGGCATATTTTGTTTTATACATAACTTTCTTTTATACGGTGTATAAACACCTTTTACTTTTCATTTCATTCAAAATTAATAACGTTCTATGAGGAATTTTACTAAATGAAGAAAAATAATGTTACTTTTTAATGTAAGCGGTGACAACAACCTTTCTGCCGCCATGAGTATTATATGATCTATGGCTTCCATAACAAGATGTAATGTTTTTAAAAGGAAAATAAATACCATATACTCTTTTATGTATTTTTATATTGAAAATAGTTTTGATAATGGATATGTTATGATGTGGAAATGTTATCTTTTCTTTATGTTTGTTTTATGTGTTATGAATATGTTATGGTTCTTGGGAATTGTTTACTTATACGGGTGGATCCATGACAAACCTAGGGAGGGTGAGCCTGAGATAGCTCTCCAATGCATTGGGTAACATAACGGAGGTAAACATGAATATTTATCCTAAGAGATTTAGGGAATATATTGTGATGGGTATTCCAAATGTAACTCCCTACATGGATATGAATGCTACAACGTAACTATGTTATGGATTCCAGAATTTACTTTATGATTTGTGATTACTATGTTTTATTCATAAATTTTATGATTTCATGAGGTATGTTAAAAAGATTATGTTTTGATGGACTAATGTTTTCTTTCTTTATATTATAACTCTTACAGATCTTTTTATGCTCATTAAATGTTTTGAAATGTTTTTCAAAGGACTTAAAGTTGAATAGGGTCAAGTATGGGATCAAGGAAGAGTCATGTTATCTAAAACATGGAACTAGACGTGACTCTTTTTTTCAATAGTTTTTATTTTATGAAAAAAAAATGGAAACTAAGTAGAAGTTTCTACGTAGTAATTTTTGAGATGTAATGTAATAGTTATGGCCTAATTCTCTAAAAGACTAAACCTGAAAATATCCTCAATGTGAATTATCCATTTAATTCATGATTATGTAATGTTTTAAGGCTTTGTCCTTGTACTAAGGGGGGAATGGATCAAGATCGTGATTTTCTACATGAAAATTCCCCATCCTATTAGGGTATTAATGTTCCCCAAGATATGGAGGATTGGATGGGAAATATCAATCAGGTATTTAAATTCCTAGAGACAATTTAATTAGTGAAGGTGTCATGTGTAATGTTAAAGCTCAAGATTATTAAGAATTAGTGGTGGGATTCTATGGTATAGGAAAATTGGTACGTTGTCTTGGATTGGAAGGCTTTCTAGAACCTATTCATTTAGTAGTTTTGTGAAAATTATATAATCATAATAATTTCTCTAGAGTTCATCTCTCTGCAATAGGGAGAGTGGTAGGTTCCAAAGGACACCAACCATTTTACAGAGCTAGTTTATTTTTCTTTATAGGTACTGATGAATAATTGTGTCAAATCTTATAAATAGTATTAGGGTTTGTGTCTAAAAAAATGATCTTAGGTGTAAATATTGAATATTTCCACATATGTTGTGATGGTAGACAAAGCTATGATGGCCAAAATTGATATAGTGGTAAAAATTGGATCATTTGGATCTTCTCTACCACTCAATGGAAACTTCAGAGGAATATAATTAAGGATGATGAAGTGGCATGATAATAATAAGATTGGTTGAGGTGGTTATCAGTAGAGGGCCTCCAATGCACCATCAATAGTAGCTAGATGTGTTCCACTGACATTTTATTAGTGTAGCAAGGTAGGGAACACATGGTGTTATTTTTATACTCACATGAAGCTTTGTAGTACTTATGGTATTTGATCCCATCTATAGAGGTTCCTCTAGCCTTATCTCTACATCATTATAGTTAGGGATATTCAAATCCAAATTCTACTATAGTTTATTTAAATACATAAAAGACCATAGGGGACAAGATATAAAACCCAAGATTGAAGCACCCTCACACAATGTATGGGTTTCTAATGATGATATACATGGGCCTGACTATAGTGAGAGGTACTATCTTTAGTTCACACTCTATATAAATAGATCTTTTTGATACAAGTACCACATGCTCAATTATATTTTCCATTTTTTGGATGTGTTGAAACTTCCAACAGAGCTAATTTTCTTTACAATAGATTTGGAGACACATCATGGAAATAGGAAAAAATAGGGCTTTAATTATCTATCTTGTTATATTTTTATTTTTAATGCAGAGTTGGTTTAGGATTTCTTGGTTCTTGATATGGATCTACTCAATGTCATCATTGGTATGGATTGAGTAGTTTCTCATCATGTTGATTTTTATTGTTATCATTGGTCTCTTTTTTTCTCTACTAAGGATGGGATCCATCATGTCTTTTAGAGAGAGTGGGATGTGAGTTCTGATTAAGAGGTACCTCCCTCCCATAGCGCAACAGTTGTTTCTTATAGCTTGCAGTGTTACACCTTCCAATAGATAAAATTATAGAACCCAAAGCCTTGTGGTCTACTCCATCAACTTCCAGTACAAGTTTTGAAACGAGATGAGGTTTCCATAGACTTCATGGTCAGATTACCATAGAATCCCTGAGGGAATATTTCTATCTGGGTGGTGATTGATCAATTAATGAAATCATCTCATTTAATTATGATCATGGAAACCACCAAGGTTGAATATATTGGTAATCTATACATCAGATATATTATTAGGTTTTATGGTGTTCCAAAAAACATTGTATTTGATAGGGATCTTAGGTTTATTTTTATGTTCTAGAAGTGCCTCCAAGAGGTGATGGGGACTCAGTTCAGATTGAGTACATCTTATTGTCCATATATGGATGGTCAGATAGAGCATGTTATAAAGATCTTGGAAGATATGATCTATACTTCTGTCTTTGATTTTTCTGGTTCATGAGTCATCCATCTAGGATTGGTCAATTTCACTTATCATAATAGTTTGAGTCATCAAATTGAATGACCCCATTTGAGGCCATGTATGGTCGCTCGTTTAGGTCACATATTTGTTGGGAATAGGTGGGTGCTGCCTCTCTTGTGGTTTTTAGGATATTTATGAGACATTAGTGAGGATTGGGGATATATATCAATGCTTGGTTGAAATTTGGAGTCGACAGAAATCAAATTCAAATCATCGACACCAACCATTCGAGTTCTCCATTGGTGACTGGGTTTTCTTGAAATTTTCTCCTCAGTTGGGTCATTGTCATCTTGGGAAAGAGTTTAATCTATCTATAAGACATTTTTTAATGTTTTTGATCAATGATCATCTTGGAAATGTTGATTATCTATTGGAATTACCAACACAGCTGATGGCTATCCATGATGTTATCCTTTTATCTCAGCTCAAGAGGTACAATATTGATTCTTTCCATGTTCTGAGTTGGGATGAGATTGAGTTGGAGCCATAAATTTATATTGTGGAGTAACTAGTGGAGATCATGGATTCTAAGGAGAAATAATTTCATGGGATGTATATTACATTGTTCAATGTGCTATGGTGGCATGGATCATATTCTCATGAAACCAAGGTGTGTGAATCATCGGTGAGGGAGTAGTGGTCTCACCTCTTTCCAAGGAATCCTTCTTCCACGTGACTATAGGGGATACAAGTTCATATTGTGTGAATAATTGTAACATTTGGGTAAATTTATTGTCTATTTTTAATTTTTAATTGGTTTTACATTGGTTTTGGGGGTTTTTGAAGGTGAATTAGAGGTTTTTACAAAGAATATAGAATAGGAAATAGCTACAAGAGCATGTTTATATCATGAATTGTATATTCTCTACATGAATAAGACTTGGGAAGAATACTTTAATCCCATTCATCATGTAAAAAATTTCATGATGTAAAAATCTTATTCATGTTTGGATTTTGGTTTCTAGGATTTTAAAACAAGGTAGCCCATTTTTCAGCATACAGAATCAAGAAAATTCACATTATGAATTTGATATTTCCACCATGAAATGTTTCTATTTTAGAAGATTTAATAGATTTCACATTAAACTCCCCAATTATTTTTCTTGAACCTCCTCCATCAAATTTTAAGGATACACCATAATAGTTTGGGTGATTCTATTCATTTATATGGATTTGGTTGTATTTATAGGATTTGTTAATGGAATATATGATATTATGATGATTCTTGTTCAATAACATCAAGGTATTTAGTTTTCTTGTCTTTTGGGGCCTGGATATTATTGGTTGTGGTTCGGTGCATGAGAATCATGAGGTGTGTGTTGATAAAGCTTATACTATAACCCTGTTTGATTATTTAATTTTATTATATGATGTGAGAATCAATTTTATAGACTCTTTTAATTTAACTTTCTTTCTCTTCCCTTTCTAATATGTGTGAATCCCACCACAGTTGGTGTGAGACCCATGTTTGAGGTAGGCGGTTTCACCTCTAGCCTATATTGGATGAAACTTGAATTATATTAATTTATTTAATTGTTTTATAACTGAAATTGGATTATTATTGATTTATTTTTTTGTGTTGGTAAATTTATTTTTTATAAAAAAATGTTTTTACACTCATTTTGGTGAAAGAAAATGCATTTTTACATCATTGTGAAATAGATTTCAAAATAGGGTTTCAAAGAATTATTTTTATAAATAACAGGTTGTTTGTATTTTTTTATGAAATCTTAAATCCATTTAAAATTGATTTTAAATATACCATAAATTGAATCTATAACACCCCAAGATACCATGGTATGTTTCCCATTGAATAATACAGTAACATGTGTTGTATGCAACTTCGAGTTCAAACACACCACAACCAATCAAACTAACCATTATGAATATTAATACCCACTTTTTGAAATTCTATAAATTTTGTCTTTCAAAATGGACTTCATTTTTGGATTCGGAATATCAAAATTAGCTTAGGGTGAATTTTTGGTATTTTTCTAAAAACTTTCAATTTTTGATGAATAGTGAAAAACACTGAGTTATTGTTTAAAATTAGCCTTTTATTTAAATAATTATTTATGTTATTTAAATTTATTTTAGGTAAAAATAGATATATAATACCTATATAAGTTCAATTTAATTCATTTGAGTAATTTTATAATAAGTTTAGATATACAAAAAGTTTATTGAACTTTTTACCGTCTTATTTATGAAAGTTTCCGCTATATTTTATCCTTACTGAGCATCTAAGATCACCCCTTTCTATGTTTTATTTTTTCCAAGAGGTGAATAAGTATTTAATGGTTGACATTCAGGTATATTCTAAGGATATAATTGTGTTCAATGGGGAAAAAATGTTGTTGATGTTTTTATTTCATGGTGTAATGTAAAACTTATGAATGTATCTAGTACTTACAAGGTTACTAAACTAATCGTTCTTTCAGGACATGATTCCTGATATCATTACAATGTTATGTAATAATTCACCAACTCCAGTTAACTGGGTTCGGGGTGTTACAGAATCCTTGGTTACATAGGTAGAAAGTGTAGTATTGCACCTCATACAGTTGTATTGTAAGATGGTTCACTTTATAGGTTGTTATTCATTTCCATGATTGTAGATTAATTGACTCAATTAATTGATTGAAATTTTAGTGGTTTCAATTTCTACAGTATTACACTATTCCATAGAATATTATTAATGTGTTTTAAGGAATTTAGTGTACACTAGTCATTAATTTAGATCAAGTTGTGTGTGACCTAGTTCGCCTAACATATGTTATCCTTGTAGTTTTTTCCCTTGTGTTTTGGATTTATACTACTTGGTTTCATATAAGATGATACATTATTTTATTGATGAAACTGGTTATTTAAATTATGCATTGAAACTATTTAACATTGTTTTTGAAAGAGTTATAAAAGGGTAATTATCTCCCAAGATTGTATATAAAACTATTTAACAGCTTATCATTCCTTGTTTTCTTTCTATAATAGAATAATGGGTTTAATACATATAGACTTTATATATAACACCAGGGTGGGATCCGAATAAGCCTACTTATATCACACCTTTCACACTCCCTTAGCAGTGTGTAGATGTTGTATTATCTTCTATTGCAAGAAAGGGAAAGGCATCGTAGTGTGGTGGTAAGGTTTTGGTCTTTTGAGTATGGGTAGATGGTGGTGAGATGGTGGGACATGGTCGAAACATATTTCATATAGTAGTTGTTCCTATTTTATCCCTTTTTGTTTTATCATATATGCACTTGGGTTTTTATATATCTATGTTTGGTCTATATTGCTTCCATTTTCATTCTTTGATTATGGTGTATACCTCTCTTGTTTTTTCTGTATATATGTACCATATATCTTTTTAATGGTATAGATAAATCATTCCTTATAGTTATCGTTTCATGGTTGGGTTTTATTCACTAGACCATGGGAAGAGGGAATTCCCTTCAAGTCTTTCCACGGTTCGGTTCGGGGCCTAGTTGGATGGGTATCTAGGTCAGGGAATGATTTGATGTCCCCTATGACTCAAGATTTGGAAACTCAAGTGGAGTGATTAAAATTAATTACTCTTATTCTATAAAAATTATTGTAAACTTTGGAATTCTATTTTTAGGCCATGTAACATGGTTAATTAGTTGTGAAGTACTTCATTAAACTTCTAAAATCATATCTTTAGATTTTCATTTTGGAACCTCCTACCTTACCTATTTCTTCAGCCCTGACTTCTACCACTTAAACTAACAACCTTTTTTCTTATCTCCAAGACAATCTATTTAAAATATTCTACATGTTTCAAGGTTTTTAGTTATTTGTGAAAATTCTTTTATCTCTTCTCCACAAACTACACCTCATACCTCAACCTATATAGTCAATATAAAAGAACATATTCTTACTTTTAACATTAGATATGTTGTGTTGGATTCTGATTCTAATTGGACTAACTTATATGACATATTTTTTTACTAATTTTCCCATTATCAATAAAAAACTATTTTTACTTTATTAATTTTCTTCTATTATTTTTTTATTATTTCATAATTACTTAATTTAATGTCAATTTATTTTCTACTTCTTCATTTTCTCATATCTCTAACACAGTGTTTTATAATCCCAAAAGGGGGAGAAATGTTTCTTCAATTCACAGCACATACACTTTCATAATTTTTTATCATCAAAAGGGGGTGAATTTTGTATAAATATTAAATCACATTATTTTAATGCTCAAAAAATCATTTTTATTTTGTTATTAATGAAATTTATGGTTTTTGAAAGTAACGTTTTTTCTATCCAAAACAATAAAAAATGGATAAGTATTTTAGTGACTATATATACCTACCATAAGAATATGCTCAAAAAATTATGAAGGCCAATAAACTATATATAAATGACCATGCATTAAAGTCTAAGTGACCACATGAATTAATAAGTAACTATATTGAATATGATAACATTTTTTAAGTCTTCAACTGAACACATGTTTTCTGAACCATCCGCATGGAATATTCAAATTGATCGTACAAAGTATTAAATATATAGAATGATGATTTCAACTGGCCATACCTAGAGATGTCATGAAATTTACCATCATTAAGTGACCATAAGAAAGTAATTGTTTCAAGTCACTATGTCAAGTGACTGTATTTAGTGACTACAACCAAGTGACCACAAGATCATGTAACTGAAAATTCAATTGATCAAAATCCAAAATCACATAGATGATTTTGACATATAAGGTTGATAATCACATAGATTATTTCAATGTAGTTGATTGAGAATCACAAAATCCCACTGAGAATCATGTATAAATTTTCTATGTAGTAGGTTAAGATTTATGTATCTTATTTTAGTCACATATAAAAATATATTATGTAGGTGTTTTATTGTACATCCAAGTGACCATGTCTAACATAAGTATTGGGGAATATTAAAAACTACAATAGTTTTATTTTAAAGAATTTATTAAAGAGTTAGAGCATTTAATTATTCTATATTATACAAATTAGTTCAAGAATTAATTCATAAATATTCTAAAATTGGTAATTAGAGAAGGTTCTCTATTTAATAATAATATTCACTCAAGGAAAAAATAAATAGATGTTAGAGGACTCATACTGATTAGATGGTCTACTTTCCTATTCACCTTCATGTTATTCTATTTGGACCACTTAGTGAAATAATCATTTTATGTGTATTTGAGGTAAAATTTAAATACAACCCTAAAGAAGAAGAATATAATTCATGATGATATATTTCCTAATCAGAGAAAGAAGAAATATGAAAACATTTTCTCACTCTCTATTCTATATTCTATACATAATTTAAATTTGAGTTGTGTCATTTGTACTTGTATATTTCATTAGAATAATTCATTCACTAAAACGGAGAGTACTTAGATACTCTCTTCACTCTTATTTTATATATTCTATCCCATAAATAATTTTTTAATAGGATTTCTATTTCCTATACTACATGGGGGTAGGTTTATGAAAAAAATTGACCCAGTTTGAGGATCATGTTTATAGTTTAACAAATGTTCTTTGTAACAGGGGACTATCAAGTGTAGAGGATTAGGCCTCGACATGAGACTGAAACCATTTTATTTAATTACACTATGTGTTAACTTATTTTTTCTTACATTTTTTTATAATCATTTTAGTCTTTCAAAACTCATTGGAAAAACAATGAATTGATATTTAGATATAATCGGGGTTATATATATATTGTTTTTGAAACAATTAGATATGTTTTAAAAATTTTATAATTAGTTTGTTATCAAACCCTTCAGAAACATTTTGAAAATATAAAAGTATATATTTCTACTATTTTGGTTTATTGGGGTTTGTCTTTATAAACTAGGGGATTTAGTTTTAAATTATTATTTTAAATATAAATTTTTATTTGAAACTCAATTCAACCCACCCCCCCCCCCCCCACCCCTTTAAATGTTTCACTATAACAAATATATTAGAGAGAAACATACCACGGATGATAGTGGTAACACTCCACAAACTCGGTATGTTGATGTTGAACCTATTATTATACCTAAGTCGCCTACTGAGACTCTTCTACTTTATCCTCAATCGGTGATCTAGTCTGATTCTAATTCTAATTTTGGTTTATATATCAATCCTCCTATGATATTAGGTATTCCCAACTCACGAAGGATTGATATTAGAAAGTTATTAAACCTATATCAAGATTTTACCATTTTTATATGGAAATATTTTCCTTTCATATCACTCAGGATTTTAATAAGAGGATCTTTAGAGATATAAGAATGTTATGAAATACCACAACTCCAAATATTGGATTACTCCCATAGATGATGGTATTAAATCCCTTAATAAGTATGATACTTGTTACATTATGAATAATCCACATATTAATAATTTTATATGTTGTAAATAGATCTTTATAATGAAATAAGATAATACTAAAGAGACTAAAATTAATTATAAGGATGGATTGATGGCCTAGGTTTTCCATCATAGAGAAGGAGTGCATTGTTCCGAAATTTTCTCTAATTCAGTTAATAATTATTTTATAAGACTTTTAATTCCATTTTCCTCTCATTTTGACCTTCATATATAATAGATTGAGTTTCAAAATGATTTTATGAATGGTGATCTTGATGAGAAATTTCACAAGAAGCCTCCTGATAGTTTTATTCACGAATTCAAGACTAACCAGGTTTGTTTAATTAATAAATATATTTATTGTTTAAATAAGGATATTGGAAAATAATAAAGAAAAATTAAATCATTCATGTTGTATAATACTTTAAATATGAGTGAGTTAGAGCATCTGTGTATTTTCAATCCATTAAGAACTTCATGTCTCATCTATTTTGATATATTAATCATATGTTGTTTATATTATATGATATTAATCACAAATATAAAAAATAAATTTAAAAGGGTTTTAAAAAGAAATAATTATGTTATAGAAATAATATTTTGATTTTGGAAATTATATGGGAAAGAAAAAATGCTTTACTTATATTAGCATTATTATCTTCTTAAGGTGCTTCAAAGATATTTGCTAATGCCTACCCGTATTCATTTTTCTTGGAATTTTAAATTAACGCTCTCTCATTATCCTACCACCACTATTTATTTTTAATACATGAGTATATTTATATATAATAATGTTGTGGGAAACATAATATATTCTATGATTTAAACTAAACCAAATAGTACTTTCTATGTTTGGACATTATCCAAGTTTATTGTAAATATAGGTAAATCACACTTTCATGATCTTAAGTGTATATTGTAGTTAATTTATTATATTGTATCCCTTTTAATTTGTAATGGATGAAATCTTAATTCTTGTGATTTAGTGACTTGTTATGTGGACTCTGAATATGTTGGATATATTTTTAATATAAATTCTCTAACTAGTTTTTTATTCACTCTTTATAGGGGACCAATTTTATGTAAATGAAATATTAAAACATTAATTTAACTATCAACCATGTAGAACTAATATATTTCACTTAAATATGATATTAATTAATCCATTTGGATTAAGGGTTTGATTTATAATCTTGTATTATGTGATTATGTTATTATAGTTTACTCATATTTGTTATTTGATTTACATTTCCTTTAAGAACAAAGTATGTCATGGTAGGACTAAAAATATATAAATTCGGTTTCATTTTATTAGAGAGGTTATTTAAAGTATAGAAATGTGTGTGAACAAGATACACACTGATGAAAACCTAATTTATAGTTTAACTATGGTGTGAATTTATCCAAATTTTGTCATTTTTTACATATTTTAAATATAGTTCTAGTTGAATAAAATTAGGCTCAAGTACATAAACCATAGTATCTTATGTAAAGGGTATATATTTGGGGTTTTTTCTGGATTTATCTTATTTACAAAGGAAACTAACTATCTATTATTTATCTATTTGTATTTTCATAATTTACATGTCTATTATCTTTAATATCCTTTTATTTTATTTTTTTTACTTATTATTCTCATTATTGTTTTAGTATTAAGTGATAAATGTTTATTTCTATGTGAATAATTTATCCTTTTATTCTAACATGAAGCCTTTGGTCTCATTATTATGTGTCCTTTTATTAAATCATATATAGGGACTCTACATTTTTTCACCATTACTCAAAACTATTTTTCTCACCTAATGTGAGAATATTTAATTCTAATGTGGGAGTATTAATCTCACATGGGTTGGGTTCTCCCCTAATATGAGCATTTTGTTTTCACCTAACTTGATTTTTTTCCATGTATATTAATTCTTATACACTGTGTATATTTTATCCACTTTCACATAGCAGGATGGTTAACTTAATGGGGAACAAGAGCCTCCACCTTATATGGGTTGTATCAGTTATCTCCATTCTCATATAAGGTTGGTGTGTGTGTCTCATGATCATCACCAATTTTAGGTTTCTGTGGTCGATATGGTCATGATCATCCATTTATCTAGGTTTATTAAATCAAATCCCTGACTATTAGTCTTAATCATTTACCAATACGATCTGTTTATAGAGAGATTAAGATTCATTATATTCTAATTTTTACTAGAGATGAAAATATAGGTTGAGAAGAAGAATATTATCATCAAAGATGTATTTTTCTTACCCATAAAGAAGAATAAGGATGTGTCCCTATAATTAGATCACATATTTTATCTCACTGCCAAAATATAATGATAAGAACTTTGTTAATAGCATAACATTCCATATTTATAGCTTCATCCTATAAATGAGTAAGCAGTTTATTTCTATATAACATAGTCCGGGCAATTTCATGAACGGTACAATTCCTCCTTTTAACAACACCATTCTATTAAGGTGTCCTAGGGTCAGAATAATTATGTTTGATTCTATTTTTTGAACAATAATAAATGATCTCATGGTTTTAAAATTATCCTTCTCCTAGGTTGGAATATCCTGATCTATTTAGATGATGTTGGGATGAATAATAATGGCTCATACTTTATAGTAGACTATAACTCTCGTCAGTCAACTTCCATGGTGATCTCATTAGGAGTAATAGATAGAAACACTTCCTTACTCCAATGGGTCGAAGACCCCTGGCCCAAATTTTAGGAAATTGTAGAAAATATGATCAATTGTAGCATAGTTAACAAGGAGACACCAATTGGGAATTGTAGTAGTGAAAACATTGGAAATATTACTATAGAATCCTAGACTTTGGAGATAGTGGTGTTATAGCTCCACTATCCTCTAGTCGCTGACCGCTATAGTATCTTTTACATGGGTGGTCACAACACTATAGAAGTGTGGACTTCCATCCACCATTTACTATAGAATAGTGGACTTACCATGTGGTTTATGGAATAATGTTTTATCCTATAGCTCAATAAAGATAGAGATTTTCTATGTGTAAAACTCTAAAACCTCCCTGTAATTATGAACAATATTTTAGTGATGCCTCTCCATGGATATATGATTTATTCTTGAACCACATAAATTGTTGTCTATTTTCTTATTATTTTTCTTTTTGTTTTTTGTATTTTCTTCACCTTCAAACCTATATCATTTTGACTAACATTGTTTTTGTAACAACTTTTATCATAGGGTTGAGTTCAGATTTCTCAATTTAAATAATGGCTATAGAATAAGTCAAGGTGAACATTGACCACTTTGATGGAACTGACTTTAGATACTGGAGGAAAAAAATCAGAACTATATTTACTAAAAGAAATTTTATTTTATACTTCTGGGTGTAAATCCAACATACATGGAGCATATGGAGTTGGATTTATTGGATTGTTAGGTCCTAGGAGTCCCGTTCCTTACATTGTACAAAAACATGGCATTCAATATTATATGGGAGAGGATAGTGGAAACGATGATGAAATATCTCATGAATATTTATGAGAACCCTTCTAAATCAAATAAGGTGTACCTTATGTAATGATGGTTCAATATAAAAAATATTGAAGGAAATATTTTTTTATATCATGTCAATGAATTCAACACCATTGAAATTTAGTTAACATTGGTGAAAATTGTTCTTTTTGATAAGGTATGTGCACTGGTTTTACCATATTCATTACCTAATTGTTGGGAAGTGATTGTGATATTCCTGAGTATTTGTACATGGAATACGAATTTGGTTTTGAAGGATGTGTTGGAACTAATCCTCAATGAAGATATTTGAATAAGGGAATTAGTAATATTAACTTTTCATGATTTGAATGTGGAATTAAGAAGAAGATATTCACAATGAGATAATTGTAGAGGAAAATCAAAATCAAGAAGAAATATCTGATACAAGGAAATTGGGGATAGTCCTACCTATAAGATTTTTGATAATAAAGGTAATGTCAATAAGGAGTGAAAATAAAAATGGAAGGTGCTTGAAACTAATATATAAAACAAAGTGGCTGAAGGAAATGATGATATTCTATTACTGAGCATGGTTAGCCATGTGGAGTCTTAGATTGTATACTCAGGGGATCCTTTCCATTCCACTTCAAATAATGGCTTCTTAAACAATTATGTTTCTTGAAATTTTGTAAAGATACATCTTGATGATGATGATCCCTTAAAGATCATGGGGGAGGGTGATGCACGGATCAAGATCAATATTTTTGTTTTCTTATTCTATAAAATGTGAGGTATATCACTGGTTTAAGAAGAAACCTTTTTTTTACTATCTTGCTGATGTATGTTCTAATACCATGTTCATTAATGATTCATGGAAGATCACCAAAGTATCTATGGTGATATATTTAGGAGAAAAGAATAGTACCATGTATAATTTGATAGAAACATGTAGGGAAATTCATGAACCAATAAATTCTTTCAAGGATTCACAATTGTAACACTATAGGCTATGTCACATAAGTGAGAAGGGGATGAAGGTGTTGGAAAAAAAAGGAATTATATTAAATCTAAATTGAGTGGATATTATCCTATATTAAAATTGTATCTTCATAAAGTATAATAAGGTATCTTTTATAAAAGGAGTAAGAACACCAAAGTCTGGGAATCTAGACTTAGTGTACACTGATTTTTGCAAGTCTACACTAGTAAATTCCCTTGAAGGGTCACAATATTATGTGACATTTATCAATGAATCAACAAGGAAGGGATGGGTTAACATTATGAAAATAAATTATAATTTGTTTAATGTTTTTCAGAAGTGGAAGTCCATGTTAGAGAATGATTTGTGAAATAAGTTGAAATGTTTGAGGTTTTACAACGATGGAGAGTATGTAAGTAATGGTTTTAGATAATTATATTATAAAAATTTAATTAAATGAGATAATAATATTATAAGTTAACTAAAATATAATTTTGTGGCTAAAAAGATGAGTATGACACTAAATAAATGTTCCCGGAGCATGATACTGCACTCAGGGTTACCCAAAAACATCTGTCCTGAAGCAGTGAACATGAAATCATATATCATCAACTGGATTCCATCTATACCAATGGTTGAATGTATACCCAAGGATCTATAGTATGATAAGGAGGTAATACTCTCATATTTATGAGTCTTTGTCTGTTTTTCATATGTATATATTGATATTGATGCAAGGGACAATCTTGATGCTAAGTCTAAATCTTGATTCTATATTGGCAATATTGTTGAGGAATTTGGTTACAATTTTGGTATTATTAGAATAAGATAATCATTATAATCCAAAACATGATATTTAATGATGTTTTTTCATACAAAGACCATTAGGAAGATGAAATTGATAGTGTAAAGAAATAATCATAGTGGCATGAGAAAGTGCAGATTGAAGGTGTTTCTAATCATGTGACACCAAAACCAGTGGTGACAACCCATCAAATATATTTGAGGATATGAATAAGGTTGAGAGGGCCTGTGTAGAGGTATTCACCACCCTTAAATTATTTTTTATTTATTTGTGGTGTAGTACTAGATTTCATTGAAGAATAAATATAGTTGAAGGAGTTAAGTAAGTGTTAGTTTTCTATAAAGAAGGATATGTCTTCATTACATGACAACAATGCTTGGGAGTTGACACCTATACCATAAGGAAATAAATAATTCTAGAAAAAACTTATACCTATTCAAGGAAAAACATGATTAAAAGTGGAGTTACAAGGAAAGGTCGATGGTAAAACACTTTCAGTATAAGGAAGGTGTAGATTTCACTGAAATTTTATCACTTATAGTGAATCTTAACACCATCTGGGTGGTTGTCAATATTATTTGATCTGAATATTTATACCTAGAGTATTTTTATGTATATAATTATTTTCTTTATGGATATTTTGAGGAGGAAAACTATATGCAGTAACCAAATGGTTACATTGAGTCAAGTAAATAATACCTTGTATGAAAACTCTAGATGAGATTATACAAGTTAAAGTATGCACCCAGGAAGTGGATAAGTTTTTTTGATTCATTCATGAATAAAAATAAATAAAAACTATGTAGCATGGATCAGTGCTTCTCATAAAATATTTTTCGTGATGGATATATTACACTACTTCAATATATGGTTGAAATTATCTTTGTAGGATCATGCATGCACAGGATTTATGAGATGAAAGGGAAGTTGGACAAGGAGTTCCAGATAAAAGATCATGTAGAATAGGGAATGATTTTGGGGATGAAAATCAAGAGAGACCTCATATATAGAAACTTATTATTATCATAGGCTTACAATATTGGAATTTTTATTGAGAATATTCATTGTGATAGAAGAAATATTTTTCCCTATTTTCATGGTAAGAAGTTTCAAATTATTCTAGGATAAATCACTAAAGATGGGGGAAAATAAAAATGTTCCATACGCATTAGTTATTATAAGCCTAATGTATTACATGGTCTTTACTCAACATAACATTTCTCGTAAAGTTGGAGTTGTAAGAAGGTACATGAATAATGCTAGAAAGAAACATTGGGAAGCTTTGAAGTGGGTACTGGGATACCTGAAGGGAAGAAAGGAAGTATCTACTTTCTTTGGGAAACAAAATTCATTACAAGGGTATATGGATTCTAACCTTGGAGGTGATGTTGATGGAAAATGGTGTATCAGGGTTTTTTTATTTACGTATGGAGGAAGTGAAATAAGACGGATATCTAAACTATATAATGTGGTGGCCTTATCAACCATAGAGTTATAATAAATTGCTATGACAGAAGCTAGAAATGAGATAGTTTGGCTGAAGAACTTCTTCGATGAGCTAGTTAAAAAGTAAGAGAAAAATGTATTAAACTGTGACAGTCAGAGTATTATATATCTTGAAAATAATTTAATGTTTCGTGCTTGGAAAACAATATTTAGTTGAAATGTCATTTAATAAAAGGCTTGTAAAAATGGTTTGCTTACATTGAATAATATTTTTGGGGAAAATAATCAGGAATGCATGTTTACAGATATGATGGTAATATAGTAGTTGAGGCAATTTAATTCCTCTGTTGGTCTCCACTGATGAATGGAGGATGATGTAGAATATGGGAGGACATTGTGGGAGCATAATATGGAGAAATGATGTTATTTAATTAATTATTATTTTCAAATTAACGTTTTTAATGGAAAAAATTCATAGGTGAGTGATGAAGATGAGGATCTCAGATTATGTAAGTTTTCTAAGTCAGTAGCATCAAAGAAAGTCAGTATAGCGAATTAGGCTCCAAGTGGGAGATTGTTGGATTAGTGTAGCCTGGTCCATTTGGATGATGTTGGTTTGAATTCTACCATCCAATATTATACACCATACCACAAATCTCATGGGTTGAGCTCTATTGTGAGCTCATAAGGGGTTGTAGGGGAAATAATTCCCTACTCTAGGGGTCCGGGGGTCGAAGGCTGCTGAACCAAATTTTGGTGAACTATAGAAAATATGAATAATTGTAGTAAAGCTGAGATGGATACACTGAAAAGGAACTATACTAGTGTGGGATTTTTCATAGTTACCTTATCATATTGAACTTCTGATACATCGGTACTATATCTTTGCATACTCTTATCCACCAACCACTATATCAGCATGGACTTGGGTGGACGTAACACTACAAAAATTCACCCATCCATCTGCCGTTCACTATAGAATAGTGAAATTAATGTGGGGTTAGTGTAACATTGATTCATATTCTTTATTATCACATAAGAGAGAGTGTTTTCCTATTTTTGAAACTCTAAAACCTTCCTTTAATTTTTCTCTTAACATTAGTTAAGTGATCATGCCTCTCTTTGGATGTATGAATTATTACAGAACCATATAATTTTTTTGATCGTTCTCATCACAATATTATTCTTTTCATTATTTTTTTCTTTTATTTATCTAAAAACCTATATCTTTGTGACTCTCGTCATTTTTTTTGCAACCGATATTTGGGTTGAGTTTGGATTTCTCAAATTGAAAAATGGATATTAAAGAATGAAAGGTGAAGATTGATTGCTTCAATGAAACTGACTTTAACTATTGGAGGATGCAGTTAGAAGACTATATTTACTAGAAGAAATTGAATTTTCCAATTCTTGGTGTAAAGATAATAAAAATGTAGTATAAATAGTGGTAGATACTATATTAATAGGTTATAGGATTTTTGTGCCTTATGTTTTCAACATATATGACACTCAACATCAGTGAGGATAACATGGTAGTTGGACTAGTGAAATATCTAATGAATATGTATGAGAATCCTTCTGCATTAGACAAGTTATACCTAATGTGGTGATTTTTCAATATAAAAATGATTGAATGAATTATTGTTTCATATCATGTAAATGAATTCAAGGTCGTTAAAAGTTAGTAAACATTAGTGAGAATTTCACTTGATGATGAGGTATGTTCTTTGGTTTTACTTTCTTTATTACCTAACTATTGGGAAGAAACTGTAATAGCTTTGAATATTTATTTGGGGAATAAAAATCTGGTCCTGAAGGATGTGTGGGATCTGATCCATTGTGAGGATATTTGAATAAGAGAATCATGTGGATTCTATGGTACTTCTTTGAACACGGAAATAATAGGTAGTTATACATAGTGAGATAATTATAGAGGATGATCAAAATCAAGAGGAATGAGTTGAGAAAAGTAACAGGGGACTAGTCATACTTTATAAATTTGTGGAAATAACATGTAAAGAATGAGTAAATACAAAAATAGAAGGTGTCTAAAATTAATGTAGCAAACGCGATATTTGAAGGAAGCGATGATGTGATGCTTCTGAGCATGAATAGTCCAATAGAGTCTTGGATTATTAACTTAGAGGAATATTTCCATTCATCCTTAGAGAAGTGATTCTTGAACAATTATGTTTCTAGAATGTTTAGTAACGTATATCTTAATAATGATGAACCCATATCATTGGGAATGGTGATGAACTAATCAAGACCAATTGTTGGAGTTTGCTAATTCTATAAAATGTTAGGTATATCCCTAGTTTAATAATAAATACTATTTCTATCAGATAGCTTGATAATGTAGGTTTTAGTGCCACATTCACTAGTGATTCATGGAAGAACACTAAATGAGATATGTTCATATCAGAGAGAGAAAGGAATATTACCATGTATAACCTGAAAAAAAATTCATAAACTTGATTATATTAATAAATTATATCATGGATTCATAACTATAGTGTTATAGGCTTTAAAACATGAGTTTGAAGAGGATAAATTTGTTGGTAACAAAAAGACTACTATTAGAGATGAAGTCAGTGGATGTTGTCTTGTGTGAATATTATATCTTCAGAAATCATAAGGAGGTATATCTTGTGAAATGAGGAAGAACACTGATGGTTTGGAATCTTGACCTAGTGTATACTGATTTTGGGGGGCCTATAATAGAACATTCTCTTAGAGGGTCACAATATTATGTGACATTTATCAATGAATCAATAAGGAAGGTATGGGTTTACATTTTGAAAATAAAATATGATGTGTTTAAGGTGTTTTATAAGTGTAATTCCATGGTGGATAATGACTTGGGAAATAAGATTAAATGTTTGAGGGATGAAAATGGTGGAGAGTATGGTAGTAAAAATTTAAGATAATTCTATTCTAATAATATAATTTAGTGGGAGAATATTATTCTTGATACACCAAAAAATAATGGTATGACTAAAATGATGAATATGAAACTAAATGAACATTCCAAGAGTATGATCATACACTTAGGGTTACCCAAAACATTCCGGGATAATACAGTGACATGGTAGTATATCCCATTAATAGAAGTCCAAATGAATCAATGGAATAACTTTTGTCTAAGTATATTTGGTCTGGTTATGAAGTAAGAATCTCACATTTATGAGTCTCTAGTTGTTTTTCATATATAAATATTGATGCTAATGCAAGGGGAAAGCTTAATGATAATTCCAAATCCCATTTCATTATTGGATATAGTGATGAAGAAATTGGTTACTACTTTTGGGATGATCATAATAAGATGATCAAATTAATAAAAAACATGATATTTAAGGAAGGTTTCACATACAAATACTATCATATAGATAAATATGGTAGTGGGAATAAAGAATCATTTTTCCATGAGAAAGTAGAACTTGGAGGTGTACTTGGTCATGTGACACCGTAACTGGTGCATCCAACCCCAAAAATAGATTTTATAAGATAAAAAAGGGTGAGAAGGACTTTATATAGTTATTCACCATTGTTACATTATTTTTTATTAACTTATGGTATATAACTATAATTCTTTGAAGAAGCAATGTAGTTGAAGGAGTTGTGAAAGTGGGAGTTGGATATAATAGAGTAGATTTCTTCATTACATGGAAATAATAATTGGGAGTTGACAACTCTACCAAAAATAAAGAAATAATTTCAGAATAAAAGTGTATATCAGGTAAAGGAAGAACATGATGGAAGGAGTAAGTACATGAAAAGACTAGTGATAAAATTCTTCTAATAAAATGAAGGTGTGGATTTCAATGAAATTTTCTCACTGTGTGAATACTTCCACCATCTAAGTGGTTCTCACAATTATTGCATCATAAGATTTATACAAAGATAATCTGAATGTTAAGAACACTTTCCTTCATTGATATTTATAGGAGGATACCTAAACATAGTAGTCATTGGGATACATTGAATCAAGGAAGAAAGAACTGGTATGAAAAATGTAGAAGAGATTATACATATTAAAGAAGTAACCAAGATAGTGGAACAATTTTTTGGATGAATTTAAAACTCAAAATGTATATAAACAATGTGGAATGGATCAATGTTTCTATATCATTTATTTTGGTGATGGTTATATTATAATAATTCAATATGTGAATGACATGATAATTATAGTATAAATCATATAGAGTATTGATGAGATAAAATGGAAGCTCTCTAAGGAGTGTGAGATGAAAGATCATGTAGAAGAAATAAACATTTTGGGGAAGATGATCAAGAGAGACCGTACAGTTGGATCTTTAACTTTATCATAGGCTGACTACATTGGAAAGGTTTTGAGAATATTCAACATGATGAATGAAAATATAGTCCCTATTCCTATGGAGGTCTATTTCAAATTATCAATTGATAAATCACCGAATATGGTAAAGGAGGTTGAGTACATGGAAAATTTTCTATACACATCAGTTGTTGGAACCTGATGTATGCCATGGTATGTACGTGACCAGACATTTCTCATGCAGTGGGATTTGTGAGTATGTACATCAATACCCCTAAAAAGCAATATTGGGAAGTTGTGATGTGGATATTGAGATTGATGAAGGGAATAAAGTAGGTATCTATATGGTTTTGGAAATGAAAATCATTAGAGGGGTATGTAGATGCTGACCTTGGTGGGGTTGTCAATGACACGAGGAGTCCCATTGGTTTTGTATATACCTATGGAGGAACTGTAGTGAGATGTATATCTCTACTACATAAGGTGGTGTCCTTATCCACCATAGAGGTAAAATATATTTCTCTAATAGAATAAGGAAAGGATATGTTTTGTCTGGAGAACTTCTTGGATGAGCTAGGTAGAAAGAGAGAAAAATTTATTTCACTACGATAGTCAGAGTGTTATACATCATGCAAATAACCCAGTGTCTCATGCCTAGGTGAAGGAAATTTAATTAAAGTACTATTATATCTGATTATTAATACTAGATGGGATTCTGACATTTTGTAAGTTTCATAGAAAAAATAATCTAACAGGCATGTTGATGAATCCAATGGTAAAATTGAATTCGAGGAACTATTGTGCATATGTTGGTCTCCACTGATGAATGGAGGATGGGAGGAAGAATATAGGAGGATGCTATGGTATAACATAAGGGAAAACATATAGTGTTTCAAAAATCATCAGTTTGAAATTGATGTTGTGAATGGAAAGCACGCGTTGGGGATTAAATAAGGGGAGGATCTCCTATTACATAATTTTTCTAAGTTAGTAGAATCAAAGCAGGTCATCATCAAAAATTTACCTCTGAGGGGGATATTGTTATATTTTTGTATCCAGATTTATTTGGATGATATTGAGATGAATATTAGTGGCCTATACTTCACATCAGACCACAACACTCATTGGACGAGATCCATGGTGATATTGTTATTATTTGTTGAGGGAAATTATTCCTTACTCTAGGAGTCTAGAAGATGAATACTGTTGAACCAAATGCTAGAGAATTGTAGAAAATCTAACTTACTGTAACAAAGGTGATTGGGAGACCTCAATAGGTTATTGTAGTAGTGACTAATTTTTCATGGTTACTATATTATCTTAGAATTTGGATACTATGGTACTATAACTCTGTGTAATTCTATTCATTTTCCATTGAATCATCTAGGAATTAGTTGGTTG
The DNA here is from genome assembly GCA_963277665.1 of Viscum album. Lineage (NCBI taxonomy): Eukaryota > Viridiplantae > Streptophyta > Magnoliopsida > Santalales > Viscaceae > Viscum > Viscum album. The sequence continues at coordinate 1,428,520,574 of OY728125.1, forward strand.
AAACATTGTAGTATTATAGAATTCTAACCACCATTCACTATAGAATAGTGGACCTATTGTGTGGTAGGTGTCACGATGCTTCATCCTCTTTCTTAGTTCATTTAGGATAGGTTTTTTATGTGTGTGAAACTTAAAAACCCCCAGTAATTTTTCTCCTGATTTTAGTGAAGGGATTATGCCCCTCTATGGATGCATGGAATATTCCTAAACCACGTAAATAATTGTGTTTATGTTAATCATAATCATATTATTTTTGTTTCTATGTTTTATTCGTCTGAAAACCTCTATTGTTGTGACTCATTCATTTTCTATAAAAAATCATATCACACATTTGACTTTGGATTCCTTGAATTGAAATATGGTTATGGAAGAAATAAATTTGAGCATTGACTGCTTCAATGGAACTAACTTTAAATACTTGAGGATTCATATTGAAAAATATATTTTATAGAAGAAATGTAAATTATAAATTCTAGGTGTAAATCCAATAGACATAGAGAATATGGAGTGGGATCTACTAGATCAAAAGGTTTTAGGAGTTATTTTCCTTACGTTGGCCAAAAACATGATGTTCATCATCGGAGAGGAGGACATGATGGCTAGTATTATTAAAGATCCCACGAATATGTATGATAATCCTTATGCATCAAAAAGGTATAACAGATGTGATGATTGTTCAATATAAAAATTATTGATGGAATGATTGTTGTAGATCATGTCAAATGATTTAATACCATCACAAGTTAGTTGACATCAGTGAGAATTTCACTTGATGAGGAGGTATGTGAACTAGTTTTATTTTCTTCATTACCTGACAGTTGGGAAGTGATTTTAACATTCATGTGTAGTTCTTCAAGGAATATGAAGCTGGTTCTGAAGGATGTGTAGGACCTAATACATAGTGAGGATATTCAAAGAAGTGAATTGGGAAGATTCATTGGTTCTTATTATAATGTAGAATGATGTGGGAGATATGCATTTTAAGATAATCATAGAGGCTGATAAAAATCATGAGCAAAGTGTTGAGGCAAGGAAAAGGGGTCTAGCACTACTTATTGTATTTTATTGAATAAAGGACATGTCAATGAAATCAAAGAAAAAAATGATGGTTCCAGAAACTAATGAACTTAACACAACAGTTGAAGAAACAAATTATGTGATACTGCTGAGCGTGGGTAGCCCTATAATGTCTTAGATTTTAGACTTAGGGTTGTATTTCCATTCCTTGTTGGATAATGTTTTCCTAGAAAACTATGGTTTTTGAAATTTTTTCAAGGTATGTATTACTGATTATGAACCCCTACAGTTCATGGGGAAGGGTGATGCGCATATCAAGGCCAATAGTGGGAGTTTGTTGGTTCTAGAAAATGTGAGGTATATCCTTGGTTTAAGAAGAACTATTATTTCTTTTAGATAGTTTGATGATGTGGTCTTTAGTACTATATTCATTGGTGGTTCATAAAAGATAAAAAAGGATCAATGTTCATAACTTGAAGAGAAAATAATGGTACCTTGTACAATTTTATAGATATTTTCATGGACATGATTGAATCAATAAATTTTTTAGAGATTCAAAACAATGGAACTAGCTTCTATTACACATGAGTGATAAGGGGATGAAAGTGTTGGAAATAATAGGAATGATATTGGAACTAAAATCATTCTATGTTATCCTGTGTGAAGATTGTATCTTTGAAAATCGGAATATTTTATCTTTTATGAAAGGAGGGAAAACGCTAAAGGTTGTGAAGCTAGACCATGTTCACATTGATTTTTGGGGTCAACACTAGTAAATTCCCTTGGATGGTCATAATATTATGTTACATTTATTGATGAATCAATAAGGAAGGTATGGGTTTACTTTATAAAAAGAAAATTCAATGTGTTTAATGTGTTTTGGAAGTGGAATTCCATGGTATAAAATGAGTCAAGAACTAAGCTAAAATGTTTAAGCTATGAAAATGGTAGACAGTATGGAACTAATGGGTTCAATGATTTCTATTCTAATAATGAAATTTGGGGGAATAATACTATTTCAAGTACACTGTAAAAGAATAGTGCAGCTGAAGGGATGAATATGACACTGAATGAACATCCCAAATGCATGAGATTGCACTTAGGGTTACCTGAAACCTTTTGGATTAATGTAGTAAACATGGAATCATATCTCATCAATCGAATTCCATATTTACCAATGGGATAATGTATTACCAAGGATCTATGGTCTGGTAAGGAGGTGAGATTCTCACATTTATGAGTATTTGGTTATTATGTATATTTATATATTGATGTTGATGCAAGGGACAATCTCAAAGCTAAGTCCAAATACTATTTCTTTATTTACTATGGTGTTGAGAAGTTTGGTTACTGGTTTTTGGATGATCAAGAAAGTATGATCATCAAAATCCATAACATGATATTCAATGAAGATTTAATGTATAAATATCATCATACAGTTTAAGTTGATAGTGGGAATAAATAATAAGATTTCCAATAGAAAGTGGAGCTTGAAGGTGTACTTGATCAAGTGACACTTTAACTAGAATATCATACCCATAAAATGGAGTTGAGTATATCATCAAGGGTGAGAAGTCCTGTCCTGAGGTATTCACCATCCATAAATTATTTGTTTGTTTACTGTCAGCAGGGAATAAGAATGATTTCATTAAGTAGTGTAGTTGAAGGAGTTGAGCAAGTTTTATTTTAAAATAAATTATGATATGTCTTCATTACTTGTTAGTAATACTAGGGAGTTGAAACCTATATCATAATGAAAGAAATAATTATATAAAAATGGGTATACTTGGTTAAGTAAGTTTCTGATGGAAATATGAGGTATAGGGTAAGGTTTGGGGTAAAACGTTTTTAATAAAAGGAATGTTTAGATTTTACTGAAATTTACTCAAATGTAGTGAAGCATACCACCATTCGGGTGGTTCTCAATATTGTCACATTAGAAGATTTATACTTAGAGAAGTTTGATGTCAATATTGATTCCTTCATGGATATATATAAGAGGAAATCTATATGCAGCATCAATAGGGATACATTGAGTTAGAGAAGGAAGACCTGGTGTGAAAATTCCATAAGAGTTTATATGGATTAAAGAAGGTACCCAGATAGTGGGAAAAAAATTGACGCATTCATGACTAAAAAATCAAAAAAAAACTATGTGTCGTAGATCAATTTTTCTATATCAATTTTTTTATGGATATATTATATAGCTTCGATATGTATATGACATTATCATTACAGTATCATGCATGCAGAGTTTTGATGAGCTGAAAGGGTTGTTTTATGAGGAGTTCAGGATGAAAGATCCTAGAGAAGATAAAATAATTTTGGGGATGAAGACCAAGAGTGAACACATAGCTAGAACATTTATGTTATCGTAGGATTACTACATTGTAAAGTTTCTAAGAAGACTCGTTGTGACGGATGAAAAGATATTCTATATTCCCTTGTTATACATTTCATATTATCAAATTATAAATCACTGAATATGAAAAATGAGGTTGAGTACTTGGAAAAGGTTTTATACACATCAGTTTTTAAATCCTGATGCATTCCATGGTTGGTACTAAACCTAACATTACTCATGTAATGGGATTTGTGACAAGGTACATGGATAACCCTAGAAAGGAACATTGGGATTCAATGAAGTTGATATTGAGATGGCGGAAGGGAAGGAAGGAATTACTTTGTGCTTTGGGAAAAATAGTTATAGGGGTATATGGATGTTGAACTTAGAGGTTATGTCAATGGAAGAAGGAGTAAAATAGGTTTTTTATTTACCTATGGATAAACTGCAATGAGATGGATATCTCAAATATAGAAGATGGTGGCCTTATTTACCACAAATGAAGAATACATTGTTGTAACAAAAGCTATAAACGATATGGTTTGGTTAAATAACTTCTTGGATGACCTAGGTAGAAAGAAAGTGAAAAATGTATTACACTTTGATAGTCATAGTGTTATACATCTTGAAAAGATACAAGTGTTTCATTTCTAGAAAAAATCATATTCAGTTGAAGTACCATTTTATCAGATTCTTGATACAAGATGGGTTTCTAACATTTCATAAGATTCATGGAACAAACAATTCAGCAGACATATCGATGAAACTGACGGTAATATAGAATTTGAGTCACTTTTGAACCCCAATTGGTCTCTATAGATGAATGAAAAATTATGGAAGAATATGGTAGGACACTATGGGAGCACAAAATGGAAAATTGGTATTTCATGAATCATCCTTTATAATTGATGTTTTGAATGGAAAGTATACATTGGTGAGTGAAGAAGTGGATCTCAAATTAAGTAAGTTGTCTATGTCAGTAACATCGATATAGGTCAGCACAACCGATCAATCTCCAAGTGGGATATTGTTTGATTGGTGTAACCTGCTCAATTTGGATGATGTTGAGATGAATTTTAATGCCCCATACTGCACATCAGACCACAACTCTCTCAAGTAAATATTTTTTGTGAACTCATTAGGGTTATAGGGGTAATGTTTCCTTGCTATGAGGGTCTGAGGGATGAAGTTATTCATCCAAATTTTGGTTAACTATAGAAAATCTCATTGAATGTAGTATAGATAACCAAGAAACATTAATAGGGAATTGTATTGTTGTGGATTTTGGAAAAATTCTTGTTGTATATCTGACTTTGGAGACAACAGTACTATAGCTCTGCAGAATTCTAGCCATCGACCACTATAGCACTTCGGGCTTTAGCATCCACAACACTATAGTAGTGCGTACTTCTAGACACAGGTCACTATAACACAATAAAATTACTATTATGTTGGTGGAACAATTCTTAATCTTCTTTGTTAGGTTATTTGAGATAGGGTTTTTGTTTGTGTGAAATTATGAAACCTCCCTATAAATCTACTCTTGATTTTAATGAAGTTATTCTACCTTTACATGGATGTAGGGACTATTCCCGAACCACGTAAATTTTTGTTTCCATGTTCATATTCTTCTAATTATTTTTTATTATTTATTTTCTTTATATTCAAACCTCTGTCGCAAAGGCTCACAACATTTGCAAAACACATAAATGGTCACTTATTAAAGAATTTTTTTTTATATTTATATATTTGAACCAGTTTAAAAAACTTCTAAAAATATAATAGGATTCACTTTAAACCCTCAAAAATAAAACGCTAGTAAATCTATAGAAATCATCAACTAACATATAAAAAAAATATTTTCCTTTTAGGTTTACTATTAAAGATTGACCTAACAAATACATGTGGATAAATTATAGAGTCCTAGATTTATAAATTTATCTAATTGGTTTGAAGGATGACTTATGTTTATTTAAAATTTATCATTCATCACATAGTTTTTATTGTTTCAAATTTTGTTGAGTTAAATCCTAAACTAAATTACTTTTAGTCAATTTAACAAATAATAAACATTATAATGTCCAAGTATTCTATGAAAAATCTCATATTAATTTGTTTAATGATTTAAAAAGTTAACTTTTTTATATAAAAATTATTGAGATCTAAATTATAGAAACTTTTTTTCTATGTTCCATAAATTTAAGGATTTTATCTTTGAAAACATATAGGGAATTATTTGAAAAAATAATAAAATAACCTTCATCGCATAGTTGGAAAATACTCATCATATTGTTCTTTAATCCATCTATGTAATGATCTTTGTTGATGAGGACTGATATTGGGTTTTTAATTGATCCAACTCCCATAGTCATTCCATTTTCATTGTCACCAAATGTGATATAGCCTCAATCAATTTATTATAAGGAGTGGAAACTATAAAAATATACACTCATATTCTTTGAGAAACCATCATCTATATTCCATTTTTCATTGAATATTTTAGATCTTTATCCCTAAAAAACAAATCAAACAATAAATTTTTTTGTTCCCCATATTTTCATATGTCAATAAATGTTAGAAAAAAATGATTTAGGAACAAAAATATTATTGTTCTATTTGAAAATTATGACACTAAATTTAGCTAAAATTATTGAAAGAAAATAATGTATAACTCTATAAAATTGAGGATTTCTTAAAATAAAAACATAATAATAATTCCATGATTCTTAATAATGAAAACATATAACCTTTAAAAAGTATTTATTCATTGAATTGGAAAAAAATAATTTTTAATAATTCATTGGTTTTTAACCTTTGATTCCTACTCTGAATTTTTTAATATACTTTATTATTTTAAAATATTTGGATTAAGAAATTCCCACCTTTTATAAAAATATTTTTCAGAATAGGTCTTGAACATATTTTTTTAGTCTTTCAATTTTCTTACCACATTCAATAGAAAATAAACTATAATTTTCCTCTTTGACTTTCAAATCCAGAATTTTATTATTTAATTCATCATTTTCACTAGAAATAAATTTTTAATAATTTCTGTGGGATTTTTCTTTTCTTTTTCAGGATTTCATATTTTTTTCCATCATGGGACAATATTCATTTAATTATTCAAAATATAAATTTCTACTTTATGAATTTGATTCATGATCATAAGAATAAAAGGAAATTATCTCATCTATTTGTTTTATAAATCACTTATTAGCCTTTTGATTAGAAATTTTATCTTTGGATTCAAATGATGTGTCATCACTAGAATATTTATAATCACTCCACGTTTATTTGATGTATTTCTTGTATTTATTCTTAAATCCAAATATCTTGAAATAATTTTTCTCATATTTCTTGTTTTTTTGTAATTAAAGGAAGTCCATATTAATGTGATATATTTTCTTACACTCATTGGTTCTAACATATTTAGAGTTTACCTCATGCTTCATGAAGATGTTGAAGAGTTTTTTTAATCCCCTTTTCTTATTATAAAACTTATTTTACTATATTTAAAACTAATAGAGATCATCATTGGATTATAAATTTATTAAGTTATATTCCTCTCCAAATGATTTTGAAAATCATATACTCTTATTCTTCTTATAATCTTTTCAATTTTAAACCTTCATGGAAACATTTTCATTTTTTACAAAATTATGCTCAGAATCCTCATCTTCTATTTCTACTACATAAGTGTTCCATTGGGATCTTTTATTGAGAAATATTTTATAAATGTATTTTTTCAAATGGAAGATTATATTTCACTCCATATATGTGGTAGAAATATGAGGATATTCATATATTGATCTAGTTCAGAAATTTGTGTTCCTAATGTAGTAACATTATTTAAAACCTCAGTAGGTATTTAATTCAATTAAATGTTTATCTCACCTTCTATATTTCAATAATAATCAATATTATACTTCATAGTATTATATATAAGAGATAAATCACTAAATTCCCCTTCATAATCCTTTGATATGGTCATCAACATCTTATAATCTCGTAAAAAATTTGAAACTTGGGTGAAATTATCATGACCAATTCTATATTTGATAGCATTTACAAGTTTGTATTTTATGTCATATATGGATTTGGTGTTATCATCCAACATTTTTTGTTTTTTATTGTGAATTTCATAAGGCTTTATGGCATTAAAATAAACCTTAATACCATGTTTCTTCATATATATTATCAATTTTCATTCTAAAAACCATAGTTTTAACCATTTAAGTAGGGAGCACTTAACATAGACATACCTTCCCTATTATCATTACTAGTAACCATTTTGAAGATGATATTAAGACTTCAATATTTCATAGTTGAGAACTCAAAAGAAACTACCTTTGATACCAATAATTTTGTAGAGAACATGTGTACTAATACTCAAGAGGGGGTGAATTGAGTTCATGAACTTTTCTTCTCTTATAAAACTACCCTTTTAAGGTATGATAAGTTATGATCCTTTCTCAATATAAGAAAGAAATGAAATTAAAGGAAAATGAAAAGATAGAAAAAAAGATATTTATAGTGATTAAGGGAATAGAAATCTTATAGTCTAATACACCTATTCAAAATTAATAAATATTAGTAATTTTAACTAGAACTAGTCCTTTTCTTAGGGATTTCCCGACTGAGTGTAAGCATCTATCACTTAATAAAAATAGGGATATTTTTTAGTATCATTTAAGAATTTTAAAAACTCCAAACTTTAAGGTTATTTTACCATGAACCTTCACATATTAGTATTAGAATATTACACTTATAGAAATGAGAGATAATGAAAAGAAAGTTTGCAACAGAAGCTCACAATTGCAAGATGCATCTGATAGAAGAGAAGAGTTCTCTTGAAGAGAAGATAATAATGAAAATAAGATTTAGGAGATTATTCTAAAAGCATAACAAGATATGTCATTGAAGAAAATTTATATAACTTTAATCATATTCTTATTAAATAAAAATATAGTAGTGACACGAAAGATTCAAGAGAGAGAGTGTGTGTGTTGATAGTGTAAGATATTTTTTCTACTATTATGTATTCTATATATATATATCAATTTCTCTTAAAATACTCTATAAAGAACTTATATTACTATTATGATCCATGATATCCCATAAAATTCAGTCTTGGAATTAAATTCCATGTGTCCTTTTCTAAAAAATTCCCCAGTAATAGTACTGAACATTAAATTATTCCTGTAATATTTTCTTCTCTCAGTACTTCAAACCTTTTTATAATATATTTTTTTATAAATAGGTAATAAAACATTTTATTCATCAATAATATTATTAAATTACACAAAAACATACACCAATAGTAATAAATATGAAGGTTTCATAACCACATAGTGAACTCTATATCACCACATTTCCAAATTCCACAGATTTGAATTCACATAGCCGAATTTATCCACATATATGTTCTTCACATAGATAATTTTTTATGTATCCAAATTACATATCCTTCTTACTCACACATGAATGTTTAATGTAGCAAAATGAATCATGTATCCATATGAAAACATGTTGCAAAATTTGACACATATCTGAATCACATAGTTAATTACTCTATAAAGACAATTCACATAGTTGTTTGATAAATTTATCCATTTTCTCACCTAGGTGATTCATCATACAGGTGATTATCACATAGATGATTTAACGATGTATCCATTTCACAAAGGTATTTCCTTAAAGTAGATGATTGATGTAACTAATTTCTCAAAGTAGTTGAATATACACATATCTATTTTCCTCATAGATTCAATTTTCTATACTTTAGAAAATTTCCAAAAAATATCTAAAATTGAAAAATTAGCAGAAAATTGACAAAAATAAAAAATAAAACCTGATGAACACACTTAGAAACAAAATTAGCAGTAACATATGAGATGATTTTAGATTATTAAAACATAAATTACATGTGATGTGTTTTAAAAACATTAGTAGTCCAATAATCTCCCACCTTTTCACGATCACAAAACTCATTTAACAAAAAATTGAAATTTTAATGGATTAAAAGGGTTTTTCAGAAAATATATGTAATATATATTTCTTTTTAAAGTGTTGTTTTAATCCTTTCTTCTTACCCTTAATCAAATTTTGCCCTAGTTAATTTCTACATATAGGGTCCCTTATCCCCCTTTTGTGAAATTAAAGTTAACCACATTGAAAAAGAAAAAGCAGATAAAAAATGATCTATTAATTATCAATGGTGGTGTGAAATTATAAAGAGACAACAAAACAAAAATATATCATTCTGATGACCATAGTTTGTAAATTTTCTAAAATTCAGAAGGATGTTTGGGTGGAGATTTCTTGAAAGTTGGAGAGGATGGAGAGGTAGTTTGAGGTTAAACAACAAAAGGTTGAAAAATTATCCCAATCCCTATAAAATAACCATATTATATCCTAAAACTGGATCGGTCATGTGGTCTCTACCCTGGTATACTCAACACCTTCTCAAGATTTCCAGAATTTATGCTTAAAATATAAGAACCATCTTGGGAAAGAGGTATCTTGTTAACAATATATAAATAAATATATTCTTTCTTAATAGACTCAACAGAAATCGCAAAAATATCCTTAAAATATTCATTATCATAAATACTGAATTAATAAAAAAATATAATCCACACTCTCATGGAACTTCTAAAGGTATCTGGTGGTTTTAATCCAAGATCCCTTCTTCCCATTTTATAAATTAGGGCATCAAAAAACATATCTATTCTCTTTATGATATCTAACTTGTAGAATTTAAAAATGGTATTTGAGGCTTATCTATGAATCTAGGAAACTATTTTTAGACCATTGTTTATCATCCATTTGAATGAATCTATTTTCTTAGTAGAGAAACTCTAAGAGGCACTAACTATGATTTAAGGATAATAAATATATGGAGAATGAAGAGGATATGAATATAAATTCATCTGAATTTGATCAGTTGATACTTGTAAAATAACCATTCTACCTTCAAAAGAAATGAATTTATGGACTAGATTGGCTAATTGTTCTATCAAGATTCAACACACCTTAGTCATAGAACTAGAAGGATCTTGAGAAATTAGACTAGTGAAAGTAATTGGTATAGGAACACTGATAGTGTATTTTCCTATAAAAACTATCATAAATGGTCTATATAATAAAATATCTCTTCTTATAGGTGAATCTAGGTCCAAAATTACTTCCTCATCTCAATATTTAAGCTTTGTATCTCATTAAGAGCATCAATTGAAAGATTATACTAAACTATTGAAATATTCTATACAATTTCTCTTTGATATGATACAAGTACTCCAAGATCATTAATTTAGGACTTGGTAGTACAAGCTCCTCTAAGCTCTATTATTTGAGCTCTAAAAGAATCAACATCCTCTGTACATACACTAGATGAAATAGGTTTTACTGGATAGAGGTTTAGGATCAATGTGTTTTTGGAAACCAACATCTCAATAAGCTCATCAAAATTAGTTTTGAAAATTTTAATTCTTCTTTTTATGTCTAATTTCATCTATATAATACTTAATATCTTTCTTCAACATCACATAATCTCCCTTTAGATTATTAAAATTAGTCATTACTATAGAGGAAAAATTATTCATGTGCTTTTCCACTTCTGAAATTTTATTAATCTTCCTTGTAAATAGATCATTCTTTTAAAGATGTGGAGGTAATGAGATATTATCTCGATTATGTTAAAGAGAAACATCCTCTTCCAAAATTACATCTCTAGCTCCATATTTTTCATGAGCATGTAATTTAAGGAGTAAATAAACCTCAGTGTGCTCAACCTGATGGTCTTCGTTAGCCTGAGTAGTATGAACAGCTAGCATAGTCTCAACTTTCCTTAACTCTTCATCTCCAACACCAGTATCTATCTCATTAGTTTTTACAATTGGCTGAATGATTTTAGGAACCCTGACCACTACAACTTATTATCTCTAATATTCACCTTCCATTGGTATTAATTCTAGAATTTCAGGATTTTCACTCAAAAATTGACTCATGAACTTCCCTATAAGGTACTATCTCATCAAGTGTCACTTCCCTAGGATGTGAGGTAGTGGATTGATCCACTTGCATTGGTGATGATGGTGGTACAACCTTAGCATCAACTTCCTATCTAATTGGATATAGTGAACCAGAGGCATCTTCCCTATGGTAACAAATGTTTTTAAGAGAACTGGTAAAAAAAATTCTATTATGATACTTTATATCTTCTTACACATTTAGTTCCATATTTTTATTCTTTAAAACTAGATAAATTATCCTTCCATAAGGAAAATAATTCAACTTTAATTTTACTTGGTATAAGTGGTGCATGAAAAAGATCATGTAATGAGATAGATTAACCCTATTATTGTTGATCAGGAAATATAATATGTAAATGTTCTAAAACAGTAACTTTTCCATATCACCTACCCTTTGAAAAATACTAGTCTGTATAAATATAGCAAGAACCTTTCATTCTAGCTCTAGGTATTTTACAATTTTCTTCTCAAAAGCATAGCTTCCAAACAAAAACATAAATTCTTTAGTAGATCCTACAAAACTCATTCCTACCAAAGTATAACTGGAGTTATACTCACCATTATGAGGATAGTGAAATATTTCTTCTATCTCCACATATAAATCTAGTAGGTAATTCCAATTTATATTAGATGAAAGGACATCCCCTTCTTTTTCAAACATAAACTCTTCATTTCTTATAAGCTTAATTACCTCCTCCATAAATAGAAAACCTGATTTAGTCTCATAAAAAGGACGACCATCCTTGAAATTGAAAGACCAAATTTAATAGCATTTTGGTATTCTTCAGCCAATACATTCCGATGGATTTTCCTACAAGAACGTGGTTTGGTGCACCAATGGTCTTTTATTTCTTAGAAGAACTATAACTAGAATCATCTCTTTGTTTGACTTCCCAACCATAAAAGGATCAACTTGAGTTTGATAGAATCAAAGGGTGATAGTTCAGATTTAGGGATGAAAGGTTATAAGTGAAATGTAAGGGTGTAGAGGTGTGATTTTAGATTTATTAGATAAACCATATATAAAAAATGGATACATATTTATTTTAGGTTTAGGTATCTATCCGACTCTAAAAAGAGAAATAAAATAAAACCAAAAAAAATTCTTTTAAAAGAAAATGAACTTATTTCTTAAAATTGAACAAGGAACATGTAAATACAAAAGTATAATAAATTCATATAACTTTTATAATGTATTAAAATATAAATGCATCAACAATAAATGGAGAAATTTAAAAAATAAAATAACAATGAATAAAATATATTAATAAAATTTAAATTCAAATAAACCTAATTCTAACTTAATAAAATCAAAAAATTCACAATAAAGGGGATTAAAAAAGTATCCACTAATTTATTCTCAGTAGATATAAGTTCAAGAAAAGAATCAATTTTTTTAGCACTATCTCTTAAGAAATTATTTCTTAGATATATATATTTTGTTCAATAATGATTTATTGGATTATTTAAAATATTAAAAGTACTAGTGTTGTAAAATTTAAAGGGAACTTGATTATAATTGAATTCAAAATCCAATAAGGTGTGTTTCATCCACAATACCTATGCACAAAAACTACCTATAGTAATGTATTATGCTTCAATAGTAGATCATCAAACTGAGTTTTTTTTCTTACTAGACAACGATACTAAGGATTTTCATAGAAAATTGAACTTTATTAAGGTATTCTTCTTATCTAGTCTGCATCCACTAAGGTTAGTATCAGAATAAGTAGGAAAATTAAAATCATAATTTTTTTGAAAAATTAAGGAAATATAAATTGTTTCTTTAGACACATTAAATTATTTTGAAAACATTCAAATGAGATTCCTCAGGATTATCTAAAAATATAGCACATAAAAATACTACAAACATAATTCCTAGTATACTATAAATCAAATTTAATATACTCTAAATTATTCTTGAATGTATATTTTTTCTAAATATTTTCCCAACTTCATCCAAGTCAATATTTTCATTATAACTCATATGATTTTCATGAAATTTACCATTTTTGAGTCTATCCCTCCTTAATAAGTAAAGTATATATTTACTTTGATTCAAAACATTCCCAAAGTATTTTTTTTAAAATCTAAAAATTTAAATATAAAATTAACTCTCCCATCATACCCATTTACTAAAAAATCATGATTTTTGAAAAATCATTGCACATTTTTTAATTATTAGAAAAAAAATCATATTATAAAAATATTATTAACTAAAAAATATCTAAAGATAAATATTTCTTTAAAATGGTATGATCTTTCACTCCTAATAAAAATTAATTTGATAAAATATAATAACGTAGCCCTTTATACTGAGATCTTCGTGCTTTTTTAAGTTTATAAATATCTTTGGTAGGTTTAAAAACTAAATTTGGAAAATATGGATTTTTAAAACTATAAGGTTCTCCAAAATAAAATTAATTTGTAAGAAAACTATTTAAAATATATATTTTATATAAATATGATGTAATTTGAAATTCATGTGTGATTAATATATTAGGATAATCCTAATGGATTCGAATATAGTTATGGGTGTAAATTTATCTTTATAATATATACCATCCTCTTGGTTATGACATTTAGAAACTAGTTTAAATTTATTGTAAAGACCTTGACCTAAGTAACCTAGATTCAGTTTCTAATTTATTACAATAGAATAAGATACAAGTAATCGCATCCTAAATAATTGAATATTTTAGTAGTCTTGGAAAACTAGGTATATACTTTAAATACATATTACAATTGAAAAACCTAAAATACACAAAGTTTTTTCTTGATAATTTTATATTTACCCATAGTATATCATGGAATATCAGACATAAAACACTTTCTTATATCCTAGAGAAATTAAAATATAAGAAAGGGGTGAGATAAGATGATCAATAAGGGTATATATAGAGAATAATATATAATAAATAAATAGGAATAATCAATATGAAAAGGTTAATAACTGAAACATATTCTATTTAAACAATATCATGATCATAATATATAAAGAATAAATGATGATCAAATAAATCCACATAAGGAAACATATGGATTTGAAACTTATACATAAATGTTCTAAATAATTGTATAGTCACATTAACATCATTAAATAATCTCATAATAAGATAATTCATATTGTTGAACTTCTAAAACATACTCTTAAGACCTTTCCAAGGATAGTTTAAATTAGTGGGTAGAAACTCGCCTAATTGGACCAATTGATTTGTCTCATGAGACCTTTAATTACATCGAGGATATACATATATAATTAGGCCCCACCCATAACATAATAAGTCTCATGAATTCCTTATACAAAATTGTTTAAAAATAATCAACATAAATATTCATATTGAATAACTAACTTATGAAATGTTTATACCTACCCTAATCAAATAAACATAATCCTAAACCATCTAGAGTATTATGGTGAATGGTAATAAAATTGTAAATCCTCAACAAAAGTAATATTAAACCATTAAAATAAATAATAAGTACTATATTAATAAAATATATCATTAATTTATCATAAGTACAATAAAGTGATGATGGCTTTGATGAATAGAAATACAATAAAAATATCATTAAAAACATTCTTCGGGAAACTAACGTTTTCATTTTGAAAATAATATTTATAAAACTAAACATTAAAAAAATATTTTGAAAATAATTATATTTTAAAAATATCATTTGAAACTTATAAAATAAGAATTAAAACATTTAGTGGTCATGATGGTTGCAAATTATGTTTAGACCATAAATGTTAAAACAAAGATTCCTTTCACATTTTCAGTCAAATCCAAACATGTCCTGTTTTCAAAATGAAATGAATATTTCTTTCAAAAAAAATTAAAAAATTAAAAAATGGATAATAATTCCTTTAATATATCATTTAGAAATAGATAAAAAAATTGAAATTATTTTTAGAATATATGGATTGTGTTGAAAATTGATTTTCGACTGAAGAGAGAAATAAAGTCATATTTTCCTAAAAAACAATAATATTATATACCAAAGAGAGAAGAAAGTGTAATATTGCCTAAAAAATTTAATTAATAATCACATTAGAATACAATATATTTACTTTAATAAATATCAGATAATTATACTGAGGGACATTAAACAATATGAAATAATGATGAGATTATGAAATACCCCATTACTATTTTGGTAACGTTTGAATCATAAGCCCCGTGAAAGAAATAATTTCAAATGAAATTTTAATACCATGAATATAAATAAATTCATGATATAAAATATGAAAATAGTCAGTGTATACTCTACAAAAAAGAATAAGTGGTGAATATGGTGTATGTCTCAAGGAAATAAAAGTGAGACGAGAAACCCTTACCTCTGGTTTGACTACCTTAATATGGGTATGAAACTCATATATAATAAATATAGTTTTATTTTAAATATATTAAAGAGATCTAATCATATGTATCATACCATATATGACCCCCTTATAACATTCTACCACCCATTATTTAATAATATTTTATTATTTTAATTGTTTTGAGTGTTAATTGTCTTGTTTTCCAATGAATTATTTCTAATGAAAGTATATGTTCTTGTACATAAGATATATTTAACTCTTTTACATAATGATATTAACGTTATAAATTTTATTTTTTTCATTATATACATATTTATAACCATTTATTAAAGTTTTACAAATAAAATGGACCGTGTCACTTCATGGAGACAGTAGGTCGTACGTACGCACGAGTGACAATATCATTCCATTAAAGGGTAAAAGGGTAAGGAATTATCTGGAATATTTATTTTGAAGAATTTAAATCATGTAATATATATCTCATATATTCATTAAATTTATCCTTATTTCTTTCCATGTAAATTGTAACTGAAAAATAAATCACATCACTTCATGAGGCAGTAGTTCATCGTAAATAAATAAAACATTCCAGTATTTTAAAAAGAATGAATATTAAGAAGGTATATGTGATATTATAACTCAAAAAATTATAATTATATAATAAATATTACATATATACATTAAATCCATCATTATATCAAACTATGAGAAGTTTTTATGGAAAATGAGTTACATCAGTTCGTGAGGCAGTAGCTTGTTTTATACATGATTAATGATTTTGTTTACCATTTGACAGAAGTGTACATAGATAGATATTATTAAATGAAAATAATAAATCTAAATATATGTTATATATTAGTTTTAATATATTCTAAGTGTTAATACTTAATTTAAGATTGTAAAATAACAAAAAATAATAATGATCTTAGTGCAGATCATTTCCTTTTCTTAGAGAAACCACCTTTGGATCTCTTCTTAAGGAACCTAGGGTTGGTATTTTGGAAATAATATAATCACTAGGATATTCATATGGATGTTTTGGATGTATTTTTTTAAGTATTTTTCATCCAAATGGCTTGATATGTGTAAATTAGTGAGGGGAGTGAGTTACCTTTTATAATTGAGGAGTTTCATTTTTGTAAAAAACACAAAACTATTCAATAATGGGAAGCTACTCTAACCAAAAGTGAATCCAAAATTGATAATTAAAGCGGTGGATGTATTATATGGTCAATCCAATCCTAAAAAACAAAATAAACAAACTTTTTAAAACATGTTATTCCAAAACTTCTAAGTTTTCTTACATTTATAATTTTAGTTTTTCATTACATTAACTAGTATTTTTAACCTAGGTAAATTACCATTTAAGCCTAAAATAAAATGATACATATTAGGTAATTTGGAAAGAGTTATTCTTGAAATCAAATAAAATTTACCAAATAAAAATCATATGCATGCTAAAATATAATTATAACACATGCGCATGTAAGGTGTAAAAACATCGTTTTAATATCAACCGTTGAAACAAATATTTTACTTGTAGGGGTTAATATAGTCCCTATAAAAATATAAATTCATCTATTAATGGAACATAGTTTATATTTTTAAATATTTAAAAATCACTTTCAATGAGATATAATTTTTCATAATATTAAATCATTTAAAAAATATCATTTATTATAAAATATAAATAATTTTTATTTTACATTATTAAATTAATTTGAATTTAAAAAATATAAATAAAATGATGAAATTAAAATATATTATGTTAAAACTTGTATAACATGATATATTTATCTAAAAAATTAATGAAACATAATGATTCATTCAATTTATTTTAATTTTCACATTTTTAGTTTCATTTATTTTAATTTTCTATTAATTAAATAATTATTGTATTGACACTAATTAAGCATTTAAATTAATAATAGAATTAATAAAAAAATAAAAATAAACTACCCAAATTAATTTAATTTAATTATTCTATAAATTACCATCCATATTCCTTCACATATTTCTTTTTTCTCTATGTGACCACATAATAAAAATTTAAAATAAATAAGGCGAAATTTTGTCTTTTTATATAGGTAAATTTCATGTAAAAGTATCCCAAAACACATAAAAATGGTAATAAGGTAATAAGGGTAGAAATAGGAATATCAAATAGTAATTGAATAGTTTTTTAGGTCATATAACCCTTATCTTTTAATATTAACCCCACAATAAACTCGTTATAACTTTAACTATGCTGATTATTTTTTACAATTTTTACTATTGATTATGAGAAAAAATTAAGTTGAAATTATTATATATTATTAATAATTATGATTCTAAATATGGGATAAATATTTTTTAAAATTCAACTCACATAAGTGAAATTTTTTAATTTAAAATTAAACTCGTAGACACAACGAAAAGACGGCTTTCCAAAGTGAAAATTCTAATAAGTACAGAAAGTCTTAATATCAAAATTAAATATTAAATTTATTCCACTGACATAAATTGTATTTCTAAAAATATAATTGAACTATTTTTACTTTGAAAATAATTTTAAATCAAAATGTAACCATAAAATTATTTAAATGAAAAGGAAATTTTTAATAAAACCAATTGTTTTCACTATTCATTGAAAAATGAAACTTTTAATAAAAATACCAAGCCCAAAAATAATTTTGATATTATAAATAAAAAATTGAAGTTCATTTTATCAAATAAATTTTATAATATTAGTAAAAATTATTTTTATGTTTTGTGTGCAAAGCCCGACTATACCGCCTTTCAGAAAAATACAGTTTTTCAGAAAACACTTCCCTTTCTTTAAAATGATTTTTATTTTATTTCTAATCAATATATGACCATTTAATTTAATTTATACATGTTTAAGCCATATAATTTTCATAACCCATATATTATTCCTACCCTCAAATATAACATCTAAATTATAACGGTCATGTATAAATAATAATATATTAATAGGGTGGTGTGTTTTGTTTGAACTGATTGTTTCGTGCATCATAAGCAATAAAAAAAGATTGAATTTATTTAAAAATAAAAAAATTGTAAAGTCAAGGGGTGTTATATTCTCTTCTAATCTTGGTGTTGTGTGTCATAAACATTATAATAAATGATATACCTATTTTAAAATCTCGGGGTGTTATATTCTACACCCTTAAATAAATTACCTCCTCACAATTTAAGCATTATCCAAGTAATCAAGGGTTTTACATTTTAAATTACATTTTATAGAAACCCAAAACATAAAAAGGGTTAAAAAAAACTTCCTTTATATTAGATATAAATGGAAGTTTGGAGGCCATCTAGAATAACACATTACTAGGTTTTTGAGTAGGAAAAAAATTGTGTGAAGTGAAGATATAGACATGCAAGTAAAGCATAAATAATTATGGAGAGTGGTAGTGATCATTGATCCTAAGAAATATAATTATCTAGAAAATTTTATAACCACCAAGCCACAAATCTACGATGGGTGAAAAGACTGTCAATCCATTAAAAATGAAGGTACTAGGATAACATTTGTTTCCAATATCCTTTACTCAAAGTTGATGAATTCCATTACAATATATACTTTAAAAATAAGGAAATATACTTAACTAGTAAGTATAATTTAATCCATTAATTTATTCCCACTATAATCTCATTTTTTTCCTAAAAATGAGTATTCATATTGGATTTTTCATGCCTGAAGCAAAAGAAATAACTTTTAACAGGTCATAAGATCCATAAAATAATGATAATTCCTTCCTATGGTATTTTCAAAAACTAAGATAGTTAGAATGAGTTATCCAACAACACCCAAATTTAAAATTAATATATTCCATAAATATTCAACCTTAAGGATTTTTTAAAATATGTCTGACCAAATTTAAAATGGATGTCACTAAATTTACAAAATAAAAAAACATTATTTTCCCAAAATAGTATAAAGTATCTCTTAATGTCACATACCAAATATTTGAATACCTTGACCACCATAAAAACTTAATGAAAACATGCATTATTTTATAAATATTAGGTTGTTAAATATATTCCATAAATACAAACATGTAGTATACTCTAGTAAAGATAACATAAACCATCAAATCACTTAACCAATTTCTAGGTCACAAATACTATCCCAAAAACCACATCTTTATCATTATTATCTTAACATCGGGAATATATTAAGTTTTATCCAGACTCAATCCAGTGTTTTCCAAATGACCGACTTTACACTATATCATTTTTCTTGGTCATCGATAGTATTTAATGTATGTTTACAAAACCTTATAGAAAAACTAATAAATTACAATAATTGTACTTTTTAGGATTCTTATATTTGTTAAAATAATTATAAAACATAATTATTGAATCCAAATACACAATCAATTTAATAATTTCACTTCTTCTATAGTAATAATATAGTCTTGACATTAATCCCTTATCTTCTTATAAGGTATATTTCCTTGAGGCCTTTGAAATTTGTTTGCATAGTTTCCCATGTCGTTATAGTCGAAAAAATAAACATAAAATTTTTCATTCTTACAGTAAAAATCATGAGCATGATATCATTTCTCTATACACATATATAAATATCACGTTCCCTTCAAGCAAGTTCCAAGGTTTTTCTTTCCACAATTATCACATGGGGGAAAATATCGCTTTACCTTCTTCCCTTTATTATCCTTTTTAAATAACGTCCACTTCTTATATTACTTATCCTATAATCCATAAGACTTTAATATTTATTTAAATATATGTATATAACATGATTTTATGTCCTCTTATGAGGATAATGTTTGGGGGTCTTTTTCTCTTTTAGATATTGGTTTAATCCCATCGAGAAAATGATCATTCTTACACTTTAGATTGCATGCATTGATATGGTTATCATTCCTTTCGGTCAGTTCTATTTATAAACAATGGAATACACTATATTAGATCATAAAATTATGCATCATAATGCATAATCCCAAAAACAGTGAAAAACTAAACATGAATTGAAAAACCTATGCATGGTTAATCTCATAATTATAAACATGGTTTCTTTGGGAAAGTTTAAAAATCATAAAAATATTTCCAAATCCTTCAGAATTATTTGTAAAGAAAATTTTAATTATCTTAATAATTTCACCCATGAGTGTCAAACCAGGTGCATACTTAAGCCCATTTTCATGTACCTGGTAACTCTTGAGTCAAGAAAAATTCACCTTTTTTATATTTATTACACATTGGTAGATCTCTGCCCAAACTAGAACCACTTATAGTATCCATACATGGATGTATATCTAGGAAAATAACATAATCTCTACCTTACCAAAAACATCGGGACGTTCTTCTATACTTAACATCAATTTCTATCATAGGGTTTTGCTCTATAATTTATGTCTTACTAAATATAGTTCCACATGTTTCTACTAAACTCCCATTCATACAGACTATAAAGACCCTTACCCTAGTAACCTAAAGTTGGTGTTTACTCTATTACATTGTCATAAGATACAATGAATGACATAAAAAAGTAATAAATAGTTTATTACTCTTGGTAAACTAGATACATATTTGAAATTCACATTACAATTGAAAACAAAAAATTTAAAATATTTTTTAATTGAGAAATTTATATTTCCATTTACTATATCTCTACTTATAAATCATAAAATACATCCTTATATCCTAGGGAAAATAAAAAAAAGAATGGGGTGAGATTATATGACTAATAATAGTAAGTATATAACATAATATATAATAAATAAATAATAATAATCAATATAAAAATGTTAATAACAAAAACATGATCCATTTAAACAATAACTGGAGTATAATATAAAAGGAATAAATGATAACCAAATAAATCCATATAAATTATCACATGAGATTAAAACTTATACATGGATATTATAACTAATTAAATAATTACATGGACATAAATAACTAATCTCACAACTAATTAATGCATAATTTCAAATATGTAAAACATATTGTCAAAAGATTTTAAAAGATAGTTTTAATATGTGAGGAGAAACCTATCTAATTTGTCCAACTAATCTGCCTTATGTGTCATATCGATGCATTAAGGGGATATCTATCACTGGGACCCACTCATAGATTAATAATTCCAATTCATTACTCATATTAAAGGGGTGATACATAGTTAAAATAAACACTCATATTAAAAAAA
Organism: Viscum album; assembly: GCA_963277665.1. Classification (NCBI taxonomy): domain Eukaryota; kingdom Viridiplantae; phylum Streptophyta; class Magnoliopsida; order Santalales; family Viscaceae; genus Viscum; species Viscum album. Next base: position 1,428,542,470 of record OY728125.1, read on the forward strand.
AGCATATGAAATATTAATAATTACCCAAATCGAATAAACATAATCGTAAATCGTGCATAGAAATATGGTAAATGGTAATAAAATATTATGTCCCTGGATGAACTGATTATAAACCATCTGAATAATTAATAAGGGTGATTTCATTACAATAAATTCATAGTGTATCTAAAGTACATTAAAGGGTTGATATCATTGATGAATAAAAATATTATAAAAAGATCTTTAAAAACATTCTTGAGGAAAATAAACTTTCCATTTTGAAAATAACATTTTTAAAAATAAAAGTTCCCAAAATATTTTGATAATACTTTTTATTTAAAATAAACTTTAAAAATATAAAATAATATTTAAAACATTGAGTGTTTATGGCGGCAGGGAATTTTTTTCAATCTTTAAACGTTAAAATAAAGATTCATTTCACATTTTCAGTAACAGCCAAATGGGCCTTATGTTGAAAAGAACAAGAATATTCCATTTAAAAAAATGTAAAAAGTAAAAAAAGGTAAAAATTCCTTTAATAAATCATTTTTAAATGTTTTAAAACATATTATAAAATAGTTTTAGAAAACAGGGATTTTGGTGGAAAATGATTTTTACCCAAATGCGAAGTAAAGTCATATTTTATTTAAAAAATGCCAATATTTTTAAGTACCAAAGAGAGGTAAAATGGTACTATTACTTGAAAAACATAACTAACAACCAAATTAGATTAAAATATATTTATTTTAATAAATGTTAAATAATTCCCCTTAGGAGGAGTGAAACATAAAAAATTCTGGATAATGATAAGATTTGAAATACATCCTAACTATTTTGGTAACATTTGAATAATATTACCAATGAATGAAATAATTCCAGATAAAACTATAAATAATATTAAAATAAATATATTCATGATATAAAATATCAAAAGGGTCATTATAAACACTATATAAATTAATAAGTGGTGAATATGGCATATGTCTCATAGAAGTAAAAATGAGATGAGAAACCCTTACCACTGGTTCGGCTCCCTTTGTATGTGTATAAACCTCCTATATAATAAATATAGGTTTATTATAACTCTATTTTAGAAAAATAATCATATATATTATATCATATATGATCTTATTATAAAATTTTACCACCTATTTGTTAATAATATTTCATTATTTTCATTATTTTGGGTGTTAATTGCCTAATTTTTTCATGTGTGTTTTTAAATGAAATTTTGAGATCTTTTACATATGATATATTACCATAATCTCTATAATGATACTAATATTATAAAATTATACATATAAATGAATCGTATTGTTTCATGAAGACGGTAGGTCGTATGTGTGCACGAGTGACACTATCATTCTCTTAAATCGTCAAAGGGTAAATGATTTTATGATATATTAATTTTTAGACTTTAAATAATTTCATATATATCATATATATTTTTAAAATTTTTCATTATTATGTTCCATTTAAATCAAAACTATAAAACAAATCACATTTCTTTGTGTGGTGGTAGTCCATTGTACACATGAGTGACATTATCATATTTTAAACGAATTGGAAATTAAGAAGGCATGTGCCATATTATAACTCTATGAGTATAATTATATGATAAATATTATATATTTGTGTGTGTGTGTGTGTGTTCTAAATTTGTCATTATATCCAACTGTGAGAAGTTTTTATGGAAAATGGGTTACATCAGTTCATGAGTTGGTAGTCCATCATACACATGATTAGTGATTTTGTTTCCTTTTTTATAGAAGTGGAGATGGATAAATATTATGAAATAAACATAACAACATGTTATTATATGTTATATATGGTTCTTATTATATTAATATTTTAAATATATTATTTAATGTTATATAATAAAAGATAAAAAGAATGAGTTTAGTAAAGATAATTACCTTCCCATAGAGAAACCTCCTTTGGATCTCTTATTAAAGTCCCTAGGTTTAGTATTTTGGGAAGAAAAAAAGATATATGATATTTATAATGATGATGGGATTTATTTTGGAAGGTTTTAGTTGAGAAAAATGTCTTGATAATTGGGAATAAGTGAGGGAGTGAGGGACCTTTAATAATTGAGGAGGAGTTGCATTTTTGTAAATAAGTAAAACTATTCAATAATGGAAAGTTAATATCACAAAAATAGGCTCCAAAATTTATAATTAAAAGGGTGTATGGGTTATATGGTTGATATAAACCTCTAACATACAAAAAAACATTTTTTAAATATTTTTTTATTAACTTATAAATTTCCTCACTTTTACCATTTTAGTTTTCAATATGGTAACTAGTCTTTTTAACCTAGGTAATTTAATCTTTAAGAAAAATATAAAATGATCCTTATTAGATATTATATAACCATTGGTTATAAATCTTAAATCAAATTTAGGATATTAAAATCTTATATTTTTTGAAAATTAATTTTAACACAAGCGCATGTAACGTGCAAAAATAGCATTTTAACCTAAACCATAGTAAAAACGTTTTTACTCTTTAAGGAGAAGTATAGTAATTATAAAAGAATATTTTTTACCTTAATAGACCATATTTTATATTTTTTAATATTTAAAAATCACTTGGTAGAATATAGGATTTAAAAATTTTAAAATCGTTTAATAAAATATCATTTATTATAAAACAACATTAATGTCAATTTTGCAATTATTCATTTAATTTAAATTTAAAAAATATTAATCTGAATATGTAATTTGAATCTATTAAGTTCACCCCATTATGACATGATATATTTATCGAAAACATTGTTGGAATACAACAATTTATTCAATTTATTTTACTTTTAATATTTTTAGTATCATTTATTTTATTTTTCTATTAATTAAATAATTATTATATTAGTATTTCTTAAGAATTAAAAGATATTATATAATTAATAAATATTAAAAATAAATTAACCTCATGAAATTAATTTAATTATTCTAAAAATTACCATCTATATTCATTCACATCTCACTTTTCCCCTATGTCATCACATAATTGAAATTTAAAATCAAGAGGGTGACGTGTTGTCTTTTGATTTACTAAAATTATTATATAGGTCAATTTCAAGGAAAAGTGTCTCAAAAAATCATAAAAATATAATAAGGTTATAGGGGTAGAAATATTTCCAAACAATATGAATTGGACAAGTTTTTTTTCCATTTTAACCTTTATCTTTGTAGTTTAACCCCATGGTAAAGTGGTTTTAACCATAACTATTGTAATTAATTTTTACTATTTTTACAATTAAATAAGATAAAAAATTAATTTACCTTATTATATAATATTAATTATGTTTATTTCAAATATGGAATCCATTTTATCAGATTCAAGTCACATAAGTGGAAAAAATTAATTTAAAATTAAACCTAAAGACTCCCTGGAAAAGATATTTTCCAAAGAGAAAATCCTCATATGTAAAAAAAAATTAATGCAAAAAATTGAAATGAAATTGACTATTTCACACCAATGATTTCATTTTAAGGTATTTTTATATTTATTTTTGGACTATAATTTTCCCATTGGTTTTTCCTTTTAATTTTTCTTGAGTTTTGGGAGATAAATGGAAAATGTGGCCTTGACTAGGGGTGGCACACGTCTTGAGAACAGTTTGAGGAAATCATGTGCCTTTCCCCAGAAATCATGAACCAATGTCTCATTTTTTTTTTATAGAGTATTATTTCATATTTAGTGTGTGGTTTTTAAACCAAGTCAGATAATCATGTGGCATGGCCATCTTAGACAAACCATACGTCCTTTTTAGGTCATTAAAAATGAGGATTTTACCCTTTTTCTTCTCTCCATATTTAACTCTAAATCACCCCATTTCTCACCCACATAGTATTTTTAGCAGTAGGAGCCTAACCTCCCTCCCTTGGGCTCCTTGGATCTTCATTCTTAAGGGAGATTTGGTGTGATTCCTTCAGGATTCTTCAAGTAAGTCCCCCTCTTTCATGGTTTCTCCATTTTTCTAGGGATTTGATCCTTCTTCTTTGGGTTTTTACTTATCCAGTGGTTTGGTTAACCTATTTGGGGTGATATAATAAATTTTGGGGTTTAATCTTAATGTTTATGGTTCAATATTTCTTTTACAGGGTTCGATTGAGGTGTGGTTTTTTTATCACCAATTTCCAAGAGTTTTGACTCTCAAGGTTGGTGGTTCCATGCTTAAACAATATTTTATTATTTTAATATACTTTCTTTAGTGTTTAAATGTGTTCTATACATTGTGTGTGTTCTGTGAAATGGAATTTTTGGAAATTATTTAGGGTGATTTGGTGTTGAAAAATGGATTTTAAATTGAAATGAGTCACATTCCATGTGTGTTTCATATACAATTCTCTTTTTGATTCCTTCAAGGTGTTTGATAAAAAAAATAATGGTGGAAAACATGTTTTTGAGTGGTTTTGGTGTGCATTTTGATTTGAAAGTGGTTTTTTTTAAATAGTGATTTATCGATTGTTTTTTCATTGTTTTTCATGTGTGTATGTACATTTTTGTGGCCCTTGTGATATTTGGAATAGAAATTGAGAAAAAAGGGAAACTTGGGTAACTAGGTGGGCAGACATAGAATAGTATGCTAGATAAATCGGAAGTGCTTCATCCTAGATTCATCTAGAAGTATCAATGATGCAACACTAACTAAATGATAATAATGATTGGAAACCACTAGGACCATGGGGTGACCCCTACTAGTGTCTCGTTCATGAGAACACTGTTGGTCATGGTTTTTATACCCCATTTCACTGAGATGTGATGTACGTAGTGTCTCATTTATAGCTAGTTCCTAGAGGATTTTCTCATGACTTAATTCTCTATGGTGATATCGTACTTACCATCAGCATAAGGTATACTTTGATGGTTGTTTTCACAGAAATCATGTTTTCTTTTCCAAATTTTTCAATAAAATATGTCCCTAGTTTTTCTTTTATAAAACTAGAATATTTATTTATCTTATAATGTTTATAGAATAGAATCTATTTTTTGGTGGAATTCTACTAGTCTTTGGCTCACACCCTACTTGCACCATCGGGTGTAAGTAGACATGGTTAGGTTTGACACAAGTAAAGAAAATATGTTTGGAGATGGTGGTTCGGGATGCTAGTGGTCTTCCCTTGAAATTGTTGTGTTGGTTTCTTGAAGACTATGATCCTCTTTTTATATAGTGATTTTTTGGATGGTGACTTGTTTATTTTTGGGATAAAGAACTTTTGGGTTTTTATTTAAAGTTTTATACTCAAATTTTAAAAAAAATTATACCTTGTTTGGTTGTGATTATTCATATTTGATTTAATTATTATTATTGGTTGTTTATGTTTATGAAATCAGGTGAACCAGTCCCAAAGTATTTGGTTAATACCCATGCACCAGTTTCCAACCCGTGGGGATCGGGAACACCCATCGTTTTATGCCATAAATCAGGTCAAGTATCGAGATTCATGGAAACCTGTCCCGATTAATAAAAAATGGTATTATAGTAGGTTACGCTCTTTTTGGGTCATGTTGTTTTGGGATGATTATAGATAGACAAGATCTAGGATTTTCGGTGCTTGAGGTTTTGGTTTCAAGTAGGGTTATAAGATATCACACCTCGTGATAGGTCTTGAGTCTCCCTGGGATGTTGGGATTTCTATTTGACTTTTCCTCTAGATGAGATGTGTAAGCTATAGAATGTACATGGACATCAAGTGGAGGTAAAGTGGTTTTGTAGTATATTTATTGTAATGAGTTTAATTTTTTTGGATTTATATAATGTTGGTACTTTTTTTCATCGATGACAATTTTCAGAATGGTTTTATTGATGCCTATTCTTGTGATTGTTGTCTTTTTGTGGAAATATACCTCTCTAGAGACTTCTTATGAAACTTTGGTAAGAGAATGAAGAGATTTATCCCTTGCTAATTGATTAGAGGTTAGTGGAATATTTGGTCTAGGCAGTCCAATATTTGGTACAGGGAGTGGGTCTTTGTCCAGCTCTAGTCAGAGAGGCTGAACTAGTTCTTAAAGAAGAAAAAATATTATGTGTTTCTTAAGAAAAATCATCTTTATTTCTAATATAGCAAGTAACCTCTGGAAGTAGAAGAATGTATTGAGAATATAGAGAGACTATTTGAGTTTCTTGACACCCCCAAGGAAGTTATGGAGTGAAGTGATTTGTTCTTGTAGTAAGGTCCCAATTAGAGGTGGTGGGAATCAGTGGTGTAAATTAGAAAGAATGAGCAGATAAACTGGGAATGACTTCAAGGCTGTTTTCAATGGTCTGTATTGTCCTGAGGTTTTATCCTAAACTAGATCCCAGAAGTTTATGGACCTTGTTCAGGGGGACTAGTCTGTGATGGAGTACACCAACTGCTTTAATGAGCTAGTTTAGTACACACCAGAAATATTTTCCAACGAGAAGATGAAGGCTTAGAGGTTCGAGAGGGGGTAGAGGCTAGAGATTTATTCTCAGGTCTTTCTATTCAAGATAAAGACCTATTAGAAATTGGTTGACCATGCTTTTATGGTGGATATTTACCGTAAGGGAAATTCTGGTTCCTTTGGGGTTGTGTTAGCAATGGGAAGTGGAGGCCCATATGAGAAGAAGAGGAAGCAGGACGGGCAATGGGAGGTGGGAGGTAGTAGTTCAGGCCAACCTTCCAGGAAATCTTCATCTGTGGTTTCAAATTCTTGATTAGTTATAAGACACCAGTGTGGGAGGGTAGGGAACATTTGACTGATGTGTACATCCCATCCCAATCCTTGCCATCATTGTGTAGCTATGGGACACCTACAGCATTTTTACAAGGTGATGTGCCCATATCAGAGTGGGGTAGGATCTATAGCTCCCATAGGGATGTCAGATCAGTCAGATCTATCTAGGGAAGTGGGATCTTGGTTAATAGGTTGTGGTGGTAGTACTAGATCCTCTCTTGACCAGAGTTGGTTTAGGGTGCATCTTCAGGTCACTCGTCACACTCAGACTTAGGAAGACACCAAGCATCTTCATTCAATGAATTAAGCACCAGCAAAACCAAATGTTGGGAATTCAATAGTTCAAGGTACCATTTTGATTGCATCATTTATAGATACTATTCTATTTGATATTGGTGCTTCTGTTTCCTGTATCTCTACCTTTACTTTAGATGCTTTAGGTTTTCCAACTAAGATCATGTCATATGTGATGGAGTTGGTGATGTCGCTTGTTAAGAGGGAAGTACATTGTCTTATATATCCACCTTTTGTGATCACTGTGTTAGGGGTCGAGATGGAGTGGGATCTCCTAGTTTTATATAAGGACCTATTTGATGTAATCCTTATCATGGATTGGCTGGTTAGATTTTAAGTGAATAATTATTTCCATAGGTGGTGGGTTAGTTTCGTGTAACTTGATGGGATTACCCAGGTTTTTCATGGAGAATGGGATCCTCGGTCAGGTCATGTTAGACCTCTACTTCCAGAAATGGGAAACCTTGTTTTTTAATTATCATCACTCATGTTGAAGGATGATGGTATTGTTCCTGAGGTTTTATTACCTCTTGTGGTGGAGTATTTCCTAGAGGTATTTCTTAATCACTTCTCAAGATTTCCTTTAGAGAGAGATGTGGAGTTATCAAATGATTTGGCACAATGAAAACATCCTATATCTCTTCCCTCATTCAATATGTCCCCCATCAAGTTGATAGAACTAAGGTTATAGTAGAATAATTTGGAATCCAAAGGATTCATTTTTCTGAGCATCTGTCTTGTGGCCACCCTAGTTTTTTTCATGAAAAAGTTTGATGGATCTCTCCAATTATGCATTGATTAACAGAATATAAACATGGTAACCATTAAGAACAAGTATCATTTTCCACGAATTGATGAATTTTTTTATCAGTTAAAAGTGAAAAAGTGATTCTCTAAGATATAATTATGTTCTGTTTATCACAAAGTCAGGGTGAGAGAGTCAAACGTCCCGAAAATGGATTTCTAAAGCAGGTACATCCATTTTGAGTACTTGGTCATGCCTTTCAGGTTGATGAATGCACCAATGATCTTCATAGATAATATTAATAGTATTAAAATAGTTTTTCAAAGGGATATATGACGAAAGTGTTTCATTAATGATATTTTACTTGAGCATTATATGAAATTTGTGGTCCCTATAAAGCTTATATGAAGGGTTGATCCCTATTATACATCATGGGTGAGCCCGGTATAGTTTATACGAAGGGATGAGCCCCATTATATCCCACAGGTGAGCTTGATATAGCTTATATTAATAGTGATCCTCATTATAGATATCCAATTAGTTGGGTAATAATAACATTGGAAGTCCTCCATATGGTGATTCCAATTGAAAGTTTTTTGAAAGGTTTTTATGTATATGACGTTATAAGTCACCTAAAATAATTTTAATTACTTGTTATTGGTTTTATTTATTTTCTTTGATAAAAATTTATGTGTGTAATTTGTGTGAAAATATTTTGTTTCAATTTCTCAAATAACATTAAATTTTTTTTCCTGATTTTCTATAAATTAATGGTTTTATCTTTTTTTATGCCCCTTACTGGTCTTTTTATGCTCATATCAAGTTTTAAATGTTTTTCATTGGGTTAAAGGATTAGTAGGGATAAGGATGAGAACAAGATGAGTATTTTGATGTTATAGAATGAAAAAATGTTTTATTGTAGAATGTTTCATTTGGTGAAAAAATGGATACTTGGTATAAGTGTCCACTTATAATGTATGGGTTTACTTTGTAAGTGTTTTTCCTAATTCTATAAAACTCTAAACTGAAAATATCCTTGAATGTGAATTCTTGTTCAAAAAACACTATAATGTGTAATTTTTAAGATTAGGTCTTTACAAGATATGTAAATAAAAAAAATTAATTATAACCAACATAAAATACATTAATTCGTAATATATACACCACATAAAATAAACATGTGATGAATATATCATTTGTCTCATAGAAAATAAAAGTGAGTTGTAAATCCCTAACTATAAGTCTTGAATTCCTTTACACTCATTCAAAAAATCCTGTATAATAAATATAATTTTATTATATATATATATTAAAAAAACATATGTATATATATAATACCATATATTATTTACGTATTTCCAATTATTACCTATTTATTAACAATTTGGTGTTAATGTCACATTTTAGGTAATAACCGCTTTGCTTTTTATATATGTCTTGATTTGTTATTTTCGATCCTCTTACATTTATCATGGTTCTATCACTTACATAATTATAATCATGAGATAATTATAATATTTATACATCAATTATACTTTTATGACCACTCATGAAATATGGTTTTTAATAAATAAAGTATGTTTTGATCATGGAGACGGTATGTCATACATACACATAATTAATGTTTCCATTTTTCAATGATCATTTGGGGAAACAGGTAAGTAATTTATAATATTTAAATAATGATACTAATATCATAATTACTATATTATTTATTTAAATATACTTATACATATCATCCATGTGGTGTGGTTATGAAAATAGAGAGTCACATCACATCATGAAGTCGATAGTTTACATGCACACGAACGACCTTATCACCTTTCTGTGAGTGAAAATATAAGAAATAAAATGATATATTTTCTTTTAATAATGATAAATATTTCATAAATGTCATATTTAATTCATTTATATCACATATATTCAACCTTATTATCTTTTAGGTAAAGCATTAGAGAAAAATGAATCACATCGCTTCGTGAAGCGGTAGTTCATCGTACACACAAGTGACGTTGTCATATCTCTAAAGGAATATAAAGTAAAAAAAGTTATATATGATAAAATGGATTAAAATATATAATTATATTATAAATATCGAATATATACTTTATATCCCTCATCATACCCAACAGTGAGATGTTTTAATGGAAAAAAGAATGACATCGGTTCGTGAGGCGGTAGTCCACCGAACACGCAAATTTTGATTTCATAACCCATTTGATGGAAGTGGAGAAATTTTTAGGTAATAAAATTAACATAAAAACATATAATTATATGTAATAAATTTATTTGTTTATATCATAATGGTCAAATAATAATTTAAGTAGTTGAAGTAAAAAATAAAATAAAAACGCTTGTTGAATAATGTTGCCTCTTCTTTGGGTATCCTCATAGGTTTTCACCAAAAACCTTCCTAGGTTGAATTTATGCCAAAAAATAGGCTTATATCATTATATGAGGAAATTTTTGAAGGTATTTTGGGTAGGGAGAATTTTAATAAAATGGATTTTAAGGTGTAAAGATGAGAGGAGAGGGTGTGTCCTTTTATAAATGAGGTGAGTGGCACACTTGTAATTGTTTTAAAAGAAAAAGGTGTACCCACGTTCTTCTAATTACAAAAGGATAAAAAATGAATTATTATAGATACTTATACATTATATGGTCTAAATATGTCTAAAAATACATTTTATATAAGTTTTTAGGTCATTTTAACCCTTTTCATTTTAGTTTTACCCCTGGATAAACTCTTTTTTAACTTAACCACTATAATTAATTTTTTAAAGTTTTCACTATTCAGTTTGGTAAAAAAGTAATTTGACCTTATTATAGTAAATATATTGTGATGATTTAAAATAATTAATCTATTTTTATAAATTCAATTCAATTAAATGTCAATTTTTTTTTAAAATTAATCTTGTAGAGGTGACGAGAAAGCAAGTTTTCAAAGAGAAAATGTTCAAAAGTTTATAAAGTTTTTATATACAATTACAATATGAAATTGATTCCAAGGAAAAAATATTATTAATATATTTATATATATAATTGAACTAATATTAATTTAAAACCAATTTAAAATAAAATTAAACTTTATAAATAATATAAACAAAAAGGCATATTTAAATTAAAATTCAGTATTTTCACTATTCATTAATTAATTAGTCTTTTTATAAAATTCTCAAAAATTCACCCTAAAATAATTTTGATATTATAATTTAAAAAATTATTTTGTTTTTTAAAGTAAATTTTCTAAAAAATTAAAAAAAATTAAAATAAGTGTGTAAAAAGGAGAAAAACATACCTTTTAAAAAAATTGTTTTGAAGTGTAAAATTAGATTTGTTATAATATCTTGTCTATAAAACAAAAAATATAAATTTTAATAAATTTATTGAATATATAATGTATAAATTAAATTATAAAAATTCAAAAAAAATATTTTGTTTAATTTATTAAGGTAAAACAAGTTTTTTTGTATAAAAATTGTTTTTCTAAAAAATATTTCCTTTATTTCCAAATAGTTTTTATTTTCATTATTAATTAACTAGTCACTAATGAATTCATTTTATATACATATTTAAACAATATATTTTAAATTTTAAGTTAATAATATCCATACCCATAATTACATTGTCTAGGTAATAACTATCATATAATAATATTTTATTACTATGACATGTTTTTCTTAAATTCGGTGTTTCATGTAACACAAGCTAAACTCAGTATTACGTATAACACAAGCCAAACTTAGTGTTGTGTGTTATACAATCTAAAATCTATGTTTCATGTTACACAATATAAAATCATTTTTCATGTAATGAAAAATATCAAAAATATTAAATTTATTTGAAAAAATATACTTCACAAAACCTCAGGGTGTTATAAACATTACCATGGATTTTTTTCATTGGACTCCCTAAAACGTATATAAGAAACAATGATATATTAGTTATAATCGATAAATATAAAAAATCATTACACATCGTCAATATTAGTTAATATTTTTATATCAATCATCTTATTAAGATATATATTAAGGAAGTGGTAAGGTTTCATGGAGTACAACATTTTACTGCATCTAGTTAGGATCTGAGGTTTGCCTCGAAGTTCTAGAAAATTCTTCCGCAATCCCTTTCATATAGAATTTAGTTTCAGCATTTTTATCATCCTCAAATATATTTTCAGTATAATAGAACAATTAAAATCTTATATAATATATTGAGATCTTGTTCTATGTATCTCAAAGGTGGTTGGGATCAACACCTTCCTCTGGTTGAGTTTTCTTAGAAAAACATTTTTGATTTGAGCATTCAGATGTCTCTTTATGGATCCCTATATAGAAATAAGTTTATAAATCCAATTTTATAGGATTAAGTTGGAGAAATAAATATATTGGTCCTTGATCTATGTGACTAAATGTAAAATAAATTTAGATCCATTCAAAAACACATCAGAGAAGATCAAAGTTAATAAAAAAAGTGATACTGATAATCGTTCATGTGATCTAGAGTTTGAAGTTTCTAAGAAGGTATTTATATTAATTTATCCATGGAATAAGGTTATGATATTTGTTAAGAAATTAAATCTAATCCCTAAGTATATTTTCCTATTTTAGATTCTTCAACAAGTAGGGATGGTTTCTTATTTATTGGAATCCCCACTGAACCTTTCCCAACTTCACAATGTGTTCCATGTATCTCTTCTAAGGAAGGACACAACTAAACCTTCACATGTAATATACAAAAAGGTGATAATAATATATTAATATCTTTATTATGAGAAAAAACTGGTGGAGATTTTGGAGCATAGAGATAAAGTTATATGAAACAATAACACTCGTCCGATTAAAGTTTTGTGCTCAAACCACCAATTTGAAGAAGCTAAATGGGAACCTGAGGATATGATGAGGCAGAAGTATCATCATTTTTTTATTAAAGTGATAAATTTATAGGATGAAATTTATTCTTATTGGGGTATAATGTAAGAAATTTAGTTTTTATGAAATATTATTTTTCAAATAAATTAAATTTTATTGACAGTTTTTGTTACATGCAACACTAAGTTTTAACAATCAATAATATACTATTGTTATTATTATTTACAAATTTTTCTTACAAAATATCAATTTATATTTATAGATTTAATAGGAATAAATTTTTTTTAAAATTAATTATAATGGTTTCTTATTAACAAATCATATTGATAGAAAGTACTTAATTTTTAGTAGTGTTTATATGTTTCAGAAATACTATTTTCTCAAAAAATATTTTTATTGAATTTTGTGAAAAAATAATAAAATTAATTTCTACCAACTCTGAAAAAATTATATGAAAAAATAAAATTCATTTTTTAAATATACATGTAAAAATTATCTTTGAGATAATTTTTGATAATTTTCTACGAAGAATAATTTTTTTATAAATAGTAAAAAACAAATGATTGTTATTAAAAACTACATTTTCATTTAAAACATTTAAAATCTTATTTTTATTTTAAAATGGTTTTAAAAACAAATATTATTTAAATTATTTATTTATTAATCCAATTTTATCTATTTTAATCAATTTTATATTTAATTTTGATATTAAAACTTTCGATACTTATGAAAAAAATTTCTTTGGATTTTAAATTAAATTACGAAACTTCTATAGATTTAAATTATTAAAATGGAATAAAAACATTTATTTACAATACCTTATGTTATATTATAAGGTAAAATTAAATTTTTATCATAAATATGAGTAAAAAACAAAAAAATAATTACTATGGTAAAGGTTAAAATGGGGTTTTTCACATTACATACGCATGTGTTAAAATTAATTTTCACCCAATATAGGAACTTTATTTAATAATTTTGATTTCATATTTATAATAGGTGGGTCCAAATTATATAATAATTCTAATTTTAATATTATTGTTAAAGGATAAATTACCTAGTTAAATAAAAAGAGACTAGTTACCATGGTGAAAATTATAATATTAAAAATGAGAAAACTTAAAGGCTAAGGAATAACATTTTTAAAACATGTGTATTTTCTTATGGTGGAGGTTTTTATTGACCATATACTCCCTTAACTCTATTTTTCATCAATTTTTTAGGCACTTGGGGTGAGAGTGACTTCCTATTATTAAATAGTTTTAGGTATTCACAAAAATGTCACTCATCCTCAACTATAAAATGAGACTTCCTCCCCTAAATTATGCACACCAATTAATACCTTTGGATTAACCAAAACCTACCATAATTCATCCCCAACATCCTTATACACGTTTTAAATCTTTTATTAATCCCAAAATACCAACCCTAGTCTCCTAAGTAATAGTTCCAAAGGAGGCTGTTATAAGAGAAGGTAATTGTCTCTACTGAGCTCTTTCTTTTCACTTCTTCGGTTACCACCTCTATTCATGTGATAAGAATTCCAATATAATAAACCTATTATAAAAAATATAATTAGATGTTATTATTTATATTTTATAAATTATATATATCTATTTTTTCATAAAATAGGAAAAGAGACCATCTATTATGTGTATGGCGGACTACCGCATCACGAACCGATGTAATTTATTTTTCATCACTGCCACCCACGGGTGGATAAAATTATGGATTTAAATTTTATATATGATACTAATAACATAATTATACTTATATAATAATAATATAATATATATCTTCTTATATTCTATTATTTGGAAATACGATAATGTCGCTCGAGAGTACAGCGGACTACCGCATCACGAAGCGACACGATTAGTTTTTCACTTATGATTTACATAGAAGGTAATAAGAATAAATATAATGAATATATATTATATATATGAAATAATAATTACTCTATAAATTTGAGATATTATTTTCCTTTTTTATTTTCCTTCTGTCATGAAAATGGAAGTAATGTTCATGTGTACGTACAGTTTATCATCTCCAAAAACACTGTAATTCATTTTCTATCTCTATCTTTAATGGATTGATATAAATAAAAAATAATGAATATATATTATATTTATAACATTTTTAACATTATTTATATTATTTAACCATGATCAAAATAAAAGGACTGAAAATACCAAACCAAAAAACATAAGAAAAGAAGTAGTTATTTCCCAAAGCATAATTTTAACAAGGAATTTTTAAAAAATAGGTAATAAAATGTCAAAAGAAAATAATATATGGCATAATATATATGATTATTATTATAGTAAAAATTTATAATAGACTTATATTTACTGTATAGGAATTTTTAATGTGTATGAAGAAATTCAATACTTTATGTTAGGTAATTTCATCTCAAATTTTCTTCTTTAGGACATATGTTATATTATGCACTTATCTTATTTCATAAGGTGTATATAAAGCACTATGAAATTTTATATTAGGAATTTATTTATTCTCATGATATTTAAAGTTTCATTTAATTTCAGTCTTTCATGGGGCATATGATTTTTAAGATACCCAAGTGGTAAAAAAATTATATTATAATCTCATTATCTATCAGGTTTTTATTATTAAGTTTCCAGTAAAGAAATATTATTATATCCCTATCAATAAACTTGTGTATTTTATTATATTATAGTTATTTAATTTAATTAAATGTTTTAATTTCATTTTACTCTATTTACTCAAGAGTCTAAATGAATTATTTTTAAGGAAAACCAACTTCATTTCTCTCTTTGGTCAAAAAATATTTTTCTTTCATGTCTATGTTTTCTGAAAATGTTTTAAAGAATGTCTTTTACTATTGTCCAATGATTATTTAAAGATTTTTTTACCCTTTTTTTCTTTTTGAAAAAAACAAAATTAATCTTCATGTTGTTTTCCAAACAAGACCCTTTTGGATTTTATTAAAAATAAAAATAGAAACCTCAGTTTAAAATGTACGACATGAACAGTATTTCCCTCCTTCGGGAGTAGTAAATTTTTTAAAAAATAATTTATTATTTAAAATTATTTTTTTGAAATAAAATTATTTTCCCAATGTTCTAAAAACTTATAGTTTTATAAAGGTTATTTTCAATGTAAAAAAGATTATTTTCCTCAAGAAATGTTCTAAGTGATCTTTCAAAAATAATTTTCCATCAAAGAAAACATACTTTGAGGTTACTCATGCTTTATTGGGGATAAGAACCATGGATACCATTATTATTATTTCTCTAAATGGTTTTTTTATGATTAAAATATATTTAGGAAACTCGTTCCTCCTTTCATGGGTTATGTTATGATGAAATGATGAATTGTTTATGAAACCTGTTTCTTTTCCATGAGTTATACTATGATGAAATGTTTATGAAACCCATTTAATTCCATGGGTTTTGACATGATTAATTTTCGATGATCTTGTAGTACATATTTTTAGGATTTTCATTATGTGGTGGTTGGGACCTATATTTTTATCTAATGCATTGGGTAAATATTGATATCTCATGATATAAACTGGACTAGAATGGGGAGTGAACCCAATTTAGTAATGGACTTAATCAACTATGATAGTCTTGGGAGTAAAACATGGATACTAGGATGGTTTGGGGAGTGAACTCAATCCACTATGATAATTTTCTAAATGAGCCTTGACTACTAAGGAAATGATTTTATAAGATTAAGTGTATGACACAATTCCATATCGTATGCTAATGTTATGCTTCCATGGATTATATTCTTTGATTCATTTAGGATTAATGTATTATTAAATTGAAATATTTATTACGTGACTCAATTTTATGATCTATGATATGTAGGGTATGGTTTCAAAATATCATTCTCATGTTATCATACCATTAATCTCATTTTATATTGTTATATCCCTTGTTTACCCTTACTGGGAATCTAACATTACACTTTATTATTTTTTATTTCCATAGAGTATGAAGAAAGGTTTTATATATGATATGTATAAGAAGGGTTCTAGTTATAAAGAACTAATTGGGAGACAATGTAGAACTCTTATGAACCAATTATTTCTATTTCCAAGTTTCCAAAGGAAATAGACCAAAATTATTCGAGCTTGGATCATTATGTTATATAATGAATATTGGTCTATTAAGATGTAATATTTATGTATGATAATTTTTAGCCACTGCATTAGACAAACCATATCTATAACATTTCCCAAAAGTACATGATGTGGTTCACTGCTAGTATTTTCTTTCTTAGAATAACTATAACTGCCATCATATCCTAGATTTGACTTCCCCACCATTGAAGGATTGGTTGGAGGTTCATAGAAACATAGGGCAGCAGTTTGGATTCAAGGATGAAAGGATGTGGGTGAAAGGTAAGGGGGAGAGGTGTGATTTTGGATTTAGGTTATGTACCCAATTTAAAAAAAGGATACATAGCCATTATATGTTTAGTAGTAAATCCAGCTTAAAAATATATAAATTAAAAAAAATATTTTAAATGTAATTTTACTAATTTCATAAAATCGAATCGATCACAAATAAATAAAAAATTATAAATTCATTAAATTTCTATAATAAATTAATATTTAAGTAAATAAAAAGTAAATGAAAAAATTAAAACAAAATAAAAAAACAAGGAATAAATTAAATTAATATAATTTAAGTTTTAATAACCCTAATTATTATATAATAAAATAAAATGATTCACAAGGGGGTTAGTAAAAATATTAGTCTATTGATTCTTAGAAGATATAAATTCAAGAGATATATAACCTATTTGAGCATAATATTTCAATAAATTATTCCTTATATCTATATGATTTATTGGATTATTTGAAATATTGGTAGAACTGGTGATATAAAATTTAATTAAAACTTGATTATAATTGAATCCAAAATCAATTAAGGTATATTTCATCCAAAAAAATTGTTCACAACAACTACCTATATCAATGTATTCGGCTTTAGTAATAGATAATGTAACTGAGTGTTATTTCATACTAGACTGTGATACCATGAATTTTCCAAGAAAATAGAATGTTCCTGAGGTAATGTTTCTATATTTTCCTTAACCACAAAATGATTCATCAAACAAGAATCCAAATTAAAATACAATGTTTTTTAAAAAGTATAGAAAGAAAATTTGTTCTTTTCAGATACCTTTAAATTATTTTGGAAACTTTAAAATGATATTCTTTGGGATTTGCATGTAATCTAGCACATAAACATACTGCAAATATAATTTTTGGCCTAATATAAATAAAATACAATACAATCCCAATTATTCATCTATATAAATTATTTTTAACTAGTTTTCAAGATTCATCCAAATTGTAACGCCCTATGGGTAACAACTGCTCCTTAATTGAGCTTTGGTATTTCTCTTTTGATTTCTAAGAATATTCAAGGGATCAGAGGTTAAAAACAATGGTTTTTGAAGAAAATAGTCCTTGTGCATAGTTATGGCACATTATTAGTTTAACCATATAGTAACCATGTGGTATGCCTCTATAATGTTCCTGTGGCATTTTACATGATGTGAGGATGTTAGTAAAACCATGAAGGGTGTCTGGTAGTTTTCTAGGAGTGTCATATGGTTTGAGAATGGTTTTCCTAGACTCCCCCTGAATAGAATTTATATTAGGGGTTCATGGTTAAGGTGTACGATTAGTTTAATCATACGGCGTGCCCCAGGAAACTGTGTGAACCCCCTTGGAACTCTTAAAAATTGGGATTTTACCCTTTTTACCTGGGTTTGATTTAATTATAATCACCTCATCATCTCATTTGAGATCATTATAATCATTCCATAATGCTTTGTAGGTCTCTAACCCAATATTCTAGGGGTAATTACTTTGTTCTTGACGGATCATATCAAGTTATATTGCATTTTTTATCCGCTCTTTTATTTTCTTAGTAGATCCTCATTAGATATCCTCTCCTATCATCTTGAGGAACATGAATCGGTTGTGTATGACAAATCTAATGGGTTTGAAATGGGATTTATGTGTTTCTTATGGATCTAGGATCTTGAGGATCCAATCTACTCTTCCTCAGTTATCATTTTCGAAGGTAATTTGTTCAACCTTAATTTGGAGGTAAGTGTTTCTATACAATGGGTAAATTCTATGAATTTATTATTTTTATGGTAAAATTACTTTAGGTTGTTCATTAAATTGAATTTATTTGTGGTTTCAATGGAGTTATTGGAAAGAAACATGTTTTTAAAGGGGGTTTTCTTTAAAAATGGGTTTTTTCCCACCAAGTGTTTGATTAAATGATTGAATGTGTTTTTTTATTAAAAATGAGTTTTAAATAACTAAAGTGGATTGGATTGGATTTGAAGATGTTTTATAAATTTTGATCATGTTTTTGAAATGGATTTTTAAAAAACTAGAACATTGGGAACCTTGAGTGCATCAAGAAAATAAGATAGGGAACCTAGTGTGTGTGGCACCACTAGGAGTTACTTTGGTGATATCGACATACTATGGTGAGACTAAATATCAGTTTGTGCCAACATATTCCTATTTTAGGATCATTTATGTCTAGTATGTATTTCCATATTCTAAGTCCTAATATGGTGTGCTTTTTCATTTACGATTTTTTTACCGTATAATGAATTTTTTTATGGATTATTGCTCACATTTTTTCACATTATGTTTCATCACATGGATTCACATGATGGATTTTGTCATGGATATACATTTACTTCCTTAACTTAGGGTATATGGATATTATTTCATGATTAGTTTTTTACAATTTTCATATTTTTGGATTTGTGAATATGAAAGGCTTTTATGAAACCAAAGGAAATGATTTGAAAATGGATTTGGATTTATGAAAAAATAATTGTAAAACTATTTTTGTTATAAAAGATAGAACTCGTGAATTCTTATTATTAGACCTTGTATAGACTATGTGGTGGTATCCTACTAGACTTTGTGATAACACCTTATTTTTTACTTTGGGTGGTTGTAGATAATTTTTTGTATGATCCAGGTAAAGGGAAGGGTATCCTATATCATTTAATCTTATTTTTTCATTTTTTTCTTTATATCATAATGGATTATATGTGATGGTTGGTTACATGGAAACATTTTGGTCTTTTATTGTAAAACTTTCTTGTTTAGCCGGTTTTTCTTAGATTGTATAGATCTTGGATTTAACTCTTTCTTCCACTTTGTACTATTGTTATATGTATTTTTATATTTACATTCAAGAATTGTTCTCATTATCTTATTAAACCTCACTAATTTTATCGACCATCTTGTGTTCTTTTTCTAGTTGACCTGGGTTGGTTAATTATAGAATGGTATCGAAGGTATGCTCAGCCTGAAGTGTGTTAACATTTCCAGAGTGTGTTTCTTTGTCTTAGGTAGACAAGATTTATGACCACTAGAATTCTGGTAGTAAGTGTGGGAGGGTGTATGGCCAGTTCACTTTCATGTATAATCTCGAGTTACCATGGGTGTTCAAAAAAAATTACTAAGTTTATTACTTGGTGTTTGAGATCATTTGAATGAAATAAATAGGATGTGTATTTAGATGAACAAGTTTCTTCTTAAAGCATCATATTTTTTTGTAGATTTAATTATTGTTTCAAATTGTTTATGTTTTAAATAATGGATTTGAAACCATAAAGTTGATCCTAATATTTTTGAATATGATCTAAATATGATTATAATTGTATTATTATTAACAGACAATACCTATGAGAAGAGATCTTAGAAATATGAGCGGGTAAGTTGTGAGACCGAATCTATTGGATAATACTCTAATAGAACCTTATTTGGTTGAAGTTGTAATCCATATAATTCAGACTCTAGGTCAAGTGGGCGTTGGAAAACTAGGATGTGTGGTGGATCATGGATTTGAATTCACTAAGTAGCATCCATCCATCTTCCATGGTGGAAAGGTATCCTAGTAATCTGAGGAGTGGTTTGAGATAATTGAGAGGATCTTGAACTTCTTAAATACCCATGAGGAATCTAAGGTGGGATTCTCCGTATATATACTCAAAGGACTAGTAAGGATATAATGGGACTCCATCATGTAAGTTAAGTTACATATGTATATTACATGGAATTCTTTTGATAAAATCTTTAATCAATAGTTGTTTCCTGAGAATTTACATGTGGTGAAGACTTGGGTGTTGTTGACCTTTGAAAATGGGACCATACAATTCTGGAATATTCTACCTATTTTGTTGATCTGGTGAATCTGGCACCAAATCTACTCACTAATGAGTAACTAAATGCTAGAAGGTTTGAGTTAGGATTGAGGCTGTATATTCGATCGATGTTGATTTTCATGTGTCTTCTGACCTTTGTGGAGGTATTCAAAAAATCAACTTTGGTAGATGTAGACATGGCTATAAAGATAGGTTTGGATGTATCTTTTGTTGGTATAGTTGTTAGCTAAGGTGTGTCTTCTAACCAGAAAAGAAAGCGAAAGGGTGGTCAGTTTTCTTTAGGACCAGTTTCAGGGGCTTCATCAAGACAGCAAAATTTTGTCTACTATCAGTGTGGAAGGAGTTTTCATACCATGTTTAACTATATTTAGGATCCCAATACTTGTCATATTTGTGGATTATTGGGCCATCTAAATCTTTTTTGTGAAAGGATATCCCAAGGAAGTAAGGCGGGATCCACTCTCACAAATGGATCACAGGTTCATACCAATGCTTTAAAGGGTGGTGGGTCTAATCCTCAAGCTAAGGGGATGTTTATGTGGCTAATACTAAATGGATTTATGCAACTGAGTATGCGCTAGAAGAATATGAAACAGAGCCATTTACTATTATAGGTACAGTTTTTATTTCATCTTCTATGGTGATAGATTTGTTTGATATAGGTGACACCCATTATTTTATATCATCAAATTTAGTTGACCAATTGGGATTTTTAGAACTTATTTCTTACTCACTGGATCTTTATACACCCTTGTGGAGGAGGTCCAAACAAGGTTTCAAGTGTCCCACATATCGGGTGGTGGTAGATGACTTTGAAGAGGTGTGGGACTTTTTATTTCTTGATATTGATGTATCTGAACTGATACTTGGCACAGATTGGATGACCATCGTTAAGTCCCAGATAGATTGTCATCATCATCGGGTTCTATTTTTACCTTATGATTGACCACTCATGTTTTTAAGGGCGAGTGGGACTCTAGATATGGAAGGGAGGGTCATGTTGTTCCTTATATTGGGGTAATCTTGTGCCAATTTCCATAGATGTTATTTGATGTATTTCACCCTTTTTTGGTTAGTACACTTCCTTTAGTGGTGTGTTCATTCCCAATGTATTTTAATAATATTTTTTAGGGTTACCTCCATAGAGATAGGTTGAGTTTACTATTGGCCTTCTCCCTAGTATGATGCCCATTTCAATGCCATCTTATTTTATGGAACCTACTGAGTTGGTGTAATATAAAGTCCAAATTGATGATCTATATGGTAATGGATTTATTCATACTATCATGACATGATGGGATTATCCTATTCTCTTTTCTAAGAAGTCATACGAGAGTATCAAACATTGTATGGATTATCAAAAGTTGAATTGGGTGAATATTAAGAATAAATATCATTTGCCTATGATTTATGATCTCTTTGACCAAATTAGAGTGGAATGTTTGTTTTAAAAGATTGAAATTTGTTCAGGGTACCACCAGTTGAAATTTTGAGAAGATGATATACTTAAAAAAGTGTTTAGGAGTCAGTGTGAACATTTCAAGTTTTAGGTTATTCCATTTGGTCTCACTAAAAATTCTTCAATATTTGTGTCTTTGATGAACTGAATATTTCATCATTTAATGTAATATTTCGATGTTTTTTTCATGGATAACATTTTGGTGAACTCTAAGATAGAGTATGATCATATAGACCATTTGGATATCATTATTTGAACCTTGAAAGAACATCGTAAGTATAGTAATCTTTCTAAATGTGATTTTCGGATCCAGGAAGTGAAATTTATTGGGTATGTTATATCTGAGAGGGGTGTCTCAGTGGATAATAAAAATATATAGAAGTTTATCTCCTAGGATCAGCCCAAAAATGTTTTTTTGATTCAGTGATTCTTGGGTTTGGTAGGTCACCATAGGCGGTTTGTTTAGGATTTCTCCAAGATCACATCTTTGATGACGTCTTTAACCTGTAAGGGTATAAAGTTTCAATGGAGTGAAAAATGTTTAAGGTATTTTAAAAATATGAAGGTGAGGTTGACTTCAAAACTAGTTTTGATTCTTCTAAAACAGAGTTTGGGTTATGATGTTTTATTTGATGCTTCTAGTATGGGTTTGGGATGTGTCTTAATACCAGGGAACAGGTGGTGGCCTATATCTCTCACTAGTTACACCCTCATTAGAATAACTACCCTACCAATGATCTTGATTTGGAAGCAGTTATGCATGCACTCAAAACATGGTTTCATTATCTCTTTGGGGAGCAGTTTATAGTACATTCTAATCATTAGATCTTTGAATATATTTTTATCATAGGCATATAAATTTTCCATAGATACACTGGGTGGAGTATCTTCAGCCTTTTGATTTTTGATATTGTAGACACTTTTGGGAATGGGAATGTGGTTTCTGATTCATTGGTCTTAAAACTACCAACACAATCCATGAAGGAATCAATTGAGGGGTGGAATTTGATGAGTTTGTTTGATAAAATGAGCTTATTAGTGGAACGGGTTTGTGGATAGGTGTTCTTGGATTCAATGAAATATGGCTCATCTTCTTATGAGTGAGTTCATATAAGGTGGAAAACGTTGAGTGTAAATGCTTTAGATAAATACTTTATTGTGGGGAGACCTTGGGTGAGTTATCTTGGTCTCCTAGTGGATCTTGGTGATTCTTTAGTAAGTTGGTTGTTTGGAATTATCTAAGGCATGAGTTAATGGTTAGTACACATTAGTCATGTTGTTCTACACACCATAGGACTAACAAGATGTATCACGAATTGAGATTTTCGTATTGGTGACTAGGGATAAGGAAATCGATTAAAGATTTTTTTTCACTATCTCACACTAGTTAGAAAATTAAGGTGGAACACTAGATACCTACTAGTCTATTGAAACATTTACACATTTTGATATGTAATTGGGAAGAGATTTCCATGGGCTTCTTCATTTGTTTTACACAGACTCCTACTGAGAAATATGTGATTTGGTTGATCATTGATTGAATTGTGAAATTAGATCATTTCTTACCTATCAATAATATGATGAAAGTGGAATAGCTCGAGGACTTTTACATCCAAGAGTTTATGAGACTTCATTGGGTTTCCTCTATGGTTGTTTTTGATAAGGACCCAAGGTTCATATCTATGTTCTAGAAAGTTTTGCAGGAGGCGATATGTTCCCTATTGAAATTAGGCACTACATAACATTTTCAGATACATGGATAGATAAAGAAAACTATCCAAGTCATTGAGGATGCGTTTTGGGATTAAATTATTTATTTTGGTGGATATTGGGAAAAGAAGTCTCCTCTGGTAAAATTTTCTTATAAAAATTTTTACCAAGATTCGATAAATATGGAATCATTTCAATCATTTTATGGTCATCCATGTAGATCTCCATTTTTCTGGGAAAAGTTGGGAGAGTGGTCCTTGTTTGGGATGGGTCCTATTTAGGGGATGATGAAAAAGGTATAGTTGATCTGGAATAGGTTGCTCACAGCACAATGCTATCATAAATATTATTCAGACAATCATCATCAACTGCTAGATTTTTAAGTTGGTTATCAGGTTTTCTTAGGGTTTCACATCACTTGGTACATCATCGGTTGGGTAAACATGATAAGTTGGCACAAAGATTTGTTTTCCCCTTGGATATCATAGAGAAACGCAGAAAGGTGGAATATCAGTTGGACTTACCATTTCATTTTACTTTGATATAGGACATTTTAATATTTACCAGCTGAGTGGCTATCATAGAGATCTTTCCCATGTGATTGAATAGAAGGATGTTGAAATTAATCCTGATACCATCATTTTTGATCTACTGATTCAGATTATGGGTCACCAGGAAAAGGTACTACATTGTAATATGATACCCTTACTCTGAGTACTATGGAAGTGTGGATGGGATAGCCACATGATGTGGGAGAAGTAATCATTGATGTTCCAATAGAGTCTTTCTCTCTTTGTGGGTCTGTGATCTTTTGGAATTTATGGGGATAGAAAACACTTATGGTGGGGATAATTGTGATGCCCTCAAGGTCATAAGTACACCTTAGTTAAGCCTCAATCTCTCTCTTTTGATTTTTGGAAATATTTGGTTGATCATAGGTTGAAAAAAAGTATTTTGGGAGAAAATAGGTTAGGTGCATAGTTAATTTGCATGGTTAGTTTAACAATGAAGTAACCATGTGGTATGATTATATGAGGTTCTAGTGGAATTTTTCTTGGTTTTAGCATGATTAGATAAACCAAGTGACATGCCCAGTGAACCATATAGGGTGTCTAGTGGTTTTCCAAGGGTCTCACGTGGTTTTACCACGGTTTTTCCAAACCATGTGGCCCCTAGAGCAAATTTTGCACCCCCCCCCCACCCCACCCATAGAATGGATAGTAGGGGCACATGGTTAGTTTAACCATGTGGCCCCCATCTAAACTATTAAAAAGAGTTATTTTACCCTTTTTTCCTCAGTTATTTTAAAGAATAATCACCCATTAATATCATTTAGGCTCTTCAAAATCCTTCCCTATATATTTTCAGGTCTCTCCCCTTGTATTCTTGGTAGAATTCCTTCATTTTTTATAGATCATCTCAAGGTGTGTTTCATATTTCTCTACCTTTACTTTTCTTATTAGATCCTCATTGGATCCCTTATCCTATAATCCTATGGAACCCAAATGCAATTTTATACTAGGCATAAGAGTTTTCATAGAGTATTGATGTGTTTCTTCGGAATATAGGATCCTGAGGACCCGATATACTCTTCTCCGGTCTCTATTTTTTAAGGGGATTTGTTCTACCATTGTTCTTAGCTAGGTGTTTCTATAAAACAGTTTAACTCTATGAATTTATTATATATCTTGTAAAATTACTATGTGTTATTCATTAAATTGAAGTTTTTGTGGTTTCAAGAGATTTCTTTGAAATATACATTTTTTTAAGGGTTTCTTCTTTAAAAATAGTTTTT
Source organism: Viscum album (assembly GCA_963277665.1). NCBI lineage: Eukaryota > Viridiplantae > Streptophyta > Magnoliopsida > Santalales > Viscaceae > Viscum > Viscum album. Next base: position 1,428,568,245 of record OY728125.1, read on the forward strand.
TCGCACCAAGTGTTCAATTAAATGATTAAATGGTGGTTTTGATTTAGAAATGGGTTTTCAAAACCTAAATAGGACTAGTTTAGATTTGAAAATTTTTTAAAAATTTTGGGAATGGTTTTGAAATGGATTTTTATAAACATGACACATTTTGAACCTTGGGTGCATCAGGAAAGGGACATAGGTGACCCTAGTGTGTGTGGAACCACTAGAGGTTACTTTGGTAATATAGATATACTATAGAATGACTTGATATCGTTTGGTAACAACAAATGCATGGTTTATGCTCTTTCATTTCTAGTATGTATTCCCATAGTCTAGGAACCAATATGGTTTCCTTTTTAATTTATAGTTTATTTATTATATGATGTATTTTTTTCACGTATTTTTTCTCATATATTTTCACATGAGATTGTGTCACTTGGCTTTGTATGATGGATTATGTCATGGATATGTTTTTACATTCTTAAATTATGGTGTATGGATATGTTTTCCTATTTTATCACTTATACTTTTCATATTCCTAGATTTGTGAATATGAAAGGCTTTTATGAAAACCCAAGGAAATGACTTACAAATGGGTTTGGATTTATGAAAAATGATTTGTAAAAAAAATTGTTCTAAAAGATATAATTGTTGTATTCTTGTTATTTGATCTTGTATAGACTCTAAGGTGGTATCCTACTGGGATTTTTTCTCACACCCTACTTTTTCCATTAGGCAGTTGTAGATATTGTTTTGAAGGACCTAAGTAAAGATAAGGGAATCCTATATCATGTCAAATTATCTTTTCATTTATTCCTTTGTATAAGGATGGTTTAGAGGTGGTGGTTGGTCATATGGATACTTGTTGTTCTTGTCTTGTCATAATTTTTTATTTACCCATTTTTTCTTGGATTGTATAAATATTTGATATACCTCTTTCTTCTAATTTTTACTCTGGTTGTATGCCTTTTTTGGTTATATTCAATACTTATTATCATTATATTATTTCACCTCACCACTATGATGGGCCATCTTAGACAAATTGTCTAATTGACCCGATTTAGTTTGTTACATATCAAGGTTTTCATTATAACTCATAGGAGTTGGTGTATTTTTTTCATTTTTAAATCCAAAATTTTTTAGTTAGTCAAGTATGTTTTTACTTTGATTCATCTCATTCCCAAAGTCTTTTTGATAAATCTAAAAACCAATAAATAAATTTAACTCACCCATCACACTCATTTCAAATTATTTTTGCATGAGTTTTGAAAAATCATTACACAATTTTTTATTTTTAGAACCAAAAATCACATCATTAATATATATATTTGAATTAACAAAATATTTCAAGATTAGGATTTCTTGAAAAGATTAATATCTTCCACTCCTACAAAAAATCAATTTTATAAAATGAAAGAACCTAAACATTTATACAAAGATCTGGGTGCTTGTTTAAGTCCATAAAGAGATTTAATAAGTTTAAAAACTAAATTTGGAAAATAGGGATTTTCAAGACTAGGAATTTGTACAACATAAACTTCCTTCATAATAAAACCATTTAAAAATTAATATTTTACATCCTTCTAAAATAATTTGTAATTCAAGTGTGATGTATAGGCTATGATATTTCTAATGGATTATAATCTAGATATGGGAAGAAAGTTCTCTTCATAATCTATACCTCACTCTTGGTTATAAACTTTATAAACTAGTATAGCCTTATTCTTAGTGATCACACCATGATCTTCCTTTTTATTTCTAAAAACCCATTTTGTTCCTATAATAGGATATTCATAGGTTCTATTAACTAATTATCATACCTTGTTCCTCTTGAAGTGATTTAACTCCTCTTTTATTGTTAAAACCAAACTCTCATCAGTTAAGGATTCATCTAAGGTTTTAGGTTCTAGTTCAGATTGAAAGGAAGAAAACTCTATAATATTTTTTATACATATTATACTCAAAATTCCTTCATATAAGATTTATATAATAGTTTCTAAGGGATCATGTTTAAGGATTCTAGGTTGCCTATGAAACATGTGTTTGGGTTCACTAGAATCAAACCCTTTAGGATTTAGTTCACCAAAATCAAGTTCCAAATCATCTTTTTTATTTTCAAAAAGAGTTTCAAGACTAATGTTTTCAAAAGAATCACATAGTTCATAAACTTGATTCACTTTTTTGTCAAAAGGATCACACTAATCAAATTACACATGAATTTATTATTTAACTATATTTTACCTTTTGTTGAAAACTCTAAAAGACATACAAGTAGTATAATATCCAATAAATATTCCCTCATCATCTTTTCATTCAAATTTACCAATATTATCCTTGGTATTCATAATGTAAACTTCGTAGCCAAAAAAATTGAAGTATACAACTTTTGACTTTTTATTATTCCATAGTTCATAGGGTGTTTTCCTCAAAATAGGCCCAATTAAAACTCAGTTAATGACATTACATTCTATATTTATAGATTCCATACAAAAATAAGTAGGCAAGTTATATTCACATAAAATATTCCTAAAAAATTATTAAAATTTATAACTCCTCTTTTCAAAAATACCATTTTGTTTAGGTATCCTGGGGGTAGAAAAACAATGTCTATTTCCATGTTTTGAATAATAAAAATTGAACTATAGATTTTTAAATTCTCTCTTATGTTCACTTTCTAAAGTAATTTTTTTTAGACTTTATCTTTTTTAACCAATTTAAAAAACTTATAAAAATATAGCAAGCTTAAATTTTAAAACCCAAAAAAGAAAACTTAAGTTAATCTAGAAAAATAATCAACTAACATATAAACAAAATACTTTTCTCTCTCACTTATTATTCTAGATTACCCAAAAAATCCATGTGGATAATTTATAGAGGCCTAGAAGTAGAAACCTATTTAATTGGTTTGAAATATGACTTATGTTGATTTCCCATTTGGCATTCATCACATATTTTCTCTTTCTTAAATTTAAGTTGAGATAAATCTTAAACTAAATTAATTTTAGAAAATTTTCTCAAAGAATAAACATTGCAATGTCCAAGTCTTGTATTCCAAATCCTTGATTCATTTATTTCATTATTTATAAATTTTAATTTTTATCTAAATAATTAATTGATATCTAAATTATATACATTATCTATTCTAGGTGCCTTAAATTTAAGGATTATATCTCTAAAAATATAAATTGAATTATTTTAAAAATCAAAAAAAAATAACCTTAATTTCACCTTTGGGAAATAACTATAGGATTTTGCTTTAATCCTTACATATATACAAATTCGTTAATAAAGAAAATTATTGGATTTTCAATAGATCTAACTCCCATAATATTTCCCTTGGAATTGTCACCAAATGTAAAATAGCCTCCATCAATATTTGATAAGGAGTTAAAATTAGATAAATATCCACTCATATACCTTTAGAATGTACTTTTTATATACTAATTTTCAATTATGATATTGAAACATTCTCCCTACCAAAAAAATCAATCAATAAATTGTTTTGGTATTCATATTTTCTTAGGACCTACAATTTTAGAAACTAAAGATTTAGGAACTCAAATCTACCTATACTATCCAAAAATTATGTCACTAAATTTTGAAAATGTTATTCAATGAAAATGATGTATAAATACAAAAAAATAATGATTTATTAAACTAAAACTATGGTCATTGCTCCCTAATTCTCCATAGTATAAAAAAATAACCTCAGAAAAAAATCTTAGAACTGGGAATAAAATAATTTTTATAAATCTTTATTTTTTACCATGGATTCCTTTTCCCAATTTATTTTTCTAGACATTATTATTTAAAAGGATTTGTTTTATGTGATTCTAACCATTTCTTAAAACACTTTTAGCATATTTAAGGTCTTGAAATTATTTATGTAGTCTTTCAATTTTTTTATCATTTTCAATAAAAATATGTAGTAGAATTATTCATTTTGACTTTAAAAACTAGAATTTTCATATATAAGTCATCTTTTTCATTAATATAAACATTTTAAGAAATTATGAGGGATTTCGTTTTATTTTTTAGGATTTCATATTTTATTATAGCATGGTATAGTATTCATTTAATTCTTCAAAATAGAAATTTTCATTTTAGGAATTAGATTCGTGATTAGAAGAATAAGAGGAGTATATATCATCTAATTGTTCCATAAATCACATATTATCCTTTTAATTGAAATTTTCATATTCAGATTCAGAAGATGTATCATTACTAGAATCTTCATAGTCACTCCATGTTTATTTCAGGGATTTATTATCTTTCTTTTAGAATCCAACCTTTTTGAAATAATTTTTATCATATTTCTTATTATATTTCAATTATGGGAAGCCTGGCTTGATATGCCTGATTTTTTTAAACTCATATAATATGACCTATTTATATTTTCCCTCATGATTATTATACTCGTTGAACATTTTTTTTAATCCCCTTCTCTTATTATAAAAAAAATTTAACTTCCTAGAGAAACAAGAAATCTCATCATTGGATTCTTAATTTCTTGAGGTGTATTATTCTTTAGATGATTTAGAAATTTATATAATATTATTCTACTTGTAATCTTTTAAAGTAGTAACCTTCATTGTTATATTTTCCATTTTAATAAGATTATTCTCACAATTATTATCTTCCATTTCTATTTCACACATCATAAGTGTACTAATAAGATCTTTTATATTGAAATATTTAAAAACTATAGATTGAATAATGGAATATGATATTCCACTTCATATGGGTGGTATAATTTTGATGATATTTAGAGCTTGTCCTGTTTTTGGAATATGTTTTCTTAAAGAAACAATATTATTTAAAACCTCAGTGGGTCTTTCATTCAACTACGTAATTATCTCACCTTTAATCATTATGAAAGTATCAAATTAAGATCGGAAGTATTATATGAAATATATCACACATTTTATTCCCTTAATAAACCATTGATATGGTATTCCACATATAATAAGTTTTTTCACATTGTAAAACTTGATTGAACTCATCAGGAACTAGTCCTTGTATGATAGTGTTTAGGGATTTTGATTTTAATTCATAGCTGGATTTAGTGTTTGAATCCCAAATTTAAGCTTCATCCTTGGGAATTAAATAAGGCTTCACAACTTTTAAATAAATCTATAGACCAAGTTTTATCAAATAGATTATCATTTTTTCCTTTTAGAAATTGTAGTTTTTATTATTAAAGTAAGGATCTCTTAACATATACATGTCTTCTCAATTATAATTAATATCACCCATTTTGAAATTGATATTAAGGGTTCAACATTTTATAGTTGAAAAATCTAAATTTAGTACCTTTGATACAAATTTTTGGTTAAAGAAAAACTATAATAAGACTCAATTGGGGGATTAATTTAGTTCTTAAAATTTTATTCACTTAGAAAACTAGCCTCTTTAAGGTATGATAGGTTTTTATATTTTCTTAACATAAGTAGTGGAAAATAAAGAAAAAAGAAAATATAGAGCAAAAGATATTTATAGTTGTTTAGGGAATAGAAATATCCTAGTACACTCCACCAATTCTCAACTCCTAGACCATGTTGATTTTCACTAGCACTATTTCTTTTCCTAGGGATGACTGACTCAGTGCAAGTAGACCACACTTGGTACAAACAAGGATGTTTTTATTGTCATGTTAAAGGCTTTAAAAAAGCCAGCCTTCATGGTTATTTTACTAAGAAACTTCATATATTAGTATAATAATATGACACTTGTGAAAATAATAGATAATGAAATGAATTTTTTTCAATAGAAGACCATAGTTACATGATGCAACTGATAAAAGAGAAGAGTTCTCCTAGAGAGAAGATAAGAATGAAAGGTAGATTGATGAGAGTATTTTAAAAACATAGTAGGATATATTTTTGAAGAATAGTTATAGAACTTGAATCCTCTTTTTATTTAGCTTGTAATATATTAGTAGAATGAAATATTAAAGAGATAGGGTTTCCATTGTAAGAGTTTTTTTTCTTGTGTATTCTCTATGTATATCTCTTATTTTTTGAATACATTGTTAAAAAAAATTATCTTACTATTTTACTACATGTTATCTATTAAATCTTGTCTTGGAATTAAATTCTAGATGTCCTTTTCTCAAAAATACCTCAACAATAGTACTAAGTATTAAATTATTTTTGCATTGTTTTCTTCTCTCAGTACTTGAAACCTTTTTATAATCAATTTTACTATGAAGAGGTAATACAATATTTAATTCGACAAAATAGAATTAAATTACTCTAAAAGTTCACCAATAGTAATAAATATGTTATTTGTTGAACCATATGGATGACTCTGGATCACTATGTAGCTGAATTCCACATATTTGAATTCACATAGCTGAATTGATCCATGTAGTCATGCTTCATGTAGCTAATTTCTCACATTTCCAAATTACACAGCCTTCTTGCTCACATAGCTGATTTTGATGTAGCTAAATGAATCATGTATCCATTTAAAATCACTTATCCAAATTTACTATGTATCTAAATCATGTATCTAATTACTCTATGTATCTGATTTACATAATCGTTTGATCAGTGCATTCATCCTATCATATAGGTGATTCATTGATGTAGGTGATTTTCACATAGTCAATTTCACAATGTAGCTAACTTCTCAATATAACTGAATATACACATAGTTTTCTACCTCAAATATCTTATTTTCTATACTTTTTAAAATTTTAGAAAAAATATCTATAATTTCATATTTAATAGTAAAATTAATTAAATAAAAATAAAAAATGATAAACATGCTTATAAAAAATCATCAGTAACATATGTGGGGTTTTGTTATCGTCAAAAAATAAAGTATAAGGGATATGTTGGAATAACATTAACAGCCCAAATATTCAAATTCATGTTGTTCCAGTCTATACTAAAGAGAAAACAAGAGGTTGAGAAGAAGAAGATTATAACTAGAGTTGGATTTTACCCTCCCTTGAAAGAGAATAAACATGTGTCCCTACTATTCAAGAACATAGTTGATCTTGGTGAAAAATAGTAGTAGAGATTGTTAGTTTTTGTTTATAAGGATATCATTGCTCATGTTTCTAACATTTCTCAAAGCTTTCCAAAGAACCTGAAGAGTTACCAAGTTGGAATCTGACAAGTGCATATGTGCTTAATCTTTATTTTGGTTATTTCATAGACTAATGTTTCTAGCTTATTATTCGTTTGGTTGTTGTTACTCTCTTACATTTTATACCATTGTTTTAGATTTAATAAAATCTTGGAATATGGTGGTATTATTTTCATAGAGTAGGACCGAATTGGTCTAAACCACATTATATCAGTTTTCTATCTTTACTGCTTTCCCTTTATTTTTTTCCCTCATCTTGAATCTTCATCAATGTATTGGATTATCCTTTTTCATTTGTATATTTTTTAATATCAAAATTAAAAAAAATTAAAAACCTGTAATGTAAAAAATATTATTATATATTTTCTAAGGGTGTGCCCTTAATATTTTCATCAAAAGTTTGTATTCAAATTTTTATATTTATTTTCATATTATATATTTTTCAATATATATATATATATATATATATATATATAATTATATATGTATATATAATTATATATGTATTCTTGTTTATATATATTTACATATATATAATTATAATTATATATCTATAATATATATATATATAATATATAAATAAACACATAAATATAATAAAATATTTTTTATATAAAATGTATATTTAGAAATATAAATCATAATAGAATAAAAATTTATTAACATTTTTTTTAACAATATTTGTAATAATAAATTATTAAATTTATATTAAGTAATAAATAAAATTAGTAAGGAATTTTAATACATTAGATAAATGTATATGTAAGTACAATAGATTATTAATTTATTAAAATAATTATATATATATATATTAATAAATAATATAAGTACATTAAAAAATTATAAATATGTGGGGATGGGGCCCCTATATTGTGGACCAGTCTAATTTAGAATTTTCACTATATAAATATATGCACATATATATTTACATTTTCTAAAAATATATATATTAAAAAATACACACACACATATATACACATTTTGTAACAAATATATATTTAAATATATATATATATATATAATATATAAATGTAAAAATATATTATTATATAATAATAATAACTTCATAGTCAAGTGATTAGTGTGCTCTGTCAAAAAGGGGAGGTTTGTTGGGTTATTTTTATGAAATATCATCGTCGAGATCTATTGTTTTAATGAATCACAACACACTCTTTTTTTGAATTGTACTTACTAGGTAGTTTTGTTAGTTTAGTTTTGTGTGTAGTATTAACTTCTGAATCACTTATCCAAGTAAATTATAGAAAACCTTAAAGTCACTAAAATACTTTCAATAAAATGACCAAAATAAACATTCTGATTTTATTAGTTGTGATTAATACTCATAAAGAAATCTGAGTTTACTGTTGTAGATTTTGTTACACCAATGCTTATAAATATTGATTGAGGTAATGGGGAATAGTACATGATATGAATATGATTATAGTTTACAATAATTTCATTCAATATCTTTTCACTCTCTCAATGCATTGATTTATTCCATTTGTATGAGTTTTTAGAGTGTTTCTTAGAGATTTATTTTTGTGAGGAATTTATTTTAAAAGTAATATGATTTCTTGTTGAAATTATTTTCTTCTAATCATGTGTGATCAAAGAGATACTAAGGATAATAATTTTTTATTCATAAAAATATGGTTTAATGAGGTCAAGGATGGGACTTGTTTTTTATCGTGTAATCAAACATGAGCTCAAGGATAATGCTTGAAGTTACTGATATCAGTCAAAGAAGTTTGAGGATATGAATTTTATATTCTAATTAGACAGATCAAGGATGTTTTGACGTTTTGAAATATGGTTCCTTTATATTTTTGTATTGATCCTCCAACCTCTTTATATTAAAATAGAAGAGTTTCATTGACTGAAACTATTTATATCCTTTAATAATATCTTTTAAAGGATCTTGTGGATTTTTATTCGGAACATTAGTGTATTGTTTCGTTTTAATTGTTTTGTTTTTTTACCTTATCAATCTGATTATGTATTATCTTCTAGATCATTTAATTTTATTTTTTTTTATTCTTTTTTGTTACTCTAATTAATTTGGAACTTATAAATTCTATAATACTTGTTATCTAGAGTGGAAAATATTGTTAACTTTTTTTTAAACATCAATTCAGCCCCTCTTGATTATTACATATCTAGGATACCAATGAAAGGGATTGTATTCACAATTAAATTTGAATTTTCATTCATGTGGCATTTAGGGGTTTTACATGTAGTTTATGGTGGGTTTATGGGTGGTGTGTGCAGCTACCAGTGTGTAGTGGACCTAGCCTTCCTAAGGTTCCATTTCATGGCAAACAAATAATTTAAAAATATTTTTTGAGTATTTATCAAAACTCAAAATCGGTGAAAATAAAGTATTATTTTATCAGTTCTAAAATAAAAACTAACAAAAACCCTTATTATTACTTTTTTCATGGGTTATAAAAGCTATCATCTTTTATCAGTGCTAGAAACATCAAGATTTTTTAGCACTCATAAATAAAATTTTGAGCACCAATAAAAGTGGTAATTATAATAGTGATATATATATATATATATAATATTTTTATACTTTCATATTATTTATATTAGTATTTTATAATTTATATATATAATATATAATTATATGAGTATATATGTATAGTTTTTAAAAAAAATAATGCATTTCTATGTCTCTATGTATTATCTCGATATTAAAAGAAATTTTTGAGAAATGATTGTGTTTATGGGGGCTTGTATTTAATTAAAATAAAATGCTTAAAAAACCTTAAAAGTGGAGAAATTTATCATTTTTAAAAACATTAATAATGTATTATATTGTCCTTTTATAGTATTGATTTATATGTGCCACTTTAACTTTGATAAATATCAACTTTTATCTATGTGAATCTAGTAGTGATAAATCATGTACCACTTTATAAATATAATAAAACCCTTCATTTAAAACCCTTTTATGAAGTAGTATTAGATGAAACATGTAAATTATTGTTTTGAACTTTATTTTTGTTTAGTTTGATTTATTCTCTTTATCTGAGTAAAAATGTTTTCCGCCACAGTAATAAAAGGGTGTGTCTATCACAAAAAAATTGTGTAATTATTTTTTATACTTATCTATAATTTCCTTGTATTATAATATATGTTATAAAATATATATATATTTAATTAACTCAAACTTATATTATGTTTTTTATTAAAAACATTTCATATTATAGTAATTATTATTAAAAAAAATTAATCTAGACATAATAATGATTTTTTTTCAAAAAATGAAGCATTCTATAATTTTTTATTTTACAATAATTATTCCATTTATATGATATGATATATATCAAAAAATTAATTAAAAATATAAAAAACATTTTCCATAACTAAACTGAACCTTAATATAATCCTATAAAGATCATAAAATATGTAAAGAATTATTTATATTACTCACACTAGAATGGAAAATAATCACACATTCATGTTGACTAGGTATGGATAACAAGTTTTTTATGGTATTCAATATGAATTTTGAATATAATTTCACAATTTCTTACATATGAGATTTGAAATAAAGTGAAAATGCACATGTATCTGAAAGGCTTAAGTAAAAGTGGAATATTGATCAAGAAATGATTCAAAACCATAAATATTAAGGATTATTTTATTCATATCTTATAGTATGATATAATTCATGTTGTATTCCTTGGGCTTAGACATATATTAGGATATATTGTGTGTTTATTTCACTATTGTATATTGTATAGTATGTCATATGAAATTGAGATTAAAAATTTGTATGGTGATGATCTTTCATTCATTAATGTTATAATTCAGTTATACATTATTTTATAATGTTTAAAGGAGTTAATGTATTATTTAAATGTTAAATTTTTTATTGTAAAAGGAGTTATGAAATCTTAGTAACGTTCACTGTTAATTGGTTGTTTAATAAATATTTAATGATGGATCCTATGGGGAGTTTTCTAATGTTATAAATATATGGAATATACATTAGTTAAGGGATGTTTCATCTGATATGATTCTTACAAACTCTAAATTGAAAGATATATTTCCTTTTAGTCTTTAACCAAGGTTTTAATATACCATAGCTTGATGGAAGTCTTTTAAAAACCTTGGGAAATTTATGAAACCCATGGACACCATTGGAGGGAATATAAATTTGAATACTTTTTAGGGGTATTAATTAACTAAAATAAATAAAGAATAAGTAGACATACATTTTCAAAAAAATATTCTTCATTTTTATTTTATGCATTTTCATTTAAAATGCATGGATATTCTTGGTGTTTTGAAGTTTTTTTTTCTTTACCAGACTTAGATAGGTGTTATCCATCCCTTAGAAACCCAAAAAATACATGCACACACACATTAACATTTCATTAATTTTGATACATATATTGTATATATAGAGATATAATCATATGGTTGAATTAATATCTTAATATTAACATAAACAATATATAAATATGTGTGTGTGAAGGTGAAATGGAGAGCGGTCGGGTGCTCCACACGATTCCTCGCGATGGCGATTAGGGTTCGCTCCATCCTCATCCTCGCAATCGATGGAGGATTTTCTTCTTCAAGGTTGTTTTGATTATCACAAGCACATTGGACCCATGCTCGTGAATCAACAGCCTTCAGATTCTTACCAGCCTGAGGTCAGTGCTCGAAATCAAACTTTCTCCTCTTTCAAAGGTTCGAATGTTGGTATTCGCCAGAAGGGAACAGTTTCACATGTGAAGGCTGATATGGATGCGATATCAGAGAGGCTTGAAATCGGAGCTCACTCTATCATTGCTCGGCTCATCTTTCCCAGAGACACTGTGCCATGGAAGCTTGAACATCTAAACCAACGGCTGTCAGACATTTGGGGCTTCTATTCCTAGAGATGTGTCTCTTTAGGGAAAGGTTTCTTCCACATCCTCTTCCCCAATAAAGACCTCAATATGCGAGCATGAGGCTTTGGCTCAATCTCCTTCAAACCTAGATCCTTGCACATCCAAGAGTGGGATCACAAATTCAACCCCTTTGAAATAGGTAACTCTTCGGTTCAAACTTGGGTGAAAGTGTTCGGCTTGAACTGGATTCTTTGGCACCCACGTATTCTGTATGATATTGCTTTAGCTTTGGGTATTCTGATTAAAATGGACAAAGAAATATAGGTTGTTAGATATGGGAATTATGCTATAATTTTAGTGGAAGTGGATCTCAGCTCCACCCTTGTTGACAAGGTCTTCCTCTCTACTGATGAGGAAGAAATTGAACTGACTTTTGAATTTGAAAACCTCCCTCGATTCTGTTCTTCTTGTAAGGTGATAGGCCACCACATCTCGAATTGTAGGAGAGTTATTGTTTGTGATTTCTTCTCTTTACATGGACATGACAGCAACTCTTACTTCAAAAAGAATCCATCTCTAAAACCTACCTCTATTAAATTGTATCGGGGTTGTCCAGCAGATGACCCATCAGATCACAGACCCGATATTGCCTCCCAAGTTCCATTGTTTCAAGTTTCAAATGTCAAACCAGATATAGTGAATAATCAGGAGATTATTTCCTCTACTGCTTTCTCTACTGGACCTAGTGAGGCTAGGACATTGAATAATGTGATTTCTCCGGTTACTCAGCCTCTAACTTGATCATGGGCCAACATTGTTGAGAAAGGTAACACTAATGATATTCAGAATACTGAAACTCTTAGCACACAATATATGTCCCTTGACATGGCTGGTGAGCACCCTTCTCATGTGACATCTCAAGGGTCCATGTCTAAAATTGTTCAGGGTCCTCCCGCTGCTTCTGGTCCTGTTCGGACTTCTTCTTCCCTGAGCTCTGGAATTCCTGATACTGAGAAAAGTGATGGGAAAATCCCTTTGCTCCCAACACATGCTCAGTCTTTTGTTGATAATTATTTGGAATCTATTGTGGTTTCGTCACAAGAGTCTCAGCCTCTTGCATTCGTTTCTGTCTTCGTTCCTCACATTCTACTACCTTCGGTGGATCATGATAAGACTGATTTATCATGAAATCAGAAGTCAGCAAGAATGGATATACAAGTTACCACTTATAACTCTTTTGATATCCTCCTTTATCAAGGAAATGATGTAGTACAATCTATGGATGTGGTGGAGAATGATGCGGTACATTCCCCTTTTGGGAAGACTGGTACTCAACAGGCGACAGAGGAGAGGACTTCTCTGATGAACCCTCTTGCGGTTGCTGATGATGATGACCTTGACGCTCCTAGGTAACAGACCAAGTCATGGCAACGTGGACGCTATCCTAGAAGTCGTGGGAGGTGTTGCGGCCGGGCTGACTCAATTCCAAGGCAGGATGAATCACTTCATGTTCCTTCTAACTCGGATGAGGATGACTCATATATTGAAAGTCTAATGAAGCGTGAAGTTGAACTCCAAGAGATGCACTCGGTGGGTCGTGCTAAAGGCAGAGGACAAGGAACAAACTGGTAAGCATTGCAGGCTATTGAAGGTAGAATTGCTGATAAGATTAGAAAAAAAATCAGACCCTTGTGATGTGGGTTTTCTTTCTCTTGTGTTATTTTGCTGCCACTTTCATGTTCTGTTGCCTTTTTTCAACAAAAATTTGGGCTTCGGCCCCATCTTTAAAAATTATATATGTCGGTGTGTGAAATTTCCCAACGCTAAAAACAAGTGCTGATAAGCATTGAATATTTTAACACTTAATTTTTTAGATTTAGAAATTGTGTACTCTCTCAACTAAAGATAAAACACTAATAAATAGAAATTTTTATCAAATGTAAAAAAATACATTGAAAAGGTCACCATTCGATTTATGTATTTTAATAACATTGATTTATTAGTGCTAGATTCATACATAAAATTTTGATCCCTAATAAGTTTGAGATGATAATAGGTGCCCTTTTTTATTATAATAAACAAAATTATCACTTTTTAAGCAATGATAAAATTTAACATATAAATTTAATCTTTTATTTTAATTTGGTTTTATTTGTTATATGTATTTTAATAAAAATATATAAATATATTGTATTATTATGTCTATGATTTTGTGGAATTATAGTATATATTAAATAATCTTAATAGATTTAATTTAAAAATAATAATTTGAACTCTCATGTTTGTGTTTGATTAAGAAAAAATTTCATGTTATGGAAAATATTATTAAAAACATGTACGGTAAACATGATGAAGATTTTTTTCTAAAAATATCACATTTATATTTTTTTATTATAAAATTTTTTCAACTTAAATAATTAAATATATTTTGTAATAAAATTAATTTAAAACATAAAAAACATTTTTCATAATGAATGATTTACAAACATAAAGAAAATTTAAAAAAAATTCCTTTCAAAAATGTTATATTTTAATTCACACATAACATATGTTATGTGTTAAATTAAAATCATTTTAAAATATAATAAACATTTTATGAATGATTTTTCATGCTTCTAAGATATATTATTATAATTACATACACATAAACATATTCAATTATTACTAGAAAAAAAATTCTATTACTCAATTCAGACAAATTTCATATGTTACATGATAAAATATTTTATAAAATAAATTTTTTATAATGAAAAAGTTGTATCTCAAAATTTAAAACAAAAAGTATTCATAAGTAAAAATGACTACAAATTAAATATGTTTTGTGTAAGTTGAAACTCGTTGCATAATATAGAAAAATTATTTCGCAAATAAAATATTTTTTGCTTCAAAACAAAAATTGGAAACTCATAATACACACACACATAAACACATATAATTAATATGGAAATCTATTTTTATGTGAGTGTGTGTATAAATATATAAATTGGTATAGGGTTTTTTTAAATATATATATACACGAACACATATATATAAATATGTAGAGAAAATAGAGAGTATAAATTTTTAGAATGGATGAACAATAAGTAGAAGATTAATATATACATGAAGAAAAATCCAAATTTATTAACACATTTAATATATCAAAAAATAAATAAATCATTGATTTTTTTTTAAAATAAATAGGATTTACCTGAAAAACTAAGGATTTATTTGGTGAGGATTTGAAAAAAAAATCATCAAAAACAAAACAAACTAGTACATGATTAGTTAATAAATCATTAAAAAAAGTTTTTACTGAAATACCTTCAGATTTTTCTACCAAAATGTTTCACAAGTGAATCATAAGGGTTCAGATTCCATGAAGTCTTGATTAGAGGGTCAAGCAGTGGCATGGCTAGGGTTATTTTAAAATGAATCTAAAACTTTTATCAACACTTACTAAAATCACTCATAAAACATACCTCTATCAATGCTATATTGAAATTCCCTAAAAAGGAAAATTTTATAAATTTTAATTAAAGCATTTATAAATTTATACATTTATGATATCTAAAATTAGTGTTGATAGAAAAGAGGTATTGTTGAACCACCACTCGATACGGGGGCTGGGAAGACCCCCATTAGATGGAAGGGGCATGAAATGAATAAAGACCCCCAATCAACATGGGGGTAAACAATGAGATATGACCCCCCCCCCCATACACACACACACTTAATGGTGGGGTTAGTTGGAAAGCTAGAGGTGAAGGAAGATCCTATCTCAGTGTGAGGATTGGTGGTGAAGGAACACCCCCTCACCCCCTCTATGTAGGGGTTGTACCCTTGCTCGATATGGGGGTTGGGAAGACTCCTTCTCAATGGTATGGAAAGTGATTAAAGAAGTAACCCGCTTGATGAGGGGTCTAGTGGTGAAGGAAGACCCCTACTCAACATGGGGCTAGCGGTGAAGGAAGACACCCACTTGATGTTGGGGCTAGCGGTGAGATCTAAACTCCCTCTTGACTATAGGGGTAGGTAGTGGGTGATGATGATTCACTAATTTGGCCATGGGGTTGGTGATATATGCAATTTGGTGAGTGGTGTTCTTGTTGAGGGTTGTGGATCTGGTATTATGTGGTGCTCAATAGGTTGGTGATGGTCAACACCGGTGATCCATGCTCAATGGAAGTGGTAGGTAGGTGTGTCATTAGGGCAGCAAAGGTCCGACGTTGGGTGGTGGTGGTCTACTTTGGTTTATGTAGAGGGACCTTTGGCCTTGCATGACAAATTTCCAATTCACCCTCAAGTCATGTTGTTCACCTTGTGTCATTGGGATTTTTTTCTTTTCTTTTTATGTTTTTTTTAGGTCTTTAAGCCATGTGTTTTAGGCCTTTTAACATATGATGAGTTCCCCAAACCCAATCAAATAGAGTTTCTATTTTTCTTTTCATTAATAAAGGGGTTTGGCCCTAAATAATTTTGAGAAATGAGGGACTCCTTGCACAGTATTTTTAATCTCATGCAACCTTTAGATATTCTATGTAAGTTGTACTTCTTTTCTATTAATGCTAAAATATTTGTTGTTAGAAAGAAACTCTTTATGCTACTTTTGTTTCATGTCACACAACCTCTTTAAAAATGAAGTTGATCTTACGTAGTATGGAGCTTTATCAAGGATAATATTGACATTCATAAATCCTAAAGAAAATAAGAAATCAAGTATAACTAAAATATTTATATATTATTAATTATATAAAAAATATTTTTAATTTTTAATTATATTACAATATGATTAATTACATTTAAAATTTATTACGAATTATATAAATGTTTAAATATTTTTTATGATACAATATTAAATATATAGATTCATATTTAAATATAAAAATATTAAGTATTTCATTTAAAAAAATATTTACAATAAATTACTAATTACAAAAATGTATATAATTTTAATTATATAAATGTATATAATTTTAATTATACGAATAAGATAATAATAATTACTAATTTTATTTTAATATTTTTAATAATATTTAAAAACATTTATTAAATATAATTTAATAAATATTTAATATTATAAAAATATATAATTAATACTATATTATTATTATTTTAAGAAAATGTATATGAATTACATATTTAATAATATATTATCTTATTATTAACAAAATAAAAAATATAAATGTGTAAATAGTTTTACTATATATTATTAACTATATAGTTATATAAACAAATATAAACATATTAAAAATTGCATTTAAATATAATGGATTTATAATAAATTATTGATTATATAAATGTATAAATTATTAAATATTTATATAATATTAATAATTATTAATTTTATTTAAATATTTATAAAAATATGTAAAAAAAATTATTATATAAATGAATAAATATATAATACTTTATAAAAATGTATACTTATAACTGCATCTCAATTTATAATGGATTATTTTTAATATATTACTAATTTAATAAAAATATTACATTTAATATCAAATTTATTTAAAATAAAAAAATATATATAAATTTCATATTTAATATTATATTATTTTTTATTTTTTGCATAAAAATATAAATGAATAAATTTTTTCACAAAAAATTATTAATTCTAAAAATGTAAAATTAAAGTTAAAAATTTTTAATAATTAAATTTAAATAGATATATATTAGGTAATATATAGATGTATATATTATTAATTATATATATAATAAAATTAATTATTAATTATAATAAAAATTATTAATTATATTTAAAAAAATCTATTAATATAAATTAATTAATATTTTTTAAAAATATATCATTAAATATATTAATGTATATTTATATTCAAAAATAATTATATTTATAGAAGAAAATTTAAATTTTCTATTATTAATTCATTAAATATAATTATTGATTAAATTTATTATTAGGTATATTCAAATATATATATATATATATATACACACACTATTCATTAGAACTTATATTTAGTTAATATTAATAATTTAAAAAAATTAATTATATATGTAAGAAAAATTAATAATATAGTTGTATGAGTAATATTTAATATTTTAAAAATAGGTCACTAATTACATACTTTGTATATAACATATGTAATATTAATTATGTTATATTTTCTATACAAAATATTATTATTTACATTTGAATAATATATAAAATTGTTAATTATGAAAGATGATAAAATTCTAAATATATGTTCATCTTATAAATTAATTAATTTGATGTACATTTTCAATTACTGGTTTATATAAATGATTGCACATCTTACGTATATAAAAACATGTATGTGTGTGTGCATGTTTGTGTGTGTATCTAGTACCCTGGGATATATGTGTGTGTGCCTATAATCATGAACCAATGCACACATACCTATATCAAACTATATATAAAGCATAAAATATTAATTTTATTATAATTTCGATATAATATAATATTAATTATATTAAAATAAAATTAATTATTATATATATATATGGAATATATATTATAATATCAATAAATATAAAAATATTCATATGAAATTTTCTAAAAGTTTAAAATATTAATTAATTTAGTTAAACATTAAACTAGCATATCTTTCATTTCAATCAAAATATATAAATATTTCATTATAAAATATTTTATTTGTTCTATTATTAGTTCTGATAAAATGCTACTTTTATCACCACTAAATAAAATGTTGATAAAGAGGTGACTTTTATCAATGATAAAATAAGAACTTATAAAGGTATATATTTATAAGAACTTATAAGAAGTGTCGATAAAGGCCATCACCTTTTTCCTATGATTTTGTAGTAGTGTTTATAAATAAAATAAAACCCATTATTTAAAACTCTTTTATGCAGTAGTGTTAGTTAAAACATGTAATTTTTTGTTTTGAACCTTGTTTTTTTTATTCTCATTATATGAATAAACAAATCAACCACATTAATAAAAGGTTTCTTATGACACTCAAGTTTTGTATAAAAAAATTATATTCTTATCTATAATTTCATTACATTATAATATAAATTAAAGAATATTCATATATTGAATAGACACAAATATGCATTAAGATTGTGTTTGATTACAAACACTTCATGTTATAGAAAATATTATTAATAACATTTTTACTAAATATGATAAAGATTTTTTTTCAAAAAAATGCACATTATATAATATTTTATTCTAAAAGGAGTATTCCATTTAATTAATGTATATATATATATATATATTTATATATTTTAAATTTTAACTTTAAATATAAAACCAAATATTTTCCATAACTAAACTAAACCTAAATATAATCGGGTAAACTACATAAATAAAAGATAAATAATTATTTATATTACTCACACTAAAATGGAAAATAAGAACACCTACAAGGATAGCATGAGTTGTTATGGTATCCAATGGGAGTTTTGTATATGATTTCACATGTTGTTGCATATGAGATGTGACATGAGGTGAAATTGCACATGTCACACCATGATATACGGAATCATGTATAGATCCACTCTCATTCATGATATTTTATTTTTCAGGGCCTTCATATGAGAGAAGAAGTTTTTTGATGTGTTAGAAATAGCAAGAGGACACTGGCTTGTTGGTGCTGACTAACAGAACTCCTACATGTCTACGGGTGCCACCAGCTAGCCAGAGGAGGTTCTGAAGGTGCAGGATCTCTACCTACACCCACCATCCAGATAGTGATTATAGTGATCCAATCCTTTTATGCATATTATTACATGATTTTTAACATAAACATCTATTAATTACAACCCAAAGATCATGAGGCCTAGTGTATTTGGAAGACTGAGATCATACTACATCAAAGGAAACTAAAACATGGTATCCTTATTTTATTCTCTATAGTGAGATCATAAAATCTATTAGAGCTTCTAAACCTGTAATGGATAATTTAGGGAATACTTGAAATAAATGGGTGAGCTAAAAATCTCAGTAAAGGAATAAACATGATAAAGAAGCATAACATGTGATTCAATGGTATAATATGGTATCATTAAAGAGAAAGTAAATATATAATCAAGTGGAAGCATAACATGAATAGCATGGTATCAAAAGATCATGTAAACATGGGAATGTATAAATTAAATAAAACATGGTATAAACATAATTCAAGGCTAATGACCAAGATAGTATTATATGGTGGATAAAGTCCCATAATTTATTAGGTTCACTTCTTAATCACATACATGACGCCTCGTGAGACTAAAACATTACCCAATGCATTAGAGAGATATATAATTATGATCATTCCCATCACATTAATTTCATGTATATAAATATGTGTTCCACATAATTATATCAATCATAAGTAATAAATATAATAATTACCCATGGAAAGAAATGGGTTTCATAATCTTGTCTCATAACATAATCAAAACAAATTTCTTAAAGAAGGAATTTTATAAATGGTCATAAGGTATTTATAACCCCATAAAGGGAAGGTAAAATAATCTAGGTATACATGTAACATTCATATGTAAAAAAATTAGAATCATTCCATAACTTTAAAGAGAGAAAAAGTTAGTTAAGGAGAGAATGGTCATAACCTAAAGAAGAGGGTGGGTTATAAAGATCCTTTACCTTGAGCCTGATTTGTCACGTGCATTATTTATCTCCTTTAATAATAAACTTAAGATAATTGTCTACTTTATTAAAAAATAAATTTTATAAAACCTTTTATTTTAATTGTTACCATGTCATATTCAATTACTTAACCAAATAATTTCATGTCAAATGTTTCAACGATAAATGGCTCATATGTCCAAAACCATTTTGGTAAGTTGACTAATGAAAAAATAGATTATTAATTCATAATATATAGAATTTTAACCATGACATAATAATAATTTTTATATATAAATTATACTTTAAAAAACTACAAAACATGGTTATAAAAAATGAATTGTGTTACAATTATGGGGATGGTAGGTCGTATGTACACATGAGTAACATTTCAATTTTTTGAAGATTATGATGGAAATAAGGTATGTGTTATTTTAACTTTATATGATGATAATTTTATCATAAATATCATATTATTTATTTAAATACCCTTACATATATCATAAATGTGATGCGGTAATAAAAATGAATCACATCACTTCGTGATTTGGTAGTATATCATACACACGGTCGACGTATTCATTTATTCAATGGATGATAAGTTAAGAAATTATATGAAATATTTCTTTCCAAGAATGATTAATATTTCATGAATATAATATATAAAGATAAAATTAATCCTAATTAACTTCTATGTAAATCATATGTGAAAAATAAATCACATCGCTTCACGAATTCGATAGCTTCTTTCTCTCCCAGCTTCCCCCTCCCACTCTCAGCTCTCCTTAGGGTTTCCTCTTGAAACCCGTAGTCATGTGTCAGTGGCACACCTGAGAATCGATTCTTTTCCTTTTTCTTCATTTTTCCCCTCTTTTATCCTCACCCTACATTCTTCCAGGCCCGTTAGTGAATCCTATTCACATGATCTTCCCCATTTTATCTTTAACATATTGTTCACACCTATTTGGATTCCTCTTTGGTTTCATCTTTAGCAGTGGCCTCTGAGTACGCTTTGGTGGTTTTTCTCTGGTTTTTTTGTCATTTTTTTCTTTCATGGGTGTTTTTGGGGCCCTATCCAATGTTTTTTGTGTCAAAACATCCATACACTCATCCTCTAATCTGATCTCTCGTTCCTCTAAGACACTCCAGGTTGGAGCTGAAGTGGTGGAAGCACCAAGGTTCTGGGATTTTTGGATTGGTGGTCGACAATTTTTCAGGCACTTCCTGAGTCATGATGCCTTCATTTTTATTCCTTGTCTTTGTTTATACGGTCAAATCCCTCATTTGGTCTTTCCCTTCTCTGATTGCAAGTTCTTCTACATCTCTCCAAGGTGGAATGAGAGCAGTGATAATGACGGGGTTTTGGGATGTGTAGATTGGAGGCCATCAACATTCCTAGAAAAATCCCTTGATGATAGATTTTATCTATAATGGAAATGATAATTTCATGGATTATTTATTGATTGTTTGTTTGTTTGGTGATTCTTCCTCATGCAAGGGAGGAAGGTTTGTTGGGTTTTCTTCTATGAGATATTGACCTAGTTGTGTCTTGGTCAATGAGTTTTTTTATGATTTTTCTAATTTATTCTTGTTCGGGATGATGTTGAATTATGTCCAGTTTTGTGTGTCATTTATGATTTCAACGGTGGATTTCTGTGGTCTACGACGGTGATTAAATGATGGTGGTGTCATTTTGATGAGGTTTTTTCTCCTTTAATGGTGGTTTTATTATGGGGTGGTACGTCGTCCAGTGAGTTCTCACTAGAAACTAGTGACGATGAAGGTGAGTTCTGTCTGGGGGTGTGACTTAAGGTTTATCTCCAATCAAGATCACATGGATTGAGGTGTTTAGGTGGTGATTAGTCCATGCGGGAGGATTTTGAATTTCTATTTTGGTTTTTTAGATGCCTCGTCTAATTTAAATTTTTATCTGGGTGGTTTTTTATTTGAATTCATTGGTCTCTGAGGTTACCACTTATCCACAAATTGGATTTGAAAATAACAAAAAAAATGGATTTTTTAATCATATCGCTTCACGAGGAGGTAGCCCTCCGTACACATGAGCAATGTTATCTTATTCTCTAAGGAATGTAGATTTAGAAGTTATATGTGATATTATAATTAAAAAATTATAATTATATTATAAATATCATATATAAATATATATACATTAAATACATAATTATATACATCTGTGAGAATTGGTGATGGAAAATGAATTATGTCGTTTCGTGAGGCGGTAGTTCGTCGTACACATGATCAATGACTTCGTTTCCCATTTGAGGGAGGAGGATATGGTTTTAGGTAATTACCTTAACATAACAAATTATAATTATATGGAATATACTAAGATTATTATATAATCATGTTTTAATATGGTTTGAATGGGTTGGAAGAAGAAAAAAGTAAAATTCAAAAGGGTGTTACCTCTTCTATGGAAAACTTCTTTAGGTTTGCATCAAAAGTATTCCTATGTTGGATTTCTGATCAAACCAATGAATATAGGATTAGGTTATGTAATTAAGTAAGTTATTTTTTAGGTATTGTTT